>OY754961.1:37541257-38837808 GCA_963576555.1 Ferdinandea cuprea
ATTCTAAGCTTAATTTGGGATCACCAAAAATTTCGAAAAATGACCCAAAAAGTGATTTTTTTAAGGTCAAAACTTTAAATGGCTACTTCTCCGTAAATACGCGTTTAAATACGATTCTAAGCTTAATTTCTGATCACCAAAAATTTCGAAATTTTTTTTTTAACTCAAAACTTTAAACAGCGATATCTCCGTAAATACGCTTTTAAATACGATTCTAAGCTTAATTTGGGATCACCAAAAATTTCAAAAATGACCCAAAAAGTGATTTTTTTCAACTCAAAACTTTAAACAGCGATATCTCCGTAAATACGCGTTTAAATAAGATTCTAAGCTTAATTTGTGATCATCAAAAAAATTTCGAAAAGTGACCCAAAAAGTGATTTTTTTAAGGTCAAAACTTTAAACGGCGATATCTCCGTAAATACGCGTTTAAATACGATTCTAAGCTTAATTTGGGATCACCAAAAAAAATTTCGAAAAATGATCAAAAAAGTGATTTTTTTAAGGTCAAAACTTTAAACGGCGATATCTCCGTAAATACGCGTTTAAATACGATTCTAAGCTTAATTTGTGATCACCAAAAAAATTTCGAAAAATGACCCAAAAAGTGAGTTTTTTAAGGTCAAAACGCGTTTAAATAAGATTCTAAGCTTAATTTGTGATCATCAAAAAAATTCGAAAAATGACCCAAAAAGTGATTTTTTTAAGGTCAAAACTTTAAACGGCGATATCTCCGTAATACGCGTTTAAATACGATTCTAAGCTTAATTTGTGATCACCAAAAAAATTTCGAAAAATGATCAAAAAAGTGATTTTTTTAAGGTCAAAACTTTAAACGGCGATATCTCCGTAAATACGCGTTTAAATACGATTCTAAGCTTAATTTGTGATCACCAAAAAAATTTCGAAAAATGACCCAAAAAGTGATTTTTTTAAGGTCAAAACTTTAAACCGCGATATCTCCGTAAATACGCGTTTAAATACGATTCTAAGCTTAATTTGTGATCACCAAAAAAATTTCGAAAAATGATCAAAAAAGTGATTTTTTTAAGGTCAAAACCTTAAACGGCGATATCTCCGTAAATACGCGTTTAAATACGATTCTAAGCTTAATTTGTGATCACCAAAAAAAATTTCGAAAAATGATCAAAAAAGTCATTTTTTTAAGGTCAAAACTTTAAATGGCTACTTCTCCGTAAATACGCGTTTAAATACGATTCTAAGCTTAATTTGTGATCACCAAAAAAATTTCGAAAAATGACCCAAAAAGTGATTTTTTTAAGGTCAAAACTTTAAATGGCTACTTCTCCGTAAATACGCGTTTAAATATGATTCTAAGCTTAATTTCTGATCACCAAAAATTTCGAAAAATGACCCAAAAAGTGATTTTTTTCAACTCAAAACTTTAAACTGCGATATCTCCGTAAATACGCGTTTAAATACGATTCTAAGCTTAATTTGGGATCACCAAAAATTTTGAAAAATGACCCAAAAAGTGATTTTTTTCAACTCAAAACTTTAAACAGCGATATCTCCGTAAATACGCGTTTAAATAAGATTCTAAGCTTAATTTGTGATCATCAAAAAAATTTCGAAAAGTGACCCAAAAAGTGATTTTTTTAAGGTCAAAACTTTAAACGGCGATATCTCCGTAACTACGCGTTTAAATACGATTCTAAGCTTAATTTGTGATCACCAAAAAAATTTCGAAAAATGACCCAAAAAGTGATTTTTTTAAGGTCAAAACTTTAAACCGCGATATCTCCGTAAATACGCGTTTAAATACGATTCTAAGCTTAATTTGTGATCACCAAAAAAATTTCGAAAAATGATCAAAAAAAGTCATTTTTTTAAGGTCAAAACTTTAAATGGCTACTTCTCCGTAAATACGCGTTTAAATACGATTCTAAGCTTAATTTGTGATCACCAAAAAAATTTCGAAAAATGATCAAAAAAGTGATTTTTTTAAGGTCAAAACTTTAAATGGCTACTTCTCCGTAAATACGCGTTTAAATACGATTCTAAGCTTAATTTGTGATCACCAAAAAAATTTCGAAAAATGACCCAAAAAGTGATTTTTTTAAGGTCAAAACTTTAAACCGCGATATCTCCGTAAATACGCGTTGAAATACGATTCTAAGCTTAATTTGGGATCACCAAAAAAATTTCGAAAAATGATCAAAAAAGTGATTTTTTTAAGGTCAAAACTTTAAACGGCGATATCTCCGTAAATACGCGTTTAAATACGATTCTAAGCTTAATTTGTGATCACCAAAAAAATTTCGAAAAATGATCAAAAAAGTCATTTTTTTAAGGTCAAAACTTTAAATGGCTACTTCTCCGTAAATACGCGTTTAAATACGATTCTAAGCTTAATTTGTGATCACCAAAAAAATTTCGAAAAATGACCCAAAAAGTGATTTTTTTAAGGTCAAAACTTTAAACCGCGATATCTCCGAAAATACGCGTTGAAATACGATTCTTAGCTTAATTTGGGATCACCAAAAAAATTTCGAAAAATGATCAAAAAAGTGATTTTTTTAAGGTCAAAACTTTAAACGGCGATATCTCCGTAAATACGCGTTTAAATACGATTCTAAGCTTAATTTGTGATCACCAAAAAAATTTCGAAAAATGATCAAAAAAGTGATTTTTTTAAGGTCAAAACCTTAAAACGGCGATATCTCCGTAAATACGCGTTTAAATACGATTCTAAGCTTAATTTGTGATCACCAAAAAAATTTCGAAAAATGATCAAAAAAGTCATTTTTTTAAGGTCAAAACTTTAAATGGCTACTTCTCCGTAAATACGCGTTTAAATACGATTCTAAGCTTAATTTGTCATCACCAAAAAAATTTCGAAAAATGACCCAAAAAGTGATTTTTTTAAGGTCAAAACTTTAAACCGCGATATCTCCGTAAATACGCGTTGAAATACGATTCTAAGCTTAATTTGGGATCACCAAAAAAATTTCGAAAAATGATCAAAAAAGTGATTTTTTTAAGGTCAAAACTTTAAACGGCGATATCTCCGTAAATACGCGTTTAAATACGATTCTAAGCTTAATTTGTGATCACCAAAAAAATTTCGAAAAATGATCAAAAAAGTCATTTTTTTAAGGTCAAAACTTTAAATGGCTACTTCTCCGTAAATACGCGTTTAAATACGATTCTAAGCTTAATTTGTGATCACCAAAAAAATTTCGAAAAATGATCAAAAAAGTCATTTTTTTAAGGTCAAAACTTTAAACGGCGATATCTCCGTAAATACGCGTTTAAATACGATTCTAAGCTTAATTTGTGATCACCAAAAAAATTTCGAAAAATGACCCAAAAAGTGATTTTTTTAAGGTCAAAACTTTAAATGGCTACTTCTCAGTAAATACGCGTTTAAATACGATTCTAAGCTTAATTTCTGATCACCAAAAAAATTTCGAAAAATGACCCAAAAAGTGATTTTTTTAAGGTCAAAACTTTAAACGGCGATATCTCCGTAAATACGCGTTTAAATACGATTCTAAGCTTAATTTGTGATCACCAAAAAAATTTCGAAAAATGATCAAAAAAGTCATTTTTTTAAGGTCAAAACTTTAAATGGCTACTTCTCCGTAAATACGCGTTTAAATACGATTCTAAGCTTATAATTTGTGATCACCAAAAAAATTTCGAAAAATGATCAAAAAAGTGATTTTTTTAAGGTCAAAACTTTAAATGGCTACTTCTCCGTAAATACGCGTTTAAATACGATTCTAAGCTTAATTTCTGATCACCAAAAAAATTTCGAAAAATGACCCAAAAAGTGATTTTTTTTAAGGTCAAAACTTTAAACGGCGATATCTCCGTAAATACGCGTTTAAATACGATTCTAACTTAATTTGTGATCACCAAAAAATTTCGAAAATGACCCAAAAAGTGATTTTTTTTAAGGTCAAAACTTTAAACCGCGATATCTCCGTAAATACGCGTTTAAATAAGATTGTAAGCTTAATTTGTGATCATCAAAAAAATTTCGAGAAATGATCCAAAAAGTGATTTTTTTAAGGTCAAAACTTTAAATGGCTACTTCTCCGAAAATACGCGTTTAAATACGATTCTAAGCTTAATTTCTGATCACCAAAAATTCGAAATTTTTTTTTCAACTCAAAACTTTAAACAGCGATATCTCCGTAAATACGCGTTTAAATACGATTCTAAGCTTAATTTGTGATCACCAAAAA
The DNA here is from genome assembly GCA_963576555.1 of Ferdinandea cuprea. NCBI lineage: Eukaryota > Metazoa > Arthropoda > Insecta > Diptera > Syrphidae > Ferdinandea > Ferdinandea cuprea. The sequence goes on from OY754961.1 coordinate 37,545,475, forward strand.
AATTTCGAAAAATGACCCAAAAAGTGATTTTTTTAAGGTCAAAACTTTAAACCGCGATATCTCCGTAAATACGCGTTTAAATAAGATTGTAAGCTTAATTTGTGATCATCAAAAAAATTTCGAGAAATGATCCAAAAAGTGATTTTTTAAGGTCAAAACTTTAAATGGCTACTTCTCCGAAAATACGCGTTTAAATACGATTCTAAGCTTAATTTCTGATCACCAAAAATTTCGAAATTTTTTTTTCAACTCAAAACTTTAAACAGCGATATCTCCGTAAATACGCGTTTAAATACGATTCTAAGCTTAATTTGTGATCACCAAAATTTCGAAAAATGACCCAAAAAGTGATTTTTTTCAACTCAAAACTTTAAACAGCGATATCTCCGTAAATACGCGTTTAAAAAAGATTCTAAGCTTAATTTGTGATCATCAAAAAAATTTCGAAAAGTGACCCAAAAAGTGATTTTTTTAAGGTCAAAACTTTAAACGGCGATATCTCCGTAAATACGCGTTTAAATACGATTCTAAGCTTAATTTGTGATCATCAAAAAAATTTCGAAGAATGATCAAAAAATTGATTTTTTTAAGGTCAAAACTTTAAATGGCTATATCTCCGTAAATACACGTTGAAATACGATTCTAAGCTTAATTTGTGATCACCAAAAAAATTTCGAAAAATGACCCAAAAAGTGATTTTTTTAAGGTCAAAACTTTAAATGGCTACTTCTCCGTAAATACGCGTTTAAATACGATTCTAAGCTTAATTTGTGATCACCAAAAAAATTTCGAAAAATGATCAAAAAAGGGATTTTTTTTTCAACTCAAAACTTTAAACAGCGATATCTCCGTAAATACGCGTTTTAAATACGATTCTAAGCTTAATTTGTGATCACCAAAAATTTCGAAAAATTACCCAAAAAGTGATTTTTTTCAACTCAAAACTTTAAACAGCGATATCTCTGTAAATACGCGTTTAAATACGATTCTAAGCTTAATTTGTGATCATCAAAAAAATTTCGAAAAATGACCCAAAAAGTGATTTTTTTAAGGTCAAAACTTTAAACCGCGATATCTCCGTAAATACGCGTTGAAATACGATTCGAAGCTTAATTTGGGATCACCAAAAAAATTTCCAAAAATGATCAAAAAAGTGATTTTTTTAAGGTCAAAACTTTAAATGGCTATATCTCCGTAAATACGCGATTGAAATACGATTCTAAGCTTAATTTGGGATCACCAAAAAAATTCGAAAAATGATCAAAAAAGTGATTTTTTTAAGGTCAAAACTTTAAATGGCTATATCTCCGTAAATACGCGTTGAAATACGATTCTAAGCTTACTTTGGGATCACCAAAAAATTTCGAAAAATGATCAAAAAAGTGATTTTTTTAAGGTCAAAACTTTAAACGGCGATATCTCCGTAAATACGCGTTGAAATACGATTCTAAGCTTAATTTGTGATCACCAAACAAATTTCGACAAATGATCAAAAAAGTGATTTTTTTAAGGTCAAAACTTTAAATGGCTATATCTCCGTAAATACGCGTTGAAATACGATTCTAAGCTTAATTTGGGATCACCAAAAAAATTTCGAAAAATGACCCAAAAAGTTTTTTTTTTAAGGTCAAAACTTTAAACCGCGATATCTCCGTAAATACGCGTTGAAATACGATTCTAAGCTTAATTTGGGATCACCAAAAAAATTTCGAAAAATGACCCAAAAAGTGATTTTTTTAAGGTCAAAACTTTAAACCGCGATATCTCCGTAAATACGCGTTGAAATACGATTCTAAGCTTAATTTGGGATCACCAAAAAAATTTCGAAAAATGATCAAAAAAGTGATTTTTTTAAGGTCAAAACTTTAAACGGCGATATCTCCGTAAATACGCGTTTAAATACGATTCTAAGCTTAATTTGTGATCACCAAAAAAATATCGAAAAATGATCAAAAAAGTGATTTTTTTAAGGTCAAAACCTTAAACGGCGATATCTCCGTAAATACGCGTTTAAATACGATTGTAAGCTTAATTTGTGATCACCAAAAAATGACCCAAAAAGTGATTTTTTTAAGGTCAAAACTTTAAACCGCGATATCTCAGTAAATACGCGTTTAAATACGATTCTAAGCTTAATTTGTGATCACCAAAAAAATTTCGAAAAATGACCCAAAAAGTGATTTTTTTAAGGTCAAAACTTTAAACGGCGATATCTCCGTAAATACGCGTTGAAATACGATTCTAAGCTTAATTTGGGATCACCAAAAAAAATTTCGAAAAATGATCAAAAAAGTGATTTTTTTAAGGTCAAAACTTTAAATGGCTATATCTCCGTAAATACGCGTTGAAATACGATTCTAAGCTTAATTTGGGATCACCAAAAAAATTTCGAAAAATGATCAAAAAAGTGATTTTTTTAAGGTCAAAACTTTAAACGGCGATATCTCCGTAAATACGCGTTTAAATACGATTCTAAGCTTAATTTGTGATCACCAAAAAAATTTCGAAAAATGACCCAAAAAGTGATTTTTTTAAGGTCAAAACTTTAAATAGCGATATCTCCGTAAATACGCGTTTAAATACGATTCTAAGCTTAATTTTTGATCACCAAAAAAATTTCGAAAACTGACCCAAAAAGTGATTTTTTTAAGGTCAAAACTTTAAACCGCGATATCTCCGTAAATACGCGTTGAAATACGATTCTAAGCTTAATTTGGAAAATGATCAAAAAAGTGATTTTTTTAAGGTCAAAACTTTAAATGGCTATATCTCCGTAAATACGCGTTGAAATACGATTCTAAGCTTAATTTGCGATATCTCCGTAAATACGCGTTTAAATACGATTCTAAGCTTAATTTGGGATCACCAAAAAAATTTCGAAAAATGATCAAAAAAGTGATTTTTTTAAGGTCAAAACTTTAAACGGCGATATCTCTGTAATTACGCGTTTAAATACGATTCTAAGCTTAATTTGTGATCACCAAAAAAATTTCGAAAAATGATCAAAAAAGTGATTAGTTTAAGGTCAAAACTTTAAATGGCTACTTCTCCGTAAATACGCGTTTAAATACGATTCTAAGCTTAATTTCTGATCACCAAAAATTTCGAAAAATTACCCAAAAAGTAATTTTTTTTTCAACTCAAAACTTTAAACAGCGATATCTCCGTAAATACGCGTTTAAATATGATTCTAAGCTTAATTTGTGATCACCAAAAATTTCGACCCAAATGGCCCAAAAAGTGATTTTTTTTCGACTCAAAACTTTAAACTGCGATGACTCCGTAAATACGCGTTTAAATACGATTCTAAGCTTAATTTGTGATCACCAAAAAAATTTCGAAAAATGACCCAAAAAGTGATTTTTTTAAGGTCAAAACTTTAAATAGCGATATCTCCGTAAATACGCGTTTAAATACGATTCTAAGCTTAATTTGTGATCACCAAAAAAATTTCGAAAAATGGCCTAAAAAGTGATTTTTTTAAGGTCAAAACTTTAAACCGCGATATCTCCGTAAATACGCGTTTAAATAAGATTCTAAGCTTAATTTGTGATCATCAAAAAAATTTCGAAAAATGACCCAAAAAGTGATTTTTTTAAGGTCAAAACTTTAAACTGTGAAATCTCCGTAAATACGCGTTTAAATACGATTCTAAGCTTAATTTGTGATCACCAAAAAAATTTCGAAAAATGACCCAAAAAGTGATTTTTTTAAGGTCAAAACTTTAAACTGTGATATCTCCGTAAATACGCGTTTAAATACGATTCTAAGCTTAATTTGTGATCACCAAAAAAATTTCGAAAAATGACCCAAAAAGTGATTTTTTTAAGGTCAAAACTTTAAATAGCGATATCTCCGTAAATACGCGTTTAAATACGATTCTAAGCTTAATTTGTGATCACCAAAAAAATTTCGAAAAATGACCCAAAAAGTGATTTTTTTAAGGTCAAAACTTTAAACCGCGATATCTCCGTAAATACGCGTTTAAATACGATTCTAAGCTTAATTTGGGATCACCAAAAAAATTTCGAAAAATGATCAAAAAAGTGATTTTTTTAAGGTCAAAACTTTAAACGGCGATATCTCCGTAAATACGCGTTTAAATACGATTCTAAGCTTAATTTGTGATCACCAAAAAAATTTCAAAAAATGATCAAAAAAGTGATTTTTTTAAGTTCAAAACTTTAAACGGCGATATCTCCGTAAATACGCGTTGAAATACGATTCTAAGCTTAATTTGGGATCACCAAAAAAATTTCGAAAAATGATCAAAAAAGTGATTTTTTTAAGGTCAAAACTTTAAATGGCTATATCTCCGTAAATACGCGTTTAAATACGATTCTAAGCTTAATTTGTGATCACCAAAAAAATTTTGAAAAATGACCCAAAAAGTGTTTTTTTAAGGTCAAAACTTTAAATAGCGATATCTCCGTAAATACGCGTTTAAATACGATTCTAAGCTTAATTTGTGATCACCAAAAAAATTTCGGAAAATGATCAAAAAAGTGATTTTTTTAAGGTCAAAACTTTAAATGGCTATATCTCCGTAAATACGCGTTTAAATACGATTCTAAGCTTAATTTGTGATCACCAAAAAAATTTTGAAAAATGACCCAAAAAGTGTTTTTTTAAGGTCAAAACTTTAAATAGCGATATCTCCGTAAATACGCGTTTAAATACGATTCTAAGCTTAATTTGTGATCACCAAAAAAATTTCGAAAAATGATCAAATAAGTGATTTTTTTAAGGTCAAAACTTTAAACGGCGATATCTCTGTAATTACGCGTTTAAATACGATTCTAAGCTTAATTTGTGATCACCAAAAAAATTTCGAAAAATGACCCAAAAAGTGTTTTTTTAAGGTCAAAACTTTAAATAGCGATATCTCCGTAAATACGCGTTTAAATACGATTCTAAGCTTAATTTGTGATCACCAAAAAAATTTCGAAAAATGATCAAAAAAGTGATTTTTTTAAGGTCAAAACTTTAAATGGCTATATCTCCGTAAATACGCGTTTAAATACGATTCTAAGCTTAATTTGTGATCACCAAAAAAATTTTGAAAAATGACCCAAAAAGTGTTTTTTTAAGGTCAAAACTTTAAATAGCGATATCTCCGTAAATACGCGTTTAAATACGATTCTAAGCTTAATTTGGGATCACCAAAAAAATTTCGAAAAATGATCAAAAAAGTGATTCTTTTAAGGTCAAAACTTTAAACGGCGATATCTCTGTAATTACGCGTTTAAATACGATTCTAAGCTTAATTTGTGATCACCAAAAAAATTTCGAAAAATGATCAAAAAAGTGATTAGTTTAAGGTCAAAACTTTAAATGGCTACTTCTCCGTAAATACGCGTTTAAATACGATTCTAAGCTTAATTTCTGATCACCAAAAATTTCGAAAAATTACCCAAAAAGTAATTTTTTTTTCAACTCAAAACTTTAAACAGCGATATCTCCGTAAATACGCGTTTAAATACGATTCTAAGCTTAATTTGTGATCACCAAAAATTTCGACCCAAATGGCCCAAAAAGTGATTTTTTTTCGACTCAAAACTTTAAACTGCGATGACTCCGTAAATACGCGTTTAAATACGATTCTAAGCTTAATTTGTGATCACCAAAAAAATTTCGAAAAATGACCCAAAAAGTGATTTTTTTAAGGTCAAAACTTTAAATAGCGATATCTCCGTAAATACGCGTTTAAATACGATTCTAAGCTTAATTTGTGATCACCAAAAAAATTTCGAAAAATGGCCTAAAAAGTGATTTTTTTAAGGTCAAAACTTTAAACGGCGATATCTCCGTAAATACGCGTTTAAATACGATTCTAAGCTTAATTTGTGATCACCAAAAAAATTTCGAAAAATGATCAAAAAAGTGATTTTTTTAAGTTCAAAACTTTAAACGGCGATATCTCCGTAAATACGCGTTGAAATACGATTCTAAGCTTAATTTGGGATCACCAAAAAAATTTCGAAAAATGATCAAAAAAGTGATTTTTTTAAGGTCAAAACTTTAAATGGCTATATCTCCGTAAATACGCGTTTAAATACGATTCTAAGCTTAATTTGTGATCACCAAAAAAATTTCGAAAAATGACCCAAAAAGTGTTTTTTTAAGGTCAAAACTTTAAATAGCGATATCTCCGTAAATACGCGTTTAAATACTATTCTAAGCTTAATTTGTGATCACCAAAATAATTTCGAAAAATGATCAAAAAAGTGATTTTTTAAGGTCAAAACTTTAAACGGCGATATCTCCGTAAATACGCGTTTAAATACGATTCTAAGCTTAATTTGTGATCAACAAAAAATTTTGGAAAGTGACCCAAAAAGTGATTTTTTTAAGGTCAAAACTTTAAATAGCGATATCTCCGTAAATACGCGTTGAAATACGATTCTAAGCTTAATTTGGGATCACCAAAAAAATTTCGAAAAATGATCAAAAAAGTGATTTTTTAAGGTCAAAACTTTAAACGGCGATATCTCCGTAAATACGCGTTTAAATACGATTCTAAGCTTAATTTGTGATCACCAAAAAAATTTCGAAAAATGATCAAAAAAGTGATTTTTTTAAGGTCAAAACTTTAAACGGCGATATCTCCGTAAATACGCGTTGAAATACGATTCTAATTTGGGAACACCAAAAAAATTTCGAAAATGATCAAAAAAGTGATTTTTTTAAGGTCAAAACTTTAAACGGCGATATCTCCGTAAATACGCGTTTAAATACGATTCTAAGCTTAATTTGGGATCACCAAAAAAATTTCGAAAAATGATCAAAAAAGTGATTTTTTTAAGGTCAAAACTTTAAACGGCGATATCTCCGTAAATACGCGTTGAAATACGATTCTAATTTGGGAACACCAAAAAAATTTCGAAAATGATCAAAAAAGTGATTTTTTTAAGGTCAAAACTTTAAACGGCGATATCTCCGTAAATACGCGTTTAAATACGATTCTAAGCTTAATTTGGGATCACCAAAAAAATTTCGAAAAATGATCAAAAAAGTGATTTTTTTAAGGTCAAAACTTTAAACGGCGATATCTCCGTAAATACGCGTTTAAATACGATTCTAAGCTTAATTTGTGATCACCAAAAAAATTTCGAAAAATGACCCAAAAAGTGATTTTTTTAAGGTCAAGACTTTAAACCGCGATATCTCCGTAAATACGCGTTGAAATACGATTGTAAGCTTAATTTGGGATCACCAAAAAAATTTCGAAAAATGATCAAAAAAGTGATTTTTTTAAGGTCAAAACTTTAAACGGCGATATCTAAGTAAATACGCGTTTAAATACGATTCTAAGCTTAATTTGTGATCACCAAAAAAATTTCGAAAAATGACCCAAAAAGAGATTTTTTTAAGGTCAAAACTTTAAACCGCGATATCTCCGTAAATACGCGTTTAAATACGATTCTGAGCTTAATTTGTGATCACCAAAAAAATTTCGAAAAATGATCAAAAAAGTGATTTTTTTCAACTCAAAACTTTAAACTGCGATATCTCCGTAAATACGCGTTTAAATACGATTCTAAGCTTAATTTGTGATCACCAAAAATTTCGAAAAATGACCCAAAAAGTGATTTTTTTCAACTCAAAACTTTAAACTGCGATATCTCCGTAAATACGCGTTTAAATACGATTCTAAGCTTAATTTGTGATCACCAAAAAAATTTGGAAAAATGACCCAAAAAGTGATTTTTTTCAACTCAAAACTTTAAACTGCGATATCTCCGTAAATACGCGTTTAAATACGATTCTAAGCTTAATTTGTGATCACCAAAAATTTCGAAAAATTACCCAAAAAGTGATTTTTTTCAACTCAAAACTTTAAACTGCGATATCTCCGTAAATAGGCGTTTAAATACGATTCTAACCTTAATTTGTGATCACCAAAGAAATTTCGAAAAATGACCCAAAAAGTAATTATTTTAAGTTCAAAACTTTAAATAGCGATATCTCCGTAAATACGCGCTTAAATAAGATTCTAAGCTTAATTTGTGATCATCAAAAAAATTTCGAAAAATGACCCAAAAAGTGATTTTTTTAAGGTCAAAACTTTAAATGGCTATATCTCCGTAAATACGCGCTTAAATAAGATTCTAAGCTTAATTTGTGATCACCAAAAAAATTTGGAAAAATGACCCAAAAAGTGATTTTTTTCAACTCAAAACTTTAAACTGCGATATCTCCGTAAATACGCGTTTAAATACGATTCTAAGCTTAATTTGTGATCACCAAAAATTTCGAAAAATTACCCAAAAAGTGATTTTTTTCAACTCAAAACTTTAAACTGCGATATCTCCGTAAATAGGCGTTTAAATACGATTCTAACCTTAATTTGTGATCACCAAAGAAATTTCGAAAAATGACCCAAAAAGTAATTATTTTAAGTTCAAAACTTTAAATAGCGATATCTCCGTAAATACGCGCTTAAATAAGATTCTAAGCTTAATTTGTGATCATCAAAAAAATTTCGAAAAATGACCCAAAAAGTGATTTTTTTAAGGTCAAAACTTTAAATGGCTATATCTCCGTAAATACGCGTTGAAATACGATTCTAAGCTTAATTTGGGATCACCAAAAAAATTTCGAAAAATGATCAAAAAAGTGATTTTTTTAAGGTCAAAACTTTAAATGGCTATATCTCCGTAAATACGCGTTTAAATACGATTCTAAGCTTAATTTGTGATCACCAAAATAATTTCGAAAAATGATCAAAAAAGTGATTTTTTAAGGTCAAAACTTTAAACGGCGATATCTCCGTAAATACGCGTTTAAATACGATTCTAAGCTTAATTTGTGATCAACAAAAAATTTTGGAAAGTGACCCAAAAAGTGATTTTTTTAAGGTCAAAACTTTAAATAGCGATATCTCCGTAAATACGCGTTGAAATACGATTCTAAGCTTAATTTGGGATCACCAAAAAAATTTCGAAAAATGATCAAAAAAGTGATTTTTTTAAGGTCAAAACTTTAAATGGCTATATCTTCGTAAATACGCGTTGAAATACGATTCTAAGCTTAATTTGGGATCACCAAAAAAATTTCGAAAAATGATCAAAAAAGTGATTTTTTTAAGGTCAAAACTTTAAACGGCGATATCTCCGTAAATACGCGTTTAAATACGATTCTAAGCTTAATTTGTGATCACCAAAAAAATTTCGAAAAATGATCAAAAAAGTGATTTTTTTAAGGTCAAAACTTTAAACGGCGATATCTCCGTAAATACGCGTTGAAATACGATTCTAATTTGGGAACACCAAAAAAATTTCGAAAATGATCAAAAAAGTGATTTTTTTAAGGTCAAAACTTTAAACGGCGATATCTCCGTAAATACGCGTTTAAATACGATTCTAAGCTTAATTTGGGATCACCAAAAAAATTTCGAAAAATGATCAAAAAAGTGATTTTTTTAAGGTCAAAACTTTAAACGGCGATATCTCCGTAAATACGCGTTGAAATACGATTCTAATTTGGGAACACCAAAAAAATTTCGAAAATGATCAAAAAAGTGATTTTTTTAAGGTCAAAACTTTAAACGGCGATATCTCCGTAAATACGCGTTTAAATACGATTCTAAGCTTAATTTGGGATCACCAAAAAAATTTCGAAAAATGATCAAAAAAGTGATTTTTTTAAGGTCAAAACTTTAAACGGCGATATCTCCGTAAATACGCGTTTAAATACGATTCTAAGCTTAATTTGTGATCACCAAAAAAATTTCGAAAAATGACCCAAAAAGTGATTTTTTTAAGGTCAAGACTTTAAACCGCGATATCTCCGTAAATACGCGTTGAAATACGATTGTAAGCTTAATTTGGGATCACCAAAAAAATTTCGAAAAATGATCAAAAAAGTGATTTTTTTAAGGTCAAAACTTTAAACGGCGATATCTAAGTAAATACGCGTTTAAATACGATTCTAAGCTTAATTTGTGATCACCAAAAAAATTTCGAAAAATGACCCAAAAAGAGATTTTTTTAAGGTCAAAACTTTAAACCGCGATATCTCCGTAAATACGCGTTTAAATACGATTCTGAGCTTAATTTGTGATCACCAAAAAAATTTCGAAAAATGATCAAAAAAGTGATTTTTTTCAACTCAAAACTTTAAACTGCGATATCTCCGTAAATACGCGTTTAAATACGATTCTAAGCTTAATTTGTGATCACCAAAAATTTCGAAAAATGACCCAAAAAGTGATTTTTTTCAACTCAAAACTTTAAACTGCGATATCTCCGTAAATACGCGTTTAAATACGATTCTAAGCTTAATTTGTGATCACCAAAAAAATTTGGAAAAATGACCCAAAAAGTGATTTTTTTCAACTCAAAACTTTAAACTGCGATATCTCCGTAAATACGCGTTTAAATACGATTCTAAGCTTAATTTGTGATCACCAAAAATTTCGAAAAATTACCCAAAAAGTGATTTTTTTCAACTCAAAACTTTAAACTGCGATATCTCCGTAAATAGGCGTTTAAATACGATTCTAACCTTAATTTGTGATCACCAAAGAAATTTCGAAAAATGACCCAAAAAGTAATTATTTTAAGTTCAAAACTTTAAATAGCGATATCTCCGTAAATACGCGCTTAAATAAGATTCTAAGCTTAATTTGTGATCATCAAAAAAATTTCGAAAAATGACCCAAAAAGTGATTTTTTTAAGGTCAAAACTTTAAATGGCTATATCTCCGTAAATACGCGTTGAAATACGATTCTAAGCTTAATTTGGGATCACCAAAAAAATTTCGAAAAATGATCAAAAAAGTGATTTTTTTAAGGTCAAAACTTTAAATGGCTATATCTCCGTAAATACGCGTTGAAATACGATTCTAAGCTTAATTTGGGATCACCAAAAAAATTTCGAAAAATGATCAAAAAAGTGATTTTTTTAAGGTCAAAACTTTAAATAGCGATATCTCCGTAAATACGCGTTTAAATACGATTCTAAGCTTAATTTTTGATCACCAAAAAAATTTCGAAAACTGACCCAAAAAGTGATTTTTTTAAGGTCAAAACTTTAAACCGCGATATCTCCGTAAATACGCGTTGAAATACGATTCTAAGCTTAATTTGGAAAATGATCAAAAAAGTGATTTTTTTAAGGTCAAAACTTTAAATGGCTACTTCTCCGTAAATACGCGTTTAAATACGATTCTAAGCTTAATTTCTGATCACCAAAAATTTCGAAATTTTTTTTTCAACTCAAAACTTTAAACAGTGATATCTCCGTAAATACGCGTTTAAATACGATTCTAAGCTTAATTTGGGATCACCAAAAAAATTTCGAAAAATGATCAAAAAAGTGATTTTTTTAAGGTCAAAACTTTAAATGGCTATATCTCCGTAAATACGCGTTGAAATACGATTCTAAGCTTAATTTGGGATCACCAAAAAAATTTCGAAAAATGATCAAAAAAGTGATTTTTTTAAGGTCAAAACTTTAAATAGCGATATCTCCGTAAATACGCGTTTAAATACGATTCTAAGCTTAATTTTTGATCACCAAAAAAATTTCGAAAACTGACCCAAAAAGTGATTTTTTTAAGGTCAAAACTTTAAACCGCGATATCTCCGTAAATACGCGTTGAAATACGATTCTAAGCTTAATTTGGAAAATGATCAAAAAAGTGATTTTTTTAAGGTCAAAACTTTAAATGGCTATATCTCCGTAAATACGCGTTGAAATACGATTCTAAGCTTAATTTGGGATCACCAAAAAATTTCGAAAAATTATCAAAAAAGTGATTTTTTTCAGGTCAAAACTTTAAACGGCGATATCTCCGTAAATACGCGTTGAAATACGATTCTAAGCTTAATTTGGGATCACCAAAAAATTTCGAAAAATGATCAAAAAAGTGTTTTTTTTAAGGTCAAAACTTTAAATGGCTATATCTCCGTAAATACGCGTTGAAATACGATTCTAAGCTTAATTTGGGATCACCAAAAAAATTTCGAAAAATGATCAAAAAAGTGATTTTTTTAAGGTCAAAACTTTAAACGGCGATATCTCCGTAAATACGCGTTTAAATACGATTCTAAGCTTAATTTGTGATCACCAAAAAAATTTCGAAAAATGACCCAAAAAGTGATTTTTTTAAGGTCAAAACTTTAAACCGCGATATCTCCGTAAATACGCGTTTAAATAAGATTCTAAGCTTAATTTGTGATCATCAAAAAAATTTCGAAAAATGACCCAAAAAGTGATTTTTTTAAGGTCAAAACTTTAAATAGCGATATTTCCGTAAATACGCGTTTAAATACGATTCTAAGCTTAATTTGTGATCACCAAAAAAATTTCGAAAAATGACCCAAAAAGTGATTTTTTTAAGGTCAAAACTTTAAACGGCGATATCTCCGTAAATACGCGTTTAAATACGATTCTAAGCTTAATTTGTGATCACCAAAAAAATTTCGAAAAATGACCCAAAAAGTGATTTTTTTAAGGTCAAAACTTTAAACCGCGATATCTCCGTAAATACGCGTTTAAATACGATTCTAAGCTTAATTTGGGATCACCAAAAAAATTTCGAAAAATGATCAAAAAAGTGATTTTTTTAAGGTCAAAACTTTAAACGGCGATATCGCTGTAATTACGCGTTTAAATACGATTCTAAGCTTAATTTGTGATCACCAAAAAAATTTCGAAAAATGATCAAAAAAGTGATTAGTTTAAGGTCAAAACTTTAAATGGCTACTTCTCCGTAAATACGCGTTTAAATACGATTCTAAGCTTAATTTCTGATCACCAAAAATTTCGAAAAATTACCCAAAAAGTAATTTTTTTTTCAACTCAAAACTTTAAACAGCGATATCTCCGTAAATACGCGTTTAAATACGATTCTAAGCTTAATTTGTGATCACCAAAAATTTCGACCCAAATGGCCCAAAAAGTGATTTTTTTTCGACTCAAAACTTTAAACTGCGATGACTCCGTAAATACGCGTTTAAATACGATTCTAAGCTTAATTTGTGATCACCAAAAAAATTTCGAAAAATGACCCAAAAAGTGATTTTTTTAAGGTCAAAACTTTAAATAGCGATATCTCCGTAAATACGCGTTTAAATACGATTCTAAGCTTAATTTGTGATCACCAAAAAAATTTCGAAAAATGGCCTAAAAAGTGATTTTTTTAAGGTCAAAACTTTAAACCGCGATATCTCCGTAAATACGCGTTTAAATAAGATTCTAAGCTTAATTTGTGATCATCAAAAAAATTTCGAAAAATGACCCAAAAAGTGATTTTTTTAAGGTCAAAACTTTAAACTGTGATATCTCCGTAAATACGCGTTTAAATACGATTCTAAGCTTAATTTGTGATCACCAAAAAAATTTCGAAAAATGACCCAAAAAGAGATTTTTTTCAACTCAAAACTTTAAACTGCGATATCTCCGTAAATACGCGTTTAAATACGATTCTAAGCTTAATTTGTGATCATCAAAAAAATTTCGAAAAATGACCCAAAAAGTGATTTTTTTCAACTCAAAACTTTAAACTGCGATATCTCCGTAAATACGCGTTTAAATACGATTCTAAGCTTAATTTGGGATCACCAAAAAAATTTCGAAAAATGATCAAAAAAGTGATTTTTTTAAGGTCAAAACTTTAAACGGCGATATCTCCGTAAATACGCGTTTAAATACGATTCTAAGCTTAATTTGTGATCACCAAAAAAATTTCGAAAAATGATCAAAAAAGTGATTTTTTTAAGTTCAAAACTTTAAACGGCGATATCTCCGTAAATACGCGTTGAAATACGATTCTAAGCTTAATTTGGGATCACCAAAAAAATTTCGAAAAATGATCAAAAAAGTGATTTTTTTAAGGTCAAAACTTTAAATGGCTATATCTCCGTAAATACGCGTTTAAATACGATTCTAAGCTTAATTTGTGATCACCAAAAAAATTTCGAAAAATGACCCAAAAAGTGTTTTTTTAAGGTCAAAACTTTAAATAGCGATATCTCCGTAAATACGCGTTTAAATACGATTCTAAGCTTAATTTGTGATCACCAAAAAAATTTCGAAAAATGATCAAAAAAGTGATTTTTTTAAGGTCAAAACTTTAAACGGCGATATCTCTGTAATTACGCGTTTAAATACGATTCTAAGCTTAATTTGTGATCACCAAAAAAATTTCGAAAAATGATCAAAAAAGTGATTAGTTTAGGGTCAAAACTTTAAATGGCTACTTCTCCGTAAATACGCGTTTAAATACGATTCTAAGCTTAATTTCTGATCACCAAAAATTTCGAAAAATTACCCAAAAAGTAATTTTTTTTTCAACTCAAAACTTTAAACAGCGATATCTCCGTAAATACGCGTTTAAATACGATTCTAAGCTTAATTTGTGATCACCAAAAAAATTTCGAAAAATGACCCAAAAAGTGTTTTTTTCAAACTTTGGTCAAAACTTTAAATAGCGATATCTCCGTAAATACGCGTTTAAATACGATTCTAAGCTTAATTTGGGATCACCAAAAAAATTTCGAAAAATGATCAAAAAAGTGATTCTTTTAAGGTCAAAACTTTAAACGGCGATATCTCTGTAATTACGCGTTTAAATACGATTCTAAGCTTAATTTGTGATCACCAAAAAAATTTCGAAAAATGATCAAAAAAGTGATTAGTTTAAGGTCAAAACTTTAAATGGCTACTTCTCCGTAAATACGCGTTTAAATACGATTCTAAGCTTAATTTCTGATCACCAAAAATTTCGAAAAATTACCCAAAAAGTAATTTTTTTTTCAACTCAAAACTTTAAACAGCGATATCTCCGTAAATACGCGTTTAAATACGATTCTAAGCTTAATTTGTGATCACCAAAAAAATTTCGAAAAATGACCCAAAAAGTGTTTTTTTCAAACTTTGGTCAAAACTTTAAATAGCGATATCTCCGTAAATACGCGTTTAAATACGATTCTAAGCTTAATTTCTGATCACCAAAAATTTCGAAAAATTACCCAAAAAGTAATTTTTTTTTCAACTCAAAACTTTAAACAGCGATATCTCCGTAAATACGCGTTTAAATACGATTCTAAGCTTAATTTGTGATCACCAAAAATTTCGACCCAAATGGCCCAAAAAGTGATTTTTTTTCGACTCAAAACTTTAAACTGCGATGACTCCGTAAATACGCGTTTAAATACGATTCTAAGCTTAATTTGTGATCACCAAAAAAATTTCGAAAAATGACCCAAAAAGTGATTTTTTTAAGGTCAAAACTTTAAATAGCGATATCTCCGTAAATACGCGTTTAAATACGATTCTAAGCTTAATTTGTGATCACCAAAAAAATTTCGAAAAATGGCCTAAAAAGTGATTTTTTTAAGGTCAAAACTTTAAACCGCGATATCTCCGTAAATACGCGTTTAAATAAGATTCTAAGCTTAATTTGTGATCATCAAAAAAATTTCGAAAAATGACCCAAAAAGTGATTTTTTTAAGGTCAAAACTTTAAACTGTGATATCTCCGTAAATACGCGTTTAAATACGATTCTAAGCTTAATTTGTGATCACCAAAAAAATTTCGAAAAATGACCCAAAAAGTGATTTTTTTCAACTCAAAACTTTAAACTGCGATATCTCCGTAAATACGCGTTTAAATACGATTCTAAGCTTAATTTGTGATCACCAAAAAAATTTCGAAAAATGACCCAAAAAGTGTTTTTTTCAAACTTTGGTCAAAACTTTAAATAGCGATATCTCCGTAAATACGCGTTTAAATACGATTCTAAGCTTAATTTGTGATCACCAAAAAAATTTCGAAAAATGACCCAAAAAGTGATTTTTTTAAGGTCAAAACTTTAAACCGCGATATCTCCGTAAATACGCGTTTAAATACGATTCTAAGCTTAATTTGGGATCACCAAAAAAATTTCGAAAAATGATCAAAAAAGTGATTTTTTTAAGGTCAAAACTTTAAACGGCGATATCTCCGTAAATACGCGTTTAAATACGATTCTAAGCTTAATTTGTGATCACCAAAAAAATTTCGAAAAATGATCAAAAAAGTGATTTTTTTAAGTTCAAAACTTTAAACGGCGATATCTCCGTAAATACGCGTTTAAATACGATTCTAAGCTTAATTTGTGATCACCAAAAAAATTTCGAAAAATGACCCAAAAAGTGTTTTTTTAAGGTCAAAACTTTAAATAGCGATATCTCCGTAAATACGCGTTTAAATACGATTCTAAGCTTAATTTGTGATCACCAAAAAAATTTCGGAAAATGATCAAAAAAGTGATTTTTTAAGGTCAAAACTTTAAACGGCGATATCTCCGTAAATACGCGTTTAAATACGATTCTAAGCTTAATTTGTGATCACCAAAAAAATTTCGAAAAATGATCAAAAAAGTGATTTTTTTAAGGTCAAAACTTTAAACCGCGATATCTCCGTAAATACGCGTTTAAATACGATTCTAAGCTTAATTTGGGATCACCAAAAAAATTTCGAAAAATGATCAAAAAAGTGATTTTTTTAAGGTCAAAACTTTAAACGGCGATATCTCCGTAAATACGCGTTTAAATACGATTCTAAGCTTAATTTGTGATCACCAAAAAAATTTCGAAAAATGATCAAAAAAGTGATTTTTTTAAGTTCAAAACTTTAAACGGCGATATCTCCGTAAATACGCGTTTAAATACGATTCTAAGCTTAATTTGTGATCACCAAAAAAATTTCGAAAAATGACCCAAAAAGTGTTTTTTTAAGGTCAAAACTTTAAATAGCGATATCTCCGTAAATACGCGTTTAAATACGATTCTAAGCTTAATTTGTGATCACCAAAAAAATTTCGGAAAATGATCAAAAAAGTGATTTTTTAAGGTCAAAACTTTAAACGGCGATATCTCCGTAAATACGCGTTTAAATACGATTCTAAGCTTAATTTGTGATCACCAAAAAAATTTCGAAAAATGATCAAAAAAGTGATTTTTTTAAGGTCAAAACTTTAAACGGCGATATCTCTGTAATTACGCGTTTAAATACGATTCTAAGCTTAATTTGTGATCACCAAAAAAATTTCGAAAAATGATCAAAAAAGTGATTAGTTTAGGGTCAAAACTTTAAATGGCTACTTCTCCGTAAATACGCGTTTAAATACGATTCTAAGCTTAATTTCTGATCACCAAAAATTTCGAAAAATTACCCAAAAAGTAATTTTTTTTTCAACTCAAAACTTTAAACAGCGATATCTCCGTAAATACGCGTTTAAATACGATTCTAAGCTTAATTTGTGATCACCAAAAAAATTTCGAAAAATGACCCAAAAAGTGTTTTTTTCAAACTTTGGTCAAAACTTTAAATAGCGATATCTCCGTAAATACGCGTTTAAATACGATTCTAAGCTTAATTTGGGATCACCAAAAAAATTTCGAAAAATGATCAAAAAAGTGATTCTTTTAAGGTCAAAACTTTAAACGGCGATATCTCTGTAATTACGCGTTTAAATACGATTCTAAGCTTAATTTGTGATCACCAAAAAAATTTCGAAAAATGATCAAAAAAGTGATTAGTTTAAGGTCAAAACTTTAAATGGCTACTTCTCCGTAAATACGCGTTTAAATACGATTCTAAGCTTAATTTCTGATCACCAAAAATTTCGAAAAATTACCCAAAAAGTAATTTTTTTTTCAACTCAAAACTTTAAACAGCGATATCTCCGTAAATACGCGTTTAAATACGATTCTAAGCTTAATTTGTGATCACCAAAAATTTCGACCCAAATGGCCCAAAAAGTGATTTTTTTTCGACTCAAAACTTTAAACTGCGATGACTCCGTAAATACGCGTTTAAATACGATTCTAAGCTTAATTTGTGATCACCAAAAAAATTTCGAAAAATGACCCAAAAAGTGATTTTTTTAAGGTCAAAACTTTAAATAGCGATATCTCCGTAAATACGCGTTTAAATACGATTCTAAGCTTAATTTGTGATCACCAAAAAAATTTCGAAAAATGGCCTAAAAAGTGATTTTTTTAAGGTCAAAACTTTAAACCGCGATATCTCCGTAAATACGCGTTTAAATAAGATTCTAAGCTTAATTTGTGATCATCAAAAAAATTTCGAAAAATGACCCAAAAAGTGATTTTTTTAAGGTCAAAACTTTAAATAGCGATATCTCCGTAAATACGCGTTTAAATACGATTCTAAGCTTAATTTGTGATCACCAAAAAAATTTCGAAAAATGACCCAAAAAGTGATTTTTTTAAGGTCAAAACTTTAAACCGCGATATCTCCGTAAATACGCGTTTAAATACGATTCTAAGCTTAATTTGGGATCACCAAAAAAATTTCGAAAAATGATCAAAAAAGTGATTTTTTTAAGGTCAAAACTTTAAACGGCGATATCTCCGTAAATACGCGTTTAAATACGATTCTAAGCTTAATTTGTGATCACCAAAAAAATTTCGAAAAATGATCAAAAAAGTGATTTTTTTAAGTTCAAAACTTTAAACGGCGATATCTCCGTAAATACGCGTTGAAAGCGTAAGCTTAATTTGGGATCACCAAAAAAATTTCGAAAAATGATCAAAAAAGTGATTTTTTTAAGGTCAAAACTTTAAATGGCTATATCTCCGTAAATACGCGTTTAAATACGATTCTAAGCTTAATTTGTGATCACCAAAAAAATTTCGAAAAATGACCCAAAAAGTGTTTTTTTAAGGTCAAAACTTTAAATAGCGATATCTCCGTAAATACGCGTTTAAATACGATTCTAAGCTTAATTTGTGATCACCAAAAAAATTTCGGAAAATGATCAAAAAAGTGATTTTTTAAGGTCAAAACTTTAAACGGCGATATCTCCGTAAATACGCGTTTAAATACGATTCTAAGCTTAATTTTTGATCACCAAAAAAATTTCGAAAAATGATCAAAAAAGTGATTTTTTTAAGGTCAAAACTTTAAACGGCGATATCTCTGTAATTACGCGTTTAAATACGATTCTAAGCTTAATTTGTGATCACCAAAAAAATTTCGAAAAATGATCAAAAAAGTGATTAGTTTAGGGTCAAAACTTTAAATGGCTACTTCTCCGTAAATACGCGTTTAAATACGATTCTAAGCTTAATTTCTGATCACCAAAAATTTCGAAAAATTACCCAAAAAGTAATTTTTTTTTCAACTCAAAACTTTAAACAGCGATATCTCCGTAAATACGCGTTTAAATACGATTCTAAGCTTAATTTGTGATCACCAAAAAAATTTCGAAAAATGACCCAAAAAGTGTTTTTTTCAAACTTTGGTCAAAACTTTAAATAGCGATATCTCCGTAAATACGCGTTTAAATACGATTCTAAGCTTAATTTGTGATCACCAAAAAAATTTCGAAAAATGATCAAAAAAGTGATTAGTTTAAGGTCAAAACTTTAAATGGCTACTTCTCCGTAAATACGCGTTTAAATACGATTCTAAGCTTAATTTCTGATCACCAAAAAAATTTCGAAAAATGACCCAAAAAGTGTTTTTTTCAAACTTTGGTCAAAACTTTAAATAGCGATATCTCCGTAAATACGCGTTTAAATACGATTCTAAGCTTAATTTGGGATCACCAAAAAAATTTCGAAAAATGATCAAAAAAGTGATTTTTTTAAGGTCAAAACTTTAAACGGCGATATCTCCGTAAATACGCGTTTAAATACGATTCTAAGCTTAATTTGTGATCACCAAAAAAATTTCGAAAAATGATCAAAAAAGTGATTTTTTTAAGTTCAAAACTTTAAACGGCGATATCTCCGTAAATACGCGTTGAAATACGATTCTAAGCTTAATTTGGGATCACCAAAAAAATTTCGAAAAATGACCCAAAAAGTGATTTTTTTAAGGTCAAAACTTTAAATAGCGATATCTCCGTAAATACGCGTTTAAATACGATTCTAAGCTTAATTTGGGATCACCAAAAAAATTTCGAAAAATGATCAAAAAAGTGATTTTTTTAAGGTCAAAACTTTAAATAGCGATATCTCCGTAAATACGCGTTTAAATACTATTCTAAGCTTAATTTGGGATCACCAAAAAAATTTCGAAAAATGATCAAAAAAGTGATTTTTTTAAGGTCAAAACTTTAAACGGCGATATCTCCGTAAATACGCGTTTAAATACGATTCTAAGCTTAATTTGGGATCACCAAAAAAATTTCGAAAAATGATCAAAAAAGTGATTTTTTTAAGGTCAAAACTTTAAACGGCGATATCTCCGTAAATACGCGTTTAAATACGATTCTAAGCTTAATTTGTGATCACCAAAAAAATTTCGAAAAATGATCAAAAAAGTGATTTTTTTAAGTTCAAAACTTTAAACGGCGATATCTCCGTAAATACGCGTTGAAATACGATTGTAAGCTTAATTTGGGATCACCAAAAAAATTTCGAAAAATGATCAAAAAAGTGATTTTTTTAAGGTCAAAACTTTAAATGGCTATATCTCCGTAAATACGCGTTTAAATACGATTCTAAGCTTAATTTGTGATCACCAAAAAAATTTCGAAAAATGACCCAAAAAGTGTTTTTTTAAGGTCAAAACTTTAAATAGCGATATCTCCGTAAATACGCGTTTAAATACGATTCTAAGCTTAATTTGTGATCACCAAAAAAATTTCGGAAAATGATCAAAAAAGTGATTTTTTAAGGTCAAAACTTTAAACGGCGATATCTCCGTAAATACGCGTTTAAATACGATTCTAAGCTTAATTTTTGATCACCAAAAAAATTTCGAAAAATGATCAAAAAAGTGATTTTTTTAAGGTCAAAACTTTAAACGGCGATATCTCTGTAATTACGCGTTTAAATACGATTCTAAGCTTAATTTGTGATCACCAAAAAAATTTCGAAAAATGATCAAAAAAGTGATTAGTTTAGGGTCAAAACTTTAAATGGCTACTTCTCCGTAAATACGCGTTTAAATACGATTCTAAGCTTAATTTCTGATCACCAAAAATTTCGAAAAATTACCCAAAAAGTAATTTTTTTTTCAACTCAAAACTTTAAACAGCGATATCTCCGTAAATACGCGTTTAAATACGATTCTAAGCTTAATTTGTGATCACCAAAAAAATTTCGAAAAATGACCCAAAAAGTGTTTTTTTCAAACTTTGGTCAAAACTTTAAATAGCGATATCTCCGTAAATACGCGTTTAAATACGATTCTAAGCTTAATTTGGGATCACCAAAAAAATTTCGAAAAATGATCAAAAAAGTGATTTTTTTAAGGTCAAAACTTTAAACGGCGATATCTCCGTAAATACGCGTTTAAATACGATTCTAAGCTTAATTTGTGATCACCAAAAAAATTTCGAAAAATGATCAAAAAAGTGATTTTTTTAAGTTCAAAACTTTAAACGGCGATATCTCCGTAAATACGCGTTGAAATACGATTCTAAGCTTAATTTGGGATCACCAAAAAAATTTCGAAAAATGATCAAAAAAGTGATTTTTTTAAGGTCAAAACTTTAAATGGCTATATCTCCGTAAATACGCGTTTAAATACGATTCTAAGCTTAATTTGTGATCACCAAAAAAATTTCGAAAAATGACCCAAAAAGTGTTTTTTTAAGGTCAAAACTTTAAATAGCGATATCTCCGTAAATACGCGTTTAAATACTATTCTAAGCTTAATTTGTGATCACCAAAAAAATTTCGAAAAATGATCAAAAAAGTGATTTTTTAAGGTCAAAACTTTAAACGGCGATATCTCCGTAAATACGCGTTTAAATACGATTCTAAGCTTAATTTGTGATCAACAAAAAATTTTGGAAAATGACCCAAAAAGTGATTTTTTTAAGGTCAAAACTTTAAATAGCGATATCTCCGTAAATACGCGTTGAAATACGATTCTAAGCTTAATTTGGGATCACCAAAAAAATTTCGAAAAATGATCAAAAAAGTGATTTTTTTAAGGTCAAAACTTTAAATGGCTATATCTCCGTAAATACGCGTTGAAATACGATTCTAAGCTTAATTTGGGATCACCAAAAAAATTTCGAAAAATGATCAAAAAAGTGATTTTTTTAAGGTCAAAACTTTAAACGGCGATATCTCCGTAAATACGCGTTTAAATACGATTCTAAGCTTAATTTGTGATCACCAAAAAAATTTCGAAAAATGATCAAAAAAGTGATTTTTTTAAGGTCAAAACTTTAAACGGCGATATCTCCGTAAATACGCGTTTAAATACGATTCTAAGCTTAATTTGGGAACACCAAAAAAATTTCGAAAATGATCAAAAAAGTGATTTTTTTAAGGTCAAAACTTTAAACGGCGATATCTCCGTAAATACGCGTTTAAATACGATTCTAAGCATAATTTGGGATCACCAAAAAAATTTCGAAAAATGATCAAAAAAGTGATTTTTTTAAGGTCAAAACTTTAAACGGCGATATCTCCGTAAATACGCGTTTAAATACGATTCTAAGCTTAATTTGTGATCACCAAAAAAATTTCGAAAAATGACCCAAAAAGTGATTTTTTTAAGGTCAAAACTTTAAACCGCGATATCTCCGTAAATACGCGTTGAAATACGATTGTAAGCTTAATTTGGGATCACCAAAAAAATTTCGAAAAATGATCAAAAAAGTGATTTTTTTAAGGTCAAAACTTTAAACGGCGATATCTCCGTAAATACGCGTTTAAATACGATTCTAAGCTTAATTTGTGATCACCAAAAAAATTTCGAAAAATGACCCAAAAAGACATTTTTTTAAGGTCAAAACTTTAAACCGCGATATCTCCGTAAATACGCGTTTAAATACGATTCTGAGCTTAATTTGTGATCACCAAAAAAATTTCGAAAAATGATCAAAAAAGTGATTTTTTTCAACTCAAAACTTTAAACTGCGATATCTCCGTAAATACGCGTTTAAATACGATTCTAAGCTTAATTTGTGATCACCAAAAATTTCGAAAAATGACCCAAAAAGTGATTTTTTTCAACTCAAAACTTTAAACTGCGATATCTCCGTAAATACGCGTTTAAATACGATTCTAAGCTTAATTTGTGATCACCAAAAAAATTTGGAAAAATGACCCAAAAAGTGATTTTTTTCAACTCAAAACTTTAAACTGCGATATCTCCGTAAATACGCGTTTAAATACGATTCAAAGCTTAATTTGTGATCACCAAAAATTTCGAAAAATTACCCAAAAAGTGATTTTTTTCAACTCAAAACTTTAAACTGCGATATCTCCGTAAATAGGCGTTTAAATACGATTCTAAGCTTAATTTGTGATCACCAAAGAAATTTCGAAAAATGACCCAAAAAGTAATTATTTTAAGTTCAAAACTTTAAATAGCGATATCTCCGTAAATACGCGCTTAAATAAGATTCTAAGCTTAATTTGTGATCATCAAAAAAATTTCGAAAAATGACCCAAAAAGTGATTTTTTTAAGGTCAAAACTTTAAACGGCGATATCTCCGTAAATACGCGTTTAAATACGATTCTAAGCTTAATTTGTGATCACCAAAAAAATTTCGAAAAATGATCAAAAAAGTGATTTTTTTAAGGTCAAAACTTTAAACGGCGATATCTCCGTAAATACGCGTTTAAATACGATTCTAAGCTTAATTTGTGATCACCAAAAAAATTTCGAAAAATGACCCAAAAAGTGATTTTTTTAAGGTCAAAACTTTAAACCGCGATATCTCCGTAAATACGTAAATAAGATTGTAAGCTTAATTTGTGATCATCAAAAAAATTTCGAAAAATGATCCAACAAGTGATTTTTTTAAGGTCAAAACTTTAAATGGCTACTTCTCCGTAAATACGCGTTTAAATACGATTCTAAGCTTAATTTCTGATCACCAAAAATTTCGAAATTTTTTTTTCAACTCAAAACTTTAAACAGTGATATCTCCGTAAATACGCGTTTAAATACGATTCTAAGCTTAATTTGTGATCACCAAATAAATTTCGAAAAATGACCCAAAAAGTGATTTTTTTAAGGTCAAAACTTTAAATGGCTATATCTCCGTAAATACGCGTTGAAATACGATTGTAAGCTTAATTTGGGATCACCAAAAAAATTTCGAAAAATGATCAAAAAAGTGATTTTTTTAAGGTCAAAACTTTAAACGGCGATATCTCCGTAAATACGCGTTTAAATACGATTCTAAGCTTAATTTGTGATCACCAAAAAAATTTCGAAAAATGATCAAAAAAGTGATTTTTTTAAGGTCAAAACTTTAAACGGCGATATCTCCGTAAATACGCGTTTAAATACGATTCTAAGCTTAATTTGGGAACACCAAAAAAATTTCGAAAATGATCAAAAAAGTGATTTTTTTAAGGTCAAAACTTTAAACGGCGATATCTCCGTAAATACGCGTTTAAATACGATTCTAAGCATAATTTGGGATCACCAAAAAAATTTCGAAAAATGATCAAAAAAGTGATTTTTTTAAGGTCAAAACTTTAAACGGCGATATCTCCGTAAATACGCGTTTAAATACGATTCTAAGCTTAATTTGTGATCACCAAAAAAATTTCGAAAAATGACCCAAAAAGTGATTTTTTTAAGGTCAAAACTTTAAACGGCGATATCTCCGTAAATACGCGTTTAAATACGATTCTAAGCTTAATTTGTGATCACCAAAAAAATTTCGAAAAATGACCCAAAAAGTGATTTTTTTAAGGTCAAAACTTTAAATGGCTATATCTCCGTAAATACGCGTTGAAATACGATTCTAAGCTTAATTTGGGATCACCAAAAAAATTTCGAAAAATGATCAAAAAAGTGATTTTTTTAAGGTCAAAACTTTAAACGGCGATATCTCCGTAAATACGCGTTTAAATACGATTCTAAGCTTAATTTGTGATCACCAAAAAAATTTCGAAAAATGATCAAAAAAGTGATTTTTTTAAGGTCAAAACTTTAAACGGCGATATCTCCGTAAATACGCGTTTAAATACGATTCTAAGCTTAATTTGGGAACACCAAAAAAATTTCGAAAATGATCAAAAAAGTGAT
This sequence comes from Ferdinandea cuprea, assembly GCA_963576555.1. Lineage (NCBI taxonomy): Eukaryota > Metazoa > Arthropoda > Insecta > Diptera > Syrphidae > Ferdinandea > Ferdinandea cuprea. The sequence continues at coordinate 37,570,458 of OY754961.1, forward strand.
TTTTTTAAGGTCAAAACTTTAAACGGCGATATCTCCGTAAATACGCGTTTAAATACGATTCTAAGCATAATTTGGGATCACCAAAAAAATTTCGAAAAATGATCAAAAAAGTGATTTTTTTAAGGTCAAAACTTTAAACGGCGATATCTCCGTAAATACGCGTTTAAATACGATTCTAAGCTTAATTTGTGATCACCAAAAAAATTTCGAAAAATGACCCAAAAAGTGATTTTTTTAAGGTCAAGACTTTAAACCGCGATATCTCCGTAAATACGCGTTGAAATACGATTGTAAGCTTAATTTGGGATCACCAAAAAAATTTCGAAAAATGATCAAAAAAGTGATTTTTTTAAGGTCAAAACTTTAAACGGCGATATCTCCGTAAATACGCGTTTAAATACGATTCTAAGCTTAATTTGTGATCACCAAAAAAATTTCGAAAAATGACCCAAAAAGACATTTTTTTAAGGTCAAAACTTTAAACCGCGATATCTCCGTAAATACGCGTTTAAATACGATTCTGAGCTTAATTTGTGATCACCAAAAAAATTTCGAAAAATGATCAAAAAAGTGATTTTTTTCAACTCAAAACTTTAAACTGCGATATCTCCGTAAATACGCGTTTAAATACGATTCTAAGCTTAATTTGTGATCACCAAAAATTTCGAAAAATGACCCAAAAAGTGATTTTTTTCAACTCAAAACTTTAAACTGCGATATCTCCGTAAATACGCGTTTAAATACGATTCTAAGCTTAATTTGTGATCACCAAAAAAATTTGGAAAAATGACCCAAAAAGTGATTTTTTTCAACTCAAAACTTTAAACTGCGATATCTCCGTAAATACGCGTTGAAATACGATTCAAAGCTTAATTTGTGATCACCAAAAATTTCGAAAAATTACCCAAAAAGTGATTTTTTTCAACTCAAAACTTTAAACTGCGATATCTCCGTAAATAGGCGTTTAAATACGATTCTAAGCTTAATTTGTGATCACCAAAGAAATTTCGAAAAATGACCCAAAAAGTAATTATTTTAAGTTCAAAACTTTAAATAGCGATATCTCCGTAAATACGCGCTTAAATAAGATTCTAAGCTTAATTTGTGATCATCAAAAAAATTTCGAAAAATGACCCAAAAAGTGATTTTTTTAAGGTCAAAACTTTAAACGGCGATATCTCCGTAAATACGCGTTTAAATACGATTCTAAGCTTAATTTGTGATCACCAAAAAAATTTCGAAAAATGATCAAAAAAGTGATTTTTTTAAGGTCAAAACTTTAAACGGCGATATCTCCGTAAATACGCGTTTAAATACGATTCTAAGCTTAATTTGTGATCACCAAAAAAATTTCGAAAAATGACCCAAAAAGTGATTTTTTTAAGGTCAAAACTTTAAACCGCGATATCTCCGTAAATACGTAAATAAGATTGTAAGCTTAATTTGTGATCATCAAAAAAATTTCGAAAAATGATCCAAAAAGTGATTTTTTTAAGGTCAAAACTTTAAATGGCTACTTCTCCGTAAATACGCGTTTAAATACGATTCTAAGCTTAATTTCTGATCACCAAAAATTTCGAAATTTTTTTTTCAACTCAAAACTTTAAACAGTGATATCTCCGTAAATACGCGCTTAAATAAGATTCTAAGCTTAATTTGTGATCATCAAAAAAATTTCGAAAAATGACCCAAAAAGTGATTTTTTTAAGGTCAAAACTTTAAACGGCGATATCTCCGTAAATACGCGTTTAAATACGATCTAAGCTTAATATGTGATCACCAAAAAAATTTCGAAAAATGATCAAAAAAGTGATTTTTTTAAGGTCAAAACTTTAAACGGCGATATCTCCGTAAATACGCGTTTAAATACGATTCTAAGCTTAATTTGTGATCACCAAAAAAATTTCGAAAAATGACCCAAAAAGTGATTTTTTTAAGGTCAAAACTTTAAATAGCGATATCTCCGTAAATACGCGTTTAAATACGATTCTAAGCTTAATTTGTGATCACCAAAAAAATTTCGAAAAATGACCCAAAAAGTGATTTTTTTAAGGTCAAAACTTTAAACCGCGATATCTCCGTAAATACGCGTTGAAATACGATTGTAAGCTTAATTTGGGATCACCAAACAAATTTCGAAAAATGATCAAAAAAGTGATTTTTTTAAGGTCAAAACTTTAAACGGCGATATCTCCGTAAATACGCGTTTAAATACGATTCTAAGCTTAATTTGTGATCACCAAACAAATTTCGAAAAATGACCCAAAAAGTGATTTTTTTAAGGTCAAAACTTTAAATAACGATATCTCCGTAAATACGCGTTTAAATACGATTCTAAGCTTAATTTGTGATCACCAAAAAAATTTCGAAAAATGACCCAAAAAGTGATTTTTTTAAGGTCAAAACTTTAAATGGCTACTTCTCCGTAAATACGCGTTTAAATACGATTCTGAGCTTAATTTGTGATCACCAAAAAAATTTCGAAAAATGATCAAAAAAGTGATTTTTTTCAACTCAAAACTTTAAACTGCGATATCTCCGTAAATACGGGTTTAAATACGATTCTAAGCTTAATTTGTGATCACCAAAAATTTCGAAAAATTACCCTAAAAGTAATTTTTTTTTTCAACTCAAAACTTTAAACTGCGATATCTCCGTAAATACGCGTTTAAATACAATTCTAAGCTTAATTTGTGATCACCAAAAATTTCGAAAAATTACCCAAAAAGTAATTTTTTTTTCAACTCAAAACTTTAAATAGCGATATCTCCGTAAATACGCGTTTAAATACGATTCTAAGCTTAATTTGTGATCACCAAAAATTTCGAAAAATTACCCAAAAAGTAATTTTTTTTTTCAACTCAAAACTTTAAACTGCGATATCTCCGTAAATACGCGTTTAAATACGATTCTAAGCTTAATTTGTGATCACCAAAAATTTCGAAAAATGACCCAAAAGTGATTTTTTTCAACTCAAAACTTTAAACTGCGATATCTCCGTAAATAGGCGTTTAAATACGATTCTAAGCTTAATTTGTGATCACCAAAAAAATTTCGAAAAATGACCCAAAAGTAATTATTTTAAGGTCAAAACTTTAAATAGCGATATCTCCGTAAATACGCGCTTAAATAAGATTCTAAGCTTAATTTGTGATCATCAAAAAAATTTCGAAAAATGACCCAAAAAGTGATTTTTTTAAGGTCAAAACTTTAAACGGCGATATCTCCGTAAATACGCGTTTAAATACGATCTAAGCTTAATATGTGATCACCAAAAAAATTTCGAAAAATGATCAAAAAAGTGATTTTTTTAAGGTCAAAACTTTAAACGGCGATATCTCCGTAAATACGCGTTTAAATACGATTCTAAGCTTAATTTGTGATCACCAAAAAAATTTCGAAAAATGACCCAAAAAGTGATTTTTTTAAGGTCAAAACTTTAAACTGCGATATCTCCGTAAATACGCGTTTAAATACGATTCTAAGCTTAATTTGGGATCACCAAAAATTTCGAAAAATTACCCAAAAAGTGTTTTTTTTCAACTCAAAACTTTAAACAGCGATATCTCTGTAATTACGCGTTTAAATACGATTCTAAGCTTAATTTGTGATCACCAAAAAAATTTCGAAAAATGATCAAAAAAGTGATTTTTTTCAACTCAAAACTTTAAACTGCGATATCTCCGTAAATACGCGTTTAAATACGATTCTAAGCTTAATTTGTGATCACCAAAAATTTCGAAAAATTACCCAAAAAGTAATTTTTTTTTCAACTCAAAACTTTAAACTGCGATATCTCCGTAAATACGCGTTTAAATACGATTCTAAGCTTAATTTGTGATCACCAAAAATTTCGAAAAATTACCCAAAAAGTAATTTTTTTTTCAACTCAAAACTTTAAACAGCGATATCTCCGTAAATACGCGTTTAAATACGATTCTAAGCTTAATTTGTGATCACCAAAAATTTCGAAAAATGACCCAAAAAGTGATTTTTTTCAACTCAAAACTTTAAACTGCGATATCTCCGTAAATACGCGTTTAAATACGATTCTAAGCTTAATTTGGGATCACCAAAAATTTCGAAAAATTACCCAAAAAGTGTTTTTTTTCAACTCAAAACTTTAAACAGCGATATCTCTGTAATTACGCGTTTAAATACGATTCTAAGCTTAATTTGTGATCACCAAAAAAATTTCGAAAAATGATCAAAAAAGTGATTTTTTTCAACTCAAAACTTTAAACTGCGATATCTCCGTAAATACGCGTTTAAATACGATTCTAAGCTTAATTTGTGATCACCAAAAATTTCGAAAAATTACCCAAAAAGTAATTTTTTTTTCAACTCAAAACTTTAAACAGCGATATCTCCGTAAATACGCGTTTAAATACGATTCTAAGCTTAATTTGTGATCACCAAAAATTTCGAAAAATTACCCAAAAAGTGATTTTTTTCAACTCAAAACTTTAAACTGCGATATCTCCGTAAATACGCGTTTAAATACGATTCTAAGCTTAATTTGGGATCACCAAAAATTTCGAAAAATTACCCAAAAAGTGTTTTTTTTCAACTCAAAACTTTAAACAGCGATATCTCTGTAATTACGCGTTTAAATACGATTCTAAGCTTAATTTGGGATCACCAAAAATTTCGAAAAATTACCCAAAAAGTGATTTTTTTCAACTCAAAACTTTAAATAGCGATATCTCCGTAAATACGCGTTTAAATACGATTCTAAGCTTAATTTGTGATCACCAAAAATTTCGAAAAATTACCCAAAAAGTAATTTTTTTTTCAACTCAAAACTTTAAACAGCGATATCTCCGTAAATACGCGTTTAAATACGATTCTAAGCTTAATTTGTGATCACCAAAAAAATTTCGAAAAATGACCCAAAAAGTGATTTTTTTAAGGTCAAAACTTTAAACGGCGATATCTCCGTAAATACGCGTTTAAATACGATTCTAAGCTTAATTTGTGATCACCAAAAAAATTTCGAAAAATGACCCAAAAAGTGATTTTTTTAAGGTCAAAACTTTAAACCGCGATATCTCCGTAAATACGTAAATAAGATTGTAAGCTTAATTTGTGATCATCAAAAAAATTTCGAAAAATGATCCAAAAAGTGATTTTTTTAAGGTCAAAACTTTAAATGGCTACTTCTCCGTAAATACGCGTTTAAATACGATTCTAAGCTTAATTTCTGATCACCAAAAATTTCGAAATTTTTTTTTCAACTCAAAACTTTAAACAGTGATATCTCCGTAAATACGCGTTTAAATACGATTCTAAGCTTAATTTGTGATCACCAAAAATTTCGAAAAATTACCCAAAAAGTAATTTTTTTTTCAACTCAAAACTTTAAACAGCGATATCTCTGTAATTACGCGTTTAAATACGATTCTAAGCTTAATTTATGATCACCAAAAATTTCGAAAAATGACCCAAAAAGTGATTTTTTTCAACTCAAAACTTTAAACTGCGATATCTCCGTAAATACGCGTTTAAATACGATTCTAAGCTTAATTTGTGATCACCAAAAATTTCGAAAAATGACCCAAAAAGTGATTTTTTTAAGGTCAAAACTTTAAATAGCGATATCTCCGTAAATACGCGTTTAAATACGATTCTAAGCTTAATTTGTGATCACCAAAAAAATTTCGAAAAATGACCCAAAAAGTGATTTTTTTAAGTACAAAACTTTAAACCGCGATATCTCCGTAAATACGCGTTTAAATAAGATTCTAAGCTTAATTTGTGATCACCAAAAATTTCGAAAAATGACCCAAAAAGTGATTTTTTTAAGGTCAAAACTTTAAACGGCGATATCTCCGTAAATACGCGTTTAAATACGATTCTAAGCTTAATTTGTGATCACCAAAAAAATTTCGAAAAATGATCAAAAAAGTGATTTTTTTAAGGTCAAAACCTTAAACGGCGATATCTCCGTAAATACGCGTTTAAATACGATTCTAAGCTTAATTTGTGATCACCAAAAAAATTTCGAAAAATGATCAAAAAAGTGATTTTTTTAAGGTCAAAACTTTAAATGGCTACTTCTTCGTAAATACGCGTTTAAATACGATTCTAAGCTTAATTTCTGATCACCAAAAAAATTTCGAAAAATGACCCAAAAAGTGATTTTTTTAAGGTCAAAACTTTAAACGGCGATATCTCCGTAAATACGCGTTTAAATACGATTCTAAGCTTAATTTGTGATCACCAAAAAAATTTCGAAAAATGACCCAAAAAGTGATTTTTTTAAGGTCAAAACTTTAAACCGCGATATCTCCGTAAATACGAGTTTAAATAAGATTGTAAGCTTAATTTGTGATCATCAAAAAAATTTCGAAAAATGATCCAAAAAGTGATTTTTTTAAGGTCAAAACTTTAAATGGCTACTTCTCCGTAAATACGCGTTTAAATACGATTCTAAGCTTAATTTCTGATCACCAAAAATTTCGAAATTTTTTTTTCAACTCAAAACTTTAAACAGCGATATCTCCGTAAATACGCGTTTAAATACGATTCTAAGCTTAATTTGTGATCACCAAAAATTTCGAAAAATGACCCAAAAAGTGATTTTTTTTAACTCAAAACTTTAAACAGCGATATCTCCGTAAATACGCGTTTAAATACGATTCTAAGCTTAATTTGGGATCACCAAAAATTTCGAAAAATGACCCAAAAAGTGATTTTTTTCAACTCAAAACTTTAAACAGCGATATCTCCGTAAATACGCGTTTAAATAAGATTCTAAGCTTAATTTGTGATCACCAAAAAAATTTCGAAAAATGACCCAACAAGTGATTTTTTTAAGGTCAAAACTTTAAACCGCGATATCTCCGTAAATACGCGTTTAAATACGATTCTAAGCTTAATTTGTGATCACCAAAAAAATTTCGAAAAATGACCCAAAAAGTGAGTTTTTTAAGGTCAAAACGCGTTTAAATAAGATTCTAAGCTTAATTTGTGATCATCAAAAAAATTTCGAAAAATGACCCAAAAAGTGATTTTTTTAAGGTCAAAACTTTAAACGGCGATATCTCCGTAAATACGCGTTTAAATACGATTCTAAGCTTAATTTGTGATCACCAAAAAAATTTCGAAAAATGATCAAAAAAGTGATTTTTTTAAGGTCAAAACTTTAAACGGCGATATCTCCGTAAATACGCGTTTAAATACGATTCTAAGCTTAATTTGTGATCACCAAAAAAATTTCGAAAAATGATCCAAAAAGTGATTTTTTTAAGGTCAAAACTTTAAATGGCTACTTCTCCGTAAATACGCGTTTAAATACGATTCTAAGCTTAATTTCTGATCACCAAAAATTTCGAAATTTTTTTTTCAACTCAAATCTTTAAACAGCGATATCTCCGTAAATACGCGTTTAAATACGATTCTAAGCTTAATTTGGGATCACCAAAAATTTCGAAAAATGACCCAAAAAGTGATTTTTTTAAGGTCAAAACTTTAAATGGCTACTTCTCCGTAAATACGCGTTTAAATATGATTCTAAGCTTAATTTCTGATCACCAAAAATTTCGAAAAATGACCCAAAAAGTGATTTTTTTCAACTCAAAACTTTAAACTGCGATATCTCCGTAAATACGCGTTTAAATACGATTCTAAGCTTAATTTGGGATCACCAAAAATTTTGAAAAATGACCCAAAAAGTGATTTTTTTCAACTCAAAACTTTAAACAGCGATATCTCCGTAAATACGCGTTTAAATAAGATTCTAGTGATTTTCTAAAAGTGATTTTTTTAAGGTCAAAACTTTAAACGGCGATATCTCCGTAACTACGCGTTTAAATACGATTCTAAGCTTAATTTGTGATCACCAAAAAAATTTCGAAAAATGACCCAAAAAGTGATTTTTTTAATCACCAAAAAAATTTCGAAAAATGATCAAAAAAGTCATTTTTTTAAGGTCAAAACTTTAAATGGCTACTTCTCCGTAAATACGCGTTTAAATACGATTCTAAGCTTAATTTGTGATCACCAAAAAAATTTCGAAAAATGATCAAAAAAGTGATTTTTTTAAGGTCAAAACTTTAAATGGCTACTTCTCCGTAAATACGCGTTTAAATACGATTCTAAGCTTAATTTGTGATCACCAAAAAAATTTCGAAAAATGACCCAAAAAGTGATTTTTTTAAGGTCAAAACTTTAAACCGCGATATCTCCGTAAATACGCGTTGAAATACGATTCTAAGCTTAATTTGGGATCACCAAAAAAATTTCGAAAAATGATCAAAAAAGTGATTTTTTTAAGGTCAAAACTTTAAACGGCGATATCTCCGTAAATACGCGTTTAAATACGATTCTAAGCTTAATTTGTGATCACCAAAAAAATTTCGAAAAATGATCAAAAAAGTGATTTTTTTAAGGTCAAAACCTTAAACGGCGATATCTCCGTAAATACGCGTTTAAATACGATTCTAAGCTTAATTTGTGATCACCAAAAAAATTTCGAAAAATGATCAAAAAAGTGATTTTTTTAAGGTCAAAACCTTAAACGGCGATATCTCCGTAAATACGCGTTTAAATACGATTCTAAGCTTAATTTGTGATCACCAAAAAAATTTCGAAAAATGATCAAAAAAGTCATTTTTTTAAGGTCAAAACTTTAAATGGCTACTTCTCCGTAAATACGCGTTTAAATACGATTCTAAGCTTAATTTGTGATCACCAAAAAAATTTCGAAAAATGATCAAAAAAGTGATTTTTTTAAGGTCAAAACTTTAAATGGCTACTTCTCCGTAAATACGCGTTTAAATACGATTCTAAGCTTAATTTGTGATCACCAAAAAAATTTCGAAAAATGACCCAAAAAGTGATTTTTTTAAGGTCAAAACTTTAAACCGCGATATCTCCGTAAATACGCGTTGAAATACGATTCTAAGCTTAATTTGGTATCACCAAAAAAATTTCGAAAAATGATCAAAAAAGTGATTTTTTTAAGGTCAAAACTTTAAACGGCGATATCTCCGTAAATACGCGTTTAAATACGATTCTAAGCTTAATTTGTGATCACCAAAAAAATTTCGAAAAATGATCAAAAAAGTGATTTTTTTAAGGTCAAAACCTTAAACGGCGATATCTCCGTAAATACGCGTTTAAATACGATTCTAAGCTTAATTTGTGATCACCAAAAAAATTTCGAAAAATGATCAAAAAAGTGATTTTTTTAAGGTCAAAATCTTAAACGGCGATATCTCCGTAAATACGCGTTTAAATACGATTCTAAGCTTAATTTGTGATCACCAAAAAAATTTCGAAAAATGATCAAAAAAGTCATTTTTTTAAGGTCAAAACTTTAAATGGCTACTTCTCCGTAAATACGCGTTTAAATACGATTCTAAGCTTAATTTGTGATCACCAAAAAAATTTCGAAAAATGATCAAAAAAGTGATTTTTTTAAGGTCAAAACTTTAAATGGCTACTTCTCCGTAAATACGCGTTTAAATACGATTCTAAGCTTAATTTGTGATCACCAAAAAAATTTCGAAAAATGACCCAAAAAGTGATTTTTTTAAGGTCAAAACTTTAAACCGCGATATCTCCGTAAATACGCGTTGAAATACGATTCTAAGCTTAATTTGGTATCACCAAAAAAAATTTCGAAAAATGATCAAAAAAGTGATTTTTTTAAGGTCAAAACTTTAAACGGCGATATCTCCGTAAATACGCGTTTAAATACGATTCTAAGCTTAATTTGTGATCACCAAAAAAATTTCGAAAAATGACCCAAAAAGTGATTTTTTTAACTCAAAACTTTAAACAGCGATATCTCCGTAAATACGCGTTTAAATACGATTCTAAGCTTAATTTGGGATCACCAAAAATTTCGAAAAATGACCCAAAAAGTGATTTTTTTAAGGTCAAAACTTTAAATGGCTACTTCTCCGTAAATACGCGTTTAAATACGATTCTAAGCTTAATTTCTGATCACCAAAAATTTCGAAATTTTTTTTTTAACTCAAAACTTTAAACAGCGATATCTCCGTAAATACGCGTTTAAATACGATTCTAAGCTTAATTTGGGATCACCAAAAATTTCGAAAAATGACCCAAAAAGTGATTTTTTTCAACTCAAAACTTTAAACTGCGATATCTCCGTAAATACGCGTTTAAATACGATTCTAAGCTTAATTTGGGATCACCAAAAATTTCGAAAAATGACCCAAAAAGTGATTTTTTTCAACTCAAAACTTTAGACAGCGATATCTCCGTAAATACGCGTTTAAATAAGATTCTAAGCTTAATTTGTGATCATCAAAAAAATTTCGAAAAGTGACCCAAAAAGTGATTTTTTTAAGGTCAAAACTTTAAACGGCGATATCTCCGTAAATACGCGTTTAAATACGATTCTAAGCTTAATTTGGGATCACCAAAAAAATTTCGAAAAATGATCAAAAAAGTGATTTTTTTAAGGTCAAAACTTTAAACGGCGATATCTCCGTAAATACGCGTTTAAATACGATTCTAAGCTTAATTTGTGATCACCAAAAAAATTTCGAAAAATGACCCAAAAAGTGAGTTTTTTAAGGTCAAAACGCGTTTAAATAAGATTCTAAGCTTAATTTGTGATCATCAAAAAAATTTCGAAAAATGACCCAAAAAGTGATTTTTTTAAGGTCAAAACTTTAAACGGCGATATCTCCGTAAATACGCGTTTAAATACGATTCTAAGCTTAATTTGTGATCACCAAAAAAATTTCGAAAAATGATCAAAAAAGTGATTTTTTTAAGGTCAAAACTTTAAACGGCGATATCTCCGTAAATACGCGTTTAAATACGATTCTAAGCTTAATTTGTGATCACCAAAAAAATTTCGAAAAATGATCCAAAAAGTGATTTTTTTAAGGTCAAAACTTTAAATGGCTACTTCTCCGTAAACACGCGTTTAAATATGATTCTAAGCTTAATTTCTGATCACCAAAAATTTCGAAAAATGACCCAAAAAGTGATTTTTTTCAACTCAAAACTTTAAACTGCGATATCTCCGTAAATACGCGTTTAAATACGATTCTAAGCTTAATTTGGGATCACCAAAAATTTTGAAAAATGACCCAAAAAGTGATTTTTTTCAACTCAAAACTTTAAACAGCGATATCTCCGTAAATACGCGTTTAAATAAGATTCTAAGCTTAATTTGTGATCATCAAAAAAATTTCGAAAAGTGACCCAAAAAGTGATTTTTTTAAGGTCAAAACTTTAAACGGCGATATCTCCGTAAATACGCGTTTAAATACGATTCTAAGCTTAATTTGTGATCACCAAAAAAATTTCGAAAAATGATCAAAAAAGTGATTTTTTTAAGGTCAAAACCTTAAACGGCGATATCTCCGTAAATACGCGTTTAAATACGATTCTAAGCTTAATTTGTGATCACCAAAAAAATTTCGAAAAATGATCAAAAAAGTCATTTTTTTAAGGTCAAAACTTTAAATGGCTACTTCTCCGTAAATACGCGTTTAAATACGATTCTAAGCTTAATTTGTGATCACCAAAAAAATTTCGAAAAATGATCAAAAAAGTGATTTTTTTAAGGTCAAAACTTTAAATGGCTACTTCTCCGTAAATACGCGTTTAAATACGATTCTAAGCTTAATTTGTGATCACCAAAAAAATTTCGAAAAATGACCCAAAAAGTGATTTTTTTAAGGTCAAAACTTTAAACCGCGATATCTCCGTAAATACGCGTTGAAATACGATTCTAAGCTTAATTTGGGATCACCAAAAAAATTTCGAAAAATGATCAAAAAAGTGATTTTTTTAAGGTCAAAACTTTAAACGGCGATATCTCCGTAAATACGCGTTTAAATACGATTCTAAGCTTAATTTGTGATCACCAAAAAAATTTCGAAAAATGATCAAAAAAGTGATTTTTTTAAGGTCAAAACCTTAAACGTCGAGATCTCCGTAAATACGCGATTCTAAGCTTAATTTGTGATCACCAAAAAAATTTCGAAAAATGATCAAAAAAGTCATTTTTTTAAGGTCAAAACTTTAAATGGCTACTTCTCCGTAAATACGCGTTTAAATACGATTCTAAGCTTAATTTGTGATCACCAAAAAAATTTCGAAAAATGACCCAAAAAGTGATTTTTTTAAGGTCAAAACTTTAAACCGCGATATCTCCGAAAATACGCGTTGAAATACGATTCTAAGCTTAATTTGGGATCACCAAAAAAATTTCGAAAAATGATCAAAAAAGTGATTTTTTTAAGGTCAAAACTTTAAACGGCGATATCTCCGTAAATACGCGTTTAAATACGATTCTAAGCTTAATTTGTGATCACCAAAAAAATTTCGAAAAATGATCAAAAAAGTCATTTTTTTAAGGTCAAAACTTTAAATGGCTACTTCTCCGTAAATACGCGTTTAAATACGATTCTAAGCTTAATTTGTCATCACCAAAAAAATTTCGAAAAATGACCCAAAAAGTGATTTTTTTAAGGTCAAAACTTTAAACCGCGATATCTCCGTAAATACGCGAAAATTTCGAAAAATGATCAAAAAAGTCATTTTTTTAAGGTCAAAACTTTAAATGGCTACTTCTCCGTAAATACGCGTTTAAATACGATTCTAAGCTTAATTTGTGATCACCAAAAAAATTTCGAAAAATGATCAAAAAAGTGATTTTTTTAAGGTCAAAACTTTAAATGGCTACTTCTCCGTAAATACGCGTTTAAATACGATTCTAAGCTTAATTTCTGATCACCAAAAAAATTTCGAAAAATGACCCAAAAAGTGATTTTTTTAAGGTCAAAACTTTAAACCGCGATATCTCCGTAAATACGCGTTTAAATAAGATTGTAAGCTTAATTTGTGATCATCAAAAAAATTTCGAGAAATGATCCAAAAAGTGATTTTTTTAAGGTCAAAACTTTAAATGGCTACTTCTCCGAAAATACGCGTTTAAATACGATTCTAAGCTTAATTTCTGATCACCAAAAATTTCGAAATTTTTTTTTCAACTCAAAACTTTAAACAGCGATATCTCCGTAAATACGCGTTTAAATACGATTCTAAGCTTAATTTCTGATCACCAAAAAAATTTCGAAAAATGACCCAAAAAGTGATTTTTTTAAGGTCAAAACTTTAAACCGCGATATCTCCGTAAATACGCGTTTAAATAAGATTGTAAGCTTAATTTGTGATCATCAAAAAAATTTCGAGAAATGATCCAAAAAGTGATTTTTTTAAGGTCAAAACTTTAAATGGCTACTTCTCCGTAAATACGCGTTTAAATACGATTCTAAGCTTAATTTCTGATCACCAAAAATTTCGAAAAATAACCCAAAAAGTGATTTTTTTCAACTCAAAACTTTAAACAGCGATATCTCCGTAAATACGCGTTTAAAAAAGATTCTAAGCTTAATTTGTGATCATCAAAAAAATTTCGAAAAGTGACCCAAAAAGTGATTTTTTTAAGGTCAAAACTTTAAACGGCGATATCTCCGTAAATACGCGTTTAAATACGATTCTAAGCTTAATTTGTGATCACCAAAAAAATTTCGAAAAATGATCAAAAAAGTGATTTTTTTAAGGTCAAAACCTTAAACAGCGATATCTCCGTAAATACGCGTTTAAATACGATTCTAAGCTTAATTTGTGATCACCAAAAAAATTTCGAAAAATGACCCAAAAAGTGATTTTTTTAAGGTCAAAACTTTAAATGGGTATATCTCCGTAAATACGCGTTTAAATACGATTCTAAGCTTAATTTGGGATCACCAAAAAATTTCGAAGAATGATCAAAAAATTGATTTTTTTAAGGTCAAAACTTTAAATGGCTATATCTCCGTAAATACGCGTTGAAATACGATTCTAAGCTTAATTTCTGATCACCAAAAATTTCGAAAAATGACCCAAAAAGTGATTTTTTTAAGGTCAAAACTTTAAATGGCTACTTCTCCGTAAATACGCGTTTAAATACGATTCTAAGCTTAATTTCTGATCACCAAAAATTTCGAAAAATTACCCAAAAAGTAATTTTTTTTTCAACTCAAAACTTTAAACAGCGATATCTCCGTAAATACGCGTTTAAATACGATTCTAAGCTTAATTTGTGATCACCAAAAATTTCGAAAAATTACCCAAAAAGTGATTTTTTTCAACTCAAAACTTTAAACAGCGATATCTCTGTAAATACGCGTTTAAATACGATTCTAAGCTTAATTTGGGATCACCAAAAAAATTTCGAAAAATGATCAAAAAAGTGATTTTTTTAAGGTCAAAACTTTAAATGGCTATATCTCCGTAAATACGCGTTTAAATACGATTCTATGCTTAATTTGTGATCATCAAAAAAATTTCGAAAAATGACCCAAAAAGTGATTTTTTTAAGGTCAAAACTTTAAACCGCGATATCTCCGTAAATACGCGTTGAAATACGATTCTAAGCTTAATTTGGGATCACCAAAAAAATTTCGAAAAATGATCAAAAAAGTGATTTTTTTAAGGTCAAAACTTTAAATGGCTATATCTCCGTAAATACGCGTTGAAATACGATTCTATGCTTAATTTGTGATCATCAAAAAAATTTCGAAAAATGACCCAAAAAGTGATTTTTTTAAGGTCAAAACTTTAAATAGCGATATCTCCGTAAATACGCGTTTAAATACGATTCTAAGCCTAATTTTTGATCACCAAAAAAATTTCGAAAACTGACCCAAAAAGTGAATTTTTTAAGGTCAAAACTTTAAACCGCGATATCTCCGTAAATACGCGTTGAAATACGATTCTAAGCTTAATTTGGGATCACCAAAAAAATTTCGAAAAATGATCAAAAAAGTGATTTTTTTAAGGTCAAAACTTTAAATGGCTATATCTCCGTAAATACGCGTTGAAATACGATTCTAAGCTTAATTTGGGATCACCAAAAATATTTCGAAAAATGATCAAAAAAGTGATTTTTTTAAGGTCAAAACTTTAAACGGCGATATCTCCGTAAATACGCGTTTAAATACGATTCTAAGCTTAATTTGTGATCACCAAAAAAATTTCGAAAAATGACCCAAAAAGTGATTTTTTTAAGGTCAAAACTTTAAATAGCGATATCTCCGTAAATACGCGTTTAAATACGATTCTAAGCTTAATTTGTGATCACCAAAAAAATTTCGAAAAATGACCCAAAAAGTGATTTTTTAAGGTCAAAACTTTAAATAGCGATATCTCCGTAAATACGCGTTTAAATACGATTCTAAGCTTAATTTGTGATCATCAAAAAAATTTCGAAAAATGACCCAAAAAGTGATTTTTTTAAGGTCAAAACTTTAAACGGCGATATCTCCGTAAATACGCGTTTAAATACGATTCTAAGCTTAATTTGTGATCACCAAAAAAATTTCGAAAAATGATCAAAAAAGTGATTTTTTTAAGGTCAAAACTTTAAACGGCGATATCTCCGTAAATACGCGTTTAAATACGATTCTAAGCTTAATTTGTGATCACCAAAAAAATTTCGAAAAATGATCAAAAAAGTGATTTTTTAAGGTCAAAACTTTAAATGGCTACTTCTCCGTAAATACGCGTTTAAATACGATTCTAAGCTTAATTTGTGATCACCAAAAAAATTTCGAAAAATGATCAAAAAAGGGATTTTTTTTTCAACTCAAAACTTTAAACAGCGATATCTCCGTTAATACGATTCTAAGCTTAATTTGTGATCACCAAAAAAATTTCGAAAAATGATCAAAAAAGTGATTTTTTTAAGGTCAAAACTTTAAATGGCTATATCTCCGTAAATACGCGTTGAAATACGATTCTAAGCTTACTTTGGGATCACCAAAAAATTTCGAAAAATGATCAAAAAAGTGATTTTTTTAAGGTCAAAACTTTAAACGGCGATATCTCCGTAAATACGCGTTGAAATACGATTCTAAGCTTAATTTGGGATCACCAAAAAAAATTTCGAAAAATGATCAAAAAAGTGATTTTTTTAAGGTCAAAACTTTAAATGGCTATATCTCCGTAAATACGCGTTGAAATACGATTCTAAGCTTAATTTGGGATCACCAAAAAAATTTCGAAAAATGATCAAAAAAGTGATTTTTTTAAGGTCAAAACTTTAAACGGCGATATCTCCGTAAATACGCGTTTAAATACGATTCTAAGCTTAATTTGTGATCACCAAAAATATTTCGAAAAATGACCCAAAAAGTGATTTTTTTAAGGTCAAAACTTTAAATAGCGATATCTCCGTAAATACGCATTTAAATACGATTCTAAGCTTAATTTTTGATCACCAAAAAAATTTCGAAAACTGACCCAAAAAGTGATTTTTTTAAGGTCAAAACTTTAAACCGCGATATCTCCGTAAATACGCGTTGAAATACGATTCTAAGCTTAATTTGTGATCACCAAAAAAATTTCGAAAAATGATCAAAAAAGGATTTTTTTAAGGTCAAAACTTTAAATGGCTACTTCTCCGTAAATACGCGTTTAAATACGATTCTAAGCTTAATTTCTGATCACCAAAAATTTCGAAAAATTACCCAAAAAGTAATTTTTTTTTCAACTCAAAACTTTAAACAGCGATATCTCCGTAAATACGCGTTTAAATACGATTCTAAGCTTAATTTGTGATCACCAAAAATTTCGAAAAATTACCCAAAAAGTGATTTTTTTCAACTCAAAACTTTAAACAGCGATATCTCTGTAAATACGCGTTTAAATACGATTCTAAGCTTAATTTGGGATCACCAAAAAAATTTCGAAAAATGATCAAAAAAGTGATTTTTTTAAGGTCAAAACTTTAAATGGCTATATCTCCGTAAATACGCGTTGAAATACGATTCTAAGCTTACTTTGGGATCACCAAAAAATTTCGAAAAATGATCAAAAAAGTGATTTTTTTAAGGTCAAAACTTTAAACGGCGATATCTCCGTAAATACGCGTTGAAATACGATTCTAAGCTTAATTTGTGATCACCAAACAAATTTCGACAAATGATCAAAAAAGTGATTTTTTAAGGTCAAAACTTTAAATGGCTATATCTCCGTAAATACGCGTTGAAATACGATTCTAAGCTTAATTTGGGATCACCAAAAAAATTTCGAAAAATGACCCAAAAAGTTTTTTTTTTAAGGTCAAAACTTTAAACCGCGATATCTCCGTAAATACGCGTTGAAATACGATTCTAAGCTTAATTTGGGATCACCAAAAAAATTTCGAAAAATGACCCAAAAAGTGATTTTTTTAAGGTCAAAACTTTAAACCGCGATATCTCCGTAAATACGCGTTGAAATACGATTCTAAGCTTAATTTGGGATCACCAAAAAAATTTCGAAAAATGATCAAAAAAGTGATTTTTTTAAGGTCAAAACTTTAAACGGCGATATCTCCGTAAATACGCGTTTAAATACGATTCTAAGCTTAATTTGTGATCACCAAAAAAATATCGAAAAATGATCAAAAAAGTGATTTTTTTAAGGTCAAAACCTTAAACGGCGATATCTCCGTAAATACGCGTTTAAATACGATTGTAAGCTTAATTTGTGATCACCAAAAAAATTTCGAAAAATGATCAAAAAAGTGATTTTTTTAAGGTCAAAACCTTAAACGTCGAGATCTCCGTAAATACGCGATTCTAAGCTTAATTTGTGATCACCAAAAAAATTTCGAAAAATGATCAAAAAAGTCATTTTTTTAAGGTCAAAACTTTAAATGGCTACTTCTCCGTAAATACGCGTTTAAATACGATTCTAAGCTTAATTTGTGATCACCAAAAAAATTTCGAAAAATGACCCAAAAAGTGATTTTTTTAAGGTCAAAACTTTAAACCGCGATATCTCCGAAAATACGCGTTGAAATACGATTCTAAGCTTAATTTGGGATCACCAAAAAAATTTCGAAAAATGATCAAAAAAGTGATTTTTTTAAGGTCAAAACTTTAAACGGCGATATCTCCGTAAATACGCGTTTAAATACGATTCTAAGCTTAATTTGTGATCACCAAAAAAATTTCGAAAAATGATCAAAAAAGTCATTTTTTTAAGGTCAAAACTTTAAATGGCTACTTCTCCGTAAATACGCGTTTAAATACGATTCTAAGCTTAATTTGTCATCACCAAAAAAATTTCGAAAAATGACCCAAAAAGTGATTTTTTTAAGGTCAAAACTTTAAACCGCGATATCTCCGTAAATACGCGAAAATTTCGAAAAATGATCAAAAAAGTCATTTTTTTAAGGTCAAAACTTTAAATGGCTACTTCTCCGTAAATACGCGTTTAAATACGATTCTAAGCTTAATTTGTGATCACCAAAAAAATTTCGAAAAATGATCAAAAAAGTGATTTTTTTAAGGTCAAAACTTTAAATGGCTACTTCTCCGTAAATACGCGTTTAAATACGATTCTAAGCTTAATTTCTGATCACCAAAAAAATTTCGAAAAATGACCCAAAAAGTGATTTTTTTAAGGTCAAAACTTTAAACCGCGATATCTCCGTAAATACGCGTTTAAATAAGATTGTAAGCTTAATTTGTGATCATCAAAAAAATTTCGAGAAATGATCCAAAAAGTGATTTTTTTAAGGTCAAAACTTTAAATGGCTACTTCTCCGAAAATACGCGTTTAAATACGATTCTAAGCTTAATTTCTGATCACCAAAAATTTCGAAATTTTTTTTTCAACTCAAAACTTTAAACAGCGATATCTCCGTAAATACGCGTTTAAATACGATTCTAAGCTTAATTTCTGATCACCAAAAAAATTTCGAAAAATGACCCAAAAAGTGATTTTTTTAAGGTCAAAACTTTAAACCGCGATATCTCCGTAAATACGCGTTTAAATAAGATTGTAAGCTTAATTTGTGATCATCAAAAAAATTTCGAGAAATGATCCAAAAAGTGATTTTTTTAAGGTCAAAACTTTAAATGGCTACTTCTCCGTAAATACGCGTTTAAATACGATTCTAAGCTTAATTTCTGATCACCAAAAATTTCGAAAAATAACCCAAAAAGTGATTTTTTTCAACTCAAAACTTTAAACAGCGATATCTCCGTAAATACGCGTTTAAAAAAGATTCTAAGCTTAATTTGTGATCATCAAAAAAATTTCGAAAAGTGACCCAAAAAGTGATTTTTTTAAGGTCAAAACTTTAAACGGCGATATCTCCGTAAATACGCGTTTAAATACGATTCTAAGCTTAATTTGTGATCACCAAAAAAATTTCGAAAAATGATCAAAAAAGTGATTTTTTTAAGGTCAAAACCTTAAACAGCGATATCTCCGTAAATACGCGTTTAAATACGATTCTAAGCTTAATTTGTGATCACCAAAAAAATTTCGAAAAATGACCCAAAAAGTGATTTTTTTAAGGTCAAAACTTTAAATGGGTATATCTCCGTAAATACGCGTTTAAATACGATTCTAAGCTTAATTTGGGATCACCAAAAAATTTCGAAGAATGATCAAAAAATTGATTTTTTTAAGGTCAAAACTTTAAATGGCTATATCTCCGTAAATACGCGTTGAAATACGATTCTAAGCTTAATTTCTGATCACCAAAAATTTCGAAAAATGACCCAAAAAGTGATTTTTTTAAGGTCAAAACTTTAAATGGCTACTTCTCCGTAAATACGCGTTTAAATACGATTCTAAGCTTAATTTCTGATCACCAAAAATTTCGAAAAATTACCCAAAAAGTAATTTTTTTTTCAACTCAAAACTTTAAACAGCGATATCTCCGTAAATACGCGTTTAAATACGATTCTAAGCTTAATTTGTGATCACCAAAAATTTCGAAAAATTACCCAAAAAGTGATTTTTTTCAACTCAAAACTTTAAACAGCGATATCTCTGTAAATACGCGTTTAAATACGATTCTAAGCTTAATTTGGGATCACCAAAAAAATTTCGAAAAATGATCAAAAAAGTGATTTTTTTAAGGTCAAAACTTTAAATGGCTATATCTCCGTAAATACGCGTTTAAATACGATTCTATGCTTAATTTGTGATCATCAAAAAAATTTCGAAAAATGACCCAAAAAGTGATTTTTTTAAGGTCAAAACTTTAAACCGCGATATCTCCGTAAATACGCGTTGAAATACGATTCTAAGCTTAATTTGGGATCACCAAAAAAATTTCGAAAAATGATCAAAAAAGTGATTTTTTTAAGGTCAAAACTTTAAATGGCTATATCTCCGTAAATACGCGTTGAAATACGATTCTATGCTTAATTTGTGATCATCAAAAAAATTTCGAAAAATGACCCAAAAAGTGATTTTTTTAAGGTCAAAACTTTAAATAGCGATATCTCCGTAAATACGCGTTTAAATACGATTCTAAGCTTAATTTTTGATCACCAAAAAAATTTCGAAAACTGACCCAAAAAGTGAATTTTTTAAGGTCAAAACTTTAAACCGCGATATCTCCGTAAATACGCGTTGAAATACGATTCTAAGCTTAATTTGGGATCACCAAAAAAATTTCGAAAAATGATCAAAAAAGTGATTTTTTTAAGGTCAAAACTTTAAATGGCTATATCTCCGTAAATACGCGTTGAAATACGATTCTAAGCTTAATTTGGGATCACCAAAAATATTTCGAAAAATGATCAAAAAAGTGATTTTTTTAAGGTCAAAACTTTAAACGGCGATATCTCCGTAAATACGCGTTTAAATACGATTCTAAGCTTAATTTGTGATCACCAAAAAAATTTCGAAAAATGACCCAAAAAGTGATTTTTTTAAGGTCAAAACTTTAAATAGCGATATCTCCGTAAATACGCGTTTAAATACGATTCTAAGCTTAATTTGTGATCACCAAAAAAATTTCGAAAAATGACCCAAAAAGTGATTTTTTTAAGGTCAAAACTTTAAACGGCAATATCTCCGTAAATACGCGTTTAAATACGATTCTAAGCTTAATTTGTGATCACCAAAAAAATTTCGAAAAATGATCAAAAAAGTGATTTTTTTAAGGTCAAAACTTTAAACGGCGATATCTCCGTAAATACGCGTTTAAATACGATTCTAAGCTTAATTTGTGATCACCAAAAAAATTTCGAAAAATGATCAAAAAAGTGATTTTTTTAAGGTCAAAACTTTAAACGGCGATATCTCCGTAAATACGCGTTTAAATACGATTCTAAGCTTAATTTGTGATCACCAAAAAAATTTCGAAAAATGATCAAAAAAGGGATTTTTTTTTCAACTCAAAACTTTAAACAGCGATATCTCCGTTAATACGATTCTAAGCTTAATTTGTGATCACCAAAAAAATTTCGAAAAATGATCAAAAAAGTGATTTTTTTAAGGTCAAAACTTTAAATGGCTATATCTCCGTAAATACGCGTTGAAATACGATTCTAAGCTTACTTTGGGATCACCAAAAAATTTCGAAAAATGATCAAAAAAGTGATTTTTTTAAGGTCAAAACTTTAAACGGCGATATCTCCGTAAATACGCGTTGAAATACGATTCTAAGCTTAATTTGGGATCACCAAAAAAAATTTCGAAAAATGATCAAAAAAGTGATTTTTTTAAGGTCAAAACTTTAAATGGCTATATCTCCGTAAATACGCGTTGAAATACGATTCTAAGCTTAATTTGGGATCACCAAAAAAATTTCGAAAAATGATCAAAAAAGTGATTTTTTTAAGGTCAAAACTTTAAACGGCGATATCTCCGTAAATACGCGTTTAAATACGATTCTAAGCTTAATTTGTGATCACCAAAAATATTTCGAAAAATGACCCAAAAAGTGATTTTTTTAAGGTCAAAACTTTAAATAGCGATATCTCCGTAAATACGCATTTAAATACGATTCTAAGCTTAATTTTTGATCACCAAAAAAATTTCGAAAACTGACCCAAAAAGTGATTTTTTTAAGGTCAAAACTTTAAACCGCGATATCTCCGTAAATACGCGTTGAAATACGATTCTAAGCTTAATTTGTGATCACCAAAAAAATTTCGAAAAATGATCAAAAAAGGATTTTTTTAAGGTCAAAACTTTAAATGGCTACTTCTCCGTAAATACGCGTTTAAATACGATTCTAAGCTTAATTTCTGATCACCAAAAATTTCGAAAAATTACCCAAAAAGTAATTTTTTTTTCAACTCAAAACTTTAAACAGCGATATCTCCGTAAATACGCGTTTAAATACGATTCTAAGCTTAATTTGTGATCACCAAAAATTTCGAAAAATTACCCAAAAAGTGATTTTTTTCAACTCAAAACTTTAAACAGCGATATCTCTGTAAATACGCGTTTAAATACGATTCTAAGCTTAATTTGGGATCACCAAAAAAATTTCGAAAAATGATCAAAAAAGTGATTTTTTTAAGGTCAAAACTTTAAATGGCTATATCTCCGTAAATACGCGTTGAAATACGATTCTAAGCTTACTTTGGGATCACCAAAAAATTTCGAAAAATGATCAAAAAAGTGATTTTTTTAAGGTCAAAACTTTAAACGGCGATATCTCCGTAAATACGCGTTGAAATACGATTCTAAGCTTAATTTGTGATCACCAAACAAATTTCGACAAATGATCAAAAAAGTGATTTTTTAAGGTCAAAACTTTAAATGGCTATATCTCCGTAAATACGCGTTGAAATACGATTCTAAGCTTAATTTGGGATCACCAAAAAAATTTCGAAAAATGACCCAAAAAGTTTTTTTTTTAAGGTCAAAACTTTAAACCGCGATATCTCCGTAAATACGCGTTGAAATACGATTCTAAGCTTAATTTGGGATCACCAAAAAAATTTCGAAAAATGACCCAAAAAGTGATTTTTTTAAGGTCAAAACTTTAAACCGCGATATCTCCGTAAATACGCGTTGAAATACGATTCTAAGCTTAATTTGGGATCACCAAAAAAATTTCGAAAAATGATCAAAAAAGTGATTTTTTTAAGGTCAAAACTTTAAACGGCGATATCTCCGTAAATACGCGTTTAAATACGATTCTAAGCTTAATTTGTGATCACCAAAAAAATATCGAAAAATGATCAAAAAAGTGATTTTTTTAAGGTCAAAACCTTAAACGGCGATATCTCCGTAAATACGCGTTTAAATACGATTGTAAGCTTAATTTGTGATCACCAAAAAAATTTCGAAAAATGACCCAAAAAGTGATTTTTTTAAGGTCAAAAC
Source organism: Ferdinandea cuprea (assembly GCA_963576555.1). Taxonomy (NCBI): domain Eukaryota; kingdom Metazoa; phylum Arthropoda; class Insecta; order Diptera; family Syrphidae; genus Ferdinandea; species Ferdinandea cuprea. The sequence continues at coordinate 37,593,579 of OY754961.1, forward strand.
TTTAAACGGCGATATCTCCGTAAATACGCGTTGAAATACGATTCTAAGCTTAATTTGGGATCACCAAAAAAAATTTCGAAAAATGATCAAAAAAGTGATTTTTTTAAGGTCAAAACTTTAAATGGCTATATCTCCGTAAATACGCGTTGAAATACGATTCTAAGCTTAATTTGGGATCACCAAAAAAATTTCGAAAAATGATCAAAAAAGTGATTTTTTTAAGGTCAAAACTTTAAACGGCGATATCTCCGTAAATACGCGTTTAAATACGATTCTAAGCTTAATTTGTGATCACCAAAAAAATTTCGAAAAATGACCCAAAAAGTGATTTTTTTAAGGTCAAAACTTTAAATAGCGATATCTCCGTAAATACGCATTTAAATACGATTCTAAGCTTAATTTTTGATCACCAAAAAAATTTCGAAAACTGACCCAAAAAGTGATTTTTTTAAGGTCAAAACTTTAAACCGCGATATCTCCGTAAATACGCGTTGAAATACGATTCTAAGCTTAATTTGGAAAATGATCAAAAAAGTGATTTTTTTAAGGTCAAAACTTTAAATGGCTATATCTCCGTAAATACGCGTTTAAATACGATTCTAAGCTTAATTTGTGATCACCAAAAAAATTTCGAAAAATGATCAAAAAAGGATTTTTTTAAGGTCAAAACTTTAAATGGCTACTTCTCCGTAAATACGCGTTTAAATACGATTCTAAGCTTAATTTCTGATCACCAAAAATTTCGAAAAATTACCCAAAAAGTAATTTTTTTTTCAACTCAAAACTTTAAACAGCGATATCTCCGTAAATACGCGTTTAAATACGATTCTAAGCTTAATTTGTGATCACCAAAAATTTCGAAAAATTACCCAAAAAGTGATTTTTTTCAACTCAAAACTTTAAACAGCGATATCTCTGTAAATACGCGTTTAAATACGATTCTAAGCTTAATTTGGGATCACCAAAAAAATTTCGAAAAATGATCAAAAAAGTGATTTTTTTAAGGTCAAAACTTTAAATGGCTATATCTCCGTAAATACGCGTTTAAATACGATTCTAAGCTTACTTTGGGATCACCAAAAAATTTCGAAAAATTATCAAAAAAGTGATTTTTTTAAGGTCAAAACTTTAAACGGCGATATCTCCGTAAATACGCGTTGAAATACGATTCTAAGCTTAATTTGTGATCACCAAAAAAATTTCGACAAATGATCAAAAAAGTGATTTTTTTAAGGTCAAAACTTTAAATGGCTATATCTCCGTAAATACGCGTTGAAATACGATTCTAAGCTTAATTTGGGATCACCAAAAAAATTTCGAAAAATGATCAAAAAAGTGATTTTTTTAAGGTCAAAACTTTAAATGGCTATATCTCCGTAAATACGCGTTTAAATACGATTCTAAGCTTACTTTGGGATCAAAAAAAAATTTCGAAAAATTATCAAAAAAGTGATTTTTTTAAGGTCAAAACTTTAAACGGCGATATCTCCGTAAATACGCGTTGAAATACGATTCTAAGCTTAATTTGTGATCACCAAAAAAATTTCGACAAATGATCAAAAAAGTGATTTTTTTAAGGTCAAAACTTTAAATGGCTATATCTCCGTAAATACGCGTTGAAATACGATTCTAAGCTTAATTTGGGATCACCAAAAAATTTCGAAAAATGATCAAAAAAGTGTTTTTTTTAAGGTCAAAACTTTAAATGGCTATATCTCCGTAAATACGCGTTGAAATACGATTCTAAGCTTAATTTGGGATCACCAAAAAAATTTCGAAAAATGATCAAAAAAGTGATTTTTTTAAGGTCAAAACTTTAAACGGCGATATCTCCGTAAATACGCGTTTAAATACGATTCTAAGCTTAATTTGTGATCACCAAAAAAATTTCGAAAAATGACCCAAAAAGTGATTTTTTTAAGGTCAAAACTTTAAACCGCGATATCTCCGTAAATACGCGTTTAAATAAGATTCTAAGCTTAATTTGTGATCATCAAAAAAAATTCGAAAAATGACCCAAAAAGTGATTTTTTTAAGGTCAAAACTTTAAACCGCGATATCTCCGTAAATACGCGTTTAAATAAGATTCTAAGCTTAATTTGTGATCACCAAAAAAATTTCGAAAAATGATCAAAAAAGTGATTTTTTTAAGGTCAAAACTTTAAACGGCGATATCTCCGTAAATACGCGTTTAAATACGATTCTAAGCTTAATTTGTGATCACCAAAAAAATTTCGAAAAATGATCAAATAAGTGATTTTATAAGGTCAAAACTTTAAATGGCTACTTCTCCGTAAATACGCGTTTAAATACGATTCTAAGCTTAATTTGTGATCACCAAAAAAATTTCGAAAAATGATCAAAAAAGGATTTTTTTAAGGTCAAAACTTTAAATGGCTACTTCTCCGTAAATACGCGTTTAAATACGATTCTAAGCTTAATTTCTGATCACCAAAAATTTCGAAAAATTACCCAAAAAGTAATTTTTTTTTCAACTCAAAACTTTAAACAGCGATATCTCCGTAAATACGCGTTTAAATACGATTCTAAGCTTAATTTGTGATCACCAAAAATTTCGAAAAATTACCCAAAAAGTGATTTTTTTCAACTCAAAACTTTAAACAGCGATATCTCTGTAAATACGCGTTTAAATACGATTCTAAGCTTAATTTGGGATCACCAAAAAAATTTCGAAAAATGATCAAAAAAGTGATTTTTTTAAGGTCAAAACTTTAAATGGCTATATCTCCGTAAATACGCGTTTAAATACGATTCTAAGCTTACTTTGGGATCACCAAAAAATTTCGAAAAATTATCAAAAAAGTGATTTTTTTAAGGTCAAAACTTTAAACGGCGATATCTCCGTAAATACGCGTTGAAATACGATTCTAAGCTTAATTTGTGATCACCAAAAAAATTTCGACAAATGATCAAAAAATTGATTTTTTTAAGGTCAAAACTTTAAATGGCTATATCTCCGTAAATACGCGTTGAAATACGATTCTAAGCTTAATTTGGGATCACCAAAAAAATTTCGAAAAATGACCCAAAAAGTGATTTTTTTAAGGTCAAAACTTTAAATAGCGATATCTCCGTAAATACGCGTTTAAATACTATTCTAAGCTTAATTTGTGATCACCAAAAAAATTTCGAAAAATGACCCAAAAAGTGATTTTTTTAAGGTCAAAACTTTAAACCGCGATATCTCCGTAAATACGCGTTTAAATACGATTCTAAGCTTAATTTGTGATCACCAAAAAAATTTCGAAAAATGATCAAAAAAGTGATTTTTTTAAGGTCAAAACTTTAAACGGCGATATCTCCGTAAATACGCGTTTAAATACGATTCTAAGCTTAATTTGTGATCACCAAAAAAATTTCGAAAAATGATCAAAAAAGTGATTTTTGTAAGGTCAAAACTTTAAATGGCTATATCTCCGTAAATACGCGTTGAAATACGATTCTAAGCTTAATTTGGGATCACCAAAAAAATTTCGAAAAATGATCAAAAAAGTGATTTTTTTAAGGTCAAAACTTTAAATGGCTATATCTCCGTAAATACGCGTTGAAATACGATTCTAAGCTTAATTTGGGATCACCAAAAAAATTTCGAAAAATGATCAAAAAAGTGATTTTTTTAAGGTCAAAACTTTAAGTGGCTATATCTCCGTAAATACGCGTTGAAATACGATTCTAAGCTTAATTTGGGATCACCAACAAAATTTCGAAAAATTACCCAAAAAGTGATTTTTTTAAGGTCAAAACTTTAAACGGCAATATCTCCGTAAATACGCGTTCAAATACGATTCTAAGCTTAATTTTTGATCACCAAAAATTTCGAAAAATTACCCAAAAAGTGATTTTTTTAAGGTCAAAACTTTAAACGGCGATATCTCCGTAAATACGCGTTTAAATACGATTCTATGCTTAATTTGTGATCATCAAAAAAATTTCGAAAAATGACCCAAAAAGTGATTTTTTTAAGGTCAAAACTTTAAACGGCGATATCTCCGTAAATACGCGTTCAAATACGATTCTAAGCTTAATTTGGGATCACCAAAAATTTCGAAAAATGACCCAAAAAGTGATTTTTTTAAGGTCAAAACTTTAAACGGCGATATCTCCGTACGGATCTATGCTTAATTTGTGATCATCAAAAAAATTTCGAAAAATGACCCAAAAAGTGATTTTTTTAAGGTCAAAACTTTAAACGGCGATATCTCCGTAAATACGCGTTCAAATACGATTCTAAGCTTAATTTGGGATCACCAACAAAATTTCGAAAAATTACCCAAAAAGTGATTTTTTTAAGGTCAAAACTTTAAACGGCGATATCTCCGTAAATACGCGTTTAAATACGATTCTAAGCTTAATTTGGGATCACCAAAAAAATTTCGAAAAATGACCCAAAAAGTGATTTTTTTCAACTCAAGACTTTAAACTGCGATATCTCCGTAAATACGCGTTTAAATACGATTCTAAGCTTAATTTGGGATCACCAACAAAATTTCGAAAAATTACCCAAAAAGTGATTTTTTTAAGGTCAAAAATTTAAACGGCGATATCTCCGTAAATACGCGGTCAAATACGATTCTAAGCGTAATTTGGGATCACCAACAAAATTTCGAAAAATTACCCAAGAAGTGATTTTTTTAAGGTCAAAACTTTAAACGGCGATATCTCCGTAAATACGCGTTTAAATACGATTCTAAGCTTAATTTGTGATCAACAAAAAAATTTCGAAAAATGATCAAAAAAGTGATTTTTTTAAGGTCAAAACTTTAAATGGCTATATCTCCGTAAATACGCGTTTAAATACGATTCTATGCTTAATTTGTGATCATCAAAAAAATTTCGAAAAATGACCCAAAAAGTGATTTTTTTAAGGTCAAAACTTTAAACGGCGATATCTCCGTAAATACGCGTTTAAATACGATTCTAAGCTTAATTTGGGATCACCAAAAAAATTTCGAAAAATGACCCAAAAAGTGATTTTTTTCAACTCAAAACTTTAAACTGCGATATCTCCGTAAATACGCGTTTAAATACGATTCTAAGCTTAATTTGGCATCACCAAAAAAATTTCGAAAAATGATCAAAAAAGTGATTTTTTTAAGGTCAAAACTTTAAATGGCTATATCTCCGTAAATACGCGTTCAAATACGATTCTAAGCTTAATTTGTGATCACCAAAAAAAGTGATTTTTTTAAGGTCAAAACTTTAAACGGCGATATCTCCGTAAATACGCGTTTAAATACGGATCTATGCTTAATTTGTGATCATCAAAAAAATTTCGAAAAATGACCCAAAAAGTGATTTTTTTAAGGTCAAAACTTTAAACGGCGATATCTCCGTAAATACGCGTTCAAATACGATTCTAAGCTTAATTTGGGATCACCAACAAAATTTCGAAAAATTACCCAAAAAGTGATTTTTTTAAGGTCAAAACTTTAAACGGCGATATCTCCGTAAATACGCGTTGAAATACGATTCTAAGCTTAATTTGGGATCACCAAAAAAATTTCGAAAAATGATCAAAAAAGTGATTTTTTTAAGGTCAGAACTTTAAACGGCGATATCTCCGTAAATACGCGTTTAAATACGATTCTAAGCTTAATTTGTGATCACCAACAAAATTTCGAAAAATGACCCAAAAAGTGATTTTTTTAAGGTCAAAACTTTAAATAGCGATATCTCCGTAAATACGCGTTTAAATACGATTCTAAGCTTAATTTGTGATCACCAAAACAATTTCGAAAAATGATCAAAAAAGTGTTTTTTTTAAGGTCAAAACTTTAAACGGCGATATCTCCGTAAATACGCGTTTAAATACGATTCTAAGCTTAATTTGTGATCACCAAAAAAATTTCGAAAAATGACCCAAAAAGTGATTTTTTTAAGGTCAAAACTTTAAACGGCGATATCTCCGTAAATACGCGTTTAAATACGATTCTAAGCTTAATTTGTGATCACCAAAAAAATTTCGAAAAATGATCCAAAAAGTGATTTTTTTAAGGTCAAAACTTTAAACGGCGATATCTCCGTAAATACGCGTTTAAATACGATTCTAAGCTTAATTTGGGATCACCAAAAAAATTTCGAAAAATGATCAAAAAAGTGATTTTTTTAAGGTCAAAACTTTAAACGGCGATATCTCCGTAAATACGCGTTTAAATACGATTCTAAGCTTAATTTGAGATCACCAAAAATTTCGAAAAATTACCCAAAAAGTGATTTTTTTAAGGTTAAAACTTTAAACGGCGATATCTCCGTAAATACGCGTTTAAATACGATTCTAAACTTAATTTGTGATCACCAAAAAAATTTCGAAAAATGATCAAAAAAGTGATTTTTTTAAGGTCAAAACTTTAAATGGCTATATCTCCGTAAATACGCGTTTAAATACGATTCTAAGCTTAATTTGTGATCACCAACAAAATTTCGAAAAATGACCCAAAAAGTGATTTTTTTAAGGTCAAAACTTTAAACGGCGATATCTCCGTAAATACGCGTTTAAATACGATTCTAAGCTTAATTTGTGATCACCAAAAAAATTTCGAAAAATGATCCAAAAAGTGATTTTTTTAAGGTCAAAACTTTAAACGGCGATATCTCCGTAAATACGCGTTTAAATACGATTCTAAGCTTAATTTGGGATCACCAAAAAAATTTCGAAAAATGATCAAAAAAGTGATTTTTTTAAGGTCAAAACTTTAAATGGGTATATCTCCGTAAATACGCGTTGAAATACGATTCTAAGCTTAATTTGGGATCACCAAAAAAATTTCGAAAAATGATCAAAAAAGTGATTTTTTTAAGGTCAAAACTTTGAACGGCGATATCTCCGTAAATACGCGTTGAAATACGATTCTAAGCTTAATTTGGGATCACCAAAAAAATTTCGAAAAATGATCCAAAAAGTGATTTTTTTAAGGTCAAAACTTTAAACGGCGATATCTCCGTAAATACGCGTTTAAATACGATTCTAAGCTTAATTTGTGATCACCAAAAAAATTTCGAAAAATGATCAAAAAAGTGATTTTTTTAAGGTCAAAACTTTAAATGGGTATATCTCCGTAAATACGCGTTGAAATACGATTCTAAGCTTAATTTGGGATCACCAAAAAAATTTCGAAAAATGATCAAAAAAGTGATTTTTTTAAGGTCAAAACTTTGAACGGCGATATCTCCGTAAATACGCGTTGAAATACGATTCTAAGCTTAATTTGGGATCACCAAAAAAATTTCGAAAAATGATCAAAAAAGTGATTTTTTTAAGGTCAAAACTTTAAATGGGTATATCTCCGTAAATACGCGTTGAAATACGATTCTAAGCTTAATTTGGGATCACCAACAAAATTTCGAAAAATTACCCAAAAAGTGATTTTTTTAAGGTCAAAACTTTAAACGGCGATATCTCCGTAAATACGCGTTGAAATGCGATTCTAAGCTTAATTTGGGATCACCAAAAAAATTTCGAAAAATGATCAAAAAAGTGATTTTTTTAAGGTCAGAACTTTAAACGGCGATATCTCCGTAAATACGCGTTTAAATACGATTCTAAGCTTAATTTGTGATCACCAACAAAATTTCGAAAAATGACCCAAAAAGTGATTTTTTTAAGGTCAAAACTTTAAATAGCGATATCTCCGTAAATACGCGTTTAAATACGATTCTAAGCTTAATTTGTGATCACCAAAACAATTTCGAAAAATGATCAAAAAAGTGTTTTTTTTAAGGTCAAAACTTTAAACGGCGATATCTCCGTAAATACGCGTTTAAATACGATTCTAAGCTTAATTTGTGATCACCAAAAAAATTTCGAAAAATGACCCAAAAAGTGATTTTTTTAAGGTCAAAACTTTAAACGGCGATATCTCCGTAAATACGCGTTTAAATACGATTCTAAGCTTAATTTGTGATCACCAAAAAAATTTCGAAAAATGATCCAAAAAGTGATTTTTTTAAGGTCAAAACTTTAAACGGCGATATCTCCGTAAATACGCGTTTAAATACGATTCTAAGCTTAATTTGGGATCACCAAAAAAATTTCGAAAAATGATCAAAAAAGTGATTTTTTTAAGGTCAAAACTTTAAACGGCGATATCTCCGTAAATACGCGTTTAAATACGATTCTAAGCTTAATTTGAGATCACCAAAAATTTCGAAAAATTACCCAAAAAGTGATTTTTTTAAGGTTAAAACTTTAAACGGCGATATCTCCGTAAATACGCGTTTAAATACGATTCTAAACTTAATTTGTGATCACCAAAAAAATTTCGAAAAATGATCAAAAAAGTGATTTTTTTAAGGTCAAAACTTTAAATGGCTATATCTCCGTAAATACGCGTTTAAATACGATTCTAAGCTTAATTTGTGATCACCAACAAAATTTCGAAAAATGACCCAAAAAGTGATTTTTTTAAGGTCAAAACTTTAAACGGCGATATCTCCGTAAATACGCGTTTAAATACGATTCTAAGCTTAATTTGTGATCACCAAAAAAATTTCGAAAAATGATCCAAAAAGTGATTTTTTTAAGGTCAAAACTTTAAACGGCGATATCTCCGTAAATACGCGTTTAAATACGATTCTAAGCTTAATTTGGGATCACCAAAAAAATTTCGAAAAATGATCAAAAAAGTGATTTTTTTAAGGTCAAAACTTTAAATGGGTATATCTCCGTAAATACGCGTTGAAATACGATTCTAAGCTTAATTTGGGATCACCAAAAAAATTTCGAAAAATGATCAAAAAAGTGATTTTTTTAAGGTCAAAACTTTGAACGGCGATATCTCCGTAAATACGCGTTGAAATACGATTCTAAGCTTAATTTGGGATCACCAAAAAAATTTCGAAAAATGATCCAAAAAGTGATTTTTTTAAGGTCAAAACTTTAAACGGCGATATCTCCGTAAATACGCGTTTAAATACGATTCTAAGCTTAATTTGTGATCACCAAAAAAATTTCGAAAAATGATCAAAAAAGTGATTTTTTTAAGGTCAAAACTTTAAATGGGTATATCTCCGTAAATACGCGTTGAAATACGATTCTAAGCTTAATTTGGGATCACCAAAAAAATTTCGAAAAATGATCAAAAAAGTGATTTTTTTAAGGTCAAAACTTTGAACGGCGATATCTCCGTAAATACGCGTTGAAATACGATTCTAAGCTTAATTTGGGATCACCAAAAAAATTTCGAAAAATGATCAAAAAAGTGATTTTTTTAAGGTCAAAACTTTAAATGGGTATATCTCCGTAAATACGCGTTGAAATACGATTCTAAGCTTAATTTGGGATCACCAAAAAAATTTCGAAAAATGATCAAAAAAGTGATTTTTTTAAGGTCAAAACTTTGAACGGCGATATCTCCGTAAATACGCGTTGAAATACGATTCTAAGCTTAATTTGGGATCACCAAAAAAATTTCGAAAAATGATCAAAAAATTGATTTTTTTAAGGTCAAAACTTTAAATGGCTATATCTCCGTAAATACGCGTTGAAATACGATTCTAAGCTTAATTTGGGATCAATAAAAAAATTTCGAAAAATGATCAAAAAAGTGATTTTTTTAAGGTCAAAACTTTAAACGGCGATATCTCCGTAAATACGCGTTTAAATACGATTCTAAGCTTAATTTGTGATCACCAAAAAAATTTCGAAAAATGACCCAAAAAGTGATTTTTTTAAGGTCAAAACTTTAAACGGCGATATCTCCGTAAATACGCGTTTAAATACGATTCTAAGCTTAATTTGTGATCACCAAAAAAATTTCGAAAAATGATCAAAAAAGTGATTTTTTTAAGGTCAAAACTTTAAACGGCGATATCTCCGTAAATACGCGTTTAAATACGATTCTAAGCTTAATTTGAGATCACCAAAAATTTCGAAAAATTACCCAAAAAGTGATTTTTTTAAGGTTAAAACTTTAAACGGCGATATCTCCGTAAATACGCGTTTAAATACGATTCTAAACTTAATTTGTGATCACCAAAAAAATTTCGAAAAATGATCAAAAAAGTGATTTTTTTAAGGTCAAAACTTTAAATGGCTATATCTCCGTAAATACGCGTTTAAATACGATTCTAAGCTTAATTTGTGATCACCAACAAAATTTCGAAAAATGACCCAAAAAGTGATTTTTTTAAGGTCAAAACTTTAAACGGCGATATCTCCGTAAATACGCGTTTAAATACGATTCTAAGCTTAATTTGTGATCACCAAAAAAATTTCGAAAAATGATCCAAAAAGTGATTTTTTTAAGGTCAAAACTTTAAACGGCGATATCTCCGTAAATACGCGTTTAAATACGATTCTAAGCTTAATTTGGGATCACCAAAAAAATTTCGAAAAATGATCAAAAAAGTGATTTTTTTAAGGTCAAAACTTTAAATGGCTATATCTCCGTAAATACGCGTTTAAATACGATTCTAAGCTTAATTTGTGATCACCAACAAAATTTAGAAAAATGACCCAAAAAGTGATTTTTTTAAGGTCAAAACTTTAAATAGCGATATCTCCGTAAATACGCGTTTAAATACGATTCTAAGCTTAATTTGTGATCACCAAAAAAATTTCGAAAAATGATCAAAAAAGTGATTTTTTTAAGGTCAAAACTTTAAACGGCGATATCTCCGTAAATACGCGTTGAAATACGATTCTAAGCTTAATTTGGGATCACCAAAAAAATTTCGAAAAATGATCAAAAAAGTGATTTTTTTAAGGTCAAAACTTTAAATGGGTATATCTCCGTAAATACGCGTTGAAATACGATTCTAAGCTTAATTTGGGATCACCAAAAAAATTTCGAAAAATGATCAAAAAAGTGATTTTTTTAAGGTCAAAACTTTAAACGGCGATATCTCCGTAAATACGCGTTTAAATACGATTCTAAGCTTAATTTGTGATCACCAACAAAATTTCGAAAAATGACCCAAAAAGTGATTTTTTTAAGGTCAAAACTTTAAATAGCGATATCTCCGTAAATACGCGTTTAAATACGATTCTAAGCTTAATTTGTGATCACCAAAACAATTTCGAAAAATGATCAAAAAAGTGTTTTTTTTAAGGTCAAAACTTTAAACGGCGATATCTCCGTAAATACGCGTTGAAATACGATTCTAAGCTTAATTTGGGATCACCAAAAAAATTTCGAAAAATGATCAAAAAAGTGATTTTTTTAAGGTCAAAACTTTAAATGGGTATATCTCCGTAAATACGCGTTGAAATACGATTCTAAGCTTAATTTGGGATCACCAAAAAAATTTCGAAAAATGATCAAAAAAGTGATTTTTTTAAGGTCAAAACTTTGAACGGCGATATCTCCGTAAATACGCGTTGAAATACGATTCTAAGCTTAATTTGGGATCACCAAAAAAATTTCGAAAAATGATCAAAAAATTGATTTTTTTAAGGTCAAAACTTTAAATGGCTATATCTCCGTAAATACGCGTTGAAATACGATTCTAAGCTTAATTTGGGATCAATAAAAAAATTTCGAAAAATGATCAAAAAAGTGATTTTTTTAAGGTCAAAACTTTAAACGGCGATATCTCCGTAAATACGCGTTTAAATACGATTCTAAGCTTAATTTGTGATCACCAAAAAAATTTCGAAAAATGACCCAAAAAGTGATTTTTTTAAGGTCAAAACTTTAAACGGCGATATCTCCGTAAATACGCGTTTAAATACGATTCTAAGCTTAATTTGTGATCACCAAAAAAATTTCGAAAAATGACCCAAAAAGTGATTTTTTTAAGGTCAAAACTTTAAACGGCGATATCTCCGTAAATACGCGTTTAAATACGATTCTAAGCTTAATTTGGGATCACCAAAAAAATTTCGAAAAATGACCCAAAAAGTGATTTTTTTCAACTCAAGACTTTAAACTGCGATATCTCCGTAAATACGCGTTTAAATACGATTCTAAGCTTAATTTGGGATCACCAAAAAAATTTCGAAAAATGATCAAAAAAGTGATTTTTTTAAGGTCAAAACTTTAAATGGGTATATCTCCGTAAATACGCGTTGAAATACGATTCTAAGCTTAATTTGGGATCACCAAAAAAATTTCGAAAAATGATCAAAAAAGTGATTTTTTTAAGGTCAAAACTTTGAACGGCGATATCTCCGTAAATACGCGTTGAAATACGATTCTAAGCTTAATTTGGGATCACCAAAAAAATTTCGAAAAATGATCAAAAAATTGATTTTTTTAAGGTCAAAACTTTAAATGGCTATATCTCCGTAAATACGCGTTGAAATACGATTCTAAGCTTAATTTGGGATCAATAAAAAAATTTCGAAAAATGATCAAAAAAGTGATTTTTTTAAGGTCAAAACTTTAAACGGCGATATCTCCGTAAATACGCGTTTAAATACGATTCTAAGCTTAATTTGTGATCACCAAAAAAATTTCGAAAAATGATCAAAAAAGTGATTTTTTTAAGGTCAAAACTTTAAATGGGTATATCTCCGTAAATACGCGTTGAAATACGATTCTAAGCTTAATTTGGGATCACCAAAAAAATTTCGAAAAATGATCAAAAAAGTGATTTTTTTAAGGTCAGAACTTTAAACGGCGATATCTCCGTAAATACGCGTTTAAATACGATTCTAAGCTTAATTTGTGATCACCAACAAAATTTCGAAAAATGACCCAAAAAGTGATTTTTTTAAGGTCAAAACTTTAAATAGCGATATCTCCGTAAATACGCGTTTAAATACGATTCTAAGCTTAATTTGTGATCACCAAAACAATTTCGAAAAATGATCAAAAAAGTGTTTTTTTTAAGGTCAAAACTTTAAACGGCGATATCTCCGTAAATACGCGTTTAAATACGATTCTAAGCTTAATTTGTGATCACCAAAAAAATTTCGAAAAATGACCCAAAAAGTGATTTTTTTAAGGTCAAAACTTTAAACGGCGATATCTCCGTAAATACGCGTTTAAATACGATTCTAAGCTTAATTTGTGATCACCAAAAAAATTTCGAAAAATGATCCAAAAAGTGATTTTTTTAAGGTCAAAACTTTAAACGGCGATATCTCCGTAAATACGCGTTTAAATACGATTCTAAGCTTAATTTGGGATCACCAAAAAAATTTCGAAAAATGATCAAAAAAGTGATTTTTTTAAGGTCAAAACTTTAAATGGCTATATCTCCGTAAATACGCGTTTAAATACGATTCTAAGCTTAATTTGTGATCACCAACAAAATTTCGAAAAATGACCCAAAAAGTGATTTTTTTAAGGTCAAAACTTTAAACGGCGATATCTCCGTAAATACGCGTTTAAATACGATTCTAAGCTTAATTTGTGATCACCAAAAAAATTTCGAAAAATGATCCAAAAAGTGATTTTTTTAAGGTCAAAACTTTAAACGGCGATATCTCCGTAAATACGCGTTTAAATACGATTCTAAGCTTAATTTGGGATCACCAAAAAAATTTCGAAAAATGATCAAAAAAGTGATTTTTTTAAGGTCAAAACTTTAAATGGCTATATCTCCGTAAATACGCGTTTAAATACGATTCTAAGCTTAATTTGTGATCACCAACAAAATTTAGAAAAATGACCCAAAAAGTGATTTTTTTAAGGTCAAAACTTTAAATAGCGATATCTCCGTAAATACGCGTTTAAATACGATTCTAAGCTTAATTTGTGATCACCAAAAAAATTTCGAAAAATGATCAAAAAAGTGATTTTTTTAAGGTCAAAACTTTAAACGGCGATATCTCCGTAAATACGCGTTGAAATACGATTCTAAGCTTAATTTGGGATCACCAAAAAAATTTCGAAAAATGATCAAAAAAGTGATTTTTTTAAGGTCAAAACTTTGAACGGCGATATCTCCGTAAATACGCGTTGAAATACGATTCTAAGCTTAATTTGGGATCACCAAAAAAATTTCGAAAAATGATCAAAAAATTGATTTTTTTAAGGTCAAAACTTTAAATGGGTATATCTCCGTAAATACGCGTTGAAATACGATTCTAAGCTTAATTTGGGATCACCAAAAAAATTTCGAAAAATTATCAAAAAAGTGATTTTTTTAAGGTCAAAACTTTGAACGGCGATATCTCCGTAAATACGCGTTGAAATACGATTCTAAGCTTAATTTGGGATCACCAAAAAAATTTCGAAAAATGATCAAAAAATTGATTTTTTTAAGGTCAAAACTTTAAATGGCTATATCTCCGTAAATACGCGTTGAAATACGATTCTAAGCTTAATTTGGGATCAATAAAAAAATTTCGAAAAATGATCAAAAAAGTGATTTTTTTAAGGTCAAAACTTTAAATGGGTATATCTCCGTAAATACGCGTTGAAATACGATTCTAAGCTTAATTTGGGATCACCAAAAAAATTTCGAAAAATGATCAAAAAAGTGATTTTTTTAAGGTCAAAACTTTGAACGGCGATATCTCCGTAAATACGCGTTGAAATACGATTCTAAGCTTAATTTGGGATCACCAAAAAAATTTCGAAAAATGATCCAAAAAGTGATTTTTTTAAGGTCAAAACTTTAAACGGCGATATCTCCGTAAATACGCGTTTAAATACGATTCTAAGCTTAATTTGGGATCACCAAAAAAATTTCGAAAAATGATCAAAAAAGTGATTTTTTTAAGGTCAAAACTTTAAATGGGTATATCTCCGTAAATACGCGTTGAAATACGATTCTAAGCTTAATTTGGGATCACCAAAAAAATTTCGAAAAATTATCAAAAAAGTGATTTTTTTAAGGTCAAAACTTTGAACGGCGATATCTCCGTAAATACGCGTTGAAATACGATTCTAAGCTTAATTTGGGATCACCAAAAAAATTTCGAAAAATGATCAAAAAATTGATTTTTTTAAGGTCAAAACTTTAAATGGCTATATCTCCGTAAATACGCGTTGAAATACGATTCTAAGCTTAATTTGGGATCAATAAAAAAATTTCGAAAAATGATCAAAAAAGTGATTTTTTTAAGGTCAAAACTTTAAACGGCGATATCTCCGTAAATACGCGTTTAAATACGATTCTAAGCTTAATTTGTGATCACCAAAAAAATTTCGAAAAATGACCCAAAAAGTGATTTTTTTAAGGTCAAAACTTTAAACGGCGATATCTCCGTAAATACGCGTTTAAATACGATTCTAAGCTTAATTTGTGATCACCAAAAAAATTTCGAAAAATGATCCAAAAAGTGATTTTTTTAAGGTCAAAACTTTAAACGGCGATATCTCCGTAAATACGCGTTTAAATACGATTCTAAGCTTAATTTGGGATCACCAAAAAAATTTCGAAAAATGATCAAAAAAGTGATTTTTTTAAGGTCAAAACTTTAAACGGCGATATCTCCGTAAATACGCGTTTAAATACGATTCTAAGCTTAATTTGAGATCACCAAAAATTTCGAAAAATTACCCAAAAAGTGATTTTTTTAAGGTTAAAACTTTAAACGGCGATATCTCCGTAAATACGCGTTTAAATACGATTCTAAACTTAATTTGTGATCACCAAAAAAATTTCGAAAAATGATCAAAAAAGTGATTTTTTTAAGGTCAAAACTTTAAATGGCTATATCTCCGTAAATACGCGTTTAAATACGATTCTAAGCTTAATTTGTGATCACCAACAAAATTTCGAAAAATGACCCAAAAAGTGATTTTTTTAAGGTCAAAACTTTAAACGGCGATATCTCCGTAAATACGCGTTTAAATACGATTCTAAGCTTAATTTGTGATCACCAAAAAAATTTCGAAAAATGATCCAAAAAGTGATTTTTTTAAGGTCAAAACTTTAAACGGCGATATCTCCGTAAATACGCGTTTAAATACGATTCTAAGCTTAATTTGGGATCACCAAAAAAATTTCGAAAAATGATCAAAAAAGTGATTTTTTTAAGGTCAAAACTTTAAACGGCGATATCTCCGTAAATACGCGTTTAAATACGATTCTAAGCTTAATTTGAGATCACCAAAAATTTCGAAAAATTACCCAAAAAGTGATTTTTTTAAGGTTAAAACTTTAAACGGCGATATCTCCGTAAATACGCGTTTAAATACGATTCTAAACTTAATTTGTGATCACCAAAAAAATTTCGAAAAATGATCAAAAAAGTGATTTTTTTAAGGTCAAAACTTTAAATGGCTATATCTCCGTAAATACGCGTTTAAATACGATTCTAAGCTTAATTTGTGATCACCAACAAAATTTAGAAAAATGACCCAAACAGTGATTTTTTTAAGGTCAAAACTTTAAATAGCGATATCTCCGTAAATACGCGTTTAAATACGATTCTAAGCTTAATTTGTGATCACCAAAAAAATTTCGAAAAATGATCAAAAAAGTGATTTTTTTAAGGTCAAAACTTTAAACGGCGATATCTCCGTAAATACGCGTTGAAATACGATTCTAAGCTTAATTTGGGATCACCAAAAAAATTTCGAAAAATGATCAAAAAAGTGATTTTTTTAAGGTCAAAACTTTAAATGGGTATATCTCCGTAAATACGCGTTGAAATACGATTCTAAGCTTAATTTGGGATCACCAAAAAAATTTCGAAAAATGATCAAAAAAGTGATTTTTTTAAGGTCAAAACTTTAAACGGCGATATCTCCGTAAATACGCGTTTAAATACGATTCTAAGCTTAATTTGTGATCACCAACAAAATTTCGAAAAATGACCCAAAAAGTGATTTTTTTAAGGTCAAAACTTTAAATAGCGATATCTCCGTAAATACGCGTTTAAATACGATTCTAAGCTTAATTTGTGATCACCAAAACAATTTCGAAAAATGATCAAAAAAGTGTTTTTTTTAAGGTCAAAACTTTAAACGGCGATATCTCCGTAAATACGCGTTGAAATACGATTCTAAGCTTAATTTGGGATCACCAAAAAAATTTCGAAAAATGATCAAAAAAGTGATTTTTTTAAGGTCAAAACTTTAAATGGGTATATCTCCGTAAATACGCGTTGAAATACGATTCTAAGCTTAATTTGGGATCACCAAAAAAATTTCGAAAAATGATCAAAAAAGTGATTTTTTTAAGGTCAAAACTTTGAACGGCGATATCTCCGTAAATACGCGTTGAAATACGATTCTAAGCTTAATTTGGGATCACCAAAAAAATTTCGAAAAATGATCAAAAAATTGATTTTTTTAAGGTCAAAACTTTAAATGGCTATATCTCCGTAAATACGCGTTGAAATACGATTCTAAGCTTAATTTGGGATCAATAAAAAAATTTCGAAAAATGATCAAAAAAGTGATTTTTTTAAGGTCAAAACTTTAAACGGCGATATCTCCGTAAATACGCGTTTAAATACGATTCTAAGCTTAATTTGTGATCACCAAAAAAATTTCGAAAAATGACCCAAAAAGTGATTTTTTTAAGGTCAAAACTTTAAACGGCGATATCTCCGTAAATACGCGTTTAAATACGATTCTAAGCTTAATTTGTGATCACCAAAAAAATTTCGAAAAATGACCCAAAAAGTGATTTTTTTAAGGTCAAAACTTTAAACGGCGATATCTCCGTAAATACGCGTTTAAATACGATTCTAAGCTTAATTTGGGATCACCAAAAAAATTTCGAAAAATGACCCAAAAAGTGATTTTTTTCAACTCAAGACTTTAAACTGCGATATCTCCGTAAATACGCGTTTAAATACGATTCTAAGCTTAATTTGGGATCACCAAAAAAATTTCGAAAAATGATCAAAAAAGTGATTTTTTTAAGGTCAAAACTTTAAACGGCGATATCTCCGTAAATACGCGTTTAAATACGATTCTAAGCTTAATTTGAGATCACCAAAAATTTCGAAAAATTACCCAAAAAGTGATTTTTTTAAGGTTAAAACTTTAAACGGCGATATCTCCGTAAATGCGCGTTTAAATACGATTCTAAACTTAATTTGTGATCACCAAAAAAATTTCGAAAAATGATCAAAAAAGTGATTTTTTTAAGGTCAAAACTTTAAATGGCTATATCTCCGTAAATACGCGTTGAAATACGATTCTAAGCTTAATTTGGGATCACCAAAAAAATTTCGAAAAATGATCAAAAAAGTGATTTTTTTAAGGTCAAAACTTTAAATGGCTATATCTCCGTAAATACGCGTTGAAATACGATTCTAAGCTTAATTTGGGATCACCAAAAAAATTTCGAAAAATGATCACAAAAGTGATTTTTTTAAGGTCAAAACTTTAAGTGGCTATATCTCCGTAAATACGCGTTGAAATACGATTCTAAGCTTAATTTGGGATCACCAACAAAATTTCGAAAAATTACCCAAAAAGTGATTTTTTTAAGGTCAAAACTTTAAACGGCAATATCTCCGTAAATACGCGTTCAAATACGATTCTAAGCTTAATTTTTGATCACCAAAAATTTCGAAAAATGACCCAAAAAGTGATTTTTTTAAGGTCAAAACTTTAAACGGCGATATCTCCGTAAATACGCGTTTAAATACGATTCTATGCTTAATTTGTGATCATCAAAAAAATTTCGAAAAATGACCCAAAAAGTGATTTTTTTAAGGTCAAAACTTTAAACGGCGATATCTCCGTAAATACGCGTTCAAATACGATTCTAAGCTTAATTTGGGATCACCAAAAAAATTTCGAAAAATGACCCAAAAAGTGATTTTTTTCAACTCAAAACTTTAAACTGCGATATCTCCGTAAATACGCGTTTAAATACGATTCTAAGCTTAATTTGGCATCACCAAAAAAATTTCGAAAAATGATCAAAAAAGTGATTTTTTTAAGGTCAAAACTTTAAATGGCTATATCTCCGTAAATACGCGTTGAAATACGATTCTAAGCTTAATTTGTGATCACCAAAAAAAGTGATTTTTTTAAGGTCAAAACTTTAAACGGCGATATCTCCGTAAATACGCGTTTAAATAAGATTCTAAGCTTAATTTGTGATCATCAAAAAATTTCGAAAAATGACCCAAAAAGTGATTTTTTTCAACTCAAGACTTTAAACTGCGATATCTCCGTAAATACGCGTTTAAATACGATTCTAAGCTTAATTTGGGATCACCAACAAAATTTCGAAAAATTACCCAAAAAGTGATTTTTTTCAACTCAAGACTTTAAACTGCGATATCTCCGTAAATACGCGTTTAAATACGATTCTAAGCTTAATTTGGGATCACCAAAAAAATTTCGAAAAATGACCCAAAAAGTGATTTTTTTCAACTCAAGACTTTAAACTGCGATATCTCCGTAAATACGCGTTTAAATACGATTCTAAGCTTAATTTGTGATCACCAAAAAAATTTCGAAAATGATCAAAAAAGTGATTTTTTTAAGGTCAAAACTTTAAACGGCGATATCTCCGTAAATACGCGTTGAAATACGATTCTAAGCTTAATTTGGGATCACCAAAAAAATTTCGAAAAATGATCAAAAAAGTGATTTTTTTAAGGTCAAAACTTTAAACGGCGATATCTCCGTAAATACGCGTTGAAATACGATTCTAAGCTTAATTTGGGATCACCAAAAAAATTTCGAAAAATGATCAAAAAAGTGATTTTTTTAAGGTCAAAACTTTAAATGGGTATATCTCCGTAAATACGCGTTGAAATACGATTCTAAGCTTAATTTGGGATCACCAAAAAAATTTCGAAAAATGATCAAAAAAGTGATTTTTTTAAGGTCAAAACTCTGAACGGCGATATCTCCGTAAATACGCGTTGAAATACGATTCTAAGCTTAATTTGGGATCACCAAAAAAATTTCGAAAAATGATCAAAAAAGTGATTTTTTTAAGGTCAAAACTTTAAATGGCTATATCTCCGTAAATACGCGTTGAAATACGATTCTAAGCTTAATTTGTGATCACCAAAAAAATTTCGAAAAATGACCCAAAAAGTGATTTTTTTAAGGTCAAAACTTTAAACGGCGATATCTCCGTAAATACGCGTTGAAATACGATTCTAAGCTTAATTTGGGATCACCAAAAAAATTTCGAAAAATGATCAAAAAAGTGATTTTTTTAAGGTCAAAACTTTAAACGGCGATATCTCCGTAAATACGCGTTTAAATACGATTCTAAGCTTAATTTGAGATCACCAAAAATTTCGAAAAATTACCCAAAAAGTGATTTTTTTAAGGTCAAAACTTTAAACGGCGATATCTCCGTAAATACGCGTTTAAATACGATTCTAAGTTTAATTTGTGATCACCAAAAAAATTTCGAAAAATTATCAAAAAAGTGATTTTTTTAAGGTCAAAACTTTAAATGGCTATATCTCCGTAAATACGCGTTGAAATACGATTCTAAGCTTAATTTGGGATCACCAAAAAAATTTCGAATGATCAAAAAAGTGATTTTTTTAAGGTCAAAACTTTAAACGGCGATATCTCCGTAAATACGCGTTTAAATACGATTCTAAGCTTAATTTGTGATCACCAAAAATTTCGAAAAATTACCCAAAAAGTGATTTTTTTCAACTCAAAACTTTAAACAGCGATATCTCTGTAAATACGCGTTTAAATACGATTCTAAGCTTAATTTGGGATCACCAAAAAAATTTCGAAAAATGATCAAAAAAGTGATTTTTTTAAGGTCAAAACTTTAAATGGCTATATCTCCGTAAATACGATTCTAAGCTTAATTTGGGATCACCAAAAAAATTTCGAAAAATGATCAAAAAAGTGATTTTTTTAAGGTCAAAACTTTAAATGGCTATATCTTCGTAAATACGCGTTTAAATACGATTCTAAGCGTAATTTGGGATGACCAACAAAATTTCGAAAAATGACCCAAAAAGTGATTTTTTTCAACTCAAAACGTTAAACCGCGATATCTCCGTAAATACGCGTTTAAATACGATTCTAAGCTTAATTTGTGATCACCAAAAATTTCGAAAAATGACCCAAAAAGTGATTTTTTTCAACTCAAAACTTTAAACAGCGATATCTCTGTAAATACGCGTTTAAATACGATTCTAAGCTTAATTTGGGATCACCAAAAAAATTTCGAAAAATGACCCAAAAAGTGATTTTTTTAAGGTCAAAACTTTAAATGGCTATATCTCCGTAAATACGCGTTTAAATACGATTCTAAGCTTAATTTGTGATCACCAAAAATTTCGAAAAATGACCCAAAAAGTGATTTTTTTCAACTCAAAACTTTAAACAGCGATATTTCCGTAAATACACGTTTAAATACGATTCTAAGCTTAATTTGGGATCACCAAAAAAATTTCAAAAAATTATCAAAAAAGTGATTTTTTTAAGGTCAAAACTTTAAATGGCTATATCTCCGTAAATACGCGTTTAAATACGATTCTAAGCTTAATTTGGGATCACCAAAAAAATTTCGAAAAATGATCAAAGAAGTGATTTTTTTAAGATCAAAACTTTAAATGGCTATATCTCCGTAAATACGCGTTTAAATACGATTCTAAGCTTAATTTGTGATCATCAAAAAAATTTCGAAAAATGACCCAAAAAGTGATTTTTTTAAGGTCAAAACTTTAAACGGTGATATCTCCGTAAATACGCGTTTAAATACGATTCTAAGCTTAATTTGTGATCACCAAAAATTTCGAAAAATTACCCAAAAAGTGATTTTTTTCAACTCAAAACTTTAACAGCGATATCTCCGTAAATACGCGTTTAAATACGATTCTAAGCTTAATTTTGGTTCACCAAAAAAATTCGAGAAATGGCCCATAAAGTGATTATTTGAAATCACCAAATCAATTTCGAAAAATGGAATTGTATATAGCGACTGTGATAATGACTGTGATATTAACTTGAGGATTATTTATAATGTAGGATTTGAGTTTTAGAAAATATAATATAGAACTAATATACTCAATAATACTTATAAGATCGCATAGTGTGCAGTGATGACATGTGGTCTTAATGTTCTAAGAATGGGTATTTGCAGCTTTGTGCATATGGTTTTATGCCTTTTGGCTTGATTCATTCATTTGTCTTAGGTTAGGTTAGGGTAGGAGGGCAGTTTTGCAGCAGACGTAAATTTCACCCAGAGGCCGTGAATGCTTATTGTGAGTATTTATATATACTATATATATACTTAATATATATAATATTTGAGTTGAGGAATAGTTCCTTGTCTGATAGAGGTACCCCAGCCAAGTCGTGCAGACTTTCGAAGAACCGTGCTTCCATGCGTGATGAGCGGCGTTCTCGTAAAGCGGGGCAGTGGCATGGAAGATGTTCCACGGTCTCTATTTTCGCCCCGTCTCGTCAGCTACTGGAGAAGTCATTTGCAAAGAGCCCTAGCCTTTTAGCCATGCTTCCTTAATGGGGGTTAACACCCCGACGAGCATCCGGATTTGACTACTATTAAGAGAGACTATGGACTCTGATCTTTTGGTGTCAACAACAGGCCACAGAGTACGGGTTCATTGTTCCTTAGCCAATTGTGTGGTGACGCCGTCAATAAAAGTCTTAGCATTGTTGAAAGGCGGTAGCACCTCTCCGAGGGTTCATATCAGAGCCGTATCTGGCCCATTCGTCCGCTTTTTCGTTCCCTTCCACCATAACGTGTCCAGGAACCCAGCAGAGTAGAATCTGAGTGATGACGTATAGCCCTGAGTGCCACGAGGCAATCTGTAACGCACTTCGCATTTACAAGGCTGGAGCCGACTGCTTTAAATGCTGGTTGACTATCCACACAGATGGTTATTTCCATTGCTAGTAGTCCCATCGATAAGAAAGTCTGTGCTGCTTTCTTAACCGCATAGATCTCAGCTTGGAAGACTCTGCCGTGATCAGTTAGTCGAAACGACTGGTTGATAGCAAGTCTTTCTGAAAAAACTCCAGCTCCTGTACCTTTGTCTGTTTTTGTACCATCCGTATAAATGGATATACCTTGAATGATGGTGCTGGGTGAGTTCCAGTCCTGTCTTTGGGGTAGAGTGATTCTGCAATTTTTTTCGAAGTCATACCTCGGTTTCTCGTAATCGGTAAGTGACATGAGTCCCGTTTGATCAAAGATGTCAAACTTAAGTGTCCGTAATAATTAGGCTTCCAAGTTATGTTATATGAATACCACACCCAGGTACTTGGCCTCGGTTGAAGGATTAAGTCGGACACCTTTAAGCTTCGGTGGGTCCAATTTGGGTAACTTTTATTTCCTTGTGAACGGAATAAGTTCGGTCTTTTTCGGATTAACCGCAAGATTTTTGTGTTCCGTCCATTTGGATAGTTCTGATAATGCAGATTCCATAATATCTCTAACGCTGAAAGGTACTTTCCCATTATTAGTACAACTATGTCATTCCCATAAGCGACTATCTTATTACCCCTGCTGACAAGAGATTGTTAATCGAGATGTTCTACAGTTTTCCACAGGAGATAGGACTCCCCTTGCGGTGTTCCACGATGCTGTTAATAACTCTGCTGTTTATCAGAGTACTTGTCCTTGTTTGTCAGAAACTGTGATGAACATAAATCCTCAAGTGAGGATATAATGGTTCTAGTATTCAGGTTGTTGAATGCACTTTCTATGTCCAGAAAGGCCGCCAACGTAAATTCATTGTTTCCAAGAGATTTCTCGATGGTTCTCGTTAATTCATGTAGGGCTGTTTTTATGGATCTGCCTTTGACATTTGCGTGTTGTGCACTACACAGAGCACCGGTTGTTTCGAGAATTTGTTGTTTCCTTAGGTGCAGGTCCAATAACCTTTCTAGTGTTTTCAAAAGAAAAGATGAAAGGCTAATTGGCCTGTAATCCTTGGGTGTGGAGTGACTGGGTTTCCCTGCTTTGAGAATGAAGACCACCATCACCTCTTTCCAGCAATCAGGGTCAAATTCAAGTGTCTGGCAACCACGAAATATTGCCTGGAGCCATGGGACAGTCCTTTTACTGCCCTTTTGTAGCATGGCAGGTATAATACCGTCCGGTTCCGCCGACTTGTACTTGTACGGTTGGAAGAATTGAAAAGCCCATGTTATTCTATTCGTGCTAGTGCAGTCTCTGGTGACAGCCAGTTCTTCATCTGGAAATGAGGGGGGTTGCCGTCAGAACTGTGTAGCAGACTTCCTGAGATTATGCATCCTGGAAAATGTATTCCAAGGAGCAGATCAAAAGTATCCTGGTTACTAGCTATCCAGCTATTGTCTTACTTACAAAGGTAAACTACGGGGGTGGGGTTTTTGGCAAAAACTTTCTGGAGCCTTGCTGTCTACTGGGAGCGCTAAAGTTAGATCGCTTACCTCTTCCCTAATTTTTATGTGAAAATTAGGATGACTACCCCTGCTACAAATATGTAAGTTAGAGAGTAATATAAAATCAAGTATATACTCACCTCTTTTATTAATATATTTGCTACCCCACTGTGTGTGATGAGCGTTGGGGACCATACTTACTACTAAGTTGGTTCTGGTGGTGCTGGCATGCTAAACCGATTCTAAGCTTAATTTGGGATGACCAAAAAAATTTCGAAAAATGATCAAAAAAGTGATTTTTTTAAGGTCAAAACTTTAAATGGCTATATCTCCGTAAATACGCGTTTAAATACGATTCTAAGCTTAATTTGTGATCATCAAAAAAATTTCGAAAAATGACCCAAAAAGTGATTTTTTTGAGGTCAAAACTTTAAACGGCGATAGCTCCGTAAATACGCGTTTAAATACGATTCTAAGCTTAATTTGGGATCACCAAAAATTTCGAAAAATTACCCAAAAAGTGATTTTTTTCAACTCAAAACTTTAACAGCGATATCTCCGTAAATACGCGTTTAAATACGATTCTAATTTTAATTTTGGTTCACCAAAAAAATTCAAGAAATGGCCCATAAAGTGATTATTTGAAACCACCAAATCAATTTCGAAAAATGGAATTGTATATAGCGACTGTGATAATGACTGTGATATTAACTTGAGGATTATTTATAATGTAGGATTTGAGTTTTAGAAAATATAATATAGAACTAATATACTCAATAATACTTATAAGATCGCATAGTGTGCAGTGATGACATGTGGTCTTAATGTTCTAAGAATGGGTATGCTACAAATATGTAAGTTAGAGAGTAATATAAAATCAAGTATATACTCACCTCTTTTATTAATATATTTGCTACCCCACTGTGTGTGATGAGCGTTGGGGACCATACTTACTACTAAGTTGGTTCTGGTGGTGCTGGCATGCTAAACCAGGTCCCTTAGTATAGGCGAGGGGGTCTTCTTCCACATAGGGCAGATATGCCAGAGTTCCTGGACTAAGGCCGCGTCCACACTCTCCTTCGTCATGAATAGCAGTAGGTCGCCAGTGGCAGCTTGAGATTATTGCAAGTTAATCTGCACCACCCTGAGCCTTCCGACGTCAGTCATCTTTACTGGGGGAGGAGAACTTGATTTTCCCCAACCCAAATTTGGAGTTTCTTTGCCTTTATTTTGCTTTTTTTATCTTTTGCTGTGCTGCATGTCTCGTTATTCTTTTTGTTATGTTGCATGTATCTTCTTGCTCGTCGTGAAGGGTAATAAACTGCGATCCTGTCCATGCATAAGCAAATGTTCATGGCGTCATAAATTAGCAAGACGTTTTAATATCGCGGCTTAAAGTATTCTGTTGAAAAAAACATATTTGGGCCATATTTGGAATACCCCAAATTAACGTTAAAACCTTGATTAAGCGGTCGCCCTAGGCACTTGCTTAACGCATTTGTATATCAGCTTACTTTCCCCATTATTAACATATCCACTTCTCCTTTTCACACAAGTTGTTCAGTTACTTCAGTTGATATATAACAGCAACAACAAAAGCAAGGAAGCAAAACCCACAAAATGACTTACAGTATATGAATTTGTTGGAAATAATGAACTATATTTGAATAATTGCATTTGTCAACTCTAGCACGATGCTTATATTTATATGTAAATATTTTATTCTCTTATAAATAATAAACATAGTTGCGTTAAGCTAAATTCAACCGGATTATACATTTATTATACAAAATGCAAATACCGTATCCGAGGGTATATTAATGTTGACACATAGTTTGTAACATCCCTTAATATTCGTCGTAGACCCCTTTAAGTACATAAATGTTTTACGATCAGTATCAGAACCTTAGAGGTGAATGCCTCGTATGCCCTTAACAGATTCGTTTAATTGGACCAACTGGAAGAAGTGATTGATTCTTCCTCGTCGGTAGTACAACACAGCTTTTTATTTGGTCCACCACTAGTTGTCTTAAGCTCCTTATTGTTGAAAGCCAAACGAAAAGCGAAACGGTTATACAATTTTTTTGGTGAAAATCACTTATCACTAATTTTCTCGAAGATAGTACCAAGAATTTCGGTCTTGTTTTGTATTGAGGATACCTGGGATGGGGCCAAAAATACTACATACTCAGTTCTTAAAAAAAATCGTTTAACGGTAATTTATAAAACCGCCAATATCTCGAAAACTAACAAAGGGAACTTCAAAAAATTTTACTAATTTTTTTATACTATTAAGTTGAACAAATTCGTTTTCTCAAAAACGGCTATAATGATTTTGATAATTTTCTTATATTTTGAATAATTATGTTAAGAGTGTCCAAAGTGCGAAATTACATCAAAATCGTAGGTACCGTTTTTGAGCAAATCTAATTTTTAAAACCTGAAAAGTGACATTAATAAATTTGTCACCATTCATTTTGCGATTCAAAAGGGCATCTCATGTACAGTGAAAGTTTCGTATGACGCAGTGGTGCTCTTTATTTTTATTGGGATTTTTGATCCCGCAATTCAATGCAAACGGATAATTTTCTTACTTTTTTCTACTCTACTATTTCTTTTTTTGGTGAGCCTAATGAAGGCTTATTTTAACATGTTCCCAAAATTCTTTAATTTTTTCCGGTAGCCTCTTGTTGTTTCTCATGATGTCTGAAAACGGCTTCATTTATGACACTAATATCCTATTTGGTTCTATTGTTCTTTTCTATTAACTGATTATTCTAATGGACTTGATTTGTTATGAATAAAACACTTACATTTTTGTTAAGCATTTTTTTTAAGAAACAGCGCAGCATAGAAATCAATGCAAATCCGCTACTATTCACCCGCGGATCAGAAATGTGAAAATTTGTATAGGGAAAATCGATAACCTCGTTTTGAAAGATCAAGTGAAAAATGTATTTACATTACCGACGTGAGCATGTTCACTGTGTATATATTTAATGATAAACTTGTTCGAATTTCGACGATATGCTATCTCCGCCGGATTAAATTATAGGAGTGTTTGTAAAGGGATATGGATAGGATATCATACTATTCCCTACTGGGTCCTTGGTTCAAATTCGACCCGTACAACCTCTTGCGAAAGTCTGACAAACATCCTAGAGTTAGAAGAACTGTAATGAGGAGCTTCTTAAAAATATATTGCCGTTGTCCAACAATTGTAGCAGAAGCTAAGCATTATGTCCTATATGAGCCATTTACGCTGTTATAAGTGAAAAAAAATTACAAATTGTCGTATCTTAACATTTATTTTGGAGTATACTTAAGTGCCTTCTTAGCAAAGTCAATAAAATCATTGTATAGCAAAGTGGGTCGTTCCAAAGCCACAAAATGACCACCTTTTTGATGGTAAGTACTTTGAACTAAATTCCTGTACTTATCCTTCAACTGGAAGTCCATTGCGAAATGATGCAACTGGTCGTCTTTAAAACGCGCACATCCTGTTGGAACAAACGTTGCCACTTGATCCAACTTCAGTGCAAGTTGTTCCTGTGAAAATGCTTCCGAAAATAAGCGCTGTGACGTTGTTATCGAATTCGTTAAATAGTAAATCATAACATTGTCCAGCAGCGTATCCAATTTATAACGTTTGACCAGTCCGCCATCTGGGAGCGTTTTAAAAGAACTATTTGTCCATGTTGAGAATTTTTCCAAAATATAAGCAGCCAACCCAATCGGGTTATCGGTGAGAGCAGCTCCAATTGTTTCGGGTTTTGTAGCCTGAATGTGCAGGTAGCCACTTTCTTCTAAGAAACTGCTCAGTACCTTTGAAATAGGAAAGTGAAAGTCCTGATTTTCACTTGCAACGAACAATGATGGAGCGAAACTTGCAATCACTTGCTTGACTACTGCTAAGGGCGTATATGTGACGCACGTTGTTGTATGGTATCCCAGTACATTTTCTGGAAATAGAGTTGCTATGTGTGAGCCAATAACGGAACCCCAGCCATTGCCATGAATGAAAAACTTCGTGTAACCATTGCGGAGCATTAAATTTCGTAGTATAACAGCAACTTGTGCTGGACCTAAGCCTTTTTTGGCAGCACCCTAAAAAAACAAATAATAAGACTGCATTTTTGATTGATGTAAAAAAAGAAGTCATTACCTGAGACCATCCAAAGCCTGGTAAGCTCGGAATCACGATGTCAAAGACATAATTGCTGTCTTCATTTCCCTCATAAAGCTTCGGAGCAATGTTATAGAATTCGCGAACTGAACTGGGCCATCCATGTAGAAGAAGCAGTGGATACATTTGCTTTTTCTCTTTGACACGTTCATAGATTTTGAGGTGCAGATAGTGCATGCGGAGACTAAGAAAAATAATCAGTTATCCTACAGAATAAAGTACATTTACCGCATTAATACTAACCCCTGAATGAAAGTTGTGTAATGCGGAAACTGCCAAATTTTAATCTCTCGTTCTCTCCATCGGCTCAGATAGTCATCCCTCCAAAATGTCACAATATCCTTTAAGTGGTTGCTGTTGAAACCGTATTCAAAATTCACATCCTCAAGTGGTTCAGTTAGGGAATAGTTCCTTTTCAAACGACTTATTAAATCTTTAATAATCTTCAAAACACAATTGTTAACTTAAGAACACGACTTATACAAAATTTCATCTTACACTTTCATCATAGAAGGGCCGCACCAACTGAAGTTCCGCTGAGGAATTGTAATCAGCCGGTATCTCACCCTCACCCCAATACTGATCGAGAGGAAGATTAGGTCGGGAAACTGATCCAAAATATTTATTTACACTACTGTAGACAAATGCTAACCCCACCGATAGGGCCAGTAAAAGGACTCTATTTCTGGACGACATGGGTTGCTCGATCCCAGACACAAGACTGATTGACCACAAAGTAAAGCAACACGTCAGTTGGTCTATGCTCTTTTCAATATGTGATGGGCAATAGATAACGCGTGCTTAGCCTTAAGTGGATGATAAGGTCTTAGATATGCCACTAAATGCCTTATTGAAATGAAAAAACTGATTTCTTATGGGTTTTATTATTTGAATTTTGAGTTCTGTACTGGGCATAGCTGTCTATTTTTGTGTCGTGTTCTGTTATCGGCTTGATAAGACCGACGCATATGGGAAAGTCAAGATTTAATACATTTAAATTTTTAGACCGTCCAAAATTAGTAAAGTTCAGATATAAGCTTGCAATCTACCGATTAATGGAGAGCATAAGCGATTCCATATGCACTGAATATTCTATCCATGATTTCATTGGAATTATTTTCACTGAAACATTTAAGTGATGATTATAAGAAACTTAGCAAGATATTGTGTAATAATATAAATGAAAGCCATATACACAACTTTGGGTAACTCAAGGCCAATAAAATCAAAATCTGCTATCATCTTCGTTTTAGATACTGTGCACATAATCTAGATTAGCCTTTTTCCGTTTTATAAAATCTTAAAAAACGAAGCACTAGGTTGTAAGTTAGAGAACGTTTCAAATCAATTTTATAAATAATCCGTTAAATATGAAGAACGTGAGTCGTATCAAGTAAAATAAAAAAAAAAGTATTAGACATAAACGAAAATATATTTTTGAAACGAGTGGAGGGACCTATAGTTTAATGCCGATTCCTAGCGGGTCATTATCGGCTACTAATGTTGTGTGGCATGCTCCTAACCGATTCACGTGGATTTTGCATATCTGTAAACTATGATGTGAAGGAAGAGTAGAGCGTGGAAAGATATTCCATAGTTAACAAATAAATCATTGTATTTCACTGGCCGTCCGGGAACTTAGGGGATCTAAAGTGCATTCGTAGCATGGCGAGTATTGCGGTTGAATTGTTGTTGGGGAAGAATACAACTCGCTATTTCGTTTGAGCACTTATGGTGTGAAAGTAATGATAAAACGACGACAGGCAGAAGTCATTGCGACGATTACAAAGAGAATTAAGCAGTTTTGCGAAGTTTCCATCGCCAAAAAGTAGATATGAGCGTTATTCTTGAGTTTAGGGCCGAATAAACGCCTTATAAATTCTAGCCTGATCCGAAGGAGTGAAATATAATCCGCATCGCTTCCACGTCGAATATGTGATCATAACAACGAAGCTTCGTCTTTAACGCATATACCGATTATAGAAAGCCTTTCGGTTTAATCAACACATGTGCCATTCATGGATAATGGCAAAGTATTGGCGTTTCTGCTCAATGGCAGAAGATACCATTGTGTTTTGGAAGCATTAAATTCTACTCTATTGGTTTACCACACTTCGAGCTCAGAATTTAATGAGCTAGTTGTCGTTCCATCCACGCCCGAAGATGAGGGACATAAACCCGGGAACTAATATACGAAGCTGTCAGGGGTGCTGTTATTAGTGAAGGAATCGATTGGATAAGAAGTGACAGACAGGAGGTCATTAATTAAAACAGAAAAGGGAATCGTAGACAAACAAATTCGAATTAAACGGTTTTAAATGTAATATCTAATCCATCGAAGAATGATACCATCTATTTCAAATGCACTTCTCTTCCACTGAAGAGCATGATGCCAAACTCATGTTAATACATTGGTTCCACTTTTCGGTTAAATATGGCCTGTGGCTGTGGAACTAGCCGACGTGTTTCGCTTTGCCAAAAGTTTTTGCAAAAAGCGCACTAAATTGACAGTGGACCACTAAGTCTAAGTGCTTATTGTGTTCGGATAACTCTAGGGTTACCAAGAGGGGTATTTTTTCCCGGAGACTCCGGAAATTCGCCCCAATCTCGGTGCTCCGGGCCTTGGTGAAATTTCTCCCAGCCGCAATTTAATTACATTTTAAAAAATGCAGTTTTTTACTTTTAATGCTGGGATAAAAAATTAAGATTTTCAAATATAGCCAACAAATATATCCGGCATTATTTGAAAGCACGGTAAATTCGGATTATTAGATTAGACTACACTCAAATTGGGCATATATCTGACATTTTCCGATCTCAAAAAATGGATATATGAAAGCGACCGGTCAATATTTGACCTCTTCTTACCTTTAGGAATACTTTTATTTCTTCATGACATGCCATACAAGAAGCTTTTTTGCTAGCAAGACGAGGATAAATGTCCTCGAGGTAATTCGCCGGTACTACTAATAGGAACTAGGATTTTACACATTATTCACTCTTCCAATTTGCTAGAAACATAAAAGTTTGCACACCAAAAGGCACATCATCTCTAACATATCACTAAAGCTATGGAGTTCTTCCAACCATTACAGATTCTTAAAGTATGGCACCACAAATTAATTTTGCTACTATTAAAATGTTTAACATTTCTTTATTATATGTTATTATTTCGTTATTTGTTTTATATTTCAGAGTATTTTATGGTACAAACAAAACAAAAACTCACCCGAATTAAAGAAAAAT
Organism: Ferdinandea cuprea; assembly: GCA_963576555.1. NCBI lineage: Eukaryota > Metazoa > Arthropoda > Insecta > Diptera > Syrphidae > Ferdinandea > Ferdinandea cuprea. Next base: position 37,625,169 of record OY754961.1, read on the forward strand.
TAACGAAGGTTACCTACACACATTTTATTTTACTTTTATTTTTATTTACTTTAATTTTTTTAATATTTTTTTTTTAAATCTCCATGCCTCTATTTTACCTGAATTGGTAATCCTGGATAACTCATTTCTAAATGCAATACAATCGCATGGATTGGTCAAGGAGGGAAGCTTAATCCAAGTGATCCTACATTTATAATCTTGATCTGCAAGTGTACCTGTGTGTCTGTGGGTTGACACGACTGTATATTACCGGTGTCGTAACACAAGTAATAGGAACATGCACATGTAGCATTGAAAATTGCGAAAGAGAGGCAGATCTGAAATTGCAGCATTTGATAAGCCTTAGTGATTCATCAAAAACTGAGAGGCCTGCCGAATCCTTGAAAGTAATCAAGAGGGAGACTTTTAAGGCGGAATTCATATTAAAAGGAAATAATAATTTGTCGTACAAAATAACTTGGCTCTTCCTAAACTTTTATGTTTTTGGAATGAATTTCCATTTTAATTCATTCCTAAGTAGTTAGCCTCATCGGCGTATGGAATTTTTACCGAGTCAATACAAATGGGTAAAAGCTAAGATTTCTATAGGTAAAACTCCCATACCTGGATTTTGTCTCATTAAGAACAATGTGCCAAGTTTTGTCCACACGAATAGTTTGTATACATCGAATATACATACATATAAAACTAAGAAAATTGGACAAAACAAAGCTTCCTTCTGGAACTGCTGCAAAGATTTCTTTGAATATTGATTTTATATTTTACTCCCATTTGTCATACGTTATGTCAAGAAAAGCGCTAAAACTAACATTTTTTTCTGCTCTATTTCTTTTTCAATTTGGTTATTTATTCTGTAAACCTGATCAATTGTAAAGCGCCTAGATCTGAAGCCGAATTGTTTATCCGGTATAAGTCGGTGTTCTTCGATAATTGGATGAAATCGCTTCAATAAGAGTTTTTTAAATAACTTCGACATTATTGGTAAAAGTGATATTCAACCACCGTGAAATGGTTTAAAACAGAGCACGAGATTGCTGCCATCTTTAACTTGCTTTTCGTTTTCCTTTTACTAAATCACTACATTTGCATTTTATCAAGCTCAATTATTGTACGCTTGAAGTGAGCAGTGGTGTCTTTTATAAAAATAGTAGCCCTTTCCGATGGGTGATATACGTGATAGCCGCTATAAAGACCCTCTTATTATTATGTCTGATTCTGTCTATAAATGCGTCTCAGATACCAGACATATATCAATGTCTGTTTGCTAACAAATTCTTTTAACGCGTCGATTCTATGCAGGAGGCCATTCGCGTCCAAATTTTTCATATTTTAACGAAGTTTATTTTCGTTTGTAGTTTCTAAAATATGCGTTTGTTAAATTGTCTTTGCTCTTAAAGTATCGCAAGAATTTCAGAGAAACTGCATCAGGCGTCGTACTAACAATGCGATTGTTTGCTTGTAACGCGGTATTGCACTTAATAAAGGGTCCGTCATCTAACGTTTTTTTTCCAACTAGTGCTTATTTCGCGAATGGTAACACTTAGGTCATGTCTGATTTGACAGATAATTAGTTTTATCCTTCCGCTGAACGAATATGGTTGTGTATGCGCTTGAACAGCGCTGGGAAATATTGCGACATTACTTTGAAAATCATTACTTCTTTACTTCGAAAATGAGCAAGGAGTGGCCGTTACAGTCAATGGCGATCGTTATCGGGCCATGTTGAACGAATTTTTGTTCACAAAAATTGAAGAGGAGGATATTGGCAACATTTTGTTTCAACAGGACGGCGCTACGTGCCACACAGCCGAAGTTACACTCAATGTTTTGCGCCCTGTTTCAAAAAAAAAAGTTATTTGGCGGACCCTATATAATAGTTGACGAAATTTTAAGACCGCGGACGATTCTTGCGTAAAAAAAGGAAAATTCAACTGAATCAATAGCAGCCGTCGCTGCGCCGAGAGTTTCAAGTCGCAATGTGTTTTTTTTATCTGTCGAACAGAATGTGAATAGTGAATGGCAGTAAATGGGGTTGAAAGAGAACGTTTATGCTGCAATTTGGCTAGTCAGCTGGAGGGGGTGGGGAATATTATTCTGGTGGAGGTCTTTTTTGAAGGGGTAAAAGTGGGCGCCACGCAGTCTTTAAAAAGGGAGAATGTGAAACCTAGTATTGGGATTAAAAGATGTTGAAATAAAAGAAAAGTTTTATTTCCCTAATTGGGAATTTAACAATTTATTAAATACAGAGAAGGTACAAAAGCAGGTCTCTGTTTTGTTGGAAAATATCACAGAGCTGGGAAGCTCTTAGCATCGCTTTATACCGTAGATGTTTACGGCGCGACTTAGGTTATTCTCTGTTCGACACGAGCGAGAAGCCTGAACTCAAGGTTTTCAAATGGACAAAATTAAATTTAGCATCGCTTTATACCGTAGATGTTTACGGCGCGACTTAGGTTCTTCTCTGTTCGACACGAGCGAGAAGCCTGAACGCAAGGTTTTCAAATGGACAAAATTAAAGTTAGAATTAAGCAAAGCGTCTAAAAATCTTATTTGGAAATTACGAAAATGATTTATATGCTACGTTAAATAAAACCTTGCGAATTTTGGGCCGGAGGACAACCTTGAAATACCATACGGTTCACAAATATCGGGTGAATCTGTACAGTTGAAAGGGGCGCGTTAATTAACTGTTCTCTTTACTGAACAATGGAAGCAAAAGACGAAACGAAAGCTAACCTTAAAATAGACCAATGTAAAATAAACCAAACGTTGATACAATTCACTCTACTTATGTGCCTCTATAACGAACATTCACACATACATGCAGACATCACGATCACGGCGCGAGAAGTCCTGATTGTATTAGTGCTGATTTCGCCCATTCTGCCATTGTTGTAGTTTTCAGAGCAAAGGGAGTAACATCCAGAGCTCCAACAATTTCTCCTTCGGCTATGATCCACAACCACACCTGAGTCATTCACAATTTCGCGCAGAAACTAAAAATGGGATGGGTAAAGGAACACAGGTAGTTTAAAGTTGTCCTGTACAATTGAAACTTAAAATTTTATCTTATACATTAAGTAACATCCAACAATGTAGATAGATAAGGATGGGCAAATAGCCTTATTTTTAAAAGTGGTTCATTTCAAGACCACTAACGTCGTATGTTGACTCTGGCTCATGGACCAGGTTTGGGGTGGGGACACCTGTCCTCTTAGTCATTTTTGATGGCATGGTCATTTGATGGTATTTTTGATGGGACTGTCCGTCCTTCAGAGGTTCCCGACCGTCCGTCTGGGCTCTTTGGTAAACCATCATCTTAGAGGAGCGTATGATATGTTGCGAGAGCTGGATGGAAATAATTCAGAAACTCCCCACGGTAACATCGCTCATGTAAGATGACGGAAAAATTAATGAGGGCCGAAAATTTAAGGGAAGTGTTGGGAAATGGGAGGGATGGAGGGGACCAAGGTTTTGTTCGTTAACTGTACGTTTGCGCGCCGCGATTCATCGACTTTTCAATATAAATATTTTGTTCTCCCGCTTTTCTTTTTTAAATTTATCTCTAGATCAGTTTTCGATCGAACTTTTCTGAAGTTTACCTACTTCACCGCCGCTATAGTTTGCCGAGTGTTTTCCCTTGCAACTAACGCAAGTCGGAAAATTTTGATTTTTAGACCGCAGTCTTTTTATGAGTGTTTATCGGAGCAACGCAACACTGGACAATCCTTGAACTTTTGCGTTCATACATAGTTTCAACTCTAACTACTACATTAAGTATAGAGAATTTGATAAAATATATTTGAAAAATATTTATAAGCAAAAATGAAAATTTAAAATTATTAACTTTAAGTTATTTTAGTACTCTGGAGCCCTTTAAAATTGTCATCTCTTTGCCTTGAAAACAAATACATAGTACACAATCTGTTATTCATTTTAAAAAATGTTTATTAAAATAACTTTGTAACATCACTTCAAATTAAAACAACGAAATTTAAACATCCTAAGTAAGAACCTTTTTGACAAATTCAATGAAATCCTTATAGAGAACATGGGGCAGCTCAAGGGCTATAAAATGTCCACCATCTTCATGGTAAGTACTGTGAACCAAATTAATAAATTTTCCTTTAAGTTGCCAATCACTTTCATGTAACAAATCATGAAGGAACCTTGCACAACCCGTTGGTACAGTCGTTAAAACTCGATCAAGTTGCAAGCCAAGTTGCGCAGATGTAAACTGTTCAGCATACAGCCTTTGTGAGGATGTTATCGAATTTGTCAAGAAGTAGATCATAACATTATCCAAGAGTGCATCCAACTTATATCTCTTTTCAATGCCACCATCGGGAAGATTTCTATATGCCACATTGGTCCAAGTGGAGAACTTCTCAAGAATATATGCCACTAATCCAATTGGGTTATTGAGGAGAACAGTTCCAATTGTATCCGGTTTCGTTGCCTGCAGATGAAAATAACCCGCCTCTTCGATCAAGTTTAAGAGTTTTCCACCCTGTGGAAGATGGAATTTCTCCTGATGCGGCTCATAGAACACTGATGGATATAAACTTGACACGAAGAGTTTTATAAATCCTAACATGCCGCCTGCAGAGCACATGTTGGCGTGGAATCCAATAGTGTTTTCTGGGAAGAGCGTTCCCAAGGCACTTCCTATGGCGCTTCCCCAATCACCACCTTGAATTAGGAATCGCTTGTGACCCAGACGAATCATAAGATTACGGAAAACTACCGACATTTGTGCTGAGCCCATATTTTTTTTGGCAGATGCCTAAAAAAAAAAGTAAATTGTTTGTGTTTTTGAAATTTTTTTATATTTCAATGCAAACCTGAGACCAGCCATAGCCAACCAAACTTGGAGCAATGACTTCAAAAACAAAATTATGTTCTTTCGATGATGTGGTAAGCAATGGAATTAGTTCGTAAAACTCCCGAATAGATCCTGGCCAGCCGTGAAGCAAAAGAAGCGGAACAACATTTTTGGTTCCGACGTTTATTGGTTTTACATGTAAAAAGTGTATCTTTAATCTGAAAATTAAAAAATAAATAACAAAATATTGTAGTATAAAATATTCTACGTAAATTATAAAATTTTACATTGATTTCCTTTAAATTTATTAGTATTAAAATCTGAATTTATTAATTATGATTATAATTTATTTAAATAGTTTTAAAAAAATATTGATTTGTGGGGTCGAATTTATTCATTTTAAATTGTGAAATATATATCAATTAATTTAATTAGTTTTGTATCTTTATTTTCTATATTTTTATTAATTTCTTTTTATTTCATTATAATTAAAATAATTTTTTTTATTTAGTGATAATTAGTATCTTTAAATTCTTCTAGAATTGTTATAAATTTTTTATTCGCTTGAATAAGATTAATATTTATATCTTTTAATTACGGCACATACGAATTTGATTTACTTTCGTATATTGGACACTTTTTTACAAATTGTTCAAAATACAAAAATTGATCAAAATCATTAGAGTTGTTTTTGAGAAACTGAATTTAATTTAAATTTAAGAAAAGCGTTATTTGGAGATATTGGCAGTTTTATAAATAAACGTTATTCGATATTATTTTATATCGTTATTTTTTCAAAAACTGAGTATGCACTATTTAGTACAAAAAAAGACCAAAATCCTTCGAACCATTTTCTAGAAAAATAGTGATAAGTGATTTTCACAAAAAAAATGTATGGCAGGTAACGTTATTTCAAACGATAAAGCAAAAAATAAAAAGACGCCGTAAGATGTGATGTGAGATGCCGAAGCTCATCTGTCGAACAGTTTCTCCATACGGCGCCCGGACAGACAGACCGATGGACGGCATTGGCGGCCCCACTTCTTTGGACTTCTCTATAGTCGTTATATTATCCTTCATACTCATTTTGACTTAAAAATTTCCGCACGATCGCAATAACTATCTCTTTAGTATACAAATGTATACGAGAAAGTTAAAAAATGTTAAAAATCTAATTTAAACATCATATAGCCTTAACCCATCTAAATACAAGCATTTCCGCATCGAATGGTCACTTTACCATGCTGATCGGTTAAGTAGTTTTCACGTTTATTTTGGACAAAGAAAAAAAAATTATATAAATGCATGTACACATAGATAATGTGACTTCAATTGGGTGCTAAGCCAGCAGAAGAGAACTACAGAAATGTAACCCCACATTCTTGGGTATGTAATATGCTAACCGTCTTTAGGTCTTATCTCCAAAAATTGTAACTCCCATATTAAAAATTGTCCTAAAGTCCCCAAAAATTTCTAAAAAATTTCTTGTGAAATGTGTAAATGTGTTGTAAGGACAAACGAAATTACAAATGAAACAATAAATTCGTCGAAAAAAAACGTTTAAACAATAATTTTAAAGCCATTTAAATAAGGCCCAAATAAGCTACAAAGCAGCACCAGTATATTTATTAGTCTACCATGGAAAATCACGTATAAGGTAAAAGGGGGGGGTGGCCCATTAGTGCATTAGTTTACACAAAAAGGAACTCTACAGGTTAGAATCAGATGCTTTTCCAGTAACGGTGTCACGATTTACTTTTTTTTCGGCGAAAACGCAGAGCGCACAGTTGTCTGCATGTCTCTGTAATGAACACCCTTGACCAGCATTAAAAGGGAGCTTACCAAATAAACTAGAAAACCATAAATATCTACGAGATGCCTGCCTTGTTCATATCTTGCTAAAGTTTCTTGACAATTTCATTAAACGAAAGAATCAAATTCCAGCGTTAAAATCCCCAATAATCATTACATTATTACAACAAGATATATTTGACACATGTGACAGCATTGCTACATGTATTTATTTATTTTTAAAAAATTGCTGTACAATAAGAACTACATTCTTTCAAAATGCACAGTTAACATGGGGATATACATTCGAACATATTTGAAGTTTATAAAAAAAAGAAAAGAGAAGAACAAAATATAAAAACTATAAAACTATAAGGGAAAAATTGAATAAAAAGTAAAAACAAATAAATGAAATTATGAATGATATTATTTTAACATTATTATTATTATAAATTTAAGTTAAGTTAAATTACGATGAAAAAAAAACATCAATGGAGAGTACTGAAATATGTAAAGACTCAAGACAAAAAAAGCCTGTGCTTGACTTTGGTTCTTATACTAAGGGGAAGTTGATTAAAGAGTCGAATGGCGTGAATGAAAAATTGCCTGCGTGAAATCGTGCAAGTGTAAACATTAGGTCTGATACAACAAGAACGAAGAGACTGGGAGAAAATTACTTTACTATATAGATAAATTGGTAGTTTTGCGTTTAAAATTTTAACCATCATTGCGCAAGTTTTAAAATCTAAAAATTGCTCCAGAGTGCTCCTAGTATTTGTCGAGAGTGGCTCGACACATGATCGTATCTACGTAGATTGTATACGAATCTTGCGATTGAGTTGAAGGCTACATTCAGCTTACGCTTGGAGTTGGTATCTGTGCTTGCGAACAACTCACATCCATACATGATTAATGGTACGATCAAAGCCTTTACCAGTTTTAATTTAACCGTAGTAGGTAACGTGTCGCGACATACTGACAGACCCCGCAAAGCACCATAGCTTTTGGATATCACAGAGTTAATGTGGTCACTCCAAGTAAGATTATTGTTGATAATAATACCTAGGTTTTTTATCCTAGACACCATTTCTACCTGAAAACCATTTAATAAAATTGGAGGAAGGTGAGATGATAATAAGTGTTTGTAAATTTGGATGGCTTTTGTTTTTAAAGAATTAATGAGAAGTCTATTATCATAAGACCAGCTAGCGATTGAAGCGACGTCCTCATTCATTCTTTCAACAGCGTCGTCCATCAAACCAATAGGAAAATTAATATAAATTTGTACATCGTCAGCATAGATATGAAATCGGCAATTATGTATCACAAGTGGTAGGTCATTAATGAACATGGAGAATAACAAAGGACCGATTATTGAGCCTTGGGGCACACCACAATGAACAGGTAAGGCAGACGATAGGGACTGATTGTGAAAGACGGATTGGACTCTTTTAGTTAAGTAAGACAATATTAATTTTACAGAAAGGTGTGAAAAATTGAAATAAGACACAAGTTTATTACAAAGTATATCAGGACGAACGGAATCAAATGCTTTGGAGAAATCGACTAAGGTTAAGAGAGTTACTTAGTCCTGGTCAATAGCTTCCCGTATGTCATCAGTGACTTTAAGTAAAGCAGTTACACAGCTATGACCAGAACGGAAACTGGACTGCATAGAAGATAACAATTTTTTAGACTCAATGTAAGCTTTAATTTGAGCACTAATTATTGATTCAAATGCTTTAGATAGAAAAGGTAGGATTGCAATGGGTCGATATTCTGTTCCTTTTTTATTTTTGGGAATTGGAATTACTTTAGCTTGTTTCCAAAGCTGCGTTTAGGTGGAAGACATAAGAATGGTGTTGAAAATAAACGTAATATATTTAAGGATATAGGGTAGAATTATTTTGAGGAATTTTGGGTGAATGTTGTCCATGCTGTCAGATTTTATAGACAGAATCGCCTTACTAACGGTAAATGAATCAACTATATCAAACAGAAAAGCGTTGTCAGATGTATTCTCAATAACATTTTCAGATGGAGAAGCGGGTATATCAGGTAACAGTGGCATTCTAGTAAACGTCCTATTAAGTTCTTCAATATCGATATCACTATTGGATTGCATATTGTTGTTATTGCACACCCCAAGTTTTTTTATCTGTTTCCACAGAAAGACGAAGAACGGTTTAAATTAAATTTGTTGTTATAATACAATGCCTTAGCTGTTTTAATCATTAAATTTACTTTATTTCTCATCCTTTTAAAATCGGCAAACATTTGAGGTATTTGAAATCGTCTCCAACGCCGATAGAGATTATCTCTAACACTCATCGCGGCTTTAATATCCACTGAAAGCCACGGACACGGACTTTGTTTTGAAACAAACAATTTAATGGGTACATACTTAGAAAACAGATACGTGATAAAATTATTTAGGATCTCAACTTGGTTGTTAACATCTGCTGAACGAAAGACACAGTCCCAATTGAGAGACATACATTCACTTAAAAGGGCCACAGTATCAATTCTTTTAAAATCATAAAACTGTATGGTTTCTTGATTATTGGTGAGGTTAATTGGTATGTCAAGAGTGCAAATACAAGGTCATGATAGGAAAAAACAGGAAAAGACAACTGAGAATAATGTTTTAGCATATTAGCATCACTTAATAGTAAAACATCTATCAACGAGGGGACTTTGTTACGCATATAATGGGTTGCATGAGACACATTAGCAAAAGACATATTAAACGAGTTAACAATTTCCATTAAAGTCGGACGCGAAACATTATTAAGAAGATTTATATTTATGTCACCACAAATAATACATTTAGGAGCAAGCGAACATATATCATCTAAAACACTAACTATACTGTGGTGAGCAACATTAGGTGGGATATAAATTGATCCGATTATGCACCTATTTATACCAGTTAAAACTTCCAAGAATATATATTCAAATTTGTCAGACGACAAGCAGCACCTTACAATTTTGACTTTCAATTTCTTTTTTATACCCTATCCTAAGGATATATTAATCTAAGACTATTTAGCAATGTCCGTCCGTCCGTCCGTCCGTATCAACTTTTGAGGCCTTTAAAATTATGCTAGGAAACTGAAATTTGGAACATATACTCCCTAGGGTTCCGAAATGGTAAAGTGTTGAAATTTTTAAAATACGCCCACTGCCACGCCCACAATTTAGAAAAAACCGTTTTAAGGCTTAAGTTAGAGAGATAAAGTTGTACAACCTTCACAAGATATGTAGATACTGCCCACCTTTATTAATTTGTCATATAAAGTTTTTTGCCACGCCTACTTTTTGTGGGCGTTTTTCACTAAAATGGTGTTTTCTTCGAAAATTTTCATAGAAATCGAAAAAAAAAGTTTAACAATATATTATGCCAATATTTTTCTCAATATATCGCCCATACAAAGTTTTTGGCCACGCCCACTTTTTGGGGGCATTTTTTGAAAAAAAAAAAAATTCTATAAATTTCATAGAATGAAATAAAATGCTATCCATCATCTTCCTAATGGTTTTTTTCTTTGGGGTACATAGGGATAAGGATAGGGTATCATACTGTTCGCCCCAAACGGACTGTAGACTTTCCTTATGTTTTTATATATATGGCAACCCCTCCACCAACTCGATTATGGTGATCAGACCTAAATAAGTTATAGCCACCAAGCGCAAAATATGCACTGGTTAGACTGGAATTCAGCCAAGTTTCTGATATACATATAATGTCCATTTTACCATTCTCAAATAAAAACCTAAGTTCATCAATTTTTCTCACTATGCTTTGGCCATTAAAATGACATATGTGAAGACCAGTGCTCTGTTTGCACAAAATATTTAGCATCGTGCGCAAACTTTCACTCCTACCATTCGAATTCCCATTGTTAGAGGTACTGTTCATAACACATTAAAGAAAAAAAGAACGAAATCAAGCACAGGAAAAAATAGTCAAAAAGAGAATTAGCAATAAGAAAACAACAATCATTGATGTTCCATCCACATAAAGACAAAAAAGAGAAATTAAAGAATAAAATAAAACAAACATTTAGATAGAAATAATAAAGTAGAATAAAACAAAAATAAAAAAAATAAATAAGTATATAACAATAATATATCAAAATAAAAGAAAATAATTTAAAATAAATCAATCAAAAGCAATAAGAACCAGGATAAAATGAGTTGATGATGAGTGATGATCAGGTACTTGTTGTCGTCATGGGCGTAGCAGCTGCAGCATATAAACTTTCGACTGTCTCTATTTTCATTCCTCTTTCAGTTGCATTTCTTTTGACGTAAAGAGAGCCAGAAATCGTAAACACTGAGAACAATTTTTGTTGTTTCTTTAATTGAACTGCTTGTTTTAGAAGAGAACGATTTTTATTTGTTAAGCTCTCATTTAGATATACCGCACTTGTTGAATTAGAATTAGGTAGAATATCTTTTAATAAAAGGGGAACTGCAACAACACCTACCGTCCATTAATACATACATATATCAAATAAATAAAATAATAATCGATTTTAAATTTTTTATTACAAAACCCGATCTTAAACTTATTACATGTTGGTACAAATTTTACATAACAACTTTCTTAACAAATTCAAGGAAATCCTTATGGAGCTCTTTGGGCAGCTCCAAAGCTATAAAATGTCCTCCGTCATTATGGTAAGTACTGTGCACCAAATTCAGCCATTTTTCTTTCAGTTGCCAGTCACTTGCATGACCGAGATCATTTCTAAACCTAGCACAACCGAATGGTGTTGTCGTTTGGACTCTTTCCATTTCCAGATCTCTTTGCGGCTTAGCGAATGCCTCTGCGTAAAGTCTCTGTGAGGATGTTATAGAATTTGTTAAATAGTAAATCATAACATTATCTAAAAGTGCATCCAAAGTATATTTCTTTTCAATGCCACCATCCGGAAGTTTTTTGTACGCAGGATTGGTCCAGGTGGAGAACTTCTCCAGAATGTATGCAGCCAAACCAACGGGATTATTAAGGAGAGCTGTTCCGATGGTATCTGGCTTAGTTGCTTGGATATGGAAATAGCCTAACTCTTCAAGCAAGCCGAGAAACTTTTCACCTTGTGGCAAATGGAATGGCTCTTGATGTGGCTCATAGAATGCAGATGGATAAAAGCTTGAAACAAAGAGTTTAATATTTGCCAAGATTGTGTTGGAGAAGCACATGTTGGCGTGAAATCCAATTGCGTTTTCTGGGAAGAATGTAGCGAGAGCATTCCCAATAATACTTCCCCAATCTCCGCCTTGCACTACGAATCGCTTGTGACCAAGACGAAGCATCAAGTTACGGAATATGATTGACATTTGTGCAGGACCCAAGTTTTTTTTAGCAGATGCCTAGAAAATAAGAATTGGTCTTTAATAAAAGCAGCAAAGATATCTTTTCAATTAAATCCAAACCTCAGACCAGCCATAGCCAACCAAACTGGGAGCAATGACTTCGAAGACAAAATCATGCTCTGTTGAGGGTGTTGTGAGTAGTGGAATGAGTTCGTAGAACTCACGAACAGATCCAGGCCAACCATGAAGTAAGAGAAGGGGTAACACTCTCTTGGTGCCAACGTTTGTGGGTTTAATATGCAAGAAGTGGATCTTAAGTCTAAGAATTAGAAAAGAAACATTTTTTATTGTGGTTAGTTATTTATTTGAAATTAAAATTTAATTATATATAAAATATATTAATATTTTTATTTTGGTGATTAAAATTTGATAAAATAGCGCTTTTTTGACTCCAATGCTATTAAATATCCATCTTTGTCATTGTAAAGTACTGCGAACCAAATTGGCGAACATTTAGCAGTCTTGTGTGCAAAGAGGAAGAATGACAACCTATATGTGGAAGCCGGACCAATATGTGGATGCAAAAGCCAAAACACGTGAACCATGGCAAAAGCTCAATTTGATGATTTTTTCAACAAATAAAAATAAGCAAAGCTATATTGCAGGTTGCACAAGACCACGTGCCTATCACAAATAACTAAATAATTAAACAATTGTTTTAAGGCGTTGGAGCAACTCTGAGAATCATTTTACGTTGTAAAAGAAGTGGGTTTTATACAACTCATACTGGAGTTTTCTCTATAACAAGTCCAAAAATAGTTTTGGCCAGGATTAAAGCAATGGAAGAGTTCAGTTGCTGCTGCTTCGTAGAATGTGAAAAGGTCACGATTTTTTACTTGTTAAACAAATGCTTCAGTCTTTTAAGTGGATATCAATGCTATTCTAATTGCTTTGCTATATATTGTGAAGACCAGGGTGATTGGAGGATGAATATGTATGTGTCTATATAGGGACAGCCAAGGTTCATTAAGAACGTCACTTAATCCTTTAACCGCAAAACATCCTGAGACTTCGGTTGGATTCCAGGTCATACCGTGAGCACAGAAAATGAGGTCTCTGATAAACTTACTCGTCGGAGAAAGTTTTTTCAGCACCTGAGATTCCAGCATTTCTGGTAAGGCATCAATTCGGTCTCCGATATGCGCAATATTAGATAATACGAATCATCTAGTTGAACACAGACCGAACTAGTTCGACTGAGAATCTGGGAAAAGTCTGCGGCATATTTTCACTATCACTATCGAGAAAAGACTGCGGAAGCCTAGTTGGCAATCTGACGAGCCACCATACTTTTGCAAAGCACTTTACACCGCAAGAACATTTCTTTTGTAAATTGCATGTCATCGCTCAAAGCAGACTCCAGTCTGAAAGTTCTGATTTGGTGAGCGCTAAACATCTAAGCTCCTCGCTACTGAAAGCGGGTTAACTGCTACAGTTACTGAGTCCGAGTGCTTCAAAACTTTCGACATAAGAAAAAAACCCAAATCAAAATTTTCTCTACAAAATCAAGTTGAGTTCTGGGTACCTAGTCCGTTAGTGCTTTAATCAGTGAAAGTATGCTTTTTCCCTATTGAACTCAGTGACAAAGGTCGTGACGAAACTAAGTTCATCATGTAAATTATGTTTTAAATGTCATTTCTAAGAATAGGTCGTTACGTCATTAATAATATTAAAGAAAATTGATTAATCTGACAATCACCCCATCGATTTGCAATTTAAACAGAACTGTTACAGATACGCATGCACAATATAAATAGATCTCATTTTTCTTTCTCAGTAAACAATTAAATGTCGTGGGAATATGTATTAGTTTCACATGTTTAATATATACAAACATACGCTAAGAAATATTGTGTTTACTCTATTTGCAGCTAGTTTTATCAATAGAGTCGTCAAGTTGACATGATCGGGTAATTTTCGATGTATATTTTGTTTTTTGTTATTCAAAAATGCATTCAAAAATAGATATACAAAATTTAAATATAAAATAATTTAAAAGCTTTTTAAGTAAAAGAATTCTTCGATATTAGGGAAAAATCATGAAATACAACAATAAATTGAAATAATTATCTTTTACTTTTAAGTTTGGATCTTATCAGTGGGTTACCAGTTAAAGAGCTGTGAAAGTAAATTTGATAGATTTGGGTTATCAGTCTTATCGATATTATTTTATGCATAATCATTTGATAGATATAAAATTCGAAGTTCAAGTTGAAATTAAGTGATTAAAATTGGGATAAACATATTTTATGGCTCTAAGGAACTTCAGTACGATGTAAGTGAAAACCATTTAAATTTTTAATTTCATCAGCAAATGACTTTGTGGGCAACTGCTCAAAGTCAGTTGGTGTTATCTATCGTTTCCAATGTTCGTATTTTGCATGTAAATCCGTTGCAACAAGAGCTGAACTAAGTATTTTATTATCCATTAATGAATGATGCGTATTGTCTAACGTAGAACGGCGATAGCTTATTTAATACAGTTATAGATAGGATTTACATATCATACTTAGAATAGTTAAGAGCAGGTATGTTTGAATTAATTATATTACTCTGTCAAAATAACGTAACATAACGACAACATCTTCGTCCAATGATCTGCTTCTGCGCATCGCGCCAATACCAACAACCAACGACGCCACCAACTATTAACAAAAAAAACATATAGAAAGGCTACGAAGAGTATCATACCCTATCCACATCCTTCCGATGTAAAACTCATAGAAAGTACGTTAGATGACATTTTATTTGGTATCCCATAATAAAATCATAGAAAAAGTTTTTTGAAAAAAAACCACTTAAAAAGTTGGAATGGCCAAAAACGTGGTAAAGGTTAAATGTTGAGGAGAATGTTATGTTAAACAAATTTTTTCATTTATATAAGATTCTGTTGCGAATTGTATTGTGTAAATATTTTGTTAAACTTTTTTTTTTGGTTTCTAAGGAAATTTTTAAAGAAAACAACATTTTGTTTAAAAAAAAAAACGCCCCCAAAAAGCGGGCATATGGAAAATTGTTGAGGAGGTCAGGGTCTAAATATTTTGCGAAGGTCTTAGTCTTTATTTCATCAACTTTAGACTTAAAATAGTTTTGTCTTAATTGTGGGCGTAGAAGTGGGCGTATACAAATCTTACAATCTACCATTTCGGGACCCTAGGGAGTATATGTTCCAAATTTCAGCTTCCCATTGCTAACTAGTCTTAAATTGCTAACTAGTCTTAGATTTTGATGCCTGGTCATTAATATGTACATACTATACTTTCGGGGGGCTACGACGAATACTAAGGGGTTTCTAAATTAATATACCTTTAGGATAGGGTATACAAAAAAATAATTAAGAAAAAAGATGTTGATTTAAACCCTTTCCTTCAGGTACCTTCAGGAGTAGAAATCCGGAGGCGTTAAATCAGGGGATTGTGGGGGTCAGTCGATATCACCACTTTTTGTATTTACTGTATATAGTCTTGTCCTCATTCCCTTCAAGACAAACTAACTTTGGCTGTTCTTCAATATCCGTGAACGCCTCTATCACGACGCGTTTATCGCGGCCAATGACCTAGTAGATGGACGGATCCGTTGAGGTTAATGCCTTCCGTCTTGACACCTACACTGCACTCTAACTGCTCAAAAAGGAGATTGAAGAATGCACATGCTAGCTCATCACCATAGTAAGTATTTAATGACTATATCACAGAGTGCGCACTCATTATAACCCAACAATTAACTTCGGGATCATATTTTATATTATAGTTGACTTTTTTATTTATCGCTAAGACTTACTCTTGTCGTTAAGTCATTATTTGTTTAACCCCACACACTTTTGAATTGAACTTGCATTAGCATTATTAGACAAACTCCCCTTACTGACCCCTCCGAATGCGATATAATAAAGAAATTTTTTATGTCTAACAATTGGATATCAACTGGAAATCTTACATAGTTTACACAATATTTTTCGAGCTTTCGTTATATCGAGAAATGTTTTCCAGGAAAACAGACTTTAAAGATTAAGACCCAAAATTGCCATTTCGCTCGTGCTCAGCATAAGTAAGTACACAAATGTTTCACCCTTAACAGCAAATTTAGTTTTTCAAAGTACAAAAAATACGATCCACCCTTATTCACAATGTCATGATGATAAACAACGATCATTACATAACATGCAGTGCCTGTTTGGAATTGATTATTTAACCACACATAAATTGTTGTGTAGGTGCCGTGCCGGTGGTAGGCAGTATAATAATACAGATTATCAATAATTTAGCTTTTCATTCACTTACCCCTGAATTTGTGTGGTGAAGTGGGGAAATTTGTTAAGAAACTTCTCCCGCTCTGCCCACCGCGTAAGGTAATTATCCCGCCAATAGGCGATAATTTTCTCTAACGCTTTGCTATTGAATCCATATTCGAAGCCAACACCTTCCAGTGGCTCTTGCAGTTTTAGAGGACGAGCCAATTGTTGTTTAAGTTCAGCAGCTGCTTCTTCGTATTTCAAAGTAAAGGGCCTAATTGAAGGGTCTTCCTTGTAGGAGCTCTTCGGTCCTGGTCCCCAGTATTCATTCAAATCTAATTGCGGAACAGGCACTGGCCGTGAAATATTTTTATAATTCTGATAGATCGCAGCTGTGGCCAACGCCAAGACCACAAAGAAGACTCTGGTTCCGAAACCCATTATAAAATGTTTGCCACGCACACAAGACCGCAATACCTCTTTGCTGAAGCAATAGAAACCAACTAAATCTGTAACTGGAAATATGGAAATTTCAAAGTGATAATGCGATTCATGTTGGTATAAGCTAAGAGCTTTGAATAAAAAGCTTTTAGGTATTATTGTACAATCAAACTATAAACAATATTAAAGAGTATATGCAAGCGGAAGGGAAGCGTCGGCTTCGGGGTCTTCTGATTTCTGCAAGTCATTTCATGTTGGTCTACGAGATTGTCATAGTAAGAAACTATGTATTCAATATCACCATGATGGTTTTATTTATTATGACAGCGTCCGCTTCCATTTAGATGTGATTAATATTTGTTTACCTTTGCATGTTTTCTGTGTATTATAATTGTAAGCATGGTTGGAACTTAGAGCTTCTAACATGAAGTCGAATGAATTTAATAATTTTAACCGAATTGTGAAATTGTGGAACATTGCCTTATCGCAAGTACCTGAGTACGCATTGTTGAAAACTGAATCATTTGAATTGGAAAAACAAAATAGGATTAGAGGGTGTACACCGTGGGACTAAATAAAGAAAACATCCACCTATCTTGTTCTTGCACCTATCATTGTTCTCTGACGAAGTTATGATCATAACTATATCACTTTACCATATTTTGGCGCCATTCACTTATAGAATAAAAGTTGCACGCCGCGAGATTAAGGGATTAAATAGAGATATGAAATCCGATGCGCATTGGTTTTAAACGTTTCGCGTGGCGCTTAAATTATTGTCGAGGTGGAATTCATGGTTAATAGGTTAATTTGTTTAGGCACTTATAGTTAAAAAAAGAATAGTGGTAAACTCAAGCGTCATCACCAGAGTCCGTCCAACTACTCGTATTAGCATATGATGTTGTTGACGTAATTGTAAGAATGCAGCATGATGTTAATTACACTTTCGTAAGACGGAGGCGGCGAAAATAAAGTTAACGGCTAATGGATAAAACCAACAACAAAGGACACCCAAAACTAACGTATCGGACAGAACGTCAGCACAGAAACATTTATCTTCGATGTATGTTAGGACTTTGTGTATCATTCATACAACGACACAAGCCAGCGATGGGATCAAACAAAGAATTACGCTCAATAACCGCTAGTATTTGGATTGCGAAAAAAATTGAGTAGTAAAAATCTAAAATTACCCTTCATAATCTCAGTTCCTCTATGGCGTAGAGGCATCGACTTTGAGAGCAAAATCCTTCGGCTGACCGTCTGCCTAGATGGCGGGCGGAAGAAGAGAAACGACGAACTGTACGGGCTGTACAGCGACTTCGATACTTGGCTTTAGCTTAAACCAGACAACGCATATACTTGAGCCAACCATTCTTTGACGACCTTTCAGAGATCTCAGACATTGGTTTCGGAAACATCATTGATTTCCTCAAAATTACAGAATGGTCATGAAAATGTCAAATCGCCCAAAAATATATTTTTAGAATCCAGCTTGACGTACCTACCTCAGCTCACGAATGTTGCTCGGTCTACTCTATATTGGACAGAAGAGACGTGAGCTAAATATGTTATGTTAGTTTACAACATACGGCCCGCTTCAGTACGCGCACGATAGAGAACAGCACTTATTTAAATCGGGTCGACAAAAAGGCAAATGTAGGGATACTCCGCGCTAAGCACTTGCAGACTTGAAGTTCGCCGATTCGACTTAAAAAAGTTTAAGCAGGGTTGCTCGTTTCTAATATTTTACAACTGGGAATAATCCAAAGATGATTGAGGGTGCTTCTACACGGAAATAATTTTAAAATCAAATCAGAAATAATGAGCTGCAATTCACGAAAAGTTTATACAGTTTTGTATAAACCCTAGCTCACGGTTTACTAAATCGTCACTTTTTGTTCGCAATCATAAAAAATCTGCCGAAGACTTGAAAGTCATGATTCAAGACTTTGTATTATAAATGAAGCGATAGGAACTAATAAAAATTACTACCCTCGTTTTGCGATTTAGTACAATAATTATCAATTTGTGGTTATGTTTGATACTAAATTACTAATTTCTTGTTGTGACTTAGACTTACTCCATTATAGAAATGAAAAACTTTAGATGTAAATTGCTGAGCCGTTTTTTTAATATGCATCTAATTGTATCTGCAAAGTAACATGTTTTGTTTAACTATTTATTTCATTGCAATTTTAAAATGTGCGATCGTAAATTGCAACTAATTTGTTATTAAATTGAATGAAACTTCTTTTCGTGATTTACAATTCTGAAGGATCAATTTGCCAACTAAATATCATCACGAAATATTTACAACTTTTTATCGCAAATCATTCCCAACCAAATGTACATAAGAAATTGAGATGCTTTGTGTATTAAATTAGCTTATTTTTGACTAATTTTAAAGCAAAACGTCGTAATTTACAAAAAAAAAATGTGATCTGTAAATTCCAAATGCCGGTTCGTCTTTTGACCATCGTAATAAGGGACTTATATTGCACGCCACAGATGTGTCGATTTTACTTCAGTGTTATGCTTAAAGGGAATTTTTTTATAACTAATTCTAGGGACTTGCGTCTCTAACGCCTAACCAATAACAGATAAACTGTGAAAAGAAACATATTTGACAGAGTAATTGCCATGAAAATATCTTACAAATTTATAGCCACATGAGAGAATATGTGATTTGAAAGAATATCCCACGGTATTATTTTTAAACAATTACTTAGACCTAATTGTGCATTATATATTAGGCTATGCTAGACCAAAAAAGACTGACTATTAACCATTTATTCGTCTCGACTGAAGAGTTTGCCTAGGACTAGGTTCGCCAGCCTGCTTTTGTTAAAAGGCGAACATTCTCAGGTAAAGTGCGTTGTCGTTGCCAGCATATGGAGTGACGCGTGATACTTATACGTTGGTCATTAAGAGGACTTAAAACCGTGTAAGATTATGCCAATATTCGGTGTGCTGTTGTAAACGTCACTCCACGTTTGTAAACGACTAATAGAGCATCCTATGGATGGTTGGGGCAAATTAAGTCTGATAATAATGTTGACCATTGTTTCGGAAATGTGGGTGCAGTGGCTTAGTGGTTAAGTGCGTTGGGCCACTAAGCGAGAGGTCGCTGGTTCAAAGCCCCACCTTTACCTCCTGAAAGTTTTTATTTGCTGCCCCACCTCTGGCGAACATCTGACAAACATCCAAGAGTAAGAAATGTCATGAGAAGCTTCTCAAAAATAAATTGCCGTTCGGAATCGGCATTAAACTGTTGGTCCCTCAATTCGTCTCGAAAATATAATTTCGCACACACAATGGTTGGAGAAGCTAGGCTAGGTGCTGTATGGGCTGTTTACACCTAATATAGGGTCCGCCATCTAACTTTTTTTTTTCAACTAGTGCTTATTTCGCGAATGGTAACACTTAGCTCATGTCTGATTTGACAGATGATATACCGCTATACCGCTGAACGAATATGGTTGTGTATACGCTTGAACAACGCTGGGAAATATTGCGGCATAATTGGCCACTTTTTAATTTTTATTTTTAAATGAGCAAGGAGTGGCCGTTACCGTCAATGGCGGTCGTTATCGGGCCATGTTGAACGAATTTTTGTTCGCAAAAATTGAAGAAGAGGATATTGGCAACATTTGGTTTCAACAGAACGGCGCTACGTGCCACACAGCCGAAGCTACACTCGATGTTTTGCGCCCTGTTTCAAAAAAAAAAAGTTATTTGGCGGACCCTATATTTATTTATTTTGTTCCGGAAATACTCCTGTGTAAAGGAGATATATTTCTTTCAATCAGTTCAGCTATGTGATGGTCTCCACCACAACTTACGATTCAGACATAGAAGCAGGATAAGCCTTAATATCGTCTTGAGTAACTGAGTAAATGTACAAGGCATCACCTTTTACTCTTTTCATCATTAACATCTATTTGTCTACCTACTTACAATCTGTTCTGATAATAGAGTAGAATAAAATAAATTGGTATGTACATATAAGTGTCACCCGGGACTCTAAACGCCATCTCAAGTAGACAATTTTCTATATAAATAAAGGGGAACCTTAACGATTTAATACGCAATCTTCTTTTCTAACCCACTTTGCTACTGATCCGCTTCTGGGGTTTGCCGATTTAACACGCAAAACTTATTCAAATAACAATGTGAGATAAGTATCGGTATCTACACGGAAAAAATAACTAAAATGAAATCAACAATCTATTGTTGACCCACACGCAAGCGGCATTAAGAATGACAGTTGAATTAAATAATAATTTAAATCATGCTGATAGGACGGTTTGTTTAAAAAATGATGACTTGCAGAAGTAAACACGATTCACAAAAAGCTCGACTACGGGCGGTGACGCTCTTAAATGTTTATAATTTGTATAAATTCTAAAATAACTAAAACTTTTGGAGAAAGCTTCCGTTGTCACTATCACTATCGCCAACAACGAGACAATTGATAACTTGTATATTACCTAGAACCTTAGAAACTACCAACCATGTCGCGCGTTCTGAATCTGATGCATAAGCACTCGCGCCATTGGAAGCTAATTTCTCGAAAAGATCATCGCATATTGGTAAAACAGCTTTTGGTTCATTATAGAGCGAACGAGAATAGTAAAAAAAGTCTCATCAGTTGAAATAAATACAGCGCAGATTCAAGGTAGTTGAACTGGGAACAGATGTTGTTTGTTACATCGGTAAGACCGGTATTGCGTTAGTAACACTTAATATGACTTTCAAACAGATGCTTAAATAGTCGGTTCATATCCGTTGTGGTTACAAGTGACTCTTACGTTTACTTAGTGCAATTATGGATGCTAGACTTTGATTTCTTAGTAAAAATTTAATATAAATGCATATTTTTGCTTGCAGTTTATACGATACGTAGATATGAGTGTATTTAAGGTTCCGGTATTTGTTGGCTAAGCAGGGTGTAAAACTGTGTTACCATTTAAATGAAAATTATGAAAATATCGCTATTTTTTTTTGATTCGCTGACAAAATTCGGCCAGAGTTCAAAACACAATATTTTATTTATAGCAAATATTGAAATAAAAATAAACTCATAACTTTACGTCTTTTTTTTATTTAATTTAAGTTTTCCCAAGTATTCTTGAATAGAATATTACAAAAATAAAATGCACCACACGAAATATGATATTTGTAAATAAGTAAGTATAAACGGCGTTACATTCAGATCTGTACCTCCAATAAGCCTCCCAATTAAAGCGGTCTTTGGCTACCTGGCAAAACCAGTTGCGCACCCCAAGTTGGGGTCCCCGTACACCTAAAGAGAGGCATTCCTCTTCTACGTTGTCCCTCCGTATTAGAGCAGACGATTCTGCAAGTCTAGCGTTGGTGTTCATTCGGTACGAGCTATCACAAAAGCCCTACGCTCATTTTTTTGACCACAGTTTCCGTCTCGTGATAAAAAGGGAAAAAGTAGTTCGGAAATGCAATTTTGTGGGAAACTCGAAAAAGTGAAACATGCCGAAATAAAACTGGCAGCATTTATGGCCGAATATAATAATATTAGGCGTGAACGGCCCATACAGGACCCAAAGCCTACCTTCTCCAACCACTGTGTGTGCGAAGATATACTTTTTTGACGTGAGTGGAAGGGACCTACAGTTTAATGCCGATTCCGAACGGCAATCAATTTTTAAAGAGAATTGTATATCTGGAGCTTTCCATGACAGTTCTTACTTTTGGATATTTTTCAGACGTTCGCAAGAGGTGGGGCAGCAAATTAAATCTTTCAGGTGGTGAAGGTCGGGATTTGAACCAGCGACCTCTCGCTTAGTGGTCCAACGCACTTAACCACCAAGCCACTGCACCCACTTTGCATTATATACACTGGTACATTTGGTTTGACTGGTACATTTGATATTAAGAAAACTAGTTCCGGATTCGAAAATTATTGCGGAAATGTGTTCAGGGCAAAAACAATTGTTCAAAAATAATTTCGAACAAGTTGAAACGAACAAGTTAGTACACAATTTAACAGAAAACAAATTTTCCGTATTTGCAGTTGAAAGTACGTGCTTCTAAACATGTCTACATCGTGGTCAAATACGTTAATTAAAATTTTGTAGTTTCATATGCTGGAACACAACGCTGTGGATTGTAGTACTGTATTCTGTTTTAATTTACAATGATTGAAATATATACCATTGTGGGAAATGTACGGCCAATTGGAAAGGGAAAAAAAAATTCGTGGAAAAACCAGCCCAAAGACACAGAACTACTGTCGGCTGCTGACCTGTGAGCCTTGTTGGTGCTGGTAAGTGTTTAAATTTTGTCTTTATTTTAGTTTTTAGGAGTTTTATGATAGCTTGGAAATTCAATTCACTAGCTGCAACGGCTAGTAAAAGCCGATTTAGAGAAGGAGATTTAGATATGATTTAATCGTTAGAGTTCGATATCTATTTTTTAAAAACTTGGGAATAATTGTTCACTCATTTAAATCGATATATGTATATTGAAAGATACGTTTTTATTTAAAGAGTTTTAATAGATTTTTTAAAAAGTAACGGTATATATTAGCTTCAGTTTAATAATTTCTGAAAAAACTTTTGGAGAGGGACCATTTTTTCATAAGCGTTTAAATTGTTTAATTCCAAAAGCATTTCAGCGAAGTCTTGCGAAATTATTTCTAATACCTCTTGGTTTACCTGAAAAGGACGTTTTTAGCGACAAAATCTAGGAAAGTGCTATATTGATGCAATTTTTTTTGGGAGTCAAACTTCTCCAAGCTTATCATCCTTCCTACAACGGACTGGAAAGCAGCGTTCCTTTTGTTGGCCTTGGTGCTGCAACTTGCCTGTCCGCTTTTGACCTTGTTGAGCTCTATCTCGGTAACATGCAGGTGTGTAGGGTGCCCTTACGAGGAATAGGGGACAACAGGGTGAAAATGCATAACAAATAACGGTACATTAGTGGCACGCTCGAAAAGCGGGTATATTCCAACCATAACATCGGTATCAAAGAACAACACTCTTCTGTTATTTAATTATATATTAATTTATTTTAAGTGTTATTTCTTTCATAAGAATCACAGAGAACATAAGAACCCGTATTACAAAATAGGCTCCTCCCCTCGATTTGGCAGAGCAGTTCATATTTTTTATTTAAGGCATAGGTACCATGCCTTTCCGATGAGAATAACACGTAACCAATGTGTCATGACTAGCCACATGTCTCTGGTTTTTAGAAACTTTAATGATTCTAGCATTGTTGGAAGCAAATTTAGAGGGAAAAATGGACAGAGTTGTTTTACGTAAATAAAGTGCCAAAATTCCATAGTCAGCTTGGCGATCGACTTGATAGTCCACGGGGAAATAGTTTAAATAGGTAGTTCTAAAATTGGACTGAGAAATCAATGATTGGTGCTGAATGTTCTCCACATGTACTTACTTTATTTAACGGGCTCCCGACCCGAGAAATTCCCTGTCTGAGATACGGCAGCCTTCCACCCTCTGCGATCCCGAGAACGCTGCTTCCAGTTGTCCAGACCAAGCGCTTGGCCTCTGTTGAAGATAGTTCTTTCCGTGTTGACACATGTCCTGCGCACTATCTACCTCTTCTATGCTGGGCGGAGGGACTGGTTCTTCATTGACTGGACGTGGGTTTCTTCTATAAATGTACCTACACAATACTTCAATCTTCCATGGATGTGATACTCTACCGGTTGATGTGTAGCTGTATTTAAAATATGTATGTATATATCTTATTTATCTTTGATATTTTTGAGTTTGATATATTTTGAGTTTTTCATTTCCGAGTCATATTCCTTAAAAATTTAAGCAAGAGATACCATTTAGTTTGCCTTATTTTACGAACTTAATTTTAATAGAGAAACATTTTTTTCATATGTTCGCGCAGAAACGTGACTTTTGGTCATATGTATGTACTCTTTCTTGGTTCCCATTTTCTCCGCGCTAGTACGGGACTTTCAAACTCGATAACTAATTTCTTCAAATTGATCCTGGCAACCCTTCGCTGGGAGGTTGCCTGTCAAGCGCGTATAAAATCGGGAATCAAAACTGCTAGATCAAATATGACCTAGTTGTTGTATAAAGTATTTTGAAAGGGGATGTTTTTAGTGAGTAAGAATCTAAAATTATTATGAACACGTGGCTTCAAACGGAAAACGAAATGTTGTGCTGAAAACGCACACGAATTTGTTGTGAATAAGTGGTGCCTGGGATTTCAATATATAAAAGACTGACGTGTCTCAGGCTTAGTGAAATAGCCTTCATGATGGGTCTAAAGCCCCATAGATCTTAAGTGCGTTAAAAATAATAATGATTAAAAGTTTAACAAACATTTTTTATTTTAATTTAAATTGTTTATTTTTCTATTTTACACACTTTATTAAATAATATTCTACTAACAAGTTTAAGCACTATAATTTACAAAATCTAATCAATTTTTCGATCTACTAATCCTAATACAATATCATTTATTTATCTTTATACAATTTTTCAACAAACGCAACAAATTCATTGTACAACACATCAGGCACTTCCATAGCTGCAAAATGACCACCAATATCAATGTGAGTACTGTGAATCAAATTCGGAAACTTATCCTTTAGCTGCCAATCAAAGACTGGTGTCAAATCGTTTCTAAAGCGAGTACACCCCATGGGCACATATGAAACTATCCTATCGACTGGTATTTTCGCCTGTTGTTTTGACATCGCCTCAGCATAGAAACGCATACTGGATGTTATTTTATTATTCAAATAGTAAATCATAATGTTGTCTAGCAAAGCATCCATATCAATCCCCAGATTATCAAGCCCGCCATTTTCTAAATCCCGATTTTTCCTATTCGTTCCGGTTGAGAATTTCTCCAAAATGTATGCGGCCAATCCAACAGGGCTTGTGGCTAATGCTATACCCACAGTATCTGGTTTGGTTGCTTGAATATGGAAATAACCACTTTCCAGCATTAGAAGGTTGAACTTTTCCGAAAGTGGAAAATAGTAACCTTGATATTCTTGTTGGACAAAAAGTGATGGATAAACACTGGCAATAAGACTTTTGACTAAAGACAATGGCGTACGTATGATGCACAAGTTCGAATGGTAACCAATAACGTTATCTGGAAATAGAGTTGTCAGTTGACTGCCGATAATCGAACCCCAATCACCGCCTTGAACTACGAATTGCTCATAGCCCAAACGAAGCATTAGATTGCGCATCACGGTAGCCATTTCATAGATGGTGAATCCTTTTTTTGCAGATGCCTGGAAAATAGACGAAACAAATTGTTTTTATTAAACTTTCAAGGCGAAATAAGCCCAATTAGCAGATTGCAAACTGTTATTGTCCTTTTTATTCAGTAGTCTTTGCAATTTAATCGTGATGACATAGACGCTTGAACTACTGCAGATTGCAGTTGTTGGCTCAGTGACTAGCGGTTAGAGTGGCATTATTCAGCTTTCTTCAATATGATAACCTTAACCAAAACCCGTGTTAAAAAAATCTATAACATGACTTACCAAAAGACACCGGGATAGATACCTTCTTAGTCAGACAGTTAAACATAGTGTATATATCAGAGTGTACTTTATCAGTGCGGTCTTAGGCCAAAACGACCATATATTAACACCCAACAAAAGATAACAACAACGTTAGAAAATTAATTAGTTGTTGTAAAATGTGTCGTCATAATGTAGATCAGAGTTTTTATTTTCTTTTTAGACTTACTCAAAGAGTTTTATATTTACATACGAATACAAAAAGAGACCTCTAAAGCCATTTATATATGTAGCGCAATTTTTACCCCAATTCTTACCGTTACCGAGAATCTTTTGTAAAATTTTTTTTTAAGAAATAAAATTTATCGTTCTGGCCGCCATTTTGGTTTACCAACCTTTTTTTCAAAGTTGCGATTTAAATTTGTTTTATGCATGAAAAAATAATTGCAAGACTGCGTCAGACGAAACTTTTTCGGTCCTAAGATGCGTTCTTAAAAAAACTTCAAAAAGAATGGTAACATTAGTTCACATACCAAATTGATTCAACTCACTTAAAAATTAAATTTTCTCAAGAACTAGAGCCGTTCTTGATTATTTTGATACATGATAATTTTGTACATTGAATATTTTTAACCCGATTGTTAAAAAATGTGATTGAACCAATAATAAGAAAATTAGTTATACGTGATTATTCCAAAAAAATGTTATTTAAAACGATACAGCAAAAAATGAAAAAAAAATTGGAGATGATACCTCAAAAACTTTATACGAACTTTGGAAAAAATCCGTCGAACCATTTTGCCATACGGCCCCGGACAGACGGAGAGACAGACAGGACAGGACTACTCTGCAGTCGCAATATATCATCCCTCATACTCAGTTTGAGTTCGAAATTTTCGCACGATCTCAATATCTTTCTCTTTAGTATACTAACGTATATGAGAAAGAAAAAAAAAATAAAAAAAGGGAAAGAAAAATCTTTTCAAAAAAAAAAGTTGTTCTCCGTATTTGTTTGAATTCCCATAGGTAAATTTTTTATCCAGGCATTTAAAGGGTTAATACGCCGTAACGCTGATCTACATAGAGATCCAAAGGAACCAATTCTTGACATTAACCACGTTAATGTAAAAGTAGCTGAACTACTTACTATCAATAAAAAATATTTAATTTTAGACAAATTCTAGACATTACATAAAAAATCATGAGAATGCGAAAAATAACTGATGTACTAGCTGTAGCTACTTCATTTATCGTCTGCTTGTTACGACCAAATTTTAAGCACAAGTCCGACATCGCTTTCAGACTATTGCCACATAAAAAAGACGTTCATAAGACAACGTGGAAAATTTCACATATATTTGCGAATACCTTCAATGAACAAACAAACTTCTAGCACATTATGTTATCCATGAGACTCTATGCAGTTAAAGTTTTTAAGCAGAGTAGTAGTAAGTAAGATATTGTCGAACCCATCTACAAATGGAAACTTTTAGCAAGTCAACAAAATCGCTAACTCATCCATTTCAAAGTTCAAATAATAATCGGATTGTTAAACACTTAGTGATACGTCGTGGACTTTATCTAGCGAAAAAAAATCAAATATTTTTTTAAAATCTTACCGATGAAAATCCATATCCAACTAAACTTGGTGCAACTACATCGAACACAAACCGGTGCCTATCGGAATAGCTGATTAGTTTCGGTATAAAATCGTAAAACTCCCGCACTGAGCCCGGCCATCCATGAAGCAAAAGGAGTGGTATCCGAATATGATCCTCGCTAGGTGCTTTCCCAACTGCCTTTGCGTGAATGAAATGTATATTCAATCTATGAAAATATGTTGCCAATCAAATCACGTCAAATTTGCACCACCAATCACTAAATCTCACCCATTGATTTCTGTTGTATAATGTTGGAACTTATTAAGATACTCCTGCCTGGAAGACCATTTGGGTAAGTAAGTATTTCGCCAATAATCGACAACCGATGACATTTGCTTGCTGTTAAATCCATAAGTAAAGCCGGCGTCTTCGAGTGGGTCTTGTAATCTTAATGGCCGATCGAGTACGCTTTTCAAATCGTCAATAACCTAGATAGATAAGTTCATAGAAAGTTAAATTGACAGCGCTTCTTAATACCTTTTGTTCAAAATGGATTTTAAATATTTTAATGGAGTTATCCTCGACGTATTTGGACTCATCGCCAGGTCCGAAGTATTTCTTTGTATCCAATTCTGGTATAGGAAAGGTTTTCGTAACTAATCGATAACTGACGAATGACAGTACGACCACTGATATTGCGATGGCCAGTCTAAAGTTCATGGTTGTGAATAATGAGGGCGTCTTCAAAAGTAATTCAAAGAAAAATCAAAAATTAACACTTAAAGTAACACAAGAGTTAAACTGTATATAATAATAACACCACCTACCGATTGGGCGACTACAATACAACTCTTCTACTTTTGAACTGTTTTTTTCATGAAAAGCTTCACCGCTGTCGCGCTCATGCAGTGATCGGTTAATTTATTTATATTTGGAATTGTTTTTTTGTTTTTATTTTCTGTATATGTTTACAGTAAGCTATTGTTTTGGCGGATAGGCCTAAAGCAACAACAACGTGACTAGAATTCCAATATGGACCTCCAGGTGTAGAAAGCTTTGACTTGCAAAAGTTTTGGTAATTTTACATTGATATCGATGGAGGAAGAAACACTTGGCTGATTTTAGAGAGATAACAGAAAGCTTACTTTAATCGATGACAATGAACGAAATAATAAGAAATTCCGACTGCGGCTAGAAAAGTTGTAGTTAATTTTCGAAGTTATTCAGTTCCGACAGTAGATTGCTGTTGCCAGTCGAAATAGATCTGCACAAAAGTTATCCGTGTGATTGGATACGCATTCGACTTTCGTTGTAATGGACTCTTATAACTATTTTACAAGCTTTAATATAATAAATAAATTGATATTAAATTATTAAGATTTGGGTAAGAAAATGTTCTGTCCCAGTTTTACCGCGGCGTTCAAATCGCATTCTGTATGGAAATGCCTCGGCGGTGTGTTCAAATTCCAAATCTTCTAATCCAAGTTGGTTATCTCCCACATTTATTTCCACAATCAACTCTCAGGCGGCTTGTATCGCTACATGCAGGATAAGCCAACAAACATCAGACTATTGCAAGATTTTTTAAATTCACTTGCGGTAATTTCATAGCGATGTGGGTTCTGCACCCAATTATATTGCCAAAAAATATGTTAAGCTATTTCACATTTAAATTTTGCAATGAGAACGGTACCATAGGGTACCTATAAAGGTAGTACATGTGACTAATATAACCATTTCAATTTGTTAATAATTCTATTAAGTGGCCCGCAGACACTACACTTGTCTTTGCACCGATGTAGTTTTTGGTGTCGGTGGCTCGATCGGTTTGATGCGTAGGGTGGAATGCCACACCGGTATCATGACACCAAGCGCACACAAGTGTAGTGTCTGTGGGATACATCAAGTTGTAATAGGGGTTTCCTTTCAAGGTCGCTAAATCTTTAAAGGAACAGTGCTCCTATGGAGGATAATCGGCGTTTCTGGAGTGCTGGATATTGGCATAAGGGATTCAATCTCATTGTTATCCCTGAAGCTTCTGCAGAAAACATGTATCCAATGAATCCTATTAAGGAAAATAACAAGTGTTGCTCCACTGTTCTTTAGCCAAACTTAATGCCACGCATTTAGCAAGCTTTAAAATGTGGAAGACACAAGAAAATGTTTGTCAGCCACAGCACGTCACCAAGTTATAGGACAAAGTCAAATACCGCCTGGTTAGCCAGTCTAATGTCTCATTTTAATCCACTCAAACGTGTCTGAGAACTCGAGAGATTTCCAGCTATGACTAGAGTCCGACTGAAGGTAATTTTTTGGCCGAAGCCGAAGCCGAATGTAGTGAAATACCAAGGAACATAAAATAAATCATCCGTTAAATTAATTTGACTTGTATAAAATTTATTTAATAAAATAACTCATGATCATAACAAAACAAATTTGTATTTTACAAAGAAACAAAAGCAAAAAATAGCCAGAAAAAAAATCCGTTGATTGGCTGTGAATACCCAGAAATGCAAACTAACATTCGTTCAAATGCAACTTTTAGAAGCGAATCGCTCAATGTGCGGAAAAACGGTTGAAAAATTCAATATTCGGCTTCGGCTAAACCGTCGGCCTTTTTCGGCGAATATGTTGCCGAAAGTGTAAAATTTGGCCGAATGTAGCCGAAGTCGAAGCCGAAGCCGAATGTTCGATCGGACTCTAGTTATGGCTTTGATTTTTACCTGATTACGTTGGTTCTTTTTTATTTTAACTAAAATTTTAAGGAATACTTTATGCTTTAATAAGCATAAGCTCCCATTTGTAAATTATACTTTTCATTTAGATTATGAATTTGGGGGTTTATTTCATGTTCAGCTTTGTAGGCTTCATCACACTGTGTAATAATGCCCCAATTTCGAATTCATTATAGTAACATTACTCTCTTTTATTCATAAAACTAACACTCAACATTATACAACATTCAACTTGTACATATAGCGGACCTCCTAAAGTACTATTACGAACTTTCTGTTGAACTAAATAACAATCCTTCGACACGCTTTTTATTGCCCCAATAAAACTTCAGTAACACCAATATATGTGTATAGTGAAAAAGAGTTGATACTCATACCAATCAATAGGAGCTATGAATTCATGCAGTGTCCTCATGGTGGCACCATTGTACTGCAGTTAGCATAATTACCAAGACTAATGGTATGCAAACCACCCCACCTTCCGTATTTTTGGCCTATGTGCGGTGTTTTAATTTAACTTTTCCGATTGCTTGAAGAGGGGAAATAAAATGCTTGTCGCGTGCTACTTGCAATTACAACAAAAAGTGCTTTGCGTTTGTTTTAGATTTTAAGCGTTAAATTTCATGATTTACATGGAATTTTCCAGTAAAGTACTGGTAGTTCAATAAACTCTTACAGTGGGTCTGCTAGTTACATGTTCGCGATGACGAATTACTCAAGTTGAATAATAAGATAAAAATGAAAGGCGAACTGCTTTAGAGGGTTGTTATTGGAATGTGGTTTGTGTATGAACTGTAGATGCACTTGTTTCTATATGCCTAAGAATATGCAATGGAATCTATTTTAAAGTGGTTTTTTAGCTTTATGTTTCGATATTAATCCAAATCATAACCCTAATCATGTATGTAAAATTAACTCTGGGTATCATTTGCAGAAGCTTGATACGTTGACAAGGTTATAATGATCATCTCGTACTCTCCAAAATCGTATTAAGTTACGTAGGATGGATTCCCGTTGATTTGGTGGAATATTGTAGTCGTCTCCCGACGACAATTGTAAAGCGTAATCAAATTCTTTTGAATCTTTCCAGCACCGAGTTTGATTTTTTAACAATAAATCTTATATGAAGTTTAGTATGGGGTCAAAATGAAATTCGAGATCCTTAAAGCAATCAACATGACAAAGCATATAAAGAATAACGAAAACTGGAAGGAATATGCCTATTTGAAAGTGTCATATGTTGACATTTTGATGGGTTCAGGATTAACCGTTTTCTGTACCTAACAACACCAAGTGGCGGAACTATAAACATCGG
Organism: Ferdinandea cuprea; assembly: GCA_963576555.1. Classification (NCBI taxonomy): domain Eukaryota; kingdom Metazoa; phylum Arthropoda; class Insecta; order Diptera; family Syrphidae; genus Ferdinandea; species Ferdinandea cuprea. Next base: position 37,657,001 of record OY754961.1, read on the forward strand.
TACGGCTAAGATTGCTCTCATCCTGTATATTTATACATGATTTGACATCATAAGCAGTTCCAAAATGACTTCCTTGGGGAATACCCGACTGAGTAGAGAAAGATTCTGATAACGAGACTTTAAATTTGACTCAAAAATACATTTGAACCTTTCTCATGTATGCACTTGAATTGATTTTTATTTTCCAAGGAGACATAATAAATTTGTGATAGTGGACGGTTTTGTACATACCCATTCTGTTCGTTACAAATTACATACCGACAAGGAAATATTATTATTTTACAGACAACTTACTCAACGCTTTGGCATATTCTCAACAAATCAAAGTGCAGTACATTTGAAAAATATTTGTGAATATGTGACATTTAAATTTATAAATTTCAATTTTTGCAGATGTTTCACTAGTACGACGTTTACTGCCTTAGGTGATTGTAGCTGGTGGATTTGTAGAACGACTATCAATCGCAACACATGGCATATGCCAAAGTGAAAGCAAAGCATGCTTCGAAAAGCATAAAGTTGGCCCTGACCAACAACAACTGCGGCCAAAACCCATATTCTATACCTTTCGTGCATTGAGAATATGTAAAGTGTACGTCTAATTCATACAACATTCGCGCGGTTCTTAAACCACGTCAATATTTCAGAAATGTCCCACATTCTAGATATTCAAAATACAGAAAACTGGCCAAATGGAACATTTTTAAAACATTGATGCGAGAAGTTGTCGACCGAGTTATAGAACACGGGTACACAGTTCACGTAAGATTTAAACGATTGAAGATGATCTTTTCAAAGGCTTTGTTTTGCTTGTCGCCAGCTCTTGGATTAATTCTTACTTTCAGGTTGATTTAGTTTCGTATCTATTGTATTTCTATTTATAATCTAATTTAGTTTCTCTGTATTTCTTAAATGTGTTTGTCCGCCTTGGTCTAAGTAACGCAATCTTTTATTTGAAATTTAAGATAGAATACGGTGTGGGGTCGAATGACAATTTGTCAATCTTTTCTGTCGATGAAGATAAATGAATAAAGAAAAAGGTATATAAATTTCACCAAAGTTATAATGATGATCCTGTACACCACTATATCTGGCAGCAAACACTTTTTTTATAAAAAATAAGATTGATATAAATTAACAGTTTCAAATATATTAACAAATATAATTGCAGATGAATAACTTTTTGGGTATATTATTATTCGGTGATATACATATATTAAAAGTGGGGTCCACTTGTTAAATACCAAACAACAAGTCGCACTTTCCAAAAACCACAGCCAGCCATGTTTGTTCCAAAGCAGCACAATTCATAAAAATCACCGTTATTGAAGCTTTCTTAGTTTAGCGGAAAATCGAAGATTTTGATACTGCGAAGCATCAGTATTCTTAGTTCTCTTTACATACCCGGCACGATATGTTATTAAACAAAAAAAAACACTTTATAAAATTGAAAAAATGATGCATTTAAATAAAGTTTTAAATTTAAATTTAGTGTGTTAACTACAGTGAAATGTACATGTTTACCTTAAAGTGTGTAACAATCAATATTCTATGGATTTTGTCCAAAATACTTTGCGATTTCAGAATATGTTATATTCCCTGAATATATGGTTCGTAATATCAATAACCGCTTTTCACTTCCGTGTACCATTTATTAAATAACTTTTCAAGTCTTTCAATTGATATAAATTAACGAGATTGCCACTCATTGTAAAAGAAACCATATCCTTAACCATACCATAGCAATGCCAATAAAATAATGAAAAATGTAAACAGTCACGATAGTTACACTTAAATTTCGGGTAAGTTTTTTTAGGAATATTTTTTATTTAATATGTATTTTCAATTAAGAATTTCTTTTTTATTCAATGAGTCGGAGTTGGGCAAAATCAATTGCAACTAAAAACTACAACAAAATCATTTTAGTTACTAGCTAAGTAATTATTTTTTAAGTAGTTTCAATTGTAGTTCCTCTATTCAAAGTTACTTCACAACATTTGTTCCTTTATCAAATATTGTAGGAAATAAGAAATACGAATGAAGTTTGCTAAAAATGAGTGTGTCCATCAACAACTAATAACAAAATCGATCTTAATTTCTCGATATTTACTTTATTATACTTGATGGCACTTGCATCGCTGAAACCGAGAGACTTTCCATGCTCGGTATGCTCCTGAATGGCAACATATTCGACGTAGCCAAGAACGCTGCGAAATGTCTAGGCTTCCTCAAGCGATGCAACAAATATTTTACAAGGCGTTTATTCGCCTTAAACTTGAGTACAATGCTCATATCTGGTCCTTCCTGTCATTGTTTTATCGATACTTCCGTAATAAGTGCTCGAATGAAATAACCAGTTGCATTCCTTCCCTTCAACAACCGTATTATCCGCAATGCTCATCAGTTCACCCTAAAGTCTATGTTCGGACGTACCGTGAAATATAAAGATTCGTTCCTCTGCCGCACAACACGAATGTGGACTCACTCTGTTTTTCCTAACCACTACAATTTGCAAACATCTCAAATCAATGTACATCATTTCCTTAATGACTGTGCTGTGTTACTATCAATGCTATAAAGGTGCTAACAATCCCTTTTGCACTTGCAAATTATAAAATAAAATAGCCAACATTCATGTTATGCTGAATAAATCTCGTGTGACTTGAAAAGTCAAAAAAATGGCTTCAGAAAGCCCTTCAAATACTCGGAATTTATGAAGTCTCCTCATTGAATTTACAACCCTATCTACGAAAATGAGGAATTTGTAGTAAAAGCTGAAATCTTAGAATGTCTTTTAAAAATATCCTTAAAAAAAGATATATGAGTTCGTATAACAACGTGCTTTTTTGATTCATTATTATCTATACCTAATAGTAAACCGATCATGAATAAGAACATTTTACGTGTACAGCATCGCAACACAAGGGGACTCATTGTAGGTGATTCCCTCTAGTAATAAAATACCCGCTTTACAATTTAAGAACTAAGATAACCCTGAAGTTGTAATTCACCGAGATCGAATAATGAAAATTGTTTTCAATTTGCAAAAATATAAATATGGAAAGAATCTGCCTTGTCGTTATCATTTACAATTTGAACCTTTCAAAGTTATAGCATTAGCTCTCTGTGCTCTATTTAGATTAACTTTTAATAAACAGCTTACAAAATGCAAGCCAAGATTATAATTCTAGTCTTCTGTCTCAGCGTTGTCCTAGCATATCCTGCCGATCAATACTCTTACGGTGGTAGTGTCTCTGATGAGTTCTCGCAATATGAGGTAAAATAAAATAACCACATAAATCCTCTTCAACATAATACATGTAAATTACACGATTATTAATTTCCTAGGAACCTGCTGAAAACAATATCAATTTATATCGTGCAAAACGTCAATTCCAACTTCAAGGCGGAGGAGGTGGTTCACCTCGCCAAGGATTCGATCTTAGCTTAAATTCCCGCTTTCCGGTTTGGCAAAGTCAGAATCAACGAAATTCCTTGGATGGAACAGCTGCTTACTCTCAGCATTTGGGTGGCCCCTATGGCAATAGTCGTCCAAACTTTGGTGGTGGACTTATTTTCACACATCGTTTTTAAACGCAAGATTTAATCTGATTTTTTGAAATTTGTATCTGAGCGGTAGTTATGTAATAAAATATATTTATTGAAGAAAACTTATTTTGTCCGGATATTCCATGAATGAGACAAATACCTTAACTTGGAGTAGATCCGCAAATGACCGAGCTTGTCAATATTCGAACCACCAGCAATTCAGAGTGAACCCTCTAAAGTTGGCGGAAGTATCTTGGTGTTAGAAAATTTAACTGGAGGTAGAATGTTAATGAACGTGTAAGGAAGGCAGCTAATGCATTATGTGCATGCAACCATGTCGTGAGCCGTGAAAACCGAACTATAAAGCTTTTACAGTCCCACAGAGCATGGCTATCTAAGCTACGATAGACACACAATGAAATTAAATCTTAAGAAAGATGAGATTTGAACAGTCTGCAAAAGAAAGGAGTTCCACACCTCAATATCTCTGCCACTGACCGCTTCACTGACATTGCCAGATATTTCACAGATATATAACAATACCAGCTTATCCTCCCACTGAAGAGTATCACCATAGGTCCACGGGGACAAGTGATCTTTCTTGCTGCAATAAAACTAACTTTACCTAACGTAACCTTCTACTTACTTAACTTAGTTAAATTTTTCCTACTAGTTAAACAAGTTCAACTTGCAGATCCCACAACAAAATCGTTAATTTTCGTATATGGAACAGCTTTCTTTAAGAATAACCAGAACATTTTTCATTTGCTGTTACAAGCACTTCATAAAATACTTCTCTTCTGAAATTAAAAAGGTAGAGGAGTTAATGGAGATGGAGTTTACCCCTATCGTGCAAAACTACGTATCTGAGATTCCCTTCACTTACTCGACTCACTTTTACTTGACATATGCATCGTGGAATCCGCCGGGCAAACTTCGCTATCGATGTGAATTTCGAGTTTGAAGTTGATCGGTAAACAGCTTTTTTCTAGTAAATGAAAGCAGTGAAAGTTGGAAAATAATTTTAAAAGATATTTTTATGACATTTTTTTTACTCCATCACAAAATAGACATTTATACAATAATCGTAAGGGAAATTTCATCCTCTAAAAACTACCAATATTCTTGCTAACTGATTATCAGATATCCGACCATATGCAGTGGATAAAATGTGTGTATGCAGTCTCTAACCAGGACTGCTAATAAAATATTTTATGAAAATAAATGCATAGATTACTTACATTTAAGACAAATCAATTTGAAATTGCTGACAAAAAGCACCAAATACGCAATGATATGATAAATGATAAATATGATATGATAACTACTGCGTTTCTGATATGTCAAAGATTGTATGAGGAGTGTTCCCTAGTACGTTTTCTACGATGGTGTGAAACGTATTCACTTTACCGACAGGTGAATGTTTTACCTCAAAAGTATTCTACGATGACGATTTATAAATTTAAGTGAAACGTTCCCCCCCGGCGAATTCCACGATAGGGCTGTATATATTCATGGATCGGCTATCAAAAGTGCCTCGAGAATCCGCCAAACAACCAAAATATCTCGCAGAATTTAAAAATTCAGATCTAGGATTGACATTATTGGACAGCACTCTTGATACATGTAGTTGATACCTATTAACTTAATTTAAGTGTGAACTATAGAATATGAAAAACTGTGTGAGATTTTAAAAGTATAAAAAATATGATTGGATCAAAATATTTAGACAACTGCAATATCAAAAATATCAAAAATTATTATCCTCACACCTCTCGACCAAAAATAAAACTCAACGCAGTACATAGTATGTACACCAGCTTTGCGAAGAAAACATTATTGGGGGGCTTTTCGTCACATAACAGAATAAATCATTTTGCAACCAATTCCTTGTGGGAACCAAAATTAATAAAGTGCACGACTGCGTCATACGAAACTTTCTCCGTACAAGCGATGGGTTTTTGAATCGCAAAATGAATTTGAAAAATTAGATTTTCTCAAAAACGGTACCTACGATTTTGATGTAATTTCGTAAATAATTGTTCTAAATACAAAAAAAATTAATTAATTTAAAGAATTAATTTAAGAAAATCGTTACCTATATATAAAAAAAATTTATAAAAATTATTTCAAAATCAAAGTTTGCAAATATATTCGACTTAATAGTATAAAAAAAACAGTGAAATTTTTTGTAGTTCGTTTCGTTAGTTTTTGAGATATTGGCGGTTTTATAAATTTCTGTTATTATTTTTTTTTTTTTTTTTGCAAAAACTGAGTATGTAGTATTTTTGGCCCCATCCCAAGTAAACTTAGTACAAAAGAAGACCAAAATCCTTGGAACTATTTTCAAGAAAAATAGAGATAAGTGATTTTCACCAAAAAAATTGTATGGCAGGTACCGTTATTTCAAACGATAAAAATAAAAAGATGTCCCGAGATGTAACCCAAAAAACCTTACATACGAACGGACAGACCGACGAAAGGCATTGGCGGACCCACTTTTTTGGACTTATATATAGTCGTCATATCAGCCCTCATACTCAGTTTGAGTACGAAATTTCCGCACGATCGCAATAACTTTCTCTTTACTTATGTATACGAGAAAGTTAAAAATTAGAATGTAATGTGCATCTGCCTCTACTGTGCTCGTTGATATGTCACATGCGTAAAAATTCAAAAAATCACAAAAACAACTGTTTATTTAAGAGTTTGCAATGATTTTCCAACAAATAATTACTACTTTTGTAAAAAGTGCTATTAATGCTCCCCAAAATTTACATGTTACTCAAATTACCTAATTTTTGAGGACACGAACGATCACATTCGTTTGGACATCGCATAGAAATTTTAAGAATATTAATATTTATTATTTAGCGTTTGATGAGAAAATTAAGGTGACAGTTTTTTTCGGTTGATTGATAAAAAAAACTGGGCGGCGTTCATGAACACCTTGAACAATAGAAAGCCTCGCCACTGCTTAAAATCATAAATGCTTATTTGCCGCTGATAACATTTTCGCACAAACTTAATGTAAAACATCCCTGAAGACGTCAAAAGTCAGATGACTCCAATGCTATCGTTTTAAAAAATGGAGAATGTGAAGAGAATCTCGAGAACTCAAGAAAATCCATCGAGAAGTCTTTGTCAAATACAAAATTCATATCTGCCGTCTAATATTACCGAAATATACCTACTTAAAAAGCCAAAAAACCAGACCAGCAACACATTTTTTTTAAAATATGTTATTTTACATTAAAAAACAAATCCGTTATGAAAGTACGCCAGGTCGTTTGGAATGCCCTCGATTTCAATATTTCTACCAATTTGATTTCTTCTATGTATTTGCAGGATATCTGTTGACTACATATTTAACCAATAAATCGAGGTAGCAACGGATTCGTAATAGCAAATCGTCATAAGTGATCATATGGCTGTTATCCACATCCAACAAGTTAAAACTTCAATAGTGACCTCCTGAATAGTGTTTACAGGGCCCTTGGGCCTACAAGAAAAGCAATCATATGTCTTGCAAGAATTATCGAGACATATCCATATCAACGACATTGGCTTGGGCGCGACCGAATAAACATTATTGTTCAAGCCAAAAGTATTTTCGAATCCCCGCCCCCAGGTTCGAGGAGAAAAGGGCGTTCCATAGCACTTGGTCTTGAAAATTTGAAGCAGGGTGCCAGAGACTCATTCTGCCATCAATAATAATCAGACATCATTAAAAATAAGACATTGCACTTTGCGCAGTGCAATCTAACATCTTACACCCTTATTTACAGGAACCAACTCAGGCCATTTTTACCCCCCTCTAACTCACATTTCATTCACTTCGCTTACAGCAAAGCTTGAGACATAAAAGATTTATTGAGACGCACAGCAGCAAGCAAGATCCCAAAATTAGCAAAAATAGTAACTCAATGACTCACTGAAAGATCATCAAAACTATGAAGCACTTCCAAACACAGTATTTGCAGAGTTTTTTTGAAGAGAAAACACCGAAAAAAATAAAAAAAATAATTGTATATTCCCAAAAGAGGCTTGGCAGCCACTTTACGTGACTGTAGTTGTCTTTAAAGCAAACAAGGATCTATATGAATTAAATCATACTTTCATCGAAAAAGGGCGCATACGGTCTAATAAAAGTCCTAAAATTTAAATATATTTTACGATTTCCATTTTAAAAAATCTTTGCAAAAAGATAAAAAAAAAGCCAAGTTCTCCTACACAAAAATCGATTTTGCCCTTAAATGTCAGCAACAAAATGTACTAAGATCTCAAAAAGAACGCCAAGTTTGTATTGTATCTAATTGTTTAAAATTTTACAAATAGGATTTATATTTTTATACTTGGCAAAGTTTTAATCAATCAAAATCGTGAAAATACACATGTGTAGCTTAAAAACTTTCTGTTATTTGTCTTCTATATTTTTTATCTTCTTCATAATCTTAGATTTTTCGGTTGACTAAACACAGACTAGTTGAAAACACAGGATTCTTTTTCCCGTTTCGTATTTCTTGTGTTTCCTTTATACTCAAAGTGTTATTGGCTATAACACTCTCCAAGAATATCTGTACTTGATATAGTACACTTTTACTCAATCCATTCAAAAAGTTTAAATCTCTATAACAGAAATATTTTCGCCACAGACGTAAGGTTTTTAAATAATTTGTCGGACACTTGGGTTAAAGAGATAAGTTTCTAATTCATATATAATATTGATTATCTATCTCACTTTCACCATTTTTTGGTGATTCCCAATTTCTTATTAAATCTTATGAGTACATGCTCCCAAACATTGTAATTCCCCGGACTCAAAGAAGATTATCAATCTTCAAAGTATAAATACCAAAAGAATCTCCCCCGTTGTTATCAGTAACAATATTCTGGTCTATCAGAGTAATAGCATCATTTATGTTTTATTCGCAATTCAGAAATTTGTTTAACAACAGTATCAAAATGCAAACCAAGATTATAATTCTAGTCTTCTGCGTCAGCGCTGTCCTGGCATATCCTGCTGAACAATACTCAATCGGTGACAGTGAATTCGATGAGTTCACACAGTATGAGGTAGCATTACTTTAACGCTATTCAATTCATAAGTTATTAATTTATATATATTTTTAGGAACCCAATCCGAGGAACCTCGAATCGCATAGAGCAAGGCGTCAACTGCAACTTCAAGGAGGTGGTGGTGGTTCACCTCGTCAAGGATTCGATCTGGGATTAGGTTCTCGCTTCCCAATTTGGCAAAGTCAGAATCAACGAAACTCTTTAGATGGAACAGCTTCATACTCCCAGCACTTGGGTGGACCATATGGCAATAGTCGTCCCAATTTTGGCGGTGGACTTATTTTCACCCGTCGTTTTTAAATAATCTTACCAAATTTCCTTTTATACTTATTTTATACACTCTCCGGAAAGTCGTATATTTCTAATAAATTATTTATTGAAAAAATGATTATATTTATTTTTTCCTAATCCTGCCGTTTCGTTTGTGACATTTCCTGACCGTGAAAAGAAAGCTCATGGACAAGCTTTCCATGGAGCTTACATTAATCTGCTGAATTTTTAATTTCAAAATATTGGTGTCCCTATAAGACCATGTAGACTGTCGTGCAGTAAAAGCTATATTGGTTGTTTTTCAAGGGCTGTCATGCCCAATTTGGCATGAGTGGATTGCTAAATGCACATGGAATAGATAACAATGCTGAAAACATTCGTGTTTTGATGCGGCATGAGTGGATGTTAAAAGCTTTGACGGATTTACTTAAGTAAATTGGAAAATACTTGGCACTTGCACTAACTTTTACTATTTAATAATTCGATACGGACCTGAGCTCTGGAGATCTTCGTGTGTAGGCGTCATTCACACAAGCGTAAATATTTTGGCGGATAACAGTGACATGGGTATTTAATCGACTAGTGCTCTTTACGTAGAACGAAGAAAACACTATCACCGCATAAGGAAACTGCCTTGCTAGTGTAAAATACTTTAAAATAAAAAATAGAACTGAAATGATGATTAGCCGACCTGCTCAGGATTCGCTCGAGTGTTCATAATATAACCAAGCAAAAAATATAAATATTTCATTCCATCACTAAATAAAATAACCATTCTTTGCCGAATGGATTGCTCGGATTATATTTTTGCAGTTAACCAACATTCACACTCTCGCATCGATTTATTTTACCGATCCTTAACCGTCCGTTGTCCGTTAAATGTTAGGGTCACCGGCAGACCCTCGTCAAAGAAAAGTTTTTTAAACAACACAACAATTTTGACACATAGTATGTAACAACCCCTTAATATTCGTCGTAGACCCATAAAAGTATATATATTTATGATGAGGACCAAAATTCTAAAAATATTTAGCAATGTCCGTATTAACTTTTGACGCCTTTAAATTTATGGTAAGAATCTGAAATTTAGAGCATATACTCCCTAGGGTCCCGAAATGGTAAAATGTTAAAAGTTTTTGAATACGCCCACTGCCACGCCCACAATTTATAAAAAACAGTTTTAAGGCTAAAGTTAGAAAGATAGAGTGTTAGAACCTTCAGAAAATATGTAGGCACTGCCCTCCTTTACAAGTCTTTCATATAAGATTGTTTGCCACGCCTACTTTTTGTGGGATTTTTTCACTAAAATGCTGTTTTCAGCGAAAACTTTAATAAAGAGAAATTCTAAAAAAAATGTTTAACAACATTTTTAGCAAATATTGTTTCGAATAAATCGCCCATACAAAGTTTTTTGTCACGCTCACTTTTTGGGGCGTCAACCATCACCCGGTTGAGTAATACTCAACCCTTCACTACTCCCTTCTGCTTCAAAAACCGGAGGGTGTCACCATAGCACTGGTGGGACACCCTGGAACAGCAGGTGTAACTAAAGTGGAATCCGATTAAAAGAATCTATATCTGACTTAATATTGGCGATAGTAGGATTGAAACCATGTAATGTTAGTTGGTTTAAAGCCAAGCATAAGATTTAAAAATGATGAAAGGATTGTCGAAGGCTTTGCTGAGGTCGATTGCAATTACATTAACTTCACTACCGGCCTTGAGAGTACAAAGAGTCGCCGAGAAAAATTCTAATAGATAAGTAGTGGTCGATCTTGAAACCATGGCTTGATTGTTTTATACCCAGGCTTGGTCCAGTAGTATTTTAGGCGCCTCATACCTTTAATGAATTAATAAATTCCTTAGAAAATAAAAACAAAATAATTGTCAACACCCCTAAATATTCGTTGTAGACCCCTAAAGGATGATATATTCATCATCAGCATAAAAACCTAAGACTATTTAGCAATGTCGGTCTGTCCGTAAGCAATTTGCAGGCCTTTAAATTTAAGCTGGCAATCTTCGACCACATATTCCCAAGGGTTCCGAAATGATTAAGTTTTGTTAATTACACAAACCTCCACCCCTACAATTTAAAAAAAAACGTTTTAAAGCTTAAGTTACAGAAATAGAGTATTAGAATCTTCACAGGATATGAAGACACTGCCCTCCTTCATAAGTTTATCATCTAAAATTATTTTGTGGGTGTTTTTCACTAAAATTCTATTTTCCTCGAACATTTTCATACAAAATTAAATGAAATGTCATGCAACATATTCTTAAAGCCTCTTTATTGATAGGCATAGATAGGATTTAATAGAACTACCCAAAAGCAGGAGAAAGGTTGGATAAACATTGCCTTCGACACTTTACGTATTTACTTGCAGGTACATAGAACTAGCAGGGCATTCGATTTCAAATTTAAATATTTAATTTTCTTCACATGAAACTTTGAATTAACTTTCCGACCTATTTGCCAAAATTTAGTTTAAAAATATTTATTTATATATTTGAGTATGCGTATGTGATTCCCAATTCTATTGATAGTTCCTAATTAAAGAGAGAAAAAAAATTCCCAAGCTTTGTAATTCCCCGGACTCGAAGAAGATTATCAATCTTCAAAGTATAAATACCAAAAGAATCTCCTCCGTTGTTATCAGTAATAATATTCTACTCTTTCAGAGTAATAGCATCATTTGCGTTTTATTCGCCATTCAGAATTTTTTTTAACAACATTATCAAAATGCAAACCAAGATTATAATTCTAGTCTTCTGCCTCAGCGCTGTCCTGGCATATCCTGCTGAACAATACTCAATCGGTGACAGTGAATTCGATGAGTTCACACACTATGAGGTAGCATTACCTTAACGCTATTCAACTCATAAGTTGTTAATTTATTTGTATATTTTTAGGAACCCAATCAGAGCAACGTCGGACTGCATAGAGCAAGGCGTCAACTGCAACTTCAAGGAGGTGGTGGTGGTTCACCTCGACAAGGATTCGATCTGGGATTAGGTTCTCGCTTCCCAATTTGGCAAAGTCAGAATCAACGAAACTCTTTAGATGGAACAGCTTCATACTCTCAGCACTTGGGTGGACCATATGGCAATAGTCGTCCCAATTTTGGTGGTGGACTCATTTTCACTCGTCGTTTTTAAAAATGTTCACCAAATTTCATTTTAAACTTATTTTATAGACTATCTGGAAAGTCGAAGTTTTCTAATAAATTATTTATTATCAAAATGTTTTTTTTTTCTGTTTGATTAAGCAGCATTCTAATTTCAATTGCGTGACATGTCAACCACAAAGTCAGCCTTTCACGGGATTTCTTTTTAACAAATTTGAATAATTCTTGGCTAAACATACATGCTTGGGATATTTAATGATAGAAGAGTACCAAACACATGGCAATAAATGAAATCCATTCAAAAATAAAGTGCACGACTGCGTCATACGAAACTTTCTTGCTACATGAAATGCATTTTTGAATAGCCCTAAATAAAATGGAAACATTTGATCACATGCCAATTTAACATGAAATCAATTTTTAAGTTTTAAGAAATTTGATTTTCTCAAAAAAAAAAAGGTCTTATCCCAAAAACTTTGTATACGCACTTCCAAACAAATCCGTCGAATCACTTCGCCATTTGGCTCCCGGACAGCCAGACAGACCCACGGACGGCATGGGTGGACCCACCTTTTATGGACTTGTCTATAGTCGTAATATCAGCCTTCATACTCAGTTTGAGTTCGAAATTTCCCCACGATCGCAATAGCTTTCTCTTTAGTGTACTAATGTATACGAGAAAGTTAAAAAAAAAAACTTTGGGCTACCTAATAACCTACGATATGTATGTATGTATGTATTTCGATGATTACGTTATCAGCAATAAAAAATAAAGACAAATTCAAAATGATAAGAATTGTAATCGTTTCCAAGGTTTGCAATGCTTTTCAAAGCACTCTTCTTAGACTGACCTGCTGAAACACCATTAACCAGATGGGAATCTTTAAAGGTCACTTGTATTGAATAATAATTTATTCAGTAAGACTGCAAGTATAATGGAAATGTTGTCTGTATCTGCAATCGGATTGGGCCCAAATTCCCCCATCAGAGTATAAGACACTCGAAAACGAGTGTTTCTATTCTCGTTCGGTTTATAACAGTAGATATACACCAGCAATTAGTAATTATAAGTGAGTGCTGAACTGTTCACCTTTAATGCTGCTGAACTGTTTTGTTAAAGTGATTTATTGGACAGCTAGACGAATGCACTATTCGTGATGTACTGACAGTAAGTACAGTGGTTAAGTGATGATTGATGGCAAGCAATGTTTATTTCTTTGGCAACACTTTTGGTTTACATTTTTTTTTTTGGGTTTGTCTGGGAAGTAAATTGATATATAATTTTTTAGACGTTCAACATTCATGTAGTTAATCGTCAACAATGTAATATAAATGTGGGAAAATCATTTATGGTCTTCTTGAACTGTTACTGGTAGATTTTATAAGCAGTAGGATACTCGTTCATGCTATGCTAACAAAGAAATGTACATATGCCTGTTGTGAAGCTTTACCCTTTATCAGTGGTCCGATATTCAATGTCTACTTGATTGTGCCTAAAACGAAACATATATTGGATGTTTGGCATTTAGATTCAAGGCAATTCATTGCTTTTATTGTCACAGTTTCAGGGGCGTCAACGAATAAGGTGCATTTTTTTATAAATATTATTTTTTTAAATACCGTAACCGGGGGTAACTGTGCACCTATTTTTTCTTTCACTTAGACTGACATATCGCAGGCAAATATGTCGGGCATTTTAACGTCAGATATGATATTCTCATCTATATTATGTTTTATCTACAAAATTACCTAGAAATATTTTTATATTCTTGACTGTTAATTTCCTTTTTATTTTTTGTAAAGCCGTGGAGCTGAAAAATTAACGATGAACGCAGCTGAACCTAATTTTAAGCACAGATATACACTGTCAACGTGTCTGAACATTTTACGTTTAAATGGCGCAAATTATAACTTGTCTATGGCAAATGTCTCCACAAACAGATTCCGAATGTGTTAAAAGTTTCGTTTGCTTTGAGAACCACAACAGATTTTGAGGGGGTTTCATCGAACACTCACCTCGAAGTTTTTAAATCTGAAAAATGTGCGGGAAAACTCCTGGTTTTGATGAAGATTTCAGCAGTTTTCGCAAAACCTCCGAATGTGAGAACTATAGTATTAGGTATTAGCAAGTTAAGCTCGGTTTACTGTACACTATCAGATCTTGCTTATTTTAAGCAACTGTCACGAGCAGAAATTTGTCGGCACCAAAAATGTTTTCACAGGCTCAACATTTAAGTATATAAAGTCAAATCCAAATATCACAGTATAAAGAAAACTCTTCTAGGATGGGATTTATGAAAATCCGAAGGACAGCTACGCTATAGCCGTCATAAATATACAGCCATAAACATTTCCGATTGTCAGGTAGTCATAACTACTCTAAATGATACAACTTCAGAATTAGTAGAAAAAAGAAATACTGGTTTTGCTAAAAAAAAAACATTATTTTATGGAATAAAATAAACAACTTTCCTTCATCCCTTGAGTATTAAAAAATATAAGTTCACTTGGGACTATATATCGTTATAGTTTGCAGATTTTTCACGTTCAGTATCATTTTGCTTCAATTTTCAAATTTCTTGTGTTTTCTTCATTCGTTTTCGGATATTTCTTAATTGCTCATTGCTGATTGGTTGACTACTTAAGCGGCTAGTTATAGCTATCATTAAAATGCATCATTAGAGCAAATCAGTGGTATAGTTGTTCCATTTTTTTCACAAGTCAGTTATAGCAATCATTAAAAAAAGTGTGCCAGTTGAAGGCTACTGGTATAGGTTTTAAGGTTAGAGTTGATAATTGAAAGCAAAACTTACAGATGAGAATTGAAAGATTGCTGTACAAACACATTGCCTTCCATAATAATTAAAGCGAAACACCAATACTCTCCCAATATTCATGAATGGCACTTGTATTATTGAAACCGAAAGGATTTCCATCATCGGTGCGTTAACCACAATCTTTCGTTGGAACGACCACATATTTGACGTCGCCTAGAAAGCTGCGAAATGGGTAGGCTTGCTTAAGTGATGCAAGAAATATTTTATCCCTTCTGATCCAAACTTTAGTATAACGCTCACATCTGGTCTTGTGCACCCACTATATATTCGGAGATACTGGACAGGATTCGAAAACGTGCGATTAAACTTATTGGCGATAGACACATCGCGAAATCGCTTGACTCTCTTAGTCATCATCGCAATGTCTCCTGCCAGTCATTGGTTTTTCGTTACTTCCAGCATAAGTGCTCAAACGAAATAGCCAGTTGCATTCCATGCTAGAAATGCACATCAGTTCACCCTTCAGCCTATATTCGGAGAGAGAGTGAAATACAAGGATTCCTTTCTTAACCGTACAATACGTATGTTTTTCCTACATATTACAGTTTACAGGCAACGTGCATCGGTGTCTCCTTTTCTGTAAGCCGTCATTTCCCTTTATCCCCGTACTGTGTCACTTCATTATAGGGGTATCCATAGTCCCTTTAGTGCGCGTATATGTATATATAAAAAAAATATGGCATAGACAGAATACTAGAATCGGATGGGAATTTGCGGACCATCCACGAATATCCCACAGTTTTTATCCTCTTTACCATCAAACTCAAGTCACGTAGGTACGACAAAAATCGTAACTTATGAAACCCGGCATATATTTTTTTCGATTTATAAAAAACGCCTAAAAACAGTAGGCGTGACAAAAAGTTTTATATGGCAAACTTGTAAAATAGGTTAGTGGTTAATGTCTTAATCCTTTGTTTCGTCAACTTTTGTTTTAAAACGGGGTTGTTCTTGCAAAGCTTTGTATCAAACAAAATTTTACACTTAACGGTTAAAGACTTAATTGAAAGACCCTTAATTGGAAATATTTTATAAATTTCATATAAATCTGCTTAGTGAAAGTCAAGTACAATAAGGATATTGCACTAAAAAATTCAAGAAAGAAGTTTTCAATTGATGGTTTTAAGGGTTTTATCGATTTGAACAATTCTTAATCTGCGGTAGAAAATCGCATTTTCGAATTCGTTTTGTTTGATTCAGAGTAAAGTAAGATTTCAACTTAATTTTATACATAAGTAAGTAAAGTTGTATAGATCAATATGTTCTACGTTAATGCTCTATTTCTTGTTCCCTCGGAAGTGAAGTTATTCCTATTTTAAATAGCTATTATTGATTTTTGTTGTTGTTTTGTTTTGGGTAATCAAAACAAATCTTAATTGATTAAACAAATTTATGTATTCCACGGCTCTTAAAACGCCACCGCAAGTTATGCGCGTTTATGAAGAGTCATTTATGATATCCATCTAACACGAGTGAGTCGTGATTGTAATCATGATAGATTCACACACGATAGCTAGGTGGATTTTTGTCATATATTTTGTGTATTATGCTACACAAATGAGCTATATTCTTACTCAATATATTATACATATATATGTGAGTTATGCAGGTTGCTATGGTAAATATAATATTATTATAAAACCTCAATCAGGGTAAATAATAAACACAAAGCTAAATATCAAATAGGTAAATATATGGACAATTTTCTTTTAATCTGAAGTGGCACACAGAAGGAGCACCAAACGCATCAATACATAATAATTTTAAAAAACTTCCAAATGTCTTCAGAAAATGCGAATGTCTACTACCTTAAAAATGCTTCATGATACATATCATTAATCTTTAGCCTATGAACAGAGGATCAACAAAAACAATAGCTGCTCTTTCATTATAAAATGAAAGCGAAAAACGCAATTTGTATTTGCTTTTATTTTTGCATTAGCAATCGTCACCATAGCTGATAAGCAGAAAGTTGTGAAGGCTACATAGCCCAGTAATTAAAAATAATCCATTTGCCAAATCCTTAGAAATATAATGAATTCTATCGCTCATCGCTACCAGGACTAAAGCTGAAGCAAAGAGGTATTTTTGAAAGAAACCCCCACTCGCTCAACACATGCCAAATTAGTGCTCCAGCCGTTTGATCAGACGAGTTTCGGATAACTATTCCCAAAAGAAGAACAGACGGATTCGGCCGCTGAAGTAAAAAAATTCTTAAAACTTGGTCAATCTTGTATCTGCCGCAGAAGATTAAAGTAACTTACTTTTCCCGAAGTTTAAGGTAATCTTTCTACAGAAAATTGTTGTTGAAAAGTTTAAGAGCAAGAAGAGTTTTAAAAAAAAAATAATAATTTTTGGGAACAAATAATATGGGTGAAGGTGATACTTATTATCTACTATTTAACTAACTATTTTAACGGGATGAATGAAAATAGTCAACTTTAGGAATAGTTAACCAGGTCTTGCATAGTCAGTTTTTTTTCCATCAATTCCTTTTTCTTATTAACGAAGATTTATCTATAATATTCTTGAAGAAGCGAATACTCTTTTTGAAAACATCCACCGTATAGTCGGAATGGCTTAAATATCTTATATTAAACAAACTGCTATTAAAAAATATTAAAAAATTGACTTTGGATGTAATTATTCTTTTTAATTCATAACGTTTATATATATACGACGAATATCCTGTAACCTGACGGATAACAAGAGACTTTCCAGCATTGAATTTCCACCACAGCATTTCTATATATTTTCATGAATGAATTATGATCAAAATCATCAAAGTGCCAAATTATGGATGAACATCTATGCGAAAATATCGATAACAAATCGTGCAAATCATATTAAAGCGATTACATCCGATTATCGAAAAGACCCGATTAATCCCTCATCGGTAAGCAATTCGGGAGCATTCCACAATCGACCAGCTTCATTGCAGTTCTTACTCTTGAAAGTTTTACGTACGAAAACAAGTTCAAGGATAAATTAATTAAGTAAACATGCTAAGAGAAACACCCCACTACTTTTTCGCCAGTTTATATACTGTCAGCCTGTCTGCCCGTCCAGAAACCTTATGCTAGACTCTTCATTTGTTTTATGTTATTTGAAATTTTTAAACTGTTTGTAGAACCATAGTCTTAAAAACTCTTTAATGACGAAGTAGCCAACGTAACGTATCTGCATTAAGTGACCGTTAGTACCACCTTCGACCAAGTCTAGTCTGACTTGACTTCTGACACTCATTCAGCCTTTCATTTTAGACATAGTTTCTATTTTCGTTCAGTTCATCACTTGCACTACTAAGTTAAGAAAATCAAGTACATGACCAGTAATCTGTAGTTCCAAAGTGGAACTAAAATAAGCATGATAAGCCTATTCTACTATACCCAACTAACAAACTTGTAAGGTTAACTATCCCCCATAACTATCCATCAAAAACAGTTTATTTTTCAGTTGCATTTCACTTTTATCTATAGTTCTTTAATCAATAAAGTGTTTTTCTCATATTAATAGTTTGATTTTCCGTAGTTTTAATGTATAGTTTATATCATTGAGAAAAGAAAAGGTACTTTAGGAACATGTGGATTGAAGCACAACAAAAATGGTTTGCAAATTATCTTAATCACTGACACCTATATTAAAAACCTCTTATCACTTGAGATCAATTTTTAAAAGCTCAACTACGAAGGAATTCTCCACTTAAATTCCTGGTTGAAACCAGATCAACCCTTTGTCCGTATCAACTATGTAGGTCATTGGTAGTACCTGCATTAATTATGAGCTAAGATGTTGGTTTCGAGAACACTCTCGTATTCCATAAGTATAAAAGGTGTGTGCATAGGGTGATGGGGTTTTTCTTAATTATACTTGAACTCTTCGGATTCCGTCAATGAGATGAAGGATTTATGAAGAAAACTACACCCCTCATTTCATTTCTATATCCCGTATCTGAAAGAATTTCCTTTGTGCTGAGGACTGCAGCCGGTAGTTGCACTCTAATAAAGGTGAGATAACAACTTAAGTCATAATAATTGCAGACGGGAAGCTTATAAAATAAGTAAGACTTCCATGGGCCTTTTGAGGACATTCAAGATGTATTCATAATTGCAGTGTGTACTCTATTGAAATAGGTTAGCGTTTTAAACATTTCTTGGAAGTGTAAGACATCTTAAGTTGACTGAGATGTTATAGCTTGATTTTCAATGGAGAACAAAATATTAAATATCTATGTCGCTTTAAATGCATCAATTATTCATAAAAATAATTAAAGAAAAAAATGCAAATTCGCTTTTGTAAATATTCACGATTCTGACATTCTATATTTTTAGATGGGTGGAATGGCTTAGTAGTAAAGTGTGTTGGACTATTAGGAGAACGGTTGTAAAATCCAACCAGAACCAGAAAAAAGTTGTTATTCGCTGCCCCACCCCTTGCGAAAGTCCGACAACAAACCAAGAGTAAGTAAAAAGTTTCTCATAAATAAAATTACCATTCGGGACTACACCCTTCCATTCGTGTCAAAAAAATATTTCTTCGCTCACACACTGGTTAGAGAAGGTACTGGTGTAATATTTATTATATCCTATCTCATTATACGCTGCCGAATATTCGTTGTAGATCCCTATAAGTATATATACTTCATTTTGATCATCATCAAGAGAAAATACGACTTAACAATGGCCATTCGTCTGTCCTTCGGTATTTGTTTACAATCGTAAAGCAAATTATCATCAAACATCATTCATAGTCGCCGCTTTCACGGGATGTATTTGAGCATCAAATGGCGGAGAATCTAATATATGAGGATTTCGAGGACTTTTAACATCGTTCCCAAACGATTCTGGTCAACACTCTCACTAACTTTTGCAACGCTTTTATTAGACCAAACTGCACGGAGAGATCACTATACGTCTCCTATTTTTTTTGCATTCGTGTATGTATTTCTCAAAGAATTAACCTCAATGTTTACACATGAAATCTGTCAAAACACAACGCCCCTCGCATAGTTGAACCCAAACACATTTTTTAAGTAACATTTAAGGCTTAACTACATTCGGAAAAAAGTGAAGTACACACACGAAAATGTTTTTTCTCTTTCCACACCGTTTGCAATAAAAATTTTTCGCACAATTTTTTACAAAGTGACTTTCTTGAAAGTTAGACATACCTCTACCTTCCAAGTGGCACACTTTGGGGAAGTTCGAAAAAAACTAATACATTTACATAAAAGATCTTACGCTTAGATGACTCTGGATGCAAATGTTTCCTTCTTTCGTTGGAAAATTCTTCCTGTTTTTGTTTATTCTTACATAGAGCTTTTAAAAGTCAAAATAGATACTTAGTCCAGTTTCTGAATACGGGGGGCAGCAGCGTGTGTATGTGAGCTTTGAAAAAGTTACTTTTTCCACTTTTTGCCGAATGAAGTTAAGCCTTTACTTGTAGTGATCGGTTTTAGTGTCGATCCACAGGCGTAATCACTTACACCGGTTTTCTTCCGATTCTGTTCGAGCAAAAGGAATAAAGTTCGTGTGTGTGTTGTGCGACCACCACCCCAAAGTACCACCAATAAAGATTCTTGGGAGGAAAATTCATGTGGATAGACACTCTATTTTAAATGTGATGTAGCTCAGCTTCTGAATAAAGTTAAAAGGTGAGTTACAGCAAAAAATAATTGGGGACGTTTTTTCGAAACTCTATTTAAACATATTTCGTATTGCCTAAGATTTATAATGACACAAATAAACTCTCCTGAATTTTCTAAAATCTCTTTCAATATAAGGCATTGTACATAACTGCGCATAAAACAAACTTCTACCACATATTTGAAGCTTCCATGTTACTGAGGGTTTCGGCCAGGCCATGGCACAGCTCCAGCCACGTGTTCACAAGGTCCTTCCACACATCATAGAGAACACACCGAACGGATTGATAGTCTACAAAGGATATACAAAGTTCAATCTATACAGATTGTTCCGGATTGGGATATAGATATTGTAGTATTCGAATCAATAGTTGTTGAGTTTATGTTATGTTCGTAAGGGGAGTGGGAGTCCATCTTTAAATCCCACAGAGTTGCAAAAAGTTTAAGGAAAGCAAACAATTATTCATTTATAACTAGAGCTTATTTATAAAAAGAGCTACCATTCCAACTCTATTTCATTGTGACTTCAATTTCGAGATATTGGTCTTCACACACAAATATTTTTTTGTAGTTATTTTAATGAATTTTTTTAAATCGCATTTATCTACGGATTGTGTGCTAGCCTTGTTTTCCAGATGCGCTATTTTCTTTCTAACGAATTCAAAATCCCCAAGTGGCTACTTTTTCACATTAAGTCTATACTATAGCCACCAAAACGCCGTGAACTGCTTCAATGTACTCGATCTACATATATGTTATATTGTAAAAAAGTAAAACGTAGGATCTTAGGAGTGGGGTTAAGTGCTTAAGCCTATGCAATCAACATGTATAGCATTCTATTCTGGGCAATTCGCATCCCACTAGAATGACAAGTATACGCCCCTCATAAAATATCAAATTTACATTCACAAACGGTCATTTGCGAACGCTACTACTGGTGTTCCATCTTGCAATCTTAGTTATCATCAACAAACTAAGCTATAGAATCTCTAATTAAAAACCGATCAAGGACTCTATCGTCGACTTTTTCCCCCCTCTGTGCAGTGAATGAGAATATGTACTTTAACCATGATTTCCCTAAGAGAAAAGAAGTAGAACACTAGCAGGGCAACTCCACACAGAAAAACTGATTACCCTCAGTGAGTACCCACGGAATGCACCCTGCAGCTCACTAATGGTTACCAAACGAAACAAAAGAAAAAGTAAAAAGAAAAACTCCAGAAACGTGATCAATTGCTTTCAATTTTCAGGAATCAGGCACACAAGTAGGCAGCTCTCAGGCATCGCTCCGTCAGCAGGCGCAGACAAAACGAAATGAAGACAAATTAATGACGCTCGGATTGGCGTAATCAGCGTTAGTTAGAGCGTGTATACAAGTAAATATCTTTGGATGTTACCTAATGCAACTAGATTACACATAAACAATTTCATAATATGTTCGCTTTCGCGCAGGGGATTAGAGGAGACCGAAGGAAGAAAGCGCCAGGTCTTAACAATGGTGATGGGGTTGTTTGACTGGGCGTATGCTGATGCTCATTGCATCATTGGGTTTGTGTGATTGACGGAATGGTCATATCCCTGTGGTTTGCATATGCTGGGACGAGATGCTGATTCTATGTTGTTTGTCGTTAGCAGATAATCACTTTGTTACGAGTATGATTTGGGATGTGCTGGCCAAAACGTATATGGGAGCGTAGTTGCTGCAGTAATTACAAAAAGGTATAATCTTGGAAGAATCTTTCGTCCTTCTTTCTTGTTCCTAAGTACACAGTGGGACTAGATCTAATAAGCCAATTAGAATGAGGAAAATCTATAACTGCATTCAGTTTACGGCTTAATGATGGAGTCATTTTAAAGTATCCGCAATACTTTGAGAGGCGATTAATTGAAAGGCGAAGCGGATTTTGAGATATAAGGAAGCAATAAGGCAAAATGTGAAGTCGATAGTCGACTGGGCGATATCGTCGGTTGTAAGAAAATTGGAAGTAAATAAAAATTCGAGACAACGTGTAGCTTAGAGCCTGCATTTGAGAAATAAAATCACATTCACTTTAATTTTTGTCTCTGTGAGTAATATTTTTTCATTTTAATCAGGATTATACTTTATTACACTTTACTGCGTGTATTGGGAAAATACCAACCGTTAGCCTTCCCTTAGCCTAAACAGCAAACAACTTTTCTTCATCCTGCAATGATAACTTCTGATTTGTCACTCTGACTGGAGGTTAAAAATTAAAAACCGAGTTTGGAAAGCAAACATAGGTGGCTTCACCTTTGGTAAGACTTCTGGAAAAAAGCTTGGTACGTCCTATTCTCATCTATAGTGGCCCGCCTTAGACAGAGGCTACAACATTAGTAAGTCGAGCGGATTATTAAGAAGATCCTTACGGTGAGATCTGGCGAACATATTCAATCTGATATCATATTCAACAAGATTTAGAGAGAAATCTGCCAGAATTTTAAAACTACACTGAAAATAATATTCTTAATAAACTTATGAATTGTCATTCAATAAGTAAAATTCATTGTATAAATGAACGAATTCTTTGGCTCAAATTCATCAATGAACAATTTCATTCTTTAAAAAACTGTATATTAGCATTTATATATATTTCTATTCTTAAGAATTATATTTTTATACTTGTAAAAATTTATATGATCTAGAGAAACGTCCTTTATTTGGTTTCAAAATAGGAAAAACTTGCCATTTTTTTTAATTATAAAATATGTAAACGAAGTAAAGATATTATAAGCATTTTTAGGAAGCTTTTTACATGAATATCATATAGTATTGAATTTTATTGTGAGGTCATTAAATAAGCTATATCCGCCGTTCCTAACTTAATTGAACCAAAGAAAGGTTTTCATTAAACTACTCATAATTCACTCAAGTTAATTGTATTTTTGTCGAATTAACAATGTTGGCAGGAAAATTGAATTTATATTTTAGGTTGTAAATGAAAAAATTCGACCATTCTTCAAGTAAGTTTCAATGAGGTTAGCCGAAAATTAAATTTTTAAATTATTTAATAGAAAGTGAGAACGTTGTGTTGATGAAAAAAAATATAACGGAAAAAACAAAAGAAAGAATAAAGGTAAGTCTTTTATTTCATATATTATTGTATATATTATTTTTATGTTGGTTTAATGTTATATGGTGATTATTATTAAACCAATAAATAATAATAAGTAATTACTCGATTTCGAAGTTTTTTATTTATTTAATTTATTTAGCATTTTATAGGAGTATGAAATAACGGATGAGCAATTTAACTTGCTCAAATTAAAGGATGAATTATATACATTGAATTAATGAACATAATACATTGAGTCAACGAACACAATTCGGTGATTAATGAATACAATACAGACATTAATGAAATTAGCAAAATCCATTGTTTTAATGGACCAAATTCGTTGACACGAAGAACAAAGTTCGATGATTTAATGTACGGAGTACGTTGATTAAAGAATAGAATGCATAAATCAATGAACTGATTTTTATTAATACAAAGAATAATTCATTATTTAATGAACGGGTTCATTGGTTGATGAACGACCATTCTTTGGATCAATGAACATGTTCATAGGCTGAATTTTAATGAAAACTACTTTAATATAAATAACTTTTTTTTTATATTTAAGTACCTTTTTGGTTCAGTGTAGGAGCTTAAAAAAGATTCATACAACCATACAGCTTTCTAAAAAAACACCTAAAAAATGTTTAGCTTTGAGAAGTATACATACATATATAATTTACGGAAGCAAAACCAAATAAAAATGTTAACTGAATTTACAACAATTCAAATGCTTAGAAAAGTCTACGAAACTAGAGGAACTTGGCCCTCTCTTTGAAATCTCACCTCTCTTTATGGTTTTCTTTTTAGGCATGATATATAATGGTTCCTAATTCAAAGTCAACTCCTGTGTCAATATTCGCACAATGGCATCTATATAACGGGTGATCTAATTAGAGATACTTTTTTCAATAGCCTTTTTTGACAGATCACGTGTGAGTCGTGTCATGCTGTTATGTTATTTTTGTTTAGTATTGTTTGGCATTTCATTATGGAAAGACTTACGCGTGAACAACGTTTACAAATTGTTCAACTTTATTATGAAAATTCACGTTCTGTGAGGAATGTGTTTCGTGCACTTCGCTCAACTTATGGTCAACATAATCGGCCTACTGAGCGTACTATTCGCAACACCATCACCCATTTTGAGACCCAGCATTCATTATTGGATAATATTCGACCGAATAGACCACGTCCAGCACGCTGTGAAGAAAATATAGCGGCCGTAGCTGAGAGTGTACACGAAGACCGTAGAGAGTCGATTCGGCGCCGTTCGCAGCAACTCGGACTGACGTATGGAACGACTTGGCGCATTTTACGTCAAGATCTTAAATTGAAAGCGTACAAAATACAGCTTGTGCAACAACAGAAGCCGCTCGACCTTCCCAAGCGACATCGCTTCGCTCTATGGGCTCTTGAAAAGTTCCAAGAAGATCCGACGTTTTCGAGGCAAATTTTGTTTAGCGATGAGGCCCATTTCTGGCTCAATGGGTATGTAAACAAACAAAATTGCCGCATTTGGGACGAAGAGCAACCTGAAGAGATTGAAGAACTGCCACTTCATCCAGAAAAAACAAAGGTTTGGTGTGGTTTGTGGGCCGGTGGAATCATCGGTCCATATTTCTTTAAAAATTATGCCGGTGCGAACGTAACCGTCAATGGCGACCGTTATCGTGCCATGATAACCGACTATTTGATGCCTGAAATTGAAGCTCGTGATCTCGGCGTCATTTGGTTTCAGCAAGACGGTGCCACTTCCCACACATCGCGTCAATCAATGGACTTATTGAGAGAACATTTCGGTGAGCACATAATTTCACGTTTTGGGCCGGTCGATTGGCCACCAAGATCGTGTGATATCACACCGCTAGACTTTTTCCTGTGGGGATATGTAAAGTCAAAAGCTTATGCCGACAAACCCGCTTCGATTCAGGCCTTGGAGGAAAACATCACGCGTGTCATTCGCCAGTTACCAGTCGAAATGCTCGACCGAGTGATCGAAAATTGGACTCAACGGATGGACCATCTGCGACGTAGCAACGGCCAACATTTGATAGACATAATCTTCAAAAAATAAATGCCAAAGAATGTTCTTTCAAATGATAATAAACATTCTCCATTAAATTTGAATTTTCTGTGTTTTTTTTCTTTAAAAAAGTAGGGAACCTCGAAATGGATCACCCTTTACAAGCATACCTACCTTCCTTAAGTCCAGGTCAAAATGTTCTTCTCGTTCTCATTAAACTTTCAGTTCACACTTTGTAAGAAATTGACATGCGATTCACCAATAAAAAGGGCCATCCAAGATTAATTGAAACCACTTACGATACCTTTACGAGACGTTTCCCCCCGTAAATCCACCATCAATTCGTCGTCAGTCGTATAGATAGCCATTAACTTTGGTCTTCACTTTCATCGCATCTGACAAATTTTTCCCCCGCAAATGATCAAATTTCGTCTGGCGGTAAGTTAGCATAGGCTTTAAAATCATATTGACTGTTGTTGTTGGCACATCCTTCTTTGACTGATGAGGAAAAAATAGAGTCCAAAAAAATGAATTGGGCTTGCCACCATCAGAGTACGAAGGTGCAGCAACAGCAGCGCTTTCTCCATTGTATTCCATTTGCCTTCGTGATTTGGTTAACTTCAGCATATAATGCATACAACCGGGAAGCATGACAAACAATCTGACATGAGACACACCGAAGAGAGCGGGTATCCGCCTTCGTACATTTCTATTAAATGCCTTTTTGTTTGCTGCATTCGTCGTCGGCTTACACCTTAATTTGGCAATAAAATGTCGTATCATCGATGAAGCAACCTTAATCTTGGCGATTTCTTCAATTGCATTCGAATCGCCCATCAGATGGTGGCAAAAGTGGAATGGAATATGAACGTGCCAAAAAACGTTCCCCAAAAATGCAATCGAGGAAGACTCTTCACATCAGACTGAGTTTTTTTTTCCAGGCTTCGAGACGTTTTTGACATTATTATCTAATATCTATAACGGCATCGAGCAGGCATCGCAAAGGAGTGTCAAAATTCAAATCATTCGCGAAGAGGCTTCACACATACATAAGCACCTTTTGGGAAGCTGCCGCTGCCGTGACTATTGAGTGTTTTGTTGTCTTTTTGGGTTTTGTTCAATCATTCACGCACGAAATAAGGTGAGGCTCCGTTCCTGCAGGCACGTGTAGGTATTGTATGTCTTTGCTGCGGATCGTTTGCTACCAAATGATTTATATTGCTTCCAAGGAAATTGATAACATGATTTCGTTCGTTAATCTGTTTACTTTGTTTACAAGATTGTTTGCAATTTATAACGATTTTTTCTTGTTTTTGTTGTTGTTTTTTTTTAGGATTAAAAGGTGTTTGTCGGTCTGCGTGCGAAGGTTCCTTTTATGACACTCCTTTCTTACATTGTGTTAAATGGAGAACACACACATGTGGGTGCGTGGTATCGAGGAAAAAATTGCCGGAAGTCCTTTATAATCCAGGTCATTTCATGCATTCTTTTCAGAATCCAGATGACTCGCGGGCCTGTAAAGAGCCTTTGCCTAAGACGCGACAGGTGAAGAGTCTTGGCATTCGTGAAGTCGCACATTGTGGCACTCTTTAAACGAAATAAATAAATTATTTCCGAATTTCTCACAAGTAACTGATATAATTGTCGGTGCAGTGTCTTAGGTGTTAAGCGCTCTGCACTCTTAACCCCGCATATTTCCTTAACTTTGGCTCATTAAATCGTGTTACTGCTAAAATTTCTGAGCTATAATATGATAATTGCTGGGCGAATGGAAACTTGAAAAAGTCATTATTGAACCTTAAAATAAGACAAAAAGTCCTCCTAAATGGGCGCGAGGATGAATCGAAAGTCTTAGTGCATATATTTCTGCGGCTTGGGCTGGGTCAATTAGCCAGTTAAACTTAACACTTTTCAACATAAATCTAAGGGAAAATAAAGCGAAAAATAACCTAAATGAACACACGACAGCCATGGCGCAAACTGTCATGTAAGCTAAAAATGTAAATGTATGAAATTGTGTATTTTTCAATTTTCAATTTTAAAATCATTTTATTACACAAAAACAAAAATGATTAAATCTAACTTAAAATTAACAGGATACTTATTCTCGGTTACTGGTCCTTATGCGGATGCTCTAAACTTTACTATATCACTTAATACTATTACCTTTCGGCCTTAATTAATAATACTTTTTTATTTTGGAAATATGATTTGATTTTTGCAAGAACATTTTGCACTCTTTATAATTTTTGTTTTTTCTTAAAATACTTAAAAACTACTACTTAAAACTATACATATATACAAACAACTTAAAACTTAAAACTAATGATACTTAAAATTACCAAAAACTATTACTAATTATAATCGGGGGTGATGTGCACTCGCAGCCTCTTTACAGAGGCACCGAGTGCCCACCCCGAAAACCGTTAGCAGCACCCAGCAGCCGCCAACACAGCGCACATGCGCCACTGAGGGCCGACTAACACCGAAATGCGTTGGTCGACTCTCAGGAACACCACATCTTGGAGCCGACATGCCCAGCACAGCAAACCTACTTACTTTAAAATTAAATCTACTTATTACTAAGAGGAGTTACCTTAAGGTAACACACCGACCTGGAGAGGTATGACTACCTCTTCCCTTATTCCCTCCGCAAGCCACCAATATTCGGTGAATTGCGTGTCCGTATCAATTTGATCCCTCCCCCCTATCGCGGTACTAAATCGAAGGAGCTTAGGAGCATTAGCTCTGCGGTAGCGGTGGTATAGAACCGGGATACCATCCCTCGTCTGTACCTGCCCATTTTTATCAATATGGAGAAAAACCTCTGGCGGAACAAAATCAGATCGGAGCGTTCTCTCCATGTGCGCTTCATTGGGGTAGTAAGCCCCGACGATCAGGCTTTTTATCGTTGGCCATCGCCCTCGCAACGTGCTTTCGAGTCACCTCAATGAGGAAATTGTCAATCCTATTCAAGTGAGCCCCATCATATAATGCCGCGTTGGGATAATATTTTATGTACTCAGATTCAGGCGTTCGAAACAACCCGAGACATGTCCTAAGACATTGTCTATCGAAAACCCGAATCCTTTCCATATACGACGGCGCTATATTGAACCACAATGGACAACCATAAGCGATGATGGGCCTTATTAGGGCCACGTAGCATATGACCTTAACCCTAGAAGCAAGTTGACTGCTATAAAAGGTACCTGACCATGTTTTTCACCACCAATGCCTGCCCATTCTGTCTAATAATGGCCAATTTTTTCTGGTATCCCTAGTGGCATTAGCCAATGGGGTTCTAAACAGGATTGTTTCCGTCTTCTGGAAATTGATTTTTAACTTCCAGTCGTCGCAATATACCTTAATTTGCTCGAAGTCACGCTGCAGAAGAATGTTGATGACCTCGATCTTAGGACCTGATTTGTATGCGACCAAATCGAGTAAATCGACTGAGTGAACATACCAGATCACTTGTGTAAATATTTAACGGGCTCGGAGAATTCACCGCACCCTGTTGTAAACCGTTTTTGATGTTATAAGCTCTGCTCGAAGTTACGCTGCCACATTTGACCACGAACTTCTTTTCCATAAGCATATTATAAATTATATATTGTGCATTCCCAGTCTGATCAACTTGTAGAAAAGCCCCTCTAAACATACGGTGTCGAAGGCCTTTTCAAAGTCAACCAGACAAGTCAACCTCGCCCTGAAACCAAATTGGTTGTCCGGGATGAAATTGTATATTTCCGTATTGTGCCACGCTGTCCCATTTCTCATGGCAGACCCTATAAGACGGGCATATTTTTCTGTCATTTTTATTTCGGTGTTAGGCGTTGCCGGTGTTACCTACAATATGTCTACTACATGTAGATGAGACCTAAAAATTATGTCAGTGCCATGTGGCAATTGAAAATTTGACTCGTCTAATGGTATTGCCGGATTGGATGAAATAGATAAACCCAAAAATTCAATACGTTCAGCAGCACCAATTCTAAATCATAAAACAAAACAAATACTGCCCCTACACTGGGTCGATGCCGAGATAGCCTCGCATGATAAGTTATACTCTTGAATTTTTTTCCACTATCGAGGAAGGGGATGTAAACAACTTAAGATGGAACTGTGGTGGATTCAAAAATGGAACATCTTACTTAGTAGTCCAACCACTACCACATACTCTACTTTTAAAAATAGGCCGTTTTTTTTTTTTATGTAAGAAATTTGAATATTGAAATCATTGAAATCACTTTCCGACGACATATATATTTCTAGGAAGCAAGTTATCGAACAAAATGACATTCCAAAGAACAGCCGTCTAGTATAGATGGTCTTCCAGTCCCACTATCATGTCAGCTATTGCCCGGCTACAAATGTAATTTATCAACTTCAACAAGACAATAAATTCAAATGATGCTTTTATCCAATGGAAATAGCAATAGAAATTAACAAAATGAATTGAATGACAATTACCGCACAACAACCAACACACATAGAGTGAACCCCACCCGCTTCATACTCATGCATAGGTTCATTGCTTTGTTGCATTTGAACAAATTAAACCGTTATTGCCCACATATTGCCCGCCTTGTGTCCTCTGACTAGAAACCTTATAACCTACAAAACTCTGCACAGCTGTAAGGCTGGAGAAAATAATTAAACTTTCTATACACACATACATACACCTATTGCATTGTGCTGAGTAGGTATACGTCGGATAGAAGTTGTAATTCCATCTATTGGCGAAGATTGGAAATTTTGTACTTCCTTCTCCTAGCTACTCCGACAATTTATGAGTGAAACTATTCTACTCCTTTCAGGGGCTGGGTGACTTTTTCAATCTGGCAGAAGATCTCCCTCCACTGAGACTTTGACGATACGATGATGGGACCCGATTGCTGATGAGGGTTTTGCAGAAAGATTACAATTGCGTGGGAATCAAAAGCCGCGGGTATTTCCTTCTCATTTTCTCCTGACTATTTGGCTGTCATTCTCTGTGTGTGTGCGGATTTTCTCTGAATATTGCACAATGGGCAGATATCGTCGATTTGGTGATCAAAAATAAGAAACTTTGGCAGAAGATCTAAATTTTTCCGATATTATTACTCAAAATATTTTAAACTTGATTAAGGTATCTATCTATATATTGTTCAGAATACACAATGTTTTTGAATATGCTTAATCAGTTTGTTAAAAAGTGATAATTTTAAAATTTGTTTCAAGTTCAACCTCAGATTATCGATTTCTTTTTATCAGATATTTGATTTGTGACCACTGAATCCAGAATATCTGCCCACTGTGCGCCGGCTGTAGCCACGACATGGCACTGACAAATGAGCCAATAAATACGGCATCAGTTAAATTGTCGACTTCAATTTAACTGCACGGATCTTCGTGAATTTGCATTGATTGCATTGCGATGTGACGGACTGGTAAACTTGTAGCTGGGAGAATTACGAGTATATACGAATTTATGACCTAGTGCCGGTTTCCATTGGAATGGACTGTATTTATAATGTATATATAATGCATTCTTAGGCTGTGGCAGTTAAAAAGGTTATGCTTTTTATTTGAGCGACGGAATTCTAGTCTTCAGCTTCTACATATACTAAAGAGAAAGTTAGTGCAGTCGTCCTTAATCTGTATCTCAAACTTTTAAACAGGTATGCGAGGTCCTAAATGCAGGTCTGCTGGTTGCTTTCGTCAATCTGTCAGTCCAGAGACGGTTTGAGCGATTTCATTGAAAGTAAGTACAGTTTTTCGGAGAATCGTCTTCTTTTCCATCATCATAGAAACTTGAAATTAATCGGACACAATAACACTATTTCTGTAGACAAGCAGCCACAATTATGATTTTGAACATGGGTATTGTTTAGTAAGTGAGTAAGTACAGTCGACTCCGCTTGGCTGAAATATCATAATTGTAGACAATTCGTTTAAGTAAAGCCAACTTTGGATAACTGAAATTTGGTTCATATCAGCCGAGTTATGATGGCAAAATCAAACAAATGGAAATCGTCACAATAGTTTAGTAAATGGCAAAGACTGTGAGGGGACAAAACATAAACAGACAGAGAGAAACGCAAATGTCAAATTTAAAATGGGCGTTAGATTAACAATTAATTTAAAAGCAATGAAGCGAAGCGTTCTATTTAAGAGGATTTAAAAAGGCAACATATTTGTTTCAGGTAATCGGAATTTCCAGTTAGCGGATTTCAATGTAGGAATTCAAACATGAAGTTTGTCTCAAAAATGCTGAAAAATGTACTGTAATATATGTATGGTTTAAGATAATTATTTTTTTAGTTGAGCGGAGTCGACTGCTTACTTACTTCAAGGGCTCCCCACCCGTAAGAGTCCCTGTCTGAGATACGGCAGCCTTCCACCCTCTGCGATCCCGAGCACACTGCTTCCAGTCTTTAAAACGGAGGCTCAAGAACAAGATTGAAGAAATCACACGACAGCGCATCTCCTTGCCGAAATTAGTGTGAAGCTTTAGTCTACAGTTGATCTGCCGGGCCGAAAGCCACACTGGTACGTGCCGATTAGTGTGTTGCAGAAAGGTTTGAGACGTTCACACAGTACGTTGGATAGGATCTTATATGTGACATTAAGCAGTGATATGCCTCGATAGTTGTTGCAAGACATAGGATCGCCCTTCTTGGAGATGGGACATATGGAGCTGATGATCCAGTCATCGGGCATTCTTTCCTGCACCCAAACTTGGTTGATGATTTGGTGCATGCGCACTACCATAACATCACCTCCGTATTTGAAAAGCTCTGCAGGTAGACGATCAGAGCCGGCGGCCTTGTTGTTCTTTAGGTTTTTTATAGCTAAGCCAACCTCTTCTATACTGGGCGGAAGGACTGGTTCTTCATTGACTGGACGTGGGTTCTCTTCTTGCCCCATCACTCTCTCTTCATTTTGCCGGTAAGCAGCTGCTGGAAGTGCTGTTACGAAGAGCCTGCGTTCCGGTCTTAAAGCCAGCAGCCAGTTGCTTGGCTTTCTTATAGAACTTCCGGATGTTTTTTCGGTCGTGGGACACTTCGATTTCCTTGAGCTGGGAGACTGCGTACTCTCTTTTCTCCTGGCTCGGTACTCATCCCTACTACTCATCGGTACTCATCCCTTGCTGCCGTTGTTTTCCTCTGCAGCGTTCTAATGTCACCTTTTTCCGGTATACGCATACGTCATCAAACCACGGGCTTTTTCTCTGGGGTGGCTGGTATCCTAGGGTGATTTCGGCTACCTCCTTGATGATGTCGTGCTACTGAGACCACTGGTTGTTAGCGTCTATGGTAGGTGAATGCACGGTGGGGAGTTTCTCACTCAGGCGCTCTTTGTAGACTCTGGCGACTCCAGATGTGCTAAGGCGTCCAACGTCGAATTTCTTCTTATGGGCAGTTCGCAGCTTCTTCTCGTTAGACAGCCTAGCTCTGAATCTAGCTGCAACAAGAAAATGGTCAGAGTCGAAGTTTGCCCCTCGGTAAGTGTGGACGTTCAAGATGTTGAATGCGTGCCTTGCATCGATTAACACATGGACGATTTGGTTGGCGGTTCCACCATCTAGAGAGCGCCAGGTTGCTGTGCGGATCCTTAGTCGCGGAAACCTAGTTATACTTATCACCGTATTACAAGCTACGGCAAAGTCAATTAGTAGTAGCTTACCACCTAATCCGCCGAAGATGCATTTCTTGCCGACTTAAGCATTGAAGTCCCCGAGTACAATATTGACATCGTACTCCGGACAAGCTCCGTAGGCTCCGTCTATGAGGTCATAGAATTCCTCCTTTATAGGGTCCTCAGCCTCGTCGGTAGGGTCGTGTGCACATATTAGGCTAATGTTTTGGAATGTAGCTCTGATGCGGATCACAGCCAGGCGATCACTTATCGGCTTGAAGTCCATTACTTTGGATCTAAGCCGATTTCCCACGACGAATCCGCATCCTAACACGTGCAATCTTTTATTACATCTGTAATATATGTCACCATTTTTTCTTTTCATACATTTACACTCCAGGTTTTTGAGTAGCACCTGGAGTGTAGAGTGTCCGTATATTCCAGGTACACACTCGCATGTCCGTTAGCGTTCCGGGTCTAGTTTGCCTTTGAGCTTTATTTATATCCGAGGCTGCCATAGTCTCTCCCATAACTAGATGTTTTTGACGTGGTCGGGAAGTTACCCCGATGGCACAACCCCCAACATGGAGCGCCGGGCCCTGTTCTTGACCCTAGGACAGTAGGCCAGTAGTTCCGGTGCCAATAACCCACTTCGGGGATGTGAGTGCTGCCGTTGACCCATAAAAGGCTCATCCGCCACCAGCTGTTTTCCAACACCCTGGCATAGTGTTGGATATCCCTATAGACCTGGGCTTCAAATAAGTCGAAGCAGCTCATATAGGGAGATCACTTGTTCTACCTAACTGGAACTGTGAACGCCGCCCTTGATCCGCAGAATTCGTCCGCCGCCGTCGGGAAACAGGAGAAGTGCCTTAGTGAGCTGGCACTCCTCCCCACCTCTCTCGTCATCGGCCACCAACGACCTTCCACAGGAGTTTGTTACCCCATCTCCTGTCAAGGTACTAGGCACCCAGCAGTCGCCACGGAGAGGTGAGAAGTCACAGTTGATGATGTTATGCTAAAGTGAGAACGCTTGTGTTCTCATATAATCGCAATCACCATCTTTTGACCACCGACTGCATAAGTATTTAAAATACGCTCTAGGTGTTCAGTGTAAACGTTCTACCAAGCAAATATTCCACGAATAACAAAAACTATTTTAAATTTCGAACTATTATTATAAAACTGTTTCCACATGTGTCGTCATTACGGCGGTTCAGGGTCAGGCGACACCAGAGTAGGGCTTTGCTTAAATCTCCGGTAACTGCGGTGGAGATTGACCCTTACTTTTGAACATTTTTCGGTAACGCCTAATATTGTGTTGCATTAAATAATTAAAAGGGAACTTATCGGAGCGTATCGACCGTGGAGCCCAGGCTTAAGACCTCCGTACTTAATACTACATAAAAGGTGTTGATTAACTCTATTCTTGAAAGGGCCTGGCAAAAATATAAGATTAAGGATTATCATAGGAAGCATGTTAGATTAGCGCCCTGCAACTGGCATAAGACCCCTTCTATATTTTGCAAATTATTTTGATCAAAAAGCACTTAAATAAATGTTCACTTTATATTTCTATGTAAATTAATAAGACATACTATAAAACAAGAAAGAAAACAAAGCGGTTTATTTTTTATCGATTCGCATAAACCAATCCAAAGAACAATCAATACGAATTATTCGTATTTGCATAGCTCCTTTTTCGTTTCTTTTTAAAATGCAATGCAGCTTGCAGCAGTCAGCGAAGTAGGCAGGTAGCAATTCTTCGTTATTTGTTGTACTCGCATTGTTATCGTTTGATTGATCTGCGATTGCAGTTCGATGATTGTTCCCGCACAGAACAGGAAACGGACAGATCGTCGGATAATTGAGTAAGAACAATGCTAGGCTAGCAACAAATAAAATGCCGCTATTCGCACTGCCAATGCTTATCATGGAACCAGAAGTAAACTTGTTCTTGTAACAGAATAGACCTGTAATTTCAAGTGACGTGAATTTTGAATTTTAAAGGAGCAACATTACGATTGGAATTGACATATTGAGAAAGCTAAGTTGTTTGCACTTATTACATGTATTTTATAGGCGCAAAATGTTTACTACGTGGGGCCTTATACGCCTGTATAAGGCGTCACCTTTCAGATTTTAAGTACCGAGGATCCTGTTATTTGTATTACATCCACAACTTAGTACAGCTCATAGAGTTACCATTTATATATTTCCCTCCATTCGCAATCCTGGCACACGGGACCAAATATCCGTCGGGACGGGACCAATGTTTCTTTCGAAGTATAACAATATTTATTATCCTTTCCGTGCACATCGTTCGGCACTGGTAGTATACGAGTTTTGTAAATCAAATACAAAATACAATGTCGGGGCTGCAGTGGCCCCAACCCGCACCACCTTAAAGGTTTGCGCACATCGAACATCTGACAAACATCCAAAAGCAAGAAATGTCATGAAAAGCTTCTCAAAAAAAAATATGCCTTTCGGAATCGGCATTATAGGTCTCTTCATTCGTGCCAAAAAATATTCCTATTTACTTCAAGACCAACAAGTTTTGCATGGTCTTCAATCTTCATTTGGTGTGAAAGCCTCTATCATGGTGCGCTGGCAGTAAAGGATGTTGTCAATATTGTCATCATACCACAGTAGCGCGACGGATCTGTTTATGAATTTGATTTACGTGTTGACGCCTGCACTGCCAGCGCACTGTCTGCTCGAGAACTAAATTAAAGAAGTCCCCTAATAGCATTTTAACTTGCGAAATCCTGTGCATGTTTGAAATAGTTCAGATGAGCTGCTATTAAACTGCACAATTCACCAATTATTCTATAATGTCACTCGACATAGTTTGATCTGTTTTGCCAGCATTCAGTATACATATTGAAGAATGCTAGCATATGCGGCCTTAACGTTTATGAACAGATAGGTGTCTTGACTTGACTTGAGATTCGTTGGCCTTTACCAGGATTTGCCCATTGATAAAAACTTGGTCGATGTGCCAAACGGAAGCCACTGGTACGTGCCACTTCGTGAGTTGAAGAAGGGTTTCATAAGTTCACCATTAACGTGGGATACTATTTTTTATGCTATATTTACACTTAGCAGGGATATTCTCGATACGTCCTCGAAATACAGATTAAATTTATTGTAGGTGGTGCATATGGAGCTGAGTTTTAAGTCATCGTGTTGCCGATTGAATTGTGTTCTAACCCTAAGCAATTTTATGTTTCCTTATACAACAACCTTACAAAATGTACCACTCTTATCATGTATCACTTATTAATGGGCCTTTTTTTTATTCCAAAAATTGTATGTTTGTTCCTCCGATTTTAAAAGAATTTTCAGAAACGAAATCCAGGGTAAGTAATAAACCAGTAATACGAGAAACGAAATTGAGGGCCTTCGAGTTTCTGTAATAGAAATAGTGTGCGGCGAGACTAGTTCGCCATTGAATAGATGTGGATCTTTTTTTGCTATATTACCCATGCCTTTATTATTTCCAGTGCTTCGGTGAGCAGAATTCTTTCGCTTTAAAAGAAGCAAAAAAAAAACTTCCGGATGATGTTTATTTGCAAAACTCAATGATCTCCTTGAGCTGAGAGACTGCGTTATCTCTTTTCTTTCTACCCATGCCCTTAGTTTACTCCGTTCTCCTACACTCTTTCATTTGCTCGTTTTCCGGGCATCGTTTCATATTTTTTGTATATCTTCTGTGACCTTTCCGGTAAAAATGAGGGTGGTCTTAGCTTCTTAATTGATGATGTCGCAGTACTGTGTCCACTGATCGTTGGCGTCTATGGTAGGTGAATTCACAGTGGAGGGTTGCTCGACTTGAACGAAAGACAGGAGGTCGGTATTTTCGGTTCCAGTAACTCAATTCAAAGAAAGTGAGAGTTGCCTATGGCCCATATAGGCTCCAAATTTTTCGAAAAGGTATCTGCCAACACCGTTCCTCGAATTGAATCATTCAGACAGTCATCTTAGACAGGGCCATTTTGTTGTTGCTATTACGCAAGCCGAGCCTCTTATGTATTCGCTTGAATCCCAATGTGTAAGATTTAAGTGCATTTGGTATTGTCATTTGTAGGTATAAACCGAAATTTTAAACAAAATGCCAACTAATGTCAAAAACCAATTTAAGAAATAGCGGATGAATGAAAAACAATTTAAATTTGACCATTTTTGAACAATTTGTCGCTAATGTAATTTAGTTGCGAGATTTAAATTCCTTCTTAATTGACAGACCCTTTGTATACTCGGAACCATTCCGCAAACATATGGGTATATGATTGTTACAATTACCGCATCTTCTTTTCACTGAAACCATAATGGGCATTTAATTGCATTAAAATGACTCTCAAGAGCTGTTAAACGTCGCCCACAGCAATTTGTTGTCAACAGTTTCATGACATTTTACAGAATTGTAGGCCAGCAATGGCAATTTAGTGTCGTGTCAACATCAACAACACTGTCATAGTGAACGCATTAATTTCTATTTAATATCAGCCCAGCGAGTTACTGTGTTAATGTGTCAAAAATAAGCGACTATCAAATTCGTTTCTCTTGCCGTTTGGAGTTGAACCTATTTTTTTTGGGTCAAAAACGTGACCAAACCAACTGATATATCTTCACTTGACTGAGCCCCATCAGAGTGTGGCGTGACAGTGATGTGCAACTTCCTAAAATGGTGGCAATTACTTTTTGGCAAACGTGTAATTAGCTAACTAACGGTCTGGTCTGGTCGCTCGGCCAATTCAATCGTTTCGCTGTGCGTTGCGTATGTGGGACAGTGGATAGGTAGGTACTCGCTGGAGAACAAATTAACTCGTTAAATTTCTTTATTCGTTTCTTCTGCGCATTGACTCGCTTATTGATTGACTGGTAGCACACCCGGAAGATGGGGGAATGGGCTTTTAGTTTCCACAACTTCTATGGTTTGAAGTGTTTTGTTAAGTCATCGGACGTACAAAAACAAAAAAAAACATCTCCAATCGTTGGAGAACCGACAAAGATACGTTAGTTCATCGCTATAGACAGAGGGATGAGTAGTGTTGATGATGATGCATCGTCATCTTCAACATCATTTCATCTTTGGCGTACTTGTAGCTACTTTTTTTCTACTTGGGAAACTACGTATTGTGGTGACCTTGTTGGGTAGCAGCAGCAACAAGGAGATACAAAAACATTTGATAATCACTAATTAGGTGTCTGTTTGTGGCGATTACACATAAAACAAGTCGTGATTAGACTTTTTTGAAGAGCCGCACTGGCATAGCACTTTGCTCTTATCCCGGCTGTCAATCTCCTACCGTGAGAGAGCGAGATAGAGATGCATTTGTTTGAGGTGTCATCGCGCCACCGACCGGACGATGCGACGCGACGGATTATATAGAGCCGATCCATGAGAAGAGATACGTAAATGTTTGCTATTGCAGCACGTACCACGTTCAAGGTGGGGTTACCTTGAGAGAATTTGCCTAATTTTTTACTGCCAATTATTTCATAACTCACCGTCATTCGCATTTGTTGCGGTAAGGAATAAAGTGGGCGAGGTTGCGCATTTTTATGTGGATAAGAATATTAGAGGTATGGGGCATCTATTTGATGGGGAATTTCAGCTAATAAAACATCTTTAACGAGGTATATTATATCCAAAAAAATAATTTCATTTGACAGTAGATGCCAAGAACAGATGTCTGTTCATGCGGAAGAACGCATAGGCCAAGGCCAATGTTATGAATGATGATGTGAGCCGGTGTTCTGGAGGTTTCGAAGCTAAGGTAAAGTGTATGTTTTTGTTTTCTTTGAAAAATATAATTACTTGCGCAGATAACAAACACAACATACGCTTTGGAGTGAAAAGGTATGAACGTACAAGGTATGCGCAGCTGTGAAGGAGAATACTAATTGAATATGATTTATGTGATTAATTGTATCTAATGACGTTCTTTTAAAATATTCGTGTGTTCGGGGAGTGTGTGACAAGCAACTAGTGGGCTTCCGGATTAATTGCCCAGGATTATATACGGAAACTAATGACTTTGGCGACACAGAAGTCTTAAATTATCAGACCAATTAGATGCTTGCAAATAGAATAAAAAGTAATATTGTCGTAGGCGCGTTTTTATTTAATGGTTCAAGTTCTAAGTATTCGAGGTGGCACGCGTTTAATCTGTGGTGCACTTGCATTCCATTCAAATGACATATGTTCGCCATAAATACCAATGTAAAATGTCTGGGAAATTATTTAAAGGTTTAGCAATTTGCATATTGTAAAGAAAAAATACTTTTATTTTAAATAAAAAATCATAAATATAAATCGATACAATCGAAATTGGGTGTCTGAATTGCAGCACCCTTTTATGGCTCGCCACAGGTACTCATAATAATATTTCACAAAGAAAATAGAAAAGAAGACATATAATGTTCTTACCTTATGGATAGGGCATCATATTGTTAGCCCCAATCTGACTGTAGCCTTTCCTTATGTTTTCCGTTTATTTCGTAAAGCTTTAGAAAATAAGTAAAGGTTTTGAGAAAAATTGATATAAAAGCCCTGACAGATGGTCATATAATAACTATACCTATGTTGTCTATCTTGCCGCCACTGTAAATGACAATACCACTTCGGCAGCGCTGACATAGAGCCATTCCAAATCTCTCACATAGAAGGTAGGTAAGGTACTCACATGCAATACAACTGTCTCTCAAATGATATACTTTTTTTAAATATAATAAAACTGTTTATGAACTTTAACAGCGACCTATGCCTAAAACATAGTCACGTGGCATTGAAGCACAGACACGTCAATAAACATTAACCCCAATGCTGCGAAAAATGTCAATCTTCCACAATGGTGATCTATTGTTTGCGCTCCAACACCAGAGTCCGCTGATTGTAAGTACTATTACATCGCTGAGACTCTACACCACAGTTTCACAGCAAACACTTCATAAGTCTATTTGGCCTCTACAAGGAGAATCTACTCGCATTTCGGAAGAAGATGGTACACTCCCATCTCGTTCTCGTCCTCTTGCGGTGCAATCACGAATTCGCGTTTTATTTCTTTCTTGCGAGTTTAGCACCAAATCGAACCTTTAGCTTTAAGCATTTTCATTTGGCATTTAAAAATTTGGGAATATCAATGGAAAATCTGTCGATGAGTTCGACTTGGTAAATTGTCGCTGTTTTTTTTATTTATTTTAAATGCTGCCGCGACTACAGATTCTTCATTTGGCGTTAGTTTTATGATGACACGACGACGAAGATTTGACTTCGTCTGAATGTTAGAGTGCAAAAACGTTACAACAACGAACCGACAACGGTGACGATGACGATGACGATGACGATCCTTTCTTGTTTAAGTGCCATCGACGATTTGTATATCGATGGTACAAGTACTCGTGTATGTAAGTGTCTGTCTGAGAGGTGCCTAATCTCCCGCAGGCCCATCTATGTATAAACAAATCGAGTCGCGGCACCGCACCAAGGTGATCTTGCCAACAGATACGAATACATTTTTTTAACCTTATGCTTAGATACTTTTTGTTGGTTGATTTCCGTGACGATTTTTATTTTCTTTTTGGGAAATCAATCAAAGTTTAGGACTACACGCTGATGATGCACCCGATGGGGAAAAATTAGACGAAAGTGCATTTGATGTT
This sequence comes from Ferdinandea cuprea, assembly GCA_963576555.1. NCBI lineage: Eukaryota > Metazoa > Arthropoda > Insecta > Diptera > Syrphidae > Ferdinandea > Ferdinandea cuprea. Next base: position 37,697,908 of record OY754961.1, read on the forward strand.
ATGCGTTAAAGATCATAGGTCGGCTATGATTTTTCGTTTTAATTAATTGCTTGGCAATTTATTTATTTTGTTAGAAATATTGCTGGATAAATTTACAGATGGATTGTTGTGAGTGGATTTCATTATTAATTAAACGTAAATTCTATTTAAAACACTAAATTTCTTGTAGAGAATTGTGTAAATCTATGCTAATGGTGTAAGAATTCAAATAGAAAAAGTTGGTGATTGAATATAAGTGTTAATTAATTTCCAACGATTATTCAATTTATTTTTAACGCAAGAAGGGAGTTATTAAGTTTATAGTGCGAGGTAGGAATAACAATCTGTTATTTTGTTGTTAGGACGGCAGCCTTCCACCCTCTGCGAACCCAAGCACGCTGCTTCCAGTTGTCCAGACCAAGCGCTCTGCCATCCGCGATGGCTTGGTCTTTAAAACGGAGGTTGGGTCTTCCTTGTCGTCTCGAACCTGGGGGCTGGGATTGAAAGATCCTCTTGGCGGGAGCGTTGTTGTCCATTCGTTCGATGTGGCCGAGCCAATGTAGTCTACGAGTTTTTGCTTTTCGGACGAGGTAGATGAACTCCTTAACTACATCGAAGTTGCTGCTATCAACAGTGACATTTTGTCGTAGTCGGTGAACAGATGGTTTTTTGTTTGGTGATAGCATATATTTAGTCTTATCCTCGTTAACTTCAAGACCAACTAGTTTCACCTGTTCTTCAATAGCCGTGAAAGCCTCTATCACGGCACGCTGGGATCGACCGATGATATCTATATCATCCGCATACCCCAGAAGTTGGACTGATTTGTTCAAGATAGTGCCTTCCATGTTGACACCTGCCCTGCGCACTATCTGCTCAAGAACAAGATTGAAGAAACCACACGACAGCGCATCTCCTTGCCGAAATCCGGTACATGTTTGAAAGAGTTCAGATGAGCTGCTGCCAAACTGCACATTGCATCGCGTGTTAGTGTCACGCGACACATCAGGATCAGTTTTGACGGGATCCCGAATTCGGCCATCGCCACCAAAAAGCACCTGACGATAAATGCTGTCATATGCGGCTTTAACGTCCATGAAGAGATGGTGTGTCTCGACTTGAAACTCGTTGGTCTTTTCCAGAATTTGCCTTAGTGCGAAGATTTGGTCTATTGTTGATCTGCCGGGCCGGAAGCCACACTGGTACATGCCGATTAGTGTGTTGCAGAAAGGTTTGAGACGTTCACACAGTACATTGGATAGGATCTTATATGCGACATTAAGCAGGGATATGCCTCGATAGTTTTTGTAAGGCATAGGATCGCCTTTCTTGTAGATGGGATATATGGAGCTGATGCTCCAGTCATAGGGTATGCTTTCCTCCACCAAAACTCGGCTGATGATTTGGTGCTTCCGCCCTATTATAACATCACCTCCGTATTTAAAAAGCTCTGCAGGTAGCAGAGCCGGCGGCCTTGTTGTCCTTTAGCTTTTTTATAGCTAAGCCAACCTCTTCTATACTGGGCGGATGGACTGGTTCTTCATTGACTGGGCGTGGGTTTTCTTCTTGCCCCATCACTCTCTCTACATTTTGTCCCTTTAGCAGCTGATGGAAATGCTGCTTAAATACATCAACTATTCAATGCGCGTCGGTGACTAGGTTTCAATCGCTGTTACGAAGAGTCTGTGTTCCGGTCTTAAAGCCAGCAGCCAGTTGCTTGGCTTTCTTATAGAACTTCCAGATGTTGTTTCGGTTGCCCTTGTTTTCCTCTGCAGCGTTCTAATGTGTGCATCTTCTGTCACCTTTTTCCGGTATACGCATACATCATCATACCACGGGCTTTTTCTCTGGGGTGGCTGGTATCCTAGTGTGGTTTCGGCTACCTCCTTGATGATGTCGCGATACTGAGACCACTGGTTGTTGGCGTCTGTGGTAGGTAAATGCACGGTGGGGAGTTTCTCACTCAGGCGCTCTTTGTAGGGTCTGGCTACTCCAGATGTCCTAAGACGTCTAACATCGAATTTCTTTTTTTGGGCAGTTCGCAGCTTCTTCTCGTTAGACAGTCGAGCTTTGAATCTAGCTGCAACAAGAAATGGTCAGAGTCGACGTTTGCCCCTCGGTAAGTATGGACGTTCAAGATGTTGCATGCGTGCCTCGCATCGATTATCACATGGTCGATTTGGTTGGCGGTTCGACCGTCTGGAGAGCGCCAGGTTGCTTTGTGGATCCTTAGTCGCGGAAACCTAGTGCTACTTATCACCGTATTACAAGCTGCTGCAAAGTCAATTAGTCTGTAGCCGTTATCTGTTGTTGTTTCGTGGAGGGTGTGCTTACCAACTAATCCGCCGAAGATGTCCGGACAGGCTCCTTAGGTTCCATCCAAGAGGTCATAAGATTCCTCCTTGATAGGGTCCTCAGCCTCGTCGGTAGGGGCGTGTGCACATATTAGGATAATGTTTTGGAATGTAGCTCTGATGCGGATCACAGCCAGGCGATCACTTATCGGCTTAAAGTCCATTACTTTGGATCGAAGCCGATTTCCCTAACACGTGCAATCTTTTATTACAACTGTAATATATGTCACCATTTTTTCTTTTCATAGTACCTGATCCTATCCATCGTATCTCCTGGAGTGTAGAGTGTCCGTACATTCCAGGTACACACTCGCATGTCCGTTAACGTTCCGGGTCCATTTTGGCTTTGAGGTACATTTATATGCATAGAGCAGGACTGGGATTATCTTAGTTGTTCGGGAGAGGGTCTTAATACACAGTTGCGTTCTCAGCCTAAAGAAATAGCAATTTTCAAGCGTGAGTCTTCGTTTGATTTCTGAGACGATGCCGTTTTTAAATGTGTTGTTAGCCGATTTAAGCAAATTCGCTTGCTCCCTCCAAGTTGAAGCTGTCCATTGTGAAATACTAGCCGATTCATCAGTGTTGGGTGTACCTTCTTGTTGACAGCGTATACCCATTACAGCATACCACTAGAGACTCATTTTTGATGCTTCTGTTTCTAAACTCGTTAACGCACCACTGACAGCTCGCTGTTATACCAGTAATATTAATACCATCGGAGTATGCAATTAAATAAATAGAGTTTTAAAATATCGCCCATTGTGTATTGACTTGTAAGTGTGATGTTTAAGAAATCACATGAAAGTGCCTTGCCTTAATCCTTTTTGGACTTTTAAAGCTTCAGGCGCTTGCACAACGCGTCAGGCAAGATATTTACTAGATGATCTGATGACTTATTCCTATATAGCTTGGACTGTCTTATATTTTTCCAACTGACCAACTGAATCCTGAAAATAAGTTGGTGTAAGCAAGGAAGCATGCCCAAGTCATCTCCTAGTCCTCATTACTTTATAAATTACTATCCTCACTTCATTTCGATCGGTTTAAATGTTTTTTTAATATCTTAAGCACCAACTGTGACTCTACTATAAAGTCTTCGTCTTCATCTTCTGAACTTTAAAACATTTATTAGCACCTCTCTGTTAAATACCTCACCCGCTTCTCATGCTCTTACCTTCACTGAAGCCGATGTTCTTCCCTTCTTTTTTGGTCGTAGAGCCCATGAGCTGCTCTTGTTCTTTTTTTCAGCGCCGCTTTGTAGGCCGATATTTTGTGAATACCATATTCCCATGTTAATATTGAGATGAGAACATTGCTAGTAAGTTTCTCCGAGAAGTTCGTACAAAGTAGCGTCGTCCTTTTTATCTGGAGGGTCGTGATGTGAGCAGATATAAGTCAATTTGACGTCTGATAAGGATTTTGTTAATATATGAAGCTTGTCGATTAGTTACACAAATGCGCACCTAAATAGATATTCATCGCTAAAGTATGTAATTAATGTAGTAGCATCACAAATTTAAATTTTTATTTTGGCCGGCGGCCCCCTTTCAGGTTGGTGATGATATCTACACTTTAGCAGTCCATGACCTCCACTAGTTGTGCGGCTACACGAGGTGTTCAGAGTTTCAACATATTATCTGGTTTTATGTTTGTTGTCCTTTTTCCATTTGTTTTGTTATACGTGGTTGGGCAATTAACCCCACGCAAAGCACCCAACTTCTGGGACCCCTTGAAAGACAGAATTATCCGAATATTCCGAAGCCAGTAACCCGCTTTATGAGTGCTGACGCTGTTGTTTACCCAGTGTTAGAGAACGCTGATTGCATTCATAAAATATAAATTTAAATAAACTGCTTCTATGGACGGCTAGAGGTGGTGTATCTCTATCCGACCAAGGGGCATACAAAAAACAGATTTCTTTCAAATAAATTAAAAGTTGGACTCGACAGTAATAGGTATCAATACACTGCGACATAGCTCGAATCAACATTTCGGATGACCAAAGTAGTTGAACACATGCAATTTGATCCTTATTACAATAACCTATCCCTAATAGAGGTACTATATCCATTTGACCAGTAAGTTGAAGTCCGCATGTGGTTAATGCCATTTGGTTGGCAATTTTATTAATTAAACTGCGATTCGGATCCGCCTCATTCCTACTATTATACAAAATGCGGCGCAGAATTATATTCCTTTGCACTCGGGCATTGGTCATAAATTCATAGACGATGATGACAAGAACAACCGCTTTGCCAAAAAAGGCTCAACCAGCATTTCGTGCCAGAACCTACAACGCAGTCGCACAAATACGGGCGCAGCAGAGGGACAACGAATGCGGATTGAAAATAAAATAAAAAATACAATCTGAAATGTATAAACGAACCTTTTGCGGTCTTCAGTTGATGATGCCGCTCGGAAGTCCTCCGACTAACGCAATTTACGGTTATTGCGATTCGCCATTTGTGTCCCGCATATACGTACCGTGAATGCCACATGGATTACAATTGTAAAGTCTTTAAGTCGATTGATAACGATGCTATTGCAGATATCACCCGCGCCGCACCATCACCATCACCAGCACCTCCACTACCGACGATGACGATGACGACCGACGCTCGCTGCTGAGCTCATGTTCACGATCACTTGGGATGGGGTATTTGCTTTAGCTAAATGAATCGCTTATTACTGTTACATGGTCCTCCGCTCACGTGTAGGGGGAAGCAATTTGCCTTTGATTTCGATTAAACTTCTTTTTAACGGTTCTCTCGCCATCCGCACGCCCATGATCGTACATTACCTTCTTGCTCGGTTGTGAGCCATGATCGGTCGATCACTTGTTGTACCCGGTATAGTGGTACACGTTTAGAAGTTTCCGTCTTAATATTCATTGTTTTACCAGCAATTTCAACGGTTCCACCATCTACAGAGATGATGATTGGGCCGGGATAACATTTCATGCGCCACATATTATAGGATGGTGAAGGGGGAATGGGGGGCAAATGCATCCTGCGTGTACTCGTTGCAGTTCGTCCAACATTATTATGGCGAATGGTATACCTTCTGCCGGTTGATAGAGCCATATAAATCGCTTATCGAAAGGGGTAGAAATTTGCCTACTACCAGCTCCCCGAGCATTAAACTGGTTGGTCTAGATGGCGCAAGTCACTTGCACTCACTATTCGGCAACTCGGTGGTTTGAAGTTTGCAGTATTCTATGGCCCTAGGAAGGCTATTAATAAACCAATAAAGGCATAGATTAATCTTAATGGATTTCGATCCAAAAACGGATGCTTCCATGTTGATATTCCGGCTGCCGCGATACATAGAAGTGTTTACATAAAATTCGTGATGATTTCAGTAAAGAAAATAACTCAGGATGCAGATCAATTGGCTTTGGAGGAATCAATTCGTTGCGCAGTGATTTATTTTTACAGTGGGCTGCGCAAGAGCAAAACCTTTTTTGGCGGTCGCTCGCTGGATGAATTTGACTTAATGGCTGAACTAATATAAAAATTTTGCGACTATATACATTGGTACATGTATTCATGCTTCAGAAACCGCGGCAACTTATTTCCTTAGTTAAGCTTTATACACAATAAAGCTGTAAGGCTCATTTTATAAAGACGTACGTGTTATAGGTAGCTCTCAGTTAGCTGTTAGGAATAAGCGTTTAGGTAGCTCTTAATAGTTATCTTTCCTTATGAAAATGTTCAACGGGTTCTATTTTTAAAAAATATGGTTCTACCGGTTCATTAAAAACACGATGACTCGGAGTGCATCGGGGTATTCATCGAAGTTTTGGCTGGTGTTATGGCAATAAGAACTTGATAGTTGACCAATGACAGGTAACCGGTAAAAGAGAAATGGTCCGTTTGTATGTCATCTGTTACTTGAAAATCCTTAAAAAACTTATTGTAAGAATCTAACAAAAATTCATAATGTAAGGTTAAGACAGGTATGCCGCCACAAAGTACTAGGCACTAAAATGGGTCCTTCGCGATTCCTGGAAAAACCAATTTAAAAGTCGTCACCAAAAACTAATCGCAAGAAAAATATCATAGACCTGCATATCTAAGAAAGCAATGAGTCAAGAAAAGTTCCCAATTAACGTCTTAAGTCGAAGTCTATTTAGATTTAAAATCTCTTCAGATCCCTTTTTAAATAGGCCTTCAATACCTTGTGACCAAGTAATTGGTTCATCTCTGACCAGGACTCATAATGACGCTTTGCAGTATTTTAGCCTTTACCACACTGAAGCCTGGTTTTACGTGTATTTTTGCTTAATAACTCCACATCTTTTCTTGTCAGCTTCTTATAGCCTCTATGTTACGGGCCGGGTTCCCAACAAAGTCTTAAGCAATTCTTCTCGTATAATGACATGATCATTAAGCAATAGTTGCGAACTAGCTAGAGTTGGATGGCAATTGATTTCAGCACCACTACATTTAATATTGAGCGAATCTCGTCCGAATATGTTTGATATTCGACATTAATTTGATACCATATTTCTAATGTAGCTGTTCGATATTGTTATTGTTAACAGATGGCCATAAACCGAGAAAAACAAAGGTGTAATAACTCAAGAGAATTATTGGGCACTATCACTTGAACGTTATTAAGAGCGGCCTCTAAAAGTAACCTGCAAGTGTCAACTCTCCATGATAGAGGTTAGCCTACATTTGAGAAATGTAGTGTTGAATCTTGCATAGTGTTGAAACATTAGTAAACCGAAATATATAACTATCTGTTTAAATATTATAAAAAATGCATTTGTACCTTAAATACATTACATTGAAGATGTTAGCGACACCTATTTGGCAGTAGTGTAATTATGTAATTATATAATGTTATACATTTTCGCCTGACTCCTCCTTCTATTATACATACATATTACTCAGAAGATAGTTTACATTTAAAGTCAACCGTGTTTTTTTTTTTCTTTAACCATAATCTCAACATATAGTTTATCATTTTCGCAGAGGCGACTGATGTGGACATCTAGGAGCCTCTTTCGAGAGCATATTGAAACGCCTAAAAGCATTGTTAGCTTCAGTGTTAGCTTCGTAGAATTCCCGCCGATTTTCTTCTTCGACTGCCTATTATTCAGTTTTCTCACTTCACTTCATTGTTTCAAGCTCAATTGAACCGTTTCTCCCATGTGCAAGTATTTCTAAGTGCCGCCTTTTTAACTTCATTTATGTATCAGAAAATATCAGATCGCAATTTGCCTTCCTAGGATTCCTGACTCCTTCATATATTTATTCAAAACGCGCAAAACCACACCTTTATAATGAAAATCCTGATTTGAAGAATTTAGCAAGTTCTGAATTATCAGCGGTCATGATTCAGAACTATTTTAGTACATTATTAGTAATTAATGTTTACATTTTGCTTTTAACATTGTCGCATCCTTTGGAATTGAAAGAAAAAGCGCCTATTTGCTTCAATTCAATGCCAATTACTAAGGCAATTCATTTCAATGAAGTAATCTCAACCGCACCATAACCCCTATTGAGAGTCATAAATCTCTGCAACAGCCCCAGAGAATTCCCTGACCCAAACTTCCAAATCGAATAGATTGGCTCTCCAATCGATTATGGCGGCTAGCAACCTCACTATAGTGCAATTGACCGATTACATCACCAAGCAACTGCATCGTTTATCTCCAGCTCCAGCAGAGAATTATTTTATTTAATAAGCTCCCACTACTAGTATTTGTGATATTTCTGAGGTTTCCATCTCGACGATGACGATGGCAGCCACAGCAGCATCTCGCACATGAGTTACTCGTAGCTTCCAATTCCAATTTCAGGTTCATTGAGCAGCACCAGCATCAGCACCAGCATAGAGAATAGAAGAGCTCAAAATTGGCACACAGTCAATTTTTGCTCGCCGCGCTGATTGAATAAATTGGCCCCAAAGGTGGTGACCCAAACACAACGGACCATGCCTTACTGCTATGCGGAATTCGGATGAATCCACGAGATACATTGGAGGACCCCGTTTTGGAGCTCGCACGCATACGAGCAGCCCGCAAATTGCTAACAAGATCGCACGGTGACCAGTATGCCTGCGCTGTGGTTGTGGTGTTGTGACCTCCCTCCGAGGTATAGGTATTCCAGAATCCCAGAGTCAGGGATCATCTCCAAAGTGGATTTGGATGACGAAGTTGATGAAGACCGTTGTATTGGTCATATATGAACAAGATATATAAACAAAAAAAAAGAGATGTTTAATCAGCGTCGAAGTAGGAAGGAATCACTCTGCACGAAGAGCGCGACACTCTAACGAGACAAGAATGGCACAGAATCTTTCGCAGAAGGTTACTCGCCGAGGAGTCAGTGTGTGTGGTTTGTTGGCCATGGAGGCAACAATATTCAATAGTCCAATCACACAGGCTGTGCCTGATTTTCGTTTGAAACGTAGAATCAATTTCGTTAATTTGGAAAACGTGACGGAATGTTTGCTGAGCATTTTTTGCTTTATGGGTTTTGAATGGATGGTAAGATGTGGATTTGCGGCTGGTTCATATATGAAGTTTTTAATAAATAATTGTCCTCTATGGGTTCATATACACAATGAACCGTGAACGGGAAATTGCTTTTGATTGCTTTTAATTTGAGAGCACATAGGACTTGTTCGGTTTTATGTGACTGATGTGGACAATCCGAGGTAGTAGTGATACCTGGCGTGCAGACCCATAAATCATGGAGGTCAGTGCAATTTGTTTTGTTAAACATAATTTAATATTTTTTTTATTTTAATGCTTGGCAGTTTTGTTCATGAGGGTAGTTTTTTGTATTTAAGAATACATAGTTAGAAGAAGTGCAGCAGTTAATCTCTGCGTTTGCTGCATGAAAAGCGGAAAGTCAGCTGACACGAAGAAGTCGGTAAATAATTTGGAACCAGAGAGGAACACGTTTAATTTTATAGTTCAGTTCAGTTAAGCCAACAACGTTAAGCGTGTTAAATAAAATTAATTTCACTCTGGCACGATGAGGAATTCTGTATGCCATTTTAACGGATTTTTCTTTTGGATGCCTCTCTAATATTTGCATATTTTACAAGAATGGTTTGAAATTGATGAAACGATAGTTACCAAATTGCAGGGAATATTTATTTAATTCTAACTAATTTAATGAATATTCCACTGTAATTAAAACGTAAGTCTGCTTCCCGGCATAGAAGGGGTTACCCCAATAGCTGCGGCCAGAGCAACTCTTCCAATAAGTAGGAAAGCTTTTGTTTCCAAAAATATCTGAAAATTCTCAAGCAAACGAAATTACACCTCGGATAAGGACTGATTTTATGCAGACGACTTTTGGCTTTTTTATTCGGACAAAGATAGGGGGTTAGAAAAATAAGATGGTTAGCTTCAGAATATTAAAAACACCCAAGGTGCAATTATGTGCTGCTCTGTTCTGGAAGATTAGACGAGAATACGGCGTGTGCTAACTATTTTCTAGATAGACAAGCGGCATCCAATAAAATTGATAACTTTGCCTTGAGCCTCAATTTTAGAAGTAGTCTCCGAAACAGCCACTGAGCAGATTTGGGGATTGTACGATACTATCTTCCGGAAGATAACGAAGCAATCAGAAGCATACTGCGCGCAACCATCCCAGACCACTGGATTGTTTTTAAAAAACACTTTTTCATCAAGTACTCCAAGGTTTGTCAGCCGGTAGCAGAGAAGGCAAAGCGCGTGGCTTTCTGAACACACATAAAGGCTTGTCGATGAAAACAAAACAGGTGAATGTCGCCTAGCATTTATCCCAGCAGCTTGGATGAGCCCTAATGAAACTGAACCGAAATGAAGCGGTGCTTGTGGTTGAGAATCAGCTTGAAATATTTAAAGAACATTTTTGCGGTATTTAAGCGGTCATTCTCTATTCATATGCTACCAAATTAGATAGAACTGAAATTATAGCTTAGAGCTGAAATAATCCTGTAGTGCAATAACCAATTCCTCAAAGAACACTAGACGCGCAGCAAGCAAGCTTCCGCTACGATTCCATGTCTTTTTCTATACAGGGAAAGTATAAGGCTGCATTGTTCCACCAATACTATTCCTATTGGTAAGTGACGATGTGCTTCGAGTAGCTTTGTTGACAGGAAACCGTGGAATTCGACTTTCGATTTTTATCAAATGTCAACAGATGTGGAGAAGCAGGCAGATGTTGTCGGGCTTAATAATACTACTTACATAACGTGCTCCCGACCCGAAGAGTGCCTGCTTAAGACACGGCAGCTTTGCATCCTCTGCGATCCCAGCCACACTGATTCCACTTCTACAAACCAAGCGCTCTGACATCCGCGATGACTTGGTCTTAAAACGGAGGTTCGGTCTTCCTTGTCATCTCAAGGGGGCTGGTATTCGGAGATCCTCTTACCTGGAGCATAATTGTCCATTCGGTCGATGTGGCAGAGCCAATGTAATCGACGAGTTTTGGCTTTTTGGACTACATCCACATATTGGTACAGTTAATAGAGTTCGCGGTTTTATCTTCTCCTTCATTCGCCATACTCGCACACAGGACCAAATATCCATCGAGGAATTTTTCTTTCGAAAGGGCAAAAACTTAAGTTTTCAGAAGACTGAAACAACTTTAACAGCTCGGCTATGCATTGCTGGAGAACGCTTAGAAAAGTATCAGATTTAATTGTGGATCGAACTGTATAATTTCGAAGCAACGCAAAGAGCTAAAACTGTCCTGCACCAATGTCGTATCGGATAAGCACGCGGAGAGTGATCATAGATATAATAAGAAAGTTACAAACCCTCATTAACAAGTGTCTTATGTGTAACATCTGACCCAGTCACCATATAGGTACAATCATAAAACGACGCATGTGGCGGCAACTAATGCTGCTTTGCAATTAAACGTAAGAAAATCTTACCACCGAAGTATAAATTAAGCTATTCCAGGAAATCGCTGTTACATCGGTTTGGCAACACAAATGGGTTCAAAAGTCTTAACGTGAAAGATAAAGGGCAAGCTCATTCGTTAAATGACCAAGAAATCAATCGGAATCCTTAAACACAATGGAGTCGCAAAATTATTATAAAATCATCACTCCCCCACAACTGCAGATGCTATAATTATAGTAGAGTTACAAAGATATACGTGTACAGTATCAGCATATGTTATAGAGCAGCAGAACAAAGTGAACCGTTACATTGATATTTTACAAGTTACAATACAAAGATACATTGTTATGGATACGGATACACTGCAGCAATAGCTCATGGGAAAACTGAAAAGACCCTCCACCCTACTCCAAACAACTATACAATACAAGCCAATTGCCAATCAGCCATACTAAGCACATGTCCCCAAGTACAAAGAGTCAGTACGACCGGAGATACAAGTAGCTATATATTTATGTATATATATTATATGTATGCAATCGGCATGGGATTATTGCTGTTCGTACTCCTTGTGGTTTGTTTTTGCGTCCAAGTTGCGTACTTATTCGTCGTACTCGCATGTAATAATTATCTTCCCGCAATGAGTTCGACCACAGAAGAGTGTGGTGAATGGCGGCGGCGAACCATGTTAGTGCCGATTGCTGGCTAGGGCTATATTTGTAGTCAAAGAACGACAACGACATACAAATCGATTTGCATTTCCGTTTTTTACTGGCAAAATTCTCCTTTATTTGTCTCCTCGTCGGTTTTGCTTTGCTTCGCTTGTGTTATCCTCAAACAAAAGACATAAAAAAAACCCAATAAATTGCTAAGGTTTAAATACCGGAAGTCTAATATGCTAAAGACCTTTAGAATGGACACATTCGCTTGTAACGAGCATGGCATTTCTTTCCCGAAAACTAAGTTGCAGTTTGACTATGTTTTTTTTGCCGTTGAAATGAAAGTGTCTAGGAAGTTTTTCCAAATCACCTCAAAGACAGAAACATCAAGTGGTACCAAGGTGCTAATAACAGCTTGTCTTGCGGTTTTATTTTGATTTTGAATGCGAAAGAAACTTAGTCTTGCAACTAATTCGTAAATTAGCTTCGTATAAGATTTAAAAGAAAATAGTAATCATTATGACAGCTAAAATTCTAATATAGCCTCAAGGTCGTGGAAAGTGCATCGAAGTGGTACTTATAGCATAATGCTTGCTGGGTAACCTAAACATGGCCATATTTTGATAACACTATCAGATTTGTGTCGTGGAGGGCTCCCACGGGCTCCTCATTTAGTGCTGCAGTTATTATATATAATACATACATATATAACACAAACACAAACAATATAAAATGCTCTAGGACACCAGAACATAATTACGCAAACAAATGTTTAATTTAAATTTACTTACATATATGTAAGTCAATCGCAGGATTATTTAAGTCATAAATTCTGCTCATGTGCGTAACTGTCCTATGATAAGCGTTAAACATATGCAGATCCTACGTTAGTTGTGAGCACCTCCACGGAAGTTAAATGCAATGGAAGACAACATATCAGGGGCATCTATATGACCTTTTCAGTATACATATGTTGAGAGTGGAGTAACATTTGAAGATGTTTGATGGGTGGAAGGTTATATGGATCATCCAATGGAAAACCAATAAGGGTAAAACGGATAAAGTTGGATTCAGACGGATAGTTTCAATTCAAATTTAGTGAGTATTGTAGTAAGCAGTCCAAACTTGTGAAGCATACTCTAGATGGGGACGGACGAAGGAATTGTACAAAGACTGAGTAACGTAGGGTCGTCAAATTCTTTAGGCTACCTCTTAATAAAGCCCAGCATGAATTTATTAACAACAACGCAAATATGACCAATAAAGTTAAGTTTAGGACCAACGAAAACTCGGAGATCTTTAAAACTATCAACATGACGTTTCAAATTGGAACGAAAACGTGTTCTTGAATATGACATTTTGATTTTTGACAGATTTAAAAATATTGCTGGATTTACTACTTACTTAGTTACTGGTATATTTGAACATATACAAAAAACAAATTAATGAAAGCAATCTGGGAACAGCTATTTACTTACTTACTTAGTTAACGGTCGACCGACCCGTGAAGAGTCCCTGCCTGAGCACGGCAGCTTTCCATCCTCTGCGATCCCGAACACGCTGCTTCCAGTTGTCCATACCAAGCGCCATCGCATCCGGTCTTTAAAACGGAGGTTCGGTCTACCTTGTCGACTTGAACCTGGGGGCTGGGATTCGAAGATTCTCTTGGCTGGAGCGTTGTTGTCCATTCGCTCGATGTGGCCAAGCTATTGTAGTCGACAAGTTTTGGTTTTTTTGACTACATCCACATCTTGGTACAGCTCATAGCGTTCGCGGTTGTATCTTCTCCTCCATTCGAACCATGTTAGTGCCGATTGCTGGCTAGGGCTATATTTGTAGTCAAAGAACGACAACGACATACAAATCGATTTGCATTTCCGTTTTTTACTGGCAAAATTCTCCTTTATTTGTCTCCTCGTCGGTTTTGCTTTGCTTCGCTTGTGTTATCCTCAAACAAAAGACATAAAAAAAACCCAATAAATTGCTAAGGTTTAAATACCGGAAGTCTAATATGCTAAAGACCTTTAGAATGGACACATTCGCTTGTAACGAGCATGGCATTTCTTTCCCGAAAACTAAGTTGCAGTTTGACTATGTTTTTTTTGCCGTTGAAATGAAAGTGTCTAGGAAGTTTTTCCAAATCACCTCAAAGACAGAAACATCAAGTGGTACCAAGGTGCTAATAACAGCTTGTCTTGCGGTTTTATTTTGATTTTGAATGCGAAAGAAACTTAGTCTTGCAACTAATAAGTCATAAATTCTGCTCATGTGCGTAACTGTCCTATGATAAGCGTTAAACATATGCAGATCCTACGTTAGTTGTGAGCACCTCCACGGAAGTTAAATGCAATGGAAGACAACATATCAGGGGCATCTATATGACCTTTTCAGTATACATATGTTGAGAGTGGAGTAACATTTGAAGATGTTTGATGGGTGGAAGGTTATATGGATCATCCAATGGAAAACCAATAAGGGTAAAACGGATAAAGTTGGATTCAGACGGATAGTTTCAATTCAAATTTAGTGAGTATTGTAGTAAGCAGTCCAAACTTGTGAAGCATACTCTAGATGGGGACGGACGAAGGAATTGTACAAAGACTGAGTAACGTAGGGTCGTCAAATTCTTTAGGCTACCTCTTAATAAAGCCCAGCATGAATTTATTAACAACAACGCAAATATGACCAATAAAGTTAAGTTTAGGACCAACGAAAACTCGGAGATCTTTAAAACTATCAACATGACGTTTCAAATTGGAACGAAAACGTGTTCTTGAATATGACATTTTGATTTTTGACAGATTTAAAAATATTGCTGGATTTACTACTTACTTAGTTACTGGTATATTTGAACATATACAAAAAACAAATTAATGAAAGCAATCTGGGAACAGCTATTTACTTACTTACTTAGTTAACGGTCGACCGACCCGTGAAGAGTCCCTGCCTGAGCACGGCAGCTTTCCATCCTCTGCGATCCCGAACACGCTGCTTCCAGTTGTCCATACCAAGCGCCATCGCATCCGGTCTTTAAAACGGAGGTTCGGTCTACCTTGTCGACTTGAACCTGGGGGCTGGGATTCGAAGATTCTCTTGGCTGGAGCGTTGTTGTCCATTCGCTCGATGTGGCCAAGCTATTGTAGTCGACAAGTTTTGGTTTTTTTGACTACATCCACATCTTGGTACAGCTCATAGCGTTCGCGGTTGTATCTTCTCCTCCATTCGCAAACAACCTCATCGCACACAGGACCAAATATCCGCCGAAGGATTTTACTTTCGAAGGAACCCAGTATTAGCTTTCCTTTCCTGCTTATTGTCCAGTACTTGGCGGCGTATAGCAGAACTGGCAGAATAATGGTTTTATAAAGGATACACTTTGTCCTTCGAGTTAGGAGTTTTTTTTACCATTGGTTTGGCAACCCGAAGTATCAGCGGTTTAGTAGGGTAATTCTTTGTCGGATATCCACCAGGTTGTCATTAGTGCAGTTGATATTCACACTTAGGTATTTATATAAACTCCTTAACTGCCTTGTAGTTGCTGGTGTCAACAGTGACATTTTGTCGTAGTCGGTGGACAGATGCTTGTTTGTTTGTTGATAGCATGTATTTAGTCTTGTCCTCATTAACTTTAAGACCAACTAATTCCGCCCGTTATTCAATAGCCGTGAAAGCTTCTACCACGGCACGTTGGAAGCGTCAGATGATGTCAATATCGTCCGTATATACCAGTAGCTACACTGCGCACTATTTGCTCAAGAACAGGTTTGAAGAAGTCGCATTATAGCGCATCACCTTGCCGAAATCCGGTACATGTTTGGAAGAGTTCAGATGAGCTGCTGGCAAACTGCACATTGCACCGCGTGTTCTCCAGCGTCACGGGGCACAGTTGAATAAATTTGGCCGGGATCCCGAATTCGGCCATCGCCATGTAGAACTCCTGATGATGAATATTAACATATGCGGTTATTGAGTCTCGACTTGAAATTCGTTGATCTTTTCCAGGATTTGCTTCAGTGTGAAAATTTGGTCTATGGTCGATCTGCCGGGCCGGAAGCCACACTGGTACATGCCGATTATTGTGTTGCAGAAGGGTTTCAGACGTTCACACAGCCTTGATAGTTCCTGCAAGACATAAGATCGCCTTTCTTGTAGATGGGGCATATGGAGCTGATTGATGATTTCGTGCATGCACCCTACAAAAACGTCGCCTGCGTGTTTGAAGATTTTGCAAAACTCACAAGCACAAGGTGGCTTGCGCAAGGGAAAGATACCTCAACCAACATCTGGAGGCAGTTTGCAAAAGATCGAGCTAATTGAAGCGTCTTATTGGTTGAGGGGCACATATATCCAGACTGTAGCGCCGCTTAAGTAAGTAATAGCTTATTTATGCAGGCACATGCCCATGCACATGTTGATAGGACAAGTATGAAATTAAAAAATATGCACATATTGCAAAGAGGGACGTGGCAGCCGCGCGATTATTTAACTTCTGCTCCTGAATGACCTAGCTACAATTATTTATTTTTAAATATGAATAGTGTCTTATAAACAAACAATGAATGCATTAATCGAATTGTACTTTGCACAGATAGCTTATACATATTGTCGGCCTCATAAGCAAACCTCGTAACGCACAAATATCAAAATTTACAGGAGAAATGAAATAGTATATCAGTGCCATAAGTGCAGTGGAGTTACGCTGTACAAAAATGTAATTTAAGCTTATTTAGAGTTTTGAGGGAGATACATGGTTTTCTAGAAATGCGCGCTAGCATATATATTTTATAACGGCATTAAAATGACATTTTCACCAAAAGTGGAGTTTGCTCGTGAGGCTAACGACATGTAGAGAATATTTTTAATTTGAAAGCTTAAAAGCTAAATAAATTTACTGATCTTTTTTACTGACTTGTTAGAAGAAGTTTTACCATTTATTTTTATTTATTTTTGTGTGTGATTTTTCTCGAACTGTAATCAGGAAAATATGTATTTAAGTGCGCAAGCGGACTAGAGCATTCATCGATTACATAAAATCATTGCTATCAAAATCAATCTCTCGTTAATGACCTTAAAAACCTACCTTTCTACTGTCAACAACGGAACATTTGGAACCTCCATACTCACCATTTGGTCTCTTTCGAGTTTTACCGAACAAATTGCGAGAAAACATTTATACCTCGCTTAAGGACCTTTATAAACATCTTTCACTTGTTGCTAGCGATGACGCAACCAAACGCCATAACCTTATCAAAGATGCCATTTCTAACCAACCCAGCCACCGTCATGCACTTATGCAATCGACAATTCGCCACAATTTGTGTACGCGACTATTTAACCAATTACTCCTCCAGGCCTTGTGACAGTGAACGGACGGCGACGTGTTTCCGTATTTCATGTTTCCTTTAGCACACACTTCTTCGACCAGGCCATTCGCCAGTCTCGTTTCCACTGCTGCACCGCATCTTCGTTGCGATAACGCGCTCGAGTTGAAGAACCCCACCTCGCTTATAATCCATCTTCAGCCAATCAACCAACTCTATAACCATTCCACGACCGACCACAACTACCACCACCACCATCAACAGTGATTGTTCCTCTGCTCTTAACATGCACGAAGCAATTCTTCAGTTTGCTCTCTGTGCGCACGCTTTCAATCCGCTTGCTTTTGCGCCTACCTTTGCCATGGTATAGTGCCGATGGATAGATAGAAAAAAGTGGTCTTCTCCAGTTCAGTGAACTTTTTTGGCCATCGCCAAATGCATCTGCGCATCTGATCTACAGCTCACTTACGCACCACTCTGCGCAGCCACATACCTTGTACATATGTATCTACAGTATTCGCCTAAAACTCGTACCCGTGACGCCCTGGGCATACACTGCCAGCAGACAAATCACCTGTCCAGGGCTATTCTGTGTGTGCGATCAATTGTGCGGGGCTAGGCCACCGCGCAATGGACGATGTGCTGACTGAGTGTTAGATGGCTAATTTGTATGATGGTCGTGCGTTGTCGGTTATTAATTACGCTCGCTTTATATGAATATCGCACATCCGCCCACAGATTTTCTGGGAACTTCGTGCCCCGGCATTATGCAACGGACATTGACGTTGCGGAGCTCCCATGCAGGCGACGACGCGAAGACGCAGCGACAGTGGGCCGGGGCACGTTCTGGCCCAACGTTAGTATTGGACTCTGTCGAAGTGCTTTGATGTTTCCCAACGTAAATGGGCTGTGTTGGGCTATTCTTTGGTGTCAGCTTGTTTGATGGCTGGGAATTTGGTGTTGTTTTGAAAGATTGTTTGTGGTTGGCGCACGTATCCAGATACTCATATGGAGGAAGAACAACGCTGTACCTATATGAGGTTGACTTTGAGTAATTACAAAAGAACGCACTTCATTGTAAGCGGTGATTGCGACTCGATTGGGGACAATGACCTAAAGAATTTGCGGTCGCCCTGCTATTTGGAAATGACAGTTACCTAAGACGCACTTCGGTTCAATTTAATTGTGGATCCTAAACGAATGAAACAATATTCTAATAGCTAAATAACGTTGTAAATTGTGATACAAATGTATTGTGCGTTAGTTTAAAAGGAAAGGTCAAACATTTTCCGTTTAGTATGCTACTTGACTATTACATACTTTTCCCAGGTAAAGTGGCTCATTGGCGATTGTCATGGTTAGAGAACTACATAAATGCTTTTCATTGCGAAAATCTTGAAAATAAAAAGGATACACAATACATACAACATTTACAGCGAAAGCGATACTCTATTGAAAACAAATAAAGGGTGATTTTTTAGCTGGTTTGGTTTTGGCAACACTGGTTTTGACAGCTGACGTGTGTTTAGTACCTTGTGTCACTGTCAAACAGCTTCAGTTTGGTTTGCAATTTAACCATGGATCGTCTTACAAATGAACAACGCTTGCAAATTATTGAATTTTACTATCAAAATTCGTGCTCGGTTCGAAATGTTCATCGCGCGCTGCTTCCATTTTATGATCGGCATTCTCGACCTTCTGAGCAGTCTATTCGGAAGATTGTGACCAAATTTCGCACCAAATTTACTTTGTTGGACATTAAACCACCAACACGTTTACGTACTGTGCGTATTGAAGAAAATATTGCGGCCGTATCAGCTAGTGTGACAGAAGACCGCGAAATGTCGATTCGGCGCCGTTCCCAGCAGTTAGGCCTTTGTTACAGCACTACGTGGAATATTTTGCGGAAGGATTTGGGCGTAAAGCCTTTTAAGATACAGCTGGTGCAAAAACTAAAGCCAGCCGACCTACCACAACGCCGAATTTTTGGTGAATGGGCTCTTGGAAAGCTGGCCGAGGATCCGCTTTTTTATCGAAAAATTGTGTTCAGCGATGAGGCTCATTTTTGGTTGAATGGGTACGTAAATAAGCAAAATTGCCGCATTTGGAGTGAAGATCAGCCAGAAGCATTGCAACAGCTACCAATGCATCCCGAAAAAGCCACTGTTTGGTGCGGTTTATGGGCCGGCGGCATTATTGGGCCATATTTCTTCAAAGATAATGCGAATCGCAGCGTTACTGTCAATGGTGAACGCTACCGAGCGATGATAACAAACTTTTTTTTGCCCGAAATGGAAGTTCTTGACTTGCATGATATGTGGTTTCAACAAGACGGTGCCACATGCCACACAGCACGCGAAACAATGGCGCAATTGCGAGGCGAGTTTGGTGAACAGTTAATTTCACGTTTCGGGCCGGTCAATTGGCCGCCTAGATCGTGCGATTTGACACCATTAGATTATTTTTTGTGGGGGTATGCCAAGGCTAATGTGTATAGGGACAAGCCCGCTTCGATTGACGCACTGGAAGCCAACATCCATGCATTCATTCGTGAGATACCGGCCGATATGTGTGAAAGAGTATGCCAAAATTGGACTCAGCGGATGGGCTACCTGAGACGCAGCCGCGGTCAACATTTGCATGAAATTATCTTTAAACATTAAATTGCAAGGTTCAAACTATCGATTCGAATAAATATTTCATTCATTTTTTCGAATTTTTTGTGTTTTTTTTTTTAAAAAAGTTCTAAACCTCTTAAAAAATCACCCTTTATGTACAAAGATGGTCTTTGAGATTTGCAATCACTGTATTTCTCTTGTTGTTGTACATTCAGTATATTTAGTTCACTTAAAGACCAACTAGCCAGTAGCAGTGAAAGCCTTCCGATAATGTCAATATCGTCCCCATAGATAGTGACTTCTGTGTTGACACCTGCCCTGGCGCACTATCTGCCCTTGAAAAGAATTGAAGAAGATGTAACTCTGATGCTTTCAAAATGCAAAATTTTCACTTATGAATAGTTCTATGGCATAGTGAATAGGTTTCATGACACAAAATACATATATACAGTAGTGGACAAATAAAAGTTACCACCAGAAAATTTAAACTAACCTTTGCTGAGACTCTCTGGATTCGAATAGTTATTAAATTAGTCCCCAAAACAACAGTATTTTACCGTTCTAAATTTATTGTAAGAAAAAAACAGCAATTGCAGTTCGCTTCATGGACAAATCAGAGCTGCAATTTTAGTTTTTTTTTTAAATAGCGTGGTGGTAACCAATAATTAAGCCAATAAATGTCTTGTTTAAGTAACATTTATTGGCTTAAACAAGAAATCTAACTCAAATTCATACCCGTATTGCACTTGCATGTCTAACCAACAAACGAGTGTATATCAGTACGTTTAATATATTATTTAAGTGTTCCTAAAGCGTTGTTGGGTTCTCACCTGATATAATTACATATGTATATTTAATGAGTCGCCCTAATCAAGATTAATTTTATGTTTTGAGACAGACTCAGTTACATATGGTACTTTTTATATTCCATCTTGCTATTTAGTTTCACTCAAACATGTTCGAGCGAAATTATTCCACTCATTTCGAACTGTTATAATGCGCCTTAGCCAGTCCTATTACTACACTACAGTCAAGCAACAGCATGCAAGTACACTGTTAAAAATCTGCAGTTCATCAAACTCACTCTGCTCCTCTTCTTCTACTCTGTGATATGTGCTGGTGCTGCTGCTTAGGTTTAGCTTCACCATGCAGATGCAGCAGCAGCATAATCAAGCAATATACCTATTCGCGAGGTACACATACTTTCATTAGTTTCCAAACGTCCCACACACTTTATACTCGATGCGATGCAATGTTGTGCGCTCATGTAACTTTGTTTTTGTGTTCATTCCCTTGTTTTGTATGTTTCTTCCTTTCCTTTTTTATCCATCTAACGAAACGTTTTTTTTTTGTATTCTATTTTTTATCGTTGCTTCTCGTTGAAGTTGAGGTGAGGACTTTTTTCTGTTTTCATTTTGTTACCTTCCCGGGTGCAACTAGTGTTGTGGCAAAACCGGCTTTTTAAATACTCAACACCCCCAATGCCTTCGATGGTATCCAATTTAACTGGATTTAACACTAATACATGCATATTTTGGCCAGGAAAGAGAGAGCGATAGAAAGAGAGAGAACTCAAGAAACAGAGTTGATAAAAGAGGAAAACAAAGAGAGCGAAAAAGAAACTATGCAATTCCGCTCCGCTCGGGCTGGTGGAGTAAAATATATTATGCTGGCTGGCCTGGCAAAGGCAATTTAGTGCCACTGCTATTGATTGAAAGCGAAACAAAAACATTCGCCCACCACCTCTTATGGGGCAGTGGAGACTTTTGTTTGTGGATCCGAGTTGCCAATGAGGTAATTTTGTGTCTAATTTTTCGAAGAAAAACCTCTCTGTGTAAATATAAAATTTTAAAACACTTCTCAGGTTTGCACCTCGCTGAAATAATCGATTTTGTATTTATATGTACATGGGTTAAGTATCTCAACAGATTTCACAAATCTAGCCAAAAAACATTTTGCTTAAAATCGGTTTATTTACTTTTCCAAGAACTGTTGCTTTTTAAAGAATGTTTGCAATAACTGATCCTATTAGATCTTAGCTAAGCCCAGATAATAAGCACAGTTGTACCCTCAGATAAAACTGGTGACGGCAAACATGAATTTGTCGTTTATTATCAATAGTTTGTATGCAAACGTCATATATATAAGATATTTTTTGTAGAGAATTGACAGCGCAGGTTGTTAAAGGTGGTTTTACTTATTACTACTTACTTACTTAGTACTGCAGGAGAGTCAGCAGCTTACCATACAGTACGGTCCCGAGCAAGATGTGCCACCATGGCTTGGTCTTTGAAACGGAAGTTCGGTCTTCCTCGGCTTCTGATTTTTTTACTTTTTTAACTACATCGACATCTTGGTACAGCTTACAGAGTTCGCAGTTGTATATTTTCCTCCATGAGGGCCATACACTCTTTCGGGAGAAGGCAGTACAGAGTTAAAAAGATCAGTGTTTTATAGAGCTTTTTGTGAGTAATCACTTAGAAGAAGATGATGTAGGTAAACTCCTTAACCTATCTAACAAGCATGTGTATGGTTTTGTCTCTGCTTACTCTCAGATCAAATAAATTAGCATGTCCTTTAATTGTTGTGAATGCCTCTACCATGGTACATTGAGAGCGATAAATGATGTCGTTAAGAACAGAGCTTGCAACATGTTATCAACACGTCTATCTTACAGTGTCTTGTATATAATATAAAGTTGATCATTTCTGTACATTCTAAAGTTTATTTACCTTATAAGCGAGGCTATCGCTGTCAATAAAACGTTAGAATTGTAGTCTGAAATTCTAACAGTCTTTCCCAGAAGATATATTTCAGAGGTTTCTAATATATGAATCTCTAGTTAAATATGTTACAACATCCCAATCCCAACTGGCAGAGCAGTGCTTAAGGGTTAACCTGCTAAACTACGATTTAATGTAATCAGCGGTGATTAAGATTAACCCTAAAACCATGGACCCTGGAAAAGCAGCACTGTCTACTTGACACTCCCGTTTGAAAATTTGGAAATAATTTTATAAACTTTTTTAAGCAGGGCGATTTCAAAGTGCAAATTCTTCTTTACTGTATGTATTACTTAGATGTATTTTTCAGGGTTTGCTGTGGTAAAACGTTTTCAAAATTAAAGGAAATTTCAGCAGCTACATATACCGCAGGGAAGTGATCTCGGGCTAACCCTGAACTTAATATTCAGCCGAACTAAATCGGGCAACAATAGCATTATGTTTACCTTTGCAGACGTAGCTTCCTTTTCTTAACAACTAGATCTGCATTTATCAGCGGTTAATGCCCCACTGCAAAGTCCGATAAACATACAATATTATTCTTCAACCTCTTGTTCAGCAGCTTCATATAATTTCAATTTATATACTTGCATTTATGCCTAGGCTGCTGTTTGGGTTTTGGGTTAATGTGAAAAAAAATAAGTAAGTACATACATAACTTGGTACTTACTTCCACAATCATAGCAACACTAACTAAGTATTAGTTTTGGTAAAAACAAAACCAACCACATCTTCCGTTCTTGGAGAGTTTTACCGAGGCGGATGGTTCTTGTTTTACTATGGATAGACCCGTATGTTGCCATTGCCAATCGCCACCAGAACCGGTGTTGTTGATCAGCATACCACTAAAAGACAACAACTGTGATCCGCGGTTAATGATGATGGCGATGCTGCTGATGATGATGATATTGATGATGATGGTCGATTATTGAGCACGAACCCGTACCCGAACCGAACCCGAACCTTAGCCACCATAGCTAGCAAGAGATTTTCTTATTTTATTTTATTTTCCGTCATTTCATACCATTCGTTCGCTCTCTTCTATTCCATTAATAAGCGATGCGACACGAATAGTAGTAGTAACCAAGTAGCAGTAATGCGAGAGAAGGAAAATAAAAAAGTCTCCACCAGTCTCTCCACTCCTATCCATTTAACACACTGCCGTTAGTTAAAGTTGCCCACAATGCTATACAATAGATACTTTTGTATCTTTTTCTCTATAACCAGGTTCTGCAACTGGTAAATTCAGCACTGCGCTCGCTGCCGAAGACATTTGTTGCACTACACAACGCGATACGTACGACTTCACTCCACTACTAGTTGTGCCAGTCGATTGGGGGTTAACTCAGTCGAGCTTTTCCATTCGTCGGATGTGTACGCGTTTAAGTTGGATAGAGAGAGCGGTTTCTTTTCCATTTAGCGATAGATTCCTCTTGGAAGTTCTTCAGTCTTGAATACTAAGTAGATAGTTTTGCAAAAATAATTTTAAAATAAGATTAACACACACACATACAAATATATACACCTATAGCGGTAGCTTGAATAATAACAAATAGAATTTTTAACGGTATTCAAATACCTACGTTACCTACCAAGTGATTTTTGATATTGTATCTGGAAAATAAGTTCAAAAGAATAGTTTAAGTTGAGTGCTTTTCCAAATTTCACAGTGCGCGAAAAAAAAACTCACATGCAAACCGGTTAATATTAACCACAAAATAATACTAAAATAATTGAATTATTGTCCATGTTTATTCAAGTTAACGAGTTTAGTTAAAGATAAAATTGTGCCTGCTCTCGTTCAAGGAGAAAGAAATTGGCTTTTCTTCCTCCTCGTATCCGTTCGTCTTTGGCGAAAGAAAAAAAGTTAAACAGCAACAACAAAAAAATATTTAAAATAAATAAATTCGTATTGTATATACATTGTGTGGCTCTCCTCTGCTGTACCGTTTCATCGTTGATTCGCATCGCCTCGAATAACGTATGAAGTGGGAGATAAATTAGCACTTGAGTGAGTTGCAAGCAAAAAGAAATAAAAAAAAATATTTTAACCAGTGAATAAAAAAAGAATATCTTTTTTAAGAAAGGATTAACGGAAAGCCGAAGCAAGACAGAGAAAGAGCAAGAGAGATTGTCAAATTCGGTCACCTAAATATATATCCGATTTCGCCGTTAAAGACACGATAAATCTTCTCCAAATAACCACCGAAAACAGCTCACTGGAACAGTGGATGAATTCGCCGTCTGACCAAGAGTATCTTTAAGGTAGGTTACCATTGATGATGTGATGACTGTTTATAATCTTGTTGTTTGTTTTCATGTTTTGTTTGATGTACAAATAAAATTGATTGTAGGTACGAGGTTGAAGGAAAATATTTACCCAAGGGTTATATTTTGTTACAAAATGAAAGTGAAGTCGCTGACATATGGTTAACTTAAGTTGAGCTCTCCCCTCTCCGCTACTGCTATTGCCAATCCACAACAACACTGTCGTTGTAAATTAATTAATATTATTGTTAAATAAAAAACCGGTGTAGGAAGTCAATTTAAGAATATAGGGGAGCTTTGTTTGTTTGTGTGACGGTTAAATTTACATACTTGTAGCGGTTTCTCTATGGAATGCGGGAGTGTGTGACGTATTGGTTCAAATATGGTGTTCTGTTCTTAATTCTGGTTTCTTATTATTATTTTTTTATATTTTTTTTTACTTTAGAGAAGTAGCTAGCTTTATGTATGTGTTTAACTTTTGAAAACATTTAAAATTCCGTTATGGGTCCTTCTTTGGTATCTGCTACAGCAGTGTTCAATTGATTGGTAAACAACGATAAAAATCAAGTAATTAATTTTTTTTTAAACATGCACATATAAAAATTAGTTAAGAATTTTTTTTGTTGTTGTTTTCGTATGACTATCTGAAGGCCAAATCGGTAAAAAAAAAAGTGATATAAAATTTATTTTTGTTGAAATAAGTTGGTCTTGTGATTTTATGTGGTCTTGTCTAGAACGCAAGCGCCAACGTAATTTGATTATGGATCAATAAAAGATTAGGTACTGCGGGGAGTAGGTAGACGAAAACAATAAGGGGTCATTCACTTTCTAAATTAAATACTCGGTATGTACTGACTGACTGAAGTCAATTTTAGACGTGAAAAGTATCTGGATTAATCCGAGATTATATGGTCCACTCACTAGCCTAACTTAATTCATTTTATCACGTATGATCAAACTATGTTCCTATTCCTAAATCGTTGTCCTTTGCATTTTTAACAGTTGAAAAACCATTAATTTTCACCAGCCCCGACCATCATACTATAGTATCCGTCCAATCAAACATTGCAAATAAACTTTATTCCTTAACAAAATATTATTAGATTTATACCACTTATCGAGTCGAACGAAAAACTAGCGTATGTGACTTATTTTGTACCATGGTTTTGCGAATTTAACAACATTAATTTGCCTGGACTGTCAAATATCTGACAAATGTAAACTCGCCTTGTTGCGGTGGTTACTTAAAACTCAATTTTTTGCGTATATTTGGTGAAACAACAGCCGAATACAATTTACAAGCAGTTGCTTGACAGTTGTCAAGAGAAATAGAAATTGTTGGAACCGGCGGAGTCAACTCTCATTGTCACCAAATAACCAAGCACTGTATGCTTTTCTAAGCATTTAACATAATGAGGGTATTAATCTCATACAGACCTTATTAAAATAATAGAAGTTAGTATCAAATAAATTCTTAAGTACCTAAGTAAACAAAATAAATACCTAAAACTCAGGCGAGAATAAAGTTATACGGTAGTGACCAGTGGGGTTTACATTCACCTCAACTCAAGTTATATCGAGTTAAAATATTTTAGAAAGATAATTGAATATGTTGGTAGTACAAATTTTTTTGTAATTTTATGTGATTCTATTTACCTGACAAAAAGTAACGATGGTCTGAACTAATACAAAAAATATGCTTTTTGACTTTTTAATTGAAACTAATTTTTCTCAAAATCATATATTGTGTTACTAAGGAATATTTATAGATATATTCATTTTGAGAAAAAATGTAGAAGCTTAAAACAAATAATTTTGTCCACTGAGGGACTTTGTCCTCACTTAGTAGGAACTAAATGCACTCTAGTGAGATTTAATTTTGTCATAGTTTTATATACATACATGTGAAGATATTATGTTAGTTCACAATGCATAAGCAATAGAAGATGTGTGCAACCCCAATACTTGGGGTAGCTGTTGGATTTGGAGTAGGCGCGAGGCTGGGTGCATCCAAACTTTGTTTATATCAGAAGAAGCTTTGCATATCCGCAAAAATTCTAGGATTTTAATCAACCATTTTTTGGGGTTTATTTAATTGAAGTGATATTTTCTGAAGTCATTTACCTCAAAATCGAAAATATTCACTTCAAAGGTCAACTTGAGTTTGTCAACCGTTTTGCTCAAACCACAGCTCCTGCAAATCTGGTTGTTCAAATGTCAGTAATCGTGGCTCTAAAGCGGTCACCATTGGCTGTAACTTTCAACGATGTAACGGCATCGTTTTTAAAGAAGTACGGACCAATTATTCCACCAACCCATCGCTAAACAAAATTCGCTTATGAAAATTGGGATCAACAATCCAATCTTGTTTTTGGCCCATTTACCGAAAATATGCCTTGCTAGGTGATCCTGTGTCTTCAATTCTTGCACGAATTCGATTTTGTAACCACGCATCTTCCGCACATCCAGTGCACGAAGGCGGATAGACTGATTCAGGTCTTCCTCTTTTTCTGTATGTACTATACGACGTCTCTGTAGATGCGTATTATCATTTAGAATAAATGTGGTGCGAAAACGTTCCATAGTTAATGGAATTAATTGCGCCGATGGACGATTATGTTGACCGTAAAATGGATGTAGTGCACGATACGTATTTCGAACAGAACCATGATTTTCAATGGCCGCCAGTTAAAATAGTGTTGCGAACTTTAAGTTCTATACCTGTACTTATTTACAGTGGACCAATAAGCCTCCCAATTAGCTCAGTCATTGGCTAACTGCCTCCAGTTGCGTACTACATGTTGGTTGAGATCCAATTCCACATGTAAGCGAATTGATGAGTTGTTACTCTACTTGGTTGTCCCTCGAGATTAGAGGCGGAAATTCTACTAGCTGGAGCGTTGGTGTTAATTCGCTCTACTTGTCCCAGCCATCTAAAGCGTCCAATTTGCATTTTTTCTTGCCAGGGTAATGTAGCTGTATATCTCGTAGAGTTTACTGTTGAATCGTCTAATCCATAACCCAACGCATACCGAACTGGAAAAATAAGGGTATTTTTTAAGCCCTATTACATATGTATGCAGTTGCTCACACTCAGCCCAAAGAAACATAGATTGACAAACGTTATTCTTCGTTTGATTTCCGAGGAGATGTTGCGGCGGTTACCCAATAAATATCAAGATGTAACTCAACTCCATTTATAATGACAAATATGCGCCAGTCATAAAAATATCTTTTCTCTAAATAAGATGAATACGTATTAATTATACCTCCTCACTTTACCATCCGTGCCGTACTGCCAACATCATTGCGCACTTGAAATATTCATAATATGCTGTTTTATAATTGACATAGTGGTATTAAGTCATTTAACCAATTAGTTGAATATGTACAGCTATGTTAAGCGAACAAAATAAAAAACATACACCAAAACACCTGGCCTATTAGTTAATGGCAGCATTTAACTAGCAGAGCCTCTAAAAAAATCTGTGTAGAATGTAGGCATTTAGAAATCACAAGTTTTTGCCATCTTTCGTGATTAATTAAATTCTATCTATGAGAAGATTTTGTACAGAAATATTTACACACATAAATTGCTTATGGAAACTCCCATCAACTTGGTTGACAGTGATACTCGTATCCGTATGCTTGTCAATGAGAATGATCCCATACTTTAAAGCCCTGCGATTCCCCAGGCTATGACGCTGCTTATTGAGGGGCATTTGGACATGTCAAACGGATATGATGGACAGATTTATCGTAAGCCAAGGGGAGCTTGTTATTCAATCAGATTTCCATTAAACGGTTAATGACCTTTTTTTTTTGGTTGAATTTTTAAGTTTTGATTTCCAACGAATTATCAGGACATGAGAGTTGTGCGGAATAGTGTCATTGGACTCACAGTCTGCGAGGTCTTTCTAATTTTCACATCCTCAGTTAATAAACTGGAAAACAGAAAAAAAACCTTCACTAAAACCATGCGCTTCACACCCGAGCAATCGCGGAAGATACTTTTAATCGACTGCAATTGCTGCCATGATAGCAGACAGCGCTTGAAAACGAACTCAGCTGTGAAATATGAGCGAATTAAGTTGGCGGTATTAAACGTTGGTTCGTGTGCTGTGCTGTTCGGACCAAGTGCTAATTGTGCACATATTTCTATTTGTGTTTTTCAATGGCTAAGTATTTCTTTATTTCTATCTACTGTGCGAAGGAAAGCCACCGAATATTATGTATGGATAATGTTGTAATAAGATTATCTAGACCATTTTTTATACCCTATCCTAAGGGTATATTAATTTTGACTCATAGTTTGTAACACCCCTTAATATTCGTCATAGACCCCTAAAAGTATATATATTTATGATCAGGACCAAAACCTAGGACTATTTAGCAATGTCCGTCCGTCCGTCCGTCCGTCCGTCACCAATTTATAGGCCTTTAAATTAAAGCTAAAAAGCTGAAATTTGGAACATATACTCCCTAGGGTCCCGAAATGGTAGTGTGTAAATTTTTTTTTGATACGCCCACTGCCACGCCCACTGCCACGCCCACTGCCACGCCCACAATTTAGAAATAACAGTTTTAAAGCTAAAGTTAGAGAGATAGAGTGTTGTAATCTTTACAAGATATGTAGGTGCTGCCCACCTTTACAAGTTTTCTGTTTTATTCGAAAATTTTTATAGAAACCGAAAAAAAATGTTTAACAAGATATTTAGCCAATATTTTTTCCAATATATCGCCTATACCAAGTTGTTGACCACGGCCACTTTTTGGGGCGTTTTTTTTTCAAAAAATTTGTTTTTTTTTATAAAATTTATAGAATGAAATAAAATTGTACCTATCATCTTCTTAACGCTTTTTTCTTTGCGGCATATAGGGATATGGATAGGGATACTGTTCGCCCCACGCGGACTGTAGCCTTTCCTTATGTTTTTGTTTGATTTTAGTTTAGGCTTGGTAGGTTGCTATGGAAATTCGAAAGATTGCTTTTCGGCAATTTCGTCAAAGGCAACTAGTTTTGGATAATTAATAGCTGAAAATTCTGCGCACGGAAACATTTACATGTGACAGAGTCTTACATTTTAGAGCAAACACAATTTCTTTGTCTCATACACAAAGTTGCCAATCATAAAAATACAAGAACGGTTTTGCACCTTTAAAAAGAAAAAAAAAAACTATTCTAAACTTTCAGAGACCGCCTGTCGTATAGGAGTTCGCAATCTTTCGCTACAAAAAGCACTTTGGGGGTTGTGTATGCTTGTTGGGAGAAAATTGTTCCCGTTACTAGCAGCGGAAGAGCTTTATTCAAATTATTCTGATAGAAAAACAAAAAAGATTTTTAATGTGAAAATTAAACCCAAGTCCCTGCTTAACGGCATCATACTCTCACGCGACCGTTTCTGTAGGTCTGAAATTCAGTACCTATTTAGCAAATACTTTTTATATTATTCAGTTTCTAAATGGCGTAAGAACTAACATTCTATTATTACAAAAGTCCAACTTATTTCATGCAATTATGGTGGCATTGTATCTAAACTAAAGAGTCTTTGAATATTTTGTAAAAAAAATGTGACGCTTTTTGGAACTAGTAGTTCCTTTCCCCAACGTTTTCCATATGACGGCCCGATGATTGCCCCAGACCAAAGAGCATACCAAACAATCTATTTTTCTAGATTTTGCCACAATTTTGCTTATTGGCACAGCTTTTGACTACGTTTACATCGGCGACTAAACCCCACAATTATGAACACTTGATTGATTTTTTAATCCAAAACCGCTCTTTGAGTAGTTTCAAAGTAAGGCACAACGATATCGAGCAACTCTAAAATAATATATATTAGGCGTAAACGGGCTATATAGGACCCAAAGCCTAGCTTCTCCAGACCCTGTGTGTGCGGAGATATATTTTACCTACAGTTTAATGCCGATTCCGAACGGCAATTAATTTTTGAAAAGCTTCTCATGACAGTTCTTACTCTTGGATGTTTGTCAGACGTTCGCAAGAGGTGGGGCAGTGAATAAAAACGTTCAGGTGGTACAGGTCGGGATTTAAACCAACGACGTTTCGCTAAGTGGTCCAACGCACTCAACCACTAAGCCACTGCACCCACATCGAGCAACCTTATGCAATCTTAACCTGTTCGTGTCAACCAAAATTCACTAAAGTTGTACCATTTTATTTTAAATTTTTGATATTTGAGGATTCAATTCGCCACCCAACAAACACATACAAACCAACAAAGGACAATAAAATCCCACATTTTAACCTTCAAATCTGTGTAACCAATTTAAATATACCTGCCGGCTAAAGCGCCCATCAGTTTTATTTTTGGAAATAATCTTTAATTTGTAGTGCGATTGTTTGAAAAGGGTCATGAAGTCAACCTTCACGGATAACACTGGGTGATCAATTTGAATCTGCTATATCTACGAAGCGAATAAAAAGCAAACGCAAAATTGACACCTTCACCTAAATTGTGTATTTTTTTCTCTGTCTCTATTGCATTGTTGTGTATACAAATATTACCGTAGATACAATGAACAATTTACACTCATAAATAAAAATAATTAAAACATTACTTAGGAAGTTAATTAATCATTGAAATCTTAATAATGTTTAATTGGTTTTTTTTTTTTTGCGCGCGTTCGTCGCATCGTTACGCCTTTTTTGCATTAATTTATTAGATGAGATGAGTATGTATTTTGATAATTAATAATTATTCGAATTGTCTCCACTATAACTATGAATCCTCATATTTATTTAATGTATCAGATGCTAAGCAATCGTCCACCCTGGACCTAGACCTCAATCAATAAGCCTATCGATTTTCAATTAACGTTGGCTTTGATTAGCCGACTTATGTTGCTTGCTCTTATATTAGTAGTAAGACTCTGACAATAAATAGACTTCGACCCTCTGGACAAATACTGCAGTAGCAAGGTAGTCCAAGTTGCAATCATCAAAACCGCGTATACAAACAACCTTTCCTCATCATTAGTCTTTAAAAACAAACTCACTACTAGAATTCTTATTAGAGAGCTTTCTTTATCGACGTTTCACGTTTATTAAACCTTGCGACTAAGGAAATATTTTGGGACTGGTAAGCAGCGATAGCCAAGCGGCCATAAGAAACGTTAGACGAAATTTCAGCTGCAAATACCTTGACCCAATACTCCGCGAAACCAGAAGGCGAATGAGTTTGCGAAAAAAAGGTCGAAGTTGCCCCAAAATATATAAGAACTCCGGTAAGCTCTTTTACACCGAAGGTTAATATTGAGCCCAACAGTAAAATAAACTAACGATGAACGAATCTCGAGACCTGCTTGCGTACAAAAAATCTGTGCCAAGTAAAGCTGAAAAACGTTGATTGGACTAAACGCAAAGATATATCCGGACACTATATGATGGAAATACATGCGGAGTGGCATGGCATACAGCATTAGGACCACTGCAGAGGCTCTAGGCGAAAAGAATCCATTCGTCACTTGCTATGCGCTCTCCAGGAATTATTGATCTGAGGGATGTAGAGCTAAGAAAATTCCTGCGATTCATATAAAAAAGTGTGTCGTTCTAAGCGATTGGAGATGAAAATCATGGACTATCTGGACGCAATGTCTTTCAACTTCTTCAAAAACTTGTTGCATCTTATCCGGCCCCAGGTGTATTTAACCGCTTTTCTAATTTCGTCGTAAGTTTACTTTCTTCTTCTGAGATACGCTAGGTAGGTAGCTATCTGACTTAAGTACGAGCATGTAGTTAAGGGTTAGCGATAGTAATGCCCTTATATAAGTTAATATCACAAGGTGATGAAGGTGTTACTTTAGCTTACAGGCTCTCCATACTCTTTGCTTCACGAGACTTTCACAATGCTTGTATTATAGATTTACATTCTATGTTATATTATATAATGCTTTGATTGCCGGTTTGAGTTTACTCATGGTTTCCATAATTCTAAACAATGGACTCAGCTAATGGTGTTACTAGCCATTAATAGCCATCAACTTACTATACCTTAAACATAATTTACAAGCTACACCTAAATCCCCGTTCCCACCTATTAGGATACACCATTTAAAATGGTTTTTCAAAATCTTACTTTGAAAGAGTTCCACTCGAATTCGTTTAATATCATGCATTGAGAACGCTCACTATATATAGAACCGTGACCAATTCGTCTGTTTTTAAAAATACCAAAAGTGCCTTACCTGCTGTATAACGGTGATTGAAATTTAAATTGCCCCATCGGTCTATATGGGTCGTGCCTTACTATCATAGTGTACATAGTGTAGAAGGCCTTTTTAAGGGCTATTTGCTTAAAGTAGGGGCCACTTTTCGTTGAATCAAAATGTTATGAGTCTCGCCCTTCGTTGCTGTGCTCATTGATATTGATGGCATAACAAACCACCGAGCTTACTTGCTCACTTAGGCGGCGTTACGGTCCGGCGTGAACCTGTGCCTCAACGAATGGGTCTCTCCAATTAGCAATAAGATCTTCCAGTACATTTAAAGTTTGTTGAGGTTCCTTCCAAAAGTGTGCTCCACCAAAGCGAGGCTTTCCTCGGATTAGAGTCGACGTTTCTGCGAGCTGGAACATTGGTATTCATTCGCCCTATATGTGCCAACCAAACAAAAGGACCAATGCGTAGTTTTTGACCAATTCAATGTCGCCACACGGTAGAGTTTATCGCTGAATAGGCTCCTGGAGAAACCGGCGGCAATGCATTCGGACCAAATATGTTACAAAGAAATACGAACAAATTGTCTGAAAATGACTAAGAATGGCTTTCGAAAGTGCGTATGCTTCGTATACAAAGAGCAAGACTGGGATTATAAGGATCTTATATAGAGTTTCCTCAGGTGTACGTAGCTGCAATCTCAGCACAAAAAAACATTGCGATTGGAAAACCTTATTCTTCGTTCTATTTCTGAAAGATGTCATTTTCAGATAGGATAGCAAAACCGAGGTAAACAAGCCTTACTGCGCTTTGAAATCGATAAAAAGCTCATAAGTATCGATTTGAACTTCTTGGATTTCTTCTGGATCTCCCATAGTCTGAACATTTGGTCAATTGTGGACTTTTCGGGTCTTAAGTGCCATTCCTTTGACAAATAATTTGAGGCGCATGCACAAAATAAGGCTTTATACGAAGAATGCAAAAAATTCAGATTTGAGAACCATTTCCAGTTGGCCCAGGGTCAAGGGCCAATGTATCTATCGGGCACTTTTCGGCTCCACGCCAGTGCATTATTATAGGTTTCAGTCCCGCCTTACACGCAAAGGGTGCGGTATAGGCCCTCTTTATTCTTTTCTGAGTATTCGGATTCCAGTTTAATTTTCTATCCCTAAGTTAGAACGTTAAATATCTCCCCCCCCCCCCCCCCTATCGGGTGCTTTTAGTTACTGCTTAGTTTCCCAATAGAAGGGTGTAACAAAATTTGACTTTTCAAGGGCTTTCTCGATCGCTTACTCTTCAATATTATTAGCCCCTTTTATATCAAGGAAGGCTGTAATAGCGAACTACTTTTCTCAAATGGGGGACTTATATAGTGAAGCAACTTGACTGAAATGTCTGATAGCCCTTTTTTTCTACCCACTCTTAAAAAATATAATTTTAAAATGTTAGTTTGGATTCGTCTGCACAGCGTTTGAGAATTGATGTTTTTGGGTTTAGTTCCATGCTAAGTGCCAGTTATTGTTCCAACATTCCACGCAAAAACCATAACCTTATTGTTATATACTGTACAGTGATTAATATGCACCATTTTTCAAACAAATGTTGAAACTAATATTTAAGAAGTTGTAGTACATTAAGTCTAACAACAACTTTATGTTAATTTAGTTAGAAAATTTCTCAAAAACAAAACAAAAAATGTTTCATTATACCAGGAAAACACTTAAAAGCTAACGGAACACTCTTCAGCACCCACCGTCACTCTACAGATGTATCTTTTTATTTAAGAAACAAAAAAAAAATGGTTCTGTTGCTTCTTGGTGATAGGTAGACAGACACTTGAGTTTGGATGATTGAAGTGTCGTATTCGGAATTGTTTCTTATTTCCTGAAGATTAATTGAATTCAACTTAATGAGGTTTTTTTTTCGAGACACACATATACTTCTTCTTAAGCTTTTGACAATGGGCTTGGCACTAAGTTGCTTATTTCCAAGGGTTTATGTACAAGTAGAACACGATTAGAACATTCACAGATTTGTCACTGGACGTGAAAGCTCTTCAATGAAGATTTCAACAAGTTATTTTTTGTTTCTCTGAAAAGTGACTGTAGGCGTTTCATACGGTCAGTAGAATCCTGAGGCTGATATTTCAAGTCATACAGATCTTTGAAGAGAAGGCGTGGAATTTGAATAAACCGATGTATCATCGAATAAATAAGTTTGGATAGCATTGAAGCTATCAATAACCCTATTGACCTAGATAAGCCATTCTTATCTTAAACCCCGCGGCTTGTAAGTTTTGCGTAGGTCTTAAGAGAGAGTATACCTATTAGGTTAAGAGAAAAGCAGTGATAGTACTTTCTGAAATTCAATTGGGTATGCCTTAAAGATGCATCAATGGGTCGTTGAAGTAATTACACAGCATGAATGTATTAATAATCACCTCAACCTCTCCGACGTTGTATTCCCAAGTATATTTCATGCCAACAACTTAACACATTATACCTACTTGCATATTTGAATTCCCTTGACATTCACCTGTCAGCGTGATTGCACGTTGAATGTAGTGAGCAAGTCTCTCTTCCTACTCGTACCTCCCAAAAAGGTTCCCACTCAATGCACATTAGCATAATGATCAGTGACACTGGAAACTGAAGACGACCGGCCCTCAAAGGGAAATGACAAAACTTTAATTTTATTACCAAAATTATAGACCGCCGCCGCCGCCGTACCGCCTTTTATTCGTCCCACCGTTGTTGATGGGGCACTTAATCTATTCCATGCTATGTTTTGCCATCTGTGTATTCATTGCGGTCCGCTGTGGAGCATAAAGATGGACGATGGGTTGTGTTTTTTTTTTTTTTTTTTATACTGTAAGGCTTTTTTACATATTTTATATCCATTGGATACCTTCTGATGGAATCACGGTTTGGTGATCAAAGTTCTGGAAAAGAATGTTTTTATACAATGTATCTAAATACACATCCCGTGGGAGTTGGATCAGACAGACAACGACGATGATGACGACGTGATACATTGAAACCTAAAATTTTCCGAACACAATGTTGTGTGTGTTATTATGAAAATTTTCATCACAAATGATGGTAGCGGGGCTCAAAAAAAGTGAACAATTTGTATATACGTCTGATAGAAGATGCTTTAGCTCACGACTGTCGATTATGAAATTAAAATCGAAAATGTTCATGTTAACCAACATCGAATACGTCAATGCAATGACACGAAGGAGATACAAATACATAGCAAGAAACCGAAGTAAAGTCGTGCGCAGATCTTCATTGTCGGGTGGGAGGTTGTTTTTGCAGCGCATAATTACGCAATTAAAGGTGGTCGAACTATGCTAAGAAGTACGCTGCTGCTGTTGCACCATGAAATGAAAACCAGGTATTAGAAGTCAATATGGCAGACGTGAGCATAGTGAAGTGCATTAGAGTGCAATGAGATGAGGGAGTGTCTCTAACGATTGACAGAATTTTAGTTTCTTCAGATTATTGCGTGGATATTGTTAGGTGATAGAAAAATAAGCAAAAATAATTTAAAGTAATAAAAAACATATAGAAAGGCTACAGTATGATACCCTACCCGTATCCCTACCCTTGAAAAAGGCATAGAAAACACGATGAATGACATTTTAATTGGTTTTCTAATATAAAATCATTTAAAATGTTTTTTTTAAACGCCCCAAAAGTGGGCTTGTGGAATAACTTTGTATGAGTGGAACGTTGATAATTGTATTGTCTTACTATTTTGTTTCCTAAGGAAATTTTCTAAGAAAACAACATTTATTTAAAAAACGCAAAAAGTAGGCGCGACTAAAAACTTAATATGCAAATTTGTTAAGGAGGTCAGTGTCTACATAATTTGTGAAGGGCTTAGTGCTTTATTTCAATAACTTTAGGCTAAAAAAGTTTTTTCTTAATGGTGGGCGTAGCAGTGAGCGTATTAAAAAAAAATTACACTCTACCATTCCGGGACCCTAGGAAGTATATTTTCCAAATTTCATCTCCCTAGTTTTCATTTAAAGGTCTAAAAATTGGCGACGGACGGAAAGACGAACATTCTTAAATCTTCGTAGGTTTTGGTCCTGATCAGAGATAGGTATACTTTTAGTGGTCTACGACGAAAGGGTTGTAACGGGTGTTACAAACAATGTATATGTCAAAATTAATTTTCTTTTGTAAACCAAAAATAATGATAATTTGATTTCCGAAATCCTTCAATCGTTAACTTTGATGCTTGTTTGATTAAAAGTAAGAATGAATTCAACCAAAAGTTTTAAAAAAATTCTATTATCATTTAAACAGATAAAAAGATGAAGAAGGGAAAGTTTTCTTAAAATATATACAGCTTAAGTCTACATATCTAAATCCGAATTATTTAATATATCGAAAGTAATCAAAATACTAGAAGAATAAAAGAACTTAAAATGACATTAAGAAGACTAGAATGAATGCATATTTGAATAATGTTGAAATCCAATATGTATAACTGTTTTGTTAATGTGGAAGTATTTTACTTGCTTTAAGTGATTGGCTTATTAAAGGTTTCAAAACATTAACAACTTAATATTCAAAACTCTGGGAAGTGAAAAAATTAATGCAGCAGGAACAAGCACCAGAATAAGATCCGTTGTGATACTCGTTGATTTGTGCGTTTCAACCGTATTCGTTAAAGCATTTAGATCTCGAAGTAAGAAAGAGTGCTTGTCTATAGGGCAGTGTCCAGTGTTGACACGTTATTTAGCACCATCTGTTGATAGATCGTTTCAGATCAAACCTGTTTTGTCGCTAAAAAGATTCATCTAAGATTTGTTTTCTTAGTAGCTTTCAATTATAGCATGAGTCTGTATGTAGCAATGGAATGTCTAAGGAACCTTTGCCACGGAAAATATCATTAAAATTCCCTTGAATATCTAGCCAGCTTAGATGGATTTCTCCGATATCTCTTTAAGAGACGATCAGCAGTCTGGGAATAGTGTAGGAAGGTTTATATATCTCTGGCAGTAATAACATAAAAGTAAAGGTTTCTATTATCGCCATAACTTTCGCATTGAACACACTACAACGATTGGGACAATAGTAGTTGAACTAATCTGAGTTGAACTAAAGGTTTAACTTGCAAGCGACAATCTGCCCGGCTTGTTGAGTGCATCTTGTAGCAGTTCCTTTAACTCACGTAATTGCCCAAGAATTGAATGAAAACGCTTTTTGGTGGATTAACGCTCCCAGTTTGTTATTTTATAACGCTGCGTAGACAGGTAGACCCACCGCCCGCCGCTTTTAATATTCTCACCGCCGCGATAAAACGAAAGCCGCATTCTTTATGGAAAGCCTTAAAGTACTGGAAGTCGTTGAAATGACTGCGACTTCATTTTATGAAAGCATTTCATTCCTTTACAGCTCGGCTGTCTGGTTCAGTAAAATGTTCAGTACCTACTTATAAACAATGCAGCTGGTCCTTCTTTCGAATCATATCTCTAGATTTAAAATGAATATCAATTGAATTTCCCATGAGTAAAATTAATTTCTCGCACGAAATCTGTTGAATGCAAATACAAAAACATCTCAAAAATGGAGATACTTGCAGTAGCCCAAACGCACGTTGCACATTGAACTTGTTGTTAATAAATATTTATTTTATTCCCAAACACGTTATTTTGCGATGCAACTATACTACCCCAATTATGTATGCAAACTTTGTAGCTATTTATGGTTCAGTTTAAAAACAAATTATAATTGCTGTGTGAATTTTCACATTCGCTATCCGTGATCGAGTGTTTTAATTTTCAACGATCGTTCTCACTACTAACTTATTATATTGTGTTACGCGGTGATCATTAGGTATTTTAATTGAATTAATTTTGTATACACCTACAAGAGTTGCTGTAGGTCCCATTTTTCTGTGCCTGCATCTGCATTATTACTTAACCATCTAACTTCAGCATTATCACTCTGCGTCTTGTTGTCTTCCAATTCCAATGCGTTGTTGTGTATAGTTGAAAACGATTTCCCACTAGCCTACTACTCCAGGTGGTGATTACTATCTGCTTGGCGGCCTTGGAAAGGTAAACGCGCGGTACGCTGTATATATGTGTGCAAAAACAAAAGGTTGCAAAGGCTGTTGAAGATGGTATTTTCCATAACCTTAAACTTGGTTGGTGTTTTTTTGTTTCTGGTAGGTTGGGTAGGTAAGGCATATCTCTTTGGTTATGGTAGCAGCATCATCATCATCATTACTATCAACTCATGTAATTAAATTTTTTGTTAAATGAAATTCGCAGGCTAAGGTGTTCTGAAATACTTCACAGACAGACAGGCTGAAGTAAAAAGGCC
This sequence comes from Ferdinandea cuprea, assembly GCA_963576555.1. Classification (NCBI taxonomy): domain Eukaryota; kingdom Metazoa; phylum Arthropoda; class Insecta; order Diptera; family Syrphidae; genus Ferdinandea; species Ferdinandea cuprea. The sequence continues at coordinate 37,737,290 of OY754961.1, forward strand.
GATGACACTTTAATGGAAATTGGTTCATGATGGTTGGGTTTTGACGGAATGTTTATTTAATTGCAGTATTCTCTTTTTTTCACTCTTCGTTTTGCTCAGTTTTAGTTTTAGTTATTTAGCTTAATATGTAGCTGTACGCAGGATGTAAAGAGGTTATATTAACTGCATTCGACTGTATGTTTCAAAAAAAAAGTTGAATAAAAGATCTCAGGCGTCGAAAGATTATTGGCTTTCACACTTTGACACACATTGGCTTTTAGTGTCACAACTAATCGTATGTTAAGTAAAAACCTTTATTGCAGGACTTACACAGGAAGTGGTAGGTAAAATGTGATCTAAAGGCACTGCTTCAATAAAAGAATCTAGCCTTTGCCATTGCCATTCGCAGGCAATTGCAATAAACTTTTTACTGTCTCACATAAAAAAATGAATGGAAAGTTAATTTTGTGAAATGTTTTCCTTTTGAGCGACAAAGCAAGCCACTGCCCCATTGACCAACAACTAACCTTTGACATGTCTTGTACCTCATCACGTTTCGCTCTTTAATTCCCCAGACGAAACAGGCCTGGCTAAAACCTATAACAAGTATCGAAATCCTCTTTATCTATCAACAGCATCGTGGTAGTTAGTTTTTTTTTTATTATTTTGGCTTGTTTATGTACTCGTCGTCATCGACTGATTCACCGCATAAACGGGTTGCATATAACTTTTAAATAATGAAGACCGCCGCCGCCACCGACGACCGACGAGTAGGTCTACGTACAGCAAACATGTACGTAAGAGCTCTTCAGCAGTAACCTCCAGTCGAGAGCGGTTTTGTAGTTTTGACGTTGTTCCAGAAATTTGTTAGCGCGATGATCAATCAATTCCACTCACATGCTGAACAAGAGCAAACACGACCACACAAAAGCCACTTTTACCTACGATTTTTGTTTTTTGTTGGAAATTTTTCGAATCCGCATCTTCAGAAAGTTGCGGGTTTTCTCTTCCTCCTTCTATTGCGACGACGGTAGTGGTGGTCCGAAATCGATTTTATTTCAAAGCCCGCGCCTGGGGTGCTTGCCGCTTACCGCTTTTATTGTGTCAACAGACTGCCACCAACCGACAGTCGAGTTTCACTCGAAAGAAGAAAAAAAAACTAAAGATTGCGTAAGAAACCTTTAATAGCTAAAGAGTCTGAGCTTTTTCTTTATTTTTATTGTGGCAGCATGTGAATGTGTTTGGGTATTTGTGCGGGTATTGTTCACCGCTTAATTGATTTTCTATGGCCTTTGACATGGTAGGAGGAAAAAAAAATAGGAAATTAAGTTGCGTATATTTATGAGATTCAGGAGGGGGTGCTACTCAGTGCTCTATTAGAATGGTGACATTACGATGAACGGCAGACGTGGCGGGTGGATTGTTTGCAAGTATCTAAGGAGCCGACTTGAGGTAAATTTTAGGTAATCGGTTTAAATGTGACTCAATGGCAATAAAAAGCGGGGAGTGATTTCAGTGAATAAGAGTCAGCCTGAGATACCAGATACCGATGTGATGTGGCTTTGTAAGAGGATTAGTTTTTTTTTGTATAACTACCTACCTAGATATTACTTGAATATTATTTGCCAATCCGATAAATTGAAGAGAGAGAAGTAATCAAAATATAAAAAACTTGTTGTGGGGTGTATTTGTGCAGTCAACGTTTATATAACTTTGAATTTTGGTATTTACACACTTTTTTATTGTATTCCATTTTCAATGTTTGTTCTGCTTCCACATTGTTTGCTTATTATCTATAAAAGTAGTATTAAGTAATTAGACTACTCTTCCGATCTTCAAGTTGTTATTTTAATTTCTGGACTTTATTTCTAAGCCCTGAGACTACAATTTTGGGCAAAGCTTTATTAAAACATCAAAATCAGTTATAACTCTTGTTCATGAACAGCCACAGTGTAGTAATCATGTGAAAAACATTGTTAATGGTATCTGCCTTTTAAAAAAAATAAAGTGCATGAATACGTCATACGAAACTTTCTCGGTACATGAAATGCGTTTTTGAACCGCAAAATGATTTAAAAATGTATTTAAATCACTTTTTAGGTTTTTGGAAATTAGATTTTCTCAAACCGGCACCTACGACTTTGATGTAATTTCTCATATTGGACACTTTTAATATAATTGTTCGAAATACAAAAAATTATCAAAATCGTTAGTGCCGTTTTTGAAAAAAGAAATTTAATTTAACAAAATCGTTATATGAAAAAAAAAAACCAAAAAAATATGTTTCAAAAATTTCAAAATTTGCATACGATAAATTTGTTCGAGTTTGTAGTATAACAATTTACAGTAAAACTGTAAATTTTTTTGAAATTCCCTTTATTAGTTTTGGTTTTATAAATGACCGTGAATCGATTTTTTTTTTCCAAAAACTGAGCAAGCAGAATTTTTGACCCCATCCCAAATATCCTTAGTACAAAAAAAGACAAAAATCCCTAGCAGCACTTTCGAGAAAAATAGTGCTAAGTGATTTTCAAAAAAAATTGTATGGCAGGTACTGCTATTTCAAATATAAAGCAAAAAATAAAAAGATGCCCCGAGATGTGACCCCAGAAACCTTAAATACCAACTTTGAAGCAAATACGTCAAACCGTTTCGGCATACGGCGCCCGGACATACAGACAGACAGACCGACGGACGGCATTGGCGGACCCACTTTTTTGGACTTCTCTATAATCGTAATATCATCCCTCATACTCAGTTTAGGTTCGAAATTTCCGCACGATCGCAATACCTTTCTCTTTGGTATACTAATGTGTACGAGAAAGTTAAAAAAGTACAGAAGAATCTTTTATAATATCCATAAAATTGGCTTTAGTTGACAGACAATCATGTGGCATTAATTTTTAAACACGATTTCGGACATGTGCCCCCTGCGGTTGGCACGTACATGGCGTAATCTGCAGCTCCAATTTTCAAACACAAACGAAATTGTTTTGAGTGAACGATGATCGTGTGGTTTCTATTCTTAAACAATTTTTTTTTTGAGCAGCATAAATGTACGTAAGAAATGCCCGATGAGTTTCTCGAATATCGATTTTAAATGCATATGGATAGTAGGGCAAGAAAAATAGCACACATTAATTTTTCAGCATGTATTACAACAACGCTAACTATTGTACTTCAGGGCTTTGCAGTTATAAAAAAATACTTACATAGGTAGATATTCGTAAAGCTTTGGCAAGAAGAAAAGTGGTACCGTAGTGAGTTCTACCATAACCTCAACCCCAGTTATATCAATGTAAATTAAATATTCACTTAAAATGCAATAACTTTAGAACTTAGATATAGACGTTCAACAATATCACAATGCGTTCGCTCAAGAGGAAACTGCAGAGTTCCAAAGTTAACCAATCTCCTACGCTAAATGCTAAAAGTGGTGATTTAAACCTAAGAGTGACTACTTCACAGGTATGGAGTCATCTCCCTCTTCTCTTGCCTGGAAGCAAAGAATGGGATACGATAAACCCATGATAAATAAATCAATATCTGCCTAAACAGTTGGATCTAAGATGGACTGTGAGACAGGTGCTGCACTGTTCTCAGAGCAACTAAGCATGCACAACTATATTAGGCTCCTTTATCTGTTTTGTCTTTCCCAAGAGAATGTACTAGCAATAACTGAACTAGCAAGCATTGCGTTAACAAGAAATCATAAATATATGCCATGAAAAATTAGTACATGCCATTGAAATGAAGTCCAACGCCGCTGTCTCATGGAATTTAAGAAATCTCTGTTAGGCTCCTGGGAGAGCAAACTAACAAAACGAGTGGAATGTACGATTTAATTGAAGGCATATCAATGATGCTGTGTCTATAACGACAGATTATATATGTCTAGGTTGCTAGGCAGGCGCTTTCACTGGCCATATTACCATCTAAGAAGCGTTATTAGAAAAGAGTCACGATTATTTCATAACAATGAGGAGGAAAGACGCCAAAGTGAACCGATGTCGTCGGCAATCCCCAACCGGAACGTATCACATTGGATCTATAAGGGTCTAGTACTTGCGCTGCTTCGTAAACTTTACCAAGTCTTAATAACTATTCAAAATTGCAAAAGTTTCTTACTTTAATAAGTAGACACGCAGTAAATAGTAGTGGCTCGCTCGGTAAAAGTGGTTTGATGAAAACAAGTTACCATTGTGATAAGTTTGATGTAAAAAAAACATAACCCCTACAATGTTCACTTGCTTTAACTGAACACGTTCTTAAAATCAAATGCAGATACTATGTATAGGTCTGTCTCTAAAGCAATGACAAGGGTCAAGAAGTTCCAAGGACTCGTCGAAACTTCAATTCACTTATCCCTCAATAAAACTTCATAAAACTGATACCGGAACCAGTTCACTTAAACGCAACCACTTCGTATGGTACTCAACTTTCCATAATTCTATCCTCAAATGCCTCTTCCAATCGTGCAAAATATCCATAAACAAAATTATTGTTGTGTGCTCAATTTTTGCATAATTAAGTGAACACAATTATTACTTTTATATTCTTGCTTAAATACCAACAAAATGTTTTGCTAATTAAATGAATTTTTTTTCTCTCTTTATCTCTTTCATTTCAGGTATGTTATGTAGATATGGTGTCATCTTGAGTGGACTGTCTATAAACTTAATAAAATATTATAATTATTAAGTATTCGAGGTAACCTTGATGATTAGTTTTAATTGTTAGCGAACTAAAATTTGTGCAACCAAATTTGTAAAGTGTCGCTAATTTGATATGTCGTTGCCACTACCGAGTATATTCATAAACTCTGTGTTATTACCTCATTAAGACCAACTTTGTTTGTGTTACCAAATTCAGAAAGAAAAAAAACAAACTGGTTCTCATGAATATTTAAGAATTAGCACATCGTCTAAATCTTATAAGACAAAGAAATAAAACCAAATTATATGTGACTACACGTCATGTGTTGGTATTACGCGATTCGTAAAATCTTAATTTATTTAGAACTTTTAAGCTTCTAATATGTGCCACCATCAAAAGGTTAATACACCACGTGAAGGTGTGATTGTATCTTTTAACGCAAAACACGTTTTTGTCTGTATATGCGCGCACGATCTATTTTTATTTTATTATAAAAAAAAATTCAAATTGAATGCAGAAATAATTTTGTAACTTGATTTGTGCGGAGCGAGAGACAAAAATGATGACTCAAACGACAAACCCCGTTCTAAAAGATTATGACATTCCATTTAAGGGGTGCTTTTGTCACCGACCCCCGGAAAAAGAAATTTGACTGTTTCTTGCTAATTAATAATCGACAAATTATTAAAAATTTATTCTTTTGTCGAAGAATATTTCACCTTTTATGGTTATTTCGTGGCAGATTAGTCTGCTTACAAGAGAAAGTAATTTCGCTTACATTTTCGAATATAATGACAATTTCAAATTTATCGATGGGGAAAAGTGAAAACTGTCCTCAGCTTAAAGTAGAAGTAGGTTGGATGAACAATAAACTATTTTTTTTATACTTGTTGCTAGTTAGCTTGGATTCTTTTGCGAAGATGACGATAAAGAGCACTTGCGAAATTGCCCTTCTTTTTCCTTCGGATTCATCGTTTGTAATAATTAAAAGTGGAGCAAACGATTCGAATAAAAGATGGCCAAGTCACATGTCGAAAAGTGATAAAAAGAGATTTTAATTTGTGTTTTTATTACCTACAGAGGAAGTAATTTTATTTTTATTGCAAATAAGTATGGGTTGGAGTAGGTTTTTTGGTAGGTATGTAATTGTAATTTTAAACATATTGTTTGGATACACTTTTTTCTTAAAAGTCCAGCACAGATCTTTGAAAAAGAGTCGAAACGTGTTTGCAGATAACGATTGGTTCTTTAAATCTCAAAATTTTGATTAATCAGTACAGATTTTCACTTTCACCATCAACTTATAGTTTTTTTGCTTCAGATTGTTGATATTTTTTAAGTGTTTTTCATTTCTCTTTTATCAATTCGGTTGTATCATGAAGATATTTTATTTCGCTTGTAAATAGTAGGATTAGAATAATATCGTCTTTAAGTTAAAAGGGCGTTTATTGAATTTTGTTTTCTAAAGTCACAGTTCGCTTATAATCTAATAAGTCTCGATGGATCATCTTTTTTATGGTTTTATGTTGCATGAATAAATTTTTTCAGGCGCATTTAACACAACGCGGTAATTTTTTGGCAATATGCGTGTGTGTAGTTATAGCATTAGCACTGCTTGTAAAGGGTGATTTGTTAAGAGGTTTAGAACTTTTTTTAAAAAAAAAACACAAAAAATTCGAAAAAATGAATGAAATATTTATTTGAATCGATAGTTTGAACCTTGCAATTTAATGTTTAAAGATAATTTCATGCAAATGTTGACCGCGGCTGCGTCTCAGGTAGCCCATCCGCTGAGTCCAATTTTGGCATACTCTTTCACACATATCGGCCGGTATCTCACGAATGAATGCATGGATGTTGGCTTCCAGTGCGTCAATCGAAGCGGGCTTGTCCCTATACACATTAGCCTTGGCATACCCCCACAAAAAATAATCTAATGGTGTCAAATCGCACGATCTAGGCGGCCAATTGACCGGCCCGAAACGTGAAATTAACTGTTCACCAAACTCGCCTCGCAATTGCGCCATTGTTTCGCGTGCTGTGTGGCATGTGGCACCGTCTTGTTGAAACCACATATCATGCAAGTCAAGAACTTCCATTTCGGGCAAAAAAAAGTTTGTTATCATCGCTCGGTAGCGTTCACCATTGACAGTAACGCTGCGATTCGCATTATCTTTGAAGAAATATGGCCCAATAATGCCGCCGGCCCATAAACCGCACCAAACAGTGGCTTTTTCGGGATGCATTGGTAGCTGTTGCAATGCTTCTGGCTGATCTTCACTCCAAATGCGGCAATTTTGCTTATTTACGTACCCATTCAACCAAAAATGAGCCTCATCGCTGAACACAATTTTTCGATAAAAAAGCGGATCCTCGGCCAGCTTTCCAAGAGCCCATTCACCAAAAATTCGGCGTTGTGGTAGGTCGGCTGGCTTTAGTTTTTGCACCAGCTGTATCTTAAAAGGCTTTACGCCCAAATCCTTCCGCAAAATTTTCCACGTAGTGCTGTAACAAAGGCCTAACTGCTGGGAACGGCGCCGAATCGACATTTCGCGGTCTTCTGTCACACTAGCTGAGTACGTAAACGTGTTGGTGGTTTAATGTCCAACAAAGTAAATTTGGTGCGAAATTTGGTCACAATTTTCCGAATAGACTGCTCAGAAGGTCGAGAATACCGATCATAAAATGGAAGCAGCGCGCGATGAACATTTCGAACCGAGCACGAATTTTGATAGTAAAATTCAATAATTTGCAAGCGTTGTTCATTTGTAAGACGATCCATGGTTAAATTGCAAACCAAACTGAAGCTGTTTGACAGTGACACAAGGTACTAAACACACGTCAGCTGTCAAAACCAGTGTTGCCAAAACCAAACCAGCTAAAAAATCACCCTTTATTAAGGGATGCGAAGCGTAGAGGCACTTATGGTAAGACATGGGGCTTGTGCATCGGTTTTTTGGTGAAGCAGGCTTTCGCGGAAACGTGTTACTGCTTCTTTTGCCAAGCTCGAAAAACGGCATGTGCCGGCTGCACAGGGCCCTTCCCCAGCACGCCCGGCTCTGCTCTAGATGCTTTGATGAATCTTCCCCCCCCCCCCTCGATTTATATGTATCTACATCATGGGGTGTACACTAAAAACCATTTTTCGCTTGAAGAGAGGCTTTTGGGACCATGCGCACAGGAATTTTGAAAAATTTGATCGAAAATTATCCTTTGAATATGCCGTCTGATGCAATGGCACCAGAATTCCTTCTGCGACAAAACTTACCCCTTGGTTAAACGTCTGTTTTCCAGCGAAGGTTTTTGATATCCTAATGACAATGTGCTATATATTGTGATCAACAGGTGAAGGATAGTGGCGTTTGAATTTATGGTGACAGCCAAGCTGCATTAAAAGCACTGCTAAACCCGCTTACCTTGTCCAAGTTAGTACACAGTAAATCTTGACTGGGTTCCAGGTCACACTGGCATCCATAAAAATGAGATCTCGGATGAGCTTGCTAGGCAAGGTTCAGAAGAGGTTTTCTCAGACCCGAACCTGAGTTGGGTCTGCCTACATTTCTTCGAAACGAAACGTGGACTTTCCATCTATAGCTACTACTCGATGTGGCATTACTGACTTATTTTCGTAAGAGTACAACTGGATTTCGGCTGTATTTAATTTTTGAGAAACCGTGCGGTAGCTGTGGGGATCACTTTATTTGGATTATCCACACATTGATATTCAAAGTTGTTTCCTTGAATGTGCACTTTAAGATTTCCTTAAGAAATTTATATAACTTGCTGTGATCTAGTGCGCTATTCCAAAAATATAAAAAGAAGCTGAGATGTATACTCTATCTTTAATACTTTTTATTGCGTTGAATTTGTATTGCTTTAATCACTAAAATCGTTTATGATGAACCGCTTAGTCGAATCAATTGTGCTTTCATTTTTTTGGAGAAACTTTTCCTTTTTGTTGAGGCCCGGGCTATGAGTCTACGACTTCTTTTCGACTTCGATTGCGGCATAAATCCCGATAATGGTGATATGTGTACCCTTTTCCTACATTTGAAAGAGTGGAATGATTACAATAAATAGCTTTCTCCAGATTCCAAAAAGTCTGGATTGTCCAGTAGAACTTGCCCGCTAGCTTCGAGTCTCATTGGCAAAGTATTATAAATAACATACAAAACAATCAAATTTATTCTGTCTTACTTTAAAGTCTGTCTTTCTTACGATGATAGTGGAATATAAACAAAATTATGATATAGCCATATTTGTTATATATGATATAGCCAAAAACAACTTCAGGCACTACTCACACCCTACTTTAATACTTTTATACTTCAGCTAAGCTAAAAACTAACTCGACCTTACCATTGGTAACATTTATATGCTTAATTCTTTTAATGAGCCGACCTTGAGCAATAAAGACCCGCATAGTAGTCCAAACAGGAAGCGTACCTGGGTAGGCGCTCATTGTACCGCTCATTATTTTCTTAAGACAGGTGCCTATTGCTAGATACCCCTGTGGCTCGCTACGAGGGATTAAGGGATTTTAACTCTCCTTCTGCAGATGGTAGGTACCGCTCACGCAAATTCTTTGCTCCGCTCGGGGTATGTGCTTTTCGTTAAGCAGGCGCCTATGACAACAGCCACTTTTCAATCCTTAACTTTCTTGCAAAGTGCTTTATCCGTTATAAAATGTCAAAGCTTAAAGTCATAGTACTAAAAAAACAATTCAAACTCCATGAAGTCAAGTTTAAACGGAATGCAAAACTCTACTGTGAAACTTGTTGTGCATATTTCCATCAAGAATAGTTTAATTAATTGCGAATTTGTCAATAAGTGAACAGATCAAAAGTGATACTTTTAATGAATCAGGAAGCATGTAAGAGTTTTTGAACAACTATCAAATGATTTAGTTTCTACATATATACTATATCCAAGTTAATGTAACATTTCTGATTTATCATAAATAAGCTTATACTATCCAAAGAACTATGTCAACAAGATATGTTCTAAGTGAACTTGAAATGAACATTCGATTTGCCTACGATATTCGATTGACCCTTGCAATATCGACATTATTGACAGACGAAATGTCAAAAACACTTTCTTTGTGAAATTTGTATCGAAATTCGAGAAAGACCAAGTGCTCGGTGGAAATGGATTATTGCTGCGGTAAGCAAATATAAGCTTTCAAATTAATCACCCTCTCATGAGAATGTTCAAGAAGAAAGACGGTTATTGAACGATTATTCTTTAATCTTGCAATCCGTCTCAGCAAGCTTTGACATTTCATAACTATTGTCAACCTCACAAAACCGAACTAGACCTCTTCTTCTCTCTTAGGAGAGAATAAAAAAGCTACAGTAGCACTTTTATCTTTTAAACAAGCCATTGGGAACCGATGGGGCCTTCAATCGCACATCACTCACTGGCTACACATTTCGGTTATAAGGCCGACACTTATGGACCGCTTTAGCGACCAATCGCAATACATTAAGCAAATTCCATAGATCAGCCTGCTTATGCATTCGAGGGGCCTTACGCATGACTCTCTCCGCTGCTTTAGACATTCTGTTTCACCTGACCCCGCTTGATATTTATGGCATACAAACGGCAGTTAACACAGCTGTTCATCTCAAAGCTACGTCCTTCTAAATATATTAGGTAATATCCCTAGTAAAAACGCATTCTTGGAGGATAAAACGATCTGGTTTTACACCGACGCGACGGATCAAAAACCAATGATGGGGTAGGGTGTAATGTATTAATGACAGACTAAATCTTAGTCTCCCCTTCCGTCTTACTGAGCGTTGTAGCGTGTTCCAGGCAGAAAAGTGGCGACTGAAAAAGTCTTGTCTTGACAGTCAAGCGGCAATAAAGTCAATGGAATCAGTCTCTGTGAACTCAAAGTAGCCCTAGACTGCAAATCGTCTCTTCAGGAGATGTCGGAGCTGTTCAGCATTCACTACTACTCGATGTGGCATTACTGACTTATTTTCGTAAGAGTACAACTGGATTTCGGCTGTATTTAATTTTTGAGAAACCGTGCGGTAGCTGTGGGGATCACTTTATTTGGATTATCCACACATTGATATTCAAAGTTGTTTCCTTGAATGTGCACTTTAAGATTTCCTTAAGAAATTTATATAACTTGCTGTGATCTAGTGCGCTATTCCAAAAATATAAAAAGAAGCTGAGATGTATACTCTATCTTTAATACTTTTTATTGCGTTGAATTTGTATTGCTTTAATCACTAAAATCGTTTATGATGAACCGCTTAGTCGAATCAATTGTGCTTTCATTTTTTTGGAGAAACTTTTCCTTTTTGTTGAGGCCCGGGCTATGAGTCTACGACTTCTTTTCGACTTCGATTGCGGCATAAATCCCGATAATGGTGATATGTGTACCCTTTTCCTACATTTGAAAGAGTGGAATGATTACAATAAATAGCTTTCTCCAGATTCCAAAAAGTCTGGATTGTCCAGTAGAACTTGCCCGCTAGCTTCGAGTCTCATTGGCAAAGTATTATAAATAACATACAAAACAATCAAATTTATTCTGTCTTACTTTAAAGTCTGTCTTTCTTACGATGATAGTGGAATATAAACAAAATTATGATATAGCCATATTTGTTATATATGATATAGCCAAAAACAACTTCAGGCACTACTCACACCCTACTTTAATACTTTTATACTTCAGCTAAGCTAAAAACTAACTCGACCTTACCATTGGTAACATTTATATGCTTAATTCTTTTAATGAGCCGACCTTGAGCAATAAAGACCCGCATAGTAGTCCAAACAGGAAGCGTACCTGGGTAGGCGCTCATTGTACCGCTCATTATTTTCTTAAGACAGGTGCCTATTGCTAGATACCTGAGTGGCTCGCTACGAGGGATTAAGGGATTTTAACTCTCCTTCTGCAGATGGTAGGTACCGCTCACGCAAATTCTTTGCTCCGCTCGGGGTATGTGCTTTTCGTTAAGCAGGCGCCTATGACAACAGCCACTTTTCAATCCTTAACTTTCTTGCAAAGTGCTTTATCCGTTATAAAATGTCAAAGCTTAAAGTCATAGTACTAAAAAAACAATTCAAACTCCATGAAGTCAAGTTTAAACGGAATGCAAAACTCTACTGTGAAACTTGTTGTGCATATTTCCATCAAGAATAGTTTAATTAATTGCGAATTTGTCAATAAGTGAACAGATCAAAAGTGATACTTTTAATGAATCAGGAAGCATGTAAGAGTTTTTGAACAACTATCAAATGATTTAGTTTCTACATATATACTATATCCAAGTTAATGTAACATTTCTGATTTATCATAAATAAGCTTATACTATCCAAAGAACTATGTCAACAAGATATGTTCTAAGTGAACTTGAAATGAACATTCGATTTGCCTACGATATTCGATTGACCCTTGCAATATCGACATTATTGACAGACGAAATGTCAAAAACACTTTCTTTGTGAAATTTGTATCGAAATTCGAGAAAGACCAAGTGCTCGGTGGAAATGGATTATTGCTGCGGTAAGCAAATATAAGCTTTCAAATTAATCACCCTCTCATGAGAATGTTCAAGAAGAAAGACGGTTATTGAACGATTATTCTTTAATCTTGCAATCCGTCTCAGCAAGCTTTGACATTTCATAACTATTGTCAACCTCACAAAACCGAACTAGACCTCTTCTTCTCTCTTAGGAGAGAATAAAAAAGCTACAGTAGCACTTTTATCTTTTAAACAAGCCATTGGGAACCGATGGGGCCTTCAATCGCACATCACTCACTGGCTACACATTTCGGTTATAAGGCCGACACTTATGGACCGCTTTAGCGACCAATCGCAATACATTAAGCAAATTCCATAGATCAGCCTGCTTATGCATTCGAGGGGCCTTACGCATGACTCTCTCCGCTGCTTTAGACATTCTGTTTCACCTGACCCCGCTTGATATTTATGGCATACAAACGGCAGCTAACACAGCTGTTCATCTCAAAGCTACGTCCTTCTAAATATATTAGGTAATATCCCTAGTAAAAACGCATTCTTGGAGGATAAAACGATCTGGTTTTACACCGACGCGACGGATCAAAAACCAATGATGGGGTAGGGTGTAATGTATTAATGACAGACTAAATCTTAGTCTCCCCTTCCGTCTTACTGAGCGTTGTAGCGTGTTCCAGGCAGAAAAGTGGCGACTGAAAAAGTCTTGTCTTGACAGTCAAGCGGCAATAAAGTCAATGGAATCAGTCTCTGTGAACTCAAAGTAGCCCTAGACTGCAAATCGTCTCTTCAGGAGATGTCGGAGCTGTTCAGCATTCACCTTAGCTGGATGCCGAGCACAGGGGCATTCCGGGAAACTGTAAGTCTGATGAACTCGCCAAACTAGGGACAACGTTACTTATCTCACCTGATAAATGGATGATAGGTATACGTGAAAATTATCGCTAGGGCTGGCTTCGACAGAGGAAGCAAACTTTAGGTGGACAAGTGATATCACATGTCTAGCGGCAAAACGAATCTGTCCTAAGCTGGATCTGAAACGCTCTAAAAATGTGATCTCTAAGCAGACGGAAAATAAGCACTAATACGATCCCTTACCTGCTTTTTACATGGCCTGCTCTCTTTAGCAAAAAAATTCTCGGTCTCGGACCCTTCAAGCAGCAAAGGTATACTTCGCTTCGTCGGATGCTCCAATTGGTTCAACGAGTAGGGGGAAGCTTTATCCCAGATCCCTGTGGTATCAAAACGGACCAACACAGGTCTAAGTGAGTTGGTTCTTTTGCCAGTCACTTCAACCTAACCTAACATAAGATAAAATAAATTAATTTGTATCCATCATTCAGTTAAGAGTTTCCTTTCCTTTGATTATTTTTTTTAAAAAGTTACCCATTGAAAAGTTATCACAAATCTAGTTCCTCTTTGGGAGAACTGAGAAACATTCTGCAACTGCTTGGTTTCAAAACACTCACAAGTTTGTTGTCATACTCAAAACCCAGCTAAATTATCCTCATCAAAACAATTTTCTCATTCTTGATGTCACCAATTTACCATTTCGAAAAAAAACTGGCCCTCTTGACTCTCTAATCAAATGCAAAATATCCACTTACACAACTTTATTACAACTTTATTTATAGTCTAGATGATGGCGAACGTTTTAATCGGCGAAACCTTTCTTAGTCGTGACACGCGGACAGACGTCCGCTGCGCCGTCTCATTAGGTGGAATATCTTTCTTTTGCTAGAGAGACACATAAAAACTTTAATTCACTATCTCGCCTTTTAATTGATTTTCTTTGACTCGGAACGAGGATTCGCATATGCGGACGACAGCGGTTGGCCGGCGCCTTTTGAAGGCAATCGCGCTTCTCTCTGTCTTCTAATGAGATGCGTGCACGGAAGGACTTCTTTTCCTCACATGGCAAGATGTCAGCTTTTGAGACGCTAGAGACTTAAAATCGATTAGAAAGTGATTTATTTATAACTTTGAATAAATTGCAAAATTTCACGACCAATTTTGATTGCTGCATTTGTCTGTCCGTCCGTCTGTCTTTCTGTCTATTTTAGCTACAGCCTTCGGGTAATTATGTGGCAGTTGCTGGCGAGCTGTGTTAATCTTCACTTTAATGCGCTATTACTCGTACGTTAGCGAAACTTTTAATTGGCAATGATGACTGCTGCATGCATACGATTGCCAGGTATAAGCAACTTGCAGCATTGTGCCCAAGGGGTTTCTATTGTTATTTTTAGTTGATTCGTATTTTTAGCTTGACGCTTATGCCATAGCGATGACGGAACAGTGCTGTTTCTTCAGTTCTATAGGAATAACAATGAGCTGAGGCGATGATGTTGAAGTGGACATGGACACCTGGGCACTGGTAGATATTGAAAAGCATTGTACTTATGCTATTCCTTTTCACTAGGTTTATTGAATACCTAATTATAGATGGTGCAACGATGACAACAGGTTATGATTGATTGTAATTGTTTAAGGCTTAAGGAGTAATTACAATTTGAAGGTTACCGAAAAGATGAGTTGTTGTTTAGTTATGCGGTGGAATGACAGAAATCGAATGTACAATTGCCACCTTTCAGAACTAAGGAGAATCATCGTGATTGTAATGACTTTTTGTCAGGGGTTAGCAGTTTGTTATAGTAGTTAGCTCTAGAGGAAATGACAGCAGATAGTTTTTGACAAGCGAACATTACCTATCCGTGTAATCCTCTACATACTTACGTTCTGAACTGCCCCAATTCTTGTAGAAGTTTGGCAAACATTCAGAATAAAAATAAAGCTTCGCATACAAAATGTTTGAAAGAATTATCATTAATATTAAATGACTAGCTGAAGCCCGGCCTAGCCCGTCTTGAAAGAAATAAGTTTTACTATCCAACTAAATATTAACTATTTCAAATATATTAAAAAATATATTTATTTACAGCGGCTTACTTTATTGTTCTCGGATTGAAATGACAAATTGCATAGAAAATAAAATAATTTCTTGGGAAACTATATTTTAAGTAAATATTCTAATTGGCGTTAACTCAGTCGATACCTACAAACTTCTTCGTATAAACCAGGGTTCGGCAAGTAATTTTAAGTGGGGCCCATTTACGATTGAAAATTGTATTGAGATCTGGAGAAAAAACTCATAACTGCTACTTTTTTATTTTGCCTCATAATGGGAGAAATTACAACAATGATCAGTTTTTTTTATAATTTGGTTCATGCGGGAACAGCAAATGAGAAGAGTGCCTTCAAGGTGGGCTATCTCGAACGATATACATATGTTCTTCAAAAAATTTAATTTTGAGAAAGATGATTCACATAATTTAGGTTGATCAAAACAAAGTAAATATATTCTCCAAGTCAATTTATTCCATTTGAAGTGAAGGCTTTGAAAGACTGAACAACTTTGCAACTACGTCAGTTGATTCTGCCGCCTCCCCATATCTGCAAAGCCTTGGAATCGTGCAGAACATTCGTTTCTAAGATCATATACAAATCTTAAATATACTGCAAAGCCAGAGTTCTTCTATATATATTCAAGGATTTTTGGAAGTGAATTAATTCATGTCATGCAATCTTTTTGAAAAAAATTCCAGCTTACGAAAATCAGATCACATATTTATTTCCCATTTCTGTGTACCTCAGGGTTGAACGCAGATAAATATTTCGGAACATCTTTTAAAAAAGCCACTCTCTTGCGCTCTTTTGTTATGAACTCCAAATGCTTCCGTGCTTCCTGGGTATCCAAGTGTTAAAAGAAGGATATTACATTAATTATTATTAGGCAGAAACGTTCCATAACTTGACCCTTACTTAACCAACGAACAATTTTGTGTTGCAATTAGCAGAATAAGCCGAATCACATTCAGAATCAAAGAAACCCCTTTAACTATCGACAAACTGTCCATTACTTCTTTCAGTGTAGTTTTGCACAAGGGGCTGTCTGATGAAGATCTGATTCTCTTTACTAATCCTTTTTTTTTTGCCAATCATCACTGGGGCCTCGTCAGTTGAGAGCGACACCATTTTATTGCTGTATGATTTCGCTCGTACGCTGTATGATTTCGATCGTACGCTGTATGATTTTGTTCGCAAAAGTATACTAATTGAATACGTAGGTATGAATATTCGAAAAAATAGTTTGCGGTCCAAGGTTCAACCCTCCGCGCTCCGAAAATGGACCGCTATCCGCCTGTTTCTGACTGCTGGTATAAGCCAGAGGTGAATTTCGTTGTAAACGATTTTGACTGAATTGCAAATCTAACATATATAAATATTTATAAATAATATATAAAAGCATGGTTTTCGTTTCTTCTCTGGCATTACATTTTTGTTCTAACGTAACACTTCTTCGTCATTTATTATGTCACAAGTAAACTTTTATTTGTCGTGAGTATCGGTATTTTTTCGGAAGCTTTTAACATTCACTGAAGCACTTATACCAGAAAACGCTCTTATGTACTCTTTGGGCGGAGACTTCCCTTTACTTTAGTAATTTACCCAACTTTTTTAGAAATCAGAAAAGGAACTTCAGTGATATAGAACAGAAATGTTTACCACTCACCAGTATCTAATGTCTGGAGCCTGGTTTGAGCAAAGGCAGGACATTCACAGAGAAAATGCTGCCCGTTGATTTGGCCTTTTTCAACAAGCATCACAGACACTTGTATTTCTTGAGCGTAGTACATTTGGATTTTTGACACAAGCTTGGTGAACTGGAGATCTAATTTAAAGTATACCAGTACGATCTCGAACCCAAACAAGTCTTGGAGTGAATCCAAAGAGCAAGACCTTAAGTGCAGAAGACCGATGCATTCGTATATGCCTAGCGAAAAGAAAAGCTTTACGTTGTCACATTCCACAAAAGCACCAGAGATAGACCCGTCAATTAAGGAGCGATGTAGTGCCCAGATAAGTTCTTTAGCAACTTTGCCACTACACCCTTATTTACACGAACCTACTCATGCCGTTATGACCCCCCTCTAACTTCAATTAAATTAAATATCGTTTATTTTCCATTTAGGGCCGTGGTAACCGTGCCTTTTCTTTTACCCAGCCCCCAAAAGGCTTACAATTATGACATTTTACATGACGGTTGAATTTCAAGAACAAACACTGGAAAACATAAAATATTGCCGCTCCTTTTCTTAAACTTTGCGCCCAAACGACTTAGAGTTATGAAATTATACGTGGAGGTAGGATTTAAAGAACAAACACAGAAGCAAATAAAACACTGTGTATATTCCAAAAACGGGGCGTGGCAATCGCCTATATATCGAACTCATTCTACAGTTATGGAATTTTACATGTCGGTAGTTATTTTTAAGGGAAACAAGGATCTCTATAAAGCAAATTTTATTTTCGTTGAAAAGGACGTTTAACTTCGGTCAAAATTCCCACAATTTTAAAATTTTCCAAAATTTCCAAGTGATTCACTAGCATAACTGCATATCCTTTCAAAAGTCGAATTGTCAAAAGCACCCTCAATGTCAATGAAAATTCCATGCGGGTACTCTTTCTTAATGTAGTCATGTTGCATTTCAGAAAGTGTGTCGGGACCCAGAGCCACCTGCGGCTTTGTAGTCCAACTAACTTTTCCATGCTTTTTAACAAAAAGGATTTTAAACTAATAAGCCTGGGTTTCTAAGCATCCTTACTGACTTTTGGTTTGAATACCACTCTAACCATTCGAAAGAGAGATGGAATTCTGTCAAGCTAGCCATGAAGATTCTCTTCAAGACTGGCCTTAGCTGGCTTATACTGTGTACCAACATAGCTGACTAATTCACATCAGTGCCAATCTTATAAGCAGGCGATACTATTTATTGCTTTTTAGGTCAAGGCAGGCACGTTTAGCAAGTGCAAATCTTCGCTTTATTAACCCTTATTTTTTTAGAATTGGTTTACACCCCGAGATTCAAGTGTTACAAAACCATAAATGCTGTAACTTTGGAGCTTTTAGACAGATAATGTTAAAACACCCAACAAAATTTAAAATCTATTTTTTTCAAAACCTTCAAATGATTTTCTTACCTAAAATTCAATCTCCGATAAATTTCTCAAAAATTCAGCTACAAATACCATAAAATATTTATCTTACCGCCACTGTATGTATGAACGGATTTAAAAATGTTTCTAAAAGTGAATCTTAATGTCTGGAATATTCTTTGCATGATTTCACTTTCGCATAGGGCCGTGAAACGTGAAAGTCTCTCAAGCCATTGCGTGTGTATAAAGTTGTACCACTTCACGCAAGGGCTACGTTAAGATACTGCTCTTCGACACCACCTTCTACCTAGATTTTAATTCAAACATGACAATTCAAGAGTTGGCTGGCTCAGCATGCGCTTCTCAGTACCAACAACTCTGCCTTATCTTTATGGATGGCCTGCATATGGTTAGCGCATGCGTGCAGGCAACCGTCGGACGTCTTTGGTCATGCTAATATTTTATCTTTATTAAAATTTAGTCTTTTACCTCGGGGCCAGTGTAATTCATACAGACTTCTCTCTGAGCAGACATAATTATGCAGAACGGCGATGATTATTACAAGTGAAGTACTTGTAATGGAGAGTCGCACAAAAAGAAATGAAACACAAACCTCGCATCTCATCATCATCTAAGATGATGATATTGTGACCAACCGAATGGTTGTCGCGCTAGGGTTCTTCTTCGTTGCTCTTCTTCTAGAAGAAGATATTCTATAGATATCCACAACGCTATGAACAGTTGGTGGTAGGTAGGCACTACTACTACCTGCGTTTTCCATGAGCAGCATAATTATGAGCATTGACAGCTGATGTCGTCTTGTCCAAGGTTATGCCAGACCTATGTTGGAGGTGCGTTCTTATAGGGAGTACTCGACTCGTATCTCGTACAGAGTTACGTATACTGCTATATTAAGTTACAACAAATAGGGAACAACAATTTTTTTCTTAATAGAGTGAACCAGTGTAGTACGTTTGCGACTGCCAATATTGGGTTTCCATTATCATCGAGTTTTGTGTAAATTATAAAAATAAATAAAACCCCTGCTGCATTATGTATTTTTAAATGTGGGTAGATTGCATGCATACTCGTATACAGAGCTAGCCGTGTGAATTATTTACGATGTTGTTGGCAGTTAACCTTTTTTTATAACTATGGTCATTTAGGTTGGAATTTATTACAGTTGGTGGACGAGAAACTAGAACAAGTAAGATATCGCACGTTTGTTAGCTTTTTGATTGTCCTAGGTTATTTTTGTATATAAAAAAACATAGAAAACCACAAAATTCGTTAAAAACAAAAACACAAATACTCCACCTGGCAATCATGTTTCGACTATAAATTATCGAAAGTGAAACGGAAAAAACTCTAATCGCTTGCTTCACACTTCACCGTAAACCCTTTATGGCTTGAAATTGAATTGTACACGCAGACGGTAGGTAGGTAGATTGACTTGCATCAGTCCGGCACGGGCTAAGCACTCTCTAAGCGCAATTTAATTCCACTTACCACACTAGCGCAGTGCACATAATCACAATTTAACAATAAATCTCAAACACAAAAAATGTACAACGAATAAGCTTCGAGCGCAAGCAATAAATAAACTTTTTGACAGCGAACCGAAAATTATAAAATATGACGAAATTTACATACATTAATACGATCATGCCACAAACATATTAAAAAAAGTTTTGTTACGAACATAATAATTAGAAGAAGTAAAAATTTGAAAGTTATTAACCATCCAAAGGCAGACACCCGCCTCGGGGGTACTACTACTTGACCAAGACCAAGACCAATGATCTTCTGCTTCATCCGTGGAGAGTGGTGATGTTGTATTCTTGCTTTAGTACATAGAATCTGTAAAATTAGAGTACAATGCCTGAAGAAGGATGCAATAAACTTTTCTTAATTGAGCGTTTCGTGCTGGATGGTGGTATAGTTGAGAACAATATTAAGACATTTGTTATATGGCGAAACAACAATAAAGAAACATGGCTTAAGAGAATAACAATAATAATGTTGACTCTTCAAAAGCTGATTACAATTGGTTACGCGAGCGCACAGTGAGTGAACTTTTAAGTACATGAAGCTTAATGGGATGTTGCTTCGACCCAAGCCCAGGGTTTAAATAGGAAGCAGTGATAATGAACTGCGAAGAACATAAAATACTGTTTTGAATCATTGAGAGAGGGGTATTTTGATTATTTTGTTTACCAAAGAAAGGAAGGTTATTCGCCTCATTAAAGAAGTTTGTTTTTGTTTCGACATTTGAGAACGGACAGCTCTTTGATTTGATGCTTTCGAAGTCAACTGGAGAGCTGAAGAGCTACGTGTATCTAACTTATAGATGATTATAAGGAATGTTGTTTTCTTTTAAGATGTATTTAAGAACCTACAGTAATATATTAGTACCTTGAGATACATGTACAAGTTATGGTTCCGCTTGACTCTGGAAGATATGGCAGATAACGTCACGACCGGTCGTTTCAGGTGTCTCAAGGGTTTTTGATTGAGTTTAAAGAGAATATAAGAGAAATAGAACTTACGTCAAACACGTTGAAGAACTGAATAAATTGGCATCACTACAGTTCAGTGGTGAGTTTGTTAGATTTCTGACGAAGGGGTTACAATGTTGTAAATATAGATATCCTTTGAGTTGGACGATGTTGAGAAGGAAAGACTTCAAAGTAAGGCAAGAAATCGGCTATCCTCCACCTAAGGATATTACAAAATGCCAATAAATATGAAGTAGAGTTTGCTCTGTAGGGTTGGGTCTGCTTTGTCGTTAACCTTACCTAAGCTATGCTGATTTTATGAAAGCACTTGAGGAGCTGCCAAACGCGGATAAGCCCATGCTGAGCCAAAAAAATTTTGAATCTTAACTTGTTCTATCATATACCAAATCGACTTAATTTAAAAGCAAAATCTACTACTTCAATGTGTAGTTTGGCGTTTCTTCGCCATGGCCAATGGCTTACACAAAGTCTAAAAATCTGTCAAATAATTTCTTCATCAAGTGAGCCGGTAGTATCTGCTCACCACTTCTGCTTACCGTACGAGTTCTGTAAAGCTTGCAGTTTGTGCTTATCTACAGTTGTTAATTTATGTAGCTCAAATCGAAGCTGGTAATACTAACCGTTGGTCTATTCTAACACCAAATTGCATCCACAGTGTCGTTCTGCTCTGCTATCCGTTCCTAATAAAACGCACAATCTTCAACACCATCAACATACTTAACGCCGACGATGACGTTGTTGAAAGTTTTTGTTTTGTTTGTTTTGAACATGAAACCTTTGAGTCAAGGCCTCTCGAACTCAACTTACAACAGTGCTTTAACACTGCCGGTGCGGCACTTTATTTCTGCTATAATGCACAGAAGTTATTTCACTCTCTGCCGAGCCTCCAAACATTTTGTTCCACACGTTTGCTTATGGAAACAGAATGAGATGATGATCAGCAAGAACTTACATATGCATTAGATACCTCACCTCAGAGAGGGTGCTCAGGTGATGGTCGGGCTTAAATTTAATGTGTCATTAACACAAAAAATAAAAAAAACACGACATATGTACCTTCTATTCAACAAGGGAAGAGATATCCCACACCGGCACCAGTTTGAATCTGCTTGTTTCTGTTAAGCATTCTTGGTTAAGTCGCACAAATTATGTCGATGATGATGATGATGCTGCTGTTATTCTTCTCAGTGCAAAGCATAAATATGCATGAAGTGGAGGCACAGGCACCACAAAAAGGCTGTTCAGCGCTCATGCTTAAATGTAAAAAAGAAAGAGTACATTGTCTGATGCGGTTTGCACTTCAGAACTGCACCAGAACCACACATGTGTACGCTAGCATGTACCAGTGGCATTCATAATTTTATGTGAAATGATTTTCGGATAATGCAAAGTATTGTGTGTTCTTTGGTATTGCGGTTGCGGAATATTTCGCGTCTTCAATAGTTTGTCTGTGTCTAGGGGTTATATGAAGATAGCAGCAGTCGCGGCTATCGCCATGGGAAGATGCAAAAAATAGAACTTGTACTTTTGACTTTTCGGTGGTTGCGCTTTGTAAAATATTTATGGATGGAATGGCGCAAACAATGCCTTCTTCGCGCAGAAGAGGATGCAAGGCCAGAAAATAGTTTATGACATGATACATGGCGAGTTCTTTGATTTAATGGAAACAAGAGGGAGTTGGTTGCTTGCATACATACATATGTAGGTATCATAAAGAAGGTCAAATTTATGCTAAAAGCGCTTTGCTTCTTGGCTCACGAAATCTAAAAAACATCCATACAGTATTTCACGCTCTTCGTGCAAAACAACATTCGAGAACAGTCGGAACCGTATTGCGTTCCAAGAAAATAAAAATGAAATATTTCTGATTAATGTGTGAAACCAATTTTTTTTTTTGGTTTATTTTTTGGGTGGCGCATAACTTTTTCTTGCATGCTACCGAAAATTGTGCCGCTTATTAGTGCACGACCAAGTAATTTGCATGGAAATTTCTTTTTCTCCTTCATGTTTCGGCTGAGGCTTCCGTTTTTTTTGGTTAAATTCAGTGAGAAATTTAACGCGAAATTATTTTCCGTGATACCTATACGGAGTTGATGGAGAACCGAGAATTTAATAACAATTTCGATTTATATACACGTCTTACCTCGCCCATCATACAATCTCGGCGGTGCTCACGATGATTGTTCAATTAGAACACTTAAGGTTGGGTCGGTGACCCAGATGATTCTGGGAGTGGAACATTACACATACCATTCTACCTTCTCGTTGGTAGGTATTTACATATGTATGTTATAAAAATCGATTAAATAAATACCTTTGGGGGGTTGCTCATCGTTTAGGAACTTTATTGTTATTTTAAAGATAGTGTTTGTTTGTTGTATTAGGGTACTAGTATTGTTATATGTTGTCAATAAACGATTTCTATATGTTACTATCTACTAAAAGGAAATTGTTCATAATTATTAAGTCCCTTACAGAAAGAATTGGAACATGTACAGTGGGATGCAAAACTGTGCAGATGTTTTCCATTTCTTTGATTGTGTTCAGTAAGCTAATAGTATTATGACAAATTTTGGCTGATTGATTCAAAAAATACTCATGAATTTACAATAGTACAATTTTCTAAGAATTAAATGAGCAAAAAGGGGGCAGTTGTGGGGTCTACCATCACCCCAGCTTAGGTTATATCAAGTAAAAGTGGTATTTTTTTTTATATATATTCTGGTATAGCTTATAAAAATGCTTAGTAAAATTTGTAGATCGAGAAAATGTTCAAAAATACCCAGAAAATATTTTATGAATATATATATAGGTAAGGTGAGGAGAACAGTTTGCAATAACTTATAAGCATTGTCAACCAATAGCCAAAAAATTTAAAATCCTCTTTTTCTCTGCAGTTTCTGAAGAAGTCAGTACCTAATACTCCTGGCCTTTTCGCCATGCTTTCGCACTCGCTTTCGGATGTGATGTCTCTCTGTAATAGATGGCGGGCCACTGCCTGACCTATGGGACAACTGCTGATGTTGTTCCATTATTTCTTAGCCAAATTTATCGACACATCGGTAATAAACGTCTTAGATAAGGTAGTACTTACTTTTAAGCGAACTGTCTGTCTGGGAACCCAACAAAGTTAAAAGGGTTGATGTCTGATTGCCTCTGAGTGTTAGAAGGCAAGGTCTAAGCAGGTTTCTGAAAAAACGTGGAAGACACTGCAGTAATCCGTCAGTCTGCAGGACTGGTTGATGATAACCAGTGCTTCTAAGTAGACCCCTTATGCGTTTCTCTTCTTCGTTTTGCTAAAATTCCAGTCCTGTCAGTTTAAGTTACATGCACATACTAGTCATCGGTAAGTTTTATAAATTTCTTCTGATTCAAAATGTGAAGAATGTATGTGCAAGCACAAATGTTCGGAAGAGCCATACATCCACAGTCTGAGAGCTGTCACGTTCTTTTTAAAGAGCTTAATGCGTACTATGTTCAATTGAGTTTCCAATCCCATTTAAGGTGTGAATTTTATCGAAACTCTTATAGCCATACAAACATTTCTTTGAACTTTCTTCAAATTCTTTAGCCACAAATAAACTTTATATAACAATAGGTCAACTAGAGCCCTATCTTCGGCTCCAAATTATATTTCTTCCCTAAACCTTTTGGGCACAAAACATTCAGACGTTTCAATATTTTCTCTTCCACACTTAATGTAAATTCGTTATGGTTAGGGGAATTGTTCTGGTTATTTTAATGTGACACTGTTTCCATTAAGCTCACCTTGACAAATAATTGTTGTACATAACATGTGTTGAACCAGATGTATTGAAATTTCTTCTTAAATGTCTGCCAATTTTTTATCTGCATTCAAAATAAACCCAAATATGTAGGGGACAGCAGCAAAAACACCGCATTACATACAAATGCGTATGGGTGAAGAAGGACATTGTCTGTATAGTCTGTTACGGACTTTTTATTCAATACTTTGAGATATGATATGAATCGTCTTTGAGTATGAGGCTATCTCCAATTGTAACCCCAATACCAACGATTTGAGGAAAGCCCTAAAAAAATGTCTTTCTCTAATAGGTTTAATTATGATGATGGTATAACCTTGTCACTTAAAAAATCTGAATAATATTCGCTATCGGTTCATCTTTATGCAGAGGTGTTTCGGTGAAATCCTTATTTTAAAAGCGACGCCTCTGCGACGCCTCTGCGACGCCTCCATTTTTGGTTTTAGTTTTCTATAACGTATTCAACCTTATAACTTTGCCAGGTGTTACCACAACAAATCACGCAAAAACCTATTTTAAGTGTCCAGATGTTTATGAGATCCAGAGCTTCCTTCGGCCCGTAACAAACAAAAGTCTAAGTATACTTTCTATTTTAATAGAAATTAAGCTGACTCACATCCATTCATACTGCATATATGGAGATACTAATCGTTAATTGTCTACCATCAGCCGAAAAAAAGTGAAATGGCCTCCCCCCCCCTCTTGGGGCACGGCAAGATGCCACTCATCGACGCGAGAACAAGAACCCAAATCTAGATTTAATAAACTAGATCTGCTTATGTTGCTTTCGCTTCTCACTTTTTTTTCATAGGGCACTTAGTTTTTTGAGTGCCACCGCCACCGCGTCAATGCTTGCTCATTCACAATACGTCCATACAGAGCGCAGAGCCCCTTACATCGACCTTGTTACTAATAACCTCATTTTCACACTCGCTGCAGAAATATCATTCGAGATAAACGAATATCATGCGCGTTAAGTTTTCTTAGAATTTTATAATATGTTGTTTATTTTTTTAAGTTGCCCATGCACTATGGTGTGGAAACAAATTAACAACAAACACTAAAAGAACATTAAAACATAAAGTGATGTTCAAAGCGAAAATTTCCCTGAATAAAAGACAAAAGTGAAAAAGAAAAGAAAATCTTACTGATGATACCTACCTATGCGGCTTTGGCTAAGAACTAGAAATTAAAATCTACTGGCGTACGACGCGCGGTTCCGCTTGGAAGAGTTGTTCAAGTGTCTTAACATTTTCACGAATTGGTAGATAATTATGCATATTAGAATGAGGTTTTGTTGAAAATGTTGGTTTGCTTAAGATTATGTTGATAAATTTTTTGGTATTTGTTTTTTTTTTTTTGAATTAGCCATGGGTTTTTTTGAAAAACGTCTTTTAATTTTTCATAATCTTTAATGGTTATGTTAGGTTGAAGTGGCAGTCAGATAGAAGTCTGACTCACTTAGACCAATATAGGTCCATTGTGATACCACGTGGATCTGAAGTTTCTGCCTACACGTTGAACCATTTTGAGGAGCTAATAAAGCGTGAGAGACATTTTGGGTCGGTTGAGTTTAGATCATTAAGATCATTATAGAATAAGGCCCCCATATGGAGGTTTCGCTTTCGAGAGAGAGCAGGGCATGCGCAGAGAAGGTGTAGAGTAGTCTCCTCCTCCTCCTCATCCAAACAGCTCCTACAGAAGTCGTTGGAATAGGCACCAAGCCTTGCTGCATGCCTGCCTAACAAACAGTGTCCAGTTATGACACCAATTGTAGCACCAATGTGCGATCGATTAAGGGTAATCAAGCTCCTTGAGCGTCTTAGATCCAGCCTAGGCCAAATCTGCTTCATTGTCAGACAAGTAGTACCATTTGTCCATCTGTGATTAGTTTTTTCTAATGCATCCAGTTTAAACAAGAGCTTGCACGTGGAAACTGGTGTGCCTAAGGAGCCCTTTTCAGGCAAGATTGAGAGGGTAGTTCCAAGTTTGGCGAGTTCGTCGGCCTTGCAGTTACCCGGAATGTCCCTATGCCCCGGCACCCAACAAAGGTGAATGTTGAACTGCTCAGCCATCTCCTTTAGAGATGAACGGCAATCTAGGGCTACTAAAGAGTTAATAGAGACAGAATCCAGACACTTGATGGCGGCCTGACTGTCCGAAAAGATTCGAATATCCTTTACGGATACCACATTCTTTCTTAGCCAGGACAAGACTTCCTTTATCGCCATAACTTCCGCCTGGAAAACACTACAATGATTAGGAAGACGGAAGGAGAGACTGAGATTGAGCCTGTCTGAAAAGACACCTCCACCCACTCCATCATTTGTTTTTGAACCGTCCGTGTAAAAATGGATTGATTCTTCTTCCGGCAAGGCATCCTCCCAAAAGGATCTAGGGGGGATGGATATCTGGAAGTTTTTGTCGAACAGCAGTTGGGGTGTGGTGTAGTCTATATTCCTAGAAGGGATTCTGAGTATGTTCAGAATTGCAGAGTGGCCGATTTCACTATCGGCCCATTGAGAAGTTGCTTTGAGGCGAGTGGCCGTGGTAGCAGCCGTCTGTCTGCTAAAGATGTCAAGGGGTATCAAATGGAACAGAATGTCGAGTGCAGCTGAGGGAGTGGTGCGAAGCGCTCCGCCTATGCATAAACATGCTGATCTCTGGACTCTGCCTAGTTTATCGCGATTTATCGCTTTCTCTAAGGCAGTCCACCAGACAATTGTTCCATACGTTAGTATCGGTCTTACAACCGAGATATATAGCCAGTGAGCAATTCGGGGTTGTAGTCCCCACTTGTTTCCAATAGCTTTTTTGCAAGAAAAGAGTGCAACCGTAGCTTTCCGGACTCTTTCTTGTATATTAGATTTCCAGTTGAGCTTCCTATCCAGGATGAGACCTAGGTATTTGGCCTCGTCAGAGAAGACTAAGCTGGTACCCCTGATTGAAGGGGGGTCGACTCGTGGGATTTTGTATTTCCTAGTAAAGAGGACAAGTTCGGTTTTGTGGGGATTGACGCCTAAACCACAACTGTCAGCCCATCTTATTAGCTTGTTAAGAGCATTTTGTAGGAGTTCTTTTAAGGTGTTAAGGTGCTTCCCCGATACAGCAATAGCAACGTCATCTGCATAGGCAATCACTTTGCAGCCCTCTCCTTCCAGGATAACAAGCAGTTTGTTCACCACAAGATTCCAAAGAAGTGGGGATAGGACTCCTCCTTGCGGGGTTCCCCTGCTGACAGATCTTCTGGCGGAGGTCATACCCAGCTTTGAGTTAATAATCCTACTGGTTAGTAGTTGATTAATGAACTCGCTAAGTGTGTTATCCACTTTTAGATCCGACAGTGCAGTTGAGATCGCGGATGTATTGACGTTGTTAAAGGCACCTTCTATATCGAGGAAGGTTACCATTGTATACTCCTTATGGTGAAGGGAATATTCAATTGAACGTACTAACGAGTGTAGGGCTGTTTCTACAGATCTGCCTTTGCAATAGGCATGTTGGGAGGTAGACAGCAGCCTTTTGTCAATGTTGGTACGAATATGGATATCTATCAATCTTTCTAGAGTTTTTAGGAGAAATGATGATAGACTGATGGGTCTGAGATCTTTAATGACATGGGCCGAAAAAATCTGTCATGGTTTGTGAATAGGGAGATATACATATATGACGAAGTGTCCTTTGTTACGTGCTTATCAAAACGATGTAGGTTACTGAGCATAGGTACCTAGGTTTAGGTGAACTCAGGTTTTAAATAATTCCTAATAAATTTGAAAACGGTTGTATCAATACCAAAAAAGCTGAACATAATATTGATGCTATATATCATGCAATGTCAATCCATATTGCCTTCCGTAACTGAAAACCCATTCAATATGAGTTAACGAAAGATCAATGCTGTGATATTAAGGATATAGTGTTTGACGGCGTTGTTTATAATGAAGATGAAGATCAGATAGATTTAATGACTTTTTTGTTAGGAACTCTATTCAAAATATCCCTTTTGTTAATTGTTAAACCAAGACAATTTTTAAATTTAGAACAATATCGATATAAGAACTGCTTTCAAACTAATAAAAAACTGAATTGACTTCGAACACCTGTGTCCAAAAATTGAATTGACTTCGAACACCTGTGTCCAAAAATTGACTGTGACAATTTTAATTGCATCGGCCCAGATGTGCTAAAAATGTTCAACAACACTTTCGAAACGGCTAGTTTGCCACAATCATGGAAGCAAGCTATAGTGTCTCTAATTGAAAATTTCAAAATACCAAAAAATGAGTTCCGCCATCTAATTCGTAGCCATTGTGTAATAATATTTCTTCAGCTAAATGAGTATTTTGAAAATAACAATTTCATAATAGACGTTCAATTCGGTTTTAGAAACAGAATGGAAAGACAAATCGCTCAAAAAAAACCTGTACATTGTGTATTTATCGATCTTAAACGATCATTTGAAACTATAGATAAAGAGTTCTTGTTAGAAAAAACTAACAAAATATGGTGTAAAAAACGGTGATAAGGTGGTTAAATATATCTATATATGTTTATCAGATGTATCAACCATTTAAAAAGTGTGGTTAGACATAGTAAGCTTGCTTTATTCGCGAATGATGCGGTGATCTATGATGGTTTCGAATTTTTGATGAATATCACCGTAAAATAAACGAGGATGTAAAAGCTGTGGATAAGTGGTTACAGCAGAACAGGCTAAAGCTAAATGTTAAAAATCGCAGAGAATGGAAATGAACGAGAGAAGAGGAAAGAACATGAGACGGGAGATTGACGGTGAAAATATTGAAAAAGTGAATGAACTCAAATAAGGGGGCAGGAATTGAAAACACAATAGGCTAAAACACCCTGATTATATACATATGTGAAAATGTTTCTTAAAAAGTTGAGTTTTTAAAGACAATACGAAACAGAATTTCAACATAAGCTGCAATAAATATATGTATGTAACGTAATTGTCATTTGAGTATTGTTCAACTGTTTTGATTCTATGTGGTGATAACGTAATTAAAAGGCTCCAATTATTACAAAATAAAGCCATATGTTTTATATTAAATTGCAATAGATATGTAGGTATCAATATTATTTTTAATTTGCTAAAGTGAAGTTGTCAGTGAAACAAGGAGTTGTGATCAATGTTCTAGTGTTTTTATACAAAATTAAAAATAATTAAATGCCCAAATACAATACAATTGATATGTCCAGCCATATGCTTACAAATAAGTACTCGCAAAAAAATTTAAAAAAATTTCTATCTGTGGTGCTGTATAAAGTAGGAGGCGTTGGTTTGTCTAAAATTTGTAATTAGCGCGGAAAGTTTTGCAACAATTTCAAATGGCATCAAAATGTGTTGGGGAAGCGCTGCGAAGTATTATTGCAATAAAATGCGAATATTTTTTGTTTTTATAGGTATTTTGATAGGTGCAGTGGTTTAGTGGTTAAGTGCGTTGGACCACTAAGCGAGAGTTCGCTGGTTCAAATCCCCACCTGTACCACCTGAAAGTAATTCACTACCCCTGCCCCACCTCCTGAACGTCTGACAAACATGCAAGAGTAAGAAATGTCATGAGAAGCTTCGTAAAAATAAATTGCCGTTCGGAATCGCCATTAAACTGTAGGTCCCTCCATTCGTGTCATAAATGTAACTTCGCACACATAATGTTTGGAGAAGCTAGGCTTTAGGTCCTGTATGGGCAGTTTAAGCCTAATATTTATTTTTTAGTTATTATAAGACATACATAGTTCTCTACCTATTTTTCTGATTTAAAAAAAAAAAATCTAGGCATAGGTACCTACTTGGATGAATGAAAACGTACCTATAGCAATATGATAGGACTTAATATATTTTATTGTATTATTGCATAAATATTACTTAATTAGTAATCTTTGGGTGAAAAATATTTCTAGTTTGGATTGGTTTTTTATATATATTAAATTCTGTGGTTGTTTTTAAGTTGAATGTATCTACAAAGCAAGCGAATTGACAAACTGCGAAGAAATAACTTTTAATGCTTTTTTAAACACAACAAATAAACTTTATTATTCCAATTCTAACATAACGTTATTATCAAGTTGAATTGGAATAATAAATAAATATTTATCGTATATTCCGTTTAAAAATTATTTAAATTTAATTATTTTACTCGATATTCGGTAAATGAACCAACAAATATATTTTATTATTACTGATAATTTTAAATTGCTAAATTAGTTAGATTATCGGCAAACAAAATATTATACTCCTTATTTTGATTTTAACTTGCGGAACCGCCAAAATGTTTACGAAACTGCTTAAAAATATTTGCCCAAAAAATATGTATGTCGGGTAAAACTAAAATAAAACATTATAATTGAAAACATTCAACGTAAGTTTATTCTTTTGTAAATTCACCATAAATCGTCGCATATTATTACGACGTTATTGGCCACATACCAGCATCACTTTTAGTATGTCGATATGAGATATTTTTAAAAATGGATTCTTTAGCGCAGAACTGCTATTGTGTGCGTGAGCTGGCTCAATTTGATTTCCATGTAAAAACTTATACAGACACAGTACTACGCCTTTTTAAAGCAAATAAAAAACGATGGGCGAGAGAGCCAAATATCCTCCCAGTCGACTATCTATATAATTACTCATCTGTGCATATGATTTAAGAAATAGAAATGATTTAAGACTGCTAAATATGTTTAGTATGTGCACGCAAAAATCATTGATTTATTAATGTTTCAAACTATTTAATAATTTGCCGAATGACACAAGAAAACGAGAAAAATTATATCTTTAAAAAATAGGATCGAATACTCTAGACTTAAGTACTAATAATTAAAAAATTGTAGTTATATATTTCAATAGTCCCTCGGGTTCTAGTAATAAATACAACTACAACTACTACTACTATCGACATGGTCATTCGCTCGCGGTCATCATCATTTAATAATTTAAATTATACTGCTCGGAATATACATATGTATATGAAAAATTTAAGCAATTTCCTTTAAAATCCAACAAATTGTATGACCGCTTGGCTACGGTCCAATCATGATTATTAATTAAATTGCACAATTGTCAGTAGCAATTTTATTTTCGTGTGAAAAAAATGTAGGTACAATATAAGTTAAACAATAAGTTTAATATCGTCGAATTAGTGTGTTAGCCGTCTAATTCCACATTTATGATATTTGAGATTATTACCATTAGAAAGGTCATATGAATATGTATTCTTTGATATAAAGATTAAAATTCAATTCGAAGTAAAAGTGGTCAAAATCGCAAGTTGAGTAAGACAGTTGATGCCTGAACTTTCAAACCAAACTACTTACCCTATCAATTCTAGGGAGAGCATGCACAGTATGTAAAGGGGTTGAAGAATATTTAATTTCATTAGTTAAAGAAAAGAATATTTTATAACACACAAATCGTATTTTGAATTTTATTAACTTTTCACAACAAATTCGCTATGAACTGTGTAGTTTGTCAGTTGTTTTTAAATAAATAGCTCATTACAAAAAAAAGATCAACAAGCCAAACTAATTTCATTTTCCAAAGCACCTTTACTACATCGCAAATATTTGTTTGCAAAAAACACACGAAATAAACCCTCAACAGGAATCTGAATATGGACCATATCCTCCCCGAAAGAAAGAATGGCAATATATAGAGAAAAGATATATATAGGTTTAAATATAACACAATTTTTTGTATTTTCCTCATCTTTAACAACGTCGTTTCTTTTGTAAAAAAAAAGAATGCAGCAGCAGTCATCAAAAGCCCCTAAGGGGGTAGTTATACTTCGTTTTCTGAATGACTTTTGTGGCATGCAATTGCATTTGTGCTAAACCTAAGGAATGAATTCTTCGCCCTGCCATGCCATAGGGCTTTTGTGAGTGGTTTTTGCTCTTATGGTGGCTCTTCACAACATTTCAACAAATTGAAAAATCCTTCAAGAGTCAGTAAGCCTTTGGTTCAACCCCCCCCCCCCCCCTCCCACTCTTTGAATATAATTATTATTATTTCAGATTTTCAAAAACAAGAGCACCCCTGAAGATTCCCATTCTAGACATGTTGTTCGACAAATGAATGGGTGGTACCCCCATCATGGGAATTTGTAATTACAACCTTAGGGATCCCATGTGTATGTAATTTCCACTTTGCTGGAAATCCACACAAAACAAGACAAACTACGGCCACCCCCCCACTTAAATGAATTGGAATTGGAATGGGAATCGGAATTGGAATCGTTTCTGGCACACACAGAAATGTGGTT
The DNA here is from genome assembly GCA_963576555.1 of Ferdinandea cuprea. Taxonomy (NCBI): domain Eukaryota; kingdom Metazoa; phylum Arthropoda; class Insecta; order Diptera; family Syrphidae; genus Ferdinandea; species Ferdinandea cuprea. The sequence continues at coordinate 37,770,010 of OY754961.1, forward strand.
TCTGGACTTTTTAAATAGTTTGTTAACTAAATAAAACGAAATAAAAATGGGAATATGAAATTCTCATTAAAATCCTTCGAACTATCCTCCAGAGAGGGAAATGAAGTGGTAAGGAAAGAGAAGTAATTTTTTGTTGTTGAATTGTGCAAACTTCTATTAATAAATGGCGCTGATGATACCTCAAGGTCTCTCTTTGAATGTACGTCTTCGAGGCTAAAAATAGAAAAGGGACATGCATTTAGCTAGGCATTGCCGGCTGGAAGCCAGCCCCTTGTTGTTGGCCACATTTTTTTTCTGTTACTGCTGCTGCTCGAGATGGTGCTGATGATGACGACTTGGTACACAACGATGATGATGGTGATGACGATGCTGAGGATGAGAAATCGCTTACGATTGCCGTGTGTCTGTTTGCTTTTTGTTTGTTTGCTTTGTTGTTCATTTGTTGCTTTAAATGGTGAATTCTGTCAAATTATGCGTTGGCTAGACATGTCTAGTGGGTTTCTAGTATCTGATAACTACCTCCTGAAGTGATGGTAAATTATTATTCTCCTCTGGATTTTTTTTTTAATTTATTATTCTGTCTGTTTTGTTAAATGTTAAGCGATTATCTGGGTGGAATTATCCCAACGTAGATGTCACTTTGGAAAAATGAGAATAATTTATTACGATTTATAATTTATTGCTGATTAATTTAGTAAGTGGTGGTGGAAATGTAAAAAAGGCATAGTTACTTGATCAATTTTGAAATGTATTTCACATTTCGTTAAATTTATACTTTTTCTGAATCTATTCGAACTTTGCAAGAGCTAGAAACACTCAATGTGTTAAAATTATGTATTAAAATAAAAACGTAAAAGAGACGTTATCGCCACCTACCGAGACCTTAATTGTTTTAAACCTTACACGCAATTTAAAAACCTGGAGCTCGAAACTAGCTATTAACATTATAAGGACCTTATTTTGAAGTCTAAATATTCACTTTTGACTTATTATTTTATTGAAACACACTAAACTTAACTGGAAGTTAATCATCGACCAACGCGCGACGACCTAGCTTACTTGCTTGCCCCAAGTACTGTCTCCAACATCCAGAAATTAAGCAGAGAACAGCCAAAGTAGGTACTACATAGTCAAGTCCGACCATGCATCACCCCGCTAGGATCAATGAAAAGTGAAATCTTCTTGCATTTTACTTTAATGGATGGTCAGGTCTGCCAATTTGCGTCATATCCGCAAAGATGTGGCAGACTTAAAACAAATATAGAAGACAAAATATCATACGTGGAATGCTTGCAGACGTATGTACATACGTCGCGGTCATATGCATAAGTCACGTGCCGTACTTCCATAATACTATCTGTCGCGGCTGCCTTGACGCTAAGGGGAGGGCAAACGTATTTTATCTTTTCTGTAGGTGTGTAACTTTAGCGATAGCCAAATATCGCACACTAGGCCAGCAATTGTCGTCAACTCAGGCATAGAACTTAAAAACATAATTTCTTTTCTTAATTCCTCAAGCTGGTTTAAGATTTAATCCCATATTTCCTTCGATAAAATATTTCAGGAAGAAATCACTTTAGCCGAGATAGGTCCTGGGATCTCTTCTCCTGTGTATGACTTGGAACCGAGTTCTAAGTTTGAGTTAAATCACAAACTTAGAAGGTGTAAGCTAAGACTTGAGAGCAGCTTTTCTTCACAATATAATACAAAGCCATTAGAGTAGCATTGATCTCCGCCTGGGGGACTGATGCATACCGCCTAACGAAGAGAAAAAACCTTACGTTGTCACATTCCATGAATGCAACAAGCACCTGAACCGGGACAGGTTTCGGATTTAGGAATATTTTATTCCGAAAATTTTTTTTAATACTACTGTAAGTAGCGAGAATGTATTGTACGGCACAGTCGCGCACCCATGAAGTCTTAAGAGACTTAACTCAAACGTAATCATGTGAACTACGTCCTTCTTTAAGAGTTTGCTTGAAATCGCCGTAACCCGTAGTTATCATATCAATGTGCTAATCCCTTCTCCCAAAGCCATATACTTCCTTGCATTAATCCTCTGTAACGCACTTAGTGTTGCACATAAAGCTAGCCACTATGGTTATTTCACCTTACCTTAATCTGCCCAGCGGGCACAAGCTGGGAGGCCATTTATACTCACTCACCCCAGCTAGTGCAAACATATTGATTGCTTTCAACGCCATATTACCACTCCAAGATATACACAGCTTCTGATTAAAAAATAATAAAGAAAATTATGCCACTTTAGCGCTAATTCCAAAGCTTAATTGATCTGCGAAAAAATTGTTTGCACATAGAATTTCAGCCCAACACCTGAAGGTGTCATTTAAAAAGCCATATGCATATAGTGATGGGTATGTAAATTGAGAGGTAAAGGAAAAACTGACGAGCTACATACATATAATGATATTAACAAAAATGGACATAGCTACCTACCATATCCCCTAACCAATTCACTTCGATATGTCATACTGGATATACACTTATACATTCCATATTGTAAGTGCTGATCCTGCTGCTCCCATCCACGTAACCCACCAGAAACACCAAGTGGAAGAGAGCAAATCTAACATCATCCAATTTAAATCGCAGGAAGGACTGTTCCACTTTGTGCTGTTGGGAAAACAAACTCCATTAACCTAAATTTATACTTTTTCTGAATCTATTCGAACTTTGCAAGAGCTAGAAACACTCAATGTGTTAAAATTATGTATTAAAATAAAAACGTAAAAGAGACGTTATCGCCACCTACCGAGACCTTAATTGTTTTAAACCTTACACGCAATTTAAAAACCTGGAGCTCGAAACTAGCTATTAACATTATAAGGACCTTATTTTGAAGTCTAAATATTCACTTTTGACTTATTATTTTATTGAAACACACTAAACTTAACTGGAAGTTAATCATCGACCAACGCGCGACGACCTAGCTTACTTGCTTGCCCCAAGTACTGTCTCCAACATCCAGAAATTAAGCAGAGAACAGCCAAAGTAGGTACTACATAGTCAAGTCCGACCATGCATCACCCCGCTAGGATCAATGAAAAGTGAAATCTTCTTGCATTTTACTTTAATGGATGGTCAGGTCTGCCAATTTGCGTCATATCCGCAAAGATGTGGCAGACTTAAAACAAATATAGAAGACAAAATATCATACGTGGAATGCTTGCAGACGTATGTACATACGTCGCGGTCATATGCATAAGTCACGTGCCGTACTTCCATAATACTATCTGTCGCGGCTGCCTTGACGCTAAGGAGAGGGCAAACGTATTTTATCTTTTCTGTAGGTGTGTAACTTTAGCGATAGCCAAATATCGCACACTAGGCCAGCAATTGTCGTCAACTCAGGCATAGAACTTAAAAACATAATTTCTTTTCTTAATTCCTCAAGCTGGTTTAAGATTTAATCCCATATTTCCTTCGATAAAATATTTCAGGAAGAAATCACTTTAGCCGAGATAGGTCCTGGGATCTCTTCTCCTGTGTATGACTTGGAACCGAGTTCTAAGTTTGAGTTAAATCACAAACTTAGAAGGTGTAAGCTAAGACTTGAGAGCAGCTTTTCTTCACAATATAATACAAAGCCATTAGAGTAGCATTGATCTCCGCCTGGGGGACTGATGCATACCGCCTAACGAAGAGAAAAAACCTTACGTTATCACATTCCATGAATGCAACAAGCACCTGAACCGGGACAGGTTTCGGATTTAGGAATATTTTATTCCGAAAATTTTTTTTAATACTACTGTAAGTAGCGAGAATGTATTGTACGGCACAGTCGCGCACCCATGAAGTCTTAAGAGACTTAACTCAAACGTAATCATGTGAACTACGTCCTTCTTTAAGAGTTTGCTTGAAATCGCCGTAACCCGTAGTTATCATATCAATGTGCTAATCCCTTCTCCCAAAGCCATATACTTCCTTGCATTAATCCTCTGTAACGCACTTAGTGTTGCACATAAAGCTAGCCACTATGGTTATTTCACCTTACCTTAATCTGCCCAGCGGGCACAAGCTGGGAGGCCATTTATACTCACTCACCCCAGCTAGTGCAAACATATTGATTGCTTTCAACGCCATATTACCACTCCAAGATATACACAGCTTCTGATTAAAAAATAATAAAGAAAATTATGCCACTTTAGCGCTAATTCGAAAGCTTAATTGATCTGCGAAAAAATTGTTTGCACATAGAATTTCAGCCCAACACCTGAAGGTGTCATTTAAAAAGCCATATGCATATAGTGATGGGTATGTAAATTGAGAGGTAAAGGAAAAACTGACGAGCTACATACATATAATGATATTAACAAAAATGGACATAGCTACCTACCATATCCCCTAACCAATTCACTTCGATATGTCATACTGGATATACACTTATACATTCCATATTGTAAGTGCTGATCCTGCTGCTCCCATCCACGTAACCCACCAGAAACACCAAGTGGAAGAGAGCAAATCTAACATCATCCAATTTAAATCGCAGGAAGGACTGTTCCACTTTGTGCTGTTGGGAAAACAAACTCCATTAACCTACAACTAAATCGCTCTCTGATATCGATAACTATTTTTTCCCATGGGAATCAGGTTATCCACAGCAAATCACTGGAATCCACACACACAAACGTTATGTATACACACATAAACGAACTCCAAACAGTGATGGTTTATTGAAGGAAAAATAAACGTTCCGATTATCTCATAATTCAAGTTTTCAATATGTCAGCAAAAGAATATCTCTTAGGTTAACCGAATGGGTTATCCGCACATACTGACTCTTCGGAGGCTTTCTATCATCATCAATCTGTGAAGTAGAACATCTTCAAGACCATTGAATTCTATTCATAGATACATTATATAGATACACGTCATCATGAGTTAGCTACCGCCGCGCCGCTTATGTTATAAAACAAAAAAATAAATAAAAGTTTCATTTTACTCAATTGCAACCGTCCGTCGCATCCCAATACATATTGCATTTCACCGCTTCATCAGATACTTTTATGTCTTGCGAATAATACAGCGATGACGATGATGATGAGCAGAGAAGCAAAGAGAAAATACCAATATAATACTCGAACTCGACTCTACTCAGTCGCAAAATAACGAGGTGAATAATGTTATTAATTACCTACCTTCCCCGGGTTTAGCGGATCTTCTTTCACATTCGCACGTAATTTGTTATCGAATCTCTATTTGCGGAAAGATGTATGTATGTTTACTTCATACTTAAGTACGATATACATATTTGGGTCAAAAAATTAAAGCAAATGTTACGTTATCTAACAAAAGATACAAAAGCACCTAGGTTCCTCCTACCTACTCTTTTTTAACTGTCGATTTTTGTCTTCTTTTGTAGTATTATTTTTATTTGCACACAAGAAATCCGCTTGCTGGAAAGCCCCATCTAATTGGTTTCGAAAACTTGTTCTGATTCAGAACCTTTGCGGTGTTGTAGTAACTACATAAAGAGTCTATCGACGCTAATCCGCCACCAAAGTAGAAGAAAATAACGCACTCTTGGACTCTTATAACTGCGAAGTAGCGAACACTAGGTAGGTACATAGGTACATTGTGAAATGTATCTCGCTGTTATAGCGTAAAAATCTAACAATTTCTGTTACAATTTTCTCTCTGTTCGGCCTTCAAAGTAGCTACTTTAGACATCACCCCACACACATTTGCAGCTTATTAGTGGCGGCTCACATACATTATGGTTTTTTTTATTCAAGAAGGCTACCGGTCTTCATGTCTTGAACTGATTTCAATCGAATGTGGGTCAGCCAACTTGAGAAGTGTTTTATGAGTTATTTTTCGCAGCCCACGTAAATTCTTCCTCCTCCGAATACCGGTCAAGTAGAATTCCTAAGCAGCTAACGCGTGCATACCACGCGCATACCGCACGATAAATAGATAGATATACGGGCAGATTAAATTGTTCTTTCACGACATTTGTAGATAAGTCGGCCGCATTAAATCCAATTAACTTATGGCTAATGTCAATGATTTGTAGAGTGCATTGGCTTAACCTTTCGCAGCTGCCATAGATTCTGTTTGTATTTCACGTCATCATCATCATCTTCATCAGCATCGGTCGGTCGGTGGTGTAAGCCGTTTTGGTTAATTTACATTTCATAAGATGAAATAACTTTTTGACCTTTTTCGAGTACGAAAAGATCTTCTCATCTTTTTCTTTTTTTTAGTTTTATGTTTTGGTGTGCGGAGCTTTCTTAATGTTTTAAAGTTAAAGATCGCTTAAGCTGTGTTGTAAGGCCACAGCTTATTACGTTAGCCAATATTTTTGTTTTTTCTTTATAAAAAAAAACAGAGATATCTTAAATTTGTTCCTGTACGATATTTATTGTCTTCTTTTATGTTTTATGTGTGTTTTTTTCTCGTTTCAGGTGAGTTGAATAATAATTTGCACGACGATGTATAGTACATAAATAGACGATTAAACAATTGTGAGTAGTTTTATGTCATAGAAGTTGTTGGATCTCATAATGAAGACTATTTGCTGGATGACCTTTCTTTTTGTTTAACTACACAGTTCTTAGAGACTAGAGATCACTACTTATTACTTAATGGTGAGTCGACATATCTCAGGTCGCCAGGTCGGCAGCAAGTGAATGGCCATCTACACAGTATATGCATACATAGATATTCCTTGCAGTGGTTTATACGATTGGCAATTTGATAAAAGTTAATATGGCTCCAAAAGATGGTCTGTGTGATGCTCCGATAACGTATTCAATGACATTTGCCGTGGTCTATTGGTTCGAATGTTTTTTTTGTTAATGTTTATTTAAAATTGTACAGACGTTAAGAAGGTCATTGTCTAATTATGAGCAGGTTAGTGAAAGAAATATACCTACAATTGTTTAACATAAAAAGTTTAATTTTACAAGTTGGTACCACAATTTATTCCTATGGTTTGGTTATCAGAATTTAAAATTTTGTGATGATTCGATTTAAACAGTCTAATATTAGCGATAACCGGGACCTAATAACCCTGCTCCCTGAAATGATACCCGTTCTAACAGACTTCCTTCAAAAACAATAACCAATAAGCCACCAAACAACAAAAGGGGCTAAAGTGGTATGCAAATGGTTCTTAGCTAAATTTGAAGTGAGTGTTGGTAAAGGCGGACCAAACCTGAAAAAAACATTAGTGATGGGAAAAGTTTCCAGTGGTCTCCGCCGACCGCAAATGCTGCCATCATAGATAGATACAACTCTGGTATAAGAGATGCAATCATCCCTATATATTCAAGGCTGTAAATGCCATTAGCTCGCATTTAATGTACTATAAATCATTCATACGCTACTTTAACACCCTCCAGTAATATGGACATAAGGGTATTGTCAGTAACGACAATAATACTGGCCAGAAAGGGCTCTGAAACTCCTTTTTGTAGACTTCAACCAAGCGCTGTGGATAATACGAAGGTATTCGATCGCTCAATGTGACCGAGCTAATATATTTTTGTACCACATCCACATACAACTACTACAACCTTTTCGCCTATCTCGCGGACAGGACAAAATATCCATCAAAGAATTTTTTGATTCGAAGTAGCCATACAGGATTCTATGCATTTTAAACCCATTTGCTTCAACACACCGAAGTAGCAGCGATTTTCTATATACATAGTATTTCTTCGCTAGATCAACAAGTTGTCATTCGGGGAATTGGTGTTACATCACGGTAGATATTTTTGTTATATTGATGCACCAAAATTGAAACAAGATTTTACAGTTAAACAACACCAAATACACAGACTCCACCAAATTTATCACTTACCTTTGTGGCTCCATTGAAAATAAACTAGCACCAATTCAAAACTCATTTCCATATCTCAAATGCCAAACCCTTTCCCACCACAATGTGGCACTTAACATCCATCGATTCTATTCAATTTCCATGACAATAACAAATGAAGTTTAGATAAACTAAGAAATGAAACTCAAACCCACCATCATGAAAAAATAAAAAAAATATATAAATACAACAAGCGCTCTCGAGCCCGCACAAATTAACATTTTCCATCTTGACATTGGTCGACACTGACTCCCATTAATTTCCACGCATGAACTCTCACTTTAGCATAAAAGCGGGGAAAAGAAAGCCACTCATCAATAAAATCGTTATTTTTAACCAGCAATAACAATATACCTAACTGATGCCAGCAACGCCCCCAAAAACTAGCATACACTGCTATAGTATAACTATCTATGTCGCATTACCATATCGGCATTGCAACCATGGCCATAACTCTTTTCTTCTCTTCTCTTCTCTCTGACTTGGACAAAATCTGTAAGCTATTCAAGTTACAGCTTTGCCTTTGGCGCGCTATATACCGTCGCCGTCGTCATGTTTGCGACCCAATTTTACCCGACACGGCACCCAGCCACTCAAAAGCCATTCAAATGCATCCAAATCCATCGAAGTCATCTCTATGTCTCTCGCCAGCTCAGCTGTTTTCAACACAAACGCTATGACGGAACGATTAAATGCAATGCAATGCAACATTGTGCTACCGCGAGACTACTTCAATTTAAGATTTGCTGCGGTCTTGGTGTTGTTTTCGTTCGTATTTACTCGCGCGCTTATAATTTGTTTCACCATAGATACAAATAGATACATGTGTTGTTGCTGAAGGTTCCTGGTTTGGGATAACTCTACCACCATGTGGTCCATATTCGAGCTGAGAACTGCGCGGTCCTATAGAGCAACCAAGTTATGATGTATCTAACGTGGGCTACGGTAAATAAGTCACTAAATCAGGCTCACGTCCAAGAGATTTGTGCAGCTCACTGCCTCTTCGTGTTGCATGCAACCGAACAGCAGCAGCAGCGGCAGCGGATCACTGGAATCTCCATCTTCTTCCGGTGCGGTGGGCTTACACAAAACAAATGCCGCTCTCACGTTAGATGTAGTAACACATAAACACACACAGGCATACAGATATCGACACGGACAATATGTATCTAAGGCATAACAAATCCATCGTGGACTTGGACTTAGACTTAGACGGGTATCTAAGGGGCATGTTGCCAGTCATTGCAAGTCGGCTACTGTCGTTGTGGTGCTGGATTCGTCGTCGACGGTTCTGGCGTTCATTCGACTTCATCTATGGCAGCTGAACTCGTGTAATTACAAGTTAAACTAACGGTTAAGTAATTAGATTCCATTTGTAATGGAATGGATGCTGCGGCTGGCTGGATGCTACTGCTGCTCTTTACGGCGATTCTTTTTTTCATTCTGCCTTGGTAATGCTTGCGGCGCTGTGATTGTTTGTTGTAAGTATTTGTGTGGCTAGATTTATTGCTTGTAGCTTATTTGGGTGGCGTTTTATTCGTTCGGGGGCCTGATTTGCATATTTCCCTGCCAGCAGGATGAAATACAAAGAGAGAGAAAGAGAAATCAGTTTGCCTTCCGCCCGCTCGCTTTTCATCAGGGATGATGATCTTTGACTGCGCAGTTTGACATATTGTCAGTGGGTCATGGGGCTTGCATGTTCAGCTGCAATGAAATTTATGCTAATGCCCCTACTTTGCTTAGATATACGAAGTTGTCTAAGCAATAAGGATGAATGTCGTGGTTTGCAGCTCGCGAAAATGGTATTTGCACTGAAGATGCAGTAAATTCATCATTTAGTGACAGATTGATGCTTAGGGGATACGTCTGGTAGTAAAGCATTTGGCGATGGACCAGATGTAGTAAATGTCAACCTTAATATTTGCCGTAAGTAGTTAGTTTGCGGGTGTTCTGTAGATGGTTGTATCTGGGTTTTTATGGGACTTTTGGTGATGCGATTCAGAGGTCATTGAGAGTACATATTTGGGGTTTTTTTGGGACGTTCTGTATCTCTTTGTCCTCAATAAGGTGTAGATTTTTGCTTGATTTTGACTAAAAGATTCATAGCACTCCCTTAGGTCTAATTACCTACATGAAAAATTCTTCGGAAGATTGCTTAGTTCCTAGAGAAACGAAAAGAAGCTGATTTTACGCAAAAATAATTAAAAACATAAGGAAAGGCTACATTCCGCTTGGGGCGAACAGTATGATACCCTATCCTATCCTTATCCCTATGTACCCCAAAGAAAAAATTCATAAGGAAAATGATAGATAGCATTTTATTTCATTCTATGAAATTTATAGAAAAAAAAAATATTTTTTTGAAAAAACGCCCCCAAAAAGTGGGCGTGGCCAAAAACTTTGTATGGGCGATATATTGGAAAAAATATTTGCTAAATATATTGTTAAACATTTTTTTTCGATTTCTATGAAAATTTTCAAAGAAAACAGCATTTTAGTGAAAAGCGCCCACAAAAAGTAGGCGTGGCAAAAAACTTTATATGACAAATTTATAAAGGTAGACAGTACCTACATATCTTGTGAAGGTTTTACAACTTTATCTCTCTAACTTAAGCCTTAAAACGGTTTTTTCTAAATTGTGGGCGTGGCAGTGGGCGGATTTAAAAACTTTTTACACTTTACCATTTCGGGACCCTAGGGAGTATATGCTCCAAATTTCAGCCTCCTAGCATGACTTTAAAGTCCTCAAAAGTTGATACGGACGGACGGACGGACGGACGGACGGACGGACATTGCTAAATAGTCTTAGGATTTGGTCCTGATAATAAATATATATACTTTTATGGGTCTACGACGAATATTAAGGGGTGTTACAAACTATGTGTCAAAATTAATATACCCATAGGATAGGGTATAAACACACTAAACTCTTCTAAAATTGTAAATCTGACATCAGACACTCGTTCGTTGCTGATATAAGAGCTACTCAAATTTGTTTTTATGACTGCGAATTGGGAATTTCCCCAAAATAAAGACTCATCCTCATCCCCATACAAGGAAGTGGATTACTTATAACCATTTCTGCTTGATCATCTTCGGCCATGCCAAGCTCTGTAGGTTACATCTAACTAAACGATTAGCTATTTCTCGTATCAAGATTCACAAAGTTATCGATTGATCGTACATGACGCGACGAGTGTGTGCCGCCTTTTAGAGATCACAGAGAAAGCAATCTAAATCCACCACCAGTAGCGATAACCAACTCGATCAGCCATCAGGTAACCGTGGGTGTTCATTATTCAACCAACATCTTAACCGCTTTACTTTTGTTATTTGTGTTGTTGCTTATTATCTGAATCCGTCATGCTTTCCAACGCGAACAAAGCGTATCTCTCTGCCAAATAATCGCAACGCGTAATTTTATTCATTCACTTACCATCCAGTATTTGTCTCACATCCGAAGCCGAATGTGTTGTGTACCGCTATGTAAACTAATTGCGTTCCATTATGAAAGAGATTGTTTTCAGTTTGGTCAACAAATGCGCTACAAACACAACAACAACAGAAAACAACATCAAGTTATAAACAAACTGAAACATGCTCGTAAAATCTGCAACGAAAGTAATTTGAAAATAAACGTAAAATTGAAACTTTTAAAGGCATTCAATTTCTCAAATTCCGGCGACAACGTTCGACCGGAACTCTTTGCGTAGATAAATTTTACGAATTATATCATGTTTGGGTGCTTTGGCAGGTCATTGAGGTAAGTTAGTTACATTTTCCGCTTTCATTCCAACTTGTCAGATACGAGTAGATAAATAGTATGTTGATATTTTAACACGTTGTGGAATTTGGGTTCTTTTTGTTTTGTACGTACAAATCTTTGTAAATTATGGGAAAATTGTATTGTTTAAAATAAAAACAAATTGTGATTAGCAAGCCTTTTCCTTCATTTGATTTTTAAAGAAATGTGGTTAAAGAGCTGTTACTATGTACCTTAAAGCCATAGCTGTCGATTGTATGAACTTCTTCTTATTGACTGAACTTCTTAGGCATTCTTTAGGGTCCACCATAGTATGACTCAATTTTGGTCTTACTGGGCCTAAAACTGATTTAATAGTTTTCAGATCGTTGACGAATGATTTCAGATGTTCGCACAATACGGCAGACATGATCTTATTGGTTAGGAGACTGATACCTTTATAGTTAGCGTAGCTTAAAGAGTCTGCTTTCTTATAAATTGGGTGATCATTCTTTCAAGCATACTGTCATCTGACCAATTCTTGGCCATGGCTTGGAGTATGCTCTATACTATGTGAACTTCCGCTGCCTTAATTAGTTCTGCGACTTAGTTCCAGGCAAGCAGCTTTGTTGGACTTCAGTTAAGATATTGCTATCTTTACTATCTTTTGGTCGGGTGGACGAAATTCTTAACTTTTATCGCCTATGTTCAATGAAAGACTTAAGAAGTCTGCGGAAATGTTTTCCTCTGCATCGACTTAAGAAGTCTGCGGAAATGTTTTCCTTTGCATCGACTCTACCACAAGATTTCCATGTTCATCTTTATATGTGTTTGGCTCTTGTTCTCCTGACACGGTCTTTTACCACTTGGTAAATCTCCCGAACATTATTCCTGGAGTAGCACATCTCTATTTTTTGCAATCGCGGGATTCACGTGCTCTTTCTTTTCTTTCGATGAAGATAATGTTCCTCCCTCCATTTTCACTGGTCTTCAACACATGATGCTGGCTGCAAAGGACTTCTCGAGAGGTTTAGGTCTTATATATATATATTAGATCGGCAAATGCTCTGGGGTCCTTTGTGATTGCAACCAAAATTTGTTAGTCTTTAGTTGCTGACCTTAAAGTTAACTTGTCTGATGCTTTCATCGCTGGACTTAGCCAAAAGCGAAACCTGTTCTTGTATTATAAATGTTTCGCTCCATTTCAGGTACTTCTTCCGATTGCTTTATTTGCCAGCCTTAAGATGAGAACCTTTTACTTTTCTCTGCTTATAGCTACTATGTCATTTGCATATGGCTAACAGCGGTGATTACAAGCAATTCGTCTACAATAATAGTCTGGACTTCCTGGAAAAATGTATGTGCGATTACCTACTTCGCTCAATAATAAATGTGGAACTCAAATTTAATTTATACATAACTTGCAAAATGCAATTTTCGTTTCCATAAATATTTTATATTTGTATACCCGAATGGTTTGATTACACGGAAAAGTTGATTTGTATGCTTAACTGAAACGGAAAGCTTCTTAAAGTGTCTGATGCAATACAATTTTAACAATATACACCATGCAACGGTTTTTATTACCATTCGCTGTGGCTGTTACTTAACGCTTTAAACCTCTTAATTTCGATAAAGCCAACATTTATTGCATCGAAAGTAATCACGTTCAGATTACTAAGAGATTACACATGCATATAGGTGTCAAGTTGGGCGAGTTGCATAAGTGCAAAATATCTGAAGTGGCAAATAGTTTTATGTGTCGAGACATGGATGTATGCGGATACATAATAAAATTTTGGAATTGAAGTTAAGAAACAAAAATTTTGTTTCTTTTTTATGTGATTTGCCTACTTATAAAAGTAGGTAATAATTATTCTATTGCTGCTGTAAAGCAAGATGATTTTCTAGAAAAAAACGAAGATATCCATTTTGGTACCATAAATAATAATATATAGGGTGTAGTACACTGCGACCTTGTGGTCGATTGGCCCCCCTACTTATACCTTGGAGAGGTTTTGTTCCATTTTCCAGAGCCCACTCACTCGGCTTAATTCACCAAGAATTATGTTGGAGTGTTTATGCTCTGCCTTTAGCCTTGGCAAGGATAACCTATTCAGAGCACATGCTCTAAATCTTTTGAGTTTATAATCTCCTAAGAATTTTTGCCCAATTTGTTGAGACTCTGTAGACAGTCCCATACCAGTTTGGATTTAATGGCAAAGGAGTCCAGTGCTTTGATATCCGACTTTATTGCTATGTTACAGTTTCTGTAGTTCTTGTTGGTCTCGTTATAACCAAAAATAAATTAGACCTTTAGCACTTTCTTCCGTAAATAGCTCACCTATTGACTTCGTCGACTCTGATGTTTAACTTGGGTCTAATGTATAACCGATGTTTTAGTTAGAATGATCACATAAATAATATTGTTGGTAGGACCTACGAAGTTCTGCGGTCGCTATGGATATCTAAGCATATACGCCCTTGTCAACCAGAATTATGTTACCCAAAAGTTTAGCCATTCCAACACTTTTCAATGCATGTGAATTTTGTTCTAATTGCGACGCCAAAAATACGAGAAAACATAAAGTAGCTTTTATGCTATTAGCATTAGATGTCAATGTCAATGTCAATGTCAATGTCATTAGAGGATTTTATTAAATATCGCACAATGAAACTATTTTCTAATATAAAAAAAATCACAGTGCACGTCAACCAACGTACTTGCTAACTTTTATAAAGAACTTACTCATAGTTTTTAAATCGAAGCGACTAATGTTTATACCCTATCTGAAGAGTATATTAATTTTGACACATAGTTTCTAATCACCTTAACATTATATTTATGATCAGCATCAAAATATAAGATTTTTTAGCAATGTAGCAATGGCCTTTAAATCTAGGAAGCTGAAATTTGAAACATTTACTCTCTAAAGTCCCGAAATGGTAGAGTTTTTTTATAAGCCTAAATTTGGAGGAATAATGCACTTACAAGTTCACAAAATCTGTAGACCCTGACCTTTTTAACAATTTTGCCATAAAAAGTTGTCAGTCACGCCCACTTTTTTGGACTTTTTTTTTATAAAAAAATTAACATAATATTTAGAGAATATTCTATTTAACATTTTACCCCTTTCAACGTTATTGGCCATGCCCACTTTTGAAGGCGTTTTTTTTTTAAAAAAAAAAACATGTTTTTTATGTTACTATTAAACATAGGCAAGAGCTATGTTAAACTTTAAAAATCATAATATGCAACACCAATGAGAAAGGCTTTTACCAAATTCTCTTCTTTAAATTTAAACGCCTCAAACGAAAGAAACGCTAATAGCTTCCGCCAAAATATAAGCAAAATCCGTCTGAGTTACTCAATTCACTTGTTAAGTCATCTCACTTTCAACTAAGTGCCGTCGCTTCAGCGGTCGTCTGCCAAACGCCATTGTCCACTGACCATTGACCATTTCTACTTACATAAGCATTGGGTCAATTGCATTCGATAAAGGTAAATATTTACTTACCGCACAAATTTAAATTTGTTTATTTATTTGTAAATCACGCCCAATTACCATTACAAGAGTGCCGACATTAATTGTTTATTTTTTCAAACGAACAAATAAAAAAAATCACAAACAACTTACCAGTCAGTGTGTGCTTTTTCCCACTGTAGGTAGGTAGGTAGTTCCCATCCGAACCTTACGCAATTTGCAAAATATATGATATGAATTCTTTTGAATTTTGAGACGTAGATATGTATAAATGTATTTGTATATGACGATGGCGATTATTCGATTTACGTATGCAAAATGTGTGACCTACATTGGAATGTAAATTTTGGTCGTTGTGTTTTGAATCAGAAGAAACAAAACAAGAAGAACGGAAATTCAAACGAATTGGTACAAATAAATAAACGAAGAATTTTTGTCAAAAAGAAACAGGAAAAAAAATTGTCCCGCAGGCGGTGCATTAATGACAAAGTTTTGTCTTTCGGAAAACAACGACTTTGCAGTCCAAACAACCCATGATGATTTCATTCAAAATGAAATGCTGATTTGTTGTTCGCGCAGATACATTGATCACTCAAAAATATTACCCTTCAATGTGTCATATTACCATCAGGGGTACGTACTTCTTTGTGAAACAGTCCTTTATTGTGGTGTACTCCATCGCAAGACAGACCGTAGCTTAATCGAACACAGCACTATGTACCTACATATATAAATAAATCAATTTAGTGACCATGTGGAAATTCTTGGGTCTATTGTATTTATTTGTTGGTTGCTGCTCTTATTGGCATTCCGCAGCTGTCGCTAGAAACACGTGTTTGATCTTCCGCACATTCGCCACCCACCCGCTGGTAAAAATGACATCAAACAGCTAACCTCCCTGATCAATCTGCACTTATTCACCTATGTAATGTATCTAATGCAATATTGAATGCCTTTAACTTTGTGGGAGACAAAAAAAAACAAGACTATTTTCTCGTAGATTGTAAATATATTACACCTTCGCTATTACCTCTGGCAATACGACAACGACGACTGGCTTGCAATAGACGCGCGTGACATGGTTTGGTGCTTGTGCCACAAAGTCTTGTTTTGTTGTTGTATCTCTCCATCCCTGTCTAACTGGGAATATGGTGTATAATTGTATCCACTAGTTAAATTCAACTGTATATCTATGAACTGGACATTCTTGTGTGTTATTTATTTTTTTTAAAAATACCGGTATAATCGCGTGCTGGTGTTTGACTTTAAATGCAAAAAAAGAATGATACCACCGCCAACCCACATTATGTCTAATAAAAAAGGAATAGATTTATTTATACATAAAATGGTTTATTTAATAAGTAAGCGCTGACATTATACACTGAGAGAAATAATTGTACAATTTTTATAAAAGTATCAATACTACATATATTGAAATGAAAATATTAATTATATCAAAAGTTATCCCTATATGTAGCAGCCGCTGTTGGACAAGTAGTCCTTTGGGTGACCATCATTCACAACAGTTCACCCGAATTCACTTAAATAAAAATAGTAATCTATTGCCTGATCGAATCTTTTTTTTTTAAATAAACCAAATAGCGTCCTCAGATAATTTATTTTCGAATTGAAAATAAAAAAAAACTGATTTTGAGAAAAACGCGTTAAAAGTTTGAATTGACGCTCACCAGCGTCAGAGAGCCGGTCGTTCATTGTTGAATAACCCAAAAAGTATTTTCGAATTCTGTCAACATTTTTAGAGAATATTTTCAAGATATTATACTTTTAGACCACATGTGTGGTTAGCCTGTTCAGCCTCAAAAAATTAATTCAGGCTGCCTAATTTCGGATCACTTCGTCACTGCGAAATGTATGTGTTTTTGCATTTGTGTGATTTAGTCATTTTTTAGGCCTTTAGGTTTTTAGGGAAAACTAATTTTATGTCGGATTTACTTAAAACTTATGGAAAATATATCTATACATTCATTACAAATTTGTCCCAATTTGAAGGGCACAAAAACAAACCAAATGCATCAATTGTCATTCGAAATGAATAAAATTTAAATTTATTATAGCTATAACATTTCTGCTATTTCAATAAGAAAAATATGTTCGTAGCGAAGCGCGTGTATACAGCAACTAGTAGAGTATAGGGTCCGCCTAATAACTTTTTTTTTGAAAACATCGCAAAACATCGAGTGTAGCTTCGGCTGTGTGGCACGTAGCGCCGTCCTGTTGAAACCAAATGTTGCCAATATCCTCCTCTTCAGTTTTTGTGAACAAAAATTCGTTCAACATGGCCCGATAACGATCGCCATTGACTATAACGGCCACTCCTTGCTCATTTTCGAAGTAATGAAGTAATGATTTTCAAAATAATGTCGCAATACTTCCCAGCGTTGTTTAAGCGTATACACAACCATATTCGTTCAGCGGAAGGATAAACTAATTATCTGTCAAATCAGACATGAGCTAAGTGTTACCATTCGCGAAATAAGCACTAGTTGAAAAAAAAACGTTAGATGGCCGTCAACTGTTTCAGATTCTTCTTTTTTCGAAGGTTCATAAATTTCACAAAACGCATCTTCATTTGCTGGAATCCTCTTAAGTTTATCGTACTGACTCGTAAGTTGTGTTGAACTAAACATGCTTCTACATCGAAACGGCTTAATGGTCATTACTTTCTTCATACAAATTGATCTTAGCAAACGAGTGCGCAATAAGATTCGTATGAAATCTAACAACAGGTGGAAAAAACTAACGACCTGTGAGCTCTGGCGAGAATATAAGAGTCGAAAAATCAAACTTCTACAGTTTGACAGGTCATCTAACCTAACCTCTTTGTTAAACACGAAAAAATTATTTTAAGAGCGTCTGTATATGAGAATGCAAGAAAGTCGACCTAGTTGAAGGCATTGGGACGTACCAATAACAAATTTAGTGTCGTTTTTAAATTGGTTAATCCTCCCTGTAGATATAACTTTCCATATAGGAGACGATTAATTAAATCCAATTAAATTAAAAATTTTCTATAGTGCTATAATATTGTGGAATTTGCTTCATTTACTTTTATCTTTAACTGGTAGACTCACACAGAGGGTAAATATTCCTATCATATCTTTGCTATTGCTCCTCCTGTCATGCAAAAAAATCTTTTACTCAACTGCTGCCAAATTTTCACTCATACTTTTTGTACGCTGTTCTTGAGACCCGAAAATGAGTGCCGGACAAAAAACTGCTTCATTAGGCATATTGAGTAACAACACAAGTGATATCAGAGCTTTATGTCACTTCAGATATGATTTAACGACTATAGGTCAAAGTTCGTATTTATAGTTTTCGGGTTAATAGTCGCGTTTTTTATTATTGCATTTGATTTAAATAACGAAATCTTTTGTACATAACACTTATTGACCTCTAATTTTCTTAAAAACAACTTTCAAGATTTTGTTATATTTTTTGTACATCTGATGGTGTCAAGAATACTGCAGCCTTTCTGTAATTAATAGTACATAATTGAAATATAATATAATGACATTTTATTTTCAACTGTTGATTAAAATTATTTTTAATTTCTTAAAATGTTAAATACTAGCTTACTATTATAGGTCAAGGGGTTTCCGCATTAGCATTCTAACCGTATTGGTAGTATTTATTAATTGAATTATTTCTAAGCTAAGACCTGTGTCATTGAGCGACTTTTTATACCCTTAGGTATTCATTTTAACATTCGTCGTAGACCCATAAAAGTATATATAATTATGATCAGGACCAAATCCTAAGGCTATTAAGCAATGTCCGTTCGTCAGTCCGTACGCAATTTGTAAGCCTTTACAATTTGACTCCGAAATGGTTAAGTGTAAATTTTTTTTTAATACGCCCACATAAAAAGCTATCTATCATCTTCTTTGGGCCATATTGGGATATGGATAGGGTATTATACTGTTTGCCCTAAGTTTCAATCTTATTTTCAACCACCCTCCACCACCTCAACAGTGGTACATTCTTGTAAGTGAAATTAATGTGAACTGACATATGGTCATTTAACTTTATCTGTCATTTTGTTATTTAATTGGACTTCTTTTTTGTTGCTACTTTGAAAGTTTCTTCCACAGCAAGTACAGCAATTTCTGGGAGATCGCTGGTAAATAAAAGATATAGTACTTGACACAGTACACTTTCTTGTGGTACACCATGAGGGCGCAATACCAATTATATGGTTTTAATTTTTATTCAACACATATTTCCCTCAAGCTGATTCAGTTTGAACAATAAAAATGGCTTTTGCTTTTCAAAACCAAAAAACGTCGTTTATTAAGTTCAACAAGCGAAATGGTAATCTATGTTAGAAACTTCCCCCGAAGTCCATACTCCCACAAACGTCAGACCACTTAGAAATCAATACCAAATGCCAAGCTATCCATTGCAAACAAGCATCTGCTGAATTGCTATAATAGTACTCTGAGAACCACTTAAGATTGCTTTCACATCGCGCTATCATCCACTTTGTCTGCTTTTTCAGAAGTTTAGTAGAAATTTCTTCTCTGTCCTCACATGCATAGACTATTCCCAATTGACAAAACAAACAATCAAAACAAATGCATTTCCAATTTCCATTTCCACCAAAAGAACAAACAAATTCACTCCCGAACTATGAGCAGAATGTACATTTTACATGTACATGTAAAATATAAAATAAAACCGTTTCAGTTGATCCATGTCGACAATATTTACACCCACAAACGTTTATTTATTTTTTCGAGTTTTCTAAATTCTTTAAGTCTTTAAATTTTATTTCCAAGTCAATGACGCATAGATACAATTTTCCTCACTCTCCTCAGTCAATACGAGTTTGTTTTTGTTTGTTACTGCCTCTACGTCCGTTATTGTGGTCTACTACAAATAAACAATTGACAACAATGGTCCATGCTGAAAGAGATACTAGACAAAGGAACATATCACATTCGGCGGTGGTACAATTAAATCGCGCTTATCCGCCACTCGAAACCACCATCAGACCGAGATACATATCTCGGAGAGCACGAGCCTTTAATATGAGTGTTTTATTTTCGTGTTCGTATGGTAGAACGATTCATATAATATAGGTAGGTACATATTGCAAAAAGGAAGAAACAAAAAATATTCGGAATCAAGTTCCGAGATAGCCAGTTAGATGGACGGACTTATTTCTCTTAGTTTAGATGATACGCCTTTGCTACCGATCCGCATCGGTAGCTGCACAAGAGAATAATGAATGTTCGCATACCTAGGTATGTACTCAATTCCAATAAAATTGTTTAAATATGCAAATTATTATTATAATTATTAGCCAGTACTTGATAGAGAATTTCATTAATTTGGATAGAATTGTTAGAGTTTGGAATTTCTTATATGGGCTGGGGTTTGAACAACCAATTTGAGCAAATTTTTTAGCATTATAATTTTATATTTGATGTTTTGCCTTACTTGCTTTCTCGTATAAAAGATAAATAGATATGAATATCTACATTTGTTGCCTCATAAAACCCTTTAGGATAGCCAAAACGCGCCAATATTACGATGAAATGAAAGCCATCCACAGCATACGAGACATTTAGTCATAGGCAGTGTCATGAAAGAAGCGCGCAATTCACAGAACCAGTTCGAAAATTGTCAACATGTCAACAAGATAGATCATAGTAACGATGAGGAGAACTGAACTCAAATTCTTGCCTGGTCCCAAACACGAAGTGTCCAAATATAGGACCGACAAGATTAACCTAAGGCGAAAGCTGTAATAACTGTTTTCAAGGTATGAACATACCATTGAAATGTTGAGTTCAAAACCGGTGAGATATTTTATCAAAATCAATCGCAATAACATCGATTTCATGACAATGACACGAACTCAACATGATTTCTCCTAGTTGAACAGCCTTTACTTAAGGTTTATGCCTCGTATAATATGCTTTTAAGGACTGTAATTGGTATCCTCATTCTTGAACCAAAAACATTGGCCACTTTCATTGTTGTATATTCATTGCTTTGGTTTGTTTCTGTTCTAATTATCGTAGCTGTAACTGAAGACAGATTCTGAAGAACATATTTATTTATTATTATTTATCTATCGTAATGAACGAGAATTAAGAAAATGATGGTTATCACGATAGAATAGAAGTCTTATTAATTTCGAGCTGAACTTGTTGCTTCCAAAGCGTAAGGCATAGTATGCCCGCTTGACAAGATCGCTGTTCTAGGATCATGTCTCAGCCAAACAAAATATTTTTTTTTCGAAAATAATGCACCAGCATTACAGTTTTCTAACCGCAGTACTTATTATTTGATTTTCAGGATGCTACTAATACATTCTTCGCAGTTTTCGACAATATTCTTCCCAAAAATAAATGCATATAGGTAATTGTATAATATATACCTACCCATCAAAAATGCTTGCAGAAGCTAGGTTTTAGACGTTGAACCGTTAATATAATCTACGCGGACTTAGCATCGCATGGCTTATTAGTTAAGGCTAAGTTCCCTTTCGAAGACTACAGAATAGATACGTATGCAGAGCTTATTTTGTTGTAGAAATACCTCCCTTTTTAGCTGAAAACTTACCCGAACCTCGAAGATAGCGGTGCTTCGAGGAGGAGAGTCACGAAAACAAATGGATTGTTTCCTATCATAGCTCGCATACTGAGACATCTTGCGGTGATGTGACAACGCGATATGTTGCCCAGTATGGTCTTAGGGGGAAGAGAGAAAATGTAAATGGGGAAGTCTTAAGTGCAGACCAATGGGTAAATGGGGCTTGGTTATCTCTCGAGCTGTTTAGCTGATTGACGTATGGTTAAACCCTCCGGGCTAATTTAGCTTAGAAGGGAATAAAAGGACATCGTAGTGATCGCCCATCAAGATGTATGTCGATAAATAAAGGTGGAAGAGGGAGGCTATCTCTGGAGCTACTGACCCGATTTTAAAAATTTCTTGATCATTGTAATTGTGACGTAATCGTATTATTACATGCGAGTGAAGCCCTAGGCATAACCTAGTTATTCATTCACCGTGTTACTGAAATTATTTCAATATTTCATTTGATTTTAAAAATGTTGAATTCTGAATTCAATTTTTAAATTTGAATTTTATTCTTGCTTATAGTTTGTTTTGCGCTATTTTATGAACCTTATAATAATGAACACAATTGTTAATACAAATTTGAGTACTGCAGTTTTTTTCAATTGTCTTAATTATTGTTATTTAATTTTGTTATTTATTAACAGGCCCATGTTTATAGCTTTCAACTGATACTCGAGTATAAACGCTTCACTATGTGCTACATATTATTTGATAAACTCACTTTCGTGTTTTGTCAAAGGTAAAAGTATTTTCAGCTAGCGCAGGACCGACTTGTGAAAAACTTCTGCAAGGCGCATTATTTAGGATACCTTCTTTGACTACATGCTCTCGCATAGTCCAATGACCTGTGGTCATCAATCGCTACTGTTCTTTTCTCTGTTGTAGTTCGGCCGCATCTATCTATATAAAGCACAGTTTGTCATCCCCCACCAAATGTGGTTAAACTTTAATATGAATTTTACATGTACTCTCAAAGGAAAATATACCAAAGGACTGTAAGAGCGTCTGATAATGTCGACCTTGGAGATCGTTCGTATGTTAAGCATTTTGTTAAAGCATTTAATTAAAGCCAGTTACTATACTAACTACATGCATAACACTGAACAAACCCTAAATGCCGACGGAAGAGTGTAATCACAAGTTCACATGCGGTTTCATTATTTTTTACTGAGTGGTGGTTACTGTATTCTTAACTGTCCATTATTCGATCTGAAATAGCAATCTACAATTTGCACTTATCCATACGCAAGTATGTTTTAAATGACGACATGTGTATAAAACCGTCAATTATCTCCATAGATGGCTGTTTAATTGTTATTTGTAACACTTGTGTCAAAACAACACTCCATTTGTTGCCAGTATACTTAAGGAAATGTATTTACATTCCATCGACTTGTATGTACATAATTCCAAATCGGACTCGAAAAGCACTGACAACAAAGCCCCGCACAATGACACACTGTCAAGATTCCGTTCACATCAGCAAATAAATCGAAAAAAAATCAATCATTCCATATGTATCCGTTTTATCGTCGAATTCAAGTGAACATTACTATTTATTTCAAAGTGGAGATTGCATTAATTAAACACAAAAGGTCAATGATTGACGCCTCTACAAGGTCCCCTCGTATATCTTTGCTAATTAGCATTGCATAGATAAATCGAGATAAGAAGAATTCAATGAATCTGGACCGTGTTCTGTATCCGAAAAAAGTTTAGATATGTCGTAGATACGTACATTTTTCTATTACAAACATGCATTATCTCACTTCAGCGGCGCGCACCTTCAGTTTTATTGCCAATGTCATTTGGCAAACTAACGGTGTCTTGTTTTACGATCAACAGTAGAGTAATATCGCCCAGCAAATACGACTTGAATAAACAAAAATCAGAAGAAAGAATAAAGAAAACTATCTACCATAATGACTCATATGCTCTGATATTACGTATACGTCGCATCACATCACATCGTTCATCCCGTGCCAGCAGTGTATTTGTATTAAATGAGCGGTTTGTGTACCACTACCATAGTCGTCAATTTGGCACCGATCAGGGAACCACTTTTTAGCAGTACGGTTATATGCAGATCGGTCGGTTTAGCTTGAAAAGTACTTAACATATAATGCAAAGAGAATTGATTAAATGTGTCAGATACATTTTGTATGTGTAAAAATACACTACACGGTAGGGGAATTTATTGTCGCTCACCTTTGAATATTAAAAGCAAGTTTATTACTCATTTGGAAGCAATAATTGTTTGACTGGTGCAATTGCCAGTTCGGCGCACAACTGATTTGTTTCCAATTTCTATTTCGTATGTTTTTTTTTTGATTTAAAATCAGACATTAATCAAATTTGTTTTTTTTTTTAATTTTCAATACAATTACCCAATGTGTGTCATGAGAATTTCGGCTACAACCGACGACGAACAACGTTCCTGTGCCATTAATCTTTGTCCTCGATTGACCTCATGTATTTCTCTTTCATTAAATTCATTAGATTCCTAGACCTTCCTTTGTGCATTTACTGAGCTTTAATCGAACTCTGCTCGGTTCAATCAATCAATTGTTAGTTGTGTGTAAATTCTAACCACTTAACAAACACATCAAATACTCTGGTGTGTGAGTCTGCAATTAAAGACTTTCGTTCGACATTCCATTTGTGGCTACAGCTACATCCATTCCAATGACACTCATCAAGAGCCACTTAAAAGGCATTAAAAACACCTGTCATGCATAAAGACGACAATGGAGATAATGATGACGACGACAACGAACGACGAATTATATTTAAATTCGCCATCGCAGGAGTGTCAATATTTGATCAACTTAATGCAACTTATTTATGTTGCAACATGAACTTCTTGAATCTCCTCCTCACAAAGGCCGGTCGTGGTGTGTGATAGTAATTGCTTTATGCCATTTCTTTGCAGACTTCCAACTTGGCCAAGTAGTTTCGAGTGCTGTCTGTTCTTGGGTTTTTTTTCATGTCTCGTGTGTCTACAAATTCCTTTTATTTACACCGTATTCGTATGTTAATGGCCACCTATTTGGTTTGCAGCTCACACTCATCTATAAGCGATACCCGCACAGCATACACAACGGAGCGGCAGCAAGCTTATTGGCATGCATGCTAAATCGTCTATAAAGGACATTTCCGTCCCTTCGGGTATGGGTACAAGTCTATACGAGGAAGGTACCATTGTCGATCGAGTATCCATCGTCGCCGTCGCCGTCGTTGTCTTGGTACTGCGGTTGCATGAAGGAGGGCCATCAATAAATATATGCACTGGCACTCGGTGGCTACTGATTTTCACTCTTGGCCATGGCTAAGACACTTTGCTGGGTGTACGCGAGAGCGCGCGCTCTAGGTGCCAGTTCTGGTGTCAGTACATAGAGATATTGTTCTTTAGTGTTTTTTTTTTTTTTTTGTTATTATTATTTTAAGTCTTTTGATGGCCCGTAAGGGGTTATCGATCTGTGCAAAGTAAAAAGTAAGGGGTTGGCTATATACAAGTATTGTGTGCAGTGCAGACACTGCGGAGGAGCGACGACGTTTACTTTGGCAAATAACCACAAAAGAAATTCTACAGTTGGTGGTGTATATCACATTTGCATTTTATGGTTTGTGCAAATATTTGTATGTGTCTGCCTGTTGGCTCTCAGGTGTTACATTCTTCTGTGGCTTAGTGGAGGTTTCATTTGTGCAAATCAACTGCATTCGATACACAAAACTTGTGATTCTGTCTTTTATTTTCGTTTCCATATAAAAAAAAGTATGCGTTGGGAGTTGGAAGTCATTTAAGATGATTCTGCGTTGGGAATCTGTGGTGAACGATTTACCCCTGCAGTAAGTGGTCTCGTATGTATAGTACGTGTACAAAATTTCACTCTAAATATGGGATTCCGGGAAAACTGTCATGATATTTTATTCACTATAGGTTATGGGGAATTCTTATTAAGAATAACTTTGCATCAGATGAAAAGGTCCTTGGATAGGTATCTTGTTTATGAGAGGTGGACTGGCTTACATAAATGGGAATAAAATAGGGTAATTTATTGGTCCAAGGATTGGGCAATTATTTACGTAGTTTAAGGGATGGATACCGCTTTTGAAGATTAAATAATTTTTTTCGTTTTGTAGAAGTGAAATACGTACTAATCAATTGGTTTTATTTTGCTCTTTCAGATTGCAGACAGACATTTGGAGGACAAACAATTTTGATAAATATAAGGTGAGTTTAGTTTGGAAGTGTGTTTTGTTTTTTTGTCTGCTACAATTGTAAGAATAATAATGGAAAATGGGCAAAAGTCAATGAAAAGTCAATTGCTATCGTTATGAGAGATAATTTAAATTCAATCAACCTATTTAGAGTTCTTAAAACCAAGCAATTATGATCGTTTTAGCACAAGTATTGCTTATTGTGCATTGTTCATCCTCTGTTGGAGTGTGACTCATAATTTACAAAAAACAAATTAATCAAACAATCCATGAAACAAGCGGTATCTAGCTGAAAACTGAGAGTAGCCGTTTAACGAAAAGCCAGCTAACAATCGGAGAAATGACCAACTTCAGCACATGTGCATCATCCAAACAAGGCTTGAAAAACCACATTGTCAAATAAACTAATTAAAAAGCGAAACAAATTCGTTCCGTGATGGAAGCTAGTCATTGCATTTTGGTGGGAGTAGTCTACAAGGACTTCTGTAGTAGCTGCAGCGAAAGAAAAAACCACCACACACTAGAGTACGACCGAAGGTCGATTTTTGGGCCGAACCTAAAATAAATCATCCGTTAAATGAATTTGCCCTGTACCTATACAATTTATTAGATAAAATAACTCATAATCATAAAAAAAACATAAGGAAAGGCTACAGTCCGCTTGGAGCGAACAGTATGATACCCTATCCCTATCCCTATATGCCCCAAAAAAAACCTTAAGAAGATGATGGATAGCATTTTATTTCATTCTATAAAATTTAGAAAAAAAAAAAACATTTTTTGAAAAAACGCCCCCAAAAAGTGGGCGTGGCCAAAAACTTTGTATGGGCGATATATTGGAAAAAATATTGGCTAAATATCTTGTTAAACACTTTTTTTCGGCTTCTATGAAAATTATCGAAGAAAACAGCATTTTAGTGAAAAACGCCCACAAAAAGTAGGCGCGGCAAAAAACTTTTTATGACAAACTTATAAAGGAGGGCAGTGCCTACATATCTTGTGAAGGTTATAACCCTCTATCTGTCCATCTGTAGCTTTAAATCGGTTTTTTCTAAATTGTGGGCGTGGCAGTGGGCGTATTCCAAAAAATTTTACACTTAACCATTTCGGAGCCCTAGGGAGTATGTGGTCCAAATTTCAGCTTTCTAGCTTGAATTTAAAGGCCTAAAAATTGCGTACGGACGGACGGACGGACGGACGGACGGACGGACATTGCTAGATAGTCTTAGGATTTGGTCCTGATCATAAATATATATACTTTTATGGGTCTACGACGAATATTAAGGGGTGTTACAAACTATGTGTCAAAATTAATATACCCTTAGGATAGGGTATAAAGAAAGCAACAAATAGGCAGTAAATGAATCCGTTTGATTGCCTGTGAATAACTACAAATGCAAACTAACATTCATTAAGACTTGCTCGAAAGCGCTCATGCGAACAATTCTCGGCTAAACTTTCGGCCTTTTCTTGCGAGGAAACTCTCACATTGGTTCGATGACAACTTACTGGCTCTTAACGTCGAAATGAAGCTCTGGCCTTTTCGCTTAAACACTCCTACTATTAGCACCCTTTTAATGCAGGCCCTGAATTTGACCACATGAGGTTGACGTTTGACGCTCAGATATTAACGCCTTTTAGAGTTTCAATCACGTTCAAAATTTCTAACATATTTTCACGTTTTTCGTTTGAGCAAAACCCAATAAGTTTTGACAACAATATCCATAATCTTGGGTTAAGACCGTCATGTTAATATGCAACTCATTCGTTATCACCCTATTTGGTTTTCCAAGAAGAGAAAATATGTTTATTGTCTTTTGTTTTGTTTTTTTTTTAAACTAAATAGGTGGCATCATCATGACTACGCTTTCTGAATTCATATTAAACCCGTACTCAAATCACCTTTAGCGACATATTTTATTTCCTGTTATGCAACCAATTGATCTTAATCTAAAGCTATAAAATAGATTTCAATTTACATAGAACTCTGAAGCAAAACTCCGTTACCATCCCTATATGAATAAAATTACTACAATCTTCAACTCCAATGTCATCAAGAATCTAGTCCCCTTCCATTACAACATTCAAGTCGTATCGTATGCAGACATATAAAATAGAAACAACACTGTGTCACCTGAACCTACAATAAATCACTCTCAGCTCCATGGTGTATCCTACACAAAAACATAACGAGAAAAAAAAACTTAAAAAAGGGTGACCATCTCTTCGT
Source organism: Ferdinandea cuprea (assembly GCA_963576555.1). Lineage (NCBI taxonomy): Eukaryota > Metazoa > Arthropoda > Insecta > Diptera > Syrphidae > Ferdinandea > Ferdinandea cuprea. The sequence continues at coordinate 37,798,155 of OY754961.1, forward strand.
TATTTATGACTGACCACCCATGGCATAATCCCGTTGTGATTGCATCTAAATGCCATTTAATTCTACTCACCACCATTATGCGCCTTAGAACATCTACGCAGCACCTCACAGGGAACACTATTATCAACTTAATTTAACTTAATTAGGCATCATTATGCGCGAGGAGTACGGTGCTGGATACCTGCAAGAAAAGCGCACACAGAAGTGCTCCCCACCACCCATTGAGGGGGCTTTCCTTTTCTTACAAAAATAAAAAAAGGTTGAAAGCATTATTTCATCTTCTATGAAGAATGCGACTATATACGAATGTACTGCGAGCGAGTAATTAACACCTGGCTTGGCATGGTGCGTTATTTCTTTGACTGCTAAAAAAGAGAAAGAAAAATATGTAAATTAATGTGACAATGCATGTCACAATAATGGAAAAAGAAATGAAGAGCGCATATTCTTGGTAATTAAGAGGAAAGAAAAACACAAAGTAAATCGACACAAATGTCATTACGATGGAATTATGGGCACGCGCACAAGAAGTGCTTTCTTCTTTATACCCTATCCTAAGGGTATATTAATTTTGACACACCCTTAATATTCGTCGTAGACCCATAAAAGTATATATATTTATGATCAGGACCAAATCCTAAGACTATTTAGCAATGTCCGTCCGTCCGTCCGTCCGTACGCAATTTTTAGGCCTTTAAATTCAAGCTAGAAAGCTGAAATTTGGACCACATACTCCCTAGGGCTCCGAAATGGTTAAGTGTAAAATTTTTTGGAATACGCCCACTGCCACGCCCACAATTTAGAAAAAACCAATTTAAAGCTACAGATGGACAGATAGAGGGTTATAACCTTCACAAGATATGTAGGCACTGCCCTCCTTTATAAGTTTGTCATATAAAGTTTTTTGCCACGCCTACTTTTTGTGGGCGTTTTTCACTAAAATGCTGTTTTCTTCGATAATTTTCATAGAAACCGAAAAAAAGTGTTTAACAAGATATTTAGCCAATATTTTTTCCAATATATCGCCCATACAAAGTTTTTGGCCACGCCCACTTTTTGGGGGCGTTTTTTCAAAAAATGTTTTTTTTTTTTTCTAAATTTTATAGAATGAAATAAAATGCTATCCATCATCTTCTTAAGGTTTTTTTGGGGCATATAGGGATAGGGATAGGGTATCATACTGTTCGCTCCAAGCGGACTGTAGCCTTTCCTTATGTTTTTTATTTGTCATTACAATGGAGTGTGGTAGAATGATGAATGGGTGATCTCATGGGGGATTTGTGGGGCTAGCGTTATTTTTTTCAAAGTCAGGGCACATAGAAGATACATCATTCTTTTTTAAAGCATCGTCTTCAGGTCCGATGAGTACTCAGCTGACAATTTTCCTCTGCAGATCATAATAAGTTAAGTATTTATTTTTAATGTAAAGAAATTAACTGGAAATATTTATATATGTCTGATTAAACGCTGACGAACTCTGATTACATCCAGACTGCAGCTTATATCTTTCTGAGAAGCAGGTCCATGATAAAAGTCCATAACCGAACGGTTAAATCGACATACCCCAGCCGGTGAACTGAAATAACGCAAAACGATATAAAGCCAAATTCAGAAAATTTGGCATTATTTCCATTACAAAATTGAAATAAGACCAAATTCCTAGTTTGGCATTATTTCGTTTTAAAAATTCTAGTTCTTAATGATTTCGTGACGCTTATAAAATATTCTGCCCCCCTGCAACCCCCCTGCTTGCTTTCACTGTCAGATTTGGAGAAAGCACGAGGTTGGCTACATGCAAACTTTATTTAAACCCAATAAATCCAATCAATCCCAATAAACCCAACTTCGCATTCGATTTTTTTGGCTTTATTTCCATTAATTGTTTGACATTATTTTGTTTTGCATAGTGAAACAAAGCCAAATAGGTCTTATTTCGTTTCTAAAAATTAAACGTTTCGTTTGGCGTTATTTCACGTCACCAGCCCAGGCCACCGCTCTAATTCAGCCGGACCTATGAGACAGACCTCTCGGATCTGTGCCATCGTGCAAAGCCGCGGTCGACATTTAAATGAAAGAGTTTCGATAATACCTTACACATAGGTCTTTGTGATGTAACAAAATCAAGAGAAATATCCTGTAAGCTTATTTGGGCCTTAACTGGTCACAGTTTTAAATGAGCTCTATATCCGTTCCGCCATTAGACCTCGACAAGATGAGGAAAATTATAAAGCAAGGGAGAATCGTTATCGTCCTGAGCGGGCGATACATGAAAACACACCACACTATATCTGTCACCTGAACAGTAGTGAAGAACTTCCTTCCTAATCTTTACAGATTTCTTAGGACATCAGGATGAATTAAAAACTTGATGTAACCTCGAGTGTCAAGTATCAAAAACGCAAGTAAGACAAAATATACCCGCAAAAAGGGTATGTCCAAGAGTGTGGGGATGTAGGGATCTATAGAAAAAGGTACATGATAAATTTGTTGGTGTCTCTTGTCGTTCGGCAGCAATTGATCCTTTCGATTAATAAGAAGTTATTATTTCGCAGATTTTGTTAATCAATATTTCCAGCAAGAACAGATCAAAGCCAGGTAGTACGATCATGGCGGCCAGTAGATGTCATGGTGGTTATAAATGGCATCTACCAGCTGCTTTTCAATTAATAGCTTTAATTTCTAATCCTAATTGACAAGCATGCTTTTTGAGAAAGAAATGCGTGTATAACAGACAAACACATCCTGAAGTCGATGGGATGCCTCAGGGGTATGGATGGATAATGTGCCAGCGCTTTTTAATTTATGACCATTTTTTCTGATAAAAAATAATTTATTTATTACGGAATATCTTTCATATCACTATGAATATTTATACGATTTTAAAGAAATTTTAATAATAATAAAAATAATGGTAGACCAATTAGGGGAGTGGTGAATTTTAAGATTTGAAAATTCACTTAAACAAAGTTTAAATTTAACAAAATATACAATGCTCACCTATCTTCTTCAGGAATAGAGTGTCTAGCACAATTGAAAGGACCTCAAAGACATTCCTAACGGGGACTTTTCGCAGCATTAAAACTTATTCAAGATGATAATTGCCACTGAGTTAAAAAATTGCTTGGCGATCTTTAAATAATTTCTGCAAAACTATTTCTAGAACGGTCTTGGTATAACAAGGCAACAGTTCAGATTTTAAGAGTAGGGACTTGTTAACCCAACAAATGTTTAGCTTTACCAACATATATGACCAATTTCGGGACATCTAGGTGTAGAAAAGTGTTACTTAAAGCAACAGTTTCTTTAATCGATGGCCACCAAAGATGTTAGGTGTTTGTATTTTGTGTGTTATCGGATTGACTGCAGTTTTTGTTGATATTGTTTTTGTAATTGAAAGGCCTGTTGTTGATTTTTATTGTTCAAAAAAAGGGACAGAGCATTATCTTTGGTAATGAACGTTGGGCAGAAATATCAATACATTTATGTTTTGAGTTTGCGATAAAACTTTCCTGTTCACTTCGTTATATCTTTTCAGCTCTTGTCTCAGGGAGGCTCTCTACTTGAACAGTATTTTTAATGTCTGTAGCGGTATTTATTTTCTCTAACTCATCATTAACTGATACTGAACGGATTATGGAAGTCCCAGTCATTTCGACTGCTTGTTGGAGATGGAATAATATCTTCAGCCTAGTTAGGCTAGGTAGGATCATCTGGACATTTTTACTGATTTATGTGCTTGGTTTCGTTCAAGGGGTGGGGGATTGTCGACGCTAATAGTTTTAACGCTCACCACTTGCAACATATTCACTATTATGTACAATCTATAGATTTATTGAAAGATAACCTCAACTAACTCCGACTTTTCATATATAGATATAACATACAACAAAGTTCCTTAATGTCCAATATGTATGTACATTCTTTCGTACAAAATTCCAACACTTCTCCAACTGCATTTAAAGAATTTCCCTTCATTTGCGAAACAATAAAAAAAAATCTTGAAAATTCTTCTTCCATTCCCGGAAGTAAAACACTTTTCACAATACTAATTGAACAACAATTTCTAGTGTCTTCATTAAGTCGATCGCTAGTTTTTTCCCATCGCCAACAATTGCTCCCATCCGCGGCATACATTTATGTGTATAATACGGGCCGAAGATCTAAATTAAAAGACATACATGATGACCGCTTGTTAAGTCTTAAATAAATTGTCACTCACTCACATACACAAACCTCCCCAGTGATTTTAAACTATGAGATCCACTATCTAACGGCAAAAAGCCTCTAGTCGGTAATTGAAACCAAGCGACCTAAGACTGAATCGGTAAAAGAACGTTTTCACGATTCTCTTGCAACGATCACTCCTTATAGCCACGAGAAGGCGTCTAATGAATTGGCTTTCAGTAATTTCCCATCCACTGGGGTTTATGTAAATTGCGCTCCCCCTAAAGCATATGGGTAATTTTCCAGATTCTTTCTAGAGAAGCTGAAACTTAGAATACGAAGACGAGGCGACTCAACACTGCAAAAAAAGGAGAAGCTAGCCTATTCCGATAGTTTGATGTATAATTTGCAAAATTCCCAGACATCACTTATAGAAAAACTCTGCTATTGAAGTAAAATATCTGAATATAGTTAGCAGGCCACCATATTTTTCGACTGGAGCCACTATACCACCACCATCATCATGGTTGGCTAGCAGAGAAAATCTTTCTTTTCCCGGAGATTACAGCGAAAAATAAAATGAAAAGTACCTACATCTTAAAGGTTTTATTTTATTATACATTTTTTTTTCTTTTTTGCGCTAAGAACAACCCATGAGAGCAAAAGTACTGTATATCTTTAAGGTACAATATAATTGTCTGCGTTAGCTTGTGAGACGTAGGTAGACACAACAAAAACAAATTCAATGACTGCCCGCACTAAAACACTGTTCATCATCATGATCAACTGGGCACGGCTTGTTAGGTTTTCTGAAGTGACAGGTAGAATGGTTCTTGGTTTCTGCTTGGTCTCACCTACAAATTGAGTGAATTCGTTCAACACGAAAAAAGATAGGCCATTTGTGTTTTTCTTTTTTTTATTACATAATAGATATAAAAGATACTCTGTTCGTCCTACACACTAGAATGCTTACTGAAATCAAATAGTCTTAGGTTGACGTTTGCGTGCCGTAAAGATGAACTTTTATTTTCGTGGCAACTTTGCACGCGGCGATGTTAGTGGAATTATTAACTTTAAAAGGTCGTTAGACCAAGAGGAGAGACGTTTTTTTTAAATAAATGACTAAAGATGATGGGGTGCCTCAGGGAATAGTAAATGTGCCAGTTTTGTTTAGTATTTGAAGCTTCGCGATGATAGATGGTATATTAATTATTGGTTGGGCTGCTTATAACTGGGTAGCTATTATGTGTATTAAAATAAATTTAAAAAAACAAATAAACTATGGTATGAAATGATTTCTATCAGTATCTTTCTCATTCATAATTGTGGTGAATTGTAGATCAAGGAAAAAACAAGTTGCCAGTGATTTGAACTGAATGTAGTACCAACATAACAAATTTTTCTTATAATACTACCAACGCATTACAATTTGTATATTTTACATACTACTTAAGTACCTATACAAAAAGTCGAATCTGCGAAACAACACAATTAAAAAAGTACTACGTGGCGGCATAAACTTTGGTGATGAAACATCAACGGAAAAAATATTTTTACAATGAAACAGAAATATGTATGGTAAACAAACAAACATATGAAAAGGTAACAGTCCGCTTGGAGCAAACAGTATGCCCCCAGTAAAAAGGCTGATATTTTTTGAAAAAACGCTCCCAAAACGCAACGCTTCGTAGCTAAAAATTAAGGCCTATAAACTATTGACGGACAGACATTGTTTATGATGCTGATCTTATTGTATGCTTTTAAGGGTCTGCAGTGCATTTTAAGGCGTGCTGAAAACCATATTTCAAAATATAAATTCCTTTTTACTTTTTAGTCCGTCAATATTATTGAGCTTACACAATCCATAATTCTAAGAAATCTACGAGATCCCACTTGTAGATCAATAGGAATTAAAAAATGGTTCATTATACTCCCAACCAGAAATCTTCTTTTTAATGTAAAGGGTGATCCATTTCGAGGTTCCCTACTTTTTTAAAGAAAAAAACACAGAAAATTCAAATTTAATGGAGAATGTTTATTATCATTTGAAAGAACATTCTTTGGCATTTATTTTTTGAAGATCATGTCTATCAAATGTTGGCCGTTGCTACGTCGCAGATGGTCCATCCGTTGAGTCCAATTTTCGATCACTCGTTCGAGCATTTCGACTGGTAACTAGCATTTCGGCTAATAACAAGGCCTGAATCGAAGCGGGTTTGTCGGCATAAGCTTTTGACTTTACATATCCCCACAGGAAAAAGTCTAACGGTGTGATATCACACGATCTTGATTGCCAATCGACCGGCCCAAAACGTGAAATTATGTGCTCACCGAAATGTTCTCTCAATAAGTCCATCGATTGATGCGATGTGTGGGAAGTGGCGCCGTCTTGCTAAAACCAAATGTCGCCGAGATCACGAGCTTCAATTTCAGGCATCAAATAGTCGGTTATCATGGCACGATAACGGTCGCCATTGACGGTTACGTTCGCACCGGCATAATTTTTAAAGAAATATGGACCGATGATTCCACCGCCCCACAAACCACACCAAACCGTTGTTTTTTCTGGATGAAGTGGCAGTTCTTCAATCTCTTCAGGTTGCTCTTCGTCCCAAATGCGGCAATTTTGTTTCTTTACATACCCATTGAGCCAGAAATGGGCCTTATCGCTAAACAAAATTTGCCTCGAAAACGTCGGATCTTCTTTGAACTTTTCAAGAGCCCATAGAGCGAAGCGATGTCGCTTGGGAAGGTCGAGCGGCTTCAGTTGTTGCACAAGCTGTATTTTGTACGCTTTCAATTTAAGATCTTGACGTAAAATGCGCCAAGTCGTTCCATACGTCAGTCCGAGTTGCTGCGAACGGCGCCGAATCGACTCTCTACGGTCTTCGTGTACACTCTCAGCTACGGCCGCTATATTTTCTTCACAGCGTGCTGAACGTGGTCTATTCGGTCGAATATTATCCAATAATGAATGCTGGGTCTCAAAATGGGTGATGGTGTTGCGAATAGTACGCTCAGTAGGCCGATTATGTTGACCATAAGTTGAGCGAAGTGCACGAAACACATTCCTCACAGAACGTGAATTTTCATAATAAAGTTGAACAATTTGTAAACGTTGTTCACGCGTAAGTCTTTCCATTATGAAATGCCAAACAATACTAAACAAAAATAACATGACAGCATGACACGACTCACACGTGATCTGTCAAAAAAGGCTATTGAAAAATGTATCTCTACTTGGATCACCCGTTAGTAGTTTGGAAATTTGTTTGTCTGTTAATCATTGTTTATGGGTGAAGCGCATTCACCTGATTGAAATTGAACCTCGCCTCATTGAGAGCAAGTTCAACAAGAACAGGAAAGCCTTTGAATGGCAGTGAGAGGCACGAAAATCAAAACACGGCAGATAATTTACTTTCGAATTTTCAGAACAAAGTTTTGAATAAAAAAATTAATCCTTCGACCACTATTATTTGCATTCATCTTCTTTCCATTTAACGACGAGATTATGATCAGGATTACAGGGATCATAACCCTCCAACTTTACTGCATTCCTACTTGTCCGCCCGCCTGTGGGGTTTGCCGATTATTGGCATTAATATGTTTTAAAAAAGTTTTATAAATTTTATTCAAATTCAGTTTTTGAATTTGAGTGGTCACCAACCTTAAAAACAAAGTTTTGGGAAAAAAGCGTTTAAAGTTTGACTCGACGCTCTCGAGCGTCAGAGAACGAAGAGAACGTTCATTGTTGAATAATTCGGAAAGTATTCGTAAGATTCGTTTGAAATTTTCTGAGAATATTTTCAGGATCTTATCTTTCAGAAAATGCAAGAAAAAAGCCTAAAAAATTTCCTGAAAATTCTGACTGCTGTACTACTAGGTGTTTTAAAACTTTTTAAAACATCTTCATCAATCAAACAAGAGTGATCTGAATTGTTTCACCGAAGTTTACAATTTCTTTTGTGTGTGTATCATGGAAGTAAGTGACGGCAATAAAACCCGTTCATTGTTTCCAAATTATTCAGGGAAAAAATTCGGAGAAAAATTTAAAAAAGTTATATTTAAATAATGAAAAATATGATATGATGCGTGACATTGCTTACGGGAGGATTCTTCGTGGCAAAAGGTTCTTATTACAGTATTACCCTTTTCCCATCTATCAGTCTTCGATTTATCAGTTAAGAAGTGGATCGCTTCACTTTCCAGTCTTGAGGTCTTGAAGTCTGCCGATAAATCCCTAATGTTATTTGTTTCAGTCATTCTCTGAAGAATTTATGTATGTACTTTGTACAACTATGCAAAACACACCAATGATGATGGCACAACTTTAATCTTGCAAAATATGGCATAATATGCATATATAATGTTTCCGTCCACCAATTGAAGTGCCCCAACTACAATAACATTAAGAATGGTCTAAAGTTTTCTATCAATGAAAATGTATGTAGAATCTGTTATCCGTAAACTTAAGTGTTGAGAATGTATGCTACGCTTTATTTTTGAAGGTTTCATTCCCCATGCTTACTTTCACCTGAGCATATCTGGGGCATCTATATCATGTCTTTCAAAATTCGTCAGGTAAACCTTTTCCCTGGCAGCTTTAATTAACTTTAGGACAGACATTGCATTCACGTAATTAATATATGCTAAACTTAACAACCCTTCAAGACCCACCCACACAACTGTTTGGTCGCTGGTCATTGAACTGACATAAAATCAATATATACAAATCGTCAATAATTAGTGGCATTCGGAAAAGATTAAAGGAGCCATATAGCGCTGCCGAAGTGATATCAATCAGTTTACCACTCCCACTCTAAGATTAAATCCCACTGATTGCAACAAGAGTTCCCACACTAAGAGGCCTCTTAATGAAAGAAAAAACAACCCATCAAAAGTGGCACATTGACATTAAGTTGCATACAGCTGGGCACAAACGAATGCCCCCCGCTCATCATTTATTCATTCATCTATCATAATGGCCCATCGGCGCGCGGTTCAGTTCATTCACCCTCAAACTTAAATCAAACCAAAGACATCATCTCAAACCGAACCCATCACAGTTGGAACAGTTGGTGTCATGTTCCACATTCAAATGTTATCAATCAACAACTACGCATGAGAAATCTTCGGACCGAGGAATTACCATAAACTCATTAAACAATTCGATGAGAACATTTCGATGGCCAACAAAGGCACCCAACCTAGTGTGTTGTTAGGTTAATTAATTAATTCTAGAAAAAAAACCTCCGGAGATGTTCATATCCGCTGCTGGTTTATGGTAAAAATTTGTGGTTCTAGTAAATCCCTTCCAAAACTTGATTACTTGTCCCACTTTGAATGAGATTACCAATCGTACATTGCGCTCTGCCAACACAAATTAATTTATATAAGTAGTTGTAGGTAATCGAAAGGTTCAATTGAAGCCCATAAATTTCGTTAATAAAATTCCTAAGTGTCATGTTCCGCGTCAGTCACACCCAACTGAATGGCCAGTGTAGATCTGGCTTCTACAATTTTTTCTGCTCTAGATTTGGCAAAACAGCTTGCGCACTTTACAAAATCACCTGAAATATTATGAATTGCAGCAAAGTTGCATGATCAATCAGTCTGGCTGTCTCTGTTGAACGGTCGATTTCGCATACGGTCTACTGTGGTCCAAGTCCAAGCCCACTTGGTCCGGTCCGGTTTGGGTGAATTATTATTTTTTTTTTTTGCGAAAATTTAATGAATTTATCTGAGTAAAAAAGAAAAATAATAATATCTTTCGCTTTGTATTTTTAGTTTTCTCTATTTGGGAGTCAGTCAGCGTTGTTTTGGTCGGTGGAACGTGCCGCGACGAAACCTGTGGTACATTAGTAAATTATTTAACGAGAGACAAGTCTAACTGCTAAAACCTGCTGCTATAGTTGCATATTGTAGTTCGCAATCTTGTTGATATTCATTTCTGCTGTTAGATGATATGCATTAAACGAGTGATTAGCAGTTCTGTTGCATTTGTAGCTTTTTTTCCTGATATAACTTGCAGAGGTAAAGAGAAAAACAAAAGAGTTGAATGACGAACTTGTTTTTTTTTGCTTGTTTGTGAACTATGTTTGTTTGTTGGCTGTGCTTGAGTTTGGTAACCTTGAAAAGGAATTAACATGAAGCATGGATTTAAAAAAATCTATACGTACTTGTTGGTGATATTTTAAGGTGCTAATTAAGCATTTTTTTTGTGCAAAAATTATACAAATATTCGGTCGGAGAGTTGCTAATAATTGAATTAATATATTCAAGGTTGGGTTTATTAATGTTCTTGAGAATTTTTATTTGATAAACACTAAAGCATATCGTTGCATTCTAGTGGTACTAAACAAGTTTAAGTTGAATTTTAATACCGACTAGTGCGTTTGTGATTATTCATGCTGTGTATACTTTTTGTTAAGCGATATTATATTCTTAACCTTTTCTTAACGCGGTGTTCACAGATTAAAGCTAAAATTTTATAATTTTCTTGTCATCAAATTTTCCAGCGAATTATGACCAGTGAGGTGCTATGTCGATTTTAATTGTGACTACAGCGCCATACCTAGGCAACTGAATTTTGCGATATTAATTATGTTAATTTATTTTTGAAAGGCTTCTCATGACAGTTTTTACTTCAGACTTTCACAGGAGGGCGAATAAAAGCTTTAAGATGGCACCGGGTGGATTTGAACCTGGAGCCCCTTGCTTGGTAATCCAACGCACCTAACCACTAAGCCTGTGGTGATTGCAGAGTCAAACTTTATGTCTGCTTGCAACCTTTCTGGCCTCGTCCTCTACCATTTAAGATTTTATATATCTATTTATAAATACTAAAGTACATCAGCATTATGTATATACCACATCGCTTTAACAATATTGTGCAGTGGGTACATACTTTGTTTTGAAAGCATTGAATTCTTTGTACATTTATTTTGCTTGTGCACCCCATAAGTTGTATTGCTTATATAGAAGCAATCTACTATATATATAAATCCTATAGGCAGAAACTCGATGACATTATACCTCGATAACCGCTGGGCCAATTTTCATGATTCTTTTCTTATGTTTTGTTTGTATAGCTGAATTTCAGGTTTAGGCAGAAACAATTAACGATATGTGGCGATATCATCTGACAGTGCATTTGTCTGACGGACAATACACATCCTAAGGCATTGAAGAAAGCTACATAAAAGAAAGATAGATAAATCTAATCAGCCTTTCGGAAGATGTTATGGTTTTTGCATATGGCATCGTACGTCAATCATATTTGACATTTGTAAACTAGACAGCGAGAGCTACATGCATTTGTGAACAATGCCTGCTGACCATCAGTCTCGTGTTCATCCACTTTTCCAAATAGCAAGAACAGCAATATGATCTGCAAGTAGCTTGACAACAGTAGTTTGTAGCGGGTCGTTGTTGTATAAAAGAACCAAGATAGGACTTAGGAAACTACCACGTGCAATTGCAGCTTTTTCAGTATATTACGTTCTAAGTTTATAGACTAATCTACTGTACCACACTTCATCAATTGCTTTTCTCTATTACTTTTTCTATTTTATCAGTTATTCGGTGTATGTGGTTAAATTCCTATTTGTAAATCCAATTTGATGGTTTGATATTATTCTTCTACGACACGATTGGCAGCAAGAATATCGGAAGATATGAGGTTAATGCATTTATAATTTTTGCTTTTTTTTTCATCTTGTTTTTCGTAAGTTATTTCCGAATTTTTCCTGTAATAAGATCGAATCCCAGGGCTGTTCTACTTTAATTTCTATGCAATTTTCTTAGACGTTACCTTGTCAGAATTATTCTTAGTCCTCACAGAACTGATTCGTTAGCCTATTATGCCTTGTTTTGTCACTTAGCGCTCTCGATAATTTCCATCGTTCGATTGATTCTTTAAAAATAATCTCTTGAAGTTTCCGTCATTTAGTATGTTTGCTAGTCTTGGGTTATTTGCCTACATTTTATTTTTAAAACCAAAACATTTAATAAATCTACTAAACCAAGAGCGGGAACTCATTTTTCGGGATTGACTTTATATGTAAAATCAGTTTTTCTATAAAAAAAAAAAACTTGTCTCTATTTTTCATTCTGGTTTCTAAACGAATTTACTTTAGCTGCAGTATGTTGGTATTATGGAACAATACAAATTCAATTCCATCGTCTTAAGCGTTTCTTAAATACTGGAATTCCTTCATAAGTCGAACAAAACGCATATGAAATAATGATTCAATCTTTTTCGCTAGCCCATTTTAACCCACAATTTCTTGAAACCAATGTGCACAACTTCATTCCTTCTCTTCTTCATGTTCTCCCACTTTTGATGTGTGTTAGACACAAATAATCACTTTCTCAGTAGATATAACCTTCTTCAAAGTCGTGCAACTCTTTGCTTTCAATAAGTAACTGACAAGATGGCGAAATATCCATTACTTGACAGTGAAGTATTACCTGCTCGATTTGTTCTTCCCGAGAATACAAAAAAAAATATTTACAAAAAATTAAAACCATATTTTATAGCAAACGAAAATCATCGTTATTAGGTGCTAATGGAGATATTGGCCAACAACTTAATTTTCAAAACAACAGCCTCAACAAAAAAATACCATCACAATTATCGAAAACAATCTAAGCAAAAGAGTTGACCAACGAACTGGTTTAGCAATCTCCCAGCACACAGCATAATTAAATTTCAAAGCCAAATTCATTCACAGCAGACATTCTATTATATTTTTCGTTTAATAAAAACTGCACTCTTGTTTGAATAATTGATACGTGCCATGCATGAATTTCTTATTGGATTACCATCTACGGTAAAGGTTTTTTTTTTTAACTTTTTTTTTGCAGATTTGTTTTTTTTTCGTTTATGAATTTTTTCTTTACTTTCAAAATATTTTTTTACAACCTTGAGAGCAATTCAAGTCAATCTCAATCCGTATCAAGTGGCAAAAAGAGATTTGTTTGCAATATCTCTTCAGCTTGTTGCTGTTTTGGTGTGTGTCTGGTGGCATGTTCGCGGCAATGCAATTGAAATTGAAGTCATAAATCAAGGCGAACAATTTTAATTGGTAATATAATTATCTACTAGCAAATGAGTCGGTAGTTTCAGTAGTTTTCTTTTTTATTCGGTTTCTTTTTATTGGCTACTCATTTAACACCATGGCAAATCGCAGAAACGAGATGTATGGAGCGTGCCTAGATGGAGTAGATGCAGTAGTGCTTGCAGTTCTTCCTTCTAAGACTTGATAAATGGTTTGGGTAGATAAGTTGGTGGCAAATGTAAAATTAAAAGAACTTGTTGCTATTAATGTGTCTCTTCAGAGTGATTTATTCAAAGGTGTTACTGCTTCAAGTACAGAAAAGTTGTATGTATTTTGTGTTAGCCATACGATGTCCTTGAATATGAAAATGGTTGATCAAAGCTTTGACAAATAAAAATATCACCAATTGTGTAGTGAAAATCACAAAGCAAAATTTACTAACATTGTCTCTTTCTTTTCATTTCAGGTATACACACGTTTTTTTGTTACATAAACTCATCTTGTCAGGTAATTTTTATGATTAAGCTTTATATTAGACGGCAACGGACTCCCTTAATATTCTTTATATTAGATACACTTTGGTCCGACCAAATCCTAAATACAATCTGGGATCTATTTCACCAAGCACGTTTTACAAAAATGCAAATTTCATACTCTGCAATTATTTAGATGTTTTGGCAAAATTAAAATTTAAAGTTTTTTACCAATTTAAAGGAGATGTTTCCATATGTTTACAAAAGTGAATCATATGAGTGTATGTACAGTGTATTTCTTCAAAGGGCCGTTAAGAATCAAAATGCAATCGAACATTATTATATATTACAAATAAAATTTCGAAAACCAAATTTTAGCTATTTTTCATAAAAGGCAAAAATTGTATTATACAAAATCATTGGTTTGCAAATTTTATTTGATTGGTGAAACAAAATAAAAGTATTCTTTGCAAACTGGAAGAACTTTGCAAAAATGTGTGGACGCCTAAGAGGCCAGCCAGTGATGCCATCAACAGGTCAGCTCCCTGCTTCGCGTTTAGCTTTCGATTCGAACCCCTTTACTTACGTAGGCGTTGATTGCTTCGGACCTATGCTAGTTAAATTAAGAGATATGGTATGATTTTCATTTGCCTTACGTTCTGAGCAGTGCAAATCGAGCTCGTACACGATCTTCGCTTGGATCATTGCATCATCGCAGTGCGCCGTTTTCTTATAATGTAAAATGTCACTGGTTTTTTTTGTACAGCGACAATGGTCTTAACGCTCCAGTGTTGAACCTTACTTGCTCCATTTGTGCAACCCAAGTTGGTATCTTCATGCGCGCAACCTAAGGCAAGACCTCGCTCTACTGCATTATCCCTCCGGATTTGAGTCGATGATTTTTTGCGGGCTGAAAGAAGTCCACGCTCTACATGTCCACCCCATATCAAAAGGCCAATGCGCAGTTTTTTAACCGAGTCGATGTCACTATACATCTTGAAAAGTTTATCGTTTTGTCCAGAACCCATCAATGGAAACGCGACTCAATATATTACAAAGAATTTTTTTTTCCTTGAATTGGAATTATCAGTGTCCTAATGTGTCAAGAGGTTCAAAAGATGGCCTTCGTAAATAGTTGCCTTCTTAGCACAGTGACTGTCATTTTGATCTAAGTCAAGAAGTCATTTTCTGATGTGCATGAACTAGTAGAGGCGAGGTAGACAAAGTCCTTTACTTGCTCAAAGTTATATCTGTTGATATTTTCAGCATATACTTTGTTTTTATACCCTATCCTAAGGGTATATTAATTTTGACACATAGTTTGTAACACCCCTTAATATTCGTCGTAGACCCATAAAAGTATATATATTTATGATCAGGACCAAATCCTAAGACTATTTAGCAATGTCCGTCCGTCCGTCCGTCCGTCCGTATCAACTTTTGAGGCCTTTAAAGTTATGCTAGGAGGCTGAAATTTGGAGCATATACTCACTAGGGTCCCGAAATGGTAAAGTGGTAAAATTTTTTAAATCCGCCCACTGCCACGCCCACAATTTAGAAAAAACCGTTTTAAGGCTTAAGTTAGAGAGATAAAGTTGTAAAACCTTCATAAGATATGTAGGTACTGCCTACCTTTATAAATTTGTCATATAATGTTTTTTGCCACGCCTACTTTTTGTATGCGTTTTTTACTAATATGCTGTTTTCTTTGAAAATTTTCATAGAAATCGAAAAAAAATGTTTAACAATATATTTAGCCAATATTTTTTCCAATATATCGCCCGTGCAAAGTTTTTGGCCGCGCCCACTTTTTGGGGGCGTTTTTTCAAAAAAATATTTTTTTTCTATAAATTTCATAGAATGAAATAAAATGCTATCTATCTTGTTCCTTACGAATTTTTTCTTTGGGGTACATAGGGATAAGGATAGGGTATCATACTGTTCGCCCCAAGCGGACTGTAGCCTTTCCTTATGTTTTTTTTTCGCAAACGCAACAGCTCGCTGTGTTCGGTGTCGTCAAATGACGCCAAACGAAATAAGACCAGCGTTATTATACTTTATGAAAGGGTAAAAGTATCGGCCTTAATTCACTTTGAATTTAAAAATACCTTCAGATAAAGATTCCTATTTGTTTTCGGATTTGAACCCCTGAAAATTTAACATTCAAACGTATGTTCTTCAAAGATATTCAATATTTTGTTTTCATTTAATTTTCGGCTTTGCAAACTCTTATGCATAAACAATGGCATATCTGTGGGGGCAGAGTTTTTACCCTCCTGCTTGGTTTCACTGTTAGATTTGAAGAGGATATTTTATTACCTATGCATTGTGGTTAAAATTTACGAAATTACTGTTAGATGCCATAGGCGAACATTCGGTTCGTCTTTTTTTCACTTTCAATGTTCGGCATTATTTCACTTTGTGAAAGTGAACTTCCATTGAACTTTTATGGCAACATACAGTTGACAGTGGGTGCAGTGGCTTAGTGGTTTAGTGCGTTGGACCACTAAGCGAGAGGTCGCTGATTAAAATCCCGAACTGTACCATCTGAACATTTTTATTCGCTGCCCCACCTCTTGCGAACGTCTGACAAACATCCAAGAGTAAGAACTATCATGAGAAGCTTCTCAAAAATAATATTGCCATTCGGCATGTTGTCCCTTCCATACGTGTCAAAAAATATATCTTCGCACACACAGTTGTTGGAGAAGCTAGGCTTTGGGTCCTATATGGGCCGTTTACGCCTAATATTTATTTAATTTTTTACAGTCGACAGCACGAGATCAAACAAATTTAATTACGTCTTGAACTAAAAAAGCTTAATATGCGTTGGCGTGTTAATAACATTTTTCGGTTACAAATATTTAACATAGCAATTTAATTAGTACTGAATACAGGCCTCAAAAAACACAAACGGTCTTTCTTCCTTATAGACTAGACAAATTAGAAATCACCGTTTCGGAGGGTTGCTAAAACTATAACCTCACTCAGTGTTTACGTGCCGCCCAATTAATATTAGCACCTTTACGCGCTAAATCAAACAAAAACACTGAATTCCCCCCAACAGCTGTTGACTTATTTATATTTCAGTCAAATTAGCTCCTCGATCTTAAAAAAATAAGAAAACATTCTTACCAAAAAACCAATTGTCACTTTTCAGAGCTTTTATCATCGAATGCCACGAAAAAAACCGACAAAAGCAAACGAAAACAATAAAAATTATCAGAACAAAATCGGTTCGCGCTGCTCTGTCGCCTCATTCAATGTAACGGTATCGGTAATTATTAAAAAGTTCATTAACACTAAGTGTTACACACGATCGCATTGTGTAAATTCATTTCGATTTTTCTTATTCTAAATCGAGTAGAATACAAAAAGCCATCCGAAAAATAAAACAACAGCAACAAAAGACAAAACAAAAAACAATTAAAATATTGAAATTAAATAAAATGAAAAATGTACAAGAATTTAATACAAAAACGTTTTTTGACAGCTATTGTCATGTCAAAATTGATTGCTCACGAATCGGTCCTACTGTCCCACTTTCAACGATCTGGTCTACATCACGTCATTGAACGTCATTGAGAGAAGATGGCGTTTAATGTTGTTTCTGCTTACGCGCGGCGGAGTAGTACGAAAGGAACATTGCCTCCCTCTGACAGTTGACCGAAATTTATATACATTTTAATTTGTAATTCATCTCTCACACACCGAGTACTGCTGCTGTCCAATGACCACTGTGTTTGTCCATCTGTCAGTTCGGTATTGTCGATTGAAGTACAAAATATTCTGATCGAATCGAACCGGAATGGAAAATTCAGATACATTTGATTGGGAAAGACTCAAATCTAGGTCAGATGAAGAAGCATGTGTCTGGTTTTCGGTGTTTCACTGCCATGTGTGTTGCTGTTGTGTTCTGAACTTCTCTGAACGTGTGTAGTGCCAACGAAGGAATTACTTTAAACGCGATCCAGTTTACAAGCCCACGTTGATCACGCATCTTAATCGTAATAATTACATTGCTACGAATGAACAAAATTTATCAGGAATTCTGGACGAGTATCTGTAAATGAAGAGTTTGACTAAATGACAAAGCAAATAATGATAATGTTTGACTGGTTAGAGGCGATGATAAAGCCCGTGGCTGTATTATTTAGTGCGGAGGGTAAAATTGAATTCCATAAAAGAGCAAAGACGTCTGAATTCTGGGAACTTAAACGAGTAGTTTAAAACACGGTTAAGAGATGAATCGCATGTTTGGGATGTGTTTAGGAATTTTGAATGTGGGCTGGTAACAGTTAGAAATAGATTACAAGATCTTAGTTTTTGATAAACTACGAGAAAATGAAGAGGAGTTCCGAGTTGATGTTTGTTGATGCTGAAAGTTTGTTTTTATTTTGCAACAAGTTGATAGGATACCTACACGGAAAGAATTAAAAATCACCAATTGCAATTCAAACATCACATATTTTTCGTATATCACATATTTAATGCACATGCATGTCAATCTGTTTAGAACGATTAACCATGAAAAAATCTAATTAGAAATGGGATTGTTTTTAAAAAAAATGCCTATTTTGGCGTAATTCACAAATATTCAATATGTATTTTACTACCAACATTAAAAATATAAGGCGTAAATAGGACCGAAAGCCTGGCTTCTCCAACCATTGTGTGTGCGAAGATATATTTTTGACACGAATGGAGGGACCTACAGTTTAATGCCGATTCAAAACAGCATTGTTACTTCTCTTGACATTTCTTACTCTTGGATGTTTGTTAGAAGTTTGCAAGAGGTCTGGCAGCGAATAAAAACTTTAAGGTTGAAATGGGGACCCCTCGCTTAGCAGTCCAACGCACTTAGCCACTGCATCCACAAATTTATAACTGACACTCTTCCTGACAAAAACACACAACCTTCAATCATCTGCGTTCCCGCTTGCTGCTTTGAGAAAATTACTTTTGCGTGTCTTGATATTTAAATATTTCGTCTTGACCTCATTTAAATCAAGGCCATTAATTTTGTCTGTTTTGCAATAGCCGTGAAATCCTTTATCACGAACACAGATAAGGTACAATAAGGTAATAAACTTCCAGTTCACCGCGCTCTCAAATATTAATAAAATTCAATAAAAATATCGCAAAAAATTGCATTTTGATGTAACGCATCGCATTTTGATATAACGCGCTAACGATTGAATACCTTTTCTGCAATTTTGTTGATTCGGAAAGAAAACTAATTTGTTTACTTTTACAAGGACCCTATTTATCAACTCTTGAGCAAACCAATGGCTTAAAGTCTTACAAAAGGTGATCAATTAAAATATGGCCATTTTTTATCATTTTATAGATAGACACTATTGAACTCCTTCATATTCGCTTTATATCTGCTTTTTCTACTTATCCACGTTTGAACTTAAGGTTCGTGCAATATATTTCCATTCAACCAGAAGTGCCTTCCCTACCAACATGACATATCACACATCGTCACATACTTGTATCTAAATCTCTCTATTCCCGATATTCGTGTATTAGATTTGCTCGAGGAACAGTTATTATTATTTATTTGTTCCTTTTTTTTTTGCTAACATATTGTGTGAAGCACGAAGTTCAATTTCACGTTCTTAGAAATACCACGATTGGTATTTTGTTGTCAATTTATATCCCAGCATATAAATAAGGAAATAGAAGATAGGATTTGGATGATTTATAACGATTTTGGTACTTCTATCGAGTTCTCAATAGTATCTATCTACGGAATCTTCTTTTCTCGTAATTTTTGCTTCTTACCAAAGATGCATTACCGATCAGATTAAAATTCTAAAAATAACCTCAACTGACGACAAGTTGTTCCGGGTCTTTGCCCTGTATGTAATCTATTTAGAAAAGTCACAGGAAAACAATTAAATTAGCAGTCAATTAAAATGATTGCAAAACTCTAATCCGGTTTGTTTGTTGTTGTTTTGTTTTCGCTGTGGGATTATAAATTTTGTTGGCGGCAGCCATAGATCCAGATTACTCATTTTGGTGGTCTCATGAAAACGACAGTTCTGCAATATAGTACTTCCCGTTGTAGTCGTGTGTCTGTTGGATTTAGATATGAAATTGCAAATACATATGTGTATGTTTATGTGTGTTTGCGTTAATTTTCTATGAATGGATACAAACAAACCTGATAAATATTGAGCTGATCTCAAGGCCAAATCGAATTCAAGAATTATTACGGTTCTTTGACGCGTGCAAGTCATAAATGTGGGTTTTAATATTACATACTTGCCTACCTACTTCATGGAACTTGCTGACTCAAAAGGCAGCGCGCAGCTTTAAGCAAAAAATTAAAACTATGTTATCAGCAGCAGTAATAGTGGGTTATAAACCTAAGCTGAACTCATGTGGCGACCATTAAAAGGAATTGGGCGTTATTTCACACCCAGAATCAATTTAAGACATGCCGCCACGATATAGATATGCGGCATAGAGTTTTTACTATCAATTGCTGTCTAAATGCAATTTAAATATTAGGTTCACTATGAAATCCTTCAGTATGTAGCGATTATGCTTTTTACCAGGTTAATGTTGCTTGAAATCTGAACTGAAAGGTCCCTTATATTATGTTCCATTTGTTTCTGCGAAATTATTTATTTTCGATTGCGTTTCGAGGATGGCTTTAAGTATCTAAATGTAAAAAGACTCAGATGAATCTGAGGAGTATGTTTAATAAAATTATTTGACCGAAATATTTGTTGTCATGATTTGACATTAGTTTAATTAACAAATAGTTTATCATTATAAAATAGGTTATATTAATAAGGAAGAACACAGAATCATTTCTCAACATCCTTGTACACACAGAAAAAGCTAGGTTGAAGTCGCGGTTAGAGTCGTTAAAGTCTAGTAATCACTTGTTTTTCTATTATGCCTCATATCCATAGAGCAGGACTGTAATTAGCAAGATCTTATATAGAGTCTCCTAAGTTGTTCAGGAGAACCCCTTACAGCATAGGTGCCTAATTTCTTACTCTTCGCCTAATTTCTGGGGAGACAATTGCCATTTTCGTTTCTAAAAGTGTTTCTGTTCCTAGATGCTCCAGATTCATATATAGTACATAGTCATTTGTCAGCATGTGTTATCCTAATTCTACAGACACCCGTACATCAGCGCTTTCCTGTAACAAAAAAATACTAAGTATGGATATGTTAGACAAGAAAATAGTGGTGACGTAGTGGCATCTACCATAAAGCCGGCTTAAGTTATATTAAGTTAGTGTAAATACAGTGATTTTTTTTAGAGGTATATAAATTCGAATTGAAATAAAACACAAGAAAATCGTTTTAACGTCCATCAATTTGGCTTTATTGGAAAGACAATTTTATGCCATTAATGTTTAAAAAAATGTGGCCGCCGCGGCTGGTTCGAATAAACCACTTTTTTAAGCATTTGGGCCTGCATGTCGGCAATAACGCCACGAATGTTGGCTTCCAAGTCCCCTAACGTTTCTGGTTTGTTGGCATAGGCGAGCGACTTCACATATCCCCAAAGAAAATAATGCAATGGTGTCAAATCACACGATCTTGGTGGTAAATTGACAGGTCCATTCCACGAAATTATGAGCTCATCGAATGTTTCCTTCAATAAATCGTTAGTGATGTGCGCTGTGTGGCATGTAGTGCCGTCTTGTTGGAACCACATCTCATCCACATTCATGCCATCCAATTCGGGGACAAAATAGTCGGCTAGAGCACACCAAACAGTCAGTTTTTGTTGATGCTCTTCACTCCAAATGCGGCAATTTTGCTTGTTGACATAGCCATTCAACCCAAAATGAGCCTCATCACTGAACAAAATTTTGCGATGAACTGAACCATTATTTTCGAAATAAATTTGCGCGATTTGCAAGCATTGTTCATATGTCAACCTGTTTATGATGAAATGGAAAACCAACCTGAATATAAATGACATTAGAGTTGCCAGATTTGACCACAAAATGTCAGTTTTATCTCTATTCGTAAAACCAACCTCTAAAAAAAAACACCCTTTTTATCTAATTTTGGGGTATAACTACTCAAAATGATATGACTTGATAAGAACTGTTAGACATATTTACGAAAATCGCTTAATACATTTTGCAGAAAATATACTAACATGCCATGTGATTTTATTTACCCAACAAAAAGTACCGTGGCTACATTACATGAATTTTGTACCTAAATTTATATATTTGACAAATTTCGTATAAATTTTAAGTTTGAGTCATATATTGATTCGTAAGGGAAAATGATTATATATTACCAATTTTGAACTTAAAGCCGAGATCAGGGAAACGAGAAATATAACAGCAGAGAGTCTACAATAGCTAAAAAATTCCATAGCTTTTGTAATTACTAGCTTATTACTAATCGATTAATTACTTTCATCATTTCCGTCCTCAATACCTTTCCAACCATATAATGTAAATACATACATTACGTTTAAGATAGTTAAAAGGGGATCTTACGGTATTAATATAATGATTGAAAATCATGACAGATAATTTCCGCCCACTGACGAATTACTTTTATGGTACATATCTAGTAAGAAGTTGGAAACTAAATTTAATGTTTTCTTTCGGTTACCCATACATTTTTATTCCATAAAGAGTTTGAGTTATTCTTTCCTTGGGAATTAACCTGCCACTTCGTCCTTATAATACGCCCTTAAAATAAAACTTCAAAAATAACTAAAATACATATTAATACGAACCCTTCTCGGTGTTTATAAGTCAATGCATCCGTAAAGTTTTCAATCATTACTCAATCAATGCTTTGATTTTATCTTTACCTTCATTTTCACCCAACCTAGTCCTTACAGACATACAAATGTTTAATAAACACCACATAGAAATGTATAGCTGATGAAGAGTTTCCTATAGATATTCCTTTAACGTTGATATAGTTACAGATATGTTTCTCAAGTGTGTTGTTTAGTTTTGGATTACGGTTTTTAGTATTAGTGGTTTTTTTAGAGTAAATGTAAAATCTTGAAAAATCTAGGACTGTGAGGTCGGTCTTAGGTCACGTGCTCGCTCAAAATAGTGTTAGACTTCCACTCATTTAAAAAACACTTCCGTTCAAAATAATGAGGAATACAGCTAGGTTGACCTATCTAGTACATGTTTAGCATCAACGGAAAGAACAAAATATGTCTGCAGCGCTCCCTCAATGCTTTTATCGTAAAAGGCGACTAATGGTTTTTAATTAAATTAATAAGAGTTTATTAAAAATTAAATCGGGTTCAGAATGCTTCCTTCTGGAAGTTCTGTGGCATAAATTTGTATACGGAGTGTTCGATTCGATCCATAATATAAAAAAACTGTATGCTAAATATGAATTTAGGATTTTATATATTGCTTTGAGGCTCATTTTAGCTTTATCGTTATCTTGGACACGGCAGTTTATTTTGAAATTGCCAGTATCTTCAATTAAATATTTAAATTTTAAGGTTTCTTCTTAGTGGTGGGCCAAAATCTACATATGTCAGCTTTTTGTTGTCACTCCTCGCTTGGGATTTTTGGTTTTTGAATGCATTTCATTAATTTTCTAAGCGTAGTTCGAGCTTCTCTGTGATCTACGAAAACATTTCTCGATCTATAAAGTCTGATGATACAACATAGATTATTTAGTAAGGTTTTATGCTTAGCCAAATCGAAAATTTTCCGAGGTTATTGTTTCTATTTCGCTTTATGTTTGTGTAATTAGGTGGGCTTTAGGAAATAAGGCCTCAAGAAATAAAACCCCAAATTAAAAATTAAATAAAGCCCCAAAAATGTAAACCCGAAACAACAACAACTTTTTTTTTTTAAAAGTGGGGTCTTATTTCATTTTTTGGGGACTTATTTAGTTTTATTGCGGTCTTATTTCATTTTTGTAATACTGTCACGACGTATCTGTCGGTTCAGTTGTTTGCATCACGTCTGTGATGCAGGGCCGTTGGACTTATTTGGTTTTTAATATTCTTAATGATTTCGTGATGGTTATGGAATATGGGTCCATGTTGCCCCCTGCAACCCCCCTGGTTGATTTCACTGTTACATTTGGAGTAGGCACGGGGTATTTTCTAAATAAGAAGCAGTTAGGTGTTTAACCAGTTTGTTTGAGCGGTTTTTTAAGGTCTAACGACGCCGGTGCATCATTTTGAAATGTCAATTAAGTCGATAGAAATGATTGTCATAGTATTGATCTAAATGCGCTTGGAGGAGGTGTCTTGATTGCTGTTCGATCCCACCCTGATTCACGAAAAATCTAATTCCCATTCTATAGAAAATAAATAAAAATGTATCTATGGTACTCGATTATATGTTTGACATATGACACGGGCAGTATGTCTGCTTCAAACGGACATTATGTTTATGTCTATTCAGTATATGGGCATAGGGTCCATAAGGTCCATGAATCCATGTAAGAAATCTTAATCCCTTAATCCTGCGTGTCACCCAGGTATTATTACCAAAGGCGCCTGACGAAAAGCACATACCGCGAGCGGAGCAACGAAGTTGCGATTACAGCCCTCTTTTCGAAAGGCAGGCGCCTATGGCAACGATACCTGGGTGGTCCGTTACGCAGGATTAAGGGAATTCAATCCTCTTTCCGCAGGCAGCAGGTACCGCACACGGAACTTCTTTGCTCCGATTTTGAGCTCATTTTAATTTTTGGTTTGGGGTCATTTTTCATTTATTTTTGGCAAGTTTCGGGTCATTTCTCATAATGAAATACTCGACAAGTTCACGCCAACCGCCAAATTCTGTCTTCGTAAAGGAATCTGCAAGAGTGTTTTGCATTAAAACAACCAACATAACCGAAAATCTGTTCATTTATTTT
Organism: Ferdinandea cuprea; assembly: GCA_963576555.1. Lineage (NCBI taxonomy): Eukaryota > Metazoa > Arthropoda > Insecta > Diptera > Syrphidae > Ferdinandea > Ferdinandea cuprea. The sequence continues at coordinate 37,822,708 of OY754961.1, forward strand.
TGTCCACCATTCATATTAATACAGGAAATGTGCCTCTAAGCTTATGTTCGAGCTCGTTTTACTTTTCAAACCAGGCTTTGTTAATTCGGCTGCATCTTAATTGAATTGCCAAGTAAACTCAGACGACTTGATTATGTTCGAGCTCGTCTTACTTTTCAAACCAGGCTTTGTTAATTCGAATGCATCTTAATTGAATTGCCAAGTTTTGCGGCTTTGATTGTAACCATCTTCACAATCTGCCATTCGGACATATCACTAAAACGCTTTTGGGTTTGTTGTAACTCGGATTCTTTGAATGCAAAATATCAAACTTCTTTTTACTTCTCTATTTTATGATTTTTCGTCGATATCTATAAAAAAAAGGATTTTCAAATTAAGGGGACTTGCAAACCGAAAACATACGATAATATTTTGTTATTTTTTCTCACATAGTTTTCTCAATAACAAATAATTATATCTATGTATGTAGGTACCTATCCGTCACGAGATATTAAAACAAAACTTCCATCTTTATCCCATCAAAATATATGCTCGATTGAGCACCATCATGATTTCTCGTTAAATTTTATCCGCTTCTCATAAAAAAGTTTGCCCCTTCGAATAGTGAAGGAAAAAATTCAATTGAATTCCATGAAGAAATCAATACAAACAAGTGCCAGCCGACAAAAATCTGCCTTCACACAATAGATACTCTCGACTAGTAAAACTATCTATTCCGCCTATGATTAGTAATTCACAACAAAAGAAACCCTCTTTCAAAGAAAAGAACGCGCGACTTGCGTCGTACTGCGTACATGTACTCACTCATTTGTTTGTTGGGTAATATTATATTGGGCACAACGTCCCAGGTGGACGAACTATATGGCCGAACGGTGGTAGACCTTTGACGCCAGGTCTACGGCCATTCCGATATTGGTCACAACTCACACAAACATCAGGTATGCTAATGCTGCCATAGCATAACCAATTTCCAGGTGTTTTATTCTGTTGTATCTTTGTTCTGCCCGTTTACATTTATAGTGTACACCTCAATTTATTGTTTACTCGTTGTTTTGGTGCGTGAGGACAAAGATACAAATTATGAACAAAAAATCGACTCCCCAAAAAAGAAGTTTGTCCCCGCTTCCGCTACTTAGATGGGGTATATCGTGGCAATGGTGTTCCCTGCAATATTGGCTGACGTCGAGCACGTTCAATTTACTGTTGTTGTTTAGCGACGGAAGTTTTGTATTAAACAAAATATATATATCCTACGTTATATATACATACATACATACAGACATACTATATGCACCCCAAATATGAGATACAATGCATTTTCAGCTGTCTGACTGGAGATATTATCAACCAGGTCGAGTTGGTTTTGCATAAGCTTCAGATTGAAATCGCATATGCGCTGAGCGCTGTGCTCTGTGCATTATGTGCGCCAGTAACCTTTTCGATCTCTTTTGCAACTTGGATCAGACGGTAGGTAGGAACCAACCTAATGCATATCTACACAATGTATCTATATGTCTAGTGTTGCAGTGTAAAACACCTCCACGCATAAAGTTGCATAACAAAGAAATTGCAACAATAGGTAGATTGCCGTAGACTTTGTGTCAGATGTGGGGATTTTGTTTGATAATGTTCGGTTATTTTTATTTTTTTGTATTATAAGTCAAGAGGATATAAGGGGAGTTGAAGTAGCTAAATAATGTTATGTATCCTCAATAAAACCTACTTTGAATTGAAAGTGATGCAATTTGGAAAGGGATAACGGGAGTGGTTGTCTGTTGTTGATGTTGATGTTGAGGGTAGCATAGTGGGTGTGTGTAGTAAAAGAGGAACAAAAAACAAACCCTAACTTCATTAAGGAAGTATGTGTCTACATAGTAGGTTTCTATACATCTTCTAACATAGGTAGAATATTACAACAAAACAATTGGACGCGATTTCATCCGATAAATGAATTAGGGAACATTCAAAAAAAATGCGCATACTCAAAAGACTTTTGTAGAGAGCATCTTTTTCATATCCACTTCGACCTCACCTACCTTACATAGTCGATAAGGCGTCTTAAATGCAAATGTATTACAGAGCTACGTTCATTTTGAAACCTCGTTTATAAAAATAAATTTAGCTACCTAAACGGGACATAGTATTTTATGACAACTCCAAACGGAGAATTTTTAATTCTTCTTACAATAGTTCATACTCTTGGGTATTTTTTAGACTTTCGCAAGAGGCGAGCGGCAGGAACATCACCTAGAATTTTTTGGAGTCCAACACAATAAACTCTGAGCTACAGAAATTTGCCATAGAAATTTGTTAGTTTGTTGACCATATTGTCCTGCTTACCCCAGTAACTTCATTGATCTGTTGAATATTTTGCTTTTCGGAATGCCTAGACAACCCTTATCGAGTAAAATGGGCATTGTGGTTCGAAATTTGGCACAATCATGCACAGTCGGCACCCAATGTAGTGAATATTGATATGGTCCGCAAGAAATGGTCGGCAGGCAGTTGCTTGGGTCGGTATTATTCTCTTACTGCATCTTCTCTCACCTTTATCCGTTGTACACCTTATTTCCCTTGAATAGCTGATAACCTATGGTGGTTTCGGCCTCCTCTTTGATGATGTCGCATTACTACAACTTTTCTTTCTTTTTTCTCAAGAAAGGCGAATTTCACATAACACAAATCTTCGCATTGTCGTCGAGCCTTATTTTTCCGATACATTGTCAAAGAAATCCCTAATGGTAATTCCATCATTTTATTACGGTACCACGTTACCTTAAAGGGAAGAGTACGCTCAACTCAACTCAATTTAATTCTTTCACCGATACAAACATCTCCTTCAATCGGATTGTTGCTCTACTGTCCTACCCACCGTTAGTGGTCTTACTGACAGTTTTCTATGTGTCATCACGTATAGGGCGACCGATCGGCGTCGCGGCGGCAGCTCTTAACATGAATAAAATGTTCACAGATCCCGGTTTGAATAAATTTCCATAAACAAAAAATATAAAAAATCAAATAATAATAATACATGAATAAATTTTGTATACATTCTTGTTAGAACACTTGTTATTTTCAAACGGTTCTTTAGTATTGTGTACCACATAACTCCAACAAACCACGGAAGTACCCACACCATATCAATATGGCACCCAACTGAGGAAAGCAGCAAAAAAAACCCTACAACACGAAGAATAATAATAGTAAATGTTCAAAGAACCAAAGAAACATAGAATGACACCAAAATAGGAACAAGCATTCAAACTCACAAACAAACATACAGCAATGGTTTGACACCATAAAAACGACAAGACGAGGTCCTCTTCGGCTGCCCATTTGTGGTGCAAGATACAGCACACATGCCATGCACAAAAATCCAAATCCAAACAAACTCGTCGTTCCTCGTCGTATATCAAATCCATGGGGAGACAAGTAATTTTTCATAAAAATGGTTGTAAATTCTAATCTAACCATAAATAGATAAACAATTCCCTTAGAGTTATAGATACGCGAGTCGAGTTTGCCAGGAAACGTGCGGCGTAGCTGGCGGGGATACAAATGCAATTCAAGGTGGAGTTGAGGAATCTGTCGTACTCCATGTTAAGTAAATATTATAGGAAAGTACTCAGGCCTAGGCTCACAGATGCGATTCTCTTATGCAATATGTGGCATTGAGTATTGGCCATTGGCATGACTGTGGTGTGCCCAAATCGAGTGTACTAAGTCAGTGAACGGTTTTTTGATCGCCCTTTACTCGTTTTGTGTTAGACATTCGTGACAAAGAAATGGAATTGCACATTTCCGTTGAATAAATAATCCATCACCCAGAATGGATCGGCAAGCACACTTGCATTAACATTACATATACATACGTATGTATGTATGTACATTCAAAGGCTTTATATAATACCATTCCAGTACCTATCTAGTACTTCTACGTGGTATATCTTTGATTAGATTTTGATCTATTAGCATAGAAAATAGGAGAACAAGGGTAAATAACGATGCTGCAGATGATGAGGACAATGATAATGGTGAAATTTTTATCTTTTCGTATTCACTACGTAGGTAATAGGGGAACAACGTAGATTGTCCATTGACATTTGTGTCAATGAGCGAAAGATCATTCTGATGGAAGGGAAGTTCATGAAATCACGAAGTCACTTCACATGTCTAAATACCACTTCAACATGTTGACCTTAATAAGGAAAAATCATGCTTACTTTGCTGGTAATTACACAAACTGCAATTCAATAGAGTACTGAAGTGCATGCACTTGTAGTTATTTATCCTTGTAAGGAAGGGTTTGATGTATCTCTTCAATCGAGGGCGACATGAGAATGTATTGTACTTTTAGTTGAAGGATTTGTCTTACTATTTTTTTGTTTAATTGGCTGATTTATGTAACTTTACTATTAGTAAGCAGTTTGGCACGAGTGCTGTCTTACGACAATAATTATGATATGTCTCTATGACACGGCAATGGCCTTGGCATACGTCCAAGTTCTTGTCGCAATAAGCAATAAAAAATATGAGAAAAGAATCCGGGGTGGACCTGGGCATCAACCAATAAACGTCTCCAATTAGAGCGGTCTTCGGTTAGCTGCCTCCAGTTGGTTGCAGGCCCCCTAATACGTGCATTGCATATTCAACTCTAGAGAGTATATGTTCCAACTCACATTTTTGGTCAACAAGTGAACCTCGCCAAAAATTGAGACTATAATTATTTACAAAGCCCGTCAGGAAGTTATGATAAGCTATTTCTCATCAAAGGTAAGCAACGTATTGGCTTTCGGATACAGAAAAAACACCAAACGTAATAGATCTTTATGGCATAGCTTATGCTCTGTTAGAGTTGAGAATAGTTTTGATCTATCTACTATCTGCTCTCCGCCCATTAGATACCTTTACTGATCTGGAAAGTTACACTATTCCTATGCTAAAAGAATTTTTAAACTCCACAGTTAACACATAATGCCTTCATATGCTCCTTTCAGGTAACCTTTACTGATTCGAAAGGTTTCTCCATTATTATGTTTGAAATAATGTTTAAAATCCTCCTTTTAAGTTCCCTTTTATCGCTGCCACCTTAATCGTTTTCCTGTTTACACTTATTTCTTACTTCACCCGGAGGATGGCATCAAATAACGAAAATTTTAAATCGCACTTCGAGATGAAATCAAACCCTATCTTAGTTACTCCTCCCCCTCTACCCTTCTCTCAACTTTAAAACAACAATCTGTAAAAGAAAACAATAATCACGAAAACCAGTTGTGTGGGTTTTCAATTAAAAAAGGACAGAAAGACAGGCAGACGTTGTATTTTGTTTAGAAGTATGTATGTACGACCAGTATCAAGATATCTCTTCCTGTATATAATTAGCAAATTCTATGAGCGAAGCCAATAAATTTAAACAACAGATGTCTTAAATCGAAATCACTTGGAAAACTTGTGAAGGATAGGCTTCACTCCGTATATGCAAATACCACCGTAGTTGCTGAAATCAACAACTGAAGTGGATGTTCTTTACACCGACTTCTAGAAAGCTGAGGCTAAGCCACATGATGCTCGCCATTTTCAGGGCTATATAATGGAAAGTTAACAGTTAGATTGGGTTAATCAGGGAAGTCATCTAGGCCCCTAACCATTGATCAACTGACATTCACTAAAATGAATTTAATAAGCGATGGGAAATATCTTCAATCTGATTCATTAGTGAGATCTTAACTCTTTTATTTTATGAAAATAAGTGTATAAACTTTTAAGTTGGTGAGTGGCTTCGTTTATCATGCTATCAAACTAGTCTTTAGCATGTAAATAAACTATCCAATCGCTATTCTTACTTGCACTTTTTCTAAAATTACAAAAGCTTTTCAAAGCTTTGAGTACATTAACCCTTCACCTGTCAGTTACCCACCTGTCTCTATTCAAATTTCCCACCTTCGAACCTCACATGCAGCAAATTTTTACCCATGGACATAAATTAAGGTACCAAGTCATAAATTGCTTGAAACTATGCCACAAACTCAAGTACGAGTACATTCCTAAACCTACGAAACATGCAATCTTTTTCAAAATATATAAAAAGTAAAAACTGCTCCACGCCTTCTCTCTTTCTCGCTGTTCCGTTGTTATCCAAACCTCGCTTGGAATTCTAAAAAGAAAAAAAACAACAAAAAAATCTACATTCAAAGTGTTACAAGTGGGATTTCTAAGAACTGGATTTAAGAAAAATGAAATTTGCAAAAAGCCTACTCACACGCATCCCACACATTAATCGAAATAAAAAAGTTATTTTCAGGCAAAATGTCCACGAAACAGAACCAGTCAACCGTTCGATTTCGCCAGCAATTACATGTCATGAGTGTCATTTCAATTGTCCCGCTTTTTGACAAATTAGCCTGGTCACACATCCATCCATCCAACTATCCAGTCATTTATCCATCAGCATTATGTCCGGATGCTGAAAACAAAAAAAAAAACAAAAAAAAACCTGTAACCCACTGACCCAAAGAATAAGATATAAAATCTGGCTTTTGAGGTCGGACGCACACCAACGGTCCGAATTTTGTTCGCGTTACATGTACGACGGATACTTGTCTGTAATTTTATTTGACGACTCTATCAAATCCCCAACCATTCAAGATCCAAAATGTGTCCAAAAGCAATTTGGGCAATTTTGCTTAATTTAATTTTCGCGTACTTCCTGCAATTTTGGTTTAACCTAGATTTGTTGTTTTTTGCTAGTTGAGGGCGGGGTTGGTCTTTGTACAAATTTCATTACAAATATTAATAGGAGCAATTGTTGAGTTAATAGTTGTAATTAATTATTTGTAGTGATTGGCCTTAAGCACCATTTAATGGGTGCTGGCTAGGTGAAGTCGAGAATCTTATGAATCTTATTGACTTGCATAATCGAAACAGTAGTTATGGCAATTAGTTTTAGTTTGTATTTCTTGTTGTCTGTTGATTTTTTTTGTTTTTTTTGTGGAAACTTTCATGATGTAATGGAATTGAATTACTATAGAATATGAATTGTGGCAGTCACTTCCTTGTTACAATTCCTTTCACTGTACATTTAATTCAGTTTCTTTAGGCACATTGGAGGTGTACCTACTCATAACATCATACGTTCACAGTAACCGCAGGATGTGCATTTTGTGGTATGTCAAAGTGTAACATAATATTATGGATACCATATACATGAACATGCAGTAGTTTAAGTCATTCTATATCTAAAAAAAGAAAACGTGTTGTCTGGGGTGGTCTGGTTTTTTTGTTGAAAATTCAAAAATATTGCTGGCCATTTTGAAGAAATTTTTTTTGTTTGCTTTATTGCATATAGGAATATCGTTCTATTCCATTTTTGGAGCTTATAGGTGCGACGATTTGCTAGACCTATTAATAGGATTGCCCAATCAACCTTTAAGCCTCCAGTTTGTATACTCTAAGTTGATTATGGTATTAAGTTGCGCACTACCTTAAGCGAGGGGTCTTCCTTTACTGTTGTCCCTCCAGTTTCGAGTAGAAGTTTTTGATGGCTGTAGTATTAATGTTTGTTCCCTCTACATTTTTTTATCATGCTGTATTTTTAATTTAATTTTAAATTCATTTTTATTATTTTTTCAATAAACACTTACAGACTAGACAAAAATGATTAAATCTAACTTAAAATTAACAGGATACTATGCGGACGGTCTAAACTTAACTGTATCACTTAATATTATTACCTTTCGGCCTTAATTAATAATACATTTTATTTTTTTTTCCAATATATATTTTTTTTAACAAGAAAATTTTTTTTTAAAAAACTTGACATCTATATTTATTTTTAATTTTTGATTAAATTTTTTTTTTAATCATGCTGTACTGCAGCACAGCTTGTAAGGTAAATGTAAATATACCAAATATAGACGAAAATTATATGCATAGAACAGGATTGAGATTATTAAGGTCCTATTTTGCGATTCCTTCATTGTTCGGGAAAGGGCATTTGTATGCATAGCTATCTCAGTTCATTTACGACTGGCAAGCGTTGTCCTTGGTACGATTTTCGAAATGGTATAATTTTCAGGTCTGAGATATTTCCTCAATAGCGGGCTTCTTAAGTTCTTCTGTTCCCTTTACTAATAGTAGGTAGATAGATAAATTCTTTAAAATGTACGATTGCTTAATAATTAAGACATGCCAATCTTGTGGTCTGCCTGATTGACTTTTCAAACTGTCAATGTGGGAGTGTACAATTTTTAAAGTTTCTAACTATCTTCTCGTTTTAAATATGTAATATTAACTTTACTTACCCGTAAAAATAATCCACCACTTGAACTACGGGATTTCTCCTTTGAAACACAAGCGAACTGTAAGCTAAATTTCTCCTGTACCAAACACCACAAACAAAAAACACTAGGTAAACAAATCATTTACAATGGCGGTAGGAACATTTTAAATACCCGAACTCAAAGGCATTTTCGATGATATCCCTGATTACAAGCTTAATAATCTTACTATATATATAGATTTTGCTGGTCTTTAATGTAAAATAAGTTCTCTTCAAACAGACAACAAACATCTTAACGAAAAATTAACGATAATAACCGAAAAATGGTGGGTGCAGTGTCTTAGTGAGTAAACGAGAGGTCGCTGATTCAAATCCCAAATTTTACCACCTGAAAGTTTTTTATTCGCTGCCCCACCTCTTGCGAACGTCTGACAAACATCCAAGAAATGTCATGAGAAGCTTTTCAAAAATAAATTGCCGTTCGGAATCGGCATTAAACTGTAGGTCCATCCATTCGTGTCAAAAATATACTTCGCACATACAATGGTTGGAGAAGCTAGGCTTTAGGTCCTGTATGAGTCGTTTACGCCTAATATTTATTTTCTTTCCGAAAAATGCGAACTTCTCGAGACAAAATCAGAAATTCTATCACGTTAACCTAACGATGAGTGTTTTGTGATCCACCTTCCTTTAGACAGAGAAATCTACCTAATTCCTTTTTTAGACGTGGTGTTGTTTTTGCTATTTCTTCTGATTGTTTCTTCTGTTCTTTTCGAACAGGCAAAATATAAACATGATCAAACTACTGGTAAGCTAATAAACCCTTACAAGCATCGACAAGATTCTATCCAAAGTACACTATCGCACATGGCGAAGCAGTTTAACATTCACCTTTATTGGGTGCTAGGGCACGGGGACTATTTTCAAATTAAAAAAAACACTAAACCACTCCTGCCTGAAAAAGTCAATTTAGGTATACCAATCCCTTCTTTTAAATTTATGTTTAGACTGCCAGTGACTAAGGCATCTAAGACGCTATAAGGACTCATACTCGATACTCTAATCGAATTTATTATTGGACACAGGTCAAGCATGCAACAAGACTTTATCATTTTCAGATGTTGCATGTTTGCATGTAGGTGTTACATGGACGAGGAGGAGAAGGAAAATAAACCTTCCATATATAGATGCTCTGGTCTCTCATTCTAGCAGAAGAATGCTTCATCTTACGAGTCAACTTGTTGTCGTCATTGGCTTCAAATGGTTTAACTAACAGTGCGAATATTTTTCCTAAATCCTTGCGGTATCACAGCTAACTTCAAACCTTCTCCGCATATAGTACGGAAAAAAACCAACCTAAGGTGGTCAAGTCTTGAGGGCACAGGGTATATAGTAAAAGATGTTTCAACTGGTTCTATAAGGATCGTGATTATTCCGGTTTGGTGCCAAGTGCTGTGTGATGGCATTTCTAACACACCATTGTCTTAACCTTACTTAACCTTACCTTGTGGTATCCAGTGACTCATTTTTGACACTGTCTACCCAAAAAAAAAGAAGAAAAAAAACAAAGATTTTAATAAAAGCAAGAGAAAAATTTGTTGAAGAGCGAAAACGCATTTCCGTCTTAACTAAACTTCTCTTTCCTCTGCCTCTCTTCACTACCATATCAAACAAAATAACTCTTATTTACAAATTATAAACCTTTTGACACCTATGTTATTAGGTGTGGGTTTGCAAAACTACATAAATTCAGCAAAAATAGTAGGACACAATCATGAAGGAGATTCTATAGAAAAACAAAAATACCAGTCCGACGGGTAGGGGAACAACTTTACACGACTAGTTTAGAAAAATGTTAAGAAAAAAAATGGCTACCACCGTTCTATCCAAGGGTTCTTAACGGAATTCTGCAGGACACTACACACTCACGAAGCACCTAAGTGCTAAGAAAAGAGGTAAATCAAGAGTGCCGATGGCATACTGACCATTATGTTGCACAAGCTTCAACCGTCACTGTTACCTTATTAATTGAGATATTTTCTTGGAGCTTTTATAAGAAAGTTCACAGAAGATTGAATTCTCTTCCTGTTCTGTTCTGGGTACGCTCCTAGGGCCAATTTTTTTTTTTTGTATAAACTTATTGATGTGCACAATTGAGAGTCCTTGTTTTTACCTTTGTTTGGAAGGAATCTGAACATCCATCGAAGATAGTTGACAGACTATAATTGCTACAGACCTTAAACTATTTTATCGGCTTCTTTCGAACGTTTTGATATGCACGTAAAAGACGTATGTCTTCTAGTTATTAGTCAAAAGTTTATTCTTCTTAGAGGCCCCTAGCTGAATGTCGATCCTTTAACCATTTGGGATTCGCAAATTATGCATTGACAACTTTAATCGGAACAATACCTTATTTATGACTAAAGGGATCAACCAGATACTTCACTTTGTCTGATTTAAATCAAAACACACACACATAATCCAATACAAGCCATAACAAAACCTAAACAAATAACAACAAAAACGATCTGGAAGCCTTAGTATCAACTTGCATCCTTAAGTAGACCGACCTGCATCATCCGTGCTGCTAAAAACCTCCAACATTCAACCACAATGTCGTCTCTTGAGAAAAATATAATCTCTCACCACCTGCTCGGTAGGAAAATATCAAAATTCATAGCCAGGCCAACAGGGACCGCAAAAGAGATACGCTACGCACATCAACCAGCAACCAACATAACAACAACACACAAGACCTCATGGATATTTATTTACCTGATGTTAATTCGAACACGATCCTCATAACTTCCATTTGATTCTTGAATCCTGTCAACGATCATGCCCAGTTGTCTCTGGTTTATTTTTTTGTTGCCCGTTTCCAAGATCTGTTGTGCCTTCTCTAGCTTGCCACCAATATCTAGCTTGTGGAATGGCTGTAGCAGTCTGAGTCGCAGAACCAAAGAGTTTAACAAGCGCACAACAACCATACCTACCCTATCGATGCAGATGGTCTCTCACGACTTGTTCAGGTTTCCATTTCAGTTGTGTCATTTCTGTGTTTCAACTTTTTGTTGTTGTTACCGTTCACCACCACCATCTCAGCAACAGCACCACCACGACCACACCGCCACCACCAATTGCTATTCATATCTTGCCCTGGCTGTTTCCTTCCGCACAAGCAGGTCTCTCCTCTCCTCCGTTCCTTTCAACTCCCCGTCGCCATAGAAATTTATGCGCATATTGTTTTTACAAGTGCCGAGAGTAATCGAGACGACAGTGATATAAAAATGGTAATATACAGGATTAATGTCTACCAATGTTGGTATTACTGCTATAAATATGACTTTATTGATGTATGTATATGCGGTCGGTTGGAGGTCGGAATCAGCGCGCAGAGTCTCTCCCCACACAGGATGTGCCCGATGGCTAAGCCGCGAAACATCTATGCATAAAGGGCTCAATAGGACAATGGCCGATGGACTCGACTGGACGTTGGTCGGCGTTCTTTTGCTTTTCGCTCTTTTGGGCCGTAGGGAAAGCCATTTAGCTAGCTCGCGGAACTATACTTATGTGTTGTTTCCCTCCTGCTGCGTGTGATGTCCAAATAGAGGAGTCACGAATTTCATGCATACACCGGTTGCCAATTAAAATTTTGCAAATCTAACTAAATTTGGTTCGACTTGAGTTGTAGTTGTAGTTGACTGTTTAGGTATGTATGTAGTTGGTCAAAAGGACTCGCGAACTTCAACTCCGAGTCCAATTGGAATTCTATTGCACTATAAATCCAATTAGCGTTGAATTTAAACCGCGCACACACTTGACATTGAAATAGGTACGCTTAAATTCTGTCTTTGCGAAGGAGATGTGGTGGGCTTACTTTTAGCCACGATCGACGAGGTGGCACACTGGTTTTGTGTATTGCAAATTTAATTTCCCCTCCTTGCTCTACACATAGGATTTGTATCTTTATCTCTGTGCGTGCAAGGATTTAATTAAATAAATAAAAAGGAAAACGAAAACGAAAAAACGAAATGTAGTCATTTTATGTGTTTGTCCTTGTCGTCTCCCTGTGGCATTTTCACTCTCGCTCTTTGTTCAAACTCGGAGGACGCTCGAAATGTTACCTTTAAAAATGTTTTCTAGGGAATACGTCCAGTTCCATTTTTAATAGAAGGGTGGTGTCCTACCATGTCGTGCATGTTTTTTGTGTGCAATTAAAAAGCAAACTCGGACATGGTGAGGGTGCGGTTGCGGTTGCTCTCTTTTTTATTTTAAGTTTCCTCGAATAAGGCGACTTTATTCAATCCATTCGGTTTATTTCATTGGCACTAGACAGATGTTTAACTTCGTCGTTGCGTCGAAGGGGGTCCGTTCTGGTCAGTTGGTGAGCGATTTCATATTGCAGTCCAGTTCCGGGGGTGTAATCAATCGAAAGATATCGAAAAACCTAGTGGGAGTGGATTTTTAGTTACTACATGAAATTGAATCTCAAAATAAAGGAGTGAACAAATTAATATGTGATTAAGCTAAAAGGATTTTGTGTCCTTTTAATATGTAAACAAGGATTTTGTGGGTTGAAGTTTAGTGTTTGTTTTGGTCTCGTCGGTAATGGGAGTGCTGTGTTTTTGTGTGACAGTTCTTGGCAAAGATTTAAGGGATGGATAATGTCAATACGGGTCAGATCGTAACTTTTAAATAGTCAAGAAAAAAATTGGTAAGAGTTGAACAAAATTTGTGTGCGTTTTAAAATCTTGCCGTGCAAATAAGCTTCCATGCAATATAAGAAATGTTCGAGTTACAAGAGCCCAAAATGATAGATGTTTTATTTGCAGCACGAATAGCCTACCTAAAAGAATGAAAGTTAAATATGTTTCTTTTGTTTAGCATGTCGAGATGTAATTTAAATAATCATTTTTATTTTTTAAGCGGCAGAAATATTAAAAAATTAAAATTGGTTGTGTTATCCAGTGATTTGTGGCTTTCACTTGAGCACGCAATGCTTAGCCGCTCAGCATAAATGAATGTTTATCCCCTAGGCAGCATGTTTAGGTTTGAGGCTACACTTTCTATAATGAGTGCTGTTGACCTTTTATTAAAAATGTCGTGCTTTGAATGTAGCCAGTTATATTTGGTTCTACAATTAGTTAAATTGAAAACAAGGGAAGATGATTTGTCATAAGCTTAAAAATTTGGCAGGAAATAGCGTGATTGTTAGGAGTAATTCACTAACTTACTTACATATGTACACCGCTATCTAAACGTATCGTCTCATGGGCGAAAATCACTCCCAGATGACGAAAATGGTAAAGCAATTGTTCAGCAATTTATAGAAAACAGAAATAAGGCAGGGTATATGAATAGAGTTAATGTACTAAAAACAAAGATCTCGTTAAATTAATCAAAAACACGAAGATGTTCTCATATGTATACATATGTTGTGAACGAATTATGCTTCTCAAGAAGTGGGGCAGTAAACGACCTTAAGTGAAACTGGGACGGACTTAAACATGTTGAACAGAAATTACAAAGCCACTGCCCCAACAGCAACTTTTGTTTTAAAAAATACATATGCAACAAATTCCAAAATTTGTATTTCACTCTTAGAATCATTTTATGTCATTGGTCTTTATTTCATGCCACCTAAGAAAATTCATCAAATATTCACTTGGAAATTCTTCAACGAATTCAACGAAATTATGATCGGGATTCTAGTGATCATAACTAGTTAGGCGGTTTGACCTTAAAAAAAACATTTGAAGACCTTCCAGTTTCGTTTCATTTTGTTTAGACCACTCAAATCACAGATCAGTATGTATACAGATAGCCAACTCCCGTCCCCTTAAACCCGCAGCAAATTTTTAATAATGGCCGCCAAATCCTCTCTCATATTTCCTATCTTTGAATGGTATTTACGAAAACGGACGAGATTGCTATTGAAAATGACAGCTCACGCACACATTTTCATTACTGCACCACGGCATCCAAAATGTCGTGTATCAATCATCAATAGTATCAATAGTATCAAACTGAGCTTCTTACACCTGCCCACGTTTTTACAGATAGGAAATTTAGAGAAATTTCAGTCGCGGTAATTAAGTATCCCAGTTTCGAGTATAATTATGCAAACTGATTAGGCATTAGATGACCTACAATTAGATAAGAATCAGAACACAATTGGACGCTTTTGTTTGTTTATTTTTATTCTTCTTTTCCATGAATATTTTTTTCAGAGAGATCACTTTGCAATTATGAAACTAGTCACCAAATTGGAGTGAATCTAGGTTTCATAGTTATAACCAGGAGCCATATGTCCTGCACATGCGTATCACTAGACCTCTCGATATATCTCTTCAAATCCCCGCAAACACACAAAATCACTTTCTTTAGTATGATGTAACTTTGTTTGCATTCAGCCTGGGAAGCATATGATACTCTTCTTGCCCTGTAACTTTCAATAGTACGGTTTTGTCCTAACATCCACGCAACGCGCTTTAGTGAAAAATTACTTTTCAAAGTCAATAGTTTCAAATTGAGTACGGATAACAATTGGCTAGAGTTCCATCGGTAATTTGCTGCTTTTCAGTGTTTATTTCTTCAAAGGTGCCACCTGACTTTGAATCAACACACGCATGTTTTTATTTTTATTGTTTCACCAGTTCGATTTAATGCAGTACAATTTCCTCAAAATATCCAGTTTATTATGACATGCAATATACATACCAGTCAGATTAAATCTTCAATGTCATCATTTCGCCTCGTATTTCATATCGTCCATCATCGTTGATCGATTCAATCTGCAACCGTATCAAATTAAATCAGCAATACAACGAAAATGCTTTCAAAATATACATCCGTTGTCATGTTTCACCTTCAAGTACCCCCAATCGAATCGTATATGCCCTGCGAAAAATAATGAAGCAAGAAAAAAAATATTTTGTATAGTATATTCCATATCTCACGACACACAACGCGTGTCAGCTTTCAAATACTGTATGACCCGTTTGTAGGTGTAATTTTTGACCGCCCACAACTTGCACCTTTCTGTTGCTGAGAGCCGGTCGCAGCAAACACACCCGTCTGGACCGAAATATCA
The DNA here is from genome assembly GCA_963576555.1 of Ferdinandea cuprea. Classification (NCBI taxonomy): domain Eukaryota; kingdom Metazoa; phylum Arthropoda; class Insecta; order Diptera; family Syrphidae; genus Ferdinandea; species Ferdinandea cuprea. The sequence goes on from OY754961.1 coordinate 37,838,079, forward strand.
TTTTAATTTATGATTAATCGCCTTACAACTGGAGTCATGGAGTATATCAAGGACACAATCCTGGAGCAAACATGGTTTTTCAATTTAATTAAGAAAACAAAAAAAAATGTGTCTCTGTTTCATGGTTCAAATGGTCAACAAAAATTTGCCACACACACGCAACAACTTGAAGAAATTGTGTCAACTGCTCAAAATGTGGTCTCTCTACCGAACCAAGCAATGCAGTTGGACATGGACGTGGACATGAACATGGACCCTCTGGCTATGCTAGGATTCTGTGTTAGCAAGTTAAACTGGTTACTCATGTACTATTCGTCGAGAGAAGTGGAGTTACTCTAGCTGTACCTTTTATTTGCTAAATATCGACGAAGAAAGTGTCAACTAGACCATACGGGTCATGCATATCGATATTGACTACACAGTAGAGGTCATCTTCGTGTTTTTTCTTAGTGCGGCATTCCTCACTCTCATAACGACACAGTCACAGTCATGGTCATTCAATTACCTGTATCTACTCAACATATGGCACAACATGTCAATGCAATGAGTCAATGGGTGATAATTGCAGGCGCGAGCGTTAAATCGAAAATGAATACTCGTATATCATTGAATACGTGTCGCGGCCTGTATGGGGTTTTGGCTTGAGGGAGATCTTTTTTTTTTGTTTTGTCTCCCAAGAAATTACCACATTCAAAAAACACAACGAACTTGACTTGGTTATTGGTAGCTGGAGGAGGATTGTATTCCTTCTGGCATGGATTTTATTTCTTATTGAAAGTGGGTCACCATGATTTTAGCACGTATTTACAGATTATTTTTTTATAATTAATGGTTATTTGCACAAGAAAATAAAATATTACATTTTTATGTGGTAAAAAAAATTCAGTTAATATCCTTTCTTTTATTTCTACTTCCAGGTAATGTACACTAATCATGACGACATTCTTTTGAAGTTCATTACTAAGTAACTGAGTACGTATGAACATATTTTCTTGTGCGCGGATGTAGGTATTTCGATAAAGTCGTGAGTCAAGTTTTACATAAAAATGCCAATTGTATTTGAGGGGTTATTTGCTTGCAATTCAAGCAGATACCTTGCTTACGTTAATGTGGGCGACTTTGAACTATTTTTATCACTGCAAAATTCCATGCGAAAAATGCTTAAAGCCAAAGTGAGATCTCGAGAAAGAAACTGAAATTTGCTGCATATCAAGTTGGATGTTACGAAATGACAGTTGATGATGTTGGGCTACTGACAAAGAAGGAGAAAATTAAATGTTTAAAAAATAATTTTTTTAAGGGATATATATATGTTCATTACAAATTTTCTTTGTAAAGTGTTGAATGGTTTTGAAGAAAGGAAAAAAAATTGGCTAAGTTTACACTGGGTACTGGTACTATATATAACCCAGACTATCCGTAAATATAGAGCAATATTTATCGGTGAAAACACAGTAAACTTTGGTAGATTGTTTAGGACAGTCCTCTGATTTAGGTATAGCGTGCATTTTTTTAAATAGTTGAAACGCAACGACCATATTTTTTCTTTTTAAATTACATTCATACCGATGTCACTACACATCAAAGAAAAATTGTTTTATTCTCTTTGACGTTTGCTTATCAGTAGTGGTAAAATGTAGATTTTAAATAAAGTTGCATCCTTGTTTTGACGTTCCCTGAATATATATGTGTGTCGAAGAATACTGGTGGCATTAGTTCTTTATTAAGTCCTGTTCGGCAGTAACGAAAAAGTTTTTTTTAATATTTAGGGCCAGTCATTATATAGTCTTCGGTGCAATCTAACCGATTAAAAACGTATTGCCGAATGTTTGGTAGTTGTAGAGAAGCAGCAACCAATAAGAGTACAAGTCGCGTTAAGTGTGAATTTTCCTGTATTAACCTGTCAGATGTTTTGTCGATATTCGCAATGCTCCAAGCACCAACAGATGGTAAGGTATGGGTCTTCTTCTTCTTCTGTCATTCCAACTCATCGTTTATATATTAAAAAGAAACCTCCGTCCCTGATTGCATTAACTCAAGAACGGATCGTTCGATTTTAACGTTTTTGGGCGTGATGGATTCGAATTGGAAAGTTTACAATTCCAATTGGAAACCCAATTGTCAGTTTGTAATAAATAGGTATGTTCGGAAAATCCATTTAATCGACAATTGGAGTGAGTAACAAATTTCTATCGATTCGCACTGAGGAACAAATGTAAATTTGTTGAACCCAGTATAAAAGCTAGTGTACTATGAACTGGCTACGATTCATTCGATATTCGAGATCGGCTCTTCTGGCATATCGAATAATTGTTAGAAGCCGGTCGAACAGCTCATTCTGAATTGAAATTGTCATTAAAATCTGCAAGTGGATGAAAAACCACCTACGTGTAACATTTCAAAGAACTCCGCAACTATTGGAGCATCAACAAACTTGCAAGTTACTTTACCAAAAGACCAGTCCGCGGAAGAGTTCATAAAGTAATTGCTGGCGATGGATAATGGCGTGATTCTAGTCGATTTAGTCAACGGCCTGATTGTATTTCCACCGAATTCTTCCCAGCAGAGATCATCACGAATGTTTTTTTGAATATCGTTCATCAGTTCACCATAATTGGCCGAGTGCACGAGGCATTTTGGCAGCGAAAACCTTGTTTTTTGCTATTTTAAATTTTGTCATTCAAAATCATAACGACGGTGAGTTACATTTAAAAAAATCTGCCAACTCCGTGATGAATGTGGCCACCAACTATTCTACGGAATTTTGAATACCGGGCTTGCCGCGAAACAGTATAGGGTCTCCCTACAATTGCGACATAGGAAACTAAGCCCAAAAGTGTCTTTGAAAAAAGCCTAATATAATTTTAGCGCAAACTTAAAAAGAAAAATACACCAGAAAGTTAAGAAATTCGCCCAAATATAGGAAAAAGTGGCCAAAAAGTAAAATGAAAATTACGCCAGAAAAAGCTTTTTTAGGGCATAATTTCCAAATTTAATATGGAAATTGAGCCCAAACCTAAAACTAGCGTAAATCTTTTTGGCTTTTTTTTCTTTTTAATTTGGAAAAAACCACAAACATATTAGTGGTGGTTTCCAGCTCAAACTGAAACAATTTTTCACAGGCTTCCTTTCTTTGTATCATTCATCACTGAGGATAAACAAAAGCAACAAAGGTGTCGCCTTTTTGGAATGCTGTTGTTCGCCGCTACCAGAAAATATGCTAAAATATGTACGAATCAGAAACTATTGTGCGCGTTGAACTATTCAGCTAGAATGTAAGTAAATTTTTGCTATACTGACGCCTAAAAACTGCACATACATTTATGTAAATGACTACAAAACATATTTCCTTAACATGATTTAACATATAAATAATTAAAGGGAACTGAGAAGGTCATCGGTTTTTCAACGTTGGTTCTTTATCAATTATAAAATTGACGCGTGTTTCGATGCTTCTAATTGCAATCACGACTCAAAGTGCTTCCCTGCGAAAGGTCAGACGTAACAAAACAGAAATCAATAAATAACAATTTACTCAATACTTAGCCAGATACCTACTTATCGTCTTAGATGCACTTGGCATAGCAAATTAGTATAAATTATTTCGTGTGACTCGCAAGCTTTAAATAAAATTTTGTTGTTTATTTAGATATAATCTATAATGACTTATTCATCTTTCTAACATTAGGAATACTATTCGCGTGCATATGCTGAGCCCTTGAAATTAATAACAAGAGTTAATAAAAATAGATTCCGCGATCAGCTGATAAAATGATATCGTCGCGTCGCCTATGACAGATAGTCCGTAAGTCTGTCTACTATAGAGCCTACCATTTGCTTATTATAGGCATCAGATGTACATACTTAAAGTCAATTTAATTATACAGCGGTGATATGGTTTTGAAACATCAATCAAAATACACTACTCAATTCACCGCCCCCATATTAACAGTTTTTTGTCATTGAAAGTTCAATACAACAACTGAGTCCCGTACTCTATGGTTATGGCAGCCTTGTTAGTGGGCAATGGCGACGGATGCCCTGACATTGCCGACCGCCATCGATAATGCTGATTGATTGAATCACGTTTGGTTGGAAACCTTTAACGCATCTTTATTTTATTTATTTTGATTTATGCAACTGAGATGATGATGATGTAGCATGATTGGTGTTTAATTTTAATTGATGGAAGTAGGTACGCGACTCCACGCGCAACTTTTCCCCTCGTATAGCTGACATAGCTATTTGTAACAGATTAATTGAACAAATATTGGCTTTTGTATAGCAAATGGATGGAAGATATTTTGAAAATTGAAAGAGATTTCATTGTTGCTGGTGTTGTGGCTTCGGTTACGTAAGCAGTTCTGGTACCAGGCACTTCACCAGCCGAAATAAAAAAAAGATACACATTATGCCGACAAGAGATTTTCGCCCAGATACTTGATCTGAATTAATTAAAAATCCCTTTCTGTGCACAAACACATCACATGATGTGCACTCCTTTGTTACATTGTGTGTGGGACAAAGAGAATGCTAAAAGTTCCTGGAAAACTTACAATGCAAAACCTTAATTTTATATTCCTTACAAGTGTGTTGCTGTTTTTGTTACGAAACGCACAAAGCCACAATTTATGCACTCCCTACGGCCAACCGACACGACGACGACGGGTCTTAGTTTTGCTCCTCGCACACAGACCTAAGAGATAACAAAAAACAAAAACCAAAACGTGTGGGCAGACCCTTCCTTGTGCTAAAACTAAAAATGAAGATGAATTTCGAAATCACATTCAAAGAGAGTTATTACCCACATGCACCCACTTCTGACTCACTTACCCAGTTTATGGCATGGTGCGATGTGGTAGTTGTTGCGATGACAAAGAGACAAAGGGCAGGCACAGGAGTTAACTTAAACTTAGGTACGCGCGTATTCCTGTCTACACTATTGTGTAATCCATTATTTTACATATCAAAAGCCATGCTACGCCCTAATTTCGAAAAAGAGTGCACCTACGGAACATAAATTATAGCAAATCACTTCTTTGATTGACAAGACAGCTGTGACTGCACCCCTTGTACGCGCATAGAGTGTATATGGTTTTCGATTAAAACTGTAGATTTGTGGAGTGATTTATTGTTTTCGATTGAAGATATGAGTGAAAGATTGTTTTCGGGGGAGTCTCGGCGCCTGCAAGATTTTAAGCAGCCAGCGCAGCGTCGCGATTTCACAAGATGGTTTCTACTGGATGAGTGCTTCTATATGATTCCTTCATTTAACTCACGTCATAGTTAAAAAGTGGCAAGACTCTTGACTTTTGGTAAAGCCGAAAATATTAATTCAACTGGGATCGAACATTTCTAGCCCAATTTGGAAACCAATTTTTGATTTTTTTTTTTATACGCTTAAGGGGTTACATGGGTTTATTTGGTGTTAAAAACGGTCTATTTTCAACAATTTTTGTTTATATAACAAATAAAATATTTTATTCAAACTTTTTACTGTCTTAAAGATATACATTTGAAAAAGAATTTCTGAAAATTTCAAAGGAAATATTCAAAGTTTCGCCATTGTGACGTCATTTCCGGTGACCCCTCGGAAAAAAGGTGCGTCCGCGGTGACAGTAGAAAATCAGAAGTGGAAAAAAATTTGTGTTTTTGTTAAGACCATAAACTAAATTGGATTTTTGGCAGACCTTATTACAAAACAAATCCAAATTTTGGTAAAATTTGCTCAAAATTTTTTTTTTTAAATAGTTGTGATTGAAAAAAAATCATTCGTCCAAGTCCTCGTGAATTGTATCTCGAAGACCTTTGTAAAATTTCATCAAGATCGGTTGAGTGGTTTTCGAGAAATTTTGACAACCGACTTTGAGAACACAGTTTCGAGAAAAACGCGTTTAAAGTTTGGATAACCTCAAATAAACCTCGTGATTCAATTGAGTGCGCTCCTTCCCAAGGCTGTATCTCCGAAACTTTTATTCGGAATGAATTGTAAATTTAGGATAATATTCTCGAGATGTTGTAGAAATTAATAAGATAATAAAAAAATCGATTTTTTGAAGCTTTGAAACCCATGCAACACCTTAAGCCAAATTTGATTTATGCCTTTAAAGACTAGCACAAGTCATGTGATTGTCTTAAATTTTTTCAAGACTTGTCTGACAAAATGTGGTATCTTCCATCGAAAAAGTATTTGGTCGTATATGCCTTTGTTGTTACCGTTAAACTACAAAAACAAAGCAACGTAAAGAGTAAACAAGACAACGCGCGAAAAAAAGGCAAGGCACAGCAGTTTAGGCATGTAATTAATCAGCCTACTGGATGACAACTATAGCACAAATTCTCAAAAAAATGCAAACCTTAATGAAGAAGTATATACTACGTCTACGCATATAATATTAATACGTGGAGCTGAAAATAATTTGAGTGTTGGGATCATTCGGCAAAAAAAGTGCAAATTTTAATCACTGAGCTATATGCATCCAAACGTTGCGAAGTTTAGTTTGTGGACAAATGGTTAAATTGTAAAAATTCGAGGAAGTTTCCTTTTATGAGACCGGGTTTTATTAAAGCTGCAGAGAACAAATTGTCATGACTTAATAATCGGATTAGCCAGTTTGACCTCAAAAAAAAGCTGTAGTACGTCCGGTTTCGTATCCCTTTGTTCCTGAGCCTAATCAAATGGTGGTTTTGCTGCATTTTTATAAAGCATGACTCTCTTTCGATTTTTTGATTGAATTTTTTCGTTTTGAGAGTATGGCAGTACCCGCTAATCTGCTGATCTCATGAATTTTAGGACTGTAAAACTCTTTTATGTTGCTTAAACGCTTTCAAAAGCTGAGAAGAATTATTTTGCCCTCAGAACACCCAAGCATTTCCAAACCCTTTCCTTTTAACTTTCTTAAAATAATTTCAAATTTGTAAGTTTATCTCACTTTTAGTTGTTCTCTAGTATTGATCAGAATGTTGTAGCTGCCTATCAATCTCCATGTAACTAACTGCGTGTTCTACCACAATTAAACTTATAAACTTACCTTCGCTAATTTTTTAATGCAAATCCTTGCACTTTTCCTTCAAATGACATACAAATAACCCTCTTTTGCCCCGATCAGCATGTCAGGTTTATGTAAATTTAATTCCAAGTTACGTCGGAACTTCTTTTACGCTAAAGCATACTTATTGTCGGTGTGTCATAAGCAGGGGGCATCTACTAATACCTGCGTATAGGATTAATTTTTAACGCTTCTGTGCGCTCATTATCCTTGATTTGTGCTAATAATCGTGCTTTAAGCTTTTTCAAATCGAGTCTATCAACACGGATCACATCTTGTGGGTCAAAAAGGAAAAGGGCACTTAGCTAAATTGATATTGCCTCATTACTACCACTAGCTGGGATTCGTTTGCGAAATTCCATTTTTCTCCTGGAACGCAACTACATACAGGAGTTAATTTTAGACATTTGAAACTGTTGATGGGTGGATATTACCCATCATTACCTCCAACAGCTGGCCGGCGCGGCGGCTGTGGGATGAGATAGAACTTCTGCGGCGCCATATTAAGTAAACATAACTGTCAGAGTGCAAACAGGTGTTGTGAGTTGTGTGTTGCAGCGTATATGCATTTATCGTCACATTTTCCACACTTAAAGGTGCATGGTAATCTGCTGCAGTGTAACAATTGTAACGGATCACTAAGAAAATTAGAAAAAAAATCAATACATAGCTACACATCACCAATATTGGTGATCTGATCATAATGGTACTGTGCTGCGTGATTGATTGAAATGATGTTAAACGCCCAGTCACAGTTAAATCGATCAGCGAAACGCAGTTAATCATGAACTAGTTGTTAGAATGAAGAAGCGCCTGATGTAATTATTATCTGCGTCTTTTTGTACGTGAAGATCGTCGTCGTATAATCGATCGTTTAAGTTTTCCGTTGAATGGGGAAGAAATGATGCTGAGCTGTGATTGATATGAAAGCATATCCTGATCGATCATATTTCATAATGATGCATTAAATCTTGAAGACAAAATAACAAGAATAATTATAGGCAGCTAATTGCATTTCACTTTGAAGTCATTCAATGCATTACATTGACTTAAGTCTTCTGGAGTCATTATCGCCAGTTAATGCATTCAATTGGGTCAAGTTTTTTCTTATTATTTGAAGTATTCAAGAGTGCATTTCGAATGGGATCGAGTGAAGACAACATTCACTTTGAACTATAAATGTTCATCTTATTTTTAGTTGCAGTTATTAAAGTCAAAAAACACAGTGTGACAGATTCAACACTTTTAGTGACTTCATTTCGTTCAGTGAATGACATCCAAAGTGACTTTAATTGCTTTCATGATTTTAAAATGAATGATTCATCATTCCATAAAGAAAGAAATCAGATCATTGACGAAATCGAGCATTGTATTGAAAGATCCCTAAGAGCCATCAACAGATGGTAGAAGGGTACCTAACCTATGACTTCAATGAATGCATTCTGTAATGCCTGCATTATTTTTACAGCCCCACCATCTCCGAAATCCCAGTTCACGCCACAGCAGGTGGTTACTTTAGTTTGAAAACATGTCCAACATGTGATTAGGAAACTCATCAACACGTAGAGAATTTAATTAGGCCCCAGCTATGCTGACAAACCCATTCTAACCCACTCTTACAAGATTCTAATCAATGCAACGTATCCAAGTATCACATTCTACGAATTACCATTACCCTGCCACTGCTGTAGTTGCTGTTGCTATTTTCCTGAACTGATCTTTAATGTGAGATAACGTCAACCACATTCAACAGCTGACCCCTGGTGGCAGTTAGTCGTCTCATTCTTGACGGAGACACAACAACTTTCTTCCAGCCGTTCGGTGTTACTACAACAACAGTTGACTGTCATCTTCATCATCTAATCACATGCTGGTCATCTAACACTACAACATGCCAACAACTACAACATATCTAAGAGTAGAGGTAGCACGTTTCAATTATGAATCCATAAAAGTAATTATCCGCTACCATGTAACTGTGCGCTGGATACACGATCGCATCAGAGATGTGCCCAAGAGAAATACGTTCTAACTTTATTGCCACTACGTGCTGTAGTACCTAGCTGTTTCGCTGTGATTGTGAGTGGCGCAACCGTTTTTTTTTTTTTTGTTTAGGTTTTGTTAGAAAAGATTCAAATTAATTTATGCAAAAATTCAATTCGAGTCATTTTCTTCCTCTTCGTTGAGAATAAGATGTTTCAATGAACTCTAGATGGGGGTTCGATGCCTTTTCGATGTACCATCATCACTACAACCACCACCCACTCTTGTCTTCCTTGTTTGACGCCCGCATAAAAACAAATGGAATGGCAGTAACCCGACAGTTTCCATTCAATTGTCTTGTGTGCGGATTTTCCTTTCGCTTTTCCCTGTTCCTCGTGTACTTTTGTATTATGTCGGTTTTTTTTCTCCGCACTCCATGATAAACCAAGTAAAGGTTGCTGCTGCTGCTGCTGTTGCTGCTTCTATTCTAAAAGGTAAATAACCGCGAAATGATTCTCTCGATCGCGCGGCAACTGGCGGTAACAAGGCACGCAGCAGACAAAATAAAGTAGAAAGAATGGTCTTCCTGTTCCGATGTATTCGCGTAGATAGAACATCCCAATAGATAGATGCTTGCCTAGGCTATTGTGGACTTAGTCTTGGACTTGACGTTGAAATTGAGAGTGGCAGTGAGCGGTTTGGCGGGCGGCGGCCATCGTGCAATGGAAGGGAAATCGTGGATAATTTGTTGCACTCCTACACGATTTTTTTGTACAGACATTAGGCATTTAAAAAAGAACAAATGAACACTTGGACTTCGCGGAGATAGCCACGAAGAGAATTGTTTACTGCTGTGAGATGGAACTGAGCACTCGTCCTGACCTGACTTTGAATTGTGGTTCTATTGATAAATCTGCAATATACCAAGTAAAATAAAAAGAAATTTTTGCTGTGAGATAAAAACGCAGAATCTGGCATCTTTTTGAAAAAGGATTCTAGGAAGTTGAGCCAGACAAGTCGTTTGTAAAAGTAAAAGACAAGCACTCTTGAAGGTATCTCCTGACTTACGATAATGACGATGAAGTGGTTGCTGCCTAAGTTATGGATTGCACTTGAAGATTTTTTGGCAAAGATATTTGTTGGCTTAAGGTTTTGGATTTGGATGGCTGGGACTGGCTTCGGCTTCATTAAACGATGAGATTCGAGGAAGTACAAAAATAATATATGTCGCTGTGTTTCTTTGATGGTGTTCAAGTCAAGGTAAACGTTCCCCAAAAAATTTCGAGTGGCCCTAGAAATAGTCGGGGTCAGAAATCCCATACCATTCTGTTATCTCAAATTTTTTTGTTTTCTTTTAAATCGTTTAAATCCATTCCAATGGACAAATGGGCAGTATTTGAACATTCGAATCATAGTCAAAGCTACACTTAGGTCGCTGTTTGAAGCCCTTCAAATATACAAAAGAGCCCTGGTAATGTCGTGCTTTTGCTTTCATCTATTGAAGCAAGTGTAAGTTTGCACAACTAAAACAAACACAATAAAATGTGATTACCCAGACACACGTGGGTAAAACCATACATATCGTATTGAGGTCATAAACACCACAACAACAGATCTTCTTCAGTTGAAAACGAAAATACAGCCTTATGCAAGAAAGGAAGTTTCAATATTTTTAAATCGTTATCGGCGTAACGATGATGCGAATGGCAGATTGTTGTTATGGGTTCCATCATCATTATTATTATCACCATTGAAAGTAAAGAGTTTAATTATAATCAGATTATTATATATTTTTTAGTTTACTTTTTTTCATCAGGCATTTAAAAAAATTTACACTGAGGAAAGACGATGGACGGAAGATTAAGTAGTGAAACGAAATGAAGTCGAATAGAAAAACTGCTGAGATCATTGAATTTAACAATAAATTGATGAGGGTGGGATACTTTTATTCTGCCATTTTTTTTACCTGTGGTAGTAGAGTTTTTTTTTTACTTCCAATAGGCACTTTGAAAAAAAATTAAATATGATTGAGGATAAGATTGTTTTTTTTTTTGCACAATTGAATACTGATTGCTTCATTATCAATTGGATAATCATTTTTTTTTTTATTATATTTTGATTTTATTGTAGACTCTTGTCATTAAAAATTAATTTTAGGTTGGTCTTAAGAGTTAAAGACTATGTGATCTAAGACTATGATTTTGGAATATCTTGGGGACGGTATTCTTTTACTTAGACAAGGTTAGGTTAGGTTAAAGTGGCAGTCGGATAGTGTCCAGTGATGATACCAATTTTAGCACTAATATGCGATCTATTTGGGGGAAATTAAACTCTTAGAGCATTTTAGATCCAGTTTGGATCCGCTTTAGATCGAGCTTAGGCCAACTCCGCTTCGTTGCCAGACAAGTAGTACCAACTGTCGATCTACGGTCAGTTTTTTTCTATTGCATCAGTTTTAACCAGAGCTTGCATGTAAAAACTGGAAGGGTGGTTCCAAGTTTGGCGTTAGTTAGAATTGGAGTTACCTGAAATATCACTATGCCCCGGCACCCAGCATAGGTAAATGTTGAACTGCTCCTCTACTCCCCTTAAGAGGTGATCGGCAGTCTAGGGCAACTGAAGAGTTAAGGGAGACTGATGCCAAACACTTGATGGCCGCCGGACTGTCCGAAAATATTCGAACATCGAATTGAAAAACACTAAAAAAAACTAGAAAGACGGAAAGAGAGACTAGGAAGACTAGGAGAGACTGAGAAGACTCCTCCTCCCTTCCCATCATTTGTTTTTGACCCATTGGTGTAGAAATGGATCGATTCTCCCTCCGGCAACGGAAAACTCTCTATATAAGAAATATGCATATTCGTTTTTCACGCACGACCAACAGAAGATGTGGGAAACCCCTCATTCATCAATTGTTAAAATCAGTAGCATTACTAACAAAAATATCAATACATAATAACAATAAACAATAATAATATGACACATGAGACATAAAAGATGATAAATGAGGATTGACAGATGATAGATAATGACATGAGTTTTCAGTAAGCGTAAAGCTTATACTTAGCGCGAAACAAGGCAGCCAAGATAACAGATTAGCGATCCCTGGCATGCTGCTTCTATTTTTATGATGGAATACCTGCAATAATTTTGAAAAAACGCCGCTTACATTTAGTCAAACGCGTAATTACCTCTGACTTCCTTATTTCTACTTTTAATATCAAAGGAATTTGTCCTTCTCACTGGAAAAACTCTTTCATAATTCCAATCAATAAAAAAGATCCGAAGAAACAAATCTCTAATTACCGCACTATTGCTAAACTGTCATGCATTCCTAAACTTTTCGAAAGTATTATGTTCGATTTAATATTCTTTTACTGTAGACAAATTATCTCACCTTCCCAACATGGTGTCCTCAAGGGTAGATCAACAACTACTAATTTATTAGAATTTGTCTCGGGTACTCTTTGCACCATCGAAGCTGGCTACGAAGTTGATGTAATAACAACTGACCTCAGCAAAGCTTTCGACAAAATCTCTCACCCCCTAATCCTCTTTAAACTCAATGCTCTAGGCTTTCCACCTACATTCATTGCTTGGGTTCAATCCTACTTAACGAATCGCCAATATAAAGTCAGATTTAGATCCTCTGAATCGGATCCCTACCTTGCTACCTCTGGCGTCCCACAGGCCACAGGGTAGCAATCTTGGCCCACTGATTTTTATTCTCACAATAAATAACGATTCTTTTATATCCACCTATACTGATGATAAAAAAATATATAGGAAGATATCCTCCTCCTCTGACTCAAAACTACTTCAAAATGATCTTAATAGATTTTCCACCTGGTGCCAAAAAAACTTTTTGGAACTGAATACTAATAAGTGTCAAGCTATTATATATTCCCGTAAACGTTGCGCGCGAACATGTTTCCCAAGTAGATTCATTGCGTGATCTCGGAGTTATCTGGATAAACAATTGCACTTTCGACATCACATGGATGCGTCCATGAAATAAGCCAACTTTTCTCTTGGCTTTGTGGTTTCTGATTCTTATGTCACCAAATCACTCTATATCACATTCGTTAGCCCCATTCTAAAAAAATATATAGGAAGATATCCTCCTCCTCTGACTCAAAACTACTTCAAAATGATCTTAATAGATTTTCCACCTGGTGCCAAAAAAACTTTTTGGAACTGAATACTAATAAGTGTCAAGCTATTATATATTCCCGTAAACGTTGCGCGCGAACATGTTTCCCAAGTAGATTCATTGCGTGATCTCGGAGTTATCTGGATAAACAATTGCACTTTCGACATCACATGGATGCGTCCATGAAATAAGCCAACTTTGCTCTTGGCTTTGTGGTTTCTGATTCTTATGTCACCAAATCACTCTATATCACATTCGTTAGCCCCATTCCTGAATATGTTAGCCAAGTTTGGTCACCCTATCAAGCCATTCATTCCCCTCGAATTGCTGTTCAACGCAGATTCCTCAGTTTTGCTCTCCGTGGGCTACCCTGGGCTGATTGGTATAACTTCCCTCCCTATCATGACCGTCTTAAGGTCCTCGCACTCTCTTGAACAACGTCGCCGCGTTTCTGATATTCTCTTTATACATCAGCTTATATCCGGGAATATCGATTGTTCTTTGCTTCTTCAAAAAATTTCCCTCAACACTAATCGCAACAATCTGCCATCTATACCTCTCTTCAGAATCGACTATCATCGAACAAGCTATGGAAGGAACGAACCCATAACCCGTATGCTATGTTTAACTAATAGTATGCAAAACCATTTCGACCTCCAAGAAAAGAGAGCCTTAAAACCTTCCCCTACCGTCCCTGGTAGGTAGCCAATCGAATAATCGAATTAGAATCAAGTAGTTTTTAAGAATATAAATATTAACCATAAGACAATTGAGTAATGTAAGTTTTAAGTTTTGCTTGTATTAAGCTTATAACGTTAAACAATCTCCCTAGGGCGAGAGGTGGCCCTTCCCCCTTCCTCCGTTGAGGTTTGTTGATAAATAAATAGAGTACTTTTTGAGAAACAGAACTGCATCAGTCAGCAAAAATTTGGTCAAAAAATAGAACTAAACAAGTTTTTCCTCCCCGAATACAGCTACAATTTATATTTAGATAATTTTGGTTTTACTGCAAAAATTGTATAGACAGATTCTTTATTTTCCAGTTGTTTGTTTTTTTTTTTTTTTTTCATTTTATAGGATTTTAAATGTTCATATAAAATTTTGTAAAAACTATATTTTCTCATATATTCTTCATTTGAATAAATTTTGGAAACTGGAAAACAGAGTCAATTGTTCCTTTTCATAAAACGCAGAATAATTCAAGTATTTTACTGTACGATCTGGTCTCGTATTTTCATCGTTCGTTCGTTCTTCAATTCAAAGTCTTTTCTGAAGATATGCAGCTTTGGAAGTTCTTGTCAACAAATTTTCACTGATTAATCTGCTCTTCTATTCTATTTTCTTCTATTTGCTTGTCATGTTATATAAATAAAGTACTGAAAAACTGTTCGGAGCTGGCTCCAATCTTAGCTTAACATCAGCAGAAAAAATTGACTCTAGTACTCTCATAGTTTATTTCCAAGAAAACGTACAGACGTTTCACCTGACCTCCGGACACCTAGTCATACCAAATGGATGAATGAATGTTTTTCCTATCTATTCCCTAAATGAGCCAGAGACACAAAACTGTCGTTCACCAGTCGTTTGGCATTACGATAGGCCAGAATTAAGCTACAAAACAGTAAACTTGCCATTGAACTAAATTTGCAACAACTCAAGAGCAAATGTTGTTAAGAAGGGAAATTTGTATCTGTAGAGTATCGGGGCACGATCAAACTTCAATTCAAGAAAAGTTTCATACAATTGACGCGTGATGTCAATGATATGTCAATCCGAGTGCTCTTCACATGTCCGCGGATAAACAGCAATGTCCCGAGGTATATCACTCAAAAAAAAAACATAAGCCTGGGGACACTATCATCTACATCAACTGTACATTGACTTTCGTAAATAATAACTAACTGGCATCCAAATACAAGGACAAAGACTCTACAAAACTTCCTCTATTGCCCCGAGACACCATCACTAAAATAATTATAATCAATACTAACAAAAACAACAACGACAACAATTACCACATTATTCACATTTTTCACATCCAAATGAAAGTTTAGTAATTGTGCAATCAGATTTACATTAACCATCTATGTATATACCTCCATCTCCAGTGCCAATGGTAAAAAGTGAAAGCAGAAAGAAATGACTGTTCTACCAAATGGCAGCCCTTTTTTCATGAGGATTAACGTGCAGCTAGGCTAATTGAAAGGGAAATTAAGTATTCCTCACGTGTCCCAGCTAAAGAGGCAAAAAGACCTATAAAGTTTCAAGTATTGCAACATCGGAAAAGGTCGTCGTAATGGTCCACCATTGAACAATTGTTGCAATCAGAAAACGCTCCTGGGCGTCGATTAAAAGAAAAAAATAAATAAATAAAAACACAGCACAAAACACACTCGCAGATGATAAATCATTTAAGCGAAAGCAGACCTCTGCTACCTAGGTAGGTACCACCAAACTCAGTTACCAGAACGAGGTTATTATGATTAGATTATGATTATGATTAGGCCCTCTCTTGTGTGCGGTTGGAGTCTGACTACGAGTTGAGTTTCAGTTTCATTTTCAATTTCAATTTCAGATTAAGATTCGAATTGGGATTCAGACTGAGATTCGAAAACGGATTTCTGGGCATTTTGTTGCTTGATCGATTAACTTGGCTCTGGGTTCAATTGATAAAAGTCTTGGTGCACTCTGGGCCAACAACGGCTTGGTAAGTACGTATTATTCAATTAATAGCCAGCTTTTCATACAAAAGAGATGTTACATGATGAGGAGCATTTAGCAGAGGTTAGACAAACTTAATTGATGGGTTAAATCGATTTTAAATATGAATTTGATGCGGCATTTTTTGTGTTATGCAAGATCCAGCTAAGCAGGAAATTAATTGGTTGGTTGGTTGGTTGGCTAATTTTGTGCTGCAATGATGCAAGTTTAGTTAACATAAAAATCGAAATTATAAGAAAATAACGCTTTTGTGGGTATAGTTAATGTTAAGGACTACGTTATAAGGAAAAAACTGTGCAGTGTTTAATTAATAAAAATTTTGAAAGCAACAATACTTCCGAATGAACATTCTCCTCTTACCGGTGCCCGGTTACAACATTGAAACCAACTTTTCATTTATATGATTTGTTTTCTTACTATGAATTCCCTGAAGAAAGGGAAGAAGTGGAACCGAAAATATTTTCCAATAATATCGTTTTTAATTTTAAATAAGGATCTGTTTCCGGTTGCGCTTTACGTTTGTGAATGGAGTGTTCTTAAATCTCTGTGAGATTTCGTTGAGTTCACTTAACGAAGACTCGCGTCGTTATTTATTGCCTATGAGGCTTTCAAAAACTTCCGGAGAATATCCGTTATTATCCCCCTAAACAAGAAGAGATGATGTTGTCAAAATAAAAATTAAATGTTAATTGCTGGATATATTGCACTGCTACTTTTTTTTAGACTACTACTATTTTTGTAGCATCATAAACCTCACTTCGATATTCAGTGGCAACGCTGGTCCCAGCTAATTATCTGACTGAGTGCGGACTGAAGTACTCAAGTTTTTTTTATATTTTGGAAGACCGGTTAAATGATTGGTATCTACTCTACCCAATATTGTAATATTTAAAAGCCATAGATAATATCCATACAATAAAGCGATAATCAAGATTTTCTTCTATAATTGGTCAAATCACAAAAATAAATCTTCTGCAAATGATGTCAAATTTAGGAAATAATGTTGATTCTGACTAATGCAGCGTTACAATTGGGTGACTTTAGTTGCAATTCGGCACTTTTTCATTCAGCTCAAGAGACCACTTTCTAAAAATTTCATGATTTTGGCCTTTTTTGTACAAAGTATTAAATTGTAAAAATTCGATGTTATATAGAGGTAATGAACGAGAGGTCGCTGGTACAAATTCCGACCTGTACCACCTGAAAGTTTTTATTCGTTGCCCCACCTCTTGCGAACGTCTGACAAACATCCAAGAGTAAGAAATATATCATGAGAAGCTTCTCAAAAATAAATTGCCGTTCGGAACTGGCATTAAACTGTAGGTCCCTCCATTCGTGTCAAAAATATAACTTCGCACACACAATGGTTGGAGAAGCTAGGCTTTAGGTCCTGTATGGTCCGTTTACGCCTAATATTTATTTATTTATTTTTTTATAGTTAATGAACATATTTATTGACCCCTGAAGTGGCTCATTTCTTTCAGACTAATATATTTGTCCTTGAGCGCTCTAAGTATCCACAACATTAGTCCTTAGCCCTACGTTGGAGATGAGAATATGCACAAATTTTCTACGTTCTTCAAAACAAAAATATGTATATACCTAACACTTCACATTAACCTTTCATAAACCGATCTATACGGTGATACAAACAAAATCTTGTCCTAGTTGTGGCTGGTGATCCATTAAGGCTTAAATAGTTCCGACAGCGACATATAAAATAAACGCTACTTACAAAGTGGTAACTGTTGGGGTAATTTAAGAGAAAACCATTAAATTAAACTCAAGTGATTTCCTTTGGTAGGAATACCAATATTTGCATTTGCTAGTTTTTGAGGTTTCATTATTTAGGTTTTCTTATAAAATCTAAATAAGTTACATATATATTCGTTTTTTTTTCGTAGAGCAAAACAAATCTTGGCGTTAAAATAAACATTCGGTCAAATTTGACTGAACTTACGCCAAATGGCAACAGTCAACATAAGAAGGCAGAATGCAAGGATTTTTATCAGAAAACATCAACTGATTATACTATATTCCGAAGTCTCCAAGGATATTTTGTGAAAATAGTGTTTTAAGACACATTTTAAGGTTGTTTAGACCTCTAAGATTTCAAAGACCACTTCCAAGATTAAAGAGGATATTATCGGAAAATGTCACTAGAATTACATAACAACATTTTGTTGTAGATATTTTTTTAAAATGTCCTAAGAATCTCATGAATATTTGTTGTTGCTATAATTTTTTATCCGGAGGACCTCGAAACCATGAAAAAGGTCCTTGGAGCATTAAAAATATATTATATATTATTAGAAAATGGGTTAGAATCTCATGACTATTTCCTTGGGTGCTTGGTCCTTGAAACCTTAAAAAATATCCTTTGATAATCAAAAAGGACATTTTACTTAAATTACTTTAATTTACTTTAATTACAGGAATTCTTAATTATCCGGATATTAAAGGGATCCACCCTGAGTTAGACAGTTTTAAGAAAACTCTTTTCCTTTGGGTTCTTTTTTATTAAATAAGGACCTCCGGGTAAAATATTCTAATAGCCTAAATGCTTTCTTTCTTTTGAAAACCTGTCCTAAGAGTATTTTTTTTTTTACGTTTTGAGGTCCTCTATGAGTTTTCAAGGACATTGAATCAAAATATTTTTAAAAGCAGCGATACTTAGATGACTCCTTTGAAATTTAATTTAAAAATACTCTTATAAGAAAATGTTGCCAATTTTGGTTTTATTTTATTTTAGATTAACTATTCAACTGAAATAATAATTATAAATTAAAAAAAATATTGTTAATTTCCAACAGGCAATTGAAATTAATTGCTGTAATGGTTTAAATAAATTAACAATTACATATTTATAGTTAATGGTTAATTGCATTTAATTTTTGTAAATGTGCAACAAGTCGGATATTATTTCTATTCCCTCCTTCGCAAATTGTAAAAAACAGAAAAACGTTATGAACTCAGTTAGTTAATAGAATTATAAGTGATAATTTTTTAAGACATTTAAAAGTTGCAAAACCAACGAAATCCAACTTATTTCCAAGTTCAGTTCCTTCAACAAGCAGTGGAACATAGTCAGCTCGAGTTTCGAAATTGGAGTCGGGGAAAGATTTAGACTTAGGAATATTTCGATTCATATGAAGTAACTGACGATGAATCATATGTAGTTTCGCCTATAGAGAACATCCCAAAGAAGAAGGAGGAAGACGAAAGAGACTACAATAAAGAGTGGGAACTCAAATATACATGGCTGAAGGTGGATAAAGAATCAAAACGTGTTAATTGCACAGTATTCAGCCAGCTCATTCCAATTTATCCAATTTTATAGAAACGGCCCTTTAGTCAATAATGCAAATATCCAGAAATTATACTACATATTTATATTTCAGGCCGCATTAAAAGCAGTATCTGTTATTAAAAAAAAATATAACAATACTTGTTCGGTGCTTTCGCTTAGCACTCAAATTTCACAACTTCAGCAAGATAAAGGTTTGCGAATTGACCATGAACAGTCACTTCAATCGATTATGCCACTGTTATGTAGATCCCTACAAAGCAATTTCAACTTCAGTTTATAGTTTACGAGATGAGGCTTATAGTATTAATGATAGTGAATTTCACTCGCAGAATTTGGTAAATTTGATTTTAATTTTAAATACACACTAAGAAAGATAGGGATATCAGATGAAGGTCTCTGCAGACATATCAATGAGAAGTTCCAGAACTCCAGAAACTCCTCACTGGAATCCTGTGAGGCACTGCCCCAAAAAAGGTTTTAATATTTTGGAAAACACCAAATTCAAGAAAAGGATTTACCAAGCCCGGATCCACTGCTCTTTCTCAGATTCATAAAAGAAATTGGACTGGATGAATGTGATCTGAGTAGGTTTTCCTTGTAAATGGCCCATATAGGACCCAAAGCCTATCTTCTTCAACCACTGTGTGTGCGAATATATATTTTTTGACCTGAATGGAAGGGACCTACAGTTTAATGCCGATTCGGAACGGGAATTAATTCTTGGGAAGCTTCTCATAACAGTTCTTACTCTTGGATGTTTGTTAGACGTTCGCAAAGCTATGGGAAGCGAATGACAAATTTCAGATGGTACAGGTCGGGATTTAAACCAGCGACCTTTCGCTTAATGGTCCAACGCACTAAGCAACTGCACCCATAGACCTTAAACACTCCAACATAATTGCTGGTGAATTAAGCTGTGAGGGGGCTCTGGAAGAGGGCATAATAGACCACAAGGTCGCAGTCTCCTACACCCCATATATTATTGCAATTTTTATTTTTACTAACCCCTTAAATTGCGTCTACGATCAATGTTTTAGCATTAGCTGTTTGGGATATCTGGCAATGGGCCTCAACCAATTAAGAGCTCCAATTACCACATTCGTTGGCTAACTCCAACTGCGCATTCCAAATTAGTTCAGGTCCCTATCCACTTGTACCCGCCAACTAGCCCGAGGCCTTTTTAAACTGCGAGTCGAAGATTATGGGGGCTTAAAATGTGGGTTTCTTAAAAATAGGGATTGGCAAGATGGGATTGGTTTCAGTCTCTTACTGCCTCAAAGTAACGTTCTGGTCGATGGGTCGACATTGGGTGTCCTCTCTTATTAACAAAATATACTTTGTTTTACACAGTATAAACTTTCCTACCCTCACCTCATTTTGATCAGGTGGTCGGAAATTCGTGGTCTTCATCCTCAATGTTGAATCGGCGGGCGAAATTTCTGGGAATTTTTACAAGATTATCAGCATTATTTCCTCAGTTTCACGTTTGATCTTTCTTTCATCTTTCTGTTTCCTCTTAAGAAGTCGATGTTCTCCTCTTATTTTTCACTGGTGATCTAAGAGCCGCTCTCTTTCATAACAACTTCTTTACGTCTGTATACGAAAATATATTCCACCGCTATCCTAACTTGTTTAGCGAACTCAAACCAACTTTCGGCATCAATAATACAGTAACGTTAATTGTTAATCGCTGAGAAAAAAAGACATTCGTCGTCGAACCGGAAGCCATGACATGAACAAAAGAGTTGCTAAACGAACTGGAGCGCCTTTGCAAACCGATTTGCTTTTAACCAAAAACATATTCATGCACCATAAGGCATTTTCCCCTTTCCAGGAATATGGAACCTTTTGTAAATAGTGCCATATACCTGGAATTCCTTTCACAAATGCGAAAAAATATTTTTTTTCCAAAGCAAGACTCACACCTTTAAAAATGTTCCCAAGGATGATGTTTACATCAGCTGTGATGACATTTCAGCAACCGGTACCGCCGTAATATCGCACACAACCTGTCAAATACGGAACTGCCAATTACCTTTAAAGCTTGTGTGTATCGACTCCTTCACGTCCTGATAAGGCCAAGTCCATTAAGTGTGATTATGGGGGAAATTTTGAAATAACCACAATAATCCCGGCAACAATGTTGCTACTTGCATTTCCACAATATGGTTCTTGTATCTAAGCTGGAAGTAGAGCACAGGCCGCCAACCATATAGCAAATTGAATTCCAATTCTGGTCGGTGCTTCTTCCAGCAGTGCAGAGTTGATGATATCAATGTTACACGAGTTTGAGTCCCACATGCTTCTCTAGAAAAGTGTGGGGCTGATGGTGGCTTATTATGTGTGCGATGAACTTTTACCAAAGGTACTGTATCCATTCGATACAGGCCGAGTACAAGATACTTACTCACTGTCTTGGATACACTGCCGCCGCCGCCACCGCCATCGTCGCCATTGCCATGCTGCATTTGGACATTAGAACGGGTGTAGTGCACGTAATCCGCTTTCCGTGGTGCAGAGTGTATCTTCGCTTCGCAAAAAGTGCATTGCACTTCAGATTCTCATAGCGTCCGGAGTGAGGGCGACGCGGACACGGCGGCGCGCCGTGTAGTACTACACCAGCGACATTGGTAATGAATTTTAAAATTGCATTAGACCTTCATTTCGTATGCATTACACAAATACACACACGCAGGAGGGGTTTAGTTAGAGATACTGCACTGCACTGCGGATATTGCAGTTTGCCGTTTCCAGATACTATACACGACTCATACTATGCGAATGTCAGTGGGTTTGGAGCCATTCACCCTGGAGGCAGTTTTGTGTTGTCGTCTACATTGCTGCCACCGCTGATTGTTCCTTGGGAGTCTTTTGGCTGTTGCCACTGCTGCTGGTTGAGTTACCACTCGGCTGTGAGTGTGCAATTTAGCTTTCTTACAACATAATTACAATAAATTAGTTTCGCGTGCTAGCATTAAACTTGTAAGCAAAATGACTTAATGAAATGCTTAGTTTTTTTTTTCACTGCTTTACGCTGCAGCCAACAGCAAAAGAAGATTTCTTGGACAACAATTTTTTTGCTTTTCTGTTTTGGAATAACAGTTTCCTTGTGTGTTGATTTATTCATCTAAAATGCAAATGTTACATCTTGTCAAAGAAACGCATGAGAAGTGCTAAGTGGGCTCCAAGGATGCGCTATATTGTAGTAAACTTGCTCGTATCTATGGAACGTAGCTAAAACACATTTTACGCAGTGTAACGCAGTTATTGAAAATATTTTATTATGTAGGCCAGCCCATGACGCCACGCTATCGTGATCTGCATAGCAATGTGACAAATTCTTCTTTTTTTAACATGCCTCTGTAATTAAATATTTCTATGAGTGTATCATATGAATTTACATACGCAGCGAAAAAATACTAAACATTCCAATTTTTCGAATACCTGTAAAGGTAGCGGCCGTAATAAATGTCACGACATACATACCAACAAATGTAGGTACCTATATTTGTTTTAATTAAATAAGTTTTTGTTATGAACAAGTTCAATGGCATAGCTGGAATAAGGAAAATATTGTTTGCTAATTTTATTGGTTTTTTTTTAGCATGAGTGGTTCTTTTAATATATAATTATTTTGTTTATTATCTAAAAATTATTAGATAAATATTTTAATGAACGCACATTTTTTTCTTCTATCTGTTTCCAGGTATGTTACACGCGTCCATGAAGTCAAACTATAAACTTTGCCGATTAAAATAAGTGAAATAATATAATTGAGGTAATATGGTTCAATGAAAAAATGTAATACGTTTGTAGTTGTATTAATTTTAAAAATTAAGCATATTTAATTCTTTTACGTTGCGTTGTTTTGAAATAACAGACATATTTTACCTGTATTACTTAGTAAAGTTATACCGAACATGAAGTACCGAACTGACTGTCAAACACTTAACGACTTTAAGTTTTATCAATGAATTAAAGCCGAGTCGGGCTTTTCAATTAAGAGTTGGGGTAATTCCATTTCATTCACTCACAAAAGTATAGAAACAGTTATGAATTGAATACTTAGCGTTTGTTTATATAGATTTATCGTGTTATTTTAAAGGCCCAGCAAAAAATTATGACAGCTTAACCCTCGACCAATGTACCGTTAGTGCCCTTAAAGTAAGTATGGATTTTATTATTTTTAACTTTCTTGTATACATTAGTATACTAAAGAGAAAACTGAGTATGAGGGATGATATTACGACTATAGAGAAGTCCAAAAATGTGGGTCTGCCAATGCCGTCCGACGGTTCGACGGATTTGCTTCCCAGTTCGTATATAAGGTTTTTGGGGTCACATCTCTGGGCATCTTTTTTTTTTGCTATATCTGTGGAAACAACGGTACCTGCCATACAATGTTTTTTTGTGAAAATCACTAAACACTATTTTTCTCGAAAGTGATTAAAAGGATTTCTGTTTTTTTTTGTACTAAGGATATTTGGGATGGGGTCAAAAATTCTGCATACTCATTTTTTGGAAAAAAAATCGATTAACCGTAATTAATAAAAAGGGCAATGTCTCGAAAACTAATAAGGGGAACTTAAAAAATTTACAGTTTTTTTATACTATAAAGTCGAACAAATTTGCATACTTCGATTTTTGAAAAAATAACGATTTTCTTACATTTAAATTAAATTCGATTTCTCAAAAATGGCTCTAACGATTTTGATAATTTTTTGTATTTCGAATAATTATGTTAAAATGTCCAATGTTACATCAACATCGTACGTGCCGTTTTTGAGAACCTAATCTAATTTTTCAAAAACCTAAAAAGTGATTTAAATAAATTTATCACCATTCGTTTTCGATTCATTTTATGGACCAAAAACGCGTCTCATGTACCGAGAAAGTTTCGTATGACGCAGTCGTGCACTTTATTTTGTATGATATTAAAGGAAAACATTTTTTTAAATTCTATTTATGTATACCTACATCTAAAAATAAAAAAATTTTCGTATGCCCTAAGAAAACACATCTTTCCTGCATGTGGTAGACCAATGACAAACTAAAAATTCGATTTGAAAATGCTTTAAGTACTGGACACACGGGCAAAAATTTAAAAAAAAATTCCAGCTTTTCATTTAAAATTCATTTCTTCGTACATACATTGTTTTTTATGGAGATATGTTCCTGTGGCACTCAAATTTTTGTTAGGGAGAAACCTTGCACTCTTTACACTTGTATCCATGTATATTCTTCGAAGTGCACTGAAAATTATTACTTCCATACTCTAGAATCTACGAGATATTTCAATCTACTAGATGTGGTATATTCCTGCCATATAGCAATGACGATATTTTTGCGTAAGAGTCTGCCAGGAAGTAGATGTGCACGTCTATAGTCTGGTTTAAATCCCGACCTGTACCACCTGAAAGTTTTTATTCGTTGCCCCACCTCTTGCGAACGTCTGACAAACATCCAAGAGTAAGAAATGTCATGAGAAGCTTCTCAAAAATAAATTGCCGTTTGGAATCGGCTTAAACTGTAGGTCCCACCATTCGTGTCAAAAATATAACTTCGCACACACAATGGTTGGAGAAGCTAGACTTTAGGTCCTGTATGGGCCGTTTACGCCTAAAATTTAGTTATTTATTTTACCATCTCGTAGATAGTCGAATTCATTGTATTCAATAAACTAGAAATGACTCTTTGAAAAATGCTTCTAAATGATATCGAAACCCATTATTACCAATTTGGAAACACTTGTCGAGTGAATACTTGAAACAAGGCAATATCTCATTATCAGCGCAATTGTCCGTACATCCCGCTCTAGAATTTCTAAAGCAACCGAACCCGATACATGACCGATATAAATCCATTTTTTAACATGAACAGAACATCCTTACAGACTTGTCACATAAAAGAATTCTCCACCAAACAATGAAATATAATTTATGTCATAAGCGTCTACGTGCCAACTCCAATTCAAAACTGATTCCATTTACATGCAAACGTGCCCCAGCATCTCTGGCAGCATTAGATTTGGTCAAAGAAAATATAAAATTTCCCTTTTAGCCGGGAGCAGCCGCCCAAGACAAACATTCTTTGTCTTCGTCGGTCTTTAGTCAGTGCGGTGCCGGCCGGCCCATTGCCTTTGTGGCATCCTCTTTCACAACTTTGTTTACGACCAATGAAAAGGAAAAGGAACTTTTAATCAGATTTTTTTCTGCTTCAATGTGGCTCGTCTGTGGCATGTTTTTATCAACCGCAGTCATGGACTATTGGTCGATTTCAATGTTCATATGCCGGTCCCCAGTCGACATGTACCGAGAAATCGTTTCAATTGACAAAAAAAAATAAAAAAATTAACAAAACAAAAGAACTACGACCACTACAGAATGGCGTATCTATCGATTGAATTAATGCTGAATTGAGCAGAATGCTCGTGCACTTGAAACTGAAACAAGCGTGTCGTCGTCGTCGTAGTCGTCGACAGAGAAAGGGATAGGCAGCGGCGACAGCCAGGCTTAGTAGGTAGATAGGATAGGAGAACCTCATTTTAATAGGCTCTTCACCCCCTAAGCAATCGATGTCATCGCTTTCAACTGAAGAGGGCCTCACCACTGAGTTCCATGTTGCGAGCAACATTTTAAAAGCTGTACATCCGCGTCTGCTAGAGTGCAGTCCTGTGGCTTTGCACTAAATTGCTTGAAATACTTAGTCTCGATTGGGTTTTGATTTTTCCATAGATCGGGGTCAATTGTTTGGAAGACTTTTTTCTATTTCTGCATTTCAAAACTGCAGGGCGTTTTGCCTACTGCACAATGCTCTCGATAAAAAGTGAATTCCATTATAAGTTCTGTGTATCTAGATACGAGTTGCCTGGTAGAGAAAGTAAATTTTTTCTTCTTCTTTGGAATGAACTTCTTCTGCTGGGCTGGTGCATATCTTCTAGTTGGTTGGTTTATTAAGACCAAACGAATTGAGTTTATGAGTCCAAGACCATTCGTGCAATAAATGTTTTTAATTTTTTTTTTGCGAAGATGGTATGTGCTCTCTTCATTCGATGCAATAAAAAGGGAAATTTGTGTCTCATGGTGGTTGGGTTTTGGTATTTTAAGTGTACGTGCTTAATGATGGTTGCAAAATCTTTTCTTATTCTGGTTTCGAGGATGAGGTAAAACTGAGAGTGGATTTGTTGGAGAGTTAAAAAATTTCAGAGTAAGTGGTAATTAAATTTCGGTAATGGTTTCCTGGATAAAAAAGTGAACCGTTATTAAGTACCACGATAGCGGCTAGTAGAGTGTGAAAGTGCCAAAATAATTGAGAGTAAGTTTCATTTTAATGGTCTTTGTAGCACTTTCTATGATACGAAGAAAATTAAACGGACAATAGCTATTATTCAGTGGCTAATGAATATGAATTGTAGAACTAATGAACTTCCGACACATACGTAATATTAGACACTCCGTTAACCTTTCTAATTTAACCAATTTAATTTATATATTTGATGAATATCTTTAAATTGGACTAAAAACTGATTTAATTTGAATTGGAAAATTTAAATAGTCTTGTTTTAGAAGTCCACTTTTTGTTACCGATTTGAACTGAAAAAAAAAATCTGCAGGCCTCCCGGCATTCGTCACTGAGGGCAATAAAAAGCTGGTATTATTGCATTTGCTTACGCGACACGTTCGGCCACAGAAGATAGCAAATTTGTTTTGCCGCTTTATTTACTCACACTTACACTATAGTGGCTTCGCTGTTTCCATATATTAAATTTTCTCACTGGAACTGCAATATAGGACAATCGTGACAGTCTGCCTAAATGCAAGTTTAAAATCAAAGTCGTATCTGGCCATCCGGTCTGTTGGCTCGTTTCCTTTCATCCAGCTGGATCATACTGAGTGAATAGCTATGGCTGACTCGCAACGCAGTGGCTATTTTTTTCTAGGGCGGTCTACGCAGACTGCGTAGATTTCAGCTTTAAAGTCAATGAAGAAATCCATCAGTCGGATCCATCCTGAAACAAGTACGACTTTTACTGTGGGGAAAATTATATAAAAAGCCCATATATGTTATCCCCTGTTTCCTTCAGAATTAAAACATGACCTCCTTCCATGCAGTCAGAGGTCTAACTACTTAATATTAGTACATTTAATTTTACTCGTGTGACACTGTTGCCATACGTAACAGACTGATTCAGACCTAGTGCTTCTGTAGGTGAAGATCTGTGAAGCGGTTGTAGGCCCCACTTATAAAAATGCAATTTCTTAGCATACAAACGCCTATATAACTGCACCCAGATCAAATTCTTGAAAAAGTGGCCTTACTTTTTCAAGAATTTGGGGCCGAACGCTCCAATTAGCTCCAATTCTAAAGTAGACTAGCGACTTTACATATTCAAATATCACATAAAAAAATAATTATTAGGCGTCAAATCACAAGATCTTTTAAAGCCAAAATGTTTCGTTCAATAAGTTGACTGTTTTGTTTGCCGTTTGGCATGTAACCCCATCCTGCTGGAACGACATTTGGATGATGGTGACATTAACACACTGATTAGCTTTAGGTGTGAAAAATTGGTCCCATGACTCCACCAGACCGCACCAACGTTTTGGCTCAAAAGGCTAATTGTGCAAAAAATCAGCCTCACGTCATTTTGTATTGGACCTATTTACCGAAATTACGGTGGGAACGATTGTCATTCAACTTCAAATGTTGGACAATCTGAATCTTATAAGCCTTCCAAACCAAGGTCTTTGCGTAAAAAGTACCATTAAGTAGACCAACATCAAGTACCAAGAAGAAATATTCTCTTCGTTAAAACGCTCATTAACACGGTTAATGCCGGTCTCAAGTTATCGATTATATCAGTTGCAAGCGCTCTTTAACTTTGACACTCAATTTTAAAAAGAATTTATAAAATGTTAAAATGTCATTTCGTAACGTGTGAGATAAAATTGAAAAAAAATGACGACACTTTGTAACCTGAAAATTAATTTGACATAATATAACTGTCTGAAGTTAGTACTGGATAAAAAAAACACCTCACAATGCGAATGAAATTCATACAACCACAACAAGCATGACTCTGAAGCTACCTACTCCACAATTACTATATATGAACAATACTAAAAATTACAAAACTCCGTACCTTTAAGGGTGCTCAACAGCCCCCTACCTACAATGGCCATATTTTTCAATACCCAACAAAAAAATTTAGCTAAACACCATTCAATCTTACAGTATGAGTTCCAACAACTTAAACGGCTATTACCTGTCTGTTTAGTTAAATTTTTATGAATTCAATTATTGCGCATCAGCTGGCCAAGAATCCAGGATGTATGTAAGACAATTACTTTTTTCTTTTTCAAGTTGAAAGACGACGTTATGGGTTATAACCACTTCGAAGTACAAAACACATTTTAACAATTTGCTTTAAGAGTTGATTCAATTCAATTTAAAAAATCTTCGCACTCCAATTCGGTTAATTGCTGTAAATGCGTCATTTTTCTTAAAACAATACTCTTTCGAGTGTGCGGTTATGCGGGCTCCTGATAGATAAATCCGCGTACAATCGGCATGAATAATCTTTTTTCTATGTGCGCTAACACACGCGCTCGGTTTAAATGCGAATCAAACACGAAAAAAAGAAGATAAAACGAAGATAGATCCCATCAACAATAAATCCCATCACATCTGTCAATCGATCTATCAATAGATTCGAGTACTTCGCGCGCACACCTACTACATTCTGATGTTGGCTTCTTGGGTATTTTCATCTATTAACCTTGAACTTGGGCTTTAAGATTACAGCTCAACAAAGGATGACGTACTTACCGGACGAGTGGTCAATTAAACCATCGCATTGGTTTTCGGTTAGAAATATCTCATGACTAACAACTACAGAATACAGATACATTATGTTGTACATCACCAGTGTCATGGGTACTTGCAATTCATTAGAATTCTATCCGAACGTTGGATGTTGGCTCATCGTTGCTGTTCATTAAAATAGCCGCGACAAAATGTATGACTTTTTCTCCTAAGTTTGGCATGCAAAAGAGGTTTGGCAATGCGTGCTGTCATCATCTTTAGCTCTTCACTACCATGGTCTATTGTTGAACAACCACAAACACACACCATACCTATTGTGTACGATAGTTATTTTATTCAGCCAAGTGTATGCAAAGTGGCATTGTCGTCGTTGTCCTCTCCCCACTTATGGACAAACGCAAAAGGAATACTGGTGATCTGACTTGGGATGGGACTGTTTATGCGGTCATCTCTGGTTGACAGTGTTTCTGCTCCTTTTCGGATGCAAATAGGGGCTGCGGACTCTGCAGTTGTGTGTTATAGTTTACTTTTGGTATCTAGGATAAGAATCATTCTTCTCCTAGCTATGAAATGGGTTTAAGGATTTTGCGTGCAGTTGGAATAATTTTTTTTTCCTTTTATTTTGTGAACGTAAATGCGAATTTATGCGGACATAAACGGAATGGAGAGTTTTTCTATTGCTCGCCGCAGGATAGGCGGACTCAATACACAGATGACAAGGCACTGACATCGGCGCTTTTCAACTAACCAAAATGTACAAAGGTGAGTTGGTCCAAAGGAGTGTGCATATGGGAGACGGATTTGCGCAGAATTTAATTGAATGGAAATAATTGAAGGATTTGAATAAAACTTATTTACTTCAGCTGAAGAGGGCGAAAAGAATTTTGAGAGTTAGACGATTCTTATCAAGATTGTCAGGCGATCGATACACACGTCTGCGATGAAAACAGTTAAGGTTATAGTATTTTGGATCGTTGTTGAGTCAGAAAACGTAGAACGTGAAAACTTTCAATTAAAACATGTTAAATTAATCCGCATATTCCGCCTTAATAATAACACTTAGTATTTGACATGAAGCTTTATTTCATGCCCAGGATATGATACGTTACAATTAAATGGCTATTCGAATGATTCGTCCTGAACTGCTTACCTTCTGTTTGGAACATACAAAAGAGTTTATTCTCACTGAATTGATCTCACTCACCTAAAAACGCATAGTCCAACTCAGGACCAGTACATTGAGGCGATACATACATTTTATTAATTTTTTTTACAAAATCTGTCGTATTCGGAATATCACTACGAACTTTTGTCGAAAAATACATGCTATTTAGAAAAGGAAAATTTATAAAATTTGGGAACCATTGTGTCACGGACAAATTATGTGATAGGGGTGATAATCTCTAAAAAAAAAATTAAAAATATGGTAGGGGGCTTCAAAGTATGTACAGTGGCGGCAAGATAAAAAGCACACGGTTATTTGTCAGCATGTATAAATAACCTTAATAATATGGCCACATGTACACCAGTGCGTTCAATTTTCCAAAAAATTGTTATATACACAGATACTTCTAAAGCTCCAAAGAGAAAACGTGGTGCAGTAGTGGAATCTACCATCACCTCAAGTTAAAGTGAATATATGTGATTTTGAGATATAATTTTCGAACTATTAAGTACAAAAATGGCTTAATACATTTTAAAGACCAATTTTAATTGCGCAAGTTATAAAATCTGTGGAGGCGTTTTACTCAACTTTGGTGCGAATAAAAGGCTTAGGTATAAATTGTTGTTAAAATGAAGGGGTGGAATATTTCTTGCATCGATGGAAAGCTCAATGCATGAAATCATAAGAACTTATTCTACTCGACTATCCTTTATTTACTCATTTGGCTTAATTTTGTAACTATTCACTTGTAACGTAACACAAACCTTTTCGTCATTAATTCTGCAAAATTATTCACAAATAATTTGACAAACTGGTTCAGCACTAATTTCCAATACCAATCTTTAATTTATCACCAATGTCGTGCCGATTTGCAGTCGCCTTTACTCGCGCTACATTTAGCCTCGATTCTTAAATGTTTATAAGTACGGTTTAGTTCTGAATTATATATCATCTATTCTAAGTGTAACTTCGATTTAAGTCCACAACTATTATGATTCTTCAGTAGTCCTTTCTTCAATCTAGATGGCGCTGTAAAGTTAAAGTACATATAAGTGGCCTTGAAACTAAGACAAAAATAGATATATTCAAGCACCTTCCTAGGTGTTTCATAGACCTAACAATTTTGGGTCGGACAGAAACGTCGTACAGAGGACTCAAAAGTGACTTGGCTATTATTTTATGGAAGACTCGAACGAAGGTCGACACACAGATGTTACTTTTAAAGACGTTCAACTTATATATAAAGTTTTTTAAATGGACAAATGACATTTTTGATACAAGTCACTCATTAGTGGGACATTCAGAATGAGCAATAAATTTATCATTCCGTCATGTGGTTGACAATTAAGAATCAGAAGTTCAAATAAGTAGCCCCCATTTTGCCGATTTATCATTCTCCATTCCATCCATCACATATCCTTAATTTGCGACGTTAAACCAAATGAAACATTCAAAGTCCTTGCTGAACAAGGCTGAGAACGCGAACTACCTACCGACAAAAACACAAACCTAATTTCTTGATCCCTTAACGACAAATTTAAACACAAGCCAGAGGTATTCGTGTGTCACAAATTGATTGATGGTACCGCCAAAATGTTTGGCTTGATGGCAAAATAAAGCAAAAAAAAAGGCCTTTCTACGCCGCACAATCTGTGGTCTTTCGGTTTATCCGTTCATCTTAAATGGATGATTCCCGACAGAAAACCAAAAAGGAAGAAGACCTTTTTTTCTAATTTATTGCGATCGCATTTCGAAGAAATATCCCATGTGTTTGCGATCGCATGAATTTCAAGGTCAGCGAATGAAAAACATGATGAGAATTCTAATAGTTGTCTAAAGGGGATCATTTTGAAGACAAACAGTTTAGTTTTTAGGAGCAGATGTTAAAGGTGTTGTTTTCTTATTTCTTTTTTTGTCTTTATTGCGTTGTAAGTTTGGAATTTGAATTAAACCTTGAATTACGAATTTAATGTTGTTTGGCGGAGTTTGTGTGAAAATGAAAAAATTGACGTTAACTTACTTTGACAAGCATTGTGTTTCGAAATGACGGCACCAAAAGTTTTCATAGTGGTTGCCAAATGATGTTTGCCTACCAACAAACAGATACTAATTTTAAAAGTAGCACAGTCTGTAATGATAATCCTCCACTATACGCATCTACGCAAAATGTGTTCACATATCTGTGATCAGCCAGTCGAGTACGAACGATGCAGAAGGTTCGACGCTCTGCGTTAAAATCAATTTCTAGGCACACAGTATCTAGGACACTCCCTAAAGCCGGGCTTCAAAATACCTTTCAACCTGGCACCTTCGCCTCTCTCTCCAATATTAATCTGCTGTCCAAGCGTAACGCGAATGCGCTAAACGGCTTTTTTACTTTTACTTAAACAAAAACCTGCAAGAAAGGTAAAAAGAGCTTTTCTTTCATTGAAAGTAGCAGAGGCGTAACTCATCATTCAAGAACAAATGTATCTTTTGAGGATGTGAGAAGAGCTAATACCCACCAAATTGTCACACTTTACATATGTATATAACATTAAATTCTCTGAATCTAACTTTCTCTTACTCCATGTTACGCTGGCTGCCAAGGATAGCCAACTTTTGTGAAATATTTAAGCTGGTTGTAGGTACTGAAGTTTTTGGAAAGGAAAAATTACCACCTCAGCTCCTTTAATCTGAAGTTTGATGAATAATGCCAGCATTGGCATTACACATAAGAAATAACTCAAAATAAACCTAAATCCCATCGGGTCTTCAGAATTCTTCAAAATTCGTGCATGTCAATGTGTTATGGCTGGGAACTTTGAGTCTGACATCTGTCAAACAGAAAAAGCCATATTTTGATATAATCGCGCCAAAAAAGTTCCTAAAATGCTTCCTGAATCGTGTAACTTCACTGTTGTTAAATACTATTTACAGAAACAACCTGTCATATGTCAAAAAAGGAAAATATGACACCACTTAAGTTTTATATCAAAATGACAGTATTAATTCCCATAATGTTATACATACATCCTTGCAATCATCATCGCTTTTTTTCTCAAATAAAAGTTCAGTTTCCCCCTTAGTAAGGCAGATTTTATAAACAAATTATTGCACACTCATCTGAAATCACGTTATAAACAAAAATCACACCATTTTGGGTGTATTTTTAACGCTTCCCTTCCTTTTGAATTTGGAGTATACAACGCGGTTTCATTTTTTTTCGAAAATAAATTCCAATGATTAACGATCTTTTTTCTTTCGATTTCAAAAGGAACGAATGCATTCTGATTGTTGCATAAGGGGTTAACTGATGCGGTAATTATATCCCAGAGGACTGACAGTGCATGACGATAATGATGACTTTTTTTGGGAAATTATACATTCTGGCGCATAATAACTCTTTGACGAGAAAGAAAGATGTTGAACCCTGATGAACTTTATTTTGTTATTCGTACACAAAAAAAGTGTTAGTTTGAGTGGGCTAATTTGTATTTGGAGTGGGTTATGGAATGCAACAACTAACGGGTATTTTGGTTTTAAAAAGGAAGAGATTTAAATTTTAGGATAAGGAAGGATGCCTGCACAGAATCCGTGTCAGAATTGTGCACGTATACGAAGGAGGAATTGTAAATTTCTTCATGATGCATAATAAGATGTACTATGCGGAACAGTTTGATGATGTTTTATAAAAAGCAGGCATATGGTATGACTCAATTCTGACCACGGATTAATATGAAGCTAACAACTTTAATTTAAGTAAATATTCGACTAACCTTTTACGTTTATTAGCTTTGTTATTGCTATGACAAACAAAGCAAGGAGCAAAGTGACTCTCTTGATAAGATTTTAAAACTCTAAAGTCTGCACTGTAATAATATAATATGTACAAAAGTTTAAGTCAATAAAAACGTGGGTACCTAAATTATCTTGAGTTTAAAGCACAAACCAGTTTCAATATGATTCAATGGAAGATATCTTTTAGCTTCTACTCTGTTAGAACTTGAATATTGTAATATTCTTATTACAATGTTAAGACTACAAGACGTTCATATTTCTCTTTCCCTTTTCCCTATTTGATATGAAGCCTATTTGATATGCGAGGACTATTGCATTTCTACGATTGCATCGCCAAGATATTTAATGTTGTGATCTTCTGGCGAAATCTTGCTCGGAATAACTTTTTTGAATACCGAGTGATTTAGGTTAAGTCATAGAAACATGAACAACAATATTTTATGGAACAAAAGAAAAAGTTTGCTTCTGCTAAAAGCTTTATTTTACATTAGATCTAAAAATAAATTAAAACTTATTACTTATTATTATTATTATTTAGACCCACTTGCCTAATACACTTACAATGCAAAATCTTCTACTTCCTCTTGCTATTTATGTGGTTTGATTAATTCTTTTTTCTCCTGACACATCAATTGATAAATCAAGAGCCGCAAAAAAGATCTTTGCTAAAATAGAAAGAGTATATTTGGTAATTGGGATATACATGATTTGAGAGCTTTCAATTTACAATATTTTCTCTCATAAGATCATAAATATAAATAACTAATCGCTAGGTAGTTATTACAATTACAACAAACCTGAGTCAGGTGCATTTGGAGCTTCTGAAAGGAGTCAAAAACGTGCGATAAAACTTATTGGCGATCGAAACAATCCGAAATCGTTTAACACTCTCGAATAAAATAGCCACTACAATTTGCAAACAAAATTGATATCAATGAGCAGTATTCATAACGAAAAGGATATGCTTATACTTGCATAATATGAAGGAAATCCTATTTGTATTCATAATAATTTATTATGAATGTTCAAACAATCGTTGATGCCAAAGAAATTTTTACTAGTGTTGACGTTAGTTGGTCTGGATCCGTACATGTTCATTACTAGCATTAGTTTTATTTTCACTAAACTAACCGACTGAAGAAGAGGTAAAGTAAATTACTTATATAAAGGAACTAGGTACCCTGGCGAACTTTGTTCCGCCCAAATTCGTTAATTTCTTAATATTAAAGTAATAGTTCTAAACATGCACATGCTGCTTCAGTCAATTCAAATTCTTTATTGAAAATTTCTATTAAATACAATGAAAATACAGCTGTTTTAATCGAACGTGTCGGACAACCATAAAGCACTATAGCGAAAAAGCGCACTTTTCATTTTATTTTCGGACGCGTACACCTAACAATGTAGGAGGTTTGTCAACACGGGAGCATGCCACATACAATTGACCATATGAGAAACATGGGAATTCGAGATTGATGCCACAAAAATCCAATGTAATATTACTTGTCATAGCAAAAGTTATACGCACGGGAAATTAAAAATGCTTAGATATGAATGAGAACAATCCGCTACAAAGGTTGCACCAAAACTTTGAGGTTGCGCAACAAAATTATAACTGATCCGACTTTCAATTATTTCAAATCGTGTGGCAGCAAAATCGAAAAATATTCAAAACTTCCGTTGTATTTGGTGAATGGCTATGTTTTCATCCATCTCGAAGCCGACGCATTTGTATGAATACAACTCCCGGGCGATTTGATTTGTAATGACGAAATTCATATGATTAACATAGCAGCCAAAATCGCTCTTGCACTCAGCCAATCATGGTCAACATAATTCTGAGCGAAAACATTTGTAATGAGCTCTCTGGCATCATTATAAACGGGTGAAAATTCGGTGGGAATTCAATCCGGCAGGTGACTAAGTCGATAGAAATGCAACCACGCCATTGTCCATCGCCAAGAACTTTTGATTTCGTAAAGCAACATAATTCTGAGCGAAAACATTTGTAATGAGCTCTCTGGCATCGTTATTAACGAGCGAAAATTCGGTGGGAATTCAATCCGGCCGGTGACTAAGTCGATGGAAATGCAAGCACGCCATTGTCCATCGCCAAGAATAGCGTCTACGGTGAACTTTTCATTTCGTAAAGCAACTCGCTTTTAATAGCAATTTCTTTACGTATCAACGTCTTCGCTTTCAAATCGCCGTCGCCTTTAGACAAACATTCAATTCATCAACCAAAGCTGATCTTGGAACAACAGGCAGCGTTTGACGAAAATCGTCTGGCCAAAAAATCATTTCGCCACCGAAACGTCGTTCATCGTATCGTAGATCTTTCAACGTGACGTTCATGGTTTCCAAAGCTCGTTTGTGAGCAATTGTGCACTCGTCCCAGATGATAATCTTACATTGCTGCTCTACTTTCCCCGTCGCAGAGTTCTGTGAAATGATCCATGTATGGTCTTCATTCACTTGCCGATTCAATGACAAATTCCATGCAGAATGAGCGATTCGACCGCCTTCCAACAACGTAGTCGCTACGCCAGCAGACAAGCGAATGCCAAAGCAATCTCAGATCTCGAACGAATTTTCCGGTATTTTCCTCCATAGTGTTCTTCCTAGTGTCAATACGAATCCATTAAGCCCAAAAACTTGACCGAACCGTTTTTGAGTTTTAGTGCACACACTGACGGCAGTCCCTTGTATGTATGTATAAAGATACGTCCGCCTTAAACTACTGTGGACTAATTTTTGAGCCTGAGGGCCTTAGCAGATTTAATACATGTTTTATAGAAACAGCTTCACCTAAACACATAAAATGTGAGTATATTCGCTCTGCCTACAACGATGGACTTTTATTATAATGAATATTGCTCAATTTAGAGAAAACAAAAGTTCAATTACCTCTAGCATAATTACTTTCCTTATTACCGAATCATCAAGGTCATGACACATCGAATAGGTAGGTAGCTAACCAGTTTTATTAATATAATGGCATGTGATGATAAAAGTTATTACCAACATTTTCTTGAATAGTAATTTCCAAGAACTTCAGCAATTGCCTATTTAGTTTTCCAAATCTCTAATCAAATAAAAAAAAATCAAGTCTGGCGCCTATCTCCCACAGATGTAAATAAAAACTGAGTTTTTTTTTATTTAATTTGTTACCGGTTAACTTGTGAAATTTCGCAGCTCCATCACTTAATCCATATTTTTTCTATCGTCAATTAATGTGTAAATTTAAAGAGTCGTAAAACAACTTTATTATAATCGCATCGAACGTCGTTATTGCCGTAGCTCGCTGGCTTGGCGTGCATCAAACGTCAATGAATCACTTAACTCGTCGTTTAGAGACGTTTTTTCTGCTTGCCAAATACGTTTATAGATAAGGTACGCACACAGCTAATTGACA
Source organism: Ferdinandea cuprea (assembly GCA_963576555.1). Classification (NCBI taxonomy): domain Eukaryota; kingdom Metazoa; phylum Arthropoda; class Insecta; order Diptera; family Syrphidae; genus Ferdinandea; species Ferdinandea cuprea. The sequence continues at coordinate 37,875,480 of OY754961.1, forward strand.
CCTCAGTGAGACATGAACACAATTCAAACAAAGATAGATACATATTCGTAAAATAGACCAAAAAAGATACATACATACCCCTGGAAGTGGACCGTCATGATTGACTGACAGCACTATGGCAGATGAGCTGTTTAATGATAGCGACACTGTCATTCTATGGAAGTGACGTTTAATGTAACTGTCAATAAATTCAAATTTCAATTGATGATGAAAAAAACAAAACAAAATACAAAAATCACTGCTTAGTGCTTATTGTCCATTCATCATCACAAAGAAATACACAAACTCGGACTAATCATTGTCATACCATACTGTGTCTACCTGTCAAGAGTTCCGATGATTCAACTCGGCTTTTAATGGCTAACACAGAAAACGACAACAACAAAAACATCAACCAACAACTATGGGATGGTATTTTCCCATCGACAAAGTACCTACCTTAGCTTTGGCTATGGCTTTGGCTTTTGTGAGTGTGTTTTGTTTTTTTCTCGGAAGAAAATTCAAACTTTTAACCACCTGAACCGGTCGATTCGTTGGTCTTGGTCTTGGTTTTGTCTGCCTCTGCTCCTCTCTGTTATGATGATGAGATGGTGTTGGCGGTGTGTAACTCGAAGAATTACTTCATTAAACGTTTTTAGTAGTCGGTAAAGAACACTTTCGATTGGATGTGCCAATTTAATATCGCGCAAAGTGATAAGTGTTAAAGCAAATGAAAATAATATTTGCGAATCTCTGAGGTTAATTAAAGTGGTCCTTTAGAAAAGCTTTATCTATAGCTACGAACAAGTGTTTAAAAATAAATAGATCAAATAGACTGTTAGATTTTGTTTATATTCGAATTCAGTGCTAGCCGTGGGCTAAAAATGCAAATATTTACTTAAAGTTCGATTTTTTTTGGATACAAGCTGCCGTGATTAAAATCCGATTCGAGGTGAGAGTTTGATTAGATTTTAAATGTAAAACATTCCTGATATGTGACGAATACCATGCGTAAAGTTGTGAAATTGTTCCCCCTTTTTTTGACATAGGCGTCGTTGTAAACAAATCCAAAAGGTGTTTCTTATTTTTTAAATGTACAAGCCCTTAATTTAAGGTGTATTTAATCAGGTTTGCGTCGCCAGCAAAAAATTATTAGTGACTAGCTGAATTGCCGTGCTTCGTTTTACTAATTGCAAAAATAAGTTCCACTTTTACGTCCAAAAAAAAGCTTCTATTGTGTTTACATTTAGAGAAATTCAATTCAATATATATTCTAAGTTTAAGTGAACAGCGGCAATTCTTTAAAAGAGTAAAAGGTGGCCCTTAAAAAATTTAAGGGTGGGTTAGTCAAAATTTGCAAATATTTTTTTTTTATTTCCTTGTTTGCATTTTCGTGTTGTACCTCTGATGTTTCGAAAATACTAACCGATGCAATTTCAAATCTCGGACCCGAAATAGCAATATTGCGCAAAGACGGAAACTTGAAGAGTTTTTGCATTTTCGGTGAAGTTTCTCAAAAATAAATTGCCATTCGGAATTGGCACATTAAACTGAATGTCCCTTAAGACCGTGTTCAAAAACATTCGCACAGCTTATGGTTAGAGGTGCTAGGCTTTGGGTCTTGTATGCGCCTCTTTACGCCAACTATGGTGACCACCGTTATTCAGGAACTACCCCATGGATCTGAATGAAACTTATACAGCTTTATATTTTACGTGAAGTAAAGTGCACGAATGGACTTTATAATGCATTTTCGAATCGCCTCAAACAAAATGGAAATATTTGATAACATACCAAAGTTATTTGAATCACTTTTTAAGGTTTACAACAATCGATTGTCCCAATAACGGCTCATACAATATATATACGTCTTAGTTTAAATTTGAAATTCTCGCTCTATTGCAATAACTTTCGACTTCTATTCTACAAGGCTTAAGCAACTTCCCTATTTATTATTTGTAACAGCGATGCCTAGGAAAAAATATTTCACTTCCTTAAGTGTATCAGAAAGCATTAAACAATTTCGAGAAATTTTTTTTTACCCATTTTTAATTTGGACGATTTGACGCTATGCCACTATTTTTCAAAGAGCTCACACAAAAATTGTCTGTTCCTTGAATTATTTTGTATTGGTTACTCATTTCTGTCGAGCCATCACAATGTTTTCAGGAACCTGTAAAGATAAGGAAGTCAGACATCGGATAGTTTCAAACAAATCTTGAATGACGTAGAGTTAAAGAGTCGCGGGCAGTTACAAGGATAATATGCCGTGGATTGTCCTTGAGAACTAATTTTATTGTGTAAAAAATTAATACTAAGCCTACAATCCCACAAGCCCACGACCTCTTCAATCCTTGTAAGTACGAAGTTATATTTTTGCCAGGAATGGCTTTCAACATAAACATTTCAAGAGCTTATAACACACAACAACAATTGATTTTTAAACAAGAGCTGTATGTCACTCCTGGATTTGCTTTTGCTAGTTCAACAGATACTTCATGTATTGTTTTAAAACCCCTAATAAGACGAGAACTCTGCAGAGACTTATGATAGCCTCAAAAGCAGCGTTGCCGTTTGGAACCTTTAGGGGCAAAATTGCTCCAAGACCCCTGGCCACCACTTTTTCAAATATTATCAAAATGGACCCTTTTCCATTTTAAGTCAGATTTTATTCTTCATTGAACAAAAAATGAAAAAGTACGATTCACCATTAAATATTTACACAAAATAAAATGTACAGAGCACTGCCGTTTTATTTTAGAGTTGATAAACATTGATCACAGAAATCGATTTGAAAATCTTGGTCAACATATTAACATATTAATAAAAAAACGCGTTTTGCGAAGATGTTACTAAAATTGCTAAGCTTAAAGAGCATGTAGAAAAATAGTGTTGGACTTGAAATATGTGTATTTCAATGTTCCTAGGACTGAAATACTGAAATTAATTTTATTAAATTAGGCGAAGGAGAAGTTCGCATTTTTTGGTTCAAAGTCTATTTGTTGAAATGACTTAGTCTTTAAAATTAAAAATCAAATATTTTTAAATGCACGAACTGCTACTTGTGAATATCTACTAAAATCCATTGCTTATAGATAGCTTTTGAAATTCTATCTCTAGGAAATCAATCGTATTCAAAATTCTAATTTTTATTAAAGCGTGTCGCTTGTCACGGCGATACACGTCTCATACTGACCTACAGTCACGACTTCTTTTCCCACTATCCACATCCGATGATTAATTCAAAAATCTTTTTTGCGGTTTGGAATTGGATTGATTCATTCAAAAGAAAAAAAAAGAATCCCTCTCGATCTCGATAACGACGACTGCGATCAAATGCAAATTTTCAATGCCACATCAACACAGCGTCATTTTATTCATGTGAAACTGTCGGATTAACACGTCGTGCGTTGTCGTCAAATATGTTACGAGTACATTCCCATGTACCTACACAATATGCCTATATGTTAACAAAAGTCGCCCAATGAAACATGCATATGGAATTTAATCGGCCTATTAAGCGAGATAATATCGCTCGAGGAATGTTCAAGCTTTACACTGGTCATTAGGCGTCGCGCATAATAAGTTGACAGTTGGTGATTTTGCGCATATTAAGTGACTCTTTGCATATATCCTGTTCGGCGTTTGTAATAAAGACTTCGATTTCATTGAACGATTTCATCCACATTCGAGTGCCAAAGTCATCTCAATTCAATTCGGAGTTGAGAAGAGATTCGCTTTCCATTTTGTTTTTATTGAAAGGAATTTCAGTTTCATTCACTCAGAATGTAAATGTATAAAATCGTTTATCGGTTATTATTTAAATTAGCCTGGATTCATGGTCACATCACAACATAAAATAATTGACATCAATGGAATACTAAATGTACTTCGAATTAACTTTTCTTCTTTAGCGCGGTATCTAACAAATGATAAGTTCAATGAATTTTAATTAACCCCAACCATACGTCACTCAGCATAACGCATTAAAAAAAACCAATAGGATACCTTCCAGTTCTTCTCCAGACTCTATTTCTATACCTAAATGGGCATCGGCAAACAGGAAAAGATGCGCTGCTGTACTGGTGGGATAGACTTTGAATTCGAATTTCTATGCAAGTACATTCTATTCCCCCCCAAGAAACGAACTACTCTCATCAAGGCGTAGAGCAATGATAGAGAATATATTCCGTGAAAGACATCTAGTATATACGGAGATTTCAAAAGACGAACAACTTCAACTTTAGCTGGGATTTCGAAAGGTCATTGAGTTTTTTTTTTGTCCGCCTTTGCAGGTCTGTATTTTCTTTTGATGGAGGTTTTCTATTTAGATGAGCGAAAGGATTCCTACAAATTCAAATAAAAAAGGTTCTTCTTCTAAGAAGAAATGGAGTTATTTTTTGTCTTTTGTTTTTTCGACAAAGCAGTCTTTGGTTCTTAAGGAATGCTTATGAATACGTCATTCATTAATCTTCCTTCCACATTTCTTATGCAGGAATAAAACATCGATACTTTAATACTCTTCTGCATGTGTTGCCATGAAATGTAATGTTATCCGAGAGTAGTGGATTATGGATCTAGATTTATTGACTTCCGGTTGCTTGGTAAGACTGCAAGGAATAATTTAGGTTAGGAAAAAGTGGTTGCCAGCATAAACACCGACATATTTAGACCAATTTAACTTACATAAATATTATAGATCTTCCACATAAAGGGTCATTCATTTCGTGGTTTCAAATTTGTAGCTCTGGCTTTTGAAACCTGTCCAACTCAGCTTTAATTTGTAGTTGAATATTTGCCATTTACGATAATGGATCGCTTAACAATCGACCAACGCTTTAAAATTATTAAAACTTACTACAAAAGTTGTGATTTAAACGTAGCAACTTTTCGCGCATTATGCGAACATTGTGGTCTTTATAATAGACCAAGCAAGCAATCGGTAAAATTGTGAAAAAAATTTATGAGACTGGAAGCGTTACTGATGTCGTAAGGCCTGTGGAACTGATGATCCGAATTTATCGATTTCCCGGCGTTCGCAGCATTCGGAACGATATGGTCGATTTTTTTTGCCGGCGATTGAAGATCATTCATTTGGACGGTATGTAGTACCAACAAGACGGTGCAACAAGCCACACAACACCACCAATCTTGCTTTATCGAGTGAGAAGTTTCTTAGTCGCGTAATTTCACGTTTCGGCGACGTCAATTGGCCACCAAGATGATGCGATTTGACACCGTTAGACTTTTTTTCTGTGGGGCTACGCAAAAGACCGCCTTTACGCGAATAATCCCCGAACGCATCTAGACACATTAAAAACTAACATTACTCATGTTTTGGCCGAGAATGTGCGAAAAAGTGTTCGAAATTACCTCAAAAGAATAGCATGCTGCGAATCTTTCCGAAGCGGCTATTTAAATGATATTGTTTTTCACACTTAATGGCAAAGTCCAAACTTTATAATATTTAAAATAAAATGTTCATAAAAAACGTATCGCTGTGTGTGTTTTATTTATTTTTACATTCAAAACCGAAAAATTAAGGATCCTATATTTTATTCCCTCAAACTGGACAACAAGTAACACAAGCTCACTACAATTTATGTCGTTACAACAAAAACATTTTATTTATTTTATCGCATATTCTCCGACGAACGATTTTCTATTAGTTGGTTTGACGTGGAATATTTGTCATGGCAAAATTAATGAAGTAGTTGTACTCCGAACGCCGTCGCTTCTTTAAAACGTTAACAAGTCTTCACTTCCAAATGTGTTGAATATCAATCGAACCCAAAGCAGATTTACTCAAATTGAGTAAAAACATACTATTCGTTAAAATAAATTAATCCCCTGGGGTCAGGGGACCAAAATCTAATCGATCGTTGCATACAAAGGTGAGGGCGAGAATTGTGCATTCCTTCTTCTTTGACGATTATAGACTTAGTTGTTCGAAATTAATCTGAAATTAATTCGCCTGTCTGATGCAAAATCAATTGGGAAAAAACTATTGTATGATGAAAATATAAGGAAAGGCTACAGTCCGTTTGGGGCGAACAGTATGATACCCTATCCATATCCTAATATGCCCAAAGAAAAAAGCATTAAGAAGAAGATTCTAGAAATTTATATAAAAAAAAATTTTTTTTGGGAAAACCCCTCCAAAAAGTGGGGGTGGCCAAATACTTTGTGTAGGCGATATATTGGAAAAAATATTGGCTAAATATATTTTCGGTTTCTATGAAAATTTTCGACGAAAACAGCATTTTAGTGGAAAAACGCCCTCTTTTATAAACTTATAAAGGATGGCAGTGCCTACATATCTTGTAAAGGTTGTTACACTCCATCTCTCCAACGTTAGCTTTAAAACGGTTTTTTCGGGGCCCTAGGAAATATGTGGTCTAAATTTCAGCTACCTTATTATCTTAGGATGGGTATAAAAAGACAGAATTGAATATCTGTTAATAATCCCAGAGGAATTACCGGGATTTTTTAGCGAAATGTCTCGTCAGAAGACCAGCAGGATTTCCAGTTCGATGATAATGTGTGTCGACTTTGAACAATAGTATCAAATACCGTTCAATAGCAACTTTCTGGTTGTAAAACAGTCGAATCACTATCCAGGCAGCAGTAAGATATTTTGTTCTTCTTCGCGATGAAAATCCAAAACTGCATCCTTCATTCAGATTGATGTTCTTTAGAAAGGCGACCCTGCAATGATTTTATTTGGAATTTTCTTGGAGAGCAACGTCCTTACAGCAACTGGAGCAACTGGAGCAACTGGAGCAGGCTCTTAACGCACTTATCCTATTCAACTAGGAATTCGAGTAAGTCCAACAAGCTCCCAACTGACCATGTGCCTCCGCTAAATTAGGTTTGATCATTCGTAAAAATACACAATATCTCAGTTTTGTGACCTATTGTGATGAAAAGAATCTATTTCATCAGTTAAAATTTTATTGAGTCTTCGTGACCCTTCATTCCTGTCGAAAAAGGTCGATAAGCTTTTGCGCAACTATTAAACTTATGGTATGTAGGTAACAACCAACCCCATTTGTCACACAGACTTAAAATTCAGTAAAAGACCTCATTTTGTTTCAAATTCCAAAGCACAATGTTCACACTATAAACTTTAATATCCTATATTCAACATTCAGGGCAGTGTGTGCACCGTGCATACATATACTTCATCACAGCGCCCATGCAAATATCATCCCAGTCGTTGCGTACAAGTGAGTATCCTGCACTTAACATCTTCGTAACGTAGCATCATCCTGGTCTTTGTCGTCGTCAACGCAAATTGCATCCGTCAAAAGTGGGCTTTTTTATTATGCTATAAACAACACCTCATGAGATGAATACCCTGAAATGCGCGTTCTAGTAAAAAGGTACCTTCAAGGATTTTATGTTGGCAACTTTTTAAAGTATCTCTCTATAACCGATGCAAAACAAAAACAAAGAGAATATCCTCCCCTAATACCTGAGGAAGGTTACTCGTCTATATTTGCATGCGCTGAAGCGTTGTAATAGGCATCAGGTTGTTACCTTGGGCTATGAATAACATTTTGTTCTTTCTACTTTTATCTAAAGGATTTTCCATGCAACTATGATGCTTGCAATTGGTCATGCACGTATGAGGATCTTTTTTGTCGATGTGCAATATATGTCCGATGTCACTGCGGTCATCAAGAGTATAACAACCAATTGGTTGGCTTAGGTGCAGCCATAAAATAATACAAAAAAAAAATGATATAATCGATATTCTACCGAGATGAGGAGTAACGCAATGAAAATAAAAATCCTCAAACTAGAATTTGGTGCTTCGCGTCGTCTTCTACGCATTTTTTTAACTTTAGTTGTCTTGCCCTTGGTCATGCCACGGTAATAAACTACACATCCTTTTTGCGTGCACAATATGAGTACCTTACCTATTGGTATCGTGGTGTGTGATGTCATGTCATGGAATCAATGGGAAAGAATTCACTTAGCCACAGATGTAAGCTATAAAATTGCTTGGCCATACTGGAGAGTGGTGAGCCTAAGCCATTTCGTCAATTAAAGAAATCCAATCGTAAAAGTTTGCCATTGAAAGCAATTACAGTGTCAAGATGAGTGGGATTTAATGTGAAAAGCTGGAAAAAAGGTACATTCATTTAAATTCACTTAAGGCGTTTGGCATAGTAAAATTTTCCAATAATACATAAATTGCCTTTACGTCTTATGGCAGCAAAGCAGTTAATGGTCAAGTGTTTGAAATTAGACAAAGAATTGAACTAAGGCATTGACATTGATGTCAATCTGTTAGAGGTAACTTATCAATGGCTTTTATTAGTTAGAGGCATATGTTTAGTTCTAACATAGTCTTCTTTTAGAGCTTGAGTAAGGAGCCATGTGCATCCAAACAGCTTGTCGCGCTATTGCTCGGATTGTTCTTCATATGCACCACTTCTAGCATTAGACTTCTTTTCCCATTGTGGAAAATCGTCATATGATCATCCTGCAGTAATTCATCTTTTTTCCAGAAAGAGGTTCTTAATGCGAAGAGGTTAGATCTCGCAACTAAGCAGATGTCGCTACATTTTCCAATAGCGTAATATTCTCTCTATGTGGTCTGTTTGGGGATCAGGTTTTATGGAGTCAATTGTTTTGGTCCGACGTCCGACAGTAATAGTCTGCAAGCAACTGGAGGCCTCTGGGGTCTGTTTTGAAAACTGGGCTACCACACAGGTTGATTAGCGGCATGGGTTATAAATAGTATATATTGGGCTTAAACGGCGCTAGCTAACCGTATCTCAAAACTATTAGGGTTAAAAGCTCGACCCTTTATGTGTGCTGTCTCGAAGTTGACGAAACGGCATCATTCACAGTTTTTTAGGAGAATCTGACTATTTAACTTTGGCAAACACTTCCTTCCAATAAAATTTAACTTAATTAAATTTGCTTTAAGCACTGACAAGTTCAGCAATTTAGTCTCCGATGTAATCTTATAGTTTTGTTGCTCATTTGGCATCCTCTCTCTCTCTCTCTCTGAAGTAGAATAGACCACTAGGTCTAATTCATACCAAATAACGGGTGATCCAAGTAGAGATACTTTTTTCAATAGCCTTTTTTGACAGATCACGTGTGAGTCGTGTCATGCTGTCATGTTATTTTTGTTTAGTATTGTTTGGCATTTCATAATGGAAAGACTTACGCGTGAACAACGTTTACAAATTGTTCAACTTTATTATGAAAATTCACGTTCTGTGAGGAATGTGTTTCGTGCACTTCGCTCAACTTATGGTCAACATAATCGGCCTACTGAGCGTACTATTCGCAACACCATCACCCATTTTGAGACCCAGCATTCATTATTAGATAATATTCAACCGAATAGACCACGTCCAGCACGCTGTGAAGAAAATATAGCGGCCGTAGCTGAGAGTGTACACGAAGACCGTAGAGAGTCGATTCGGCGCCGTTCGCAGCAACTCGGACTGACATATGGAACGACTTGACGCATTTTACGTCAAGATCTTAAATTGAAAGCGTACAAAATACAGCTTGTGCAACAACTGAAGCCGCTCGACCTTCCCAAGCGACATCGCTTCGCTCTATGGGCTCTTGAAAAGTTCCAAGAAGATCCGACGTTTTCGAGGCAAATTTTGTTTAGCGATGAGGCACATTTCTGGCTCAATGGGTATGTAAACAAACAAAATTGCCGTATTTGGGACGAAGAGCAACCTGAAAAGATTGAAGAACTGCCACTTCATCCAGAAAAAATAACGGTTTGGTGTGGTTTGTGGGCCGGTGGAATCATCGGTCCATATGCTGCGAACGTAACCGTCAATGGCGACCGTTATCGTGTCATGATAACCGACTATTTGATGCCTGAAATTGAAGCTCGTGATCTCGGCGACATTTGGTTTCAGCAAGACGGCGCCACTTCCCACACATCGCATCAATCAATGGACTTATTGAGAGAACATTTCGGTGAGCACATAATTTCACGTTTTGGGCCGGTCGATTGGCCACCAAGATCGTGTGATATCACACCGTTAGACTTTTTCCTGTGGGGATATGTAAAGTCAAAAGCTTATGCCGACAAACCCGCTTCGATTCAGTCCTTGGAGGAAAACATCACGCGTGTCATTCGCCAGTAACCAGTCGAAATGCTCGAACGAGTGATCGAAAATTGGACTCAACGGATGAACCATCTGCGACGTAGCAACGGCCAACATTTGATAGACATAATCTTCAAAAAATAAATGCCAAAGAATGTTCTTTCAAATGATAATAAACATTCTCTATTAAATTTGAATTTTCTGTGTTTTTTTCTTTAAAAAAGTAGGGAACCTCGAAATGGATCACCCCTTAGCAAGCTGCTTTAGATACTTTTGTAGTCCACCATCCTGCATATTACACTCTTTTGAACGTTTTTTGCTTTTATGAGGTCTTATTAATTTATTAAAAAAAATGTACATCCTGCGTTCGCAAATCTACAATTGCATCATTAGCAATTGTCACACTGATATGTTCTTTTACCCCTTTTGGTAATAAGAACTTCATAAAAATGGAAATAAGTCTCAACCAGCGGTTTCTACATACGAAAAGATATATAAAATCCTTTTTCCTCTTCATTTTCTTTCCAACATTCGGCGAGCAATAACGAATATATTATAACGTACAAAAAAAAAATATACAACCCCAGGAAAAACAAGATTTATGAATGAATGACTGATAGATAGACACAAGGCACCGCTGTGTAGCCTAGACTTCCTTCGCGAGCACTGTAATTAAAAATCATTTAAAATTTCAATTTCATCAGCGAAGGAACTTGTAGACAACAGCTCAAAGTCATTTGGCGCGATTTAACGTTTACAATGTTCTTATTTTGCATATTAATTCGTAACATCAAGAACTAAAGTAAGCGTTTTTGTATCCATTAAAGCATAAAATTTCTTTTACGAAGCTTAGTTTGGAATATGTTTAGCTAATCGCTTTTTTTTTTATTGCAGATTCAATTTAAAATCTACCGAATGCAAGTAAACGCCATAACGACAGCATCTTCTCCCCAATTAGCTGCTTCCTCGCATCCCGCCAACACTAACAACCAACCCCATCACTATAGCCCTGCCCGATCGTCGCTTGCTGTTCCCTCGCCACCGGCGCCGACAAATATCACTCAATGAAAAACACATTTGATTAATGTTAACTTCGCGCGAATCAAGGTGTTATCATTATTTCAGAAAGAAGCGATGGCCGCTACCGATGGCCAAATAATATTAGCTGCATCCCGTTTCGGGGATACAATACCTGTTTACCTGCGCGACTTTTCCAAGCAGCAGCTGCCTGCCGTCGCCAAGATTGTTAAGGGTCAACATCAAAATCTTGGAGTTCCGACATTGTCGAATCCCTCCCTCCAAAGTACGGCCCTATTCCTCAGCGCTGGCAAAAAGTATCAAATCCTCGCACAACCGATCAAAATCAAGGAGGGTCGTAAGCCTACAAATGTCGGCGCTAAGGTGCTAATACCAGAAACCTATCCGGGTTACTTTGAGCTACTTAGCGAGGATGGCCGATCGACGCGATGCATTGATACGGTGATGGAATTGTCGAAAAGACGGAATTTGCGCGTTCTTGTTCGCGAAACATTTCGTTGCACGCAATTGAACAGGACCATCCATGCTGGCGAGTTGCTGACAACAATGAACGATAACGGAAAGTATCTGCAGTGCCGAACGATCAAGGATGAGATTGTCAATTTGCCACTCGAAACCAAAGCTAAGTTTTCACCCATCGCCAAGGAGGATAGCATTAGTGGTGTGCATTCGGTGAAAAATTTATTACTCAAACGTATGCCAGTTATTGTTAGGTAAGGATAAGTTTGACTACTTTTAAGGCATGTATATACTTGTTTAAATGTTTGTTTTTTTCTACAGATTAGTCCATGGTAGTGCCCCAAAAGGCTTGAAGCAACCCTTCGTCCCTGAGCTGCGTCTGCTAGGCTGTGTAGAAATTGACCGAGTATTCGCGTTGCCACTTCAGAAGGACACCGACTTAGTGCCAGTACCGCTAAATGCTAAAATCAAGCTACAACGTTCGAAGAACATGGAACAGCTGGAACATTTTATCGAGTACTCCCGCTTTTTGGATAAAGCACAGCGACTGCTGTCCGATGCACGCGATCGCCTTCAAATCGTCGACATGAAACTCTCCGAAAAGGAAAAGAAAGACTCCAAATTCAGTAGTCGAAACAAGCTACCAATGGTATTGACAGCCTCGTCAGCAGGTATTCTTGAGAATGGTTATGTCCTGCGAAAGAGTGCCAGTCTGGACTCGTACACTAAACAACAGATGCAGTCAACAACACAAATTGCCGATGAATACAACGAAATCGATCACATCTATGACTATGTGCGCGGATTGACACCTCTTTCAAAGGGTTTGACACGATTCGAACCGATCTGTGAGTCAACCACGCTGAAGTCACAGGCAACAACCGATAGTGGCAACTACTGTAGTCTGATACGTGTTAGTAGCACAAGCAATAGCCACAACAACAACACTAGTTCTAACAACAACAACAACAATTATAGCAGTCTAGAATCGAATAAACACAATAGTAGTCATCACAGTAGCAGTAATCATCATCATCATAATCATCATTCGAATAATATCAATAATCATCATCACCATCATCATTTATCTTCGCAACAACAACACCAACAGCAACAGCATCATAACCACAATAGTAGCAGTAGTAATAACAGCAACAACAATCACAATCAGTCACAACAGCAACACCCGCAACCGCAAATAATCCATTTGCAAGCCCACTACAACCACAGCCATATTCAGGAGGACATTAAGCCCGTGCCACCGCCAATTGAGACAATTCCTGGGAAAAAACTACCAGAGAAGCGACAACGGCCAACGCTACCAAAGCTCTATGTGAAGAATAACTCGTCGAGCAGTAGTCATCATTCTAAGGTTTTAAGTAATTCACCAAATTTAGTAAACGGTAATACATCAATTAACGCTGCCATTAATGGAAAGGACTGCGGTCTGGAGCCGCAGAGTCCGTTGTTTCATATAAGGTGGGTAAAAAGTTAATACTTATATGTAGTTTCTTTTTAGTAAAAACGATGATAGTTACACTTGGACCCGTTTGTAGATACATTCATTAAATTTCGTAACTAAGATTAACTTCTTAGTTGTTTACACCAAAAAGTCGTCATAAACATAATTCCCAAAATGTTCGAAGTGTAACTTAGGCCCTTTATGCCTTCCATATAAACTAAGCTCACCGTCTACGTGGCATTTTTAAAGAATTTTAAATCCACTCGGAATACGGTTTTTTGTATGGAACCTTAATTGTTATAAGTAGTAGTATCAGCCAAGGAGTTTCAACTTTTTTTGGCACTCCCCAACCGTTACGAAAGTCTGAAAAACTGAAGCTTGTCAAATTTGTCTCCCCATAAATTGTCATAAAATGAGATTTGCTTGTTTCTTCGAATGACGAGAAAACTGAATACATTTATGTAAGGTGTCTACATGGTAGCACAATGGACCAGCAGTTGTATCTTAGCGCTCCATTGGACAGTAGTAACCTCCGACAAAAGTAGGGAGTAGTAGTCAACCACTTAGGTGTTCGAAACTTTACAATTAAAGTTTGATAATGCTATCTACCTTCCACCAAAACAAATAAAGATTAAAAATTAATCTTAATGCTTAATGCTTAAAAAATCGTTATTGACTAACGTCAATTTTGGCTTATGTAGGTGTAGTGAGTACATGTTAAAACCAAGTCTTAAATAAAAACAAACAAAATTCCATTTATGTAAAGATTTATCTATCTTGATTTATCTTGACCTTAAGGTTTCAACACTCTATTTTCGTCAATATATCATGAAACTTAAGAAAACATATAATTTCTGTGACAAAACCTCTCCAAACTATATTATATAAAATAAAACCGTGCGTTAACGTCTTGAGTTAGGTCTCTAATTGCCTCCAAACCCAACTTAAACCACAAACAAAACCTCTCTCACCTTAAATAATCTGCCCAGTTACATTAGGTATTATTAGCTTTAAATCCTTCCCTGTAAATCATACACATTCGTCTTCTCTTCTTTCAGATATAAAAGTCTTAGCAGTTTACAACTGACTCCAGACAGTAATTCCACAACTCCGATCTCAACAACTCCCAAAGGACCCCAACAATTACAACAACAACAACAACAGCAACAAGATGTCATCAAATGCAACAGCAACAACAACAATCAGCTATTATCAAAAAGTGCAAGTACGGGTGGTGCTCGTGAAGGTACCTTAGATTCATCGCGCAGTGGCGGCCGAACATCCGGCGATTCAAAATTACCCGAGAAGAAGACCAGACGCCTGTCGCGACCGCGCAGTCTATCGAATTTAGTTTGGGACTTAAGGCCATCCAAAGAGAAGTCGAAGAAGAAATTATACATTCATCATTTCGATCATCGCCAACAGGCGACGTTGTATCTGTAGGATAAAAGGAAATAGATACCTACCTTCATTTTTTAAGGTGAGTACCGCTGAGTGTATCACTGATGGATCCTCTTGATCGTTGTTGTGGTCGTGACCCCTGCTGGAGCTCGAAACTCCAGCTCCAGCCCATCTCCATTTGTTGATCCATTTCCCGTAGTTGAAGCTATTTTTAGAACATAAGTCAGTTGTTGCTTTTTTTTCCTAATGAATACGAAGTTGTGAGATGAACGATGAGATGAACACAAAAAAAAGTAAATACACACACAAAGAGCAAAAAAAAATAAAAAAAAATGTCAGATAAATTGAATTCGCCCGGCTGTTTGGGGGCAAAAATGGGTAAACGACCAACGCAGCAACACAGCTACCACAACCACTTTGGACTGAGTGAGTGAACTCTGCGCCAGGTATTGAACCCTTGTTGTATACCTTTGCTAGTGCAGCACTACTCATTGCATAAATCTTTAGCGAGATTCGCTGGCTTTTCTCTTGGCCATCACCTTACCATCAACAACAGGTAACATCGATGGAATATTATAGTTGTTCTGTGTGTATATAGCGGTGGTGTTTGCACCTACATATAAAACTGAGCCTAGCACAGTCGATCCACTCCATAAAGCAGTTAAGCAAAAAAAAAACACTCGCAAACAAAATGAAAAGCAAACCGGCTGGACGAGATTTATGCTGTTCTTGATGAGAAATAACAAACGCTTCACTTCTTAAGGCGTGGAACTGGTTACGTCTCCGGGGGATGAAGGGATAACAGCAGATCTTCCTTTAAGCATCCAACAGCAGCAGCATACAACCAGTACAAGATTATTGTCAACACTGGTTAAAAATGAACGTGCGCTCAATTGTTGCGCAGCAATCCTTATGTAATTTCGGGTAATTGCGTGTTCTGTGTTGCGTTATTTTCTCAAGGTGGTCAACCTTTTGGGTTCTGCTGTTAACTACTGATTAAATTACTTAAGATCTGATCCTTCAATTTTATTTTCGCTTATATAGAAAGTAGTTTTGTATGTTTTCTAGACTGAGATGGGGTAGTGTAGTAGAAGGGCTTTCGTATCACTTTGATTGTTAAGCAGACGTCAATAAGCCTCAAAAGTCGGGATTCACGTTGATTTTATATGTATGTTGAAAGTATGTATATACTTATGTATGTTAAAGTGAAGCAAACTAAAATTGGTAAGAAAAAACAGTTACTGCCCTAAAGACGTAGCTAAAACTAATCATCAAACAATAGGCAAACCATTTTTCAATTATTTGCCTGGCAGTTTCTGCTAAAATTTGGGTCCTCACAGCCTCGTTAAAATCCACAACTTAACCTAGTAGCTTTGGGACTCTCAGTTACCTTTTCTATTCTAGCCTTAATTGCAGTCTTAGTCTGGCCGCGAAGCAATCAATTATGTTCTATGAGCGCCAATTTAATAATTCTTGGTTTTTTCCAACCTTCTCAAAATTTCAAAATTGCACATCTTTGCAACAAAGCACAGAAGATACGCCGATTTCTTCTATTTTGTCTATTTAAATTGATGTATCTTCCGAAAAGTCAAGTAAAATAACATGCCAATAAATTAATTTAAAAATTGCAATTCGTAAAATTCATTAAAACTTCGTCGTCCACTCAAAATAATGTGGACCCTCTTGATATGTCACTTCAAACAATCTGTTCCACTTAACTTAACATTGAAGCTAATTAAATTTAAATATTCAAACTGAGGACCTACACAATTTCGTTTAACTAATTGGCTGCGGCTCGTGTACGTCCGGTCACATAATTGGCATAAAAAGTCATCTATGTCCAATTTTTTTCAACCAAAATTGAGGCTAAACGTTGTTTATTTATTTATTTTTGGTCTTACTAAATAAACTTTTCATTTTCTTTTCACCTATCTCGAGAGATAATTTTAATGAAGTCATTTTGCTCCTTTTGTGTATTTACAGCTTCCTACTTTATCGCTATGAAAACGACAGACATCCCAAGAACGACGACGTAAAAATACAACAGAAAATAAAATCATCATCCCACACAATCCCAAATAAAAGGACAAAAAAACATGACACGAAGTGCTACTGCGATTCACCCGCCCGCATACCATTATTCACGTGCATCCAACTGGCAAAATCCAATAAGTATACTCCAAAGTCTCTACAAATTTTAACCCGCCACCATTAATCGTGTAAGAGCGACGCGGCGCACTCTCACCAGCATCAGTATTTCCCAATTAAAATATAGGGCACCATCATCATCATCGCCATCATTATAGTCCTCAACAGATGCCTATTGTGTTGTTCGCTGCTTTCGAGGTTAAATTGGCGCAAAAGGAAATCTCTTCATTATCGTCTCCATTGCTGACAACAAATTCGTGAAAATGAAAATTGTCCCTTTCTGCCCGTAACTACATGCATACAATATTCTTGGTATTTAAACCAACCAATAGAAATAATATTCAAGATACATATAACAGTAAATATATTTAAAAATAAATAAAAAAAATTATTTCGAAGCCATATAGCATTCAGGGTTAAATTTAATTTTAAAAATTAAATAATTTGTTTGTTTTTTTATTTCTTTTTGCTAAATATTTGATTTTCTTGGAACAAAATCGAAAGAAATTTTATGAATAAAAGAAAATCATATTTAAAAGCAATTTTTATATATTACAACCGCTTATAACGAAATTTTCTTCAAATTGAGTCTAAGTAAATTTAGACCCTTTTTAGAAAGATGGAAAATAATTTTTCTTTTGTCGTTTTCAAATGAGTTCGAATTTATTTAGTTTGCTTTTTGTGTTGTGGGCACGCTGTGTTTCGAAAGATAATTTCAATTCATCTAAACATTGTTGTTGTTCCATTCATAAGTAATATACTTCTCTTCTCTATAATTTTTCTATAAAAAAACAAGTAATTGTCATAAATTTAAAACTTTCATAAAACGTTTTAAATAAAACTAAATATTTAATTTTAATTTTAAAAAAGAGAAACACTAATGAAAACCCTCTTCAAGTTTATTTTATTTGTTTTGATTTTTTTAAGAATTAATTAAGTTTTCAAGTCTATTTTATTGTGATTTTAATTTTATGGATAAATAAAATTAAAAAAAAAATATATATTTTCTTTTTTAATTTTAAATATACTCATGGTATTTTTATTTTTTTTTCGAAACATATATTAATATTTGGAAACATTTTGTATTCATAACATACTGCCTTTTTTTTAAAATAGTTTATGATTCTTTTTAATATGTTTTTTTTTAAAGTCACATATTTTTGAGATATCTTTATTTTTTTTTTTGCGTATTTAATTATATTGTAGGATTGTAGGATATATAAATTTAGATTATTATATAAAAATATTGTGTGAAAAAATGTGTTTTATTGTCAGTTCATCATGCTGCTCATGATTGATAAATGCAAAATATAAAAATAAAGAAAATGAATGTAGATTTGTAAATGTAAACAATTTACAAGTAAAATTTTTGGTAGTTATTCCAATAAAATGAGAAAAATTAATTGTTTAAAAATTAAATAAATTGTTTTATTTCCACAAACTTGTGGAAGAAACATAAGGTCTGGCAAAATGAAAATTGCTAAAAAAATTAAAAATTAAATCGCTAAATTTTAAAAAGTTTTGTATTTTGTCGGGCATTTTGTTTAAAAAGAGACTTTTCGTTCTTTGCTGTCAAGCATTTCAAATTTTGTTGATGGTGACCTACCAGAAACATAAATTAATAAACAAAGTAAAAAAGAATATACTATATGTGAAATCTTAAATTGGTACATAATTTTACTCACAACCCAACGTGACCGAACGTTTTTTTTATGTTTCACTTGTTAAGGAAAATTGTGTATAACATTTATGTTTATGGTGTGATATCAGCACTTCCACTTAACAGCAGTTGCTAAATGGGTATCATGTAGAGAGAGTAATATGCCATGAAAGGAACTGAACGTAGTAGATTCTTTTCTAAACAGTACTGCCTTCCAATAAAGAAGAGGTACGTTCAGATTTAATAATGGGCTATAGTTCAAAAACTCAGTTGTTCTACTGACAAATGATTCATCAAGCTACTTGGATAAGAGGGAGATTTTCAATCAAAAAAAGTCTCGAAGTGCTTAGATGAGAAAAAGGCTACATATAGGCTGTTTACAAATAAACAAGAATCTGTCCACTGACTAGGACAAAGTGTGTAAACATTAACTCGACGAACGATAAATAAATAGAGAGTCGGCGTAGAATTACGATAGCAAACCTCCCCAACTTCGGATTGGGCTTCAAAACTCCTGACACGAAAAACAAAAAGCATGCTCTACTGAACACTTAACCTGGCACGGAGCGGCGTTCTGGTCGAAAGGAGAAGAAGGACGAGTGGAAAAGAATACATGTGTATTAGTTCAAAAATCCCAAAAGCTTCAATTTTCAGCCAAGAGGATCGTCGAATCTCGGTCGGCAAGTTCGAGACGACAAGGAAGACCGATCACCTGTTTTAAAGACCATGTTATCGCGAATGCCTGACCGCTTATAATGTAAATGTTCGTAAGTCCGGCTCCCGTTGTGATCTGGCCATCGTTTCCTTGCTACATCAACAGGTGGTTGATAATTTACTCTTCCTGTTTCTATATCATTATAATGTAAAAGGTTCACAACGAGAGCTTTGGTGACATTGGGAAAGGAGAGAGAGGAAATACCGATAACCATCTATTATAAATGTTTGCAAATTATAATTAAGAGGGAAAGGGCAATGCGACGATGGCCAAAAGAGGAAAGCGATTGATTTATGTCTCGAAAACCAACAAAGTCAAATTGCCAGACTTACACCTCCTCATAATATTTCAAGTGGCATACAATTTGATAGTTAATAATATGGATTGTTCATGATTTAACATTAATGCTAGAAAGTTACCTTTTCCTTCGTTTCATGCAAAAAGGTAAATTTATTAGCTTTTCCTTTTTTTTATTAGTGATAAACAAGAAAAATTCTGTCCACCTGACATGTATAAAGTTTAGATACTAAAGCGAAAGCCATCGGACTAGATGGCCCTGGTCCGCCTGGCCCTTGATACCATGCAGAGGTGTACAAAGAGTTTCATTGCTTTTTTCAAAATGTTGCACATGATAATATATATGTTAGCAAGCCGACCATTGTCATGTATCAGTGCAGGACGAATGCGGATCCTTCAAAGGTAGTAAAAACACCACCGAATTTTTTAATGTCCGAAAGGTCATCATATCTTCTACATAAAAGAATTGTACGAAAGTCGACAGCCAACACTAGATGTACAGTCTTTGCACAATTACACGCAAATGGAGTTGAAATAAACACAATCAGAAAAACCCAGTTGGCTTTCTATTGAGGCAAAAGCTTTGACTACAGTCTACATCGACTTAGGAGAAGACGACTAACAGGGGCGAACAACGCCGGATTTGTCCAATCACTACACCAAATGAGAATTTGTTGACGTAAACAGATTATCTAGGGGCTATACTTTTTGGGATTTAATCAATCGGTTTGTATCTTATAAGCATTTAAAAACCCTTTACTCGTCCACAAACTTCCTACCTTCCTCAGATATCTAAATCACCCACAATTTGTTGCTTAAAATTTTAAACTCGATAATTCACAACGACGTGCTTGGCAATAATTCGAAATGCCTTCCTCAATTGGCAACGTGTTCAACTGCCAACTCCGACAACAGTGTCACCGCACTCGTTCTTGTCCATTCCCTTTGTATCAATTAACCAGCATACCGGAGCCACATTCCTATAGCCAACATTCCAATTACATACATATATACGTTAATTTGGGAGAATCTCCTCAATCGCCTAGCTATTAACACCTTTCCTAATGTACTCTACCGGGGTAATTTAACTTCTCCTTTGCTCACATCACTGACACAGCATCATTGTTGCCAGCAAATGAATGAAGATTAAGACAAAACCACCTCGGGGACATTACCAGCACGACGAGGTGCGAGGATGCATTTCAATCGGGTCCAAGCTGAGTTTATGCGCGAGCATCATGCATATTTTTCTGGTTTTCGCACCCACAGGCGTCACCTTTACCACTCATCGTCATGGCAGTCGTGCGCATATGGCAGCGCAGTGGTGCTATACCGAACCGACATTATACACAGAATCCAGTTGTTCTGCGTCGGACTATACAGCTCTGAACTCTCGAAGTGTGTTACATGCCAAAGGCTAGGCATCATTTCGGAATATCTTCCTTTTGCGCTATGAAAATTGGAACCAAATACAAAGTCTGCTTGGTTGGCGGTGGCATTGAGTGCCCGGTTATCGGATTTGGTTGTTTGGTCACATCTACTGAGAATCCGCCAGAAGTCACAATTTTTATTTTATCTGCAATTTCACCACCACAACTATCATCATCGTCGTCAGTTCATCAATTGCGGAACTACACTATAATGGCCAAAGCCCAAGTGCATCGCGAGAGTTCAGATGTTGGAATTCGAGGAAAAACCAAATCCTTGAAGTAGGCGATCTATGCCTAGTCGGTGTGATCGTGTTTCGCGCAAAATGATTTCGTTATGGATGACGACCATGGCGGATCATCGATTTACCTTGGTTACATGTTGCTGTATGCATATACGGCAAGGGTTGACCTTTGCTGGCTTGGTTGTGTGTTTTTGTAACCTGCGGGCCAGTTCCAAAAGCGTTACACTCCTTTGCCAAGACGCCAAAGAGGTGGTGACGATGATTTTCAATTTTATTACCAGGCGTAGAAACGAATGCTGGGATTTTCTTCTCGTTTCATATGCTATTTGGGCCTGCAGACATGCATCGTTCTGCTAGTAAAGAGTTTCGATTGATGTTAATTGGTTGGGCTTTATGACACTGGCTTTAGGGAGGAATATGTGATATAAGCGCAGCTATTTGTCAACTAGGCCATAAGAGGATAGTTTGTTTGTTGTTATTTGAAGACAAAGATTTAAGCGGATAAATAGATGGCTATTGTTATTCACTTTATTTTTTGGATAAAGGCACATCCAAGTGGTTAGCAAGAAAATAATATTGCTTATAATCGGATGTTTTAATAAATTTTCTTGTAGACCTTTCAAACGATACGAAAATATTTCCCATTATAAATTATCGGAAATGATCGTTATATAGTAGCGTGCGCAAAATTAGAGACGAGTTAAAAGGCGCGCATTTCCTAATTACCCAACTTCTGTGTTTTTACCCTTTTAGTACTATGACTACTAATCATATAATACCAAAGATTTGGAAGCGGATTAAAGTGGTTATCCCTTTTTAACAGTTTTTAAGAAGTTTAAAGCATTTAATTCAACTTGAAAGCAAGAGTCTTTCTATTATCGGAAATGAGGAAGCAGGCACTGTTGCCGGCAATGGTCTCAGGTACAAATCGATTTTAACCGACTCTCTTTGGTCAGTACCCGACAACATCGCTATGTCCGAGCTGTAGGTCCAACGAGATGGCGCTACATGACTTGTGAATTGGAATTGTGCAACTGGTTCATTTCACGCTATTATTTTCCTTAGGCTACTTAGTCTACGTTGGACGAGCTGGAGGTCAACTTTCAATACGTTATTGCCCGAACAACTCCGTCCATATTTTACTGAAATGATGTGCTATTCCACACATAATGGCATAAATATAGCCCAAAAAACCAAGCCAGAATCAATTGTACATTCCTCACCGATATTGTTTTATTTTAATTTATTTTTAAATCGTCCATATCCAGTTATTCTTTATAAGCATTTGAGAAGAAATCTGATCTATTTTCCGATGAAACATGAAAAATAAATATAAATAAGACTTTATCCGATAGGAAAAAAATCAGTAGACTTTAGGTTCAGTCAAAAGCACTATGACTCACAATTTGTGCTTCATGAGAGTGCATAGTTTCTAAGTGCACTTCCCTGTGTGCATTGAATCGTCAAACACTGGCAGCATTCTAATAGATTTGCCCTACCTAATACAGCAGTCTGTATATCCGTACCTCACCGTACTTCTTTATCACCAGTTAACAGAAAATAAATGCATCTGCAGGCCCAGACATAAGCATTGAGTTAAGTAAATAAAATATATTTATGGATTTTATTAAAAAAACAATTCTGTTAAATACATGACGAGAGTTCGCTTTAACTTTGGATTTTCTTTTAATCCCTCCTGCCCCGTGTAGGTCAGAGACTTAACGCTTGTTTGTTTGTATTTTTGGAGATTGCTATGGAAAATGGCATTTCATGAGGGGTACGCATTAAAACCCATATAATCCTATTTCTCATTTTCAATTCATAACAATTTATTTATAATTGCATTTGTTTTCCACATACATTTTTGGAGCCATTTCTAATGTAACCATCGAGGAGCTTTGAAAAACCATAAACTTCATTCATCTTTCTAAAAATTTTCGATCGAGGTAACCACTACCCTTTCCATATCTCTTAAGCGAAAGTCGTTCAAAATATGACATTTTATTTTATTTTCTATAAAATCATTAAAAAACAGCAATTTTGAATTTATTAATCCCAACATATAACGGAGGTCAGCGTCTACATATATGGT
This sequence comes from Ferdinandea cuprea, assembly GCA_963576555.1. Classification (NCBI taxonomy): domain Eukaryota; kingdom Metazoa; phylum Arthropoda; class Insecta; order Diptera; family Syrphidae; genus Ferdinandea; species Ferdinandea cuprea. The sequence goes on from OY754961.1 coordinate 37,898,503, forward strand.
ATATAAATAAGCCCATTATTTCGTCAACATTAGATTCAAAACGGTTTTTTTCTCAATTGAGGGATTTTCAAACAAATTTGTAGAATTAAGCATAACACAAAAAACATAAATGTTAAAGAATAGGCAAGTTCTTTTATACAAAAATTGTTTTTGCCTTACAAGTCATCAACAAAAAAGTACTGAGATTTAAAAAAGAACGCCAAGTTTATATTGTCATTATTAAAAATCAGTATGTCGGATAAAAATTCCACAGAATACCAATACTTTAACTTTGAAAGCGTTCTATCCACAGTTGATTAATTTTACAGATGGCAACTCTCTATTCGCCATCAAACGCAAACTCATACTCTTTTTACTTCTTATACCCTTAGGATAGGTAATAATATTAATAAATTTTGACACGTAGTTAGTAACACCCTTTAATATTAGTCGTAGACCGCTAAATGCGTATATATTTATGATAAATCCCCAAATCTATGACGACTTAGCAATGTCCGTCCGTTCTTCACCAATTTTTATTCCTTTAAATTTAAGCTAGGAAGCTGAATTTTGGAACATACTTCCTAAGTTCCCGAAATGATAGAGTGTAAAATGAATGTTGATACTCTCGTTTTATTTGCTAACGAACCTGGAACCAAAACGTGGCGCTTAGAAAATCTGGGTATGAAGGCATGGTAAATAGTAATGTGAAACTAACTATGAACATGTGAGTTGGGTTTAAAATAAACTGAAAATCGTACTGAGTACGGAAATTCTAGAACAGTAATTCTAGATTCACCAGTCCAAGCCTAAGCTCAACAATTCTAAAAACGTAATTCTTAATACATTTGCAATAAGTATATTTTATCATTTGTATTCCTATTTGTTTCATAACCACATCCGGATCGAATCAAAAGCGATAAAATAAAATGCAGCTACATAGATTATGCACATGCATATTTAGGTAAGCTTTCGTATAACATGCTTTAGGAGCTTGGCAGATAAAGCAATGACAATGACAATCAACAAGAAAGATTTAATATTGGTGATTTTCTTTTGGAATGTTCATGCTGGTACGTATTTATCTAAAAGTCTGAGAGTAGCAGTGAAAGTGAATAGTGAGCTCAGCCCATGATTGCTTTGATATACTCGGCAAAATAGTTGGCAATCCACTAATGGTTCGTAACCACCACATCTGGGTGAAACGTCGCTATATCGTTTTATTGATGTAAAGAACCTGTCCATAATGAATCAACTAGTAATAGTCGATCATGAGTATTAAACAATTTTTGGATTAAATCGTATCCACAACTCTTGGCAAACGCTATGGACGGTCATAATTCACACTTGGTTCACCACATGTGGGTGAAAAGCCTTGAAACTAAAGGTCGCTTAGTCATTTTTTGTTTTTTTATTTAAAATAAATTGCGTAATTTACATTACAGATGACAAAAACGCATGTCATGTTAAACCATCGTCAACTAAAATCCCGGAACAGCTTCCTACTACTATTTGGGTCTGTTGATTGCGCATCTCTGTATAACTCGATTTCCTTCAATACTAACCTTCGTATTTGCGTTGTCCTCTTTTTTTTATCTGTCATCATACCGCACTTCTTACGGCTCTTACGAACCAATATCCCGTATGCTGCGGAGAGTCACCATACGATTTTAACTGCAGTACTTCCCGTCTTAAACTCAATCTCCTTCACCAATCTTATTTTTTAAGACTTAGTTTAGTTTTAGTTCTTTAGTTTTAGGGGTTCGCCTACCCAAATTATGGTAGAGATGCTAATGGTTTGTGTTGCGCAATATGTCAGTGCCCCATCAAATGTATCATAATGTATCATAATCCAATAATTCAAAAGTGCATTAACCTTCGATTGGTATCTCTCAACTAACGATTTTATGGAAACTTTTTCAGGCCTACTTGTAAAGTAAAGTAACAAATTATATCCTTTTCAAATGGACACATATGCTATTCCGTCAAAATGAATAACAACCCCCTTTTCCTTTTGCTTGGAACCCATATATAAGTTCCTCTCTTTTGCATTGGAAGGATAGAATAAATCGTATTTCCGCTCTCATTACCATGCGAATGAGTAATGAATGCATGGAAAATCTAATAACGTAACTATTATCATCAATCTTTAGAAAACTGCCGAACGAAATTCGACCCCTCCCGCACCTCACTCTAATAGTATTCAAATAGAGTTTTACCGAGGTTGGATGAAGTCAAACTACATTGAACGTTGTTTTCGCGGCACTTGGTCATCAATTGTGAGTACCTATATTTACTTTTTTGGCTGACTTTACCTGGTTGCAGAAGAAGCAAGCAAGCACATGCGCCTACTCCAACTCTATTCCTAATCCCATTTCGATTTTTAGACTCCGGTGGAGGTCGTAATCTTAGCGGTGGTGCAGAAAGATGAAAACATTTGCATTGTGCGAATTTCCGAAATCGATTTATCAAAATTCATCCAATGGAGAAAAATAAAAGCAACTGGAAATCATCACGGATCCTGTGAAGTAGAGCTTCTCCATCATCAATTGACTTAGGCTCTCTCTGGTACAAATGCATATGGCAGAGTGGTATAGATATAATGTGAATTAAATGAAATGAATTGCCTAATTAATTTATTAATCAAAGCCAAGTTTAGAGAGAGACGAATGAAGCCCAGAATCGATGGGTTTATATATGTTATACAATAGGCGCTGCAAGAAAACATCTTCGGAAAAAAAAGATCAAAGCCTAAAAGCTTTTTTATGAAAAAATAGAGTGAGCTGTCTTCTTATCTTCACCTGCAGAAGAAAGGGCTATAATGAGGTGTTTCTCTAAGGGAATAGCCAGAAGAACAGGTGATCGGCAGAACCGACTCTTTGTTAAAGGTTCTGAAAAGATACTTTACACGGTTTCCTGTTTTCTGCAGTCGCTTCCTTGAAGAGATCTAAACACACTTTAACGTGGGAAGGCTTTAAGGTAGATGTCTCAATGGTGGAACAGGCATGTATATCTGGTAATACGCGAAGTGCGGCCTAAAGGCCACTCTAAATGTTGGACGTAAGAGCAACGTTAATACGTTAATATATTGCTGGAACCAATATTAGTGAATAGTTTTATGATCTGCTGGATGGAGTTTGTCCGAAAAATAATGTCAAAGTTGTGCTTGGGGACTTCAATGCTAAAGTCGGAAAGGAAAACATATTCAGCGGATTAGTTAGTAAACACGCTCTCATAAAACAACAACAAATAACGATTGCAGCAACTTGTAAAGTAGATATAGGTTTCCAAAGCTAAGGATCCATACAGCAACGCGGCGCTCTCCAAGGGGAAGAAAATTAGCTGCGTACTGCGATTTGGGCGCCTTACCTTCTCAAGAACCAGTATCGCTTCACACTGTATAAAAGATTGACTTAGCTTTTTAAAAACCGTAAAAATAACCAGAATACCGGCTCTGAAGGTCCACCATCTAGATTCGTAATTCGAAATTTCGCTAAAATAATTCCACAATCCAATTATAAATCCACAACATTTATTAAGTTTCATATATGGGCCAATGAATAATTATTTCGAATTCCAACCTCAAAATAAAATAGAATATAAGATGAAATGCTTTATTTATAGTTTTTCAGAATTCGTGAATAATATGTTGTTTTCGTTTGGTAATCCGGGAGAGCTCTCCGTTCCGGGGTTTCAATTGAACAAGCAAACATATTTCATTTAAATTTGAAGTGAATTTTTCGTTGTGTTTGTGTAAATGTATTTCCAATCGCCTCACTGTCAATCAGATGACGACAAATGGCATGGAAGACAAATAATATAGAAATGTATATGTTATTTGTAAAATTTTTAAAAATTACAATACAAACTTGGCGTTCTTTTTAAGATCTCTGTACTTTTTGTGGCAAAAGGCAAAAGCGATTTTTGTATATGAGAACTTAACATTTATGTTTTTGGTGTGATTTCAATAATTTTTGCAAAGATTTTTTTATACATGGCAATTTTGGAAAATTTTAAAATTGTGGGAATTTTTACCGAAGGTAAACGCCCTTTTCGAGGAAAATACAATTTTTTTTATACATATCGTTGATTGCCTTAAAAACTGTAAAATGAAGTCAATACGCAGTGTTTTATTTGCTTCGATGTTTGGTCTTCAAATCCTACCTCAACGTATAGTTTTATAACTCTAAGCCTTTTGGGTGCAAAGTTAAATGGAACATAAGCAATATTTTATTTTTTCCGTATGTGTTCTTAAGAGCCGACCCTCCTGTAAAAAATCATAATTGCAAGTCTTTTGTGTACCGAGTTAAGAGAAGTGGGTGGCTGCCAAGGCCCCTGTATAGAAAATCACAGATGTTAGATTTTTCCCTGAGTTTTCTCCGCAAGCCATTTTAATGTGCCAAATCTGCCATTTCTACGATGATTAGAAGTGCTCTATAGTTTTGATGATCTGTCAGTGGTCCTGAAAATTGTATGACTCTCGCTTTGTTGTAAGTGAAGTTAGAAGGGAAGAACAAATACCTCGTTACCCAGAAAACTACACTTGCTATGTAGAGATGCATTTGTATTGCAAACAAATTTTCGAATCCAATGAAAAATACATTTTATTAGTTTTCAAGTCACAGATGATTTAGCGCATTATGGGTAGGTTAAGCAGTAGACGGCACTGTCGGCCGTTTTAAGTTCGGTTGGCATAAGCTTCCGATTATTTTAGATAATTATAGTTCAACATTAAGATTTTTTAAATGTACATCCCAATATTAATCACAAACCAAAGTCTACTATAAATGTTCTTGTTAAAACCTACTGTATCATCAATATCAGAGGTTAAGATTTTGAATATCCACGAAGAATCCTCTTTATCCTCAGCATCATCAGCCAGAATAAAAATCTCTTCCTGGTTTTATTTATAGTGGGGGATACTCTATAAGGGACATGCTTGTCTGCTGCACTACTGCAATCCGAGAGTGCCAGTGTAGAACGGTTATATAATTTGTTTTCCGCCATAATTCATCAAGAGGCGACAAGAATATTTTACTTCTAAATTATGTCTGAGATTTCTTCTTCCCTTTTGTTGCATTACCAACCATTCCAGCACAAGTTGAGAAACTTTGAAATTGTATCCGTGTTGAAACCGAAACCGACCGGAGATGGTGAAGTTCGGACCTAAAGGCTATTTTTTGTTGTGTATTTGGTTAGCTGAGGTCTTATGCAGTGTGCAGGTTGTTATATTGCATTTTCATATTTTCATATTAATTCGCTGCGCGCAACTGTGCCTGCACACACATTAGAAGCATCTTCTAGGAACGTGGCCAACATGTCCTCGCTCTCTGTATAGATGGTGGTCCATTCGACTTCATGGCCACCTACATACAAACATATATCCAGTGGTGTTGGATTTGGTTTTCCTTTTCGGACACAGAGTTGCAGTACTCAATAGAAGGTAATGCTTGAGCACTTCATATTAAAGCCTCCAGCTGTAATGATGATTAATTGAGTAAACGTCAGAAACGTGATGATATCGTAGTGATTTCCAACTGTTAAGCATTTTGAGATGAAGCGTTCCGCAAGAAGTATTATGACTATGAGATATGCACAACCAATTCAAGAGATATGCAAAGTACATACATACATCCGGATCCGGTTCCTAGCAAAAGGTTAATCTTTTCCCACAGCTTATATCACATTCGCCTAAACGTTGTGACTAATTTAGATTTCGCACATTGTAGGTACATATTATACTTGTGGAACGCATTGCGTACTCAGCTATGGCAGCTCGATGAAAGAAAAATTACAGAAAGCGCATGACATAAAGTTTTTGCAGCGCCGCGTGTCTATTAATTATAGCCGGCGCCTGAGGCGCCTTCGTGTACGAACGTAAATCTGATCCTAGTAATTCTTCAGGTCTCTCTAGGCTTACGTGACGATTTCGGTGCTTCGCGCTAGTCATGCTAAAGAAATACTACACTGCAATGACGTGCAATCCAAGCGAACAGCAAGAAATAAATGGAAGAAGACAAATTCCTCAAATCAATTGTTGAGAAGAGTTGTAACTTTGCCAATACAAAAGTCTAGATAGTTCCGTGATCTCGTATGAGACAGGACGGGAGATGAGTCCCCATTTAATGAGTGTAAAGGCCACATGCCAGTCACTATATATTTAGTTGCAAAAGTAACTAAGTACATATATATATGCATATGTTGAATTTAACTGACATTTAAAGGGCCCACGGTCGTAATCGCAATAATACATCGTGCGTGACGCAAAAGATACACGTCACATACACATGGAATGATATTGAAAGGGGATAATTTTTATGGCATCAATTATGTAATTTATTGGGGGCAGCATAGCGCCTACAAACATAGACAATGGCGTGTCCTTTAGTTGGACCCTTTTTTACGCTGTGTTCTTATAGTTAATTGGATAAAATAGGAGGATCAAGTTGAGTTCCAGAGAGCGGTTTTAATTTGCAAAAAGATATAGACACGAGAAGGAAACAAACAATTTTTAATAATATGTATTTGCCGACCGGCAAAGTATTGTTAATAGGTGAATGGCACGAGTACGGTAACTTAGGCGCCCACAAATTGAAAACTGCTTTTTTGTAGAATTGTATTGAATTTGTGAGAATAACTTACAAAAAGTGAAATAAACAGTTATTAAATTTTGGCGCCAAAGTTATCGTACTACATATAGGCAAGATTACGAAATTTATCCGACCCAATGAAATCTTTAGAGGTCATCCTACAACTGTCACAATTTTGTTTTTTTATCGGGTTGGACGCCGAATTTTCGGCGTATGAATATGAATTTTCGAAAATTCAGTGCATTATACCAATTATATCAATTCTTCGATGTTGTATATGGGATTATTTTCTAAACATAAAAAACCGTAATAGCGACATATGCAAGTTATACATAAAAAATAGCTAAATAGCTTCGAGGCTGAATGTAGCGTGAGTAAAAGCTCATGGAAAGCGGCATGAAATTATTGATTTGCATACCTTAATAAAGGAAGTGCTCAATTTTGTAATAGGCTGGAGCTAAAAAAGAAATTAAAAATGTAAATTAGTCTTACAATTAGAGAATTATTTAACATAATTACTGAGGAAGAAGTGTTACGATGAAATATGTAATGTCAGAGAAGAAACGAAAAACATTGTTATATGAAGTGACGTGCTGCACCGAAATTTCGCAATAGTCCTCAGGCGCAGTTAATGAATACGACGGCAAACTCGCTGTTAACTAAAGAGACAGAAACTGTGGATATTTTTTTAATGGCTTACGCTACCTTGCAAACTTTTTTTGAAAACTGTTTAATGACATACAAACTCCTTAACGCATGTTAGGTTTATCCGGACGGCCTGCCGAAATTTGTTAAGACAGAACAGTTGAATCCCACAGAGGAACCCGTAGAGATGCAGTAAATAAAAGCAGAAAGTCATGATCTCTTAATTTTGATCTTAACCATCTGTTATCGCAACTTCCTCGGAAATATGTATATAAGAAGAAGTTGAAAAACCTTATTGGCCAACCAAACTACAGTAATAGAATTATATCTAACTCAATTCAAAAGATTCGTAATATTGGCTAACAGCTTGAATCTTTCCAAATTAATTTGCATTCAGGGATACATGACTATTGCGGCCGGGTGCAAGCCAAACCAACACCAACAAAGAATTTTAAAATAGCAAAAACGAAACCACCACCAATCAATGACAACTTGTTAACAGTAACTTTAATGAATTGAAGAACTAGTACTTTAGGTCAGGTCGTACAGGTACAATAAGTGAAATATTCTGAGTGTTTTGAAAACTGCCAAATTTTCTTGAAAAACTTGAAAATATATGACAAAAGATAGAATTTGCACACTTTTCAGTCGACTAGCTATATAATTACTCACCTGTGGTTAAAAGCAAATGTTGAATGATGCCATTCCACTGTCGATTCCAGTTTTACATTAAACATTCTCAAATGTGATGAATGGAAACATAAGACTACATATGTCTGCCATAAAAAATGTTTCCAAGGCTTTAACATTTACTAGACCGACTCTATACTAAATGCATAGGTGCATTAGACAATCGGGATCGTGTCTACAGTTGTTTCGATTCCACATATTTTCCTAGGAACAGGTTTGTAATCTGGGTAGCTTCAATATAAGAGTAATTTTCAAGGATGATTTGAACGGCACGGAGCTCTGAACTGACAACAACAACATTGTTTTATTTTTTTTTTGTGTTTGATTTAAAACACTTAATTTTATCTGCTTTGTTTTTAGGTAGACATCGTCGGAAATGACTCTATGACGCACCGTCACTGGTTATATGTTCAATTTTCAATTCAGTCAAAATCGCTAATTCACCTTTGGTTTATACCAGCAGTCAGCAACAAGCGGATCGCGGTCCATTTGCGGAACGTCAAATATTTTTGAATATACCTACCTACCTACCTAGAATACTTTTGTTAACAAATTCCAAAATTTTGCTTTGAAGATAGCTAGTGCATGTAGTACCAATGCTCCAGCCCACATAATTTTAACCTTAAATCTGGAGAGACAAGACAAGACGCTAACTGGAGCGTCTAATTGGTTGAGGCCCAGGTTCACTCTGAACTGTAGCTCTGCCTAAGTAAGTAGAATATGCCTCCCTATATATAAACATATATATAAAATAGCTTGTGGGTGCAGTGGCATAGTGGTTAAGTGCGTTGGACCACTAAGCGAGAGGTCGCCGGTTCAAATCCCGACCTGTACCACCTGAAAGTTTTTATTCGCTGCCCCACCTCTTGCGAACGTCTGACAAACATTCCAGAGTAAGAAATGTTATAAGAGAAGCTTTCTCAAAAATAAATTGCCGTTCGGAATAGGCATTAAACTGTAGGTCCCGCCATTCGTGTCAAAAATATAACTTCGCACACACAATGGTTGGAGAAGCTAGGCTTTAGGTCCTGTATGGGCCGCTTACGCCTAATATTCACTTTTTTATAAAAGCTAAAAGATTTCTTCTTTAAACTTCATGAATCTGTATCTTATTACTCGTATGTAAACCCAGTACCTAAGTTGTGCATGTGCTGTGAAAACTTATTAAACCAGTGGTACAACTTTTAGTTGATGTACCTTCCGGAAGCTACCGTTCTGAATTAATATTTAAACATAAGAAAAGGCTACAGTCCGCTTGGGGCGAACAGTATGATACCCTATCCATATCCCTATATACCCCAAAGAAAATGCATTAAAAAGATGATGGATAGCATTTTATTAAGTTCTATTAATTAAAAAAAAAAAAAGGTTTTTTTTAAAAAAAAACGCCCCCAAAAAGTGGGCGTGGCCAAAAACTTTGTATGGGCGATATGTTGGAAAAAATATTGGGTAAATATTTTGTTAAACAGTTTTTTTCGCTTTCTGTGAAAATTTTCGAAGAAAACAGCATTTTAGTCAAAAACGCCCACAAAAAGTAGGCGTGGCAAAAAACTTTATATGACAAACTTATAAAGTAGGGTAGCGCCTACATATCTTGTGAAGGTTGTAACACTCTATCTCTCCAACTTTAGCTTTAAAACGGTTTTTTCCAAATTGTGGGCGTGGCAGTGGGCGTATTCAAAAAAAATTTACACTTAACCATTTCGGAGCCCTAGGGAATATGTGGTCCAAATTTCCGCTTCCTAGCTTAATTTTAAAGGCCTAAAAATTGCGTACGGACGGACGGACGGACGGACATTGCTAGATAGTCTTAGGATTTGGTCCTGATCATAAATATATATACTTTTATGGGTCTACGGCGAATATTAAGGGGTTTTACAAACTATGTGTCAAAATTAATATACCCTTAGGATAGGGTATAAAAAGTATTTTAACACTGCCGGTAATGAAATTTTTGGAAATTTGTTTACTTAGAAACGATGATATATTAGAAATTATGGATGGTTTTAAGTCTGTAACTCACAAAATAAATGCTGACGTTTCTCAAGGCCCCGTCCTATCTCCAACTGTTTTTTTAATTTTTCTAAATTATCTTTTGTCTGCAGGCGAGTAGCGGAATGGCAATGTATTGCAAAAACGCAACAGTTTTATTAGTTCCAATTCGGAACTATAGAAAAGTAACGTCTTAAATCTAAATGCAAGTCCAGTACGGTGTCAGCAAATACAACAACTACTACAACTCTGCTGATAAGTTTGGTAGGTTAACATGGGTAAATGCTGAAGCACTAAAATATAACAGAATTCACTCGACATTCCTGGATAACATTGAAATATACATCCAGTGGCGTGGTGCTCATATAAGATGTTTCCTATGGATTATACTCTCTACGGAAACACACACTCATCATTGTCTGCCAATTCCCCAAGCGGACATTAACAGTTTTACCACTTGGTGTGTTAAAAATGGGTTAATTTTGAATCCATCTAAATGTCAACATATGACATTTTCAAGAAAACGTATTCCTCCATTTTTCATTATTCTTTATCTGATCATATGCTTTGTCTTGTTGGTAGTTTTAAAGATCTTGTAGTTTTTTTTTTGACCCCAAACTTAACTTTATATGTCATATTAACTTTATTGTTAATAAATCAAACTCCATGATGGCCTTTATTAAGAGGTGGTCTAAAGAATTTGACGACCCCTACGTTAGTCAGTCTTTGTGCAATTGCTTCGTCCGTCCGCATCTAAAGTATGCTTCACAGTTTAAACCCCTTATTATAATATTCACTCAATCCGAATTGAAGCTATTCAACGTAACTTTATTCATTTTACCCTTTACTACTTACCAATACACATACCTATATATGTATAAAATTTAACAGATTATTATAGCAAACAACACGTTCGAACAATGGGCAATACTTTAAGTTTGAAAAATCTATTTTAACATCGAGCTGTGTTGCACGTGATATTTTGCATTTTTATATTCATAATATTTCTGCTAATGCACACGTTTTAAAAACTCATTATTATCAATAATATTTTTAGCTGTGACAATAAATGCATTTTTCACTTTTCCTATAGAGTGCAATTCTTTTGACGGTCGACTTATAACTTTAGGAAATAAAATAAGTTAGTTTTCACCCACTTTTGAAACAAAAACTAACATTGAAGATAACCATGAAATGGCTCAGAGTTAAACCAGCTTTTCTACATATGTATACAAATATTGTATGCTGTTATTAAAAATGCATTCATTACACCGATAAATCAAAATAAGAGCACTTGCCTATAAATTGAATAGACTTTTATTAAACTTGCCACATTGCTTTTAATATATCAAATGAGAAAGATGTCTGAGCTGCTATTTGCATTTTTAGTCCTGATATGTGCTATCGTTGCTGGAAGTGGAACTAAAGGTTAGTAAATTTGTTAATTTAAATTAAGTTAAATTATGATTAGTTTTCCTATTTTGGTACCTAGATGGAGAACCAATGGTCGCCACTGAAAATTGCTGTGGTCCAAGTGAAGTTTACCTTCCACAAGGATTAGCTCCGAACTGTGATACACTTTGTGATCAAATAGCAAAACAATGCACAGTTAACCATATACAGCCCCCATCGGGGTGTTACTGTCTTCCGAGTTTTGCCAGGAATTCTAGTCATGATTGTATACCGATAAGTCAGTGTCCCATTATGTGTATAACTTTGGGGCAATAGGACATTTTTCAAAGCTAACACAAATACTTACGCCATATCTTTCACCCAGACTTCGAGTTTCTTTCAAATTGTGGAAAATATAACAATAAAGTGCAGACTAGATATAATTATATAATTAGTTAATTGAAAAATTACTGTAAAGGTTTTTTTTAATTTGTTTTTGTGGTGGTTTGGGTTCATTTGTGGGTTGCCATAAATCCATAGGTACTTTCTTCTCGGTTTCTTGCTGAGTATTTGATATGCATTTTTAAATACATATGATTCACACTTTAAGTAAGTGTGAATTACTTCCGCAAAATCCTCACTTCGAAGATATTAACAATGAAACTGTTTGCCCAAGGTCTTTACTATGACTTTTTCAAAAATTGATTAATACCCGCCATTTACAACAATTATTTTAAACATTGCAATGTACCGATAACGAACTTGATATAGAGCTTAAATTTGTCTTCCCCTTACGCACTTATGTAAAAGAAAATAAGTCATTAGGGCAACAGATGCTTTATGCCATATGCATAGGGCAACAGATGCCTTTCCAAAGCAGTTAGATATGATATACTAAGTTCTTGTAGTTATATTAGTATTATTATAGTTCTTTAACATTGAACAAAAAAAATAATTTTAATTAATGGGACAATTACTCATACCAACATTTTTATAATGAATTCTCCTTGTGTTATGTAGAGAGAACGCTTATCAACGGGAAAAATCACAGGAATATATTGTTACTATATCACTTGTATTTAAAATGATAAAAAGTTATTCTATTTAAATAACCATCATTTACTCATTTGGCTTAATTTTCCTCTCGTATATTGTAACTATTTACTTGTGACGTAACACAAATCTCTTCGTCATCAATTCTGCAGAATAATTCACAAATAATTTGGCAAACTGATTTCCCACTAATTTCAAATAATATAACTATTTATTTTATCTCCAACATATTACAGAATATCGCACTTCCTTTATTACTGTATGAAATTAAAGTCGCCTTTAATCGCGACTGTATAATATAAGTACCGTTGGAGTACTGAATTATCTATCATCTACTGCAATCTATTATCTATTCTAGGTGTAACTTCGATTTAAGTCAAAACTATTAAGATTCTGCAGTAATCCTTTCTTCAATCTAGATGGCGTAGTAAACTTAAAGTCCATAAAAGTAGCCTCAGCCTTGAAACTAAAAAAAATATATATATATTCCTGCACCTTTTTAGGTCATGATCTACCTATATATATTCCAAATTTAAGCTTCGTAGGCCCTACAGTTTCCGAGTAAATTTGGGTCAGACAGAAACGCAGTGCAGAGGACAGAAAATTAACTCGGCTTTGTGTTATATAAATACATTTAATAGTTAACGTAGAGCTAAAATGACGCATTTATCAGGCCAAATGTTCAACATTTCAAATTTGAGTTTTAGATCATATCAAATATGTCAGCACGTATTTGAAAAATTTATTTAAAATGTGAAGGTTCAGTAAGAACACAAATATTATTTTTAATTTTTTTGTTGTCCTATAATGTTAAATTTCGTTGTGGATTATTTGGAAAAATCAGTGCAAAAGAAAAGAATCGAGAACTTTTCCTTACTGAGTTGGATTGTAAGCTGTAAGTAATGCGTTTGAATCAGCAACGAATAAGTTTCAATGGGCTATCGACAGCGTCTTTGAGTAGACAAAATCTTTAACGAAACTTAACTAACGAGCTACAAATTTTTACTGTCTAAATATAAATTAGCTAAAATGCATTAGCTGCTTGGCAGATTTACCAGACTTATCTTGCAGAGCAAGCTGCTTTTGTACAAGTTCTAAAACCGGGTTGGACGTATTAGCAATATTAACCTATACCTAACATCATTTAAATTCGCGCAATAAGATTTAACCGCGTGTTTTTAGACGCATAATCTCTAAATATGAGTTTTGATGCAAATCCGTCGAACCGAGACAGACCAACGGCAGACGAACGGACTTTTTCGGGCTTCTCAAAAGTGAAACGAGAAAGTTCAAAAAGTAGTCTCATATGCAACACAAGATCTGTAAGATCTTATTTCTAACGAAATTGGAACTACGACAATTAACGATGTAGTCAAAATGTTTCATAATAATTATTGGGATTTACAAAAATAAAATAAAATACTGATATTGATTGTTCATTTATTGCTTTCTGGTTAATTTGTATTTTTCAAATTTCAAGCCATTAGCTATCCATCTTTATGTATCAAAGTCATTTGACTTTTTCTTTAATTCATTCATTATAAAAAAAAATTCCAATTATTCACTTTGGAAAGCTGTAAAAGGCACCAAAAAGCCCAAAATCCGCGCGCCGCCAATAAAAATAAATCAAAATGAATGGGCAAGGGAAGACAAAGAAAAAACGGACGTTTTTGCCGCCCATCTCGAAGAAACCTTTATGCCGAACGATGGTCAAGCGGCTCACGACAGTACCAATAGTGGGACGGAAACACTAGGGGAACAAAAACGTGAAATTGAATCTCTAAAACCTTAGAAAGCTGCTGGTTATGATTTGATCACCGGAAAAGTTCTCAAAATTCTACCTAGAAAAGCATTAACTAAGCTTCTATATATTATAAATGCTGCGCTCAGATTAAAACACGTGCCGAGCCAATGGAAAGTGGAGAAAGTCATTATGGTTTTAAAACCAGGAAAACCGCAAAATGTAGTAAAATCGTATAGACCAATTTCGCTTCTCCCAGTCATATCCAAAGTTTTCGAGAGGATATTACTAAGGCGACTACAACCGGTAATAGAAGATAATAATCTCATCCCTGACCACCAGTTTGGGTTCAGAACCAAGCATTCGACGATTGACCAAGTGCATAGAATTACAGACGTAATCGAGAAAGCATTTGAAGAAAAAAAGATAAGCGTATTCCTTGACGTCTCACAAGCGACGGCTTAAAATTCAATTTACGACAAGATCTCCCCGTAAGTCTATATGATATGATTCGACGGACTGGCAGATCGCCCTCAAGGATACTAAATCTGTTCACGTGAATTTCACGTATAAGAAAACTAATGACTTGCAAATTTTTCTAAACTTGGCCCGAATACCCTTTGCAAACGAGGCCAAATACCTGGGAATGACACTCGACGCAAAGCTGAAAAGGAATTCGCACGTTAAGAACTCGATATGAAATATAGAGAAATGTACTGGTTACTCGAAAAACATTCCCAGCTCAGTACCGAGAACAAACTGCTTTTATACAAGCAAGTGCTAAGGCCGGCGTGGACCTACGGTATACAACGTTGGGGTTGTACCAAGAAAACAAATGCTAATATTTTACAAACTTTTCAAAATATAGTGATTAGAGAAATTGTTCAAGCTCTGTGGTATACTAGAAACGACGATATCCAAATCTAAATCTGACACTGCTATGAGCACGCGCTCGCTATCCTCATAGTGTCTTTGAAAGATTTTCACCTACCCTCAGAAAACAAAAAAAAACATTATTGCTTTATATTACTGTCATATCCGCCTTTGGACCAGTGTATGTTGTCTTAATTTAAATTAATAATAAGGTCAGCATCGAAGGTTTCCATGTCACCATGAGATATTATCGATAGCATAGGTGCCGACACTGAGCATATTAATAATCCTCCGATATCCGCTTTCTGTTTAAATCTTTAAATAGTTTTATGAATTAATTTGTCAACCCCTTTGCAGGATGATTGCATTGCATCGGTCGGAAGACGGTGAGGACCCTCAACCAGTTACCGCGACGCCCAGGCGTCAGTGATACCTTTATTTATTACCCTAACCCATCATCACCTTCACGGTAGCTGTGCGCCGCGCCTTGGATACGTTTTTATAATACGTTTCATTTATTTTGTTATATTGCAAAACACGCTGTCGACTGACCTATCAGAGGCCACTTCCGAACTCTGGACACTGAACACACATATCGAATGCACCTGTTTAGGACTTAACAAAAATTACTTATCATTAATATGCCTTGTCGTCGTAATTGCATGACAATTCCCCATATTCCGTGCATCACGTACCTATCATGAAAAGCCGAACAAGCAAGAAACCACCAAACGAAAAAGACGAACGCACGAAATCTCAAGCAAACCCAAGTAAAAGGAGTTAATAGAGCTTTGCACTTTAGAACCGCTAGCAAACATGATATACATAGGCCATTGTTTTGCGGTGCGGTCTCCCTAAGGCACTGCTGGGCAGAGAAATCTCATAGAATCATCGTCATCATAGTAGTTGTCGTCGTCGTCGCCACATCAAAACCTCCTGTATTGTATGCGTGTACATATGCCCTATTTTGAAAGGCCAAACTTAAGTAGACACTCCACTACAACATAGGAGAACCGACTTTCAGCCAGCGGCGTCGGCGTCGGCAGCGGCGTCGGCGGCGGCGACACCGCACTCCATTTCTGCGGTGAAGATGCGGCAGCGCAGTGTCCTCCGTCGTCAGCGTTGTTTCTTTTGGCCATGATTGATGGTTAATCTGCAATAGGAATCGGTGTGTATCCAGTTTTCTTTATTACTGGTATCGATATCTATGGGGACCATTTCGGTATAATTGATATTGGTAAGTAATTGCATATAAGTACAAACACACATACGGATACACGGTCCATGCAATGTATAAATAATTCAGGCCATGATCTTTCGCTTCGTCTATTATATCATCATTTTAATGTTAACAATTTGTGTGTAGCACACGGCTTGGGATGGAGTTTTCTATTGGCCGCCTGTCGATCCGCGGTCTGCTGTCAGTCGGGGCTGATGCTGTAGTGCCACTGAACGTTTACATTGTTGTTTTACAATACGGATTTTATTCGGCTAGCACAACATCATGTTGACTTATGGACTGGGAAGCGCCGAAGTTGGGTGCTAGGGATCATCTTTATAGGATGGGTTCATCATATTTTTCTCTTTTTATTTTTTTAATATAATGGTTAATTTGAAGCTCCACGATGACATTAAGTTGATGATGTGATATCGGGTTGAAAAGGTGCTGATTGTTTGTAAATTCTTTAAGATTGTAACAAGTGGACTTGGTCAAGTGGGATTGCGATTGGTGCGCAGTTGCTGATAAAGGTAATACATGCTTACTATAATAATCTCCAACTTATGGCATTCGTTTTTAGCCTAGTTTAAGCCTAGTCATGCTATACAGATGTTCAAACTGACCTTTATCAGCAACTGAACACCAATCGCAATCCCACCAATCGCAATCCCACTTGACCATCTGTATAGCATGACTAGGCTTAAACTAGGCTAAAAACGAATGCCATAAGTTGGAGATTATTATAACGGGTGATCCAAGTAGAGATACTTTTTTCAATAGCCTTTTTTGACAGATCACGTGTGAGTCGTGTCATGCTGTCATGTTATTTTTGTTTAGTATTGTTTGGCATTTCATAATGGAAAGACTTACGCGTGAACAACGTTTACAAATTGTTCAACTTTATTATGAAAATTCACGTTCTGTGAGAAATGTGTTTCGTGCACTTCGCTCAACTTATGGTCAACATAATCGGCCTACTGAGCGTACTATTCGCAACACCATCACCCATTTTGAGACCCAGCATTCATTATTGGATAATATTCGACCGAATAGACCACGTCCAGCACGCTGTGAAGAAAATATAGCGGCCGTAGCTGAGAGTGTACACGAAGACCGTAGAGAGTCGATTCGGCGCCTTTCGCAGCAACTCGGACTGACGTATGGAACGACTTGACGCATTTTACGTCAAGATCTTAAATTGAAAGCGTACAAAATACAGCTTGTGCAACAACTGAAGCCGCTCGACCTTCCCAAGCGACAGCGCTTCGCTCTATGGGCTCTTGAAAATTTCCAAGAAGATCCGACGTTTTCGATGCAAATTTTGTTTAGCGATGAGGCCCATTTCTGGCTCAATGAGTATGTAAACAAACAAAATTGCCGCATTTGGGACAAAGAGCAACCTGAAGAGATTGAAGAACTGCCACTTCATCCAAAAAAAACAACGGTTTGGTGTGGTTTGTGGGCGGTGGAATCATCGGTCCATATTTCTTTAAAAATTATGCCGGTGCGAATGTAACCGTCAATGGCGACCGCTATCGTTCCATGATAAACGACTATTTGATGCCTGAAATTGATGCTCGTGATCTCGGCGACATTTGGTTTCAGCAAGACGGCGCCACTTCCCACAATTTGACGTTTTGGGCCGGTCGATTGGCCACCAAGATCGTGTGATATCACACCGTTAGACTTTTTCCTGTGGGGATATGTAAAGTCAAAAGCGTATGCCGACAAACCCGCTTCGATTCAGGCCTTGGAGGAAAACATCACGCGTGTCATTCGCCAGTTACCAGTCGAAATGCTCGAACGAGTGATCGAAAATTGGACTCAACGGATGGACCATCTGCGACGTAGCAACGGCCAACATTTGATAGCCATATTCTTCAAAAAAATAAATGCCAAAGAATGTTCTTTCAAATGATAACAAACATTCTCCATTAAATTTGAATTTGTTTTGTGTGTTTTTCTTTAAAAAGTAGGAAACCTCGAAATGGATCACCCTTTAGTAATACATGCTTACTATAATAATCTCCAACTTATGGCATTCGTTTTTAGCCTAGTTTAAGCCTAGTCATGCTATACAGATGTTCAAACTGACCTTTATCAGCAACTGCGCACCAATCGCAATCCCACTTGACCAAGTCCACTTGTTACAATCTTAAAGAATTTACAAACAATCAGCACCTTTTCAACCCGATATCACATCCCTAATTTAGACTTGGTTATGACTCTCTTGAATTCAGAAAATTGTTGACACCTGGGCCTGGCCCAGCATGTGTCTGTTTAATTTATAAACAAATTTGTTTCAATTTTCTTTCTGAAACTGGGTATAATTTTGATGAATTGTTCGAAAATGTGAAAATGTTTCGATAAATGGTTAAATGCGTTGGACCACTAAACGAGGGGTCGCTGGTTTAAATCCTGCCCCGTACCACCCTATAGTTTTCTTTTATCGCTCATGCGAAAGGCTGACCAACATCCGAGAGTAAAAAATGTCATAAAAAGCTTCTTAAAAATAAATTTCCGTTCGGAATCGTCGTTAAACTGTAGTAGTCCCTTCCATTCGTGTTCAAAAATATATCTTCTCACCCACTATAGTTGGACTTTAGGTCTTGTATAGGCTGTTTACGCCTAATATTTATTTTTACTGTTTTGAGGCATTTGTCCATTTTTGAGGGATTTTCTGCAATTTTGAATATGCCAAAACAATTAAGGAAAATTTAAGCTATTTAAGAGATTTTCTTTGCATTATTTAAAATATTTCCACAAAGGTAAGACAATATATGGTGATTAAACATTCAAACAGTCATCTAAAAGAAATAAAATCGTAAATGGTAATAGTATATAAGCGAATGTTAGAAATAAAAAAAGATGTTAAGGTTGGCTTCGAAGCCCCTCGACGCAGTAGAAATATCTTCATTTTCGTCAGGGCAAATTAAATTTACTACTTCTCAGTCAACGAAAAAAACATTTCGATTTGATGAGAAACAATTCGTACCGAAAATAATTAATAATTATACATAATATAATAATAATAATACATGCTTAAATCCAACTCATGTCTTGTTTATTTTTATTCATACCGATCGCTAATTTTATTACTTTTCTTTGACAAATAGTTGCACAACTGTATTTTGTTTATACTATGGTATATATGTTTGAAGTCCTTTGAGTAGTTTTTAATAGTAAGGATATTAAGATCATCGAAAAGGAAATAGTTTCCGGACAATCTGGAATGTTCCACCATCACCTTCTGGCAACACTTACTACAGTAACCTACTTGAATTTAAAACCAACAAAAAAATGATTTGTCATATGTTCTCTTCTTAGCCCAGAAGTCACCAATCTTAGTCCGATCAAGAAGCGCATGAATAATGGGAAAGTACTTCAGTTAAAAAAAAATGTTAATGGTATTATTTACTTTCTGCCACTTCAAATGATACCAAGAGACAGAAAAAACACATATAGCCAATGGTTCATTGAGATGTGCACGCGCAGCCAGACATCTCCCCGGAATACAAAAGGTAAAACAGATTGCATATAGCGATAAGCTGTCTCATATTTGTGCACCTACTCTATAGAGTGTCGTTGCCTCAGTAAAGTAATGTTCTATGATATATCATTCAGTTATATAGAACTCTTATTCACCATGTTGCTCCTCCAAAACGAAGCGAGAAGATAAGAGCCCCTATTCTTGGCACAGATCAGAATATACATTTAAAACATAATTCCTTGCACTTAGTTTGAAACTAAGCTGATGAGGATATTTCTCAACTTCTCGATTTCTCTGGTCAATTCACCTTGAGATGACTGTGAAAGTCCCATAAAAAGAAAAACCCAACTTCGTTCAATGTCATCTGTGGTGGAGAATGCAAATAAATGATAGCACTTATTGACGATAGTATAAGGAATGAATACAAGAAAATTGTGTACAAAGGCACAGCATTCAATGGGCTAGGTTGCGAGATCTTAATGATTCTCCCCGCCTTCCATGGATGTGGTGGACGTTATTTTTCATTGCAACATTTTAAATAGCCAATATTCATTATCGATCTTACGGAAAGCCACTGCGTACATTTATATCAATAAATCGAACAGATATAAATGAAAAGTGCCACGGAAAGAAACTTTAACCTTCCGGGTGGACTTTTACAAAGTTCAAGATGAATCCTTGCTTAATGGTGTGCTGTTGAAGCATCAATAAGAATTGTGACATTTATTATGTTCTGTCGGCACTTGTAATTATTTTTACATATAAGGAAATCTCGGCTAGTAATTTAAATTATCATCAAAAAATTAGCTTAAAGAAAAATACAAAAAAAAATTATTGAACATTAACGCTATATAAGATGCATGATGTAAAGATATGACTTTGGCGTACTGCCTCCAAATATTCAATAAATTCCAAAAACTTTCAACTTTCTTTTGAAACTTTTTAAAGAAAATTGATTTTATTTAAATTTAAGAAAATCATGATATAAAGAAACAAAAATTGTTTTAAAGAGCAAGGAAGGCTCAGTACGACAGGTAAACGAACAATTGAATGAGATATTGAAGTTAATCGCTACTTTAGAACCTTTAGAGCACATCCAATTACGCCGAAACAAAAACAGTTCATTTTGATACCTTATTTTTTTGGCAATATATGCAATATAAAAATTCACTACAAACTTTCATATTACAACAATAATAATTTTAAATAAATCTATTCAATATATACTCAAGGTTGTACACAACTAACATTTGACAAACATTCATTTAAATAATTTGGCAAAATATTGAATTTGTTTTTAAAAACAAACGAAATCACATTATATGTACATAAAGTTTTGATTAATACTCATCCATGCCAATTTAAAAACATTTCTCTTATTGGAGTAAATCCATTGCACAATAAAACAATAGTGATCACTGTATTCGAAGATATTCACAATTATGTTTTTTTCGGAAGCCAGATTGATAGCAAAACATAAGGTTATTTGCTTCTAAATAGTTCTGCAGTCAGTTCATCATAATAACAGGTCTAAAGTCTTCCACTTTTTTAGGGTTTTTTATTTTTTGAATTAAGACAAAACTTGGTAATAAACCACATAGATCAAAAGCGTCCAAGTGCTTTTTAACATTGTTTCCGTTAGTATCTTCTTACTTAAGGGTATATCAATTTAATAATAAATTAAGAACCTTATTGGGAAATATAAAGCAATCACCAAGATTCTTATTTCCTTTTAGTAGCTCAATGCCATACTCAGACAATTTGCCGTTGCAACACAATCGATGGAACACTTTTCTGCAGAAACCGCTACAAGGGATTACATCCGCGTCACTGCGACTAAACCTTGAATCACATATTCCACAAAATTCGTCCATCATATAGAATGTTCATTATGAAAAAATTATGAATTTATTAACTCTTCCAAAGACGAGGTATTTATTGCCAGCTAAGTACAAAAAACAGAAAAAAATATATAAAAAAAATTAAGTGCACGACTGCGTCATACGAAACTTTCTCGCTACATGATGGTCAAATTTAAATTCATGGTAACATTTGATTACATACCAAATTTATTTTAACAACTTTTTAGGTTGATCAAAATAGTTAGAGCCATTTTGCGAAATCGATTTTAATTTGAATTTCAGAAAATCGTTATAAAGATGAAAAAAATAATGTTAACTTTATAGTATAAAAAAAGTAATATTTTTGAAGTTCCCTTTATTAGATATATTGGCGGTTCGAGATATTGACGGTTCTATATATTACGGTTAATCGACTTTATTTCCAAAAACTGAGTATGCAGAGTTTTTGGCCCTATCTCAAGTATTCTTAGTACTTCTCTCCATTTAACGACGAGATTATGATCAGGATTACAGGGATCATAACCCTCCCACTTCACTATATTCCTACTGGTCCGCCTGTGGGGTTCGCCGGTTCGACCTCAAAAGATATCTGCAGGCATCCAAATGCTGGTGTTTCTGCATTTGTGTGATCCAGGAGTTTTTAGGCCTGCCTCTCTTACGCGATTGTTACGTTGATTGCCATTGCCTCTTTGCTGGGGTTCGTAGGATCCCTCCTTTGAACATGACAATACCAACTGAGTCGGTCGTGCTCCAATTTTTTCGAGATGGGTTCTTTGACGAGAAGGCTTCCTCGGATTCTGGAACTTCTAATTCGATCAAGCTTTGTTACTCCTGCTGTCATGCGAAGCATCTTCATATCACCTGCTGTCAACTTGCCCTCATACTTTTTGTATATTGTCCAGCATTGTGAACCGCATATGAGCGCCGAATGCACAACTGTGGTGTAGAGCCTTCCCTTCAGCTTAGGGAACATTTTTCGGTCACAGAAGAGGGCAGAGTTTTCCTGCCAATTCATCCACCCAAAACTTACGCGATGATTGATGTTGTCATGAACGGTTGCTTCGCTATTCATCATTGATCCCAGATATTCGAACTTTTCACACTTGAGAACCACCACCCCATTCAAATAAATGTCTGGAATGGGTTGACTTGGGTCAGAGAATGGGCAGTACAGATACTCTGTCTTTTTTTGGCTAATACGATACTCATTCCCTACTATAACATCTACCCAAACATCAAGTGCTCGTTGTAGGGAAGTCTGATCATCACGGTCCGTCACTTTTCCCTGAAGCAGATAATCTAGCACCATAATAAAGAGCAAACGACTTAAGACTATTCCCTGGTGAATACCGACTTTTATTGAAAATTCATCGGTGACTCCTTCGGGACATCTGACTTTTGTCTTCGCTCCCTCGTATATGTCCATGATCATCTGTACGTAGGTTTCAGGAAATCCTCGTTGTCTTAGCGTAACCCTTGGTTGTCTATCGAATGCTTTTTCAAAATCAACCAGAATCATATGCAGATCCTTTAAAAAATCACGATGCCTTTTCTTTATGATCCTTATACTTTCGATTGCATCTGTGTTTGATTTACCCGCAACAAACCCGCACTGGTCATCAGACAGCCGTATTATTTGTCTTAGGCGGCCATTTAATACCCGCTAAACAATCTTCATGGTGTGTGACATCAACTTAATTGAACGGTAATTATCACAGTTTCACGTATCTCCCTTTCCTTTGTGCAAAGGAAGAAGATAACTTTCCCTCCACTGTTGGAGCATTGGATCACCTCTCATGAGTTTGAACATAAGAATCATGAGCCATCTAAATCATGCTCATTGGGTATCTCATCCGTCCCAACCACTTTTCTCTTCTTGGAGTTCTTGACCGCTTTCCCAACTTCTTCGACTGTTATGTCGGTGACTTCTTCATTGTTGGGAGCGGCTCCTGTAAAATATAGCCGGGGAAACTGTTCGTTTAAGAGTTGCTCGCAATACTCTCGCCACTTGTGTACAATGTTTTCGTCATCCGCAAGTAGTTGGCCTTGAGCACTGTTCATGAACTTCCGCGAACGAATTTTCTGAGCATTTTTTTTTCTCTGTGCGACAATCTTGAAAATTGTTGTTCCCTTGTTCATTTTTTATCGAAGCTCGTGGGTTACCTGGTTCCTATCAGCAGGCGAAGAAGATACCTCTTCCAATTCATGATACAAACCCTCCATACACTTAGCTTGAATTTGGGCACACTTTTTCTTCGCGATACTTTTCGAACATCTGTATTCCACACGCCACTTTCTTTTTCTTTATTGCTGCTTGAACTTCCTCTGTCCACGGAGAAAATTTTCCATGTTGATAACAAATGACTCGCCTTTTTCTTTGTGCAGGTTGTACCAATTGATTTTCCCTGAAACCTTTGTTTGCTTATTTTTGTTCTTCTTTTCCATGAATATTTCTGTCAGGAGAAGACGGTGTTGCCGGGTGATTGCCTCTTCCAAGTTCACTTTGCAATCTTTAACTCTAGGCTTCATGAAACTTGCCACCTGGGTTTCATTTCCGCCACTGCTATAAGTGACCAAGTGCCGGCTTTGTTTGATGAACATTGTATTTAAAACGATCAGACCGTATGACTTGCACATGCTTAGGATGTCTTCACCAGAAGAATTCCTGGTGCCATATCCTAGTCCTCTATTGCAGTGTTCATAGTCTTCGTTAGACTTCCCGACATGTCCATTCAAATCTCCGCCAACAAACAAAAGCTCATCCTTTGGGATATTCTTGATGAGGTTGTGGAAATCAAGCCAGAATGCACCTTTTTCCTTCTGCTCGTACCCGATTTGGGGATACCGACACCATTCTTACCTTATTCTTAACCGTAGTAGAACATCTTGTATGCTCTTGTCTTAACGTCCAAAAAAAGCGCCCGATTTCCGGTGTTTCACCATTTTGTTTCTTGGACACACAAGATGTCAAATCGCCTTCTTACCAGCTCGTATCTGCGACCACTCATACTTCCAACGTTCCAACTCACGACCCTTAGGTTTCGCCAAAGTCTTTGCATTATTTTGCTATCCCCCGGAAACCGAATAGCTCTGACCCCTGCATATGTCCTCGTCCCAGGATCACTACCATGCGTAACATTAGAGGTGCCTGCCGGGGTAGTGTTTCTTTGAACGTAGATTTCCATTATGCTAGGTTAAGCGAGTTTGTTTGTTCAACAAGTGCATGCTCCTGATATAAGTTCTTGATTGATCTTACTTTTATGACACCGGCGACCTCCAGTCGCGTCAACCCACGGATTTTCACGCACACTTGTTAAATATGTTGCTAGGTTCACCTGGATGTTTAAATTGCCTAGAAGTGATTTCCTCCATCTTAGTCGCCCCCCTCAAAAAGGGGGCATGGGCAAAAACGTTATAAAGGTTAAATGTTGAGGAGAATATTCTCTAAATATAATGTTAAACAAATTATTCATTAAAAAAAACGATCCCAAAAAGTGGGCATGGCTAAAAACTTTGAATGGGTGGGATGTTGAGAATTGTATTGTCTAAATAGTTTCTAATACATTTTTTTTGTTTTCTAAGGACATTAAAAGTAGGCGGGGCAAAAATGGCAAATTTGAAAAGGAGGTCAGTGTATACATATTAGGTCTTAGTTGCTTTATTCCATCAACTTTAGGCCTTAAATTTTTTTTGTTTCTGTATTGTGGGCGGCGCAGTGGGGACTCTAGCTATTTGGTGAAGGTCTTATTTGCTTCATTCCATCAACCTTAGGCTTAAAACAGTTTTTTTCTTAATTGAAGGCGCGGCAGTGGGGGTATCGGGACTCTAGGAAGTATATGTTCCCTTAAGGCTTAAATATAAAGGCTTACAACTTGGTGACGCACGGGAGGACACATCTAAATCGTCTTAACTTTTGATTCTGATCCTGAATATATATACTTTTAGAGATCTGCGACGAATATAAAGGGGCGGTAAAAACTGTGTGTCTAAATTAATATACGCATAGAATAGGGTAGAAATAAATTTATTTCATAAGCACTTATATACGCGTCTAACATGATCAATTTCTTCCTCTGTCTCAACCAACAAACGAGCAAACAAGGTCGCCGGGTCTGATGGTATACCTGAGCTCTTCAAATATGCACGTGATGTCCATACGGCAAATCATCAGCCAAGTTTGGGTGGAGGAAAGCATGCGATATGACTGAGACCATCAGCTCCAGATGCCCAATCAACAAGAAAGGCAATCCTATATCGGGGCATAACCGATCCTATCCAACGTACTGATGTGAAAACGTCTCTATTCTCCTACACACTAATCGGCACATACCAGTGTGGCTTAAGGCCCGGTAGATCGACCATACACCAAATCTTCACACTAAGGCAAATTCTGGAAAAGACCTACGAATTTCATGTCGATACACACCATCTTTTTTGATAGCGATGGCTGTATTCAGGGTACTATAAAAACTGCTCGGGCTGTATCGCGTGACCTTGGGAAACACGAGAAGAAAGAGAATCTTCTAATCCCAGCTTCAATGCTCAAGACGACAAAGAAAGCCGAACATCGGTTGCAAAGACCAAGCCATCTTGGATGCCAAAGCGCTTTATCTTGAAAATTGGAAGCAGCGCGCTCCGAATCCCAGAGCCTGGAAAGCTGTTTTGTCATTTATTTTTTGTGGAAAGGACCTCTATTTAGTCTTCAGACCGTATTTTTTACTAGAAACCCTAAACCGCTGTCTAATTAGTCTACACGAACCATTTGGAATTGATTAACAATCCACACCAAGAAAAGCATTTTATAAAATAAAACATAAGGAATCACCACAGTCCGCTTGGGCGAACAGTACAATACCCTATCCATATCCCTCCCGATGAAAAAGGCATAGAAAACACTTTGGATGAAATTTTATTTGGTGTTTTATAATAAAATCATATAAACAGGTTTTTTGAAAAAATCGCCCTCAAAAAGGGGGCATTTGCAAAAACGTTATAACAGTTTTTTTCTTAATTGTCGGCGTGGCAGTGGGCGCATAAATAAAAGAGTATATGTTCCAACGTTCAGCCTTCTAGCTTTAATTTAAACGCCTATAAATTGGTGATGGACGGACGGACGCACATTGCTATAAAGTCTTAGATTTTGATACTGATCATGAATATATATACTCTTAAGAGTCTAAGACGAATATTAAGGGGTGTAACAAACTATGAGTCAAAATTAGTGTACCCTTAGGATAGGGTAATGTAGTGTCACACGTCTATCTTTTGTAGCCATCGCCAATCTGATCAATGTATGATGATTCTCATGCAATACGTAGTGAAGGCCTTCAATTCCTCAATAGAAGAATCATTCTAACCTCAATTAGATTCAAAGTTCAAACAGGATGACTTTGTACAAATCGTATGCAGAAAATCATTTGGGATTAAATTGTCCACAATTACCAGGCCGATTGAGGTAGAATTTTCGCGGAGCATTTCCTGGTTGTGATTCTGTATCTCGGGTCGATCGATCGCTCATTGCATTAAATTGCCTCATGACGATTGGCACTTTGTTCCGTGGTTACTGCCAAACGAAACATCTATCGATCGAATCAACAGCGACGACGTAGAAGAAGAGGACCAAGCCATCATCATACTTTTCTACTCATCATGCAACATGGGGTGACTTTGTCAGTCAGCTCAGCATCATCATCGTCTTGACTCTGCTATGGAACATAGTTAAATTCTCCATAGCTCCCCCTATTTGCAGCCTTTTCAACGTGATTTCTCTAATTCCGCTTCCATGGATCTGGCTTCGATCGTCACAGTCAACAGTATCGAAAATGTGTGCCTTCTGTAAGTCATACGCTGGATCGATAGATGGATGGATCGACACTGAGGAGGACAGACAAACAGAGAAATGAAATTGAAATTTCCGCGTTCCCAATTTGTTATGATTAAATTCGATCCATGTCTATGTGCGCGGACTTCTTTTGGTTGTTACTGTAGTTGCACCACGAGTCTGCTTAAAAAAAACTAAATTGGATGTGGAGATCATCACGAGTTCCAAAGGGCTTAGGTACCACACTGCTCCCGTTGTTCTTGATGATGTCGGTCGCCAATGGATGACTTTTGCTCATGCTGGAGCGGAATGGATTCGCTCTGCTCAAATATTTTCATTGCAGTTCGGCACGAACTACGAATAGAATCCCGGAACCTTTTCTGATTTAACGTGATGACTTAAGGCCTCTTTTCTCTTTTGTCTTTTTGTTAAGTATAAGCAATTAATGAGCCTCATGGTTACCAATTTTGAAAAAAGTGTCCATTGACAGTTGCATAGTATTAATCGAACTTGGACTTATAATGAGGCTAAGGTGAAAATCAATCAAAATACATTTTAAGTGAATTCCAGCAGACCCGTGTCGACTCGACGCCATAACCACGTTAACGAAGGAGAGCACGCACAGCGAATCAGTCGCACATACAGGCAGGACACCACACAATTGCAACGTAATAATAATAAACTAAAAGTATTTTAGACTATGTTCTGTGCGTCTTCCTGCGATCTCCATGCAACAACCGACCTCCTGCAGTGAACTGTTTACCAATCAAGGTAGACATAAATTATTCTGTCTTCTGTAGAACTGTTGCAAAAGAAACCGACAAAGAGCATGAAAGATTTTTCTCTTTATTTTTAACTTTCTAGATTTATAGATTAGTATACTAAAGAGAAAGTTATTGCGATCGTGCGGAAATTTCGAAATCAAACTGAGTGTGAGGGATGATTACGACTATGGAGAAGTCCAAAAAAATGGGTCAGGCAATTCCTTCCGTTGGCCTGTCTGCCTGTCTGTCCGTCCGGGCGCCGTATGGCGAAACGGTTCGATGGATTTGCTTTAAAGTTCGTATATAAGGTTTTTGGTGTAACATCTTGCTGGGTTTTTTTATTTTACAATTTTTTTGGTGAAAATCACTTTCTAGAAAATGGTTCCAAGGATTTTGGTTTTTTTTGTACTAAGGCTACTGGGGGAGTTTATAAAACCACCAATATCTCAAAAGCTAATAAAGGGAATACTGAAAAAGTTTGTTGATGATGTTAAGTTGAACAAATCTGCATATTCGATTTTTTAAATATTATATATTTTTAATTTTATTTTCATTTAAGGATTTTTTTAAATTTAAATTAATAATAAATAATTTTTAAAAAAAAGTGTCCAATATGCGAATTAACATCAAAACCGTGGTTGCAGTGTTTTATAAAATTGTTAACAACCTAAAAAGTGATTTAAATAAATCTTGTATGTGATCAAATGTTACCATTCTTATTTAAAAAGGTACATCGAGTAGCGAGAAAGTTTCCTATGACGCAGTCGTGCACTTTATTTTTTAACGATGTTCAAAGGTTATATGGATTTTTTCCATGTGATATAGTCCAGTTTGGAGGGAGTTTTTTTTCAAATAACGAATATTAGATGGGTTTTCAGGTGATAGAAAAAAAGAACCTTACTGCTTTCTCAACAAAAATTGGGAAACGTTAAAGTTTGAAGAATTTTATTAGGTGTTAGTTGTTAGTTGTTTTACAAACCAGATACATTTTTGTATGGGTTGTCTTCCATGACAGCGTTAATTTCACGCAAAGTTACACAACCTCGTTCTAGTACCTACTTTCGTTCATTTTTAATGGGCTATTCTGTTATACAACTTTTGACATTTTCATCAATTATATTCTGAACACTTTCAGGTATTTATGATCTAGCACGCGCACTGATACTTACCCTAAGTTCCTGACATTCTACTTTGTTTTTACATTTATCAATAATAAACTTCGATACGTAGGATAAGATGGTCTTAGACTACCATCACATGCTTCTAAAGTGCTTCTGAAGGAAGCGCTTTGAAAATTATGTAATTTGTAACCATAACTAGATGTTAACTGGTAATGAGAGGCATGCTTAACTCTCACTTGAATACTTTTCAACGATCATCTCTTAGCCACGACGACGATAATCATCGTATTGTTGAGGAACTCCACGGTAGGACATGTTCTGGCATGTCATACTTGAAGCTGCCTGTAGCTGCATATTCATAAAGCCGAATTGGCTTTATGACTAAAGGTCGTCGGCGTTCTTAGTTACGTACTTAGCTACAAAAATTTTTGTAAAATCAATATTAATAAGGGGTTGTATATTAAAGTACAAAGTTTTTATTTCATGCGTTAGCATTTTGTGTATCGCATTGAAAAGTGGTGACCCCGATATGATTGTCACAGAATTAATACGTGGCGTAACCACAGATGAGGAATTAACTTAAGTTAACGCACGAAGGAAATTCATCTAAAGCTGCAGGCGCATTAAATAGCAACATGAAACGCTTCTCAGGACGCCGGTATTTTCAGCATTGCACCACAGAGCAGAGTGTCGTTCACAGAACAAAGTTCAAATTTGGAACAAGGTGAATTCATGATCCTATGAATTAATCTTCGGCCCCCTTCCCGAAACAGATCCCGATCCAGGTCAGGCTCAAGGAGTTTTCGCAATTGCACTCCAAGTGGAGCCAATGCTAACAACAGGCCTGCAAGATGCTGCTTTTATTGAAAATTTGGACATATGGCCCGAAAATTCGATCCACTCTTCGACTTTGACTTAAATTCACGATCACATTCATCAGGCTTTCATTCCACGAACTCCCCAAACTAAATGAACCTACTATTACTTCGGCAAACAGTAAGAAAGAATTTCTCCATTAAAATTTACTAATGTAACATTTTCTCAAATTCAACTTTGTTTTGGCATATAATTTAGTCCCCGTCGAGGCGGAAGACATCTACAAAAACAAATGTTCAAATTTAGACGAATGCCTTTCGGCTCGAAAAACGCCATTCTGGTATCGACGAAAACCGAGGAGGAGCACAAGCAGCTTCGGAAAGCATTATTCAAACGTTTGTCAGAATACCAAATCACTATAAGCACTTCTAAATGCATTTATGGTGCATCGGAGCAAGATTTTCTAGGGCATAAAATTAATGCTGATGGTATTTTTCCATCAAAGGATTGCATTGATTCTTTTTTAAAGTTCCCAAAGCCCACATGCATTAAGCAGATGCAACGCATTTTGGGATCGATTCATCCCCGATTTAGCGAAAACTGTCTCTCTGCTGCACTCCCAACTGGCTATAACAAGTGCCTCTCGGAAATCCGGATAAACTCTTGAGTGGACAGATGTGTTTCACTAGGCTTTCGAAGACGCCAAACTCAAGTTGCCGAAAGTAACCATATAATCAACATGTCTTGGCTATTTGGACTATATCCACATCTACAGCTCATAAAGTTAGGGGTTTCATCTTATCCTCCATCTTCTCCTTCATTCGAATATTTTTTAAATTTTTTTAATAGAGCTCCCTATTCCTGCTTATTGTCCAGCACTCGTCGCCATATAGCAGAACTGGCAGGATAAGGTTTGGTATAAAAAACATTTTTTTTCTTGAGTCAGGAGTTCAGAACCCATTTGTTTTGCCAAACTGTACTTAGCCAAGGTTTCCTAGGGTAATAATCTTCGACGGATCTCCAACACGGATCTCCGACATGGATCTATAACACGTTGTCCAACAAAAACAATTAGTTAACAGGAGTTATCTGTTATCGTTTCTAGGAGGCAATGCTTACCAACTAACATGCTAAATATGTTTTTCTTTCTGACTTTAGATTGATATCCCAGAGTTCTTTCCAGAAAGTCATAGAATATCTTACTGAAAGGATTTTCAGCATCGTTGCTAGGAGCGTGTGCACATATAGCACCTCCGGTGGAATAACGGCGTAGGTTCAAATTTTGAAAATTCTGAGTTAAGTATGCCACAAGTCTACATAAAGATATTTCCTTCCAATAAATCAAAGACCCGATTGAAAATATTCTGTTTGTCTTTGTACCGTTACACAGTTTTCAAACTAATGTATCGCGAATACATAGCCTTATCTGTCATTTGTGTTACAAATCTCGAACGGACAACAGTTCGATTAGTAAGTCAACGACCTATTTGTGAGTTCCGAAGCTTTTTATTTAATTTTATTATTATTTTCCGTCGAACAAACACGTAAGTGCACGTTATGGCACGTTTCCCAGACCCCTGACTAGCCCTGACAATTTCTTATCGAAATAGCCCACGTAACGTATCTGCCATCATTACGGTTTGCGACGCCGTTGTACCCTCACAGACTTCTGAGACTATCAAACAGCCATCTTAGACTGAGCATAATTGAGTTACAACTAGTGGCAACCCCATTCTACAACACCCAACCACGCAACAAGCGATGCATCATTTATTTAAAACGCTGAAACTTTTCCGAAGAAATTCAAATCACTGTTTTAACTTTTTTTTAATTTTTGTTTTTATTTTAAGCCTATATCTCGTAAGCGGCAATCCTGCGCTCCTAAAGTAAAAAAAATAAAAATAAATATTAGGCGTAAACGGCCCATTCAGGACCTAAAGCCTAGCTTCTCCAACCATTGTGTGTGCGAAGTTATATTTCGTGACACGAATGGAGGGACCTACAGTTTAATGCCGATTCAGAACGGCAATTATTTTTGAGAAGCTTCTCATGACATTTCTTACTCTTGGATGTTTGTCAGACGTTCGCAAGAGGTAGGGCAGCGAATAAAATCTTTAAGGTGGTAAAGGTGGGGATTTGAACCAGTGACCTCTCGCTTAGTAGTCCAACGCACTTAGACACTAAGCCACTGCGACCCACAACGCGCTCCTAAAGTAGTATATCAAAATTTCTAGAAAAACATTAACTAATAAACGTTATATTATCAACATTGTATCGAAATCGGAGGGGATTTTTACTAATGTAATATATTAATACCTTAGTGGAAAAGTCTAAAAATATTAATTAAAGATATCCTCTGAGAGCACATAAAAAAGGTAACGACCAATAATATTTAAAAAAAAAATAAGGAATGGCTACAGTCCGCTTGACGAACAGCATGATATCCTATCCATATTCCTATATGACGCATAGAAAAAGCGTTAAGAACTATTCATAATAGCATTTTAATTCATCTTATGAAAATTATCAAAAAACAAATATATTTGAAAACATAAGGAAAGGCTACAGTCCGCTTGGGGCGAACAGTATGATACCCTATCCTTATCCCTATGTACCCCAAAGAAAAAAAGCATTAGGAAGATGATGGATAGCATTTTTTTCATTCTATGAAATTTATAGAAAAAAAATATTTTTTTTTTAAAAACGCCCCCAAAAAGTGGGCGTGGCCAAAAACTTTGTATGGGCGATATATTGAGAAAAATATTGTTAAACATTTTTTTTTGATTTCTATGAAAATTTTCGAAGAAAACAGCATTTTAGTGAAAAACTCCCACAAAAAGTAGGCGTGGCAAAAAACTTTATATGACAAATTAATAAAGGTGGGCAGTACCTACATATCTTGTGAAGCTTGTACAACTTTATCTCTCTAACTTAAGCCTTAAAACGGTTTTTTCTAAAAAAAATGGGCATAATTTAAAAATTTTAACGCTTTACCATTTCGGAACCCTAGGGAGTATATGTTCCAAATTTCAGCTTCCTAGCATAATTTTAAAGGCCTCAAAAGTTGATACGGACGGACGGACGGACGGACATTGCTAAATAGTCTTAGATTTTGGTCCTGATCATAAATATATATACTTTTAGGGGTCTGCGACGAATATTAAGGGGTGTTACAAACTATGTGTCAAAATTAATATACCCTTAGGATAGGGTAAAAAAACGCCTCCAAAAGATGGACGTGGCCCCCATTGTTAAATAGTCTTAGGTTTTATAAATATGTATACTTTAGGGGACGAATATTAATTATAATATAATATATAAATATTATCAATATTTATTCTTGAACTAAAACTCTGTAACTTCTGAACCACTTATCCGATTAAGGAAACTTATCCACTTTTCCGTTATTGGAACACTTAAGTTCCAATTTTCTTCATCTGCAGAAAAACTCCATGTAAACATTCTTTTCGCTATTGTGGATGCAGAATATCACCTTTGGTTTCTTTTTCTGCATATATATTTAATAAACTATTTACTTTATATTGGTAACTACACATTTTCTCATTTTGCACTATAAATTATTATTTAAACAAAACATACAAAACCAATTTGCCGCCGCAATTCTCCCCGCGAATTTCATTTTAACCATTCATTTGTATTTACTTGGAACAATCCGCCTCACTGATTACTCGATTTTGTTACAGTACAACTAAAACACTTAATTAACATTATTTTTTTTAACAATAATTAATACCACTCTATTTCAACTTTTATTCAGATTTAGTTTAACGAATATTGCCACACAATCTTGCAAATTTTTGTTTTCTCTCCAAGTTTTTTTTTCTCATTTCAAACTGACGTTGTCGTTAACATCCCTATAGCATCTGTTTCATATAAATAAAAAACCAAATGAAACTATAGGTTATTCTTTAACCCCCAAGTATAATCGTATCCTCAAGGTACTACTTCGTTCTCAAATAACACAAAATGTCAGTTTAAATTACGATTTTGATTAATTTTAAATCGAACATTGCTAACAAAAGTTTGTTTACGATGTCTGTGAAGTGTTTGTGTAAAATTGGGATTTTATTAAATAAAGAAGAAAACAGTGAAAACGCGGCAACATTCCAACATAAAGGCAAAGTCTTTAGGTATCTTATCGATTGTGATTTTAATCAAATAGCTGCAGGTTTGTTTATATTATATACACCCCATAAAATCGTCGCTACTTCTCCGATTTTCTTTTCAAGACATATCCAGAAATCGCGATTTTTGCGTAGTCGTTCTCAAATCGGATGGTACCGAATACTGTACCATTTTTCACGATGGAACACACCAACTTGGTGCATATTATCATAAAGCCCGTTCTCGGATTCTATCACTTGTATTTCCCGAATTCAAATCCTCATGTTTACTCCTGACCGAAGAAGAGGGAATCGAAGAGGATAAAGTGTCTATGATGACTTATGTCACCACAAAACTTTATGACCTCCTTAAAACTGCCCATCTTTCAAACCCCATCGAAGACAATTGCCACGAAATCGTGGAGCACAATCGACTTCTGCCAACGTTAAGAAAATACCAGCAAGAAACGATCAGATGGCTGGTGCGACGCGAACGAGAAACCAGTGAGTTACAACATTTTTACAAAAAACTCACATCCACCGAAGGCTGCCAGTACTATGTCAACCTCATGGAATTTGACATCAAAGATGATCCGCCAGTAAATATTCCAATACCATCGGGTGGCGTTCTGGCCGACGAAATGGGTCTGGGCAAGACCGTGGAAGTATTGGCTCTGATTCTATTAAATGAAAGACGAATATCTCGAGTAAATGAAATTGAATTAAGTGCTGTACATGAACCCACACCTGTTAAAAAGCCACGCATTGAAATTAAGCTCTTCTGTGTGTGTCGATCAACAAATCAGAAAAATCTGGTACAGTGCGCTGACTGCCAGTTGCATCAACACCAGCAGTGCGTAATTTCCTACACGAAATATCCGCCTGACGACAGAGAAGACTACATCTGTCCAAAGTGTTGGGATTCACGAGACGTGCTTGTTCCTAGCGCTGCAACAGTAATTGTGTCACCGAATCCCATCAAGTTGCAATGGCTCTCTGAGATGAACAAACACATCAACCCACCATTTAAAGTACTTCTCTACGAAGGCGCCTCTAAGCAAAAATGCAGTCCCAGGGAGCTTGCAACATACGACATAATCTTAACGGATTACTCCATTCTTCGAAAGGAAATCCATTACACCGCCGCCAATGAAACGAATATTAGCTTTCGTCGAGAGCGCAAAGTAATGCGTGTTAACTCACCACTGCTTCTAGTTGAGTGGTGGCGTGTGTGCCTCGACGAAGCTCAGATGGAGAGCAGCAACTCAAATGCTTCCAAAATCGTAAAACAGTTACCAGGTAAGTTGCCCAAATTACATTCGAGGGAATTTTAATGCAAATGTATCTTCAACAGCCATTAATCGTTGGGCAGTGACCGGAACACCTATTCAACGTTCACTGGATGATCTATCTGCACTGCTGGAATTCGTTGGTTTGCATGATGTTTCCTCCAGGTCTGCGTGGAAGCAGCTAGCAACAGCATTCATTCAAGGACAAAGTGAAAGTTTGATAAACATCCTCCAGAAAATAATGTGGCGAACTTGCAAGTCTTCTGTTCTAGATGAACTAGGCATTCCGCCACAATCTGAAGTGGTGCACTACGTGGAGCTGAACAATGTCGAGCAGCTGTTTTACTCTGATGAGCATGCTGATTGCACGGCGGTGTTCTTTGAAAAGGTCAAGGGCTATGCCAATCTGACGGGCATTTCGCCGAAGGTTTTAAAAAATGCAAGTGCAGCTCTTCGGCATCACTGTTTTGGTGAAATTAACGATTTTCCTTGTCTCTAGATATTGCAACCAATGCTGAAGCTGCGTCAGGATTGCACTATACCTGTGCTGAGTATTAAATCCGAAAATAATACGGTGAAAAAATTCCTGCAGCCACACGAGTTATTGGATCATATGATAACAGCAAATGAAATGGAGTGCAAAACTAAACTGCGAACAATGGCTTCCAATTACAATGGTTTGGGTTTTAGTTGGGTTTATAACTAACTGAAACTCAATCTAACTTTTTTCCAGGAATCGCTGCAATATATTTCCTGCAAGAGAAGCACAACGACGCCATCAAGTACTACGATTTGGTAGTAAAACTTTCAAAGGAATATACCGGGGCCATTAGGTAATGTCCCTCAATCATATGTACGTAATATAAATATCTCATTTTTTTACATTCCCAGTGTCGACAGTCTGCTACAAATCCATGCGCTGCATAATATGATTCAAGCCTATCGTATCATCGAATTCAAAGACTCAAACATTCTTGAAGAATACGAAGCACAATGCAACAAATTGGAATGGAAATATCTGGAACCATATGCGTCAAATCTTCAGTCATCGCACAAAGCATACATCACGGCATTAGAAGCAGTAAACAAGTCTGAGGAAGAAATGCCAACAAGTTCTTTAAACTTTTGGGCAGAAATCCTTGATGCGATTGACAAGACAGATTCTTATCAAATAATTTATAAAATTAACGATGATGTGTTTGCGTTGCACAGTAATTCACTCTATGATAGGTAAAAAGCAAGTTTTCTTGTGTGTGGTAATATAAAGTTCAAATAAGTTTGGGTTTTCAGATTTTGGTCAACAAATGGCATTCTCCTCGTACTCGATTTATGGTTTAAGAAAATCAACAGAACTCGCCTAGAACTGGCAAAGAAATTCACCGAATTCGATTTCTTTGTTCAAAATGTAAAGCCACGAAATGATGTCCCCGTTGGTAGATGGCGCATGATGGTTGCATTTATTCGAAGTGTGTACGATTGTCATTTGAGTGATCTTCGAAATGTATAAAGTTTGATATAGCGTTTGTTGTATTTAATTTTCAAAGTTTTCTTTTTTCCCTCTATAGACAGCTCCATCGAAAAAAGTCGATGATGAAAAGAAAAAAGTTTGCCAATTGTGTGCTGTGAATCGAATCTTGAAGAACTATGAGTGTTTGATATTCAATAAGATTCTCGATGAAAAGTCAAGCAATGCGGAAGGTACATGGAATCCCACGATACAGGAAACTCTATTGAAAGGTTTGTTGTACTAGACTAGGTTATTGATAGTTATTTTCACAATCAATGTGCCTTACAGCAATATACACAGTAACAAAGGTAAGACCAGAGTTCGCTATGTTCGTCAAAGACTGTGAACGTCAACTGGAAATTGTTAACCTGATGAAGACAGCGTATAAGGTATTTATTTTAGTTGACATCGAAATATTTATTTATCTATACATTTTTAAGTCTCTGTTG
This sequence comes from Ferdinandea cuprea, assembly GCA_963576555.1. Taxonomy (NCBI): domain Eukaryota; kingdom Metazoa; phylum Arthropoda; class Insecta; order Diptera; family Syrphidae; genus Ferdinandea; species Ferdinandea cuprea. The sequence continues at coordinate 37,935,920 of OY754961.1, forward strand.
ATTTCAACCAAAATAGTATACCCATAGAGTGGATATGGCTTTGATCCATAAGACCATAACAAGTCATATGAGAACATATTCTGGCAGTCGCGGTCGCACTCTTATTTTTATAATATGGCTTCTTGTATTACAACTAAACTATGTAATTCGTTAGTGTCAATTGTCAGCCAATTGCTGTGGAGGGTACCTTTGTCGTTCCCAGCATTTACATATCCCAAATATCAGCAGAGCTCATTAGTGGATGATTGTGGTTTAATCGCGATAAATTGAATGTCAATCGCCTCCGATTATTTCATTATGTTTACCTAATAAAAGAATTTTAAGGGTTGTGAATAATGTCTTTCAAATCTTCTTCAGTACCAACTTAGCTTTTTACTGCATCTTTCGAAATTCTAAAAGCTTCTAAAATATCTTCTCCTTATAATCGGCATAAAACTGTAGAGTGGTATTACAATCCGGAGTTGTCCTAACCAAAAAGTCTCTAAAATCAAAATTAAATCCCTTGCCCTTGTGCTCGCAACTCTTCAACTTCTTCTCTGCTATTTATCTGATTGTTTGCACCTTAAAGTATACTGATTTTACTTCGCGTTTAACTCGTTTGCACTTAATATTATCTACTTAACTAGGAACTCGTAAAATTTTGGATTGAGATAGAATACACGGTAAAGGCTTACGATGAAATGGACATGTGTAAGATGAGAATATCCCTTGCGAAGTCTGAAGAAGAGAAAACGCAATACCAGATAAGTGCCTACGAGGTTTGTTCTTTAACATTTTTTACCAAGATAACCAAATAAAAAAAAATAACATTAATAACTCGAAACAGGTACACAATGTTTTAAGTGAATTACAAGGAAATTTTTACACCTCACAAACGGAATTTGCGCTAAAGTACGCACGCCTTAAATATCTGCGACATTTAGAGAAAGACACCGATCCTGGTCCATGTCCCATCTGTAGAGCAGAAGAACAAAATAAGGTTCATTAAACTATTTATTTTCACGATTTGCATTGCTTGTAATAGCGAACTATATACTTTTAGTATGTCGTGCTTGAATGCGGTCATCATATGTGTTTAATGTGTCTGAAAACAATGTCCAAGCTGCAAAAAACATCAACAATAAATTGTTCGATTTGTAGAAACGAACAAAAATATCAAAGGTACATTCGTGTTCATATGAACATTTCATTCAACCTACCTTGATGCTCTTTTGGTATTCACAGCATTTACTATGTCACACGTATGCTAACTATCTGCAATGGAGAATTCGAAATTAAAGGCGACTACTCTTCGAAAATTCAACATATCGTTTACGAAATTCTGAAATTAAAATCTGTCGATGAGAAAGTGAAAATTCTGATCTTTTCCCAATGGCAGCCGATATTGAAAGTGATCAGCGATGCTTTAGAAGATAACTCTATCACATTCAAGCTAAAATGGTCATCACAAACATTGCAGCAATTCAAGGTAAAGAGATGAATTTTAGCAAAGATTTGTTTCCACAATACATCATTTTCATTTTCCCTAGGATGAATCACTTGGAATCACATGCATGTTAATGCTCCTCCATAATGGTTCTCATGGACTAAATTTAGTTGAGGCAACTCATCTCTTTCTAGTTGAACCGATTCTAAATCCGGGAGAGGAACTTCAGGCTATCGGCCGTATACATCGAATCGGACAAACAAAGTAAGTCAATTTTGTTTTTTTTTTTTTTGCATTTCCATGGAATTTAATATCTAAACATTGCATGTGCGACAGACCAACAACTGTTCACCGGTTTATTGTGAAAGACACTATTGAAGAAAATATCTACAATGCCGTTGCGAAAGACAAAACAAAAAAATGGACCAATCTAACAATCGATAGTATTAAAACATTTTTCGAATTACAGCCGAAAAATTAATGTAATTTTTTAACTTAAAATAAGATGGTAAACCATTTACTTAATGGGAGTAAATATATTTTATTTTATTTGAGTTTATATAATTATGATTTGGTATTTTATAATTTATTTTTAAATTAGTGCCCAACGAAAAGTCGATGTAAGTAAAATTAATTTTAAAATTTTAAGTATAATGTAAAATGTAAAGTAAAATGGTGCGTGCCCATTTAAGAGTAAAACGACTTTCGAGAGTAATTTCGAAAGAGGACTGATGAGCAGTGTTGTCGCAAGCTTTTCAAAAACTGTAACTGTCTAGCAAAAGTAATAAAATAAAAATATATACATATATGTTTATTAGTTTAAAGTGTTAGTTAACTATTCTTTTTTCTTAACATTTATTTTTAATTAGTATAGTTACATTGAACACATTTGTATTCTCCATCGCAGTCATTTAATTTCATAGTTTTTTATAAGTTATAATAAGCTTTTATTAGAAATAAGAGGAACTCGATTTTAAGTATCTGCATAATTATCGATTTTTATATTGACAGAATATATGTTTTTAATTTGATTTTCAAACATTATTGCATCCATAGTACCTATTCCCATGATACCTAAATAGTTAAATTATTTTTGATTTAATTCAATTTTGAAAAACGCTTTAGCAGAGCTATTTGAAATTCTAATATTTTAAACTTTATTCAGTAAATTTTTGTTTGTCAAAATTTAATCTTTTTTTAAGTTAAATATGAAATTTCACCATTTCTAGTGTAATTTCTCATTGCTCTTCACTACTAAGATTTATAGATATAAGTATCTGTGTTTGCGCCAAGATAAACCCCATTTAGTAAAATATAGTTCCGGCTATCAGTAACATATATTTTAGAATGGTTTAAAGCAATCAGATTAACTTGTTTTTTATAGCCGAAAACCTTCACGTGGAAACTCTAAATGCATATTTTTTAATAATATTTAATAAATACATATATGAAAAAGAAATTGAAAAAATTTGATTTTATAGTTTCGGTCTCCAATTTTGTCCGCAATGGTTTTCAATGCGTTTAATTCAGCTCCTCTAAGCTGAAGAACCAAAAAACAGCTATGCGCTGACCACTGACTGTTGTTACACTTCTAACATTCTGGCAACACTGGCTGTGAGCTGCTTTCAAATAGTTTTACCCTAGAGAGTCGGACATTTGAGAATAGCTCTCAAATGGACACACGTGTTAGTGCGTAACTCAGAGAGTTACTCTCGAATTTCGAAAAGCGCTCGTGCATGTATATGGAAAAGGTTATCCAGACTTCTTTTTTTAAAGTTTCTAAATTGATGTGCATCTTCAATTAGAAGCTGTCTTATTAGTGTATAGTCTGTACCGAATTGGCACATACCCAAGCTTGAACTCTCAATTGGCTTCCTTTTCTTCAAATTGTGGTAATTATAACAACAACCGCTGCAAATTAAATAAAAAATTCTTCATACACACACTTCACTAATACTTCTAAACAAAAACTGTTACAAGAAATAAATCACGTGAACAGGGTTCAGCGAGCGATTTCAGAAAATCTGCTCTTAGAACTTTAACAAGCAACGATAGAGTTTAATTTCGAAAATAATGCTTCATAGTGGACAGACTCTAGAGAGTAAGTCTTGACATTATATGAAGTCTATTACTATTACTTTTACTATTTTCCTTACTTATATTAGAGTCAGTAACTATTCAAATACATATGTTCTTCACCGTAATTTAATTATGTATGTATGTATAGTTATTTCTATACATAGGAATATTCTCTAAAATCTAGTCAATTTGCCCTAACTTCAAATCGGAAAAATGCTGCCATTTCGGCATGTCACGCCTCAAAAGTTTCGAAAATTACATATAAATTATAAGAAATCTTCATGAAATCTTCATGAATCTTTTTGAAAAGAGAAGACGAAAATACAGGTACCAAGACACGAAAATATGATCCTTCACTAGAGCAATTATATTTTGTTATAGATTTTAGCTTTCCCCATCCTACTTTCACTCCAATGAGGTTTTTTCTGTGTTATTTCCATAAATTAACTTTTTTTTATAATTTGCACGTGCAAAAGAGATTGTTAGCACCCTTATCATGTTTTAGTAACACAGCCCGGGCATTAAGGAAATGAGGGATTAGAAGAAAAGATGAGAAACCGATGCAAATTGATTTTAAATGTTTGTAAGTTGAAATGGTCAGGAAAAACAGAGTGAGGTAGAGCATTCCACAATCGTGTTGCACGGCAGAGGAACGAATCTTTAAATTGCACAGTTCGGCGGAAAATAGGCCTTACGGTGAACTGATGAGCATTCCTGGCATGGCGGGTATTACGGTTGAAGTGTTGAAGGGGAGGAATGCAACTGGCAATTTCGTTTGAGCACTTGTGATTGTTTATCGATAGAACAACGATAGGCAGGAGACATTGCGATGATGACTAAGAGGGTCAAGCGAATTCGCAATATCTTGGTCGCCAATAAGTTTTATCGCACATTTTTGGATTCTGTCAAGTAGCTCCAAATATGTTATTGGTGCCCGGACCAGATATGAGCGTTGTACTCAAGTTTCGGGCGAATAAACGCTTGTAAACTCCAGCCAGATCAGAAGGGGTAAAATATTTCTTGCATCGTTTTAGGAAGCCTAGACACTTCGCGGCGTTCTTGGCGTCGTCGAATATGTGGTCATTCCAACGGAGGTTGTCATTGACGCACATACCGAGGATGGAAAGCCTTTGGGTATCAGTGATGCAAGTGCCATTCATGGATAATGGTAGAGTATAGGGGTTTCGCTTCAATGACAGAAGACAGCACTTTGTTTTGGAAGCATTAAATTCCACTCTGTTGGTTTTATCCCATTTAAGTATGCTATCAAAATCGGTATTTAACTAGCTTAACACACGTTGTCGTTCCAGTTCAACGCCCGAAGATGAGGGGCGTTGCCTCGGAAACGAATATATTATGCTGAGGGTACTGTCATCGGCGAAGGAATGAATAGGATTAGAAGTAACAGAGAGTAGATCATTTATAAAACATGAGAAAAAGAGTCGGAGATAAAACGGAGCCTTGGGGAACACCAGCATTTATTTGGTAAGTTGCGGACTTACACCAGGTAATTTATAATCCATTGAATTAAGGTATCATCGATTCCAAATGCACGCATTTTCGACAAAATGGCTTGATGCCAACTTCTGTCAAATGCCTTTGAAATATCAAGCGCAACGACCTTACTTTTACCACCATGGTGAATAGATTGGTTCCACTTTTCGGTTAGATATGTCATCAAATCACCAGTGGACCTTTTGCGGCGAAAACCGTACTGCCGGTCATTTACAAGTTTCCGCGATTCAAGGTATTTTATAAGCTGAGGATTTATCAGCGTATCAGCGAGGGAGAGTAAGATTCGCCTTTTTAGGGACGGGATGGACAAATGCTGTTTTGGCTTTATCTAAAGAGCTGACAGCTGGCAAATGAGTGTCGGGATTGATGTTGAGGCCGAATTCTTAATATTCTTAATAAACGTCCAAAAGGTTTTACTTCCGGTGGGACTTTGTAGTATTTTCTGCCTCAACTTTTGGTCGTAGGAGAATTTGACACGATTGATGTGGGCATTGCAGTCATTTTTGGCTCGTTTGAACTTTATTCGGTTTTCCTCAGTTGGGTTGGCCTTTGCAGCTCAAGTCACACCATGCGTTCACCTATTTTTAATCCTATTAGAGATAAAATGTTTCATACCCAAGTGAATTATGTTTGTTATCATATCGGCAGCAGCATCCACATCGCCATCGAGCAAGCATAGCGACCAGTTAAAACTCCTAAAGAAACCGTTTAATTCTTCCCATTTGGCTTTTTCGTATTGCCATACGGTTCTGTTAGGAGCTTTGTTAGGGACACTCAAACAACAACAAACGCACTCAACACGAGTCAGTGATAACGCACTCAACACGAGTCAGTGCGCAGTGATCAAGAGAAGCCCGAAGAGAGAACACCAACAAAGACAATTGGGAAACAAGCCCACCCAAGCCCAGCCATACAATTTATGTATTAATATATCTAACCATTTTTTAATAATAAATAAATAAAACGAGTCATATCAGATCAATCAAGACATTTTTACAATCGTATTTAATTACCATAACAAGCTTGTTCTTTAACTTTGTGGTTGGAGTACGAGAAATTCGCCAATATGACACAGTAGTCTGACGAACCTAGAGGCGATAATACATTTATGGTGTACGTATCTGGGTGAGAGGTGAGAAACAAGTCCGGAATTCGTGTCGGCTCATTTAAAACCTGGGTTAGGTTGCTTACCTCATCATACCTGCCTCGGGTGTTGTCTGTCCAGAATGACGAAGCCAATTCGAATTGTGAACATTGAAATCGCCCGCAACAACGATTTCAGTGTGAGAATAAAGGGTTAGGATGGTGATTGCGATTATATGAGAACACAAGTGTTCTCACTTTAGCATAAAACCATCAACTTCTACTTCTCACCTCCCCGTGGTGCTGGGTGCTGAGTACCTCGACTGGAGATGGGGAGGAGTGTCAGCTCACTAAGGCACTTCTCCTGTTTCCGGACGGCTGCGGACGAATTCTACGGATGGATCAACGGCGGCGTCCACAGTTCCAGTTAGGTGGAACAAGTGATCTCCCTATATGAGCTGCTTCGACCTATAGACTTAAAGCCCAGGTCTATAGGGATATCCAACACTAAGCCAGGGTGTTGGAAAAGAGCTGGTAGCGGATGAGCCCTTGATGGGTCAATGGCAGCACTCACATCTCCGAAGTGGGTTACTGGCACCGGAATTACCGGCCTACTATCTACATCAGAGCTACATTCCAAAACATTAGCCTAATATGTGCACACGCCCCTACCGACTAGGCTGAGGACCCCATCAAGGAGGAATTCTATGACCTCTTGGACGGAGCCTACGGAGCCTGTCCGGAGTACGATGTCAAAATTGTCGGCAAGGAAAACATCTTCGGCGATTAGTTGGTAAGCTCAGCCTCCACGAAACGACAACATATAACGCCTACCGACTAATTGACTTTGCAGCAGCTTGTAATACGGTGATAAGTAGCACTAGGTTTCCGACTAAGGATCATACAGCAATCTGGCACTCTCCAGACGGCCGAACCGCCAAACAAATCGACCATGTGCTAATCGATGCGAGGCACGCATCCAACATCTTGAACGTGCACACTTACCGAAGGCCAACGTCGACTCTGACCACTTTCTTGTTGCAGCTCTTCTTCGTAACAGCGATGGAAACCTAGTCACCGACGCGCAGGGAATAGTAGATGTATTTAAACAGCACTTCCAGCAGCTGCTAAACGGAAAAAATGTAGAGAGAGTGATGGGGCAAGAAGAGAACCCACGTCCAGTCAATGAAGAACCAGTCCCTCCGCCCAGTATAGAAGAGGTTGGCTTAGCTATTAAAAAGCTAAAGAACAACAAGGCCGCCTGCTCTGATGGTATACCTGCAGAGCTTTACAAATACGGAGGTGATGTTATGGTAGGGCGCATGCACCAAATCATCGACCAAGTTTGGGTGAAGGAAAGCATGCCCGATGACTGGACCATCAGCTCCATGTCCCATCTACAAGAAGGGCGATCCTATGTCTTGCAAGAACTATCGAGTCATATCCCTGCTTAATGTCGCATATAAAATCCTATCCAACGTACTGTGTGAACGTCTCAAACCTTTCTGCAACACACTAATCGGCACGTACCAGTATGGCTTCCGGCCCGGCAGATAAACTGTAGACCAAATTTTCACACTAAGGCAAATCCTGAAAAGACCAACGAGTTTCACATCGAGACACACCATCTCTTCATCGACTTTAAAGCCGCATATGACAGCATTTGTGGCGGTATGCAGACGATATAGATATTATCGGTCGATCCCAGCGTGCCGTGATAGAGGCTTTCACGGCTATTGAAGAACAGCCGAAACTAGTTGGTCTTGAAGACTAAATATATGCTATCAACAAACAAACAATCATCTGTCCACCGGCCAGGACAAAATGTCACTGTTGATCGCAGCAACTTCGAGGTAGTTAAGGAGTTCATCTACCTGGGGGTAAACATCAACTCCACAAATGACATCTTAGTAAAGATCCGTCGAAGAATTACCCTAGAAAACCCCTGCTACTTCGGTTTGGCGAAACAAATGGGTTCAAAACTCCTAACTCGAAAGACAAAGTTCATGCTCTACAGAACCCTTATCCTGCCAGTTCTGCTATACGGCGCCGAGTGCTGGACGATAAGCAGGAAAGGAGAGTTAATACTGGCATCCTTTGAAAGCAAAATCCTTCGACGGATATTTGGTCCTGTGTGCGAGGAGGGCGAATTGAGAAGAAGATACAACCGCGAACTCTATAAGCTGTACCCAGATGTGGATGTAGTCCGAAAAGCAAAAACTCGTCGACTACATTGGCTCGGCCACATCGAACGAATGGACAACAACGCTCCAGCCAAGAGGATCTTCCAATCCCAGCTCCCAGGTTCGAGACGACAAGGCTGCCGTATCTCAGGCAGGGACTCTTCACAGGTCGGGAGCCCGTTAAGTAAGATTAAGGGTTACAATTTGTGTAATGGAATCGGACAACTCATCAAACTCGTTAAAAGTAAGATTACGGTCCAAATTTGGGCTTCTACGCTTCGGGCTCCAACGCTAACCTGAGTTTCACTCAGTGCCAAAACAGGTGGTTTGTTATGGGAAACATGGGCATACAGCGAAAAAAGATTCGCTCTTAAGCCCCGAATGTTACTCACATCCACTCTTTAACTCCTAAACGTTACAAAAAAACAAACAGCTATGCTCCTTCGACATAATAAAACGATTTTTGCTTCTTAAGGTAAGATGAGACTACATGCCAAATGGTCATATAATTGCCATTTTTGACAGTTTTCGCTTGCAAAATAAGATTATTTGACAACTAAATGGTCATTAGTTGATCATACCATGCCATTAGTTGGCATGCAATCTAATCCTACCTTTACTCATTTATGCCAACTACTCTCTCGACATGTTGCCCATTTAGCATCTGGTGGAAATTTTATTTCAAAATAGTACCATCTGCATATAAGTAATTAAGCTTTATGTAATCCCACATAAACATCGTACCGTAAACAAGAAATATATCAATATATAACATCAGGGCAGATTCTAAGCCAAAAGTTTACTTTTGATTTCGCCCTTATTTGCGCTGGTGAATTGTATAGTGGCCATGCGCACATATTACACGTTAAACATGACGATGAGCGTATTGCTGTTTCGTGTACTACGTACGGAATGTACCAAGTCGTGATATTAAAAATCGTCCTTTAATATAAATGTGTAAATTCTCTTACATATGAAAAAAGTAAAATCAAGCAGGTAATTTAAAATAATTAAAAGTAGCCAAAATCGCAAGGCGATTTAGGGGTAAGCCCGGCTCATCGTAGACAAACAAGTACATTTCCGAATGAGGCAAATCTGTTTTGACACTCTTGTATAAGAGAACTTCAGATACACAAATTTAGTGAGCCATATGTTATTCACCCCATCCTTCTGAAGATGGTTTCCTCTACACTGCGTAACTGTCCTATTTCGCAATAATTTATCTAACGCTTCTTTTCATAGTAGCTAAGCCTAAAACTTTTTCAAAAAACAAAATAAATATCAAAAAAAAATTGTTAATATAAACAACTTAAATTTTTTTTTTTTTTTTTTTTTTCATAAAGCTTAGGACCTAGACACATTTACATTCCCTTATTCTATCTACTTCATTTTTTTCTGTTTTAACAGATGATTTCTTAGTGCCTGTTGTTTATCCTTGAAGCTCTTTTTGACTTTGGAGCGGGCCTTATGTCGCATCATTATGAAGTTCTTTCCCTTTCGTTTCTCTCTGTTTGTTCGCGAGCAATTCTCATTCTTACGACCATCTCTGTAGCCGAATTTTTCACGATCTTTTCTACCTTCAGCGACAGTTTCCAAACGGGCTTCCTTGTCGTGTTTACGTTTTTTGTAAATCATCTCAATGTTGTCGAGCTTTACAAATTCCGCCTTGTCTTTTTCCAGAGGACGCTTGCGGCTGTTTGTCACAGACTTCTTAATATTCGCCATGTCGATTCGTTTGAAGTCCTCATCTGTGAAGATTCGCGTTAAAGCGAGCTCTTTGGCAGCTTCCTGTTCGTTAAGAAGTTGCGCATTATCAGGGAGTTTAATCTTTTTTACTTTCTTTTCTTCTTTTTTGAGTGGCTTCTCTTCTTTTTCTTTGTCCTCATCGTCGTCATCGTCATCGTCTCCGTCATCTTCATCATCTTCATCTTCATCCACTTCATCATCCTCATCATCGTCATCATCTTCTTCGTCGTCATCTTCAACTTCATCATCATCGCTCTCGTCGACCTCTTGCCCGTCGTCAGAGTCTGGGTCGCCCTCACTCTGCGAAACGTCTACCCACTTGTCGTCGTTTGAATCAGATTCTTCGTCGTCCTCACCCAAGTCGATAGTTTTCGACTTCTTTAGCAAAACTTCGGCACCTGGTATACTTTCGTGTGCATGTACCTCTCCGTAACCCTTCAATTTGCGCTCGGCCTGCGCCTCAGTTGTACGGCCACGATCTTTCTTGTGCAACAAAGCAGGCAGCTGTTCTCTGTACAACGTGATTAATGATCTTGCAGCCATCATAACAGACTTCTCTTTGTACGTTTTATACATGGCCAAATCACGCAGGAGATCTTCCCCCATCGCCAGTGGACATCTGGCACATATTTCACGAGTGGCATTTAGTCCGATTGCCATAACATCACTGGAATTCCGCTCAGTGATAAAATTGTTTGCGATTGTCTTAAGAACTGGTTCCACAACATCCCCTGGAACTAACTCATGCGATGCTTGTGCTGCGAATTGAAGGATGCGCGTTACCTGCCTCTGGTGGGGCTGAATAAATCTCGTGATATATGGATAAAAGGTGAACAGGAAGAGCTCATGGATACCAATCAGACGCGAAATCACGTCCAAGTGCATCAGCTTGACTTCGAACCGTTCGTTTCCAGACTGCAGTTGTTTAAAGAGCCCCTCTGCTAATCCTTGCGGATTATGGATGAGATGAATGCCAGAAAAATTGAATGGTTCGGCGTTCTTCTTCTTTTTAGATGCCTTCACCACCTGTTTCTTAATTTGTTCCAGCTGCTTCTTGCGCTTTTTTGTTTTCTTGTTGACCCGAGTAGTCAACATTGCTCCTTTTAAATCCACGTCATTGTCACTACCGGATTCATCGGAATCTTTACCTTCCTCATCGTGACCAAGAAAAAACTTCAAAGACGCAACCAAAACCTGGAAAAGAGCAAACATTATTATCAACGCCTGTAAATTTGTTCGCTTACCACACAAACCTTTGTAATCTTAGAAAAACATCCGACCGTAGCGATGACATTCACGGTTTTTGTGTCATTCCAAATGTTCTTTTTGAACAACTCGATCATTATGTCGACCGACATCTTGGCTGCCTTTGGATTAGTGTCCTTCAACATGGAGTACATGAAGTTTTGCAGTGTCTACAATGAAATCAATGAATCTGTAATTGGCTATCACACTTGGGCTTAAAACAAACTGGAGCTGCAAGGCTAGAGTCGAGTTGAGCGGTGAAAACAAACACATATTTTCTGGTGGCAGCTCGACTGAGTTGTAAAGCAGTTATCAAAAGAAAGCATGCATCTCTTATCTCCTATCGGCATTTGCATCTCCACTATCTTCACAGCTCTAGTATGTTTTAGACCTTGGGCTCTTCTTACCGAATTAAGCTTCATGTCCTTGTGATTGGCATTCATGTTCTTAATATCAGTGATGATGTGATTTTGTAAAAATGTTCTCAGATTCTTATCAGGGCAACGCAGTAACTGAAAGAAGAGTTCCAACAAATCCAATGCTGGTATTAGATTTTTGTTCCTCAGCAAAATCAAAGCCTTAACAAAGCATGTACGCATCGTTGGATCAAGTGTGGTAGCATGGTTTTTCAACAAGTCGACCAAGTGCTGAGGAAACTGCAGGCATACATCAGGATAGCACTGTGCGACCTAGAATTTAAAAATCATAGATAGAACACCGACTTCGGAGAGCCACAATTTAACATACCTGTGCAATGAACATGACAAGCTCATCGATGCTTTTGTTTTCAACGTTGGGGTTCAATTCGAATACTTCCAAAATGCTCAAAAAGTGGCGATATTGCTGAGTGAATTCCTCTTTGTAGGATTCCGGATCGCGTTTGATTAGATTCTGTAACTGCGGCAGATTATCCGGCAGTTGATTGTTGTGGCGTACCATTTTTGGGTTCTATTTGTGTTACCCAAAACTAGTATTATAAAATATTTAAGGCGAAAAATGAAAACAAAACGTTTTCAAAAACACCAATCTAACAACCCAACACGCGTGTTTGATGGTTACCTTTTATTTAGCACGTTGACGGTTTGGTTGACGGCTGTTTGACAATTCATTCCAGTAAGAGGTGTACTGCAGTTTGGTTTTTATAGTAGCTTTGTTTGATTCGGAAGTGTGGCGTCAGATAATAATTAGAAATAATTCGCTATACAGCCGTATCTATTGTAAGAACATACGCACCGAAATTCAACATTTAAGATTAGATTAGATGGCATGCAAATTATGGTCAGTAAAAAACAATTTTATATCAAAAAACCATACATATTTTGCTAGTGAAAAAAGTCATACAATCAAAAAATTATGGTACGTCTCCACGGAACACTAAACCGATATTGTGCACAAAAGATTAAAAATTAATCTTTTAGCGTCTCCACCGAAAAAAAAAAAGGAGATTAACATAGGGGTTTTCTTCCAACCCGCTCTCTGGCTCTCAAATTTGCGCACAAAATGTCCAACATCTGGTTGTCAAATTGCTTCCTCGTCCTCAATACTCAGCAACCAACGTCACGTTTTATTGTGTTTACAAACCGATTCTTACATGCAAACCCAGTTTCTTTCAAGATTATTTTTTAATCTCGTGCTTAGCAGATTAAAACTTGTATGGTAAATCTTAAGATTTAAGGTAGATTAATCTTAATCTCGCTTTAGTGTTCGGTGGAGACGTAGCATTACCTTAGTAGAACCTTTACATATAGTCGCAAATAAGCTCATTGGACTTGGATAAACACATACATAGCTGCATTTCCGCAATGGCTTTTATATCTTCATTGTAAACAAACAACAAGAAATCGTATAGAAATTACAACATAAATCAATTACCTTAGAAAACTCAATGCAAATGGATAAACAGTTTTATTTCATTTCGGTTTTTAATACATTAGCAAACTTAAAATAACTTAAGGCTAACTAGATACATCTATGTTTTTTTTCAAGGGAGCAGACTTCTTCATTTCTTAATTTTTCAATAATTGCTATAACCGACTTGTCAAAAATATGAAACAACTATTCCACTGATTTGTTCCAATGATACATTTCGATTATAGCTAAAACTAGCCCCTAAATATTTACATGTTCTTGTTCTAAAACTTTTGTTTTGTTTACATTTTTTAACTTTAGATGTTACAATTCGAATCAGAAGCCGTTCAATTGAGTTCATTTAGGATTGTTTCATTTTGTTTTATTCCATTTGCAATCCCATTTTTTACAAATGGAAACCCACTCTTAGAAGTCCAACGTACTAACCACCTGCTAACAACTATGAGTCAATGTACCCACATTTAAGTGACTAGAAAATATAATTATGTGTATCCTAGCAGTCATCTTCTGAAAATGAATTTATACGTTACTGGAAAATTCAAATATGCGCTAATTGGATCTACTTGAGTCTTCGTAATGCATAATCACGGTTCACGGGCTCGACTGTAACCAATTTGAAATGTCATCCTATTTTTTGTTGTTTTGGAAATTTCTTACGACAAGGGACTACTAAACGCAGTTTGTTGTTATTTTTTCTTTCGGCAAAAATACGAGGTAATTTTGAAGTTAATTTACATGTGAATCTAAAAAAGCAAGTAAATTTCAATATTATTTCACACATATTGAAAGCACACCACGATAGCTGAATTTCAGTAGTAAGAACATTTTTAAGTACTTTTGTTTTTTAGGGGCAAAGCCAAATGTCGTCACAAGCTACATTCGGCTGGGACTTATTGTTTAAAACAATAGAGCCGCAGGTGAATCAGAATACCGATATTCTTATTGCATTAACGCATTTTGTATTAATTAAGACAAAATTTCGATGTCTTGGAGTTGGTGACGATGCAAGTTTTGTTGTGAAATTGATTTGTTTTTATTCTCAATTCAAATTTATAGAAAACGTTTTCCGAAGATGAAGAAAGTACGGAATTGCTGCCAGATGGTTGGAAAGACTCGCCTGACAAGTATGCCCTGCGTTACCTCTTTGATAAAAAGCTATATATTCTTTTGGCTACAAAATCTGAAAATATTTTTATTGTGAACCTTTTGGTAAGTAATTCGTTAGGGAATTAGCAAATATCGATTAAGAAGCATAAAATATACCCTCTTCTAAGTTGTTATGCATCGTTGATTTAGCATTATAATGTTAAAAAGGCATGCTGACACTGCCTTTTAATATATATTCTTTATAGTCTTAAAGCTAATGTTTGTAACATATGTACAAAGTAGACACTTTTTCACGGGTGCGGTGGTAAAGTACGTTTGCCCACTCATCAAGGAGTTACGGTTTCAAATCCACGCCGCTACCATCCTAAAGTTTTTGTATTCTGCCCCACCTCTTGCAAAAGTCTGACAAACATCCAGATTTCAGAACTGGCATGAGAAACTTTTTAAAAATAAATATCCATATGTATGCGCTGACTGCTTACTAAAAAGACCTTTGTTCTAGTGCATCATATTATCGCTGTTTACTAGGTACTTCGCACGAGAACATCGTATTTCAAAGATTAATTTTTTATTTATTTTGTTGTATTTTTGTGGCAATTCAGAGGTCTTTTTGTTTTTATGATTGCACATCATACTTAAGTAGAAAATATCTGTGAATCCCAATCGGTGTAAATTAACTTTTTATGACTCAAATATGGCATGAAATCAAAACTTTAATTTATCAGTTTAAGCTGGACCTGTAAGTAGTGTAGTCCCAACAAAAAACACAGATATCTGTATTCAGTTGACTCGTTATATTGAAAGAACATAATGAAAATAACGAGCATAATTCTCGCTGTCTGTTTTGCTACTGTTTGTTCATCTCCGATTGGAAAATATACCATATTAAAGGAGAACCCAGGCGAAAAGGTATGGAATGAGAATTTGTGATTTGCAAAGATACATTTATAAGTCGTGCATTGCGCCAAACAAGACAGTCCGACGAAAAAGGATTAGTTATTAACCTTAATACTCATGTGGCGATCATAAAGCCAACTGGTGTGAACCACCGAGTTTCGTTATTGCATTTTTTCCCAACTTCTTTGACTGTAATGTCTGGTCTTGCCTAAAAAATGTTTATTTGTCAAGTGAAAATGTTCGTATGCACCAAAGAATTGTCTTTTCTGTTCTTCATTATCTGCTTAAAGGAAAAGTGAGGGACACTATAGCACTGCACCTTACCTATTCATTGCTGATGAAGGCGCTATCATAAGGGAGGATCAAACTTCCCTGCAACGAGCACATGATTTTTGGGTGATGACACGTGCTGCTTCTTTGACCCACACTACCTACATGCCCACTCCTCGATCATTCATTGTGTAAGCGTAGAATGGATGGAGTGTCAGCAAAACTGCTATCTTCTGTAACCAGAAAATGTCCGTAAGCTGAAAGGAAGGCTCTATTACCGCAGTTGGCAATTGTTTTACAAGGTATAAAAAGTATGAGGGGGAACATCAGCCAAGACCAAATACAAATCCGCGTAAATTGGGTTTTTTGATGGTAAGAACAAATGGGAACGATTCTTCATTATCCGCCTTCGTAAACATTCATAGTTCTTGGGTCTTCAGGTGGAAATATAGACAGAAACTTAAACATAAACTAAACCTAGCAGACCATTTCCGATATTTTGTTTTATAATAACTCAATTTCATAAATTTACTTTATTTCTATACCAGCTTTTTAAAATTTTTCATTTCAGGATGTTGAAACTAAAAATGTATCAAACGTTGGCTTGGATCCCGATGAATTGGTCAAAGCGCTAAAGGGTACACTCAAAACACTCATACCAACAGCCTCAGAAGTAATGGACCGAATTCGAAAAGAACTAGTAGATCCGGTAGAAAATTCATATTCGGAATTCGTGTTCAATACTGAATTGTTGTTGTTTTCAAGGTCTTTGCGGGTACAACTAAAGCAGTAACCACACAAACAGTTCTCGAAGAACACAGAAGGGATAGACGAGACGATGACTATGATCCATTGAGAATCCCTGGACCCCATAGGTCATCTGGGATACGTGGACCAATGTAAACACGCATTGAACCATATTTGTAGTTCTAGCGATGTCATTTATATTATTTGATTTATTTATAATTTTTTAGTGGCAGTGACCCTTTTGGATTTCCACCCGTTGGCATTGGAAGCGGAGACTTAGATCCTCTCGGCCGTTTAGGTGGTGGAAATTTAGGTATTCTTCCACGGCACGGCCCACAACGCGGCGGTGCACGTTACGATCCGTTTGGCCCAGGACCCGGAGTACGTCGGAACCCCAACAACGATGAGTTCCAACCACCAGGATTCGGCGACTATTATATGTGACTCGAAAAAACTCCAAAAGGGATATAAATATTTTAAATTGTTTTTATATTCATAAAAATGGGAACTCGTAAAACGAGTGAAAAAGAGGGAATTTCAAATAAATAAATTAAATAACGTGTTTTGTTTGGTTCTCTTGTACATCAACTTTGTCAAATTCAAGAACTGATAATGAAGTAAAAGGAATTTGTTATAGTATGAACAGTTGCAGGTGCATTTCTCAATTAGAAATTTGACTTACCTATGTAGCATACTCACCAAATCAACAAATCGATCTTGTTTGCTTCTGGGCTTTTATGCCACTATTTCTTGGGCGATAAATAAAAATACTTATTTTCTCGAAGTTCGAAGTTTATTAAGTTTAAATTAGGAAAATACAATATTAATATGAGTTACTGATCGTCTCTACTAAAAGTGTAGCGCAGCAAAACTCTCCAGAACTCCATTCTTCTACTAAGTCTAGTTAAAAAACGACATGTCATGAGAATTATCTCCTTCTGCGGTCAGATGATTTCTTTGTGCGTTTCGGTCCCTTGACAAAGCACCAATCCACCTGAATAGTCTGACCCATGATGTCGGACGCGTTAAGAGCCTCTTTGGCTGCAAGTGCCTGTTTGTGAGTTTCATACTCCACAAGTGCATAGCCCTTGGAAAACCCAGTACGTCTGTCCAAGTTCAAGTGAATATTCTTAATATCACCATATTCACAGAATTTCTCTTGAATATCATCTTCTTGCGCCTCCTCATGAATCGAGGTTACAAACAGAATCCAGCCTTCTACGGAACGCTGTGGTCCCGGCTCTAGCTCATCATCGTCTTCGTTACGAACTCTTTCGTAACTTTGAATTGGTTCTCGGGAGTTACTTTCACTTCCGAATCCACGACCCTTGCGTTTTTTTGCTTTTTCCTTGAGGCGAACAATTCCCTCTGAAATAAGTAAATTTTTTTTTACAAAAGCCAGCCCCCGCTTTGCTTTCAATAGAACTTTTCAACACTTACGATCTCCATCATCATCGACTTCGAATTCTTCGGCATTATCTATATCTAATACGTCAGTCATTATGAATAAGAAATTCAAATATATTCCAATAAGTTTTAGAGAAAATAAAATTGGTTTTTAATAGAATTATTCCGCGAAAAAAGCAAAACACCGGATAAAAGCCGCACAACGTTGCCCACTTCGTGTTCGTTGACAGTAGAAATGCGAGTTGCTGATGACAGTAAAGAGGTTTGTTTGACTTATAGTAGACAAAAACTCACAAAATGATAAAGAGGCCTTAGATGAGCAAATCGACACTGACGACGACAATTTAATTTTATATTCTTTTCGAAATGTTTCCATTTTTAATACCTTGAATTCTGTTAAGTAGCACCAAATATGTAATTGGTGCAACGGACTAGATATGTGCGTTGTACTCAAGTTTACGGCGAATAAACGCCTTATAAATTGTAGCCAGTCTAGAAGGGGTAAAGTATTATTAAAATTTGTACGTAGCACCATGTTGATGTAACCACATGTCTTCCACATTCTTTTAGAACGAACAAAATGATCGTAATGCTACGTCTCTACCGAACACTAAGGCAAGATTAAGATTAATCTGCCCTTAATCTGCTTAATTTGTATGGTAAATATTAAGCCTTAAATCTTAAGACAAATTTTAATCTGCTAAACACAAGATTAAAAAATAATCTTGAAAGAATACTGGGTTTGCAGGTAAGAATCGGTTTGTGAACACACTAAATACCAATTTACCATACCTAAGTATGTCAAAAGTGACGTTGGTTGCTGAGAATTAAGAGAAGCAATTTGACGACCATTTGTGCGCAAATTTGAGAGCCAGAGAAAACCCCTATGTTAATCTCTTTTTTTTTCGGTGAGCCGCTAGAATATTAATTAATAGTCTTTTGTGCTTAATCTCTGTTTAGTGTTTTGCATTAAAATGAAATTTAGAGCCAGCTCACGCACACATTTACAGTACTGCGCCAAGGAATTCATTTTGAAAAAATATCATGTAGGTATCATTAATGTCAAAATGGGCTTTAATTTTCAACAGCAAGAGCACCCTCTTTGGTTTACACGTATTCACAGACAGGAAATTTAAGACAGGATTTTGCGTAAATTTTGTAAAATTGTTTGCGAGTTAATGGGTAGGGGTATGCTCAGTAGGCGATCTGGTTAATTATTTTTTCCGTGAGTGAACAACATTGGGAATTTATTTCTAAAGTGGGTGCCGTGTAGCCTAACCATGCCGTCTTTTTAAAAGAAGTTTTGGCCGAAATGAAGCACAAAAAAGTTCGTGAGACTGGTGTGCTAGTGGACAACACTGAGGGTCCCCGGCGTCCTACGGTACGCACAGACATGAATATGGCTGCTGTAGCCGAGAGTGTGCGGATTGTGGAGTGGCTAGGAACAATACATGGAAAAAAATTAAAAAGACATGAATATGGCTGCTGTAGCCGAGAGTGTGCGGATTGTGGAGTGGCTAGGAACAATACATGGAAAAAAATTAATTTTCTTAATTTTGTTACATATTTAAAAGAAACTTGTATTTGGCGCACCCTTTATTTATGCCAGTAAATCAAAGCGTGTTTTCGGTAGGTAGTTTTTTTATGTTTTAAATAAAAGATAACTTCTATACATACATAAAATATTTATTGATATTCTTCAACATTTAGTTTTACTTGTTCATCCAACCAACCGATCCAGTCAGAAAGCACTGCCCTTTCCATTGTCACCTCTTTGAAAACCGGGGATCTTGAAACTTCTTCAAACTTCATCTTTGTAAACATTCGTATGCTTTTTTTGTTTTCCTCTCCAATTTTCACTTCGAATTTATCGATACGCAGCTCTTTTAGAGCGTATTTCATTAGAAGCAACGTTGCTTCCCATCCCAGTCCTTGACCCCGTGCTCCTTTTTCCGCAATCATTATTTCCGCTTCAGCAACACGAATTTCTTTGATATTTTCATCGATTTCATCTTCATCTACACGTAGAAATAGATTTGTGTCACCTACAAGTGATTGTATTTCATCTTGCGATTCAATAAATAGCTTATTGGACACAACAAGGAAAGTGAGCTCTGTTGTGAATGCGATAAAAATTTTTGAATAAATTATAATTGAAATTAGATTGTTACTTACTATCATCATCATAGCGCCAAGTTTTTTGCATTTGATATTCCTGATTCAATGTAAGTGGTTCAGAGGCCGTCAGCTCTTGCAGTTCGGGACTTTGCATCCATTGATGGTATCTTTTGGTAGAGTCCTATATAAGCTTGTGAAAATGTGTATGTTTTTAAACTTACTTTTCAACATGTTTTGCTTCGTAAGGAATTAGAATAACTTTATTGCCTACAATTTTGATGTGCTCATTTATTTTCATTGTAAAAAGGGAAGATTGGTAAAAGACGTCAAAAATATCGAAAATTGTTTTGGTTATCGATATTTAATATCATATGACCTGGCGTTCAGGCACAAATGCAATGAAATTAAAATTAAAATTTCTTTATTTATTGAATCACTTAAGAGTTAATTTAACATTTAATATATGTACATTATTTGATGGCTGTAATGTATGGTGTAGTTTACCTATTTAGAGTATAATAAAAACGCCTCATGCAGTCTCTTACGTTATTTATTTTCCTTTCTTTCCTAAGGTTTTTCAATTTTAACCTCATAAAATATCGAAATAATGCACACAGTAACTTTTTGTCATTTTTCAGGGGACGCATTTTAAGTTTTAGATTTGTGTGGTGGCTTATGCTACGTTTCCACCGAGCACTAAACCGAGATTAGAGTTGATATGACCTTATTCTACTTTAAATCTCAAGATTTACCATACTAATTTTAATCTGCTAAACACAAGATTAAAAATAAATCTAGATAATAAACTTCGTTTGCATGTAAAATTCGTTTTGCGAACACACTATATACGACTCTACACTACTCTTTGTATGGTAAATCTTGAGATTTAAAGTGGATAAGAGGAAATTAACCTTAATCTTGGTTTATTGCTCGGTGGAAACGTAGCATTTGGTAGGTTTAGTTATTTACTCGGATATAACTTTTTAACCACTTGAGATTTATATACATACATGCATCTTGTATATCAGTCTCGACAGTTACTTTCGCAGACCCAAATGCAACTAATCAAGTGGCAAAAATAAAGTTCGGAATTAATAATGAATTTGAAAAAAAAACTCGCCTAAAATATAGTAATTATTCGTTGGTACAATTGACACACTTAGCATTGCGATATGTCGTATCAATTGTCATAAATCAAAATTATTATTTCATCCCCAAGTAGATAATAAGGATTAACATTTCAAAACTATCCAATTTCTACCAAATTTTGAAGAGGGGCCAGATCATGTAAAATGGAAACGATCAGACGAGCTTTTTTCGACGTTTTTGTCTGTATCTATTTCTTCAGATATAATAGAAAGAAAAACGTCGAAACGTTTTCGTCCGATCGTTTTCATGTTACGCGATTAGAACCAAATCTACCCTTCAGGTAATGCTGCATTTCCACCAAAAGATAAACCGAGATTAAAGGCAAAATAGATTAACAATATATTTCTACACGTTTCCACTGAATAAAAAAGAGATTTACATTGGGGTTTTCTCTCAACCCGCTCTGTGGCTCCCAAATTTGCGTACAAAATGTCCAATATCTGGTTGTCAAATTGCTCACTCGCTCTCAATTGTCAGCAACCAACGTCACTTTTGACATATCGAGGTATTGCAAATTGGTATTGAGTGTGTTCAGAAGCCGATTCTTGCATGCAACCCTAGTTTTTTTTCGAGATTATTTCTTAATCTTGTATTTAGCAGATTAAAAAATTTATGGTAAATTTAAAGATTTAAAGTACATTAAGGGCAGATTAATCGTAATCTTGATCTAGTGCTCGGTGGAAACGTAGCATAAATCTAAGAGGGCCTTTGGTATCAGCATGTTTGTACATCTTTTACCTGAACGCTGTCATACTATGAGTTTGCTTGTTTTGTGAATTGGCATTACCAATAGCTGTTTAGCAAAATATGTCAAGTGTCAACAACTTCGCCCGCAGTTTCAATCTTAAAACCAACACACAGAAAAGGGTCGTAATCAAAATGTTCCCAATACATTCCTTAAATCCTCAAGAACGTCATGATTACATCCTTAAAACATTTATTCTCAATAAAGCCGCTTCGCAAAATAGTAGACACAAGCGAGACATTGATGTTATTCGTGAAAATCACAAGTTTCTCTGGGAAGAGGAAGATGAGCCCGACTCATGGGAAGGTCGATTGGCCAAAAAATATTACGATAAACTATTCAAGGAATACTGTATCGCAGATTTGACCAGATACAAGGAGAATAAGGTACATCTCGTATTTCATTTAAATAATCTTGATTGATTGCCTTGTGAGGAATTATCAAAGATTGCTCTCAGATGGCGGACCGAACAGGAAGTTGTCTCGGGCAGAGGACAGTTCATATGCGGAAATCGACAATGTACATCAAAAGAGACCCTTCGTAGCTGGGAGGTTAATTTTGCTTATATGGAAAAAGGAGAAAAAAGGAATGCTCTGATAAAGTTGCGTATGTTCGAATATTTAAATGGAAGTGTTTGTATTTCTTATTAGTTTAACTCATAGGTCTATGTCCGGATTGTTCCAAGCTTTTAAATTACCATTACAAAAAGCGAGAAGTAAAACGACAGAAGCGGTTGGAAAAACAATCAAAGACTTGTAAAAAATCATCAAAGCATAGAGGGAACACAGTACTTTCCGACGAACATAGTATCGATGCCCAAATTATTTCAACAGAAATAGAAACGGAGACCGAAACTATATCAACGAATGATGATGCTAATACCGCTGGTCGTAGCGAAGAAGAAAGCCAAAACATTTGGAAGAAGCAGGAGATTGAAGTAACGAACGTGGAACGCGAAGAAGAGTTTGAGAAATATTTGGAGGATTTATTGATGTAAAGAAATACAAAATATTAATGATGGCTATGCAAATCAATGTTTTGTTTAACTTAAAACGCTTTGGATTTATTGGCGGTATTGGGATTTTCGAGGATACTATAGTTTCTGAGGCGACAAGATTTAAAGATTTATAGATCTCAATATTACAAGTTAATATGTAACAACAGTCTCTTTATTAGTTATTTAGGAGATATCGGGGATTGAAAATCAAATTTTTAGTATGAAATCTCTATGAGATGACGTCAATTTTTTGCCAATATTTTCACTTAAAAAACATAAAACATTTGTTAAGGAGTTCAATCACCAATATTTTTTGCTCCTTTATATATATGCAATGTTTTTTATACCCTATCCTAAGGGTATATTAATTTTGACACATAGTTTGTAACACACCTTAATATTCATCGTAGACCCCTAAAAGTATATATATTTTATTTTTATAATTGCATGCAAAATTAAATAAAATCTCCTTCCACCATGTTCTAAACGCCATTTTATTTTGGAGGCATATAGGGATATGGATAAGGTATCATACTGTTCGCCCCAAGCGGACTATAGCCTTTGCTATGTTTTTCGTTTAAAGTGATAAAATAGACATTTCATACTAAAAACAAAATTGCAACCACCGATATCTCATAACCTGTTAAATATTATTTTGTGCTTATGCAAAGCAGTGCAAGGGAATTTATAACCTGGCATCAGAAAAGAAGTGTGCGTTCATAATGCGCATTTTTTGACGTTTTGGAATTCAGCCTTGATTTTTCATCTTATCGCCTCGCTAACTATATTCTCAAATATTTAAATAAAGTTGATTCAATTTTCATGTAAAAAGAAAATTTTATCATAATAATTTTGATACCCATTTCGGTGAGTCATGTCAAAACCTCGTGAATTTTCCGGAAAACTAGAAGCTTGTCTGAATTACTATATTTAGACCAAAAATAGACAGTATGTGAACTTCACATATCTGGCCGAACTGGTACCCGACGGAAATATGTCGATACATTGGTTCGGTCACATTAAGCGAATGGACAATAATGCTTCTGTCAAGAGAAATTTCGAATAATAAAGGGGGGGCTTTCATAAATGCATGGTTGCGCAAGTCTGACCAAAGCATAAGATTCATAATTACAACCAACAGTTGTCTCCCCCAATGCCTCAGAAAAGATCTCGGCTATAAACAGACTTAAGTGAATCTTGCAAGAAAAATTGTCATTGCAATTTTATAGTTCATCGCAAAAAATGTTTATATATCAAATAAATAAATAAAACCACTTTCCTAATGCAACTAAATATGTATGACCATTCATAAAAGCTAAAAGGATTCTAAGAACACGAAATTTGTATTTGTCATCTATTAACTTGGATCAAAACACAAATTCACCTCTCACTAATATATTCTGATCATGTGAATAACAATTAATTCGATAAGTGAGTTAAAACAAATTATAAATAATACATGTTTAATTAAATTTGCACCATATTAAACAAAAGTACGCATAACTACATTACACTACAACGTATAATTCAATTATTATTTTACCGACTATGTTAAATTAATATATACAGTGAAAAAAAAAAGAATTGCAGAATACATATATGCATTATTTTTTTAATCAATTTTATTTAATATTCAACATATTTCGCATGCTAATATTTTGTTTCTAATTATTATGTTAAGATTCCTGTATTCGTCGTCTCTATATATATATAAATAGTTGTGATATTATATATATGTAGGTCTGTAGGATGTATATGTATTTATACAAATTATTTCTAAATAAACGTTGCTTTAAATGTGTTTAATTTTATTTTAATGAAGAATGTCCTTTGCGATTTTGATATGCGTTTGGTAAACAAAATTGGTACAATAAAAGAAAAGTTTACAACAAAACAGAAATAACAAAATTTATTAGAACAATGAAAAGCTTTTTTTATAAATATTTAACACTTCGATTTACGCACGCAGACAAAAACAAAAGATTAGAAACAAACACTTTAATATTGTATTTTGTGACTGTGTATGTTTAGTTTTTTTCTAAATATTTTTTTCATAAATATGATCCGCTGCAGCAGATATAATAAATTTTACTATAAATTTACATTTATGTAATATATATATATACATTAAAAAATGTGTTTGTATATATATATATATATATTTTGTATATTTAACGAACACGATTTGTAATCAATAATAATTTTGTATAATATGCAAACTCGTATATGTGTATAGTTGTTTAAGTTTCTGTTTTTTTATATCAATATCCAGGCGGGATGTTTTTTTTCAATTTATTTATAATAATTTATTCTAAAAGCAAAACTATTGCTATTGCTTTTGAGTGGTAGTGGTAGCGCTACGTTTTTATTTTTTTACTGCTGCTATTTTTATGTATTTGTTTAGGGCCCTGTTTTATCTGCCAGAGAATATGTTCATCGCATTGGTCCCAGTACGCTTTCGTATTAATCTAGCCGACACTGAAAAAATTAATAAATAGATGAACAACATTTTAATCAAGGGATTTGTATATTCAATTACTTGAACTGTCTTGTGGCGTGAGTGATCGGTCTAGAACTTGTTGAATTACATTCATCCAATCCTCTCGTTCTTTGTCGCTATGCGCACACATATTATACGTTCGCTCTGGTGTAAATAATGTGAAACTATATCGTTGCTCTTTAGCGCCGATTGGCACACCCACTCTCACACTGTATCCGTCCAAACTGTGACCCAGGAAGATTTCGCCCTTTGGATATGCGTCCATGGGATCATCGTGATACATCAACTTTCGGTTGTCCAGCGTAAACCATCGTCTTTTGTAGCCATCCGAAGGTCTTGGGCCAGTCTTAAGCAGCCAGCCTTCTTTAGCAAAGTCTCTTGTTAGCAGGTGCGTCAGTTCGGTTTCAGTCGCACTGGGAAATGCAACTTGCAGACGATGTAGCTTAGCACAGCGTACTGCCATGTACCAGTTGTTTATGACCTCGGGATCATCATGATAAACGTAGATGTGACGCGTTGACCCGTCTTTCATGTACGTTAACTGCATAGAGTTCTGATGGCAGACCTTTCGTGGAGCAAACGCAACATTTAGTTCAGATATTCGAAGGACTGCTTTCGGATCTTTGCTTTCTTTGACGTGATATTTGAGGGTGTCGTCCGCTTCGGACAAGATAAACTTTCGTGGTTGATAGCGACTGTCTTCTTTGCCACGCTTCATAAGGAAGCCTTCCATGTGACCGGATATATAGCTGGGTCGGCCGTTGGGTGAGAACTCCAGACGTTCGTATTTCGCTCGAATCCATTGCTCAATGAGGACTCTGCAATGCAAAATAAATTCTATTAAATTTACGTTCTTGTATCATAACAATGATAAGTTAATATACTGTGGGTCAGTTTCGCAAGGACGTCGATAACAAGCAGGCACCCTATATTCGTATTTTATCTTCGCTCGTTGATTTCCCACCTCTTTCATTCGTTCCAGTTGACTGTCTTCCCATTTATCCAGTTTAAGGTGTTTGACTTTTGATATATGCGCGCCCATAGCTCGGTGTACACCGGCACAACGGGTGCATAGAAATATTCCAACATTGTATGAAGCCCATTCGACATCTGTAGGAAGAAATAAAATTATTTGTTGTTGTAAATCGAAACTAATAAAACAAAATTTCAGATTAAGAATCGAAAAAAAACAAAGGACACAAGACACAGAATATAAATCTCAAGACTTCTACCAGATCACTTAAATAAAAACAATCATACAATGTCTTTTACGTTTTTGTCTCTATCTTGTCTCTATTTATTCTATCTATTATCGTTTTGTTTCTGTCGGTTAAGGGAGAAACATTTTATCTGGAAAGAAGAAGGTTGTAAGATATATATTCGTAATCAGCCTGTCCTTCACTGATGTTGACCTATTTTTGGAGGAAAGCTATCATTTGGAACACAAAACAAATAGCAAAAAATGTGGGCAATATCCTTCTTAACAATCCGCGCATACGAACCCAAGTATATTTTTTAATTTCATTTCTAATATATTTAAGTGGCCTCAACCAATAAGCCTCGAAGTTGGTTAAAGTGCTTTGTATTTGGCTGAGCCTTCCTATACTGGCTGGAGGCACTCGCTTTACATCTCGTAAAGTATCAAAAATCTTCTGAAGAATTTATTTTTCATAAACGACCATTCATCCGCGTTAGGAATAGTCAATTATTTAGACCCATAGAGCAGGACTGTAGACTGTAAATTTTGATGTCTTATAGAGTCATGCTGATTGTTGTTTGTTTTATCGTGGGAGTATGAAATTAGTTGAACATCTTAGGAGTTTTGCATAATTGTTTTAAATATGATGTTAAAGAAGTCAGATTGATTTTTTATAAATCCTTCTTTTTACATTAGACTCGTGTCGTTAACGACATTTATGCAGCAGGCGAGCTTTCTTCATTTTTATACCACATACTAGTACAAACTTTGCACAAATGCCATAACCTGACATGTCTGTGTATAACTCAACTCTATAGATGGACTGAACTGGCCTAAAACCACACTGATAAGTTTAAATCAGATCGTTGTCAACAGTACCGGCTAACAAGATTTTGTATGTTATGTTCATAGAGATAAATGCCTCTTAAATTTGGCAAAGCTTCCTCCTTCTTCTTTCTGTGAACTGGTTAAACGAAGGGTACCAATTTTCAGACCCAGCATCTTTGTTCGACTTCTCTATTAAGCAGTCTGTAAAATTGTTTCTTCCATATCCTTAGCACCAACTGTGACTTCTTCTACACGTCTCGGTTTGGTGCTTGTTTCCTTGACACGTTCTTTTTAACTTTCGGTAAAACTTCTGAATATTGCTTCTTATTCTTGCTTCTGATAGCTTTTCGGGATAAAGAACATGGCTTTAATATGGATATTACGCTGTCAGATGAGTAGGTTTTATTTTCGATGGTAATTGTTGAGTTTTGAAATTTAACTATAAATGTGCCGATCAATGGTAATGAATTGTTGTAATCGTTGTCTTGTCGCATTGTGCCGTTGAACCGATTGAGGAAGATAACTCCTGGGGAGATCTCGTCTACTGTGGGGATGTGTTGATTGTTTATGCGTGTGCAATTAGCTTATTAGGTTGGGAATACAGGATGTGCTACTAAGATCTAATACATTACGATAAGGACATATTGACAAGTTATTATATGACTTACAATCTAATTTCAAACCAAAAATTTTCTTTTCACATTTCAAAATTTTTTCGTATTCTAATTTATTTATAAAATTAGCTTTTTTAACAGGTTTAAGTAAGAGAGTATTTGACTCTAAACTTGGTATACTTATAATATAAACTATTGAATTTCTGTCTGTGGCAACTTTTACTTCAGCTAAGTTTAGTGCTTCGTCAATATTGCCGTAAGGAATATTAACTTTATTTATTATTTGTTCGGCTATATTGATTTCTTTAATTGACAATATGTAGGAATTTATGATTCCTTTATTAGTCCAAAGTACGGCGTATTCTATGTCAACTAGTTCTTCCTTAAGTAATTTAATTTTGTGTTGAGTAACAGATATAATATTATTCATAAATAGGTCATTGTTTTTCATTTTCGTTAAAACTTCATTTGTTTTTTTTTTTTTGTAATTTCATTGATATTATTAATTACATCTCTGTTAATAAGGACTTGTTTATTGTTATTTTTTAGTACATTATTTATTTTATTTCTAATAATTCGGAAGTCGTCATGGTCAGGGCTTCCGGCTATCCACTTCCATGCGCTTCCAAGGAAATTGAGTGATCTTTTGTTTTTGTTTTTAGATTTAAGTCTATTAAGTATTTGTTCTATTTCCGAAAGATCTTGAGAAAGGAAAGGATAAGAAGGGTGGTTCTTTCGTATGCCGTATTTTATTGTATATCGGATGTTGGTTATAATGCTTTCGCATGGTCCCAAATCTATGATATCGATCATTTTAAAACTGTCATTTTGGATCAACGCTGCCCCAGTTTCTAATGCCACAAGTTCACTGGATGAATAGTCCAGAATCTGGATATCGGCCATAGATATGGTTAACATTAATCTGTTGGGAAGAATTGGGTCAGTTTCTTATACGATGTTTATATATAATTTTGCCTCTTTCTGTAACGACGGTAGTGTTTCTATTTTCCTTGACTATTTCTTCTTTGTGAATACTATGGTTGTATTCATTCACGGATCTTTCAATCAATTCCTCGAAATTTCGATGTAGGTCTTTTTTTTCTAAGGCATCTCATTAACTCTGTTAGAGTCGAATGGAAGCGTTCTCATTGGTAGCATAGTGATCTTCACTTTTATCCAATGTTCGTGAAATGAATGTTATTGGTCGATCTTTCTGTGATAACTCAGCACCAATAGCATAATTTGATGCATCAGTTGTTAATTGGAAATCTTCATTGAAATCGGGATACGTTAGAGTGATTTCTCTTGAAACAAGAACGTGCTTTATTTTATTCAAAGCTTCAATGGCTTCCTCATCAAAAGTTACCATTTGCTTGTTGGAGGCGTTCTTTGAGACTCGTCCTTTTTCACCTCTCAAAAGGCTTGTAAGTGGCTTGGCAATTTTTGCATAATCTCGCCCAAAACGTCGGTAGTAGCCCGATAATCGAAAAGGATCGAAGATCTTTGAAAGTTTTTGGACGTGGGAATTTTAAAATTGATTAGACTTTTTTTTTTTGATGGGGCATTTTTCAGGCCGAAGGGGAGTCTGGTAAATTCGTATTTACCATTGTTGACGGAGAAGGCGGTCTTCTCAATGTCTGACTCTTTTAGAGGGATTTGATGAAATCCGCTTTTTAAGTCCAAATCTTTGATCCATTTGTTGTATCCCAATTGCGCCAGTACGTCGTTTATTTCTGGTATGGGGTAACGGTCGGCAATGGTCACTGTGTTAAGTTTCCTATAGACAATGACTAGGCGACATTTTTTTTCACCAGAGGCGTCGGATTTTTTTGGTACAATCCAGACGGGTGATTTATAAGGGGATCGTGATGGTCTTATTATAACGTTATTTAATAATTCCTGGATCTGTTTTTCAACTTCACCTTTTAAAGCCATCGGATAGGGGTAATATGTTGAATA
Source organism: Ferdinandea cuprea (assembly GCA_963576555.1). Taxonomy (NCBI): domain Eukaryota; kingdom Metazoa; phylum Arthropoda; class Insecta; order Diptera; family Syrphidae; genus Ferdinandea; species Ferdinandea cuprea. The sequence goes on from OY754961.1 coordinate 37,965,602, forward strand.
AACTGGGTCTTCATTGTTCGTACGAATCACACCTACTACTTTAGTCGTATAAGTGAGTTTTTCGTTAGGTTCGTCAAAAAGTCGAGGGAGACTTGCTATTAAAGAGTTAATTGTATTTTGTTGTCTTGGATTCATGTGATAGGTTCTGATGTTTATAGAATTAACATCCTGAGTAGCCGTGAAAGGACTTGAAGGTAGGTAATAAAAAAAAAATTTTTTTGTTTCTAAGTCAAGGAGAGTAAGATATGTATGGTGTATAACTTCGATGCTTCCCGCGACAGAATTTGCGTAAAAAAAATTGGTAATTTGCTATTGAGAGAGGGCTGTATGTAGTTCTTGATAGAACCGGTGTCAATTACAAATTTTAGCATTTCTCCGCTCCCGACACTCGAAATATGGCAGCTAAGAGCTTGTTAATATGAAAAATGGACGTCTATACAATCAGTGGTTTCTACAGTATAATTTGTTTCGGGAAAATTTGGAGCAAATTCTTCGAGGTTTTGCTCATAGGAGTTATCGTTATATTGTTGTCTATTTTGGTGATTTATCTGCTCGACTTGTGCAGAAGGTCCTTGATTTGCGCTCTTGAAGGAAATTGGCTATGTTGTCGATGAAGGTTTTGGATATATTGGTTTTGTCCATAATTTTGGATTCAGCGCTTATGCAAGCCAGCTTATTAAGGATCGAATAAGTGTGAATAAACTGCCTGATAATATTCTTGGATGCTTCTGTTAACTTGAACAAGCGACGTCATTTGGTATTCTAACGTCGTTATATCGCGTTTATCTGCGTAATGCATTGATAAACACTGACAGATGCTTTCCCAATTTAAGCGTGTGTTATATGATTCTAACGCAGCATCCGCTTGTCCAACTATTTTGTTCCTAATCACATTGAGAATCCCATAGTACTTGGGTGTTCCCTTTATGTGTTCGTAGATGTGTAAATCGCGGCTTACACTTTCTTCCAAGAAGAAAAATCATTTTCTTGTCCAGCAAAATCTCTAAGACATCTTACTACGTCCGGTACTTTATCTAGATCTTCTAATCTGTGTCTATGTTCTGGTTCTATTGTCTGGTCAATGCCAGGAAAGCGTTGTGCATTAGAATTTAGAACACTTTGGACTAGGTTTCGAACTTGCTGATCGAGGATTCGGCAAACTATCGAAGAGATGAGAGAATCTAAAGCTGGTGTTGTCCCTACTTCTGGTGGTGTATCTGCTTCCGAAGCACTCGATAAAATTGAACTATTCGGGTTTAGCGTGTTTCTTGGTTGATCAGTAATAACAATTTGAGAATTTCTGTTCGCGGGGTTTGGAGGATGTGATGGAGAAAGAAAGGTTAGCACACGCGGTGCTATTGGAAGTGGTAGTACCTGATGAAATGAAATTAATTAAATATTTAATATGTATTAAACGTAATAGATCAAGTAATTACATAAATATTAACGTAATAGATCAAGGGTAATTCACTTTTAGTTATATTCGTATATATCTAATATGTACTTAGTATTTTAATTTTTTGTAACGATCTCTTAGTTTTCTTTTATTTGATATTTACTTAATTCTAACTCACTTAGTTAAATTCTAATTCACTTAGTTATTTTTTGTATAATCTTAAACTTATGCTTACGCTAACGACAATTTCAGCAAACAGCTCCATTTGACTTCTTGTGGTGATGCGGCTGGAACGTTTAGTATCCTCCTTTTCCTCCCAAAGGGTTACTCAGGGGCACTTGTGCTGCTTCTGGAACGATTTGTTTTATCGTCTTTGTCACTTTCACCACACTTAAATAATGTTCTTTCGTTTGGAACCGGTATTGTTCGCGTATTTAAATTATGCGGTTGAGTTTCGCGATCGCACTGGAGCTCTCGCGAGAGCACGGGAGCTTCTTGAGGCCTGTGGCTCATTTACTTATACGAAACAAAATACTACTTTGAAATACGGGTCCCTGCTCGGGCCCCATTAAAAAAAACTTAGTTGAAAGAATTAAAAAAAATATTTTTTCTTGAGGAGAAACCTCTCTTATATTTGAATCTTAAATCTAACATGGATTTACTTATTACCTAGGTTCTCTTATCTCTACGTGCAAGAATGTGGAAATTTGGATTGGGAATGGGAAAGGTGCCGTTTTCGTTTGCACTAGACGCTGGCTCAGCAACATGCATGTGGAGAATGGGTGCTCATGTTGCTGTTATGTTGTTGTCAGGTGTCAATGCTGGTTTAAGATTTTGAATGTTTGTGGTGTTAACTTATATACCTCAGTCCTAGTTGTGCATCCTTATTTCGGATTATTGTATTATGATTGTTGATATGTCTCCATCAAATATTAAGCTTAAATCGAAAAATAACATATAAAAAACAACACAACAGGTCACCGACTTTTGATCGTAACGCGCAAAAAAGACATTGTGATGATCATCAGGCAGCTGAATGTTAACAGATTTTAGTTGGCTCGCAAATCAGACAATTGGTAATTTCCAGAACAAACGAGATCTTTATTTATTTTTTTTATTTTTTATTGTGAATTATTCTGTGACTTGGTACGTTATCAGAAATCTTATATTCTTAGCTTGACGCCCCAAGAAAATATTATTTTGCATGAGCTACACATGCAATCATATCAACACAGTACTTCCCTTCCTACTCTTCATTTGTGACACCACGCCGCAATCTAATCAAAATATATGATATACAAACTGATGCTCAATTGGCCCTAATTCGTCTTAGTTTCGTTGCTATTGTCGTCGGAAAATATCATGTTAACAGTCTTCGAATAATTCCCCTTGTCGCACAGTTGTCGTGCCAGCGTCAATCCGAGCATTTAATGTATGGTAAATATACATTTTTCCGTCAGACGACACCACTATATTAGGTTTATGTAACCATCTTCATAAATTGAGCCAAATGATTCTAATGAATGAAAATGAAAACATTGACAAGAATCATCTACAATGGCTGATTTGAAGGAATACTACATTTGTGCGTCACTTTTTTTTGATAAACAAATACATTTTTATTATGAGAAACGTGCATTCCGACATTTATGATGCGAGCAAGTGAGATGGAATACAAGAAATCATTTAAAAGAGGAACAACTTTTCATTCGACGATCGTGCATTATGGGTCGTTTAAAGGTGTTAATTAATAAGCTAAATTCCATCATTCACATTTTGTTTTTCGAAACTTTACTCATTTTTCTAAACTTTAGCATAGTTTTTTTAAAACAATCCAAAGAAGTCCATAACCTTCGAATGAACATCTATTTTTTAAGGCGCTTATCTAAGTTTTATCTATGGAAGGTATCTTTTATTTTAATGCGAAGCGCGCAGACAGTGGTATAGTTGCAGTTTTGAAAAATATGTAGTACGATTTAATTACTCGGTCCGGCAAATTGCCTTATTTTTTGATAAATGCAATATTTTTAACAAAAAATAATAAAAAAATAGTTTGTGCATGTGTACTTCCTGACATGCTCTGACGTAAAATGTAAGTCATTGCCAAGCGCATATGAAAGAAATATGACTCTCATACATAATAGCAACAATCCGCCTACCGCTTGTGTACCATCATAAAACAAAGATGAGACTTTAAAAATCGCGAATTGTCTTTCTATCTTTAAAGTTTTATTGTAGACAAGAACTCACTAATTCATACACATAAGCGTACACATACTCCATCATCAAAAAGGAAAACTGAGTGTCATGCAAAAAGCGGTTATTCACTCTTTGTGATTTGAGAAGCTCTTTATTTTATTTCCCGTTTGGAGGAAACTAGTCAAACACCTAGTCACCTCAGACATATTAAATTTATATGCCAACCTAAATGGATGAAAAAGAAGCCTAAAGGCTAAAATTAGTTTTCCCAAAATGAAATAAAGTGCACGACTGCGTCATACGAAATTTCCTCGGTACATGAGATGCGTTCTGGAATCGCCTAAAAAGAATGAAAATATTTGATCAAATACCAAATTTATTTAAATCATTTTTTTGTTTTAAAAAAATAAATTTTCTCAAAAACAGGACCTACGATTTTGATGTAATTTCGCACATTGGACACTATAATTGTTCAAAACCGTCAAAACGTTTCGCCACAAGGCGCCGGACAGACAGACCGACGGACGGCATTGGCGGACCCACTTTTTTGGACTTCTCTATAGTCGTAATATCATCCCTCATACTCAGTTTGAGTTCGAAATTTCCACACGAACGCAATAATTTTCTCTTTAGTATACTAATGTATACGAGAAAGTTAAACAATTATAAACGAAAACTTTTACATCCTACCAAGAACATCATCTTAAGCGTCAGCAATTTCACTGTGTCTATAGCAATGCAATTTTTGTGATTTTGGATTAAATCTGACACCAGCGAACATGACAAGCTTTTCTTGCACACTTCCAAGTCAATGTCCCATATTTAACCAATAGTGTCTATTCTCTTTAGCACAGTAAAGCATTTTTAACTTATTCCAGGATGATATGGCTCAATCAACAAAAAACTGGTGACCTAGCTAAATATGTTTAAATCGTTTAGGAAGGAAATATGATGAGGCGAACCAAATTTGAAGAAAAGCAAAAAGAACGGAGTCTTTATTTGAAAATATCTGTTACCCGACCGCTAATTTTATGGCTTTTAGCATGTGATTCGCAGATTTTGGTGGCGTTTGTCCAATTCAAAAATGGGCGAAATAATGTGGATTTTAAGTCAAACTAGGCAAAAAGAGACTTGCTTGAGTATTCCCAGTGTAGGGTTTCTAACGAATTGTAATGAAGTTCTCTCGAAATTAAATTTTGAAACACCCTTTTTAATAGTGTATTTTTACAAAGATGAATAAGAACGTAATACTCCATTAATCCAGTTGAACTGTTATTGATGGTTCCAAAATCATAAAATCGGACTTTACATCCGTGAAGTCTTTGAAACTAAGGTTCGGTCTATCTTCTCGGCTCGAATCTGGCGGCTAGGATTCGATGCTCTTATTCACTTCGCTCGATGTAGCCGAGCGACTTGACATAAATACGAACAATTTGGTAATAACATTATGTATGTAATATACCAAATATCTATCACAATATGTCTCTTCTAGCTTTTGGTTGAGAAAGGTTGTTTTACTGTTTTTTGTAGGTATTTATAATTAAATACCTACACACATAGATAGATTTCCACAATTCGTGTGCATATAAAATATGTTTACTTATTGTCATTGTTGCTCTAGTTTTTCGTGCTCTTCTACTTCAAAACGTAAATTGCACCTACACACATTCATATGTATGATTATATTCATAGCCTGGGCCTGGGAATGAATGAATGAAAAAGGCTATTTGCCATGTGCAGCAGCAAAACAAAACAGAGAGCAAGAAAAAAACAATTCGTTCACTAGAGACTAGAGAAAAAAAGTGCAATAACCCTTGCAATTCATTCCCCATCGTCTTCGTAACGTCATTCAATGCCTTGCCTTTGCACACTTCAATAACGGAAGAGGGGCGGTCACCATCGACCCAAATGAATATCAATCACAACAGTACGACAGAAGCTTTTTTTACTACTCTTCATTATACACACATACGTATGCCGATTTTTGTTTGTTGTTGTTGATTATTTTCATATGCCGCCCTCTCTTCTTCGAATGGCAAAACGTATTTCAGCATCTCTTTCGCTCCCTGATGATTGATTAAAGCTCGCAGCGCCACTATTGAACATTTATGAATGAATATTTGTAAATTGTAAAAGCCAAAGGAAAACAACGAACAAATAGAATACAAAAAAAAAAATAGCTAGTAAAAATATCACGACGCATTTAAAAGCATTTCAAAAGAGAGCGAGAGAAAAAAAACACCTAGAAATATAAACGTATATATGTACAATACCATGTGTCTCTAAAGTAATTTAAAACATTAGAGCTGATATGTGTAGTAAAATTTACAAAAACAATTTATCCTGTGACGTCACAAGCTTTTTTTCTAATTAGCTATAAAACTGATATCTTTCTCTTCTTATTGTGCAGAACAAACAAACAAAATTAATCAGATAGAACTGTCTAGCATCCAGTCCGAGAAAAGATATCATAACACGCTTCGCCAAGTGTGATAGCAGAGCAGCAAATCAAGTTAAAGTCAACAATCGTGTCGGGTTGGACAAGAAGGTAGGGGAGCTCGCTTTTAGGGTAAACACCAGCCGCAAGAAAAACAACACAAACTCCCATACACGACATAACCAAAATACACACGACGACACGGAGAACAGCAATAACGAGAACGAATACGACGTCATTTTATAAACCCGCCCCCAAGGCTTGGCTTCTCAAGGAAAAAAAATTAGGTAAAAGGAGCAAAAAAAAAAAAATACACTTGCATTGAATTGGAACTGAAATAGCGTATCGTAATTTTATGAAAATTAAATATGTTTTTTAAGTACAGACTTACGTTTACTGCCACAATCGGCGCATCTATTATTGCCATACAGACGCAAAAGTTCTTGAAGCAACTTTTCGTTCTGCTCGGCCATTCTACGGCAGGATTTTTTTTCTCGATGGTATTTTATTTTGTATTTAATTTGCTTGATATCGATGAGAAATACTGTACATGCACTCCGCAAAGTAATAATTGTTTTAATTACACTTTCCCTCTGGGGGAGAAAATTCTTCGAGGCACTTTTCTGATAAAATTCGTAACAAATAACACGCACAACGAAACCACGACGAAAGGTACACGAAGAAAAAAATCACATAATAAAAAAATCTGACAGTAGATTACGATGAGGAGACAGCAAGGTAACCTATACAGTTGAGTTTGTGGATCGTATGTGACGGCAATGGCATTTGTTTTGGATTGTGAGGTATAGAGTAATCACATAAGTGGGAAGAGTTAAAACGGATAAGAGAATGAAAAGTTATTACTTATCTGCTCACACATGGTAAGGTAGTGCAAAAAGATTTTAAATTAGCGCGATTGAATAGAAAGGGAAATTCACGAATCACGACAACATCAGTGTCAAAAAGCACTGCGAAAACAAAACATTGAAAGATTCTATAGCGTTCATTATTTGATAAACAAAATGTATCTAAAATTTTGAATAGAGTGATAATATTTTTTTTTTCTTTACTGTAATTATTACCACTCTGTTCCAACTTTTAGATAGTTTTTAATTCACGAATAATTCTATTCGCGATAATAATTTTGCCACTTGTTTTCCCAATGTGTTTGTAACTGTCTCTTTTTCTTGATTCTTTTTCTCACTGACGTTTCATTTTTCGCGAAAAACCCTATCACAGATGAGGATTTAAACAGATAAGTATCTATCACCCCTATCCCCTTAAATACTAAAATACCTTAAATACACTAAATTACTGCAAAATCCTCTCAAATTTCCTATCTGTGAATACGTGTGAACGAGAGGTAGTAGGTTTTGCAACATTTTCAAATGGCAACAAAAACGCTGGATGTGTTGGGATGTGCTACGAAGTGTTGAGTTTACGTAATTTACCTTTTATAGCTATTTAAATGCAAATGTTTATGATGAAAAAATTAGTAACACAACAAATACGAAGTTGTAGGAATTTAATTCGAATGTTTTTTGCGGTTATTAGAAATTGTTCTCTATTTTTGATTTGCCTTAAAACAAACATACTTGGTTTGATTTATTTTTTCCTTTTTGGTTTGTTTTTTCGGCGGATGGATAAAAATGTTTAATAAAATGATATAAATGAATTTTATTCTATTTTTCATTGCATATATATTACTAAATTAGTAATGTTTGGGTGTAAAATATTTATAGAAAATAGTTTTGGATATGTTTTTTATATACATATTGAATTCTTGCATTGTTTTATTGTTTTTATTCAACATATGAAAGTTTCAGTTTTCTGTGCATCGATAAAAGAAATTTCTCAATATTATAATCTTTTATTATGTTATTAGTTGTGTGTTAAGTATGTTTTTATAAATCCATACTCACCCCGCATTTTAACTGTTCATTTTACACACACACAATTTTCGTAAGTACATTAATTAGCGAAAATTATTTAAAGAGTTACTAGGTATATAATCTGATGTTCACATGCATATGTATCACTTTGGATCCGTGAAAAATTTGATAGTTTTTTTCGATTTGATACGTTTTTAGATTTTCAACAAAATTCTGCAAATTCTATCGGATGTCTAATTTTTTTAATATAACACTCAGAATATTTTATGTATTGTACCTCTCTAACAAGATGTCATTGATTGGTGGACAGGTATAATTCATGTAAATGCAACTGCGGCAATTGAATACGATTTTTTCCTTGTTAATTAGGGTGAAACAAATCAGGCGCGAAGTTTTTTTTAATTTACTACGCGAGTAGATAACCTCACGTAGACTACTCTGCCATTCCTGGTTCGCGCGAACAATGGTTGGAGAAGATAGGCTTTAGATCCCGTTAACGCAAAATTTATTTTTTATCCAACATTATTTTTTATGTAAATATATTTATTTATCGTTAATTATTTAAAATGTTTGTTGTCTAGAATCTTAACCAAAAAGCAACGTAAAAGGGATTTTATAAATTGTCTAACGAATTTTGATTTAAGCAGTATGAAAATATCTTACTCATTCATTCTGCATACCTAATCTAGAAGTCTCGACTTTTTTTTTTTAAAGGATAACATTTTAATGCAATTGATTGTTATTCAGTAGGTGGAACTTTATGAAGTGGCACCTCGGTAGAGTGTTAATGAGAAACTGAGAAAAATAGTACTTTGACAGTCAGTGATTAGAAATTGTGGTTATAAATTTCGTACTCCATTATTAAACATACAGAATAATATTAGGGGTATTCACGCTTTGAATTGCAAACATAACAAAAAGTACAAAAAAAGGCGATGAATATAAAACAAACTAATAGAATAATATAATAAAACAAAAACCAGCTGTCAAAAAATATCAGAAATGCATGTTGGACTTCAACTGCAGTTTGTCACATTGCTACAGTATAAAAGTGTTGTAGAATGACAGGTAGTGTATTATATTATTTTATTGCTAGAAAACGATGCACTTACAAATTTGTACAACAATTCAACACCAGATCCATTGAACCTTCACGAGAAAAATAAAATTAATTTTATAAAATTTGGACACACCATTCCAGAAATTTTGGTGCCATTTTCGAATCTTTGGGAGCGTGCCACGCCCAAACGGTAAGAGAGCGCCAAAATGTTTTTTGCAGATTTGAGTTTAGGGCATGAAAAGCAAAAAGCTGGAATACAAAATTTGAGCGATTTTGCAGGTGGGGAAGTAAAGTAAAATATAGCCAATACTTTTTTTTTAAATAATTCCAAAATTGTTTCTTCTAATAACAACTATTTTTTTTACATACTGCTTAAAACAACATTAATGTTTTTTACCTGCCCTCATCTCCATTTTTATTTCTATTTAAAGTGTACTTTTCAAATGACAACATTCAGCACCGCTTCAACGTCACCCTTATACTAAATGTCATAAATTGTCAATAAAATGTCAGATTTGGAAATTTTCAACTCAGATTTTTACAAGTAGTGCCACGTATTTTTATGTTAGCATTATCCCTAAAATTTAATAAAATAATTAACTAATGGGTGCCGGACATAGTGTCGAAGTTCCTGGAGGTGGTACCGAAGGATATCATGTGCTAAGGGTACAATCAATCAAAAAACATCTTGTCATTTGACGATGAGAAAACTTATCTGGAAAACAATATTTTTTATCTGTTAATTTTTAGGTACAAGATAATTCACCGGGCCAAACAGCTGGTCTAGAAGCATTCTTCGACTTTATCGTCGCAATCGGTAACACCCGATTGGACCAAGATAACGACACGTTAAAAGAGCTACTGAAACAAAATGTAGACAAAGTGATCAAAGTGACTGTGTACAGCAGTAAAACACAAACAGTCCGAGATATTTCAATAACGCCTAGCACATCTTGGGGCGGACAAGGTCTTCTAGGCGTGAGTATTCGCTTCTGTTCATTTGAAGGTGCAAACGAAAATGTCTGGCACGTTCTTGAGGTGCACCCTTCATCACCAGCCGATGCAGCTGGCTTGCGAGCATTTACCGACTATATAATTGGTGCTGACGCCATTCGGCATGAAACTGATGACCTCTTTACCATGATTGAAACGCACGAAAACCAAACCCTCAAGATATATGTTTACAATTTGGAAGATGACGCCTGTCGTGAGGTTTCCCTGAAACCCAACTCAAAATGGGGCGGCGAAGGTAGCCTTGGTTGCGGTATTGGATTTGGCTACTTGCATCGTATACCTATTCAAGCTGTGTCAAACGAAACTAAATGCGCATTGAAACTACCAACCACTGACACAACTGCAGCCAGTGTAGTCCTTCAAACCGCTAAAGTAAATAATTTAGTGTCCGACGCACAGGTCACTTCAGTTAACCCGAGCTTACCATATGTACCACCATTGACAAACACTTTTAATGCGCCACCACCCAGCGGGAGCCCGACATTGAGCACAGCCACCACTGGCGACGTGAACAACTTGGCAAACCTTCACATTTCTACATTGTCTTCAACCGTACCTAATTTACAGCCAAATGAAACTGCCGCACCAGTATATGTTGCCAACGCTGAAGTGCCACAGCAGCCACCACAACAAACACAGTACCCATCAGCACCAGTAGTGCCTGTAGAACACACGGCCGCAAGTGCCAGCTCATTTTTTAATAACTCTAACGATGTAAATCTGATTCAATTGCCAACGCAGCAACATATAGAGCTACCACAAGTGCAGACGTCGACTGTTGGTAAGTAGATCATGTTTGTCTTCGTTACAGTAATCGCGAGCTCCAGAAGTGTTAATCAAATTAACAAATAAAATTTCATTCTTTGAATATTTGTGTAAAGGTAAGTTTAATAAACTTAGGCTGCGCAGTAAATCATGTGAAAGTTAAGTAGTATAGGATTTGGTGTTTCATCAACAAAATCCTTGCCCAGAGTGCTTTATATTCCCATTTGTCCAGCTCAATTTGGTATTGTATTCTCTTATTTTGAGTTTGACGCAAACAAATAGACTGATAAATATTGCATAAACAATACGTTAATAAGGCTGTGAGTAGGTTTAAAAGTTTGGTACTTGGGTTTCTCGTGAATACAAGGTTCGTTGGGGCTACTGCAATAGATGCAGGTAGACCAAATTACTGCGCCCGGACATTTTTTTTTTATAATTTGCACGTGCAAAAGTGATTGTTAGCACCTTTATAATGTTATAGTAACACAGCACGTGCGTTAAGGAAATGAGGGATTAGGAGACATTCCGAAGACATGCGTCTTTCCTTCTATATCCCAGGAGAATCGACTGCATTCTGCTCGTAGGCTTCCTTTCGGGTCGCCAAGCTTTTGCTAAACACTTAAATGAGTTGGGTTTGAGCGTCAACACCGCCTGTCCTCCTTGTGAACAGGTGGCGGATTTTTGGAGCTGACGTGATTGCTGAACATCTAAGCTCTTCATCACTGAAGTTTCTTCTCACGTTTTTTCGAAAGACGGAAAAACTAAGTACACTAATGTATGATGTCAGTACAATGGACCAGTAGTTGTGTCTGAGCGCTCCGTGGGATAGTAGCAACCTCCGACAAAAAAAAAGTTATTCCGTCAATCATAAATTTATTCTTCAATTTAAAATATTTATTACTTTTTTATTGCCCACTAGGTTATGATTTGCTATGAAGAATCATTATTTTTCCTGTTCCTATTGTTGTTCGACTTAAAACTTGTTTCGGTTAAATCACTGAGGCCAATCATATGATGTTGTTGTAACGTAACGTTAGAACTTCAAAATTCGCGTGCTCACTCTTCTTTTACGACACCTGCAATCTTTCGTGCTAACCCACAGAACAGACTCGCATGCACACGGGGTAGTATACATATTTTAATTCTTTTGCTAGACTTACCTGGATATTATAATTGAGGTAGCTAAACTATTTTGTATGTATATACATACATGGGAATGTTTAAATGATGCAGAAAGAATTTGGGAGGTGCAGCTATCTTTAATGTTATGCTGGTCACATTACAAACTCAAAAAAACAGAAGCTATCACAGTATAACAAACTTAAAACAATTAAATTACAACTAATTACTTATTTCAGCTCCAACATCCGTACCACCGCCAGTACAGATCCCGGTATTTGGCCAACAATCTGCATTCACGAATCTGCCACCACCGACTTCAATTGCTAATATGACCGTAGGCTATGACGCAACAGCCGCCGCTGCAACTAACCAATTCATTGCATCTCAACAAGTACTTTGCATATAAAATTTTTTAAAAAATTCACTTTAAGTTATTTTGTTTTTCCTTCTAGCAACCGCAATTCTACAATCCAAACAACTATCCCGTTCCGAGTCAACCCCAACTACCAACGAACTACCAAAATACCCAATCAGGTGTAGGCCTACCCTACATGCAAACATTTGCCTCATACCCTCAGGTTCAACAGACATCAGTAGTTACCCCAATTTCGTTACCAGGTATGCCACCACTTACCGTGAACACAACAATACCCACGCAAACTCTCGAAGGGTTAAATGTGCAGCAACCTACATATCCATCTGTTCCAAACTGAGTACTGGAAGCATTTGCATGTTAACAGCATCATTTGGGTGGTGCATTCAAGTTTAAACGTATTTCAAATAGCACACGTCAAAAATACCCAGAAATATAATTTTTGAGCAGATTTTTAACGACATCTCGGGCAAAATCGTTATATGAGCCCATTTCCTGCTAAGCTTGGTTGGTACACACTCACTCATACACCTTTGATTCATCGCAAAGTATAACAAATAATGTCAATAAAATTATAATGTATTATATAAATAAAAAATAAATGTAGACTATAAAATAAACAAAACAATGTAGACGAAACAAAAAATAACAAATGGATGCAATATAAATAAAATTTGTTATGCTAAAGAATATTGTAATTCTATTTTAGTGATACGAAGAAATCAATCACCTCTATACCGTTGTCGGATGTCGGAAAAGACCTCTGTCAAACGTTACGCGATAATTTCTTAAACTACTTACTTTTACTTAACGGACTCCCGACCCGTAAAGGGTCCCTCCCTAGGAAACGGCAGCCTACAATCCTCGCGTGCACGCTGCTTCCAGTTATCCGAACCAAGCGCTCTGGCACTCACGATGACTTTGTCTTTAAAACTCTCGAACCTGGGGGCTGGCATTCGAAGATCCTCTTAGGTGGAGCATTATTGTCCATTCGCTCGATGTGGCCGAGCCAATGTAGTCGACGAGTTTTGGCTTTGTGGATCATATCCACATCTTGGTACAGCTCAAAGAGTTGGCGATTGTATCTTCTTCTCCATTCGCCCTCCTCGCACACAGGACCAAATATCCGCCGAAGAATTTTTCTTTCGAAGGAGCCTAATATTAACTCTTTTTTTCCTGCTTATCATCCAGCACTCAGCGCCGTATAATAGAACTGGCAGAATAAGGGTTCTATAGAGCATACACTTTGTCGTTCGAGTTAGGCGTTTTGAACCCATTTGTTTCGCAAAACCGAAGTAGCAGCGGTTTCCTAGTATAATTCTTCGTCGGATCTTAAAAAAGTTCTCATTCGTGGAGTTGATATTCATACTGAGGTAGATAAACTCCTTAAGTACCTCGAAGTTGCTGCTATCAACAGTGATATTTTGTCCTAGTCGGCGGACAGATGTTTGTTTTTCGATAGCATGTATTTAGCCTTGTCTTTATTTACTTCAAGATCAACTAACTTCGCCTGTTCTTCAATAGCTGTGGAACCCTTTACCACGGCACGTTGGGAGCGTCCGATGATGTCAATATCGCCGTATATCCCAGCATGTTTGGAAGAGCCGGATGCCAAACTGGTACGTGCCGATTAGTGTGTTACAAAAGGGTATTTAGATAATTATACTTACAGTAATCAAAAGCATTACTAAAAGATAACGCTCTGTACTAAATAGTACTTGAGCCAACAAGAATACTAAAACAACAAGGCCCCTAATTGATTATGTTATTGTCAACAATAAATTAAAAACTAAAGCTAATTAATACAATATCTAAATTAAAGGTTAGCGATCACGAGAGTATTCTAATAAAAATTTATACAAGCTCAAATAAAGTGCAAGAAGAAAAGACAATAAAGATTTTTAAAAATAACAGTGTCTATTTCAAAAATGAACTTGAAAATTAAATCTTCTATTTAGGGAATAATAATGTGCAATATATGGCCAAGATGTTGTTCAATAGTTCTATTAAAAAATTTGTAACTAATAAAATTCTTATAAGCTATCAAAGGGAATGTTTTAACGAAAACTTGGGATTGTTGAAATCGGACAAAATTAAAAAGTACGAAACTGCTAAATAGTCCTTAAATGAAAGTGACTGCAGCTTATATAAAACGGCTCGAAAATCGCCTTAGATCTGCGCTTGAAGAGGCCAAAACGAAGTTTGTCAGCGGTAAAATAGACAATTCTAAAGACCAAAAAACTATGTGGAGAATGCTGAAACATTTGGTGCGAAAAAGAGAAGTAAAGCTGATAAGTGAAATTACGTATGATAATGTAAAATATAAAAGTATCTTGGAAATGTCAAGCTTGTTAAATAATAGTTTTGTTCAATGAGGCGTCCAGCTCAGTGCAAAGCATGTTTTCATTACAGGTTTTCGTGTTCAATGAGAAAAATTTCTGTCCAGCTCATATTTTCTTTTTGTTCAAAGACTCTGTCTGGCACAGATGAGGAATTAACCAGATAGTCAACTCTGCAATCCCCTATTACTTTCAACCTGCAAAAAATATTTAATAACGGCCGCAAAATCCTATCTCCATTTTCACATCTGTGAATACGTGTGGGTGCATTGGCTTAGTGGTTAAGTACGTTGGGCTGTGTCCAATAACATCGTAATAACATGATACGATTTATGATGAATTTGCAACAGAATAAAATATTGGTGAATGTTTTTAATTATTATGTAAACTAAAATAATAGTTTTACCAAAAACAAGCATATTTTTTGGGTAAACATTTTTAAGCAGTTTCGTAAACATTTTGGCAGTTGCGCAAGTTAAACATAAAATAAGGGTTATCATAATTTGTTTGCTAGCAGTTAAACTAATTTAGCAGTTTTAAATTGTCAGTAATAATAAAATAATTTTGGTGGTAGACTTATCGAATGTCGAGTAAAATAATTAAAATCAAATAATTTTTAAACGGAAGGTTTAATAAATATTTCAGCAGTGAATTAATGAAATATTCTGTAAAATTACTAAAATTGCAGGGAAAATAAATAAAAGCTCAATGAATGAAAGTAATAAGAAACGCGTGATTAGTTAACTGACCATTTCAATAATTTAACATAGTATTTCATAAATTCACTACTATTTTATTCACCGCTATTCACTATTCCAATTCAAAGATAATAACGTTATTAAATTTGTTAAACATCATAAAATAAATTTAATAACGTTGTTAACTTGGAATTGAAATAGTCAAGTCCACAGTTTGTGTTTAAAAATGCATTTAATGTTATTTTATTGCAGTTTGTCAATTCGCTCGCTCGCTCTCATATGAACGTTCCGAATATGTAGGTATGTAAATATATTAAACTTTCATATGTTCAATAAAAACATAATAAACAACCAAAGAATTTAAGATACATGAAAAACTAATCCAAAACTATTAACTATAAATATTTTGCACCCAAACTTTACTAATTTAGTAATATTCATGCAATTATAAAATAATATATACATTTTATCTCACTCTAATAACCAAAATGGAAAAAATATAACAACCCAAGTATGTTTATTTTAAGGCAGATACAAAATTGAGAACTATTTCTTATAAACACAAAAAATATTCGCATTTAATTGCAACAACTTCATTATTTATTATATACCTAACTATATATTTTTTTTTATAAACTTTTCAATTAAAATCGACTATCTGTATAATTACTCATCTGTGGCTTGTAGGCAAGGTGAGAGATTCGCTCTCGAGTTGACTATCTGGTTAATTCCTCATCTGTGCTGTCTGGGCTCTGCTCCGAGCAGAATTTTTGCACTTGCTTTGAGGTAGATTTGTGAGAAACGTCAAAATCAGTTGTGATTGCAAATTAATTGTTTTGTCGTCGAAGTGAAAAGTTGTTTGTTGATTAATTAAATGGAACAAATCGAAATATCTTCTGATAAAGGCCAATCGGTTGTTGTAACAGTAAGTAGCAATAAGTACATGATTAATGTCCATTAATTCACGATTTATACTGAACTAAATTCAAATAATTATCCCACAACCGAAAATGAAATTGTCATTTTTTGACAACCATTACATGGCTGTATTTTTCTGTTCTACATTTGAACTGACATTTTTCACAAATTTGTTCTGCTCTGCCTTGCCTTTTTTCTCATTGAACAAAGCTAATTACTTAGAAATGAAATAGTTCATGTTAATTATTTAAATATTAACGAATAATAATGAATTGAAGGTTATTTCGAAGACCATGAATAAGGAAAATTATCAAAATTTTGAAAATGATCAAATGTACCTAGACACTTTTGATGTCTATTGGAAATTATAAACAACTCTCTCTTTAGTGGTATTTTTCCTGAACAAAAGTAATGGTAAAAGTATCTGTATCAACAATAAGTCTATTGAAATATTTGATGAAATCAAATACGTAGGAATCTTGATTGATAATAAGTTGTCTTTTAATGCGCATGTTGAACATACGTATACGTAAACAAATCGCTAGGAATTTAAATTTTTTTTGCTAGAATAAGAAAAATAATATCAAAAAGCTGTGCAATCAGAGTATATAATACTATATATAATAAAGCCCCATTTTAAATATTGTGGAAGTGTATATTGTTGTATGTGTAATGATTATATGTTAGACGGTCTTAAAAAATTACAAAGTAAAGGTATGAGAATAATAATGTCATAGTCGAACTCATATAAGAAGTATGTTAGACTATTTATCATGTCTGGGTATTAACCAAGGAATGATATTTAAAGTCTCAGTATTTGTGTATAAAATTAAATTCAAACTTTTGCCTGCGTATTTAAGTGAAAATAAAAGATATGTAAACGATATATATGATTTAAAATTATGACATAAATCATGTACAACATAGGTTTGGATAATAAGATATTGTAAACATATTTTTTAAATAGCAATTTTTTGCTAAATAAAATAATAAAAAACCAAAAAAAGGTTTTTTATAGCTAATACTTTAGCTCAATGTGTGACTTAAATCCATGTTTGTCAATTCAACGTTCAATGTTCATAATACTTGAGTTGGGAAGATTATAAGTTTCGGTTAATGCCAAGACTAAAACCCTAACAGAATAATCGTAATTCAGAAAATTTAAATAAATTCCACGATTGGGTAATACAAAACTTTGTCTCTATATTCGATGCGTTTTTGAATCACAAACTTGTATTTTAAATAGAGGAAAAGGTGCGTAAGTTTTATCCTAAGTCTAAGATCGCTTTGCCTGATTCTGAGATATATTTTCATTTTCATAATGTAGGTTTTTTTTTTTTTAAAACTGAGCAATTTTCGTACACTTATATCCAAATTGGTCTCCAAAAAAATCAAAAACCTTATTAAATTTTACCCAAAATCTTGAGATATCAACTTTGAAGCAACCGAGCAAAGTATTCTAGACAAACGGAGGGAGTTGCGATATCCCACTTTTGGACTTTTTTATAGTCTTAATATTATCCTAAAACTCACTCCAGAACTACTCCAAAAATTAATTCTCTGCGTCGAGCCGCCTTTCCATCTTTAAGACTTGTTAACTGGATTATGCCATTTCGCCTTTAAATGCAGGAATAATTACCAAGAAGCCTCTTTATTAACAACGCGTTATTGTTTTGGGCAGATGGTATCATTGGATACTATTTTATTTATAAGGTTTTCGAAAATATAAAGCAATGTGCAACAAAGGCCGCATAAAACATCAATTTATACAATTTGCCTAGCTTTTTCAGATATATTTCAAATCTTTTCACATTTTTTTGGAATATACCACTCTTTTTTCTTCAAACAATTTGCAATTTCCAAGTGACAACTCTGAGGTGGATCAGGAAGCTCAGAGAGTAGTGCTCTATTCGTGGTCCGCTAGTTCAATTATTATCTGCCTTCTTTCAAACACGAGTTCATATATTACGTGTGCTGGTCGTTGTGGAGAAAATTGCTTTTTCAACATAGCCACTGCGGGCGTCCATGTATCGGCCTCTGAACGCACACCTTTCCACCACGTAGCTGCTTCATATTTGAGCAATAAAATCCTTTATTCCGCATACTCTTTTAAAAATTTGGACGTTGTCTAGAAAATTTTCGAAAATTGTTCCATCATATTCTCCATGAAATCTTTCGGTACACTCGTAAAAGCCGTCTTTGCCCCTAAACGCATGACTGCTTTGGGATTGGTTGGAGTCTGTTGGCGATACGCCTACTCCCCAATTTCTGGCATTTTAACCAGCTCAGTTGTTAACTGTTGACCTACGACGTCCGTTTGTTTCCTGGTTCTTCGGGTTCCACCAGCTGGTCCGTCGAATGGTGTGTGTCGTTACAGTGATGTGGGTTAATTTGCTGTAGCGACCTGTTAAGCCACCTACGCTTTCAACCTAAAACAACCAATAAACCCGCGATTCACGTCATACCTTACGCGTTGCCGGTTCCACTGACTTACGAGGTTTGGCCGACAAAATACCGATGGGCACTCAGGCTCAACGTTGGGCGCCACTGTAAGAAGGGTCGTCCTTCTTATATTAAAAAAAAAGTGTAAAGGGGACGTAAGGCCAAGTCATGGTCGAAACGTCACTTTCTCAGCTTGTATATGATGCTGCTTGGAATTTGTACGCAAGGCCATATCTTGGTCGAAGCGTGAAATTTAGCAAAATTAAGAAAAAAAATGAATTTCAAAAGAAATAAGAAAAGAAAATACCGCCTGTACACTTGTTCGATGATTTATTGCTTCATTAGATATTATATTATGGTGTTTAGATGTTGTATGTTAATGTGAATTATATTACGTGATATCACACGATCTTGGTGGCAAATCGACCGGCCCAAAACGTGAAATAATGTGCTCACCGAAATGTTCTCTCAATAAGTCCATTGATTGATGCGATGTGTGGGAAGTGGCGCCGTCTTGCTGAAACCAAATGTCGCCGAGATCACGAGCTTCAATTTCAGGCATCAAATAGTCGGTTATTATGGCACGATAACAGTCGCCATTAACGGTTACGTTCGCACCGGCATAACTTTTAAAGAAATATGGACCGATGATTCCACCCGCCCACAAACCACACCAAACCGTTGTTTTTTCTGGATGAAGTGGCAGTTCTTCAATCTCTTCAGGTTGCTCTTCGTCCCAAATGCGGCAATTTTGTTTGTTTACATACCCATTGAGCCAGAAATGGGCCTCATCGCTAAACAAAATTTGCCTCGAAAACGTCGGATCTTCTTGGAACTTTTCAAGAGCCCATAGAGCGAAGCGATGTCGCTTGGGAAGGTGTATTTTGTACTTTCAATTTAAGATCTTGACGTAAAATGAGCCAAGTCGTTCCATACGTCAGTCCGAGTTGCTGCGAACGGCGCCGAATCGACTCTCTACGGTCTTCGTGTACACTCTCAGCTACGGTCCCTATATTTTCTTCACAGCGTGCTGGACGTGGTCTATTCGGTGGAATATTATCCAATAATGAATGCTGGGTTTCAAAATGGGTGATGGTGTTGCGAATAGTACGCTCAGTAGGCCGATTATGTTGACCATAAGTTAAGCAAAGTGCACGAAACACATTCCTCACAGAACGTGAATTTTCATAATAAAGTTGAACAATTTGTAAACATTGTTCACGCGTAAGTCTTTCCATTATGAAATTCCAAACAATACTAAACAAAAATAACATGACACGACTCACACGTGATCTGTCAAAAAAGGCTATTCAAAAAAGTATCTCTACTTGGATGTTATGTCTTTAAAAAATAAATCTTGTTATTGTTATTTACATGTACATGTAATTAATAAGCAATGTGCAAATTGCAATATTTTATATGTATGTTATATTTTGTCAGCCCTATTAATAAAAATCACTTAACTCACCTCTAATTCACGATCTAACTAAGCGATGGAATAAGACTTAACTCACGAGTTAAAATTTCTTATTAATAAAAATTCTGACGTTCAGTAATAACATATACGCAAATCTATTACTTATTTATTACAATCAATCAAATTTTCTTTGCCTATAGAGCATTTTTCAAATTAAATGCAAACAAATAAATGTTTTTTAGACTTAAAAGTGCAATGTGGACAATCAAAATGAAGAACGAAAGATAAGTGAGAAATGTCTGTAGTAATAACAAAAAAAAATTGTTTTTTCGTTTGCCTGCTAAACCATCGTTAAAACACCTTCGACGGTGAGTTAAGTTAACTCACAAGTGAAATACGTCAGTTATTCTGAAATTTGTTTTATTAATAACATTTTACACATAACTCGTGACTTAAGGGCAACTCACCGGTAACTCGAGTTTATTAATAAGGGTGTGTATGTATATATGGGCTCTAAGAAATAAGGCCCCAAGAAATAAAGCCCCAAAATAAAAATTAAATAAGGCCCCAAAATTGGGTCTTTATTTCATTATGAAATAAAATCCAAATATAAAAATGAAATAAAGGCCCCAAAAGTTGGGCTTTATTTCATTATGACATAAAGTTTGAAATGACTGCTGGGTTTCACTGTTAGATTTGGAGTAGCTACGAGGTTGGGTATATGCAAAGATTTATTGGATATAAAAAAAAAAAGTTTGCATAGACAACCTGGTATGCATTCATGTATGTATATATTATTAGTAAATTTTTTCTTGTTTGCATATTTAAGTATTCTGTATGTATGACTTTGAAAAGGCCTTAAAATATTAACAATATGGGAAAAGGCGAAAAAGGCAATAACGAAAGAAAAGACAATATAAAATACATATATTTGGCACCAGCAGAACGTCAAAAATATTTGTTTTAAGTCTACAGTGTCATACGATTGCGCATAAAAAGGTAAATCAGCTAAATCCTTTCCCTGGTCATGATACTCTCCTTGACTTTGCATTTGCTTGGTCGGCTGTATTTAAATGATTTTCGCACTCAATGGTTTTCTTGAGCTATTAAATTTATGTGATATGCTATATGCATAAAGCAGAGCGGTGTATTGTAGAGTTTTGTACTAGTTTTTTATAGCATAATGTCTCTTAATGTTTGTTATTTACTTTTTGTTACTTTTATGCAACTCCTTTAAATTGAATACTCTAAATTTAGCAAATATTTGTCAAACCAATATAAAAAAAAATAAAAATACATATGAGATTCAGTTAGTTTTCGATTGAGATCAATTTAAGAAATTCAGTAGTCAAAGGATGGTGAAGCGTTTATATGATAACACAAGCGTTTTCAATGTAACCTCTCACCATCAACTCCTACTACTCAGCTCTACGTGGTGACTACTGGGTGCCTTGTACCTCGAGTGCAGATGAGGTAACCAACCCCTGTGGAAGGTCGTTAGTGGCATGGCAGCAGACGTGAGAGGGGGGAAGGAGTGCCGTCTTACTAATGCCCTTTGTCATGTTTCCAGACGGCAACTGAAGAATTCTACAGGTGAATCAACAGTGGCGTCAGTGCCGTGCTGTGGTGCCTTTAGTAGGGTGTTCTACTAATTCTTTTCTCAGCATATTTATAAACATTTATATTTTTCAAAAACATGACAAGGATGTCATAGACAACGCTCTTATTTCTTCCTTTTTTATATATTTATATTTTTATACTCGTATATTATTATGCTACTGATAAAACTTTACCCCCTTTAGTCGTGTTTCCGTACGTCGCTCCCTACAAGCACTATACCAGAGTTATTTGATTGATTATTGAGAAACAGTTTCAATATGTTTTTGTCGATGGCCATAAATCGCATCTGACAAAGGAACTGAGCGATTCTTGCTGAAATAAAAATAGGCTAAAACAGGAATACAAAAATACTATACATAGATTGAAGATCATTCCATTCCGGGGACCGCAGGGAAAGCTGTCACCAAAATAAATACTTGCGAAATTTTAAAGATGGTTTTAGATAGCTCAGAACGAGATTCTAAAAGAAGTAAATGTTTCTTCTTTAAAAGACCTATATATTTAATAGCTATGTATTTACTTTGATGTTTTTGTTTTTTAATTCGAAAATAATGTAAAGTTGTAAAATAAACTTTAAACCTTTGTTAAAATAGTGAAAGTTTGGATGTAAAATCTTGCGCCGACTATTAAATAATAAGTGGCCGACTTCTGAAGTAGAGGGGCCGACTACTAAACAATTATGTTTTCATTAAAATGTTTGTAAATAATTTGTTTTAGTTAGTAAATAAAGCAAAAATGCTTTGAGTTAAACGTAAAAAAAAGTTAAAGGGCCCAGTAGTCGGCTCCATCACCCTATGTTCGTTTCCTAATCCACATTTTTTTCATTGCGATATCTTAAATGGTTAAACATTAATAGCCGAATAAGTACCAAGCTACTACAGCAATTTAAAACTGATACGTATTCTAAAAAATAAAAAAAAGTGATTTATGCAGTTATTCCTATTTGCTGCAGAACTATCAAGCGTATTCGTTTTATATCAGAAACATTTTTAAAAATTGAACATTTAATTAACACTAAGCTCAATCCTCAGCTTCATAAATCAAAAAAAATCAAATTAGGAAAATAAGACAAAATATCAATGAAAATTACCCGTTTACAACACCTACCACAGATGAAAAATAACCAAGATATATGTACTTTTTTTATTTTGGCAACCGTAATAAAAGCGAATACACTCTCGTTAATTCGAAACTCGAAGGACTGTTATAATATTACGCATTATGGATTATCCAATGATTCGAAATTTTCGAGAGAAAAAATATGAAAGTTCGAAATATTGAGTAATAATCGATTATTATTTGTTAACTGCTAATTTTCAGCAGTCGTCAAGCATTTATACTTTTTAGGACTTATAACTAATATGAACGTTGAATCTGTAACCAACGAAAACTGATACTAAACCAACAAAAGGAATTGTGTGTCGAACTATATACAAGTTACAAGTTTGAACTTGTCCCAAAATGAACCTCTATGCATTCTGATAATTTTGAATTGTCGAGTGTTTGACGCCTATGCCTTCGAATCAACGCGTCGGTTTGTTACGAAGCGGTGATTTTTTAGTTCGAATTACCAAGTGCTTAAAAATCTATAGATTTTGTTCGAAGCATAAAGAGATTTTTTAGGGAACTCGTGGTAACTTCAAATTATGATGACACTCTATAAGTGAACGCCTGGCTGTAATCCGCATCAGAGTCATATTCCAAAATATTTGCCTAATATGTAAATACGCTCCTACCGACGTAACCGAGGACGCTATCAAGGAGGAATTTTATGACATCCTGGATGGAGCCTGTCCGAAGAACGATGTCGTAGCACCTGGTTTCCACGGATAAGGAACTCCACAGCAACCTGGCGCTCTTCAGACAGTCGAACCAACGTCGACTCTGACCATTTTCTTCTTGCAGCTAGATTCAAAGCTCGACTGTTCAACGAGCAGAAACTGCGAATTGTACAGAAGAAGAAATTCGACGTTGGACGCTTAGGCAAGTGAGAGACTCTTCATTGTGCATTCATCTACCACAGACGCCAACAACCAGTGGTCCAGTCCCAGTATCGTGACATTATCCAAGATGTATCTTCTAGGCTACCCACCACCGCAGAGAAAAAGGTGACAGAAGATGCACACATTAGACCGCTGCAGCGACAAACAAAAGCAACAAGGGAAGAGTACCGAGCTAAGAGTAGAAATGAGAAAAACATCCGGCTTAGAAAGTAAGGGGAGTAGGTACACAGTCTCCCAGCTTAAGGAGATCGAAGAGTCGTATAGGCCTTATAAAACAGTCAAGCTGTCTTCAAGAGCGGAACGCAGGCTCTTTGAAACATCCAGAGTCACAGACACACAGGAATTAGTAGAAGTATATAAGCAGCATTTCCAGCAGCTGCTAACATATACACAAAAACAACGCCAAATACACTCCAAATTCAAGTGTAATGTGTTTCCTTGTTCGATTGACATCCCGGATCAGACAGCTTGCGGATTACTAAATTACATTTACATTACATTTTCTTCGAAAATGCTCAAGTTCCGAAAAAGTAGAGAACGAAAAAGTAAAGTAAAAGAAACGGAAAATATGGAAAAGTAGTTTTATTTGTAAACCAGCTGTAAACCAGCTAATTGGGTCCAAATATTATTTTGTTTAATAAAATGATTGCCATAGAATTAAATCATAAAATAAATACGGCATTGCGCATGGATAATCTATGTATCTGCATCTGATCGTCTGATGTGTGGATTATAAAAAATTAAACATTTTAATTTTAAAATTTGCTATCTAGTGGATGGCGAGAGGGAGTGGGGGAATTTATCTTTCACGTTTGGGTTATAACTTGTAAGCTAAACGTTTCTACGCTAAACATTTAAATTCGAATTAAAAGAAAAAATATAGGACCTTTTTTTTTCTTGGCAATCTCTAAGCAAACCGAACATTAGCACAACTATAGGTGTCATCACTGGACACTGTGTTATAGGCAAACATAACACGCAACAAGACTTGGTGCATTTTCGAACTACAGTGCATTTGCAGAAGTTGTTTGGACGAAGGAGGAAACGATCCCGCACCTGCTTTGTGCATGCCCTGCTCTCTCCAGGAAAAGGAAGCTCCATCTCGGAGTCTTCTTCTACGAAGAAGCACACATACACAAAATTGACATCAAATGTCTACTTCGCTTCGTCAGAAGCTCCAATCGCCGTGGTATCACAACGGGTCAATACTGGTATAAGAATGTCCGTTCTTATGCCGACAGCCACTTCATCCACTGTTGAAACTAATTATTAATTTTTCAAGATAAACTCCTGATTGTAATGTCTGTATTTTATAGTTCATTGGGAATCCTTAAAGCCTATAAGCATTTTCTTGATTGCACATGCATGCATGTGTGTTTTATGGGCCTTATTAATCTGCATCTTTTAACCTATTACATATAGATCTTTAACATTTTTGTTTTAATTTGGTTTTTAATACTTTCATATAAAACATTTATTTATTTATATCCCAACCAGCGAATACATTTTACTGTATCTCATGTTCAAATAGACTTGAGTTATGTCTAACTTTTCGGTTGTAAATATTAAATACATATTCCACTATATTCCTATTTTTAGTTGCAGAAGTCAGGATTTAAATGTTCCGTTCAAATTTGGAACCAAAACAGCAGGCTTTATTTAAAATTACAAAGAGACGGACTACTCATGAAAGTAAGACAGAAGCCTACTGCGATATCGTTTTACTGAATTTTACTAGCAATCGGTTTTGAACAGTTGAAATGCACTAGGATGTTCGAAGACACTATCAGTATAATTAAACATTTATGTATCTCTCCATAGATCAAATTGGCTGTTCAAATGCTCAGTGATTATTTTTGGAAACATGTAATAGAAGTTTTAAAAAACTTTTAATTCCCTGACCGCACTCAATCCAATAAAGAGACAAAGATCTTAACAATGTTTAACACTTTCTTGATATTGATGTTTTGCTTATCTGCCTTTCCGACACAGATGGGCTGGTAATGTTTCAGATATTTTGGTTCTAAAATTATAAGAAAATTGTATGTACATTTATTTAAACAAAATTAATTAAAATATTTATACATGCGATGGTCTAGCATCAGCATTGTTTTTTAATATCTCCTGAGGACACCTTAGCAGCAAATGCAATCAGCTGCCATTTGTTTACAATTGTAAAATTGGAATAAAAACACCATACCACTTCGTTCAATACTGCAATTTGCACTTTTTTATTGGCAAACCCAGCATTTAGATGTATATTTCGGCTTTTTTCGTTAAAATTAAAATCCAATTACATAACACAAATCACCTAAATGATGAAAACAAATCGGGCAATCTAACTGCTCGACAGGCAGACAGACAGCTGGATAAGGCTCTAAATAATGATCTCGGTATCGCCCAACTCTTCGTCCGATGGTAGATTAATGGCGCTGGGATCGACGTAATTGGGATTGACCAAATCCAAGCCAGCTTTCTCACGACGACGCAACTCTAGGAAGCCCTCCCGCTGCGCCCAATCACGTAGTCTTGTATCGGGCAGGTAGGCCCAAAAGAATGTACCCCAAACAATGCACAGTGTTACGGAGAAGAAGAACGAAGCCTTGGTGGAACTGCGATCGTGTGCTTCATCGAAATGGTCGAATCCCCAACTAACCCAATTTTTATTTTTGCCTGAAGATTCATCTTGAGCTTTGTTGATTGCTGGCGATACTGCAGCAGTTTCACGATTTTTTGGTGATGTTTTAATCGTACGCGTTTGGGAAATTAGATTCCGCAAAATAGCACGATTATTCAATCGGATAAGGGCCGACATTTTCGGGAAAAATTGTAAAAACGATGAATTTTCCTCTTACGACTGGCCAAAAATGATGTGAGAAATGTCAAAAGATAAAATATTGATAGCTGTCATGGTGACATGAGGAGACTAGCAAGTGGCTGAATTCAGTAGAAAAAATTTGCAACAAATACAGGATGTATTTGTATGCAGGATCTGGTTCAAAAATTAAACAAATAATGTTTCTACAAAGAATTGTTGAAAACTATATATATTTAAATTAATTAATGTCGGTCTTCATTCACCAATCTACTATGTCAGATCGGAATGAAAATCGACATTAGATAAATAAATGCCTATTTTTCACAACTACAAATAATTTTCTACTTTGAAATATTACTTCTTTAATTTAACTATTATTATAAGCATCATTATTTTTTTCTTAAGCCAACTTTCTTTGCGAATAATGCGTCTGGTTGGTTGCCTTGGCGGATTTGAATATCAGTTTTTGCCACCATTCTGTACTAAAAGTGGTAATAATAATTGCAAAATACAAAATGACAATTTGT
Source organism: Ferdinandea cuprea (assembly GCA_963576555.1). Classification (NCBI taxonomy): domain Eukaryota; kingdom Metazoa; phylum Arthropoda; class Insecta; order Diptera; family Syrphidae; genus Ferdinandea; species Ferdinandea cuprea. Next base: position 37,992,642 of record OY754961.1, read on the forward strand.
TCCACCGAAAAACATATTTAGAACATGTTTTTGCGGTAACATGCAACGAATGTTCAATAATTATCGGAGTGATTACATTCTGGCTTACCAGTAAACACGATTGCCCGAGATCTTTTCGAGTTTCTTGTCCCTCTCTTTTTTCTAAAATTATATAATATTTAAATTATATCGGTTGGTGGTTTTAACTTTAGTTATTATGACTCATTAAAGGTAGATAGATAGGGGCAATGGCTCAATTTTCGGTGTGTTTGGACTGTTCTTCTCCAGTACCATCTTAATATTTTCGCTGCCATACCTCTTTTGCAAGTATAAAAATTATCCACGATTAAACTTGTCATGAGAAACTTCTCAAAAATGTTCCTTTAGGAATTGGAGTAAAATTGTGGGTCCCCTCCATTCGTGCTATAAATATAACTTTGCACACATTTAGATAGTGATAGCTTTTATCAAGACGCAGCAAAATGTTCTGTACATTCTGTCACATTTAGTTCTACTCAAATTTATCACTACTATGCTGGTGTGAACGACGACAGTGTTATATTTAAGCTCTAATATTGTTAGGCCTACGATATTACTAGGAGTTAAAAAGAAATCTCAAAACGAATGGGATGGACCTACAGTTAAATGCCGAACCCGAACGGCAGTTTATTTTTGAGAAGCTTCTCATGACAGTTATTTATTTTTCTCATGACAGTTATTACTCTTGGTTGTTTGTCAGACTTTCGAAAGAGGTGGGGCAGCGAGTATAAACTTTCAGGTGGTACGGGTCGGCAAATGTAAGCGCATCCTTAAAGCTGCATTGTCGAACTATAGCTAAAAATCAATTCAACATTCCAGTTCCAGTCAACGCAGTTACGTCAAAACATCAACATTCATTTATTTTATTTTACATGGTATGTATACGAATTTGATTAAATTTGATAATTATGCAATTTCTAGACTTCAATTCCGATTAAATTAACAACTCATAGATTTCAACAAAGTAAAATAAAGATTTAAATGAAAGAAAGCTTAACGTCATTGCACAAAAGTTGAAAGAAAAAACAGTGATGACATCTTTCGAAGACAGTGCGAGGCCCTATTCAAGGCTAAAAAAAAATGTTTTTCTTGTTCAATTTAATTAAAAAGTGTGAAAGGTCAATTTCACAATAAGAAATCTATGACAATACGTTGTGCTTCCGTAATTAATGACTGGGAAGTGTAGACTCCTCTATAGCGTGTTTTGTCAATACTACTGCTGATTACCTCACCCTTGCATGTAGTATTCCATTTTTTTATTTGACAATGTCGTTTGAATTTATGTGATAGAAATATCGTACGGAGGACATTAAAAAAACTTTTTCTACATTCATAATTCTAGTAGGTCTTCAATTGATTCGTGCATCATGGCAGAGGCAATAGTTCAAGATTGGTTGGCGGAATATGAGAGTCTGCAACCATCCGAGATGCAATCATTTGCAAGTTTGCATGAGAACAATCAAGAAATCGCTGAAGCAATATACACAATATTCAATGAAAGGCTGAAGTATCCCGAGGCAAGTTAAAAGTCTAACATGTATATTGTTTTATTTGTTAATAAATCATTTTTAATTTTCAGCTAATTCATGAGATCTGTAACCAATTCCTAAGCTTTTATCGATCAAAAGAAGATGGACTGAGAAAATTTCCAATGCAATTTATTCCCGTTCTCATTTACGTTTATCTAAATTCGGTGGCAATGGGTGATAAGAAAAGTTGCCGCAGTGTTGAAACACTATTAATATGTATTTACAATGCTGAAATAACCGCTGAAGATGGAACCCCAAAAGTTGTCTCATTCCGTTTGCCGGTCTTGGCGCAAGCATCAATCTATCATGAAGTAAGCCCATGTTTATTTACAATCGTTGTGGTAAGCAATAAATTATTGTTTGCTTTTGCAGGAAAAAAGTCTTCCCATTACTGACCTTCGACGCTGGGAAGAAAATTGTAATCGTGAAATCAAATGGGGCCCGTTCCCGCAGATAGAATCGATTAATGCGCAGAGTCGAATGAAAGTGATGTCTGCGTTGTTGTTCTGTTATAATCACCACCTGAGCTTGACACAAAAGAATACACTGCTGCATTTGTGCCGCATGGCGTCACAAATGGTTAATCAGGGTTTCTCAAAGCCCGGCCATGCCCATCGAACATCATATGGATCAGACCCAACGAGTGTGCTAGTGCCGCGTCCACCGCCGCGAATCACATTGTCGTCTCAATTTCTCGTTGAGTTGGTGCACGCTATTTACTTTGCAATGTTTAATGGTTTCGGAACCATTGCTATTCAAACCCTGGACGATATTCACAACAGAGGTTGCTACGAGATGTTCTCTGATGTTATATTGGTTACAAGTGCTGTTAAAAACTCGTTACATGCTAATCCGTCAGGTAAGTAAAATGGATTGGGACTTGTTTTTTCTATGAAATTTAGTTGTGGTATTAAATTGGGACGGAGATGCCAAAAGCGTTGCCAAATATGTGGGTTTCCTCAATCGTTGCAAGAAAAAGTTTATCCCACCGAAATGTTAAAAACCAATTAATGTCCACCAGTTCCTCTATTCTTTTCTCTCTTTTATTCCTTCCACTCGTTCTGTACGTTAACATCATAATAGATTCATGGCAGATTCTTGAAGAAAGGTGTGGGCTTTTTTCTAAGACCCGGTTTGCTTGGTTGGCTCCATGTCTTATGACTTTAGTCGATTTTCTATAAGTTAAAAATGTAAGAATATTTTAATTACTTAAGGTTTGCTGTATAAAAAATGTAATATAACCTTAATTTATTACGGCTTCTAATCTTTAGTAAAGATCATCTGATAATAACAAAACACTCCTTTTATCAAACTGCTTGATCCAGACTTACCTTACGATGAATCATAGAGTGAGAAATTGACAAAGTCGTTGGATCACTATTTTTTCGAATATTAATGCCTCGAACCTGGGGTCAATCGAAGATTTTATTGGCTGGATAACTATTTTTTGATGAAGTTGCGCCAATGTTTTTTGAAGGTACATTCACATCTTGGTACAGTTCATATAGTTTTCGGTTGTATCTTCTAAGGACTCGTTTTCGGAGTTAATGTTAACCCCAAAAAGTCACATGTTTGGAACAGTTGACATGCCTATTAAGCAGTTTTTTAAAATTGCAGACGATGCTATGATCATTAATGAGTGATCATTACTCTCCCAATTTAACTGCATTCCTACTGTAAGGTTCGCCGATTTGACCTCAGAAATGTTTACAAAGGCAGGGCATTTACAAAGGAGCCGGAGGTTATATTACTTCTGCTTAAAGAAATCAAGTTCTTATAGCGCTTATTGCGCTAATTCAAATGGTTTGATTTTATTTTATCTTCGATGGTAGCCATATTTTAGTTTCGATGGATATTACTGTTTCTGATATACAAAGGGGCATACTATTAACTTTATTTTGAAAAGTTTGAAAAATGTTAATGTAGATGGTTTTGATCTGAACTCATACCATTTCTTCTTTACGTGCGATACTAATTTTATTTGAAAAATAGTTTTAACAGAAATGTTTATAGACCTTCCAAAATTTGTTTAGACTACTCTTTTTCATGCAAAGACGAAAACCCCGTTTCTTTCATTCTCTTAACTTCGCATTTATTTTTAAATCTTCAAAGTACATGACGTTAAATCCTTCGAAATTTGACATTTAATCGTACTCTTGTCAATCGTCGACAAATTACCAACATTCACGAACAGAAGTTTATCCCAGTGAGAAATATCGCGCACTAATTTTTGGATCACAAAAACTGATCCTAATCAAAAGAAAGATTTCGTGTTGTTGTTGTAATGCATAGAAACTAAAGATCAATAATAAAACAGGCGTAATTATAAATAGTTAGGCAGGATCTTTCATTTATTTAATTTGATCATTGTTCGTGCGGACGCTAGTAGTTAAGTTCGATGGACTACTAAGCGAGGGGTCTTAGGTTCAAATTCAACCCGTACCACCTGAAAGTTTCTATTCGCTGCCCCATCTGTTGCGAAAGCCTGACAAACATCCAAGAGTAAGAACTTACAAAAGAAGCTTTTCAAAAATAATGGTTGCTTAAACCCATTAGCAATCATCTTTTCTATCCAACAGTCAATTTTAAGTGCGACCAGACCAAAGATAAAATACAAACAAAAATCAACCTTAGGGGACTTATTGGGGTATTAGTTATTTGCATTAAACTCAATCCGGAAGCTTTTCACCATTATTCTAAATTATAGCTTTGTTGAAATGTTTAATGTTTTGTTACGCTCCGCCCTTATTTCAAAATGATAATAAATACATTAAATAAACTTTTGTTTCCATTCATAAAGTGACTCTTAGCCTTTATATTATGCTTTGCCAACAGCACTAAAACTTCTTTTTGGAATCGCGCAGTTGTTTGTTTTGGTACTTTTTTAAAAATCACGAAATATTGATTGCAAAACTCTCATATACTTGGCAAGAGATATAATTTTCTGATATAAACAGAAAATCATCGAAACGGGTTCTGTATACCCTATTCTAAGAGTATAGTAATTTGAAATATAGTTTGTAACACCCTTTAACCTATACAACGTTCTTGGACATGCTCACTTTTTGAGTTTTTTCTGTTTTTTATGAATTTATCATAAAAAAAGGAATAAATTAGTTTTCAATGCCTTTTTCAGGAGAACTGATATGGATAGGGATGTGGATATTGTTCGCCCCAAGCGGACTGTAGCTTTTCCATGTATTTTTTAATTTTGTTGCGAAATAGAATCATTACTAATAAAAATAAGAAACACAATTTTCTAATCCGCCTGCTATATTTTCCAGGACAACCTAGCGATGGTCCGATGGGACTCAGCGTTGCGTTAACACCAGCGACAAACACGGCACCTATTGTATCAAAATCTATGATTACAAATGCATCATTTCGTACAAAGAAACTTCCAGGTAAGTTTTTTCAAGTTTCCAGTAATTGCCTAAAAGTATATATTTTAGTTTATTGTTCTAAAATGTTTTTCATCACAAAAATTATAAAAAAAAACAACAACAAACAAATTGTTTACTTTATTGAATACTAGGTTCAGAGCACTAGATATTTTATTTTTCTTTAGTTTCCAAAAATATCAAACAAACAAACGAACAAATTAAACAACAAAAATCCCTCTTCTCAGCTTCAACACATTATTTTTTCATTTTAACATTTGTTCATTTCTTAATTTAGCGTAAAAAATAACATAAAAATATCCACCATAACCACTGTGTTTAAGTGTGACCGCATGTTGCAAAGAATCCCGTAGTTCTAAGTTTATATTTAGTACTTGCATGTGTTTTTTTCATTTAGATATCATTTTTAAGCACAAACACACACAATAGTTTATATATATATATATACATTTTTTTTATAATAAATATCTCACAAACAAAACTGAAAAAAATCAAAAATAATCCTAACTGCTTTCCTGTAATTTTAACGAGTTGTCAACGTATATAATCAGAAAATAAAATACGATATAGTACCTAAGAAAGAAAAAAAAAATAATAAAATATAGCAAATAAAATGTACATAGCTCTCTCTCTCTCTATCTCTCCTATTCTCTCTATATACATATATACATTCGCGTATATTCGATATAAATTTGATTTTGTGATCTCTATATAATAAAAAAAAACTCACCACTCTTTCTGCTGAAATTTGTTAATTCCTTTCGTCACCACTACCACTACCACCACCAATCACAATACCCTTCTTTCCAATTTTTGTATCTTATTACAATTTATATATAGTATATATATACATATATATATATATATTTATATTTTTTTTCTGTTGTTAAAATGAAACACTACTCTTTTTCTCTATATATAATAAAATCTCCATGTGTATATTATCATGTTGTGTGTAACAATTTTGTTAGACGATTTGGACATGGAATTTCTGGCTAGCCTACCCCATCAACCGAATGCCGATCAATATCGTACAACAGCAATCGATAACACTAGCAATTCAGATGCGATGATGCAATTCGATGGTAACAACGATCCCACCATGACCCAGCACCAACAACGAGATGTCATGAAGAAAGGAAGCAGCAACAGCAACAGTGGCGGCGATAGTAGTATAATAAATCCATTGCGCTGGAAAACATGGGGTTGGAAATACAGCCCCGGTAGCAAGACATCTAGCATTGAGGAGGAGCCTGACTCACCAAAGAAGTCTCTATCATCATCGAAGAACTCCTCGCCGAATGCATCGCCCAAAATTCGCAAGCCCCAGCAAACGATGAAGCCAACTGAAGATATTCTTAACAGTTTCACAAACTCGTCGATGGTGGCGGCCATCAGGCGTAAGAAATCATCGTCGCCAGCGAAGAAGTCACCCGAACTGAGATCGAGTGCGGGTGCTCGATTAATAAGCAATTTAGAGGACTCTTGCGATTCGGGTGATGAGAAAGAGGCCTTGTTGGCAAACGGCCGACCGGCTAGTATACATATAATACAGACGGCATCTGGTTACACAATCATTAATAAATAGTAGATAGAATAAAGAAAGATGCAATTATGAAAAAGAAAAGAAAACAAAACGAATACCAATTTAAACACGCCAATAGTATTAACATTTTAAGGTGAAGTGGATAATTTTTTTTTATGTTCTCTCCTTGATTTTTGTTACAAATCATGTTTTAACTTTTTCTCTCTATATACCTATATTATATCTTTTTGTTTTTTATGAACCTATACCTACCAATGTTATTGCTTTTTGCCACCGCGCGCCTTTGGAATTGAATGTGAAGCGAGCTTGTAATGACGTTTTTGTTTTTCAAATCGATATTAACAATTATTTAATTAAATTTAAAATTTAAAAGAAAAACTATATCTAAAATGTATGTATTTCTTTGTGGAAAGAATAATCAAATTCCTAAAACATCTGTCTAATCCGTTTTGTGCTAGCTTTAAGATATGCTCAGTCATTGACATAAAATAACTTTTGCACAGTGTTACGCTTTGTTTTTTTTTCGTACAAACATTTTCGAAAAAAAGCCAGACAAACAATCAAAACGCATTGAATTTAAAGGATGTACCTGAATTTTCCATTTTTGAAATTTGCGCAGTAGCGAGCATTAATCAATCACATAATTACATACATTTTAAATGTTTGTTAAGAATAATTCTCTATCTGCGGCTACATTTAACGTTAAGACTATTTCTGTTCATAATACTGGTTTCATCGTTATTCTCGGGATTATTAAAATCGGGCCTGCAAATCTTAATCTTTTCATGTTAATCATGCTTCCTAGTCTAAGGGGGACGATATCAGTTGACCAGTTTTTAGTCAAACAACTTAATATATATGCATGAGATATTTAAAATTGTGATGCTATTTTTTTATACATAGATTAAACAGTTAATTCGAAACCATCTAGATGATAAAGAGCGCATTCCGTTTGCTACTTTGCCAATGGTGCACGAACACTGATTGTAAAATTGAAATGGCTACAAAATTATTGCGTTTGTTGTCTTCGAATATAATCCCTAACATAAGATATTTTTTTTTTTAATTTGCTTTAAAAAGGATTATTCTTTTGTATCGGTTTTGTTGTTCAAAGTCCATATGCGATGCACTACAAATGAATTATAATATTTTGAGTACATATCAGCAAAAGAAAGTACTGGTCTCATTCTACCTGAATATGGAAAGCAGTACAGCAGTAATATGTTGTCAAGCACTTAATACATTGAAATTAAATCCAAAAAGTTGTGTAGAAAAACTGAAAGTGTATATCAAATATGTTAGCGACTATTTTCCCAAAGACTTTTTTTATTTCTTTGAACATTGAACAGAAATGCGTCTGTATCTCACGAGAAAAGAGCTGTGAAAGTTTCTGTTCAATGTTTGAATGGTTAGTGAAGCATTCGCATTCACTTTATCCTTTTCTTAGAAATTATCGGAAATAAAGCCTCATTTAGGATCTGACCTGGTAAAGCGATATTATGGCTATTTTTCTAAAAAAAAGTTTTATTAGAAGGGCTCATGAAAATCACTAGAACAACGTGCTATTTTTCAGCAGACAATTCTATATACGATTTAAAAATTTCTTGCACTGCATTTTTAATTTGCTTTCTAAAGGCATTCATACAAAAAATAACAAACAAATATGATGTTATCAATCGTAGAATGGAAATAACACGCATTAAATGGGGTATTAAAGCAACCATTTTGGAATGAAACGTGAAACCTTACTGTCCCGATTTGAGAAGTTTAATTTGTGTTCCCTCTTTGTATAGTGCCCTAATTAAGGGGTTCGGTAAGAATGGTCCCGAGTAGAGATGTCATAAATTGATCCTTTTAATTTGTAAATTATCTCCAATTAGAATGTTTAATCGATTGCAGTGGTTCTATGTCTATATTATTATAATTATTTTTCCGATTGTAGGTCATATTTAATTAAAATCATTATCTCCCAATGTATCCATTTAAAAATATTGAAAATTTACGAAGTGTGCAAAAAATGTCTGAATGATATAAATAAATATGATTTTAATCCAGTCGCCTAGGTAGTCCGAACCGCTCACCATATTTCAATTACAGAATAATGTGCCATAATTTTGTTTGTGCCAAAGGTTAGAAATTTATTTTTTATTTTTACAAATAATTTATACATTATTTAAGCACCACAAGATCATTTTTTTTTCTATACACTTAACGGATTAAATAGATCTTAAAAGGAAAACATTTAACATTCCAAATTTAAAAAAAAAAAAAACCTAATGTACATAATAACTTGAAAAATCCTCATAATAAAATAAAAAAAATAAAAATCGTACAAATTAAAACGGAAAAGAAGAAAAGCAAATAATAAAATATTTATTAAGATTAAGAAAAAAGAAAATTATTTATTACAATTATTTATTCCTATTGTTACAATATTGTTGTTACGCTACTCAAAGAAAAAAAAATATTATCAATAAAAAATAAATTTAAATCAAATAAAATAAAATATGTTTAGCTTTCAAACATACACACACATCGACATTGACATAGACACCAGCCGCTAAAAAGCTAATAAATAATACTCATCGTCAATTAATAAAAGCAGTTGGGAAATTGAGCTTAATTTATATAGAAAAAAAGGAAATAATTAAAATAATAATTGATATAATCTTCCTTATCCCCTTCTTCATACCAAAGCCACAATAAAATTCAAACAGTTTGTTACTTGCCAAATAACTTATTGTTTCTTTTTATTGAATTTAATTTGTACTTCGCATGAATTGTTAAATAATATTTTAAAATAATTTAGTTTATCTACAATTGTTTACGTTACACCAATACAAAAACAAAAATATATACATATTTATAATTGAATTGATTCCATCAAGCAAAGTGGGTTACGTCTCTCAGCACAAAACTAAAACCGGATGGGTAAATATTCACCATTAACATCATATTATTAAACCTTTATCTCATTTACAACACAAAAAAGAAGAAGCGAATTATTGAATCTCTTATTTTAAATATTTTGTTTTTTGATAGAACAATATACTTATGCACACACACAAACTTCATGATCAAACATAATTTGGAAGTTGGACGGGGCTTTGCAATATAGTTTGGTTGTTCGAGTTTTTGTTGGTTAAATTGTTGAGTAGTCTTGCTAAAAAAGTGTTTTTTTTTATAAAATGCTTATTCATGTAAATAAGCTCAATCAGATTAATCGTATGGTATATTTTGGAACGTTTATCATCAAAAGATCTTCATGTACAGCTAGTTTTAATATTTATTTTTAAATCGATTTTTCGTAATATAATATATCAAAAAAATAACTCATTCATTTAATTTCATTTAACTTCGCTTAACTTTAGCAGACATTGTAGGTGGGGGTGCTCCAAAAACAAATAAGAAAAGGAAATTTTAAAGTCATCCGAATGATTCCAATGTGTATATGTTAATCTAATGGCTACGTCAAGTAGAGAGTCTGGGACATATATATCTGTAATCAGAGACTTGGAGATGAGTCCTTTAAATAAACGATTTAATATTTACAGAAATAGTTACAGATTTGTTTGCCAGGAAGGCATAGCACACATGTATCAGACCAGGACGGGCACCATGCAATTAAACTCCCATCTCATTTCAACTTCCGTCAGAAGCAAGTCTTTTAAATTCACTTTGTAATTTTTTCGCAAAGGCTTTCTTCCTGCCCCACCTGCAAGAATCTGACAAACTTTCAAGAGTATTTTTTCAAATTTGACGTTTTGGTGAAATCGTCGTGAAATTTTGTTTCTGGTTTCCGTTGTGTGCAAAAAGCAATTTGTTTTGCTAGTTGCGAATAGTTGCTGTAGGACATATAACAGCAACAAATACATTTATGGTTTAGACATATATTTGGACGAACACGATTTCTTCATTCTTGAATCTTTCAGTTTTATAAAGTGCAATTGGTAACCACAAATTGAAGTGTGTCTTGCAGGCAAAGGCCAAGTGCAAAACATACTAAACGACTCTATTTATCAGAAGATTCGACTCTTATCATTTAAGGATGAAACAAAATTTTAACACATCTTCTTATATATGTTTGTAAAGGTATTACTTCAAATTGCCTTTTTCGCATGTTTTCTACGAAAACTTAATATTCCCAAATAAAAGGCAACATATACATATATATATAATAGCCGTTTTGGGTTTCCAACGAAATAACTAAGCTATGATCTAGGGATCCGTGTACTTTCATCGAAACTCAAGTTATCAAGGCTTGCCTGGTGGTGCCTATTTTTCTCGAATTTTTTTTACGCATTTGTATACTTTTAGAAGATGGGATGTTAGAAAATTTTTAGCGATGGAGTAGTCATCTTCACTAACTGGTGGTAACTTTTGTCCAGTTTTCCCAGTTAGCCTTGAAGGATGTCTTCAAGTCTGGCAGCAGCAGTTTTGTTGTGTTGCAACAAATTCCAACGGTGCCAGGCGATGATGTGTTTGATAGCATCGTCATAAGTCACAATCGAATCCATGCACCAGCTACGTCGAGTTCCATGGAGCCATTTGTGAGCAATTAGAAGTATGGTTACCAGGGATATGAGTTTTTGGCAGCAGAACGCTTCCGCTCTTGTTTCCTTGATGGAACAAATGGATTTTCTAAGTCGGTAAGAAAAAAAAACTGCTAAGTAGTAGGTAGCACTTTAACTTTTGTCAAAAATCTTTAACCATTTTATAGTCTTTTGTTTCGATCTGTAAAGACAAGAAATTGCTGCGTAATATTTTCCGATATAAAATGGAAAAGGTTTCGAAATTATACCTGATTAAAATACGTACTTCCTAAAACTCCAGCTCACAACTCGGTTCTTTTTTGCAAAATATTGGCGAGTAATTAAGTGGATAAAATTATGCAGATTTATTTACACGAAATTTATCATACCTCGCTAACGCAATCAAAGTTCCAATCTGACATGGCTCTCGTCTCGGGATTTCTTCCTATTATATTTATTATTGAAACAATTAGCAAGTAAATTAAAGACAGAGTCATTAAGATTTTTGCTGTGTTAAAAATAGATACTTGGGCTGTAATTCCAGCCTATTCATTGTTTGTGGTGGCAATCACAAGTTGTGGTTGTTTCATTCAACCAATCAAAAATCAATTCGTATACTAGACCAGAAAGTCGTCGAAGAATGTTTCCACCTAAAAAGTCCAATATTCAGAGTCTTCTTGTTTATGATAAGGGTTCTGTAGATCACTTATTTGGTCCTTCGAGGCAACACGTAGTAGCGTCTTTCCTAACATCATTTTTTGTCGAATTTCCACCACATGTTTGTTTAAGGAACTGTCCTTATTTAGTGCTAGTCCAACTACCTTTATCTGATCTTAATCAGTCTTAAAAAGCCTCTATGAGGGCAGTGGGTTCAGTGGTTTAGTGGTTAAATGCTTTGGACTACTCAGCGAGGGGTCCCATGCTTAAATCCGACCAGTACTACCGTCAAGAGTAAGAACTGTCCTGAAAAATTTCACAAAGATACAATATTCATTAGAGATTAGAGAGAGATCTCTGCCGTCAATGACTTAAACTGTCCGTTCCTTGCAGTAGACTTTTTAGTATTGTGCATCCCACTAATCCTGGGTGGTAGACTTGTGTGTCTATGTTAACCAGCCATTATAATTATTTTTATTAAGCTAGCCCATTTTTTGTTGAAATCCGCAGTTCTGTTAGGTCTTTTTTTCCCGGAATCGTCTAAATGACGAAACCCATGAAAAGATGGATGATATAAACGTCTTGATATTTTATGATATTTTATTGCACCTATGAATTTATTTGTATATTTCGTTACGTATTGCGATAAGGTTATGGTGATATGCGTGAATCAAAAAACGTTAGACCGCTTTTAACCTTTCTTACACGTAATGTAAAGTTGCCGACATAAATCTACGTACACTTACTTTAAATTGAAGTATCCTTTCTTTTATTTAAATAAAAGTCACATCAGAATATCACAGTATTGAAAAAAGTTTTTTATGGTGAAGTTAATGGAAATCCGATTAAAAAAAATGATATGGTGGTGGGGTCTACTAACACCCCAACGCAAGTTATATCCAGTGAAAATGAAAATTTCCAATTTCGAGGTACAACTACTTCAAGTGATATAAGGAAGCATCGTGTGATATTACAAGATTAAAAAAAGTTGATGTTTTTCAGCATTTCTCTCAAACCATTTACCAACACAAATTTTGTTCTTTCCAAAAATTCATAGACAATTTATCAGAAAAATAATTATTTTTTAGAACTAAACGATCGAACTGTGTTTTATTGTACTCTGTTGTATTTCTCTTCTCTTTATGGAGAGAATTAAATTGAAGTTTTGTTTTCGCTTTACCCATACCAAATAATATTGTTTTGCTTCGCATACCGATAGATGTTCTATGATCTGGAAAGCATGGTTTATCATTAAAATTTGTCCTTATCATTTAATTTAAAGTATTCCAGAATCTGGTATATATCATCTTCCCCAGCAAAATTACAACTAAACAATTATTTTGTGAAAACATTCATTTACCGGTTACATTTCATCAAATCGTTTGTGAATTGTTTTGGTTAAGGTTATTGTCTCTCTTTGCGCCAATAATGTTTCTTTTATTTTTGTTTAAGTATTAAATATTTTTAAGAAGAGCTACAATGCTAAAGAATTTTTTTCAGTGCGAGTTTTTTTTATTTTAAAAAAAAATTTTTAGCATTATTTTATCGTTCAATAATACAATTAAAAATGTATGTGCGCATGGGTCATGTAAAGTAAAGTAAAAAACAGCATCAAAAATGTTTTGATCTTTCAGTAGTTTAAAATTATGTAAAAATTCCTATTCAACAGAATACACTAATAAAAAAAATTAAGAAACAAATTTAACATTTAATCAAAATAATATGCTTTCTCGATAAAATCAAAATTATTTGTAAGTGCAAAGTTGCTCTGTGCGCGCTTTTAATTAAATCAGCGATCAACATTTCAGAATTAAAAAACTAAAACAAACAAAAAAAAAGAATATTCTTGTCGATAATCTAGCAATTCTTTTTGAAAATTAAAAAAAAAATTATTCCAGACGATATACCAATCCAGGGCGATGATCCAAATCTGTTGCAGTCACAAACCCAACATCAACCGCCAGCTTTGACAAGCATAACCGAGGAGAGCGACCAGCAACAGAAGGAAATTAGCAGTCGCAATTCTATAATTCGTTCGAGCAAAGAAGGCATTAAGGCACAGGCCCACAAAGCTTTAATTGCAGGCTTTAAGAAATCCAAAGACAAGGACAAGGACAAAGATAAGGAGAAAGACAAGGACAAAGACGGCAAGGCGGCGGTGCATAAAAATGGTACAATTGCCGGCGAAACGAAAGAAGCACCCAAGCCACCTATTCGCAAGGACAAGCATTCGAATCGTAGTTCACTGATTCAAGTGTCACAGGAATCATCGTTAAGTGACTTTGACAAGAGTCCCGGTCCGAATATCAAGACTGGCAAACACTTTGACTCAAGTAGTAGCCTTAGCAATATTACTGCCTCATCGGCGACCACTACCACCGCTGAAATGGTTCCCATGCAAATGCTGACCAATGGCAACTTCAATGACGGTGATCTGAACAGTGATTCAATGGATGTCAACTGTGAACCCAGCGACTCCTTGCACTCGGGCAATAGTATAGATCTGTCTAAACAGAGACCAACTCTCCCAGTTATCAGCGCCATTGCGGATCAGGTGCAAAATAGTCAATTGTAAGTCTGCGTGCTGGAGTGGTACGTATATTGGTATGTTGTGTATGGGTGAAGCGGTTTCGATTACGAGTAGTCACTTAGTTTTTGTTGTTATTGCATAATAATATTAAGTAAATTCTTCCAGGGAAGGCTTACCAGCCGAAATTAACTTGTGTATTCGGTGAGTTGTTAAAATGTGTATTTTTTTTTCTGTTTTACCACAGTGAGGAAGTGCGATTGTTTTGTATTTATTTTGTTAAGTTGTAAAACAGTTATGACAATAGGAAATGTAGTGCCAATATGTTTGTAGTTTACATAAAGAAATTATACTTAAAGTGTATTATTTTTTTTTTAAACTCGTATTGTTAATTCGGATTGAATAGTTTTATACTTCGCAATAGGCCAGGCAGATTAGGCAGATATACAATGTTTTGATCTGCGTTTTTTTGAGTTGCGTCCATTGAACCCTAACGAGTTCTGTAATTATTATGATTGCGTACGCCTATGCAAAAATCGCCCAATACTAACCGAATAGCCTTTACTCTAATTTCAAATATTTGTAATACACACACACACACAAATCTTGTCACAAATTACATATGTAACGGTAAAATACTGGCATATATATTCTTGAACAATTGATTAGAGTCCGTAAGAGGGTTGGCTCAACTGCCTTGATGAGCAAGAAAGTCGGTAAGTGTCAAAAATAAGCATTTCTCCATCTTTTTGCGTCCTTAAGGACTTTAATTTTATTTTTACAGTGATCCAAAATCACTACCCTTAGTATTTTTAAGCGCCAAAACTTATGTTGGTATAATAGACATTACAACAGAAATAAAAGATTTACTAAAATCTAGCAAAGTTGCGATTAAATTTTTTTACTTAGCACGGGAGTATAAGTAAATAACATTGTAGAATATACATAATATGTCTCTGAGTCAACGGTGAAGTTGATGATGGTTATGGCCTTGTTCGAGTTGTTTTGTCAAAGCTCATGTGTTATTTTCTTTATATCAGCAGGCGAAGAAAATATTTTTTTCAGGGCGGCTTCCGAACTTCCATTAAGGTGATGAGATCTCAAATTCCTACATTCGATTTATTATATCGCTTTCATTAAAATACATAACTTTATATTTACACCTTTATGAAGATTGTTGAAAAATAATTCCTAAGTTTCGCTACAAATGTAGCTATCCCAATTTTCTATTCACTCGTTAAGAAATATTTAGAAGTTTTTTTATTTTTTACCAATCTTATAATGTATGTCTTCTCCCTTTAAATGGTATTTAATTATAAATTAACGCAACCATATCGTTTTTGTTATCACGTAAATCAATCGCATTTCCTTTAACTTAATTATGATTATAATAAAACATAAACCTAAATAAATGTTGGCAATAATTAACGATTAAATTCTATATCTTTAAACGAATTAAAAAAAAATGTATTACAAGTACTTACTGTAACATGTGTGTACGTATTTAAAACAAATACAAAACAAAATAAATATACATATATATATCAAAAAAATATATTCATATTTATAAATTCATTTTAACGATAATGTTATTTGAAGAACTGTTGCAATGTATTACTATTACATAAAATATTATTATTATAAATAAAAAATGCAAAAACTTAATGAACTATTCTAAATAAAATTATTTTTATTTTATCGTTGTAGTTAAAAAACGTAAATTTAGATATTTGATATTAATCACTACCAAAATTATATAAAAAAAAACATTGTACCAAGTCATGTTTGTAAATTCAGTAAAAATATTTATAGTTACCGTGGGTACATCCAAATTATATAAAAAGTACAAACAAACGATAAGTATTCTTGTATAAACGAAAACAAACACACAATACCAATATAAATACATAGATACACTACATACAAGCATACAATTCAAAAACTAACAATTAAACGTAGAACATATTTTTCGAATTTTTCCAATTTTCTTGCCTAAAACATAAAAAAAATAGTTTTTGATACTCTCGAGGAAAATATTAAGATAATAGTTATTCCTGTTATTATTTCTTTCATTGTTTTTGATTTTCTTTTTTATATTGTTTTTTATTTTTTTTTTTAAATATTTTAAAACAAGACAAAAACATAAAATTTAACTTGGTTAATTGTACCGTATATCCACTGTAATTAAAAAGAACAAAGACTATAAAGCTATAAACTTAATAAATTTGGGGTAATTATGGAAAGCACTATGTTACCAACCAATTGTTGACACACAACATTTGTACAGTATTGTGGGTGAAAGAAAATATGTTAAACGAAAAAAGAACAATATGTATTTAAAAAATCTATGTAGGTATAGGAGTATAACTTTTTAAAAAAAACCAAATAAAAGTTGTACCTTTAAAAAAATAAATTATTTAAATTCAAGGATATTATATATAAATACATTTTAATTTCGAAAGAAGAAATGTTTTTTATTGTGTTGGTTAGATGAGATTCACTGTTCTGCTTATTAAACGAGTAAGTCCTGTCGTACCAAAGAAGTCGACCCGGATTGGGCATAGATAAGTTTCTTCTTTTCTAACCCAACCAGTGTTTGTGGAAAGTTGTATAAATTCAGTAAAGCGATGGTATTGATGCATTGTAAATGTTGATCGATGCAAAGTACTGGCATCACTCTAAACGTCAAATATTCATTACAAAACAGGAAGGAGCATCACCAAAAAGCTTGATGCATTGTTAATTTGGTAGGCAAGAAGTTAAAAAAAATGTCCTAAAAGCATGAAAGATAGATAAAAGATAAGCCTAAAAGTATACCCGTTTTTGTGAAATGGACTGACGAATATTTAATTTGTTGAATTATAATACAATATTTTCTAATAAGATACCTTTAAACGGCAATCCACATAAAATTTGATCCCAAATCAAAAATGAAAAATTCGATCTATTTTTTAAAATGAAAAATGACCCCAGACATTTATATTGAAAAAAAAACACGAAAACTTCTGTGATTTGGGGCATTTTTCATATATTTCATACTTCATAGTTCATTTAGTTTGGAGCCATTTTTCAAGGGGCCATATTTCATGTGGCCCTTTAAACAGTTTCTGTTAGACAACGATGTGGATGTTGCTACCGATATGATAATAAACGTTATTTTCTTTGGAATACAACAGGATAAAGAATATCAAACCAAAGAAAAAGCAGTGGTGTAAATCCATCTTCAAAGAATCTATCTATCTAGGCCAAAAGAGGTAAGCTTTTCTCCATATACCGTGGTGGCCAACTTTTTGTTTATGCATTGTGGACTAACATTTAGAAAGCGGTAATAACACTTTAAAACAATTTTTTTTTATCTAAAAATTTTTTTATAAATGTTCCTAAACTACAAATATCTACAAACGAGCCAGAAGAGGTTTTAATAGCTAAATGAACTGTGTCAAATTTTCCTAATTTGAACAAAAAAAAATACCCCCTTGAAAACCTTAGATCATTTTTTAAAAAGAAAATTATGAATTCGGTCAAGTAATTTTTTCCGACAATCGTTTACAACGACACTTCAGATCAATAGATTAAGCAAATATACTTGCTTAACAAATATAGCCAGTTAAACGATCCCAGGTGATTGAATTGTATTTCATTGCACTGGATTTTCAGAGGCTTTTGCTCTAGTTGAGTCAAAAATGCGAGCATTTGAGATCGATCATACCCTTCTTCAATGGAAACCAATGTTAAGCTTATTTAATTCCTACCCTACTTGTAGATGATGGACGACATATTCGATAGTTCAGTACGGTCATAATGAATCTAATCCGGCCAGATAAACAAATAAAGAAATATTTTTTAGCTATAATATAAAAATAGTTCAATGGCTAATATTATTTTTAAAAATAAAAAGAGACTATATGTATATTTTGTTTCTTCTGAAAACGCTTTTTTATTTGCTTCAGTTAAAATAGACGGCCTGACGAAATTGCTGAAGTTAAAACAGGGTTTCACCTGTAGAGGCTTCAGTCAAAAAATTGGACTCACCCAGTGAGTCACTCTTGATCTTGACATCCTCGGAAATACAAAAGAAGCAGCAGAAAAAAACGTATGTCTAAATTAATTTTGCATTCAGGACGGATACATGACTAATGCAGCCTAGTGCAAGCCAAACCAACACCACCAAACGAAAGCCGAAGGATAAAATACAGAATATGTTTGTTTGTCTAATTATTATCAGCAGATCAAAATTTCTCGCTCTCTTAAATGTTAAAAACAAAATCTCAATGTTGCCACAGCAGAACCAGATGACTATTCTCTCTGAGGACTCAAAAGCAATTCCAGTTTTACAGTAAACATTCCCAAATTTTATGAATGGAAACAAAAGAGGTATTTATTTTTCCCATATAAAAATGTTTACAGGGCTTAAAAGTTGCTAGAGCGACTCTAATTAATGCATAGGGGCATTAGACAATAGGGATTGTCTACAGTTGTTTCGATTTCACAAGAGTAATTTTTAAGGAGTGCAAGAGGACCAAAACCTAAGACCATTTAGTAATGGCCGTCCCTACGTAATTTTTAGGCATTTAAAATTAAGCTAGGAAGCTAAAATTTGGGGACCACATATTCTCTAGGGCTCCGAAATGGTTAAGTGTAAATATTTTTTTTTTAAAACTCCCACTGCCACGCCCACAATTTAGAAAAAAAACGTCTTAAAGCTTAAGTTAGATAGATAGAGTGTTACAACCCGCACAAGATATGTAGGCGCTGCCCTCCTTTATAAGTTTGTCATAAAAAGTTTTTTGCTACGCCTACTTTTTGTGGGCGTTTTTTTACTAAAATGCTGTTTTCCTTTTTTTAGCAACATATTAAGCCAATATTTTTTCCAAATATATCGCCCATACAAAGTTTTTGACACGCCCACTTTCTGTTGGCGTTTTTTCATAAAATGTTTTTTTTTTATTAATTTCATAGAGTGAAATAAAATGCTATTATTATTATTATTATGTTCTC
The DNA here is from genome assembly GCA_963576555.1 of Ferdinandea cuprea. Taxonomy (NCBI): domain Eukaryota; kingdom Metazoa; phylum Arthropoda; class Insecta; order Diptera; family Syrphidae; genus Ferdinandea; species Ferdinandea cuprea. Next base: position 38,011,850 of record OY754961.1, read on the forward strand.
AACGCTTTTTTCTTTGGGGCATATAGGTTTATGGACAGGGTATTATACTGTTCGCCCCCAGTCGGAATGTAGCCTTTCCTTAAGTTTCTAAGAACAATTTGTTTGTGTCTTGCTTAAATGGATAAGTAGGTTGCTTAACTATTGTTATTTCTTCGTAGAGCGTTGGTTATGCTGCAGCCAATTTGATTTTTTTATTTAAAACTTTTAATAAGAAAACCGAGGGAATCTTCGCAGACCGCAATAACATCACCGACCAAAAAAGATTCGAAACCAATATATTCTTGGGTTAATCCATCCATGAGATAATTTTTCTGTGGCTCCTCTTTCACTGAAATGTCTCACCAAAATCTTCAAATGGGCTCCTCTTAGAAAGTAAAAAACGACAGCACTGGCCAGCATCGACAACACGAAATTGAGGCAAATAAAAATCGGTTGGTGTTATTTTTGTGGGATCTAGGTGTTCTTAAAGCTCCCTTGATTCATTAAGGGCATGTTGAATTTTCATCATTTTTAAATAAAGTTGTGTTTCTTTTTTCTTTGATTTATCAACATAACATATTGAGGATGTTAAGAAGTTTGTATGTCATTAAACAACTTTCCAAACAAAAATTGCAAGGTCGGGTAATCCATAAAAAACAAGAGTTTGTGTCTTTATTGTTGACAGCGAATTTAAATTCGTATTCATTGGTTGCTCCTGAGGACCATTGCGCGATTAGTATTTAGAAGGGAAAGGGTGCTCACTTTGAACAAGCATCCTATAAGAGAGAAAGCCATATATACGTCTACCTTAGTATTTTTAGTGCCGCACGTCAATGTTGATAATATTGCGAACAACAATTAGATTACAAAAATAAACAGCTTTATACCTTAAGAGATTTATTTGTTTTTGTCTTAACGATACACACATTTTTCTGTTAATCGCTAAATAAAAAAATTTTAATGTTTTTTCTTTTTCTTCGTTCAATATTCTAATACAATTTTTTTAAGCGGTTTACTCTTTGTTCCTAAAATTTATTTTTCTTAAAATTATTATTATTATTTTTTTTTATTATAATACGACAAAGTTTATGGGGAAACGGGATCAAAGGGGATCATTATTGTTGCTTATAAATAATTGCTATTTATTCTGACAATAGAAAAAGTAAGCAGAGCTGGACTCTGCTGCCCTCAGAAAATGGTACAAGTTCTTGGTTGAGAGACAACTTCTACTTTACATTTAGAAAAAAAAAAAAACAGTTTTATAGGACTGTTAGTGTCTGGATTACAATTGTTCTTCGACTTCGGACTCGCCGATTGTAGTTGTTGTGTAGTGGCCGCCTTGCGGCGAGTAATGCGTCTGGTGGGTTGAACTAGTTGCATGAATCTCAGTTGGAGTGCCGTGACAGTCTACCGAGGAGATAACAAATGTCTGTGGCTGCTGTTGATTGCTCGGAACTATTGAGCCTGACCCTGTATTATTTGAGTTATGCCTGATGGGATACAGCGCTGAACGTGAAACTGGTATTGCTGTGCTAATGCCGTACTGTGCCGGTAACGGATAGGGATACTTGAGCAATTTCATCTGTCCCTCGAAGAGAATGTCAAAGATGATCTTTTCGGCAAACATTGCCTGCTGAGCGTCCATGTTACGCATCTTGTGGCCCACCATCTTGCCGAACATGGAGAAGTTGTCCTCGGGCTGCGGTTCGGGAGCGTTCATTTTGCTGCACGCCAATGTGAGCAACTTTTCAAAGTCAGTGGATGTGCAGTCGATTTTCATCTTCTTCGTTCGTGGTTCTTCGTAGTTTTCCGTTGTTGGCATCGATTGAGATTTATTTGAACAAATTGAAACTGTTCTCCGACGGATGGTCGTGTGCGGCATACCATCGGAGGTAATAACTGTGTCGGTCTGCTTTGGAACTGGCTGAATCGTAATGGAGTTGGGCAGATTGATGGTGGTGCCGGAATTGTGGCCAGAATTGGTGAGATCATGATGTATTATTGTCGGTGTGTTGATTGTGCCACCAGCCGGCGTGTTTTGGGAGTGTGATAAAGGCGTTGCCTGTGGCGAGTGCGTGGGCGGTGCCATTCGAATGTAGTTCGTCGTTTGAATGGCCTCGATTGGTTTGGACTGACCCACGGGCCAAAGAATCTTGAATCCATCTTCTTCGTCGTCGCTGTGTTGCTGGACGTCAGTGTGATATACAACTCCGCCAGAGTCCTTAACGGAGTCGCCTGCCACGGATATATCCTCCGAGTGTACAGTGCAGTGTTCGCTTTCATCTTGAATGTCAGCGGACTCGATTTGGTGATGCTCCGAGTCTTCGTGTTCCAATTCGATCACCTCTTCCTGCTGTTCGTCACTGTTTGAAGATTCAATGGTCTCTATGGAAATCTTCATTGGCTCTTGCTTCATAGTGATATTTTCCTTCTTGACGATCCTCGGCGGACTGCTGTCTTTTCGTGTGATTACCCTAGTCATTTTGATCTCCTTTAGTTTTTCAGCCAATTTTATTCGATTTGCAGGCTTTTCTTCCTCCATCAGGAACATCAAACTTTCGAAATACCTTCGTTTGGGACAGTATGGCTCCTCCTTGCCTGATTTGTTGTTTTTGCACTCGGTGTACTTCTTCAACTGGTGTCTAAACGCGCAGCGTAGATTGTTGATTTTCTGCTTGGTACGTTCGATATTATAGTGCTCACCGTGTTTCGAAGCAACTTCAATCAGTTTCATGTAGGCCTCCTGTCGTTTGGTGCGATTCTTATAGTTAGTTGAGTTCGCTTTCCACAAACATGGTTGATTCTTGTATTCCTCAATAAAATCATCAATGAAATCATTAGTAGACATTCTGGCGGTGAATGGCAATTGTGATGTGGTGCTCTGGCCGTGTGTGCTTCTTATTTCACTGGAATCACTTTCAATTAGGTTATTACTCCGTAGGCAACTAGACTAATGCATGCAACATTTTTTTCACTGAGCAAATATTTCTTAGGGGAAAAATCTTTTAAAAAACCGAAGAAAAATTAAAACAAAACAATAAACAGATATACACCACTGTGAGAAGAACTTATTCGCGGCCATATATGACATATGTCAGACGAAAAAAAAATTGACGCTGTTTTTTGGGAGATAAAAAACAGCCGCTGTATTTATATTCAAATTTGATGCCAAAGTTTTAGAACAATGCAAAATCTCTTTTTTTAATTAGTGGTAAATACATATGGAAGCAATAAATTAATTACATATTACTAAGGAAAAGGTTGATATATGGTTGACATTCGTACCATAAATGTTCTGCATTTAGAAGTTTTAAAATTATCCAAAGCTGTTTTTTTTCTTTTAAAATTGATTCAGGCGCTCTCAAAGTTTTTGTCGATTTCCGCGTATACTGTTCAAAATAAATAATGATATAAAAACAAAATTTGAACTAATTAACTAATAAATTTTGAATAATTTGTCAAAACATTTCCATTAATGCCTGGGCGAAACACATTTATTAACTTTTCACGATTTGACATTTGAATTTGGTATAAAATAATAAATATGGCTCTTTCTCATACAGTAGTGTAAGGATACTCATAATGAGAAAATACGAATGCCACATACAGCATCAAAATATTTTTCGGCTAGATTTTACTTTAAAGGAATACTCTCCAAAATCAATAATTTTTTGCAATCCTGTTAATTTTCATGCACTGAATTCAAATCCGGAAAATTTATTTGGGGCTCTCTTATCATTTAGGCGTGGCCCGTCCCCAAAGTTTAGGGAATAGCTTACAAAGTGGTACCAAAATTTCTTAAGTGGTAGGTCCAAATTAAAAAAAAAGCAGTTTTACTCTTGAAAAGTTTAGTTAATTGATGAAAAAGTTGCATTAAAATCGGTTCATAGGAACCGGAGATATAGTACGAGAAATATTGTTAAATGGGTACCTCTTAAAATTATTTTATTTTACATATGAAATTGTTGCGTGAGCGGTACCTGCCGCCTCCGGAAAAGAGGTTGAAATCCCTTAATTTCGCGAAGCGGCCCACCTACCACTACTTTGACTATAGCCGCCTGCTTAACGAAAAAATTCATAATAGAATTTTGTTGGTCTCCTTTGAACATATACAACCAATTTGCAGTGTGTGTAGAATACTTCATATTTTGCGGATCCAAGAATTACGACCTAATTTGGGGTATGCGACTATGCTTCCATAGTTTTACTTCAGAATTCACAATTCAAAAAAAAGTAATTGTGGCTAAAATATTGTGGCTAAAATATATCCCCTGAATTAACGCTGATGAAACACGGCCCTTAGCTTCTATTTAGGTGCACAGGTTCAGTTTGAAGTTTTTGTACCTGTTAGTGACGTTCTTGTGATGACATCATAATTGGTTTTCCCCAACTCACTGCGCCCCCCAAAAAGTACTTAACCAAGACTTTTCTTCAGTGATGATAAAAAGAGAAAGCCACAAATAACACTATTGGTATATGATTCATATCTATCATGCCCCATGTTCATGTTCTTAAATACTACGAGCCACACTCTTAAATCGCCATTTTCATTTCATCATTGGCAGTTGACAGTATTCTTTTGCGTCTTAGTACAAGTGAGATAACACTGTATATAATAATTTTCTGTATAAACTATTTACTGTACAAAAATAATTTTCCTAAAAGCAATGTCACCGATACCGCCGCCTACAATTAATCTAAGCAACGGACAAGCTATGCCCGTCATTGGATTGGGCACTTGGCGCTCCTTTGAATCCGATGCAGAACATTCAACAAAAGAAGCTATTGACTGTGGATACCGTCACATTGACACCGCGTTTGTGTACGAAAATGAAGTTGAAATTGGACGAGCAGTTAAAGCGAAAATCGAAGAAGGAGTTGTGAAAAGGGAGGATCTATTCATTGTGACCAAATTGGGCGGTATTCACCATGATCCGAAACTAGTGGGACACGCCTGTCGTCTAAGTTTACGTAACTTAGACACAAATTACATCGATTTATATCTGATGCACTTCCCTGTCGGCCAAGTATACACCGGTGACGAAAACGTGCATGGAACCAATCAGCTATCTGATGTTGACTATTTGGATACTTGGAAGGAAATGGAGAAACTTGTTGATTTGGGTTTGGTGCGCGGCATCGGTTTGTCTAACTTCAATAGTGAGCAGGTTGAACGAGTGCTGCAAAATTGCCGTATTAAGCCCTTGGTGAACCAAGTGGAGTGTCATCCCGGATTCAATCAAAAGAAACTAATTGAATTTTGCCGCCAGAGAGGAATCGTTGTAACAGCTTACAGTCCATTGGCGCGACCAAAGCCAGAGCTAAAGTTGCCACCTTTTATTTTTGATTCAACTGCTTTGGCCTTGGCGAAGAAATACAACAAGACCCCTGCTCAGGTGTGCTTGAGGTATTTGATTCAAAATGGAGCGGTTCCAATTCCAAAATCAGTGACCAAGCGTAGGATCGAGGAAAACATTAACGTCTTCGATTTCGAGCTGAGCGACGAGGATTTAAAGATCATTGACAAATACAATACATCTGAGCGAATAATTCCCTTTGCGGCAATGCGGGGACATCCATATTTTCCATTTAGCATCGAATTTTAGTTAAATAAAAATATGTGAAATAATGCGAATTGCTTGAATGTATTTGTTGCTTAGGAAGTAACCCGGGAGAAATATTTCTTTATTGTGCGTTAGCAATCTTCACTACATTTTCTTCTTTCATTCCACTAGGTTTAACTTGTAGTAATAGTCATATTCGATGGGATTTGGCGACATAACATACGCTTTATGTACTTGCTTGCAATGCATTTGTAGATTACTCTGACAATAGCTGTTCTCAAATCGTGTTGAATGTTTAAGCAGTGGTCTGATCCAATCGATTGGGATCAGGCGTAATGCATTAACCCTGAGTACTATGTACATGTCTTAAGTCAGATTGTCTCAACTCCCGCCTAGGACATAAGCAAGCACTAAGAATTCAACTATTAACGCGCAGAATCAATAAACGTGACCAGCAGCACCTACTTAAGTGCGTGAGTCATTTCGTCTATAATTTATTTTTTTTAAAAAAACTACAAGGAATGAAATACTAAAATCATGTAGAAGACTTAATTTGAATGCTCCTTGCCATTTGCTTGGGGGAAATTTTGATAACAATTGACGGGATCCTTGGCTGTAAAAACAGAACTAGATTTCTTGCTTCCGGTGAAATTCTGGAAGGTAGATGGAGATGTCTTTAAGTCAGATGGAATATAGAAGATATGTATATTAATTTACCTTAAAATCACCCACTATTAACGTCCATAAAAAAACGAATACTAGAGGAATCACACAAAAAATTGGTGTAAGTTCACTAGGCACATAAGTAATTTGGACCATGTTTAATAAAATGATAAAAACAATGCTAAGAGCAAAGTAGGATTTTTGTATATTTTCGAAATCTACAGGTGACAGCTATGCTTAGCTGAAACGTCAGAATTATTTGTAATGTAATAGGACTGCGTTCAGTACCTACCATTCCCTTTGGGCAATTGTATTTAATGCGGACCGGACACTATCATTATGTATTCCAATGTTATCGGAAGCAATAGGGCATTTTTCAAAACTATTTCTTTCATAAAACTTACTTCCTCTTTCAAGTGAATTAAAAAAATTCGGTTCAAAAACAATCACCCTTATTCTACTTGGCGTTTATATTAAATGACAGCTGGCGTTTTTTGAGTCGATTCATTTAAGTGTCGTTTTAGTGTTGATATTCTATTCTCAAAACGCCTTCGCTCTCATTTATTTTACGTTCCACATGAGTTCCACATCAATAACTAAAGGATCATTCACATGAGAGCGAACCGCGAACTGCGAACAGGTGAATATTTGTAAATTCTAATATTTCTTTCACATGAGAAGTTTTTTTGGTCGCTGGTACTCGCGAATCTGATTTGTAAATGTTAGCGCAAGATGTGTCAATTTGAAGGTTATGTTCGAACGAATTTTTCATTCGCGGATTTGTGGATCGCGTCTGTATTATGTGGATTGTGAATAAAGAGTGACAGTTCGCGGCAAGAATTTTTCAGTTCGCGGGAAATTTTTTTTATTTGTAAATATTGCTATTTAAATCAATTAGACTCAGTTTTTTTTAGATAATATGTTAGATCAATTAAATATCAAGCTTTTGTGGTAGAAGCAATAGAAATTTTCTATTCATAAATACATTAAAATTGATATGTTCGCGATTCGCCTATTCGCAATTCGCTCTCATGTGAACAGTCCTTTATACATACTTTTCATCTTGAGATATTTTACGATTCAGAGTTGTAAAAGAATGCAATCTTTTGTTATTGCATTCTTAAAGGTCACTCAATGAATGCACATAAATGATTTAATTCAATGACTTCACTTAAATAGTTCAGATTAAAAAATGCAATAACCATTAATCTTGAAGCAATGATATGAATGCATTTACGATGCCCTTTTTCAAGGATTCTAAGACCTTTTTCAATGTTCCAAGGACCTTCCGGCAAAGGTTTCTTGCAACAGCAAATTGTCAGGTGATTTACTGGATATTTTCGAAAAATGTCCTTTTCAATTTCTTAAAGCGCCTTTTTCAAGTTTTCAAGGGCATATTTGGGAAATGCTATCTTCATCGTTAAAAAAATGTCTTTCGATTACCCCACGTCTCGTAACATTTTCTACTCCAATTTCATTTTATACCCATATCAAGGTGGTATGGAATCCGGTATGGTGGATTATTCAAGTAATCAATTAAAATAAATTTTATTCGCGGGCTCTTCTTGTAATTTTTTAACCATGGATATAAATATATATGTATAAGCTATATTTAAATTAAAAAAAACACCGCGCCGGTTGTTTTTTGTATTTCACAGTTAGATTTTAAACTACTTTCTATTCCCATGTTATTCACTAAGTGGTTGTGCAACACATAATCCAATCTGCCACCAAATCCCTACCGCAACTATAACTTCGAACTGTAACATATGATTCCTACTCTGTCGTATCCCTGCTACACAATTACACACATTATCGGTTGCATATATATTTTATAATATTCATTAATAATTGAATGAAACATTAAAAAAAAATTGTACATTCAAAAAAAAATTCGTCCAATACAAATACAAAGGAGGAGGAAAAATCTAAAACGATATTTTCATACAAAATCGCACTTAAGCGGGCATTAAACAACCTCCAATGGCATTTTAGTTAGACAACCTCTATGCAACGTTGCAGGTATTTTAAAACGTGCATAACTTTGTAAGCTCTTTAAAATACGTTTATATATAGGGCTGATACCTAAAATTGTACCTGAAAAGGACTAACACATATATCATTTTATTTATTTTATGCAATTACCTTCAAAATGTTACCAAAAATTAAAGCATATCACAGGTATAAAGAAACCCTTTTTGGCATATAGATTTTAAGTGCAATGCAATCTAATCCTACCTTATACCCTTTTCACACCGCCTCGAAATCTGAGGTTTCGCCAAAACTCATGCAACCTCCATCGAAATCAAGAGGTTTCCCATACATTTTCGAGATTTCCAAACCTCGATATTGTATGAGGTTTCGATGAAACCTCCTCAGAATCTGGTTTCAATGGTAAGGTTGTCAACGCAAACGCACCTTTTAATACATTCCACAAGTTACACAAAGCAGTTGACAAGTGGTTGACCGATTTTCAACTGAGTTACAAGTCAACTGCAAGTCACCTAAGAGTAAGCTTACCGATTTCTTGAACGACGAACACGCGAATTATATGAAGTCATAGGCGTAGTTAGCTTATAGTGGACTTGTAGTGCACTTGCAATTTGAACGCAATAAGTGTTTATTCGCTTTTATTTTTCGATGGCTGACTGAAACGTCAAACAAAACCCGGATTGTGTTCGGTGTGAATGCTTTGCCGCGATTTCGAAATCTGTTTGTGGAAACCTCGAATTTTAGTGCGGTGTGAATAGGGTATTAAGTAAAAATGTCGGATGCTTGTCACAAAGGCTTATTGGTAAAGTGCACTTTTCGACGCGGTTGATTTACTTCAGAAAAAACGGCTTTAAAAAGTTTCCCAGAAAGTAACACCTGGCAATGACACAATAAACACTTGACTTTTTTGATCAACATGTGAATTTTTAAGTTTTCAAAGTTGTCACACCTGGATGTACTGATAAAAATTGTTTTATTTTTAAAATTATTTATCATAATTTGTGGTGCAGTGTTCATTGTCATTTATTACAATATTAACATATTAGTTTATTTAAACACTTCAGAATAAAATAGAGTTCATGTAAATTGACAAACAATTTGACCAACGTTAAATACAAAAAATGTCCCTTTAGTCCTTTTCCGAAAAGGAGTTTTAATTTTGTTGTTGCACTGAGCATGTCAAAATATTAAAGAAAAAAAAAATACATTTTTCAGCTTTCAAGAAGGAGCCTTTCTCGGGTGTGGTGTGGTGATTTTAATTTTCAATTTTTGCACCATCCTTCTTTATTTAATTCCAATTCATCCAAATCTGGAAATAAAACAAACCAAGTTGTCTGTAATGATAATGTAATTTCTCTGCAGTCATCTTTCAAATCCGTAAGACCATGAATCACAGTGTCCAATTAGGATAGGTAACCCTCCATCTACAGCAGCACTACTAATCAGAAATATAAAAGCTGAAATAAAGTAAACTTCTGACCCTTCAAACAATGGAAAGCAATGAAATATCCATGTTCATGGACGTAAAGCTAGACATCCATGATAAAAAAGCCGAAGCACTTAAATTTAAGGTGAGTAATATCAAAATACTAGGTACTCCCTGTTCGTGTAAATATTTGATGAGGGGAAACTAATTGGTAATTCAGTGCACATTCGCATCGAACCATCTGTGGATCCTGTGCGTATACTTTTATACTCAATTTAGGTGTTTGTCGTTTTGGTTATTTGTAGTGTATAGGTATAATTATAACCATCAAATAATGGTTTGTTTGTGTATTTCCTTTTAGTCATGGATCAAATGTCTGGTCAAGATAGAAGCAATTAAATGCCTTCCATGCTTCTTACGCATCACTTTCATACGAAATGTAGAGGACGAGGCCGCTAACTTAAGTGTGTCGATAAATATACCCGGAATCACTATCAGTTTGGCGTCATCGCGTACCAAACAATATTCATATGGGATTTTCTGGATGCAAAACCGCAAGAGATGCTTCATATACTTTGCCGTCGATTCTGAGTCCAGCTGCAGACGTCACATGAAATGGATGAAAAAATCGATAAAAAACTTGGAGCTACATCGACAAAGTAAGTTCGCATTTAAAAAGAATTTTATTTTGAGATAAAATGGTCTTGTGATACTATTTTCATTGTTTTCTACTTAGAGCTCCTTATGGAGATTAATTTTGATGTGTCAGCTTGTTATTGAAATTGTTTTTGGAGAGCCCCATTTTCGCTTTATAAATAAGGGAATTTCCGAAACGCATTGGGGTACAACACATTTATTTTGTTTAAATCAGCAACTACTTCTATGGATTTAAATGAAATGGAATTGCACACAGATGCGATGCAGTATGCGAAATGAAATATGTTTAAAAAAAAGAATTAATTCCAAAAATTATCATGACATGAATGTGTTTTTACCCTGTAATCGTTTTTACTCATTGCAGTCCGTTTTAAAAATTACCATAATCTTATCTCCTTAATCATTGTAACCTTTCACAAAAACTCAGTCACGCTTCGTTTTTACCTTTGTTTTTATATACTTATATTAAGGAAAAGCGACGGACTCGAAAGTATATCAGTTATTTTTTGATAACATATTATAATAGAAAGATCAAACGCGAGGATCAAAGTGTACTTAATGTTTGGAATGGGTGCCGTATTAACTCAAAAAAAGGCCGTCTATCTGTACTAATGATTCTCTGATCCACTCCTTCCACTATTATCATGTAAACCTAGGATGAATCAAAACCAAATTGAAGCATTTTCTGCGTTCCAGGCAGCTGCCAACGTCTCTGCATAGATGCATTATTCTGCAAACTTGTAAATCATTCCTTTGGCATACAGCTTTTACATTAAGGAAACTCGAGTCAAAAGTTGTTCTGATTTTGACTAAAAATACTACAATATTCGTCTGCTTAACTTTTTCTTATGGCAACACTGGTGATCCCTTCTCCATATATAAAGAATGCAAACGCATATTGACTTTTGAGTACATTTGGGTCTAAAAAACTCATTTTTTCTTTTAGTCACTCGCAATTCCTAAAACAATATATTAAAAATTACGTTTTTTTATTTCCTACAGTATTTCTAGAGACTCGACGTTCAAGTCGAGGTCGTCTGGAAGGTAATCATCCTCCGAGCAAAGGCAGCAAACAAAATCTGCAAGATATTCTCGGGCCGTTGCCGAAAATTCCCGACTGCGATAGGTAAAATAAGCTACACAGTAATTTCAATACTATCGCTAACCTACTATTCTATTTTAGCATTAACTGGTCGAGACGAGTCTCTGGCATGTCTGGCATATATGAAGAAATACCCGATAGCCTTGATGCTAAACTACTACAACAGTCGCGTGGATCTATAGCTTCTGGCATATATGAGGAGATGAAACCAACAGATAATGAATGCAAGGCAATTAGGTAAATATGCACTTACCACAAGGACGTTAATTAAAAAAAGAATAATCTAATATATTTTCTTCTTAGTGAGGGGACTCTAGAACCAGCGCCACCACTTCCACCACGCAAGCGAATCAATACCTTCGAACAAGAAATCGGCATTCCGCGTTCGAACACAAATCCTGAGTCTGAATTGGCCAAGAAAAAGAAATACAAAAACGTGCTAGACAACATATTTGGCCGATCGAAGCGCTCTGAAAGTGTTAGCGAAGGTCAGGTGAGTACTACTGAAGATCTTATCAGTGCCAGCCCCGATGAGGACAAAACCCTGGAACAACTCTATGCGAACACACCCACCAGCAATTTGCGCCGCCGGCACAATACATCGTTGGCTCGAAAGAAAGCGATTGCCAACAAACGTAACAGTTTCTCCAGTCCGGATCTTTCGAAAATCAACGTGTTCGATGATCTATCAACTTTAGATGACATCAGCTCTCTGTCATCTGAGTTTTTGCCAACTGGCAGTCTAGATGATTCTTTGTCAATACTAAAAAACACACAAGATGTGCAGAAGAGATTCGACTCTATAGATAGTTTAAATATATCCCAGCAAATACAACCGAACTTTAACTTCTCGTGCAACTCGTCAACCGTTAATTTGGTCGGCTCCAATTTGAACAAGAAAGTTGCTCACCAGGTACTCATTGACGACATGTCTGGTTACTGCGCTATGGCACCTATACTCAAAGAACAACAATCGTCATCGAACAATGACAGCGATAAGGAGAATGATGATCAAAAGGATGAAATACCGACCGGCCCGCAGCAACAACCGTCTAATGAGAGTGTTGTATACGAAAATATGGCCAACTCATCGACATTGAATGCATCAAATGTGTACGAGAACATAGGAACATTTTGTCCAAACACTGATCATTCAGATGAGGGCTACTACCAAACGCCACGAAAGTCCATTATAAGCATCGATGACAAGATTCCGTCATACTACCCAAACAGCTGTGATACAGCGAAAATGCGTCGTCGCAGCCCATCGACTACGGAAAAGACAGCAAACTCAAATAACCTCCGTCACCTGGCGAATATTAAAGTAACGAGACGCGAAAATCTGTACATATCGTCACCGCAAAAGATCATCGATCAACGTTTGCGTTCCAACGCCGTTGCCACTGATAGTGAAACGCACAAAAACCCTACGAAAAAGTCATCTCCCTTAATGGCGAGGAAAATCTCAGAAAATGTATACACAGTCACGCATGGCGGTGATCTTACGAATAGTCCATCGCAGAGACTACTTAACATGGCAGCTCTGCAGAATATCGATTTTAAATTCGATGATAGCAAAAACGAATCCGACATGAAGAGCCCTTGTATGCAGGGCTCCGACAGTGCCACAAGGATCTATCAAAAGTATGCCACCCTGGCGAGAATCACACCCAGCAACAAGTACATTGAGAAATGCTCAAAGGCTAAGGCCAATGCCTCAAATGAACTTAGCAACGCTAAGAAGTTCACGTCGTTGCCGAGATTTAAGAAAATTGATTTCTCTCCTTTGAAGTTGAAAATAAACAATGTTTTGCAGCGTCATCACAATAATGAAGTTTGAAACTTGGTTACTGGAGGTGCCCATTATCGTAAGTAGCTTGTGTTTATTGCAGAGAGGGGGAAATGCGTTGTTTCTTTTTACAAACATATTACAGTTGGATGGCTGTGTACGTCGTGTAAATATTTGCTCAAATTTGTTTTTACTCACGTCCTAAGCTGCGAATTGTGCTCATTTGGGTTCTCGAATATAAATTAAGTAATTGAAGTCTAGATATTATTTTCTCTTAGAACGTTTACATAAGTTCTCGTTCGTTACGCTGCATTCAATAATTTTTTATTTGAATTTTATAATATTTCTTTTGTACATTTTGTTTGTTTGTTTTTAAAACTGCTGTATAAAAGGAGGTTCGGAATTTAATTTATGTGATGAAGTAATCTATTTAAAATCGTTTAATATTTGCAATAAAGTTAAGAAATTTTTTATGATTTCTCTTTTAATTTATTTTATAACCTTGCGTTTGGGAGTTCGACATCAAAAAGTACATGCTGGAACTAAATCTTTATGAAATTCGCTAGCAAAGGGGAGCAAATTGGTGTTTCGAAGATGGCGTCTATACCACACTCACTTAAGTTGTCCTTATCTAATCTTTCATGGTCATAATAGCTTCGCTTTCGTTTTAAAAATTCGTTTTAAATAGCAGTATCATCTGCTTCTTTGTTGACGACTCTGTATATTGTTGAGTATTCTGTATATTGTTTATTTCTAAAGAACCTTTGGGATACATAACTCGCAAGAATCTTGGAGTACTGCTTCGGCATTTGGTTTTTTCAATTTGGGGACCATTGCTTTATGCCAGATTCTACCGAAAGCTTGTGCTATATCAAGAAATATAGTGGAGCAAATCTTGTTCTCTTCAAATGTTTTTCCGAACTTGTCTGTTGATTCTATGCACCAATCGATCGAGTGCTTATTTCTGAGCCCAAATTGATGGTTTGGGATTAGCGATTTTTCTTCTATTATGTTTTGCATACATTGGAAGTATCGAAATTGGGGGGTATGAGGTTACCTCTTTGATTGGTCTGCCAGCAGAATCATTATTACCTCAGCGACTTTCCACATCGGGTCATACCTTAACCTGAATGCGGCGTTTATAACCTGCGCTAGTTTTAAAGTATAGTCAAACACACAATCTGTTGGCTCGCTTCATTATCATCATCTCTTCAAGTACGTAGATTCAAAGTGTACATTTAAACGTTACGACTAGCGACCCTTAAGTTTCGCCTAAGCCTAATATTTGCGCTTTTAGATTGTTACCACGTGTAATGGTTTTTATTTTAGCCTTCTTTGTGTAGAGTTAGTGCGAATATTTCATACGTGCTAGTTTCTATTTCTGATACTGATGATCTGAAGTCGTGTCAACTTACGGACTCCCATGCACTCGCTTGCTGAAAATTTAAAAGATTTTAAATAATGTGCTGCTTTTACCCGACTTGTAATATATTTGAAATGGAATTATTTAAAATGCAGGCATTTAACAAACCTGAGCTGTACAAAAAAAATCGGAGAACTACAGGATTTCGAGTTCCAAAAGAAATATAGACCACTATTAACACCATATTCTTGACAATATTTTATTTTGCTGAACATCGATGAAGTAATGCTAATCTTAAAATCGGCAGCGTACCAAAAAGTAACAAGTTATTCTTTTACAACTTCTCAGCTGATAGGAGACTCGTCACTTCCTAGAAAACGGAGCTGTGCTTTTCCGTTGTTCAAACAGTATTGATTGATCTTCCTCTTTTCAATCAGTTGAGATTTCAGTTCAGTTCTAGTTGTTTGTCATTAAAGCCTGTGTTTCCAGCCATTGAATTTATTGACTGGTAGTGAATTGTTAAATCCATACAATTGGCATGAGAACAATTTATATGTGCTCTTTTGAGTTTGTGTTAAAACTTTAATTACTTGTAATTTATATTTAAAAATACATACAATACATACTAGATACGTCAGTACTATGGGCGTGTGATGGTTTAAGGTTGTTGGTTCAGAAACCTATCTATTTCGTTTATATCAAACCGATTTAAAGAAAACTGATGAAACAATCCAAAACATGTGTGAATAAACTTATCTGGAGAATCAGAACTTGATACGTACAATAATATATTGTGCTAGTTGTCAATCGAAGAACTTATTCCAAAGTATTGAAATAGCTCAAATTTGATAAATGTCTTCTTGTGGTGCAAGTAGCCTTATTAAAATTTTATTATAAGGTTTTAGGTCAAAAACAATACAATTTGTCAGCAAAAAATAATATGAATCCTTCCAAAAAATCATCAAAATCTAGGCTGAGCAGACAAAGAATATCCTGAGCGCCAATTAAGCAAAAATTAATCAGCGGAGTGATATACTTCTCCAATCTGTTTGTGTCGTTTGAGCTCAAAGCACCCGCCAATATACATCAGTCACCTGCTGTAATAATTTGGCACATCTATTTTCCCAGTGCCTCTGTTTTCCTTGTGGCTATTCTTAATTCTTTGAAATGCGAAAAAAACAAACAGAGCAAATGAAAAAACTTTTGTACGATGTGTCAATTCTGAAAAAAGTCTGACTATCATAAGAAAGAACAGACATGAAAAGCTTCCCAAATCGTCAATAATTATTATAATCTGAAGGTCGTCACTTCCATTCGTATTAAAAAATATATCTTGCACACACAATGGTTGGAGAATTTAATTAATTTGCTGTTCCTAATTGATCTGAAAGTTTTAACACGTTTTGTAGAACACATCAAACACAACTTATGAAAATAGGAAAATAACCTTTTGTCCTCACGTTAAAGCAAAAACATTCGAAACATTTTCGTTGGTTTCTGTTTGGTTGTGACAATGAATGTATTAATATATTTCTCAATAATACAACTGTCTGCACAGTGTGTACATTTCTTTTATTTAACCTTATTTCAAAAACATATGCTTTTTGTTTTGTTAATTTTCATATACGAGTATCTAAACATTTCAAAAACATCGAATAAGTTGTCAATTCATAGAATTAACTAATAGTTTGTAAGTACTATATCGCTCACCGATTCAAAAAAAAAAAAACAAAAACAAACCAAAAAAGTCTAAAATGAAAATATAAATTACTATATAATAAATATTTAAAAATCTGTGATTGATTAACGTACAAACAAACATATTACTATACAAGGTTATGAAAAAGTAATATTTTTAAAACAAGTTAAAATAAATGTTTAATTTTCATTTTCATTTTGAACTAACATAAAACTATCTTCTATAATAGTTGAAAGTACCTAAACCATATCATCTAGCCATTTAAACAAAAAAAAAAACAAATTAAAAATGCTAAACAAAATTTAAATAAATTGCTTTCTTAGTAAATGCGCTAAATTAAAAATAAATTATTAACAAACAAAATAATGCTTTAATTATTGTAGAAAAAAAAAACAAACAAAATATGTTTTACTGCTTCTTAAGCGGAAAATATTATATAAATAAAACAAAATGCTTACGTTAAACAAAATCGCATACAAATAGTAAGGACGTGATGTCAATTTAACGCTTACTACAATTGTAGAAAAATAAAATAAAATAAAAACAAAAACCTATCGATCGAATATCATTGTTGTCTATTAATTAACTTTAAGCTTATATTGTTGATTCTGCGGAACTTAAATAAAAAAATAAACTCGAATAAATTAATAATACGTTTTATATGAGTACCTATATACATTTATATGCAACTTAAGATAACTTTATTTGTAATTTGTATCAGAAGAGACTTGAAAATTGTAGTTTAGAAAGTATGTATTGTTTAATTGTAGTATAGTATAGTATACAACATTGTATAAGTTTACAAAAAATGAAATTACATATTAGTATTGTTTATTGACATTTTTTTTAATAAACATAAAACTGAACAAAAAAAAATTAAAATTTTTGCAACTTGCTTACCGAGTTGTACAATAATTTGCTTGAATTTAAAGAAGTTGAATCACGCTTTCTACAAATTTAGTAAAGACGGCAATGTGGGTAAGCTCGATTTTCATCTTTTAAACAAGCTATCATGATATAACCACATAAATCATCTACAATTGCATCTCCTCCGTGGGTCCTAACATACCAATTTTAATTGATGATAACTAATTTATGCCTGCAGTCATTCAGAAATAATGGCATGCAGCGAAATAACTATAGCACTTATTAACTTAATTAAAAAGTTGGAATTTTGCTCTTTTTTGTTCGAATTTCGATTGTGAGAAAACTCTCAAAGCGACAACAAACAATTTGCATGCCGTGGATGAACTGAACACATGCTCATTTGAATTTAATCCGAAATCAGAAAATTGTGAGAAAGGTAAAATTATCGCAGTGTGAAATAAATTATAATTTTTTGCTTAAGAAATACACACCCACTGCCGCAACATGGGCGGAAGCAGTTCTAGACGTCGCCAGTCGCCTAAATACCAGTGTCTTTCGGGTAATTATCTTAAGACTATACCGTGTATGTATAACACATAATTGAGGCCTTAATTGCAAACTAGTATTATATACTGCCTGACATAATGGGACATTGTTTTGATTGGAAGTATGCAAGATTTTGAATATTACATTTTAAAATGCAGACGGTGTCCCATGGAATTGCATGTTTATACTTGCCGGATAATATGAACATATCAAATGGTTGACTAGGATCACCAGTAACATATTTGGCGCTAAAGGATAGCATTCAAAAACGTGCGATTAAACTTATTAACGATAGAGACATTGGGAGAGCGCTTGACTCTTACTCATCGTCGCAATGTCTCCTACCTATCGTTGTTTTATTGCTACTTCAACCATAAGTGCTCAAACGAAATAGCCAAATGCATTCCACCACTACAGCAGTTCAACCACAATACTCGCCATGCTAGGAATGAACATTGTTTCACCCTAAGCCTATATTCGGACGGACAGTGAAATACACCGTACAACAACGACGACTCGTCATCTTTTGATGAAGGGGATGCGGGCTGCCCAAAACACATCCAATGAATCTTAGCCATCTATCATAAAGAACAAGTTGTTGGCGGCTCACCGAAAGCCTGCATGCTAATTCGATACCAGTCCGGGAGTCAGACAAGAATTAAAATCCTTTTTTGCTGCTACTAAATTTGTATGGGAAAGTGTTGTGAACACCCCCTTCTAAAAATTCCATCTCAACTTTATTGAGACATTTATATTGTATTATATACTTTATTGAATTTGGATGCTTAAAAAATAAAATAAAAAAATAAACAATTTTTTTGAACAAGTTTGCCACCCAAATCTGAAAAAAAAACAAAAAACTTCTCTTCTTTGACCAGCTTAAGAGAAAAAGAAATTGCAATTAATAAAGTAAGTATAATAAACGTAGATTTTGTGACTTACAACGCAGTCGTAGGCCTATACTTTAAGAACTTAGTGTTTATTCATTGGCATTAATGTTTACTGCAGAAGTACGATCTGTAGTGAATAGTATTAAATATTTTAAATATGTTGGTAACAGACCCACACAGGAGTGGTTTGATGAACTGAATGAACTGCAATTAATGCGGCAAGATAAAATAAATAAGAACAACATGGCGGTATAGACTAATACGGAAAGCTCTTGGTACCAGTTTTGTAGAGCACGTAATACTTTTAAAACCGCGATTGATAGAGCAAAAAATAAACATATCGAGCGTAAAATCCGTAATGCAAAGGACCAAACATCAAGGTGGCAATTTAAAATGATTTTGTTGAGAGTGATAGTGAACTGAATAGAAGCATCCCAATTTCCCCCTTCGTGAATTATGTTGAAGAAGCGTGCTGTAATTTTGCGTTTGGTGTTACTACTCCGATCTCAATCTGCACAAAATAGTTTAAAAATTTTTAATGAACTTTCTAATGAGTCAAAACTTGAAATTAACATATTGTAATTGTAATTTATTATATTATCCTTAAAATTATCAGCGTCATTTACAAAAGACTAATATAATCTTTAAGTTATAAATCAAAATACAAAAATAAACAATAATTGAATAACCATGAGTTGTGATAACAATTCAGTAAAACATTTGGGAAAAATTTCTGTCAGACAATTTTTATTTTTAAAAGCGTATTTAAGTTAACGTTTTATCCAAATCCGCTCAAATAAAAAAGACGATGTACGTAGATTCGCTAAAAAATAAATTTCTATATTAATTTCTGACTACATAGTCAAAATAAACTATAATAACTCCGCCGCAACAGCAATGATGAAGTTTAAACATGTCGCACTAGTACGAACCGACCCGCCTCAAGTTTCAAATAACAAATTCACAAGACCCTTCTATAGAAAGACAGGCACCCGTAAACGTATGCTCATGTTCTCTATGGTCACACTTTGCTGATTCCATTCCCACAACTATGTACGTTAAGAATGGTCGCATTGTTATAATTGTTTTTGTTGTTGCTGTTGTTATTGTCACACAACAACATCATACATACTAACCAACCAACTACTTAAGAGATGCACAAACTATACGATTACGACGAACATAAGGGCAAAAGAAAACTTCAAAACATAACACCGAACAACAAAAACAACTTTTAAATTGGTTACCTATGTACAAGTTACACCTGAGCAGAGTAGAAAACTAAAAAAAAAACAACAACAATAAGAACTCCACTCTACGGTCTCAGTCTCAGTCTCAACTCCTCAGCTTAGATGTGGAGAAGATTGTATATTATATTTTTCATTATACTCTTTTCCACTTGGCTTGCGTTTTGATTTTGATCCGGTGTTCTTCGGCATTTGGTTTTGGCTTTCGGCATCGCCCGGCTCTCATTAGAGAAAACTATTAACTCTCAGTTTAGTCTTAGCTCTACGTTCGTCGGTTCTTGAGGTCTGAAAGTTCGGTTTGGTTTATTTTTAAATTTTTATTTGTGCTTTTCAAAATATACCCAACCATTAAGTGAAAAGTTGAAAACCGCCAAAAAATGCGATTAAATTATTTTTCAAAATAATAGAAAGAAAATCTCAATTGAAAAAAAGAAAATTGTAGTTTTGCAGTGAGAAAAGAAAAAAAAAATTAGAAAATCAAATCCAATCCAATAAAAAGAAGAAAATATCTGTTATATTTTATTGTTATGGATGTTGATGTTGTTCCTATATTATTGGTGCCGTGAGTTTACGAGCATTGTGTAGTTAAAAAAAGAAGAAAAGAAGTAGATACTAGTGTAATAAATATCTTAAGTCGAAGCGCAGAGTGATTAACAATTTTTCTTTTGTATAGCTAGTGCTATAAAAGTCTGGATTACCCTTGCTGCCAGTGAGTATCTGTATCTCTGAAAGATAGACACAATAGGAAATACAGTGTACACATACATCGCTTAGGTAGAACCCTAGAAATAAAATAGGAATAATTTTCACCTGTTGTAACAAAACAACAGCGAGGAGCTACCACTTGCAATCGGACTTACACACAGGTGAGTGAGGATGAGACATATGTACTTAGATTTAGATATATATATATATATATATTTCTGTTTTTTAAACATAACATGAAACGATGAAAAGACAAACCATTTAAGCATGCTCTGTGTCGTTTCCATTCCGATTCTCATTTTTTCCTATGTTTATGCTGACATTATAGAAACACAGTGAGTACTTTACGAAGTTGTCGCGCATACAATGTAACCGAAGATATTTTTATCTTAATCCAGCGAGCCAAGAAGGACAGTAGCATCTTCATGCTTCAAGCATTTTTTTTATTTAAATATTTATACAATCACAGTTGGAGAAATTAGCAGTTGTTCATGGTATACACCGTATATTGAATGCTTATGATCAGGTTTTGAAGTGAACAAATGCATTCGGTGTGGAATTTGTTAACAAAAACAACGTGTAGGCCAGGCCAAGAGTTTGATGTGTAATCTAAAGACCGACCATGATTTTGTTGATTTAACGCCCACGGTATGGCTACGGGTTAAGCTTTATTGATTTGTCTTCGTTGATGACTGCTATGAAATTATGCATGATAGTTGAATAGCTAACGGTATATGTCTGGGAAACATAATGTATCTTTAAGTGTCGTAAGTTGAAGTGCTTAGTGGTTGCCGTTTGTTTTAAATGTTAGTATGTATATCAATATAGCGAGCAAGTGAAAATAAACACATACGTATTTACCTAGTTTCAGACGATCGTAAAGTAGGTACCTTAAATCTATAGACACGACACAAAATCCGGCAAAACAGGTGCTGAAGTCATGTAAAATGATAAAACGGAAGTAGTATTTGCACTGTACTATCTGACATAGGATATTGTACCTATAATGTTTGTGGTATGAGTACAAAAGTCCACATGTTGGTCTATGTTTTATGAAAACACAGCGCAATAGTGCTTTGGGTTACACACTAACTTAGTTCCAGGTTCTGGTTAGGATCGCATCTTAGAGGGTAAAATGATATTTTTATTTTAAAGAAACGCGCTGCCATAAAGTGGTTTCGAATAATTTGTTGGGTTAGACCTAAGATCTTGATCTAAAGATTGATTGTCTTTAACAGATTTTGCATTCTTAGTTTTGATTTACCTTACACCCAGTTTCCTCTTCATATATATATTTATATGTTTATAGTGTAGCGTAGCTAAGTTTTTTACGACATCCCTGCACTTGAATACTTAACCCCAAACGAAGGGATTATTTAACGTTTAAGTTCCAACTTCTTTTACGGATGCATTTATACGAATACAAGATAGCTTTTTCGAAAATGGTTAAATCAGTACCTACTTATTGCTGTTTGATGACTTGCCACTTGCAGACCAGAGATATTGTTAGGAATGTAAATTGATGCCCTTGAGAATGCCATAGACCATCAGCTGGGTCCATGTGTCCAACTTCTGGATGAATCTCAGGAGTTTCCTTGAGCTCTACATTTGTCAGATCCTCCAATTCATCAAAGAAGTAACTGTCAAGGGTCGTCCGTCTATGTTGTTAAAGTGTTGGACAGTCGACAAATGGATTTTATTTTTTTAACATCACTGCTGTTTCTGCAGTAGTAGTTTTGCAGCATTCCCCCCACCATATAATATTTTTATACAGTGGCCAATGAGAACTCTTTGCATTTTAATCCGATCATTAATATTAATCGCTTTTGATAAAATCATCATGTTCTGATCACTTGCAACAGCTCTTTTCCATGTCTGCAAGTCTCAAAATTGTCCATCGTAGATTCGTTCTACTCTAAGTGGAATTTTAAAAGATGTTAGAGCCAGAGATACGTGCAGCACCGACCCCTTTCTCAGCTCATCCGCTTTCTTGTTACCCGAGATATCTGCATGCTGGCAGTTCGCAGTACATGGTCACCTTATATGTAGCTGATATCTTGTCTATGTATTCCTTGCAATGCTTGCTCTAGACTTGACCACAACATACTCCAAGTGCACTATGCAGCTCGGTTTCGATTTCGTATTAGCAATTACAATTTTGACTAAATATACATAAAATTGACAAACTAGCTTCGTGTTTAGCACAAAATCGGAAAAAATAATTCAAAGTCAGCCTTTGTCAGAGATTTTTGTTGTTTGTCAGAGGATGGTGCTAAAGTTTTCAGAGAAAATTTGACTGAAAAAGTGTAACCTTATGATTTATGAAGTTAAAAAGTCAGAGAAAAATAGTAGTTATGGTTCAATGCATAACAAGTTAAGTATGTCGAACGCAGCTAGCAAGGAGAAAAGCTTTCACTTATTTCCGTTTGGGATAAAATTCCGGGCAGTACTTACCTCCAATTTCCTTGAAATTTTGTTTTCAACGTTATAATATCTCCAACGCAATATTCTATGCAATACTAATTTTTATTTTAAAATTTGGGAATATTATTCCTGAATTTCGTTGAAGAGGCAAGGTGGCGCCAAATTAATCATCCAATTTTGTTTTTGTGTTACTTTTTACTAAATAAAAATATCTTTGTTGTTGATTTTTTCTTTGGCTTGTGATTTCCTATGATTGGATGATTAAATAAACAAAGAAGAAATAAAAATCGTTTAGCATCTTACTAATCCGTTTTAGCCAGACACAAACAAATTGTTCTTAGGAAAAACTGCACATCTGACAGAACGTTCCTATCAGAAAATATATCTTCGCACGCATTGTTTGGAGAAGCTAGGCTTTGGGTCCTGAATGGGCCATTTACGTCTAATATTTATTCATTTTACATGCTGCCTTTTGAGTGGGTCTAATGGATATTCGTACATCACGCGCGGATTTTCAGTTCCCCAGAAGCGAAGATGTTGCTAATTGATGTAGTGGAAATCCGCCAATCAAAACAACGGACTGATTTCTTAAGTAACATTTTTATAAATACTATCTTCTTATAATTCTAACAAATGTATTATGTAAAAGAAACCGCGGCGAAAAGTTCACACCTCGATTTTTATTAGGGTTCAGTTGTTGGCTCCGCGGTCCAATATTAAATGAAGGTAGTTGTTGCTTTTTATTAATTCCTGAATGCAAACCTGAAATGAACCGAGTATGATATGAACTTCATTCACTTAATTGTGGCCATTTTTTTTTCCAGACTTTCGCATAAGGTGGATAAGTTAAAAAATATTTAAGTAGGTGTGGCTGGATATGTTTTGATGAACCTATGATCCCTTACTCTGTAGTCTGAGCGTTTACACTAAAAAATAAACCGAGACTTAGACAAACGATTAAAAATGCATCTTTCCGTAATTCCACCGAAGAGAATAGCTCAATCTAATGTTTGGCTCTTTGACCCTAAAATTGGGAAGTTGACTAACTTTTCAACAGATAAAAACAAATAAATATTAAGTTAGAAAGCGATCACCTACACTTTACTTAAACTTGTAAATCATGGATTGATTGTCCAAGTTTTTCGGTCGAATTTTTCGAAATTATCGGTTTTAAAAAATACTGCTTGGGATTTTCCCTTTCCCTTAACTAAAAATTTAAAACATATAGTATCTATATAATATATATAATAAAAGTATATATATAATATCCACTTCAGATAAACCAAATCAACTTAAAAAAATATATAAAAACTTAATAAAACATAATATAAAATCAAGTGCAGAATCTTTTATTTATTTAATTTTAGATATTTCGGGCAGCGAATGTTTTATGTTTAGATTTATTTTAAATGTTGTGTGTAGCAGATTAGGACGTGTATGCTTAATCTTAAGATTTAGACTAGATTTAGGTCAGCTTAATTTAAATCTCGGTCGATAAACCATTGCTCCCGAACCACTGAGGCGTTATCGTCCTTTGCTTCAAAAAACTTAATCCGGCAATTAATTGATAGTCCGTCAATTATATCATATCTACATGAAGGGCAGATCTCCATTTTAATTCATATTGCACAGAGGAATTTAAAGTGCTATAGAAGGTTTTGATGTCGATTTGACCGTAAAATGAAAGCTTTTCAACACAACAAAATATTTATAAAAAAGGCGTAACGGTCAATAACCCAATAAAATTTCTCCCCTTTGCGAAATAATATGTTTTTTGTGCTTGTTTGAAAACTTAATTACTTTGCATATTAACCTTCATGTTAGGTACTCACGTTCGTTTTGGTATATATAAATGAGTTAAAGGTATCATTAAAATTCACTTTACAGTAAAGCTCGTTAAGTTATCGAAGTAAGACAACTTGTGTTTTTTTTAGCGAATTAAACTTTGGTGAATTTTGCAATTTTTGTGAGATAAAAAAGAGAAAATGTATCTATACATCTTCATCAATAACGTGAAATCATATTTATTGAATTTGAAAAGAAAAAATAAAATTATTTTATAACAAACACCATTCATTGACATGTTTAAAATTCTATATGCGCAATTATCCAAAGGATAATTTTATCTGATCATCTAAAGGCGAACGTTTAGATGATGTGATGTGTATAACGAACACATTCAACATAATATGCAACGGATTAGGTTGTGTAACATGTTCTGCGTAGGATTGAGAGCATATTGCAAGTTACGCTTGCTGGTAAAAGAAAAGAAACTAGTTTTGTTTTGCGATAAAGAGAACTGACGATGAGGAGACGCAGTGGCGTAACAAAATATGTACTTATTTCATTTTTCATCAAAAATGAACTAACCCTCTCGCGAAAATATGACGATCACCCTAAAAATACATATATAAAACATAAATAGCCATGCGTAGTAAGAGGTAATTCATCGCGAAATTTGATTTATATTTATAATGTGAAAAGAACAATTCATGGCATTTACATTTTGAAAAATTTTGAAAATGATATCATGTAAATGTTTTCCACGACTACGTCTGAGGTCTGAGGTAGTCCATTCGGGAGGTCCAACTTTGGGCGACTCGTATCTCGCGAATAACACGAGTAATGTTGGCTTGCAAAGCGTCAATCCCAGCTGGCTTATTCCCGAAGACCTGAGACTTTACGTATCCCCAAACAAAATAGTCCAAACGTGTGATATCGGACGATATAGGCGGCCAATTTACCGTAGCAAAACGTGAATTTTTAATGGATATAATGGTAGCTCCTGGTACTCTTCGGGTTGCTCATCAGTACCAAATACGGCAATTTAGTTTATCCATTGAGCCAGAAAAGGGCTTCATCAGTTTTTCCAGAGCCCATTCACTGAAATTACGATGCAAATTGAAGGCGTCTGGCTTTCCATGATGACTTGCCAAACCATACTGAACAAAAACGACAAAGCAGTTTGAAAGGAGTCACGCGGGATCTGTCAATAAAGCCTATTGAAAATCACACCACACAATGAATTACCCTATATATACATAAATGTACATTTAATCGGATGACTGCAACATTGTACGTGTATCATTTAACATATTTTTTACTTTATGCGCCGCGCCGGTCCTCACTACTCCACTGGTTGTTATAGTTCAGAAAAAAGGCTTAATCTTATTTCCATGTAGCGTAGTATGCAAATTGCAGATAATTGTCATGTAGGTAAATGTAAAACAGGATAAATATAATGTTTTAATAAATTAAGATATAAAACTGTGTTTGATTCTGATTGTAGCTAAAAAGTGTCTTGTAGCTGCTTATTGTGAAGATTTCAAACATTGGCCGATTAGTTTAATTTTATTTGTTAAACATTTTAAATGATTTACAAGACAAATGATTCTTTCTTTCTTAATTTAAAATCACTTTGGGGGAAGTTTAAAGCTTTAATACTTTTCCATTGCTCTGAGACCATCAAATCATGAGGCTTGTTCACGTATACACATGTTAAAAATATTAATTTAAAATAGTATGCCTTGGCTTTACAATATGTTTACATGCATGGATATGGCATTCGTACATTATTAAATTATAACAATTTAATATAACATTTTTGTTGACTCTTCTTCTTCAAAACCGGGTGTCGATGATTTCAGGTTTTGAAAAAAGATGTCTTAGAAACTATAGCTGGTCCAGTCGTTGTTTATCTTTAAGGAATGTTGCCTAATTCATAAGGGCCATTACTTCAAGGTATCTATGATCTGATTTTCGGTCTAGCGAGTTTTGGGCAGCTTTTGAAACCAATTATTTTTCCAAGAGATTCATTTCGTCTTCTTTGTATTAGCGGCTACTTCTAACATGCCTACTTCGGACTGGATCTTGGTGGTGTACTGTATGTCCTTTTTCTTTTTAAGATGACAAGTTTTTGGGGTTTGTATTGGAAAACGTATACAATATTGAGGTATGTGATCTTTGGCCTTATTAGTTTTGAAGCGGTTCTAAACATCGTTTAATTTTTATATCAGTGTAATGATGAATCACTACTTCTTACAGTGGTTGGTCTTTCTGTGCAAATGAGATCGGATTAGTTGAAGACTTTCGTAGACGAACTTGAATTCTTGTTGCAACTAGGGCTGCAGACAACGATTTGCAGTTTGTGATGTATCCATCATCAAAGATGTGTTAAATACGGTATAGAGCAATGGTCATCGCTAAGAGTCTTGACCTCAAACAGCTCTAATGGTTTAGGTTCCTGGTTTGAAAAAAATTATCTACAATAAATCTTTTTAATTTCAATTGGAAAAATTAGCTGGTTTAGTTTGTGAAACTAGTCCTTGTATCCAGACAGATTCCAAGGCTTTCTGAACATTCAGGGGGTATGCGACCATGACCAATTGCTTGTTTTGAAAAAAGAAAGCGATAGAAACCTCTTTTAATGACCGCAGTTCGATTTGCTCCGGAATTTTACTCATACAAGGGACTTTGGTATATAGCCGACAACGTTGTTGTGGTTGTTTTGCTTTGGAGAGACTTACAATACCGATATGAACTAAACGGTTCGACGGATTTTCTTCAAAGTTCCTATATAAAGTTTTTCGTATAATATCTTAATTTTTTTTTTATAACGATTTTCTCAAAAACAGCTCTAACGATTTTGATCTGTTTTGTATTTAGGACATTTAGGTTAAAAATGTCCAATGTGAAAAATTACATTAAAATCTTAAGAGCCAATTTTTAAGAAAATGTAATTTTTCAAAACTTGAAAAGTAATTTAAATAAATTTGGTATGTGATCAAATGTTACCATTCTTTTTGAGGCGATTCAACAACGCATCTCAAGAACCGACAAAGTTTCGTATGAATCAGTCTTGCATTTTATTTGTCAGCTTGTACACTTGTATTTTAAAAGTGTTGTAAGGTTCGTCCCGCTGTTGATCGCCATCAAGCTGCTTTTCCTTTTAATCTTATAGATGGCATATAATAAGAAAGAATAATAAACGATCCACAACGAGTGACAGATTGGTTCGATTTTTTAATATATTCCCCGACAAATTTTCTGAATTATTATATTCTCAAATTCCCGTTGAAATCTCACAATTTAACCTCAAAATTTGGAACTACATAGGTATATTAAAGAATAAGCGTACGCAAATGACCTACCCGCGATTTAAATATCACAAGTGTTATACGCCGTTGAAAAATGTCCATTTATAGTCAAAGCACTCCATTCATTTACGAGCCTCAGAGCTTGTTCTTTAGATTGAAATAAAAAAAAAAATATTTTCTATGCCGTAAAGTCCTACGAAAAACTTATGAATGACTGCTGAATCTTAATTTTTCAAAATAAGTTCATGAGTTTAGTTTTTCTTACCTTTTTTTCGAATCGAAACTTATATTATTCAAACAGAACGTTTCCATGTAGTTTTACTTTTCACTAACCTGTTCAATATAGAATTTTTTCAGAAATCCGAATTCCGAATTAAAATTTGTTGTTATGTAAAAACAACAACAACCATTCCCATTGTTATGAAGCTAATAAAATTTGTTTGCGCTACAAATGTATTTATTATACTTAATCCGTTGATCTATTTTGGAGCGTATCATTAATATTTTAATTTATTTATTTTTAAATTGATATGGGGTTACTGACCTATGCTATTGAAAATCATGGAGCGTGTTAGAAAGAAATATGTGCATATATAATTTCTCACTTTTCATAATCCAACTTATCGAAATTAAATAATTTGTTTAATATGCAATATCATGAAGTTACAAAAAACACAATAAATTGTTGTTAATAAACGTGTGGATGTTAGATACATTAATAAAGTATGTAATAATAAACAACAAATGCCTAACCCATTTCGAATTTACCTAGCTCTTTCAACAGATTTGATATTAATTTTTTTATTTTAATTATATTTATCCCCCGGCGGGGGGGGGGGGGAACTTGCCCCTCATATCCCATTACTATCACGAAATCATTGAGAATTTTTAAAACGAAATGAAGCTTGGCGGCCCTTATTTCGCAGTAGTCATTTAAATAAGATTTTTTTGTTTATTATTTCTTAAATATTTGGTTAGATTATATTGAAATGTTTTATTTGTTCTGTTTTTGTTATATGAACTAATAAATAATTATTATAGCGGAAAAAGTGTTGTAGGCCTAATGGAAATTCAGAACGTTTTGCTATATATTATCCCTCAAAAAATTTGTGGCTTATGTCCCATCTTCGACAAAATATTTTGGGACTTATGTCCCGATGGTGTGGGAAATAGGTCCCAAAAAAAAAAGAAAGTTGGGACTTATTTCCCTGCGCCGTTTAACCAAGTTGAGGTGTATCTAGGGATCTCTGATGTCTTCTGGAGCGGGGCTGCCCTATGTTTGAACCATTAGAAAGAAAACTAACATCATCCGCATAAGTTTGAGTGTATTTTAAGCTCAAGTAATTTTTTTATCACTGTCCATTTCATGGGTCTGTTGGTGTGTTGTTGTAGGTGTTGGTTTCCAAACACAAAATTAAAAAATTAGATATAATATGATTTATTGTAATCCATTCATGTTCGATATTGATGAAATTTTACGCAGGTCTTCAAGATACAATTCACAAGGACTTGGAGGAAGGATTTTTTTCAATCACAACTTTTTAAAAAATAATGTTGAGCAAATTTTACCAAAATTAGCATTTTTTTGTAAAAAGGTCTGCCAAAAATTCAATTTTCCCTTTTTTTTATTCCTTCGTCCAAATTCTAGTTTATGGTCTTAACTAAAACACAAATTTTCACTTCTGATGATCCTGTCACGAGTTCTATTGTCAATGCGGACGCACTTTTTTCCGAGGGATCACCGGAAATGACGTTACAATGACGGAGTTTTGAATATTTTTCTTTGAAAATTTAAGAAAGAAGACAGTGAAAAGTCTGAATAAAATATTTTATTTTTTATATAAAAAACGTTTTTTCCCCGAATAAACCCTTAAAGCTTAAGGCCGCTTTAATAGTTATATTTAAACAATTATTGGAAGGGGATAGTTCCAGCGCTTTCCATACAATTATTTTTATAATATGTTCCAACAAAATCAGATTCCAAACCAGACCTAAATATGGAAAGGTAATAACCTAGTTGTGATCTTAATTGTTTTAAAGGGAAGTGTTTTTAATGATTACAAATTTCACACTATTATAAGCACGTGGGAAAAAAAGGTTTCGGCGCTGATTACCAGTCCACAGTCCCGTTTTTTTTAACATTTTGTCATTCGAAGATATAGAAATTTACTTAGGTACACGTGTAATTTTACAAACAAGGCGTTGATATAGGCGCTCTGAATCAGTAGCTAATACGTCTTTAATATCTGTTTACTAAAATCTCAAGTTCATCGAAAATACATTAGTAAGATAGCATTACTGATTTGGGAGAATTATTGAAATTATTATTAATTAATTAAAAATTTAAATGAGTGTCTTCACATTATATTTCTTTGGGAATTTAATTATCCATGATTTAGTATGAGTTGCTGCAAAATGTTCAGTCAATCCTCTGAACAGTGGGGAGTCTTTTATTCTCTTTACTGTTTGTTTCTTAGCTAGACCGCCGGTTAATGGTCCTAATATGTCTTGCGTAACCAAGTATTTAATGCACTTTCATAAGTCGACTTGGGACCCCACACTGTGCTGCATAATTTTCCACTTCGTGGTGTACTTGAGGGCTCTTTTATTGACATTGGAAATTCAATTGTATTTCCGTAAGCTTAATTGCTTAGGTTTAAAGTGAATTTTTATTAATTTTGAGAGAGTTATGGTATGGCACATGCAATTCCAGGATTTATGGTTTTAATGGTTTTAAAATAACCTGTGAAATTGCGAAGACGTGTTCTTTTAACTGAAACAAATGCAAAATCGTTTATAAGGAAGGCGGGTTTGGCTCAAAATAAATTGCTAGGGGTCTTCGTTGACAGTCAGCCGCGATCTAGGCTCTCGTTTCGACCGCAACTACATTCAAGCTTGTAAGAAATGACAAGAAAACACTGGGTTAGGTTTGTCGTTGTATCAATATCATTTTAATCTGGATTTTTTGGCGTAGGAACATGAAGGGGAATAAGAGACGTATTGGCCAGATTAGGGTATCATTAGTTTCCTCAAATGAATGTGGTTTGCTGAATTCCCATCTTTCCTTTTCTTCTTAGATAATTTTTTCTTACATAAACTTTTATCTCTGATAAATTTACTTTGGATTGGGTTTTTAATTTTGTAGTTTACGGCACGACATTTACCATCCTTATAGATGTTTCTTCTGCACTGTGACATTCTGATGTGCCTTATACATAGGTTAGAAGGGATAGCTCAAAGTAAAATCACAATTAATTTGGGAGGTACCACACCTTCAATATGGATATCATCGGGAGGGTCGACTCTCGCTTAGTGGTTTTCAGGGTTAGGTTTTGTAATGTATCAAATTTTAATGAAACGATAATGAAAGGATTTTTACATTTGATCACTTTGGATGGTTCCTTCTTCTCTCCATTTAACGACGAGATTATGATCAGGATATATACACTGCATTTCTACTGGGCGGCCTGTGGGGTTCGCCGTCAAAGAACCCATCTCGAAAAAATTGGAGCACTACCGACTCAGTTGGTATTGTCATGTTCAAAGGAGGCATCCTACGAACCCCGTCAAAAAGGCAATGGCAATCAACGATCTCTTACAATCGCGGAAAAGAGTCAGGCCTACAAACTCCTGGATCACACATATGCAAAAACACCAGCATTTGATTGAGGTCAATTTTTTCGAGATGGGTTCTTTGACATGAAGGCTTCCACGGATTCTGGATTTTGGATGGTTCCTAAGGTTGGATAAATTTAATATTTTGTATACGTCATTAAGCAGGTATTTTTCACATTAGTTTTTGAAGGATAAGGTTAACTTGACCTTTCATTCATTGGGTGTGGTTTCTTTAATGATTTCTATAAATTCTTGAAAATTGTGAATACTAATTTGAGAGCCAGAAAACAGATAATGTTATAAATGAACGTTTTTCTTCAAATGGCTTTAAATTAGCTTTCTTATCTTCTTTGATGAATATTTGAAGTGACCTTTAGACTACTGATATCATTGTTGTATTGAGTAGCCTGTTGTCCTGGAGCCCACTCAAAACAACTATGATTTCTTGTCTTTCTTAAGAACAAAAACAATAGGCACTTTTTTTGTACCAGTTGTTTTTTTTTTAAATGAGTTTGTAACATGTAAGACTGCTATGTTCTTTAACTCTTTTTCGGAGCGGAAAGGAACTTCTTACTTTAAGGAGCTGATAAGCCATTTATTTTTGAAATCCTCGTAGCTCAGCACGAACTTTAACTACTTTCAAAGAAGTTGTTCGTATCAGTTTCTTTTAAAAGGTTTGATATATTAAGGTTTTCTGCAGTAGACTTTTATTTTCAAACAAAAAAAACAGAAATAAAATAAAAAAGCCAAATTAAAAAATTGTAACGATTAGTAAAATTATATTATTCTTTGATGTCTGCAATTGAATTTTTAAGAAATTCGTTTTTCAGCTTACCTCAAAGAAAAATGTAGTTTTCACAATGACTTTGTAAATATAATTTACACTGGGCAACTACTTAAATGCTTTGTTTTCGAAGTTAATATAGGGTCCGCCATTTAACGTTTTTTTTCAACTAGTGCTTATTTCGCGAATGGTAACACTTAGCTCATGTCTGATTTGACAGATAATTAGTTTTATCCTTCCGCTGAACGAATATGGTTGTGTATACGTTTGTACAACGCTGGGAAATATTGCGACATAGCGATATAGAGAAGATGCCGATTTTGCCAAAAAAATCATCTTTTCAGATGAAGCTCATTTTGATCTTGGCGGGTATGTAAACAAGCAAAATTGTGGCATTTGGGGCACAGAAAACCCGCACGCATACATTGCAAAGCCGATATAGCCAAAACGAGTTACTGTTTGGTGCGGATTTTGGTCCAGAAGCATAATTGCGCCATATTTCTTCGAAAATGAGCAAGGAGTGGCCGTTACAGTCAATGGCGATCGTTATCGGGCCATATTGAACGAATTTTTGTTCACAAAAATTGAAGAGGAGG
Source organism: Ferdinandea cuprea (assembly GCA_963576555.1). Classification (NCBI taxonomy): domain Eukaryota; kingdom Metazoa; phylum Arthropoda; class Insecta; order Diptera; family Syrphidae; genus Ferdinandea; species Ferdinandea cuprea. The sequence continues at coordinate 38,044,854 of OY754961.1, forward strand.
ATATTGGCAATATATTCAATAGGTTTCAATAGGACGGCGCTACGTGCCACACAGCCGAAGCTACACTCGATGTTTTGCGCCTTGTTTTTGAAGATCGCATTAGCTGAGCTGATGTCGTTTGGCCACCGCGGAGCTGCGATTTGACACCGTTGGACTATTATTTGTGGGGTGCCGTAAAAGATAAGTGTTACGCCGACATGCCAGAGGCAGTTGACGCTTTAAAGGACAATATTCGTGAAACCATTGGTGAAATACAGCTGCACACAATCGATAATGTGCTTAAAAATTGGACCGATCGTGGACCGAGGCAGCCATTTGAATGAAATTATTTTTCATTATTAACCGTAAGGATTGTACTTTTAAATAAAAAAAGAAATTTGAGAAAATATTTAGTAGTTTTTTTTATCGCATTTTATCCAAAAACAACTCCTTTTCCGGTACGTTATATTCTTAAATATAAGACCACATGTACATAAGGATGTCGCAATTAAGAAGAAGCGTTAAATATGTCGAATTTGGGTCTTCGGAAAAAATGAATGTTATCAAAATGGATGCAGTTTAAATTAAAAGATGAAAAACAAAATTTTGTATATGGGCCGCACATATAGAAGAAATTATATCATAGAGTAGTTACAAATCGGAATTTGGGAATATTATGTACTGAAAATGGAATTGTTCCTATTCTATTTGCGGCCACTGTATATGAACAGTCAAATATTGATTGATGTGAATTCGTAATGAAGATAAATATTCGTTAAAATATGCAATATATTCATGTGTTTAGATATTAATATGAAATGAGAAGATATAATTATATACTTAAACTCGAATGATGAATCTCAGTGAAACTCCATTAGCATTTCTATTTATTTTTCCATGATATTCATAGCATAAGCAAAACACACGAATAATAATAAGTTAATGAATTGGTAAAAAAGAAAGGCGATGTGAGTTCGCTAGAGCATAACGAAAAAAAAAACACAAATTCAGACTTCTAGAAGAATCCTTTTTTTCCCCTTATTAAATGTGTTTTTAAATAAAAATTAGTTTATTTTGTCACAATAAAATGAAGGTGGGTGCTTGGCCGTTTAATGGTAGCGGGTGTCAGGTTGAAATATTCCCTACCACCATCGTCATAAGAAGCTTCTTCAATTTGTCGATGTAAATCGGCATATAGTTATTCCTTTCACACACGCAAATATTGTTGCTATGCTTTAGACCATGTATGGTTTCATTTTTATGAAGTATAAACAATATTAATAAATTCACGACTAATGGCCTTAGAAAGCTACAAACATGAGCCGCCCAAAAGAAAACAACAACCTAAATAACTCCCCGTTAGTATACAAACACCTACTTCATACAGTCAGGTCCATTTTACTTTATGACCTTGTCCCAAATCAATCCACTTAGTGTTTCATGAAAATTTAATAGAAACAATCTGTAAACAAAGATGACATTCCTCTTAAAAGAAAACTCGTTTCTAATTTATGTATATATATCTAGGAAATTTTCTCCGAATATCAGCTGTCAAAACTATTTCGGGAGAGTCTTTGAAAATCCGGTTACTAACAAATTTTAATTTGACCCTATTAGAAACGAGAGAAAATTTATTTGGGTACCTTCTCCACAAAGTGTTTTAAACCAGTTTGACAATTAAATCGATGACACTGAGTCTTCATAAACAAATAGATTTTATTTAACTTCCCTGACCCTGGATGGTAGCAAACGAGCCTGACTCGAATAAACATCGTTTAGCAGCTATGAAAAGGTCACCAAGTTCAAACCATCAATCAAAGGTGCTGTATAACTTAAAGAATGCATCATCAGTCACAATTCATGCGTCACATTGACACGAGACAAGAGTACAATTTTGCCGGTTAGCAAGTGAGATCTTATTTTAGTTTTATGACACGTCAGGGCACACACTTTTTGGTTGAGATAGCGATCTAAATGAAGGTCGTTAACGAGATTACAACGGTGTTAATGTTATTTTTATTTTTTTTTTTGTGCTAGGTAGATGGAGGTCGCACCTTGGAGCCGGTATTAATTCTTCCGGAATTTTAAAGAAAAGAATAAAGAGTAAGTACATAAGAAAGAAAGTCTACTGTGTGATATATACTATATAAAAAAACCTTACATATTTAGTCACAGTTACTTGTGACATTTGATTTCGCTTTCGACACAAGTGTCAAAAGATTAGCCAAAGTTGCTGTAGTGAGAGTTTTCTCCCACCACGTCATATTTTCCTATGCTATGCTGAAAATGAAATCGAAAAGACTTGTTTTAAGAACGGCATTCAGTGAAGCAAACCAGTTGTGCCTTGCGAGTTGGCCGCAAGAAGAAAATTCAAATGACCAAATGCGTGCGCAGCTCAAGAATTATTAATTAGCAAGACATGTAAGTCTAGCTCTGGATTTTTTCCATGCTAGTGCGGTGGACGGTATGCATGTTTGATCATTTAGGCCGGCAAAGTACATACTCTACCATGTCTGCAGAGACGGTCTTTCGGTTGTGTGCTCCACCAGTAATGGGTTTGCGCCGTTCATTGCGACGAGCTAATTAATTTTATTGCGTGCGAAATAATATAAATATCTACAAATGTACATACATATATTTGCGTAGTTGTAGAAACTATAATTATTGGTTCTGGTCATCGAATGTGTACTGGTTGTTAACTGGATTTAGATGGATAGGCTGTGTTGTGTTGTGTATTCACTTGGTATTGGGTCATTCTAAGTAAGAGTCGAATTGAAGTTCAAAAGAAGAAAACATAGATACGTAAGTATCCGCAATATTGTGATTAATGACAGGATGATGTGAGGAAAAAAATTGTTGTTAACTGGGCATTGAATGATGATGATGAGACTACTAAATACTGGGGTCTTCCGTTATCTTGGATGAACTGGATCTGCAGCTAATGGTTGTTTATTGTGAAATGTTTGTGGAAGTAAAAGTACTTTAAATGAACGACCTTATACCGTGCATTTTGGAGATCAATGTATAAATTCGCCTAAAGTAAATAAAACGGCCAAAAGTTTTCATCTATATATAAGAAAATGTGTTAAAGCGTCGACTTTATTTAGCCGTCGTTAGGCGTATTGGGTAAAGGTCGTTAGGCGTATTGGGTAAAGGTCTTTCAGAATTTAATTTAGACTTTTAAAGGCCTATTAATTGTTCCAAAAATTGTCAGGAGAACCTTCAGACTTTTTGGCTTAATGTGCTTGGGACTATAAAATTGGTACTTGGATCCTGAAGCCGTTCAGTGGCTCTTGAATGGCAACATTATTATGCAGTGCAGCATTAACTACATTGTTCATTTTGCTATTTTTAATATTTCCTCTTCAGATTATAAGAAATTCGTTACTTTCCATAAAATTTATTTTATACGATTGTCCAATTTGCGTTTGCACAGATATTTGTTAAAATGTTTCAGCGATAAGCAGGGAAGAGGGGGTTGATCCAAAATTAAACAAATTTAGGCGGGATTGCATCGTAACACTACAAGTGCGCTAAAAAAAACAAACTGATATGATCATAAATCGCTAAACGGCTTGCTTTATCATTAAATGCAAAGATACATACATATATTGTTTCTTTGCACAAAGGATAGGGATATACCAGAAACTGTTGAAATTACCGCTTTATCAAGCTGATGTCGCATAATATGAAGACCGTTGAGCGGTTATGAGGAAAATATTAGGATTCCAAATGACCAGTTCTGGTTTTTCACGGGTAAATCAACCACAGACGTAGCTCAAAGTATAAGTATGTATGATAATAGAAGAACATATATATTCTAAATATATAAAAAATTTGCATTTATATGTTGTTGGTTGATTTAAAAAAAAAAATTTGAGGCGTTAAGACGACGAAACTTACGTCCATGGTCATTGACTAGACATGTACGAGGGAGATAGGACAAGATTAAGATGCCCCAATAGAAGTTGGTGTGTACCAAGGTAGCGTATCAAGGTTTGCTATTTACTGAAGTTCTAGATTATCTGATTAAATGAAAAGTGTCGGCCGCTGAGTAGTTATAAGCGAAAATCAAACTTTCCCTGCAATGAGCGTTTGAAGTTTTCTAAGGGAATGGGTATCGTATAAGACAAAAAAAAAACAGAGTATCTGTACTGCCCATTCTCAACTGTCCCCAATTGTTAGCATGACTAACAAAACTATCCAACTAAAGTTCCAAAACAAGAGGAAGCATTCACTTCAAAGAACAGATCTCCAAGAACTTAAAAAAAAATTCATAATTTTTAGCAGATTCACATTACCACCTACCAACGGCATTTCTCGTGTCACATTAGTTTTGGTGAATGAAACTGGTCTGACAGCAAAAGAAAATACAATATACAAAAGATTTCGAAGATTTAAGGTTATATTTTTTTTAAAGGCGAAAATATCTTTGAAAAATTCTGTAAATTTATCTCGGACCTCGTTGAAGCTACATATCTACTACAAACAATCACCTTAGGCAATTGCTGAACTTAAAACTTAAACTTTTCAAAATTCATTGAAATAAAAACGCGAGAAAATGAATACTTTATTGACACCTTAAGAGCCATTACACATAAATATTCACAAATTATCTGATTACCGCCTATTTATTAGCAAATAGTAGGTCAGTTCCTCTACTTTTTCAAGTAACTTAAAAGCTACTCGAAGTTACTGTAACCTGCTTAAAGCTGTTCCACAACTCATAAATATGGTAAAAATGAGAGGCAACGAGAGAGAAACTTACTCAAATGAGAAACTTACTAAATTCTGCTCAAGGAATTTCTTCGGGCACTTTTTTATAACAGCTTTTTGACGTCAATGCAAATATGAATTAAAAATCATTTCAAATTTTTCTTTTTGTAATAAAAATAATAAAATAGCAAAATGTTCCTTTATTTAAATATCGAATGTTCCGCTAAGCCCATTTCATATTTGAAATTAACCCACAGGCAACTCTTGTGGGTCTATGGGTCCGATTAACTGTGCAAACTGAGCATGAGTAAGGTTGCCACTCACTTCACCGCTGCTGACTGTAAGACCCAAGAAATCTCTAGCTACTCTTAAAGCGGCCGGCTTTATTTTGAACCTTTCTAAGGGGCAGCGGAAGACGAAAAGAAAGCAACTGAGGGATCACAGCCTGATGGCTCTATCACTCCGCTCGGTAGCGTCCATGAAACGGGATAGGTCGGTGGATAGGTCTAACCAACTATAGCAAACCTGGCCCTTTCATTGGGCAATATCTCCTCTTCTTCTGATCCGAAAAGCAAGAAGTGATCCAAACTCTTTAAGGGATATAACTCCCCTCAAGCTCTTTTGTCTACACGCGCCCTGTCTCCAAATTAAGCCGGTACACAGATGAAGAATTAACCAGATAGTCAACTCGATAGTCAAGCCCCACATAATTTGCACTTATGTGGGCTTTTACGTGAAAATCAAATGGGAATCACGCACGCATGAATCGAATTATGTGGGGCTAGTGGCCCCTACTTTTTACTTTTTTAAGTCTTAATTACTTTTTCTTTAGTTGGCCCATGTTTTGGTAGCGTCAAAAACAGTTTGACGACCGTTTAATCAATTTGATGTGTTCGTGAACCAATATGGTTTTCTGAAAAAAATATTACTTGGCATTAATTAATCGACGATGAATGACTATTTAAAAATGTTTATTGAACGTTAAGTGTTAAATACCATTGATACTGGCAAAATATACCTTTTTTCCCCGAATAAACCCATGTATATGTAACCCCTTAAAATATTCTTATCCAGGCATAAGTTCTCTGTTTTCAAATATTTTTATAAAGAAGCCTACTGTTTTGTTTCAATTTCTAACGTCATTAATTTTTTTTTCCTACACTGTTGACTGTTGATCATCAAAACGAAATTAATACATAAATTAAACGAAAAAATGTTTATGGATCTTGTATTTCTTGTAACCATTGAAATGGTTTTACCACTTAAACCACGACAATGTCTTGACTGCAAAAATGTATATTGAGCAACAACAACTTCTTATATGATTAGATTTTTGTTTTTTCATGTTTTTTGTCTTTTAAAATCTATTTATACATATAAAATACGCAAATGAATAACTGAACAAGAAGTTTTATGCTTAAAACATTGTTGCGGATAGGTACATATCGATATTTATTTTGAGGACTATAAACTCTTAATAGTGGTAATATTCTGTCAGCGCAGACAAAGGTAAATTCAAAACGAGTTTTACCTCAGTTTAAATGCTTGATTTGCATGTACTTGGTACCTACCCATTGTGTCAAATGGGTCTCAAAAATTTGAGGCAGCGTTTTGCTTTGAAAGAAATTGAAATAGAGATAAAGAGAGTAAATCCTTTATGCAATGAAAAACGTCATAACTGGGTATTTTGAGAAACATTATAAAATACAATTTTATATTTATGTATCTGGATGCTTAGGCACTAGGTGCTAATTTAATGTTAGAGAGCTAGGTGTGAGTTCCTTTCTTCCTTATTTTTATCGTATGTGGTTTAGGTAGTAATAAAAATGCCTACATTTTAATATTACAGTTCTACATACGTAATTTCTTTATCGGTTAAGTCAAATTTCTAATACAAATTAATCAAAGAATTGTAGACAAATCACTTAATAATTCCAACAAAAATATTCATCGATAAAAAATTATCACCGATTAGTTTCTTTGGCTTGGTAACTTTAAACCCACAATAAACAGGTAAAGATACAGATACCTTACTATAGCTATATAGTTTAACTCTTCGCACTCATTGCACAACATCAAATTATATTTGTTGAATATTCTAAAAGAAATGTTCATGTATTTACTTTTGCAGCTGCTACACATTTGTACATTCGACTAATCTCATAGCGTAAGTACCTATACCCTAAAACTATACATATACCTATCCTTCTATACCTTCTTTCGACGAGCGACATGCTGTTGGTGATGTGGTGATATCCCACCAATACACCTACCTTTCAACTGATACACACTGGATACAATGGGCTAGTATAATTTCGTGTTTGCGATGAAGTGATGTTTTGAGTTAGTCACCATCGCGAGGTTATCTCATAGTGACGTGTGCGTCGTTGTCGATTTTTTAGTTCACTTGTTTTTATTTATTGTTGCTAAAAAAAAAGAAAATGACAGAGAAAGATTTCATAATCAAACTAATAAAATGTGTGGAGAAGAACGCTTGTTTATGGGATCCCTTGTCCGAGTCATATGCCAAGCGTGATAAATTAGAGTTGGCCTGGAAACAAATCTCAGATGAATGTGAAAAACCAGGTAGGTAGATGCCATTTATTATTAAATTCAAGTTGATGTACTTACATATGTATTGGTTGGTTTTCTTATTTTCTGTTTTTCAGTGATTTTCTGCAGAGATAAATGGAAAAATGTTCGCACAGGGTTTTTAAGAAGTTTACGTGAATACCCCGAAAACAGCAACGTACTGGGATCGTTGAAAGTGAAAAAGAAGCCATTTTATTTGCATGAAAACATGCAATTTTTGCTGCCATCGATTTTGCGCAATGACTCATCATCAGCAGTTTATAATAACTGCAGTAACGTGTCAATTTTCAAGACAGAAGATAGTGATACCAAAATCGTAAAAGTGGAAGACAGTTCTACTTCAGAATTATTAGACTATGAGGAGTTGGATAATTTCGAAAATGTTGAACTAACACAGGATGGATATTATTCACAGTTCGGCGCATCCATTTCGTACAGAAGTGCCAGTGAGAATAAAAACGAAGAAGACGAACCACCAAATAAGAAATACAAGATAACTAAATATGATGACGAGATCAGGGAGACCAAAGAGGAAATGGCTTTAATGTCATTTTTCAAGGGCATTGCGTCAGATGTTCTATCATTATCGGCGCGTAATCAGCGGTTTTTTAAGAGAAAAATTGTTGAACTTGTTGATGATTTACATCAAGAAGGTGAGAAGCAGCAAAGTACAACAAAAAAAATATCGCAGCAGGGGTTTTATCATTAATTTAATAATGGTTCGTGACTAATTTTGTATAATAGGATTTACAATTTTTTTTTTCGTAAATTAAGTTTTGATAATATGTGTTTTCTGATTAAGTTTAGAATTTATTAAAAAAGAATCGATTACAGAGTAATATGTACTTACATGGAAAACAATGTTGTTTCTTTCATTTAATTCGGCGGTTTGAGGTAGGCTTCACAACTTTGATCGACGCGATAGGAGATTTATTTAATATAAATATTTTATATTTAAGACCTAAGTAGAATCATTTTTTTTACAGACATATTTGAACTAATTTTCGAAAGTTAAACTGGTAATACATAGTAGACATGCTTGAGCGAAGACACGTGATTACAAATAGTTAAAAGTTTATTAAAAAAATGCATATTTAGAATTTAAATTGAATAATGTACTCGGACACATTTTCCTTAACATACGCAACAGAATCAGAAGAGAGAAACAGAATAAAGAGTTATTTTAGCGTAGTAAATCCAAAAAATTGTGGTGTTTAATTTTAGTATTTCTTTTTTCATTCAGAGCCTATTTACCCTACTTACACTGCACTGAAATCTGGGGTTTTCACAAAAAGATTTCCAAAATTAAAGCATTCATAGCGAGCACTACCTTTGTTTTTTTGACGTTTCAGTCAGCCGTCGAAAAATAAAGGCGAATAAAAAATTATTTCGTTCAAGTTGTAAGTTCAATGTCAATGTATTATTAAAGACTATTAAGGACTATTATTGGTTATTCTATTGGTTCTACCGCAAGAGCATTATATTTAGTTGATCTAACATCTTATCTAAAAAGACTGAGTCTTAATTTATTTAAAAAGCGAAATTTAAAAGTGTAACAATTTTGTTACACCCTATCTTTATCTCTTTGTACCCCATAAAAAAAAGCATTAAGAAGATGATAAATAACATTTTATTTCATTTTATGAAATTGATAGAAAAAAAATATATTTTGAAAAAAAGCCCCCAAAAAGTGGGCATGGTGAAGAGCTTTGTATGGGCGACATATTGGAAAAAATATGGGCTAAATATATTGTTAAACTTTTTTTTCGATTTTTATGAACATTTTCGAAGAAAATAGTATTTTAGTGAAAATCACCCACAAAAAATAGGCGTGGCTAAAAACTTTAATGACAAATTTATAAAGGTGGGCAGTACCTACATATCTCGTGAAGGTTGTAAAACATCATCTCTCTAACTTAAGCTTTAAAACAGTTTTTTTTTCGAAATTGTGGGCGTGGCAAAGGGCGTATTTTGAACATTTTAACACTTTACCATTTAAGTTTAGGTTAAGTGAAATTTCTAATACAAATTAATCAAAGAATTGTAGACAAATCACTTAATAATTCCAACAAAAATATTCATCGATAAAAAATTAAAAACCTAGGGAGTATACGTTCCAAATTTCAGCTTTCTAGCATAAATTTAAAAGCCTCAAAAGTTGATACGGACGGACGGACATTGCTAAATAGTCTTAGGTTTTGATCCTGATCATAAATATATATACTTTTAGGAGTCTACGATGGATATTAAGGGGTGTTACAAGCTATGTGTCAAAATTAATATACCCTTCGGATAGTGTATAATTAAGTAGTCTTGCTATTAACATTTACAAATCAAATTCGCGGGTACCTGCGACCAAAAAAAGTTTTCATGTGAATGCTTCACAATTTACGAATATGCATTCGCTTGTTCGCAATTCGCTCTCAATATGAATGATCCTTTACGTGACTTGCAGTTGACTTGTAACATGTGTTTCAGGAGCTTTTGCGAAAACTTAGATTTCAATGAAGTGTGAAAAAGGTATACAATTTTTTTAGCAATATACCTACGCATTAAAAAATGCAGTAGATTGAAGTGTAGCAGTAATTTTTTTTCAAAAAAAAAAAAAAAAAAAACCAACGTAAATAACGTAAAATATCATTAAAATACAAAATTAATAAAAACAGGAAAACTCACTAAAATTAATTAAGACAACAAAAAAAACATTACTCACCCAATTTTTGTTGAAAATGTTCTATTTGTAAAATTGCTAACCCGACCAAGGTATTGTCGTATCTAAAACATCATAATATTTCCCTTTAAGATGTATGTTTCGTTCCGAAATGACGTGTGGATGGTGTTTATGGTGTGGAAATAGGAAATTCAATTTTCTCGAAATTCTACTGCATTTTATTTTGGCAGTAGATTTAAATTTCTCAAAAAATGCAGTAGAGCTACTGCAATTGCAGGAAAGTGGCAACGCTGTTCACATTGACAGAAATGGATATAAAAGGAGACAAATTCAAAACTATTGAAGTGGAGGTAGGAGTTTTTTTTTTCTGGTCAGGATTGAACTAAAAATATTAAGCAAATGTTAAAATTAGGTATTATATTTTGTACAAAAACGTTATTTTAGTGTTGAGTCATTACGGTATCCAAGGTACTGTGTGAAGGTCCCAATGCAACACACTAATCGGCTTGTACCAGTGTGGCTTTCAGGTGGTTTAAGAGTTTACCTACATAGCGTAACTTTGATAAAAATCCAAGATTATTAACTGTCATGTGAAGCTTCTTAAATTTTTCATTTGAAATCGGCATGAAGTTGTTTCTTTCAACTGTTTCAAAAACAATTTTTTACAAACACAAAGTCATATAAAATAAATGTAAGAACAAACTCTACAAAAAAATCAAATACCCTAATAAAACTGATATCAATTACAAACAAACAATTATGTAAATAAATTTCAAAGGATGCTTTGTATACTTATATCCAAAATGCAAAAGATATACCAAAAGCGTTCCTTTAAGAACCTTGACAACATTCCTAATCGAACCTCCAATTGCTGTGCATTTACATTATGTTCTAAGTAAAGAACCATTGTTCTTAATTTCAAATTCACATCGTCACTTAATGCTTCTCAAACTGTTATTATTGAGCACTTACAGATAAAACTTTGTTCTCAATACAAAGCAATTCAAAAACACATTACCTATATGTATATACTTATATCACCGTTATAATAACAAAATCTCCTTTTGACTTTCAATATAGTTACACATTGCACAAAAATATATACTTAACCCGTCAACAGTTACTTTCAGTATCTATAATTAGAAACTGCATTAAATTTTTCTTTTTTTTAATCTTCAACATAATTTAGTATAGCCCATGGCGCTTTTCTAAAAATTTTACAAATCGAAGATACAATCCACGCCTAATTTCGTGATCTTGAACGCTTAACCGTCAAACGAATTCCATCGGCTAAACGTGTTTTACGCGAAGACCCGCATGTGAATGATACCAAAAAATAAAATTAAAATTCAGGTCAGTCCGCAAGCCCGACATTTTAATTCATAAATCATAGATGCCACGAAGATTAGCGCATTCAAATACAAAATACGCTCGCACGCATTGCGTAGGACTTGCAGAGTTGCGCGTGCGCTGCGCATAACTCCTACAATGCAACTTACAAACGATTATAAATTCACAACATGCCCACCATGGCAGAAAAGATATGCATACCTACAGCAGCCTATGAAAGGTTACCATTAAAGTCACTTAGCCAGAGAGTTCAATTAACTCATACCTTGAGTGCAATGAAACTTGGAATCGCACCAGTTTCATCGTAAATAATCGTTCCGATCATGCAACTGCGAGGAGTGTACACAATCGCCGTGCTATTGTTCAAATCCGGAGCATGCACACAGTGCCGCTGTCTATAATTAGTCGGATCTTGGAACAAACAATAGAATATTGTCACAAACACAATAGCTATTGGATTGAGGTTCACGACAAACCAGCATCCGAAGCTTTTGTGTCTCACTCTCTGCTGAGCTATGTTCCGAATCTGGAAAAAGTGCTGCTTTGAGATTCATTACGTCGCTTCGTCGTCGCCTAGTTAATTAATTGCATGAACGTGATGCTGATATGAAGCTGATTCTATCTGCCAGATCAGCCACCCCGTAATGGCAAGTTGCACAAACCCAGGTATTGCATGACGTTGTAGGCGTAATTGCCTTCAGTTTTAGTGACGGAGAAGTTTCTTTAAAGCATCCATCCACTCACTGTTGGATGGATGAATGTTAGTTGCAGAGATTGATGATATAAATGACGACGATGAAGATCGTTTTCTATTCACTGTTAGATGATCATCAACTACTACTAGCTGGCTGGTGTGGAGATCGTTTACCGGTAGTTGTTGCCTGGTGGTGGTGCAGCTGATGGTGATGAAGTTTGGTCTAAACGTATTGCTACATTGTTTATATGTTGCAATTCAATTGTATCTGATGGGTTCCGTTTTTTTGCTCGCTCTCTCTCTCGGTTTGTTCCCATCTTTATTTTCTTTCTTAGCAAAGCAGTGAAAAATTCAACTTGGGACCATCATCCCGAGCTACACGACCTACTTAAAGACAAGCGGTGGAGAATCGGGGCAGTCATCAGTTATTTGGTTGTACCCTGCCTAGTGTCTAGTGGCACTTTGATGCTCTTTAAGTAAAACTAAAGCTAAAATATATTCTCTAAATTGGTCATGGTGAAGATTTATATGTGAACGGTAATGCAATGGAATAATGCTTACATGGGGTTTTCTTCCTTGAGAATGTGTTTTTAAGTCAAGCATTGTTGTGAGGGCAGACTTCATAGATAATGAAGGAAATATTTTGAAAGCCACTTAAGTTAAATTTAGCATTAAGAAAGGGGGCAACTCATGAGACTACCGCCGACGGCCGCTTGCAGCTTCTTTGAGAACAGTTGCTGTTTGGATAAAATTCAGAATTTTTGAAAATGATAGAAATAATTTTATTATATTTTAAATCAAAATAACAAATTAAAATCAATGAGAAATGAAATGGAGATCTGAAGTAATTGTTAAATTTTGTGTAACTGTGTTTTAATCGAAAGCCCGAAAGGAGTTTATCAAATAGATGCTAGTAACATGATTCTATCGTTTTAACTACATCCACTGCTGCTAGGCTTTTATATGTGATCTGTTATCTATATTCATAAAAAAGAATTAATTACATTTATTCACTTTTTAACAAGAACATATTGACCATTGTTTTGCTCAATAAATTAGTTTGATCAGGTGAAAGGTGTGCATGTATATTTATGTTAATTTAACTAATTATAATTAATATAACCATACAAAAAACAAATACATAATAAAGTGCATAATTATTTGCAGACAAAACATTTATTTTTTTATCATACTATAGTGGTATATGATTTTTATTTGAAGTCAACATTCGTTTATGATAATTAAGTAATTAATTCAAGTCATTTTAGCAGTTTATTGATCTGCTTTTTAACGAAAAAAATACCTTTTTAACATTAACTGTTATTACGATACAGACAGGATGCATAGTATGTAAACTTTGGTGTTATTATTAGTTTATATTTTAAGCGGAGATTACGAGAAATTGACCACGTATCCTTGTACGTCACAAAACAGTAAAAAGCCAAAAACAGCAGAAGCCAGAACCACTTTTTTCTTAAAAAAAACTATTTTTCTTAACTCACTTTGATTTGGTTAACTTTATCATTTTGTCCCTATTAAATATGATTGAATTAGTAAAAGAGAAAAGAAAAGCGCGTAAAAAATGGCAACAATCTCGTGCTCCGCAGAATAAAACGATATTAATAGATCATTTAGCGGCACTCAAAAAAAAAAAGATTGAGGACTTTAAAAATCGCGAAGTATCTTCATTTATTGAAGGTCTTACTGCGGATAAGAGTTCGAACTACTCGCTCTTGAAAGCTTTGAAAGGCATTCAAAAGCCAGAAATGCAAGCGACTTCTCTCAGAAAAGATAATGGCAAATGGGCGAAAGGAGATAAAGAAAAAGCCGACATATTTGCCGACCACTTAGAAAAAACGTTTAAGCCCTTTGATGACCAAGGGATAATTGAAGATACAGCCTTAGCCGTGATACCTGAAAATTTTAAAATTAAAAGTGTATCGCTGGCTGAGCTGTGTTATGCAATACAAAAATTGAAAACGAACAATGCTCCTGGATACGATTTGATTACGGGGCAGGTCTTTAAAGAGTTGCCTATCTAATAAATGCTGCGTTTAGGTTATTGTACGTCCCAAGACAAGGGAAAGTATCTGAGGTCATAATGGTTCCAAAGCCAGGAAAACCTCCATGTGACAAAAAGTCGTATAGGCCAAATACTTTACCAATTATGTCAAAAGTATTTGAAATTTTTGTATTAAAGCGATTACATCCGATTATCGAAGAGGAATGCTTTACGATACAGACATAGGACTGCCAATTGGGGTTCACTTTCCAATTGACCAGGTTTGTCGAACAACCAATGAAATAGAAAAAGCCCTGAAGGAGAAAAAAAATATGTTCCAGTGTTTTTCTTGACGTCTCGCAAGCCCTTGATAAAGTATGGCATACGGGATTGAAACATAAACTAAAATTAATATTTTCAAGGCAGTTGCATAACACTCTTCCGTGTTAAGAACGCAAACGATTACTCTGACTTCAAAGAAACCGCGGTAGGAGTTCCGCAAGGAAGCGTTTTGGGTCCGATTCTCTTTTTAATTTACACTCGGGATATTCCGCAAGAAGATGGCACAACTATAGCTACGTTATATGAGTGATACAGCTATTTTGGCCGTAAGTAATACGGTAAAATCAGCAACGAACAGCGTTTTTGAGTGAAAAAAAAACACTTACAGAAATGTAAATACGCTATCCATTTTTATAGACTCCGTAGAAATTCCGTGCGCAAATGTAGCTAAAGGGTGATTTTTTAGCTGGTTTGGTTTTGGCAACACTGGTTTTGACAGCTGACGTGTGTTTAGTACCTTGTGTCACTGTCAAACAGCTTCAGTTTGGTTTGCAATTTAACCATGGATCGTCTTACAAATGAACAACGCTTGCAAATTATTCAATTTTACTATCAAAATTCGTGCTCGGTTCGAAATGTTCATCGCGCGCTGCTTCCATTTTATGATCGGCATTCTCGACCTTCTGAGCAGTCTATTCGGAAGATTGTGACCAAATTTCGCACCAAATTTACTTTGTTGGACATTAAACCACCAACACGTTTACGTACTGTGCGTATTGAAGAAAATATTGCGGCCGTATCAGCTAGTGTGACAGAAGACCGCGAAATGTCGATTCGGCGCCGTTCCCAGCAGTTAGGCCTTTGTTACAGCACTACGTGGAAAATTTTGCGGAAGGATTTGGGCGTAAAGCCTTTTAAGATACAGCTGGTGCAAGAACTAAAGCCAGCCGACCTACCACAACGCCGAATTTTTGGTGAATGGGCTCTTGGAAAGCTGGCCGAGGATCCGCTTTTTTATCGAAAAATTGTGTTCAGCGATGAGGCTCATTTTTGGTTGAATGGGTTCGTAAATAAGCAAAACTACCGCGTTTGGAGTGAAGATCAGCCAGAAGCATTGCAACAGCTACCAATGCATCCCGAAAAAGCCACTGTTTGGTGCGGTTTATGGGCCGGCGGCATTATTGGGCCATATTTCTTCAAAGATGATGCGAATCGCAGCGTTACTGTCAATGGTGAACGCTACCGAGCGATGATAACAAACTTTTTTTTGCCCGAAATGGAAGTTCTTGACTTGCATGATATGTGGTTTCAACAAGACGGTGCCACATGCCACACAGCACGCGAAACAATGGCGCAATTGCGAGGCGAGTTTGGTGAACAGTTAGTTTCACGTTTCGGGCCGGTCAATTGGCCGCCTAGATCGTGCGATTTGACACCATTAGATTATTTTTTGTGGGGGTATGCCAAGGCTAATGTGTATAGGGACAAGCCCGCTTCGATTGACGCACTGGAAGCCAACATCCATGCATTCATTCGTGAGATACCGGCCGATATGTGTGAAAGAGTATGCCAAAATTGGACTCAGCGGATGGACTACCTGAGACGCAGCCGCGGTCAACATTTGCATGAAATTATCTTTAAACATTAAATTGCAAGGTTCAAACTATCGATTCAAATAAATATTTCATTCATTTTTTCGAATTTTTTGTGTTTTTTTTTTAAAAAAAGTTCTAAACCTCTTAAAAAATCACCCTTTATATATTTGGGAATGACTTTGGATGCGAAACTTAAATCGGACGTAAAGAAGAAACGGGAAGAGCTCGTTATTAAACATAATCAAATGCATTGGATGCTGGGTCGATTTGCCAAACTAAGCAGGCAAAACGAGCTGCTTTTATACAAGCAAGTTCTAAAACCGGATTTGACGTATACAATTATGGGGTTGTACCAAAACAAGTAATATACAAATTTTGAAAATATTTCAAAATAAAGTACTAAGAAGAATTGCTAACGCTCCTTGGTGTATCCGAAACTGCGATATCCACCGAGACTTAGGTATGGCTACCCGCTTGAATTTGAATTAAGATGTAACCTTCCACTGGGAGACTGCCTGCCAAACGCGTATAAAAACGGAAACTAAAACTACTAGATGGGATATAACCTAGTTGTAGTAAAAATGATTTTGAAGGGAGGTGTTTTTAGCGATTAAGTAGGCATGTGCAGCCGGTCCTCATTATGTCCCATGGAAGATATCCACCTACCCTCGCAAAAAAAAGAAAAAAATAAATAAAAAAATGTTGTCCCTATTTGAAAATCAGAATATGTCTTATGTTTATCAAAGGTACACAGTCTCGGGCAGATGGCGATGATTGCCTTAAAATTTTAGCTCAACCGGTTTTAATGTTTTGGAGTGCATATCACGCATAGGAAGGTATCATAATACATAAAAACATTTTTTTTATATATTATATTGACTAGCAAAACCATCAGGCAGACGTTGCTATAACCGTATTTCCTTTCTGTCTACAGAAAAATATTATTTGTGTTTGATATATAGACGTAGATGATTCTGAAATCAAATTCCCGAAAAGTGATCATAATGATTGATATTTATTTTTATCTACTGCAGCGCCATCTACAATATTTTATGTTGCAAAATTATCCATGAAATATTACATACAAGGTAAAACCGTCTCCGAGTCCATTTATCTCATAAATATCAACATATACACAGTTTACTCTTCAATTTAAACCTTGATGTTTGTTTATTTATATGTATGCGTTTTTATTGAAATGCGACTGATAGTAACCGCATTTCGGTATTATTGAAATGACTCAATGGGTCTAAAGCCTCTCACAAGAAGCCTATCTTCTGGTCGCCCAACTTATCAATACCACACAACAGATTACTTATCGTGCACATAGTTATGACGGCGACTTTCTAAGATTCTAAAAAACACAACGACTAGTGCTCATCAGCAAAGAAAAAGGCAACTCAATTAGTCCGTGCCTCCGATGTGCTGGAATATGTAGGAAGCTCTTGGACTTACACCTAGCTCATACAAACTCTCGAATTCAGCAGGGACATATTCATTACATGGTCTTCTAAGCCCAAAGAAACAGAGTTTAGTAAGAGTTATTCGTGTTTTAATTTCTGGAGATATGTCTTTTTCAGATGTTATAGTTGAGCCGAAACCTACCTCAATATTATATGCCGTTAATCAATACGTTCGGCCCGAGCGACCTTATTGGAGCATACAAACTTTCTTCATTACTCTCCTTGACAGATTAGTTTCGCAGGATTCCAAAACCATTTTTTTTATTTTTTTTATTTTTTTTTATAATATACGCGCACTAAAGGCATTTTGGATACCCTTATAATAAAGTAACACAGTGCGGGCATTAGGAAAGTGAAGGATTAGGAAAAGGGAGATACCGATGCACGTTGGTTTTTAATGTCTATAAACTGTAATGTGAGGGAAAACAGAGCGTGGTAGAGCATTCCACATTCGCGTTGTACGGTTAAGAAACGAATCCTTGTATTTCACTGTACGTCCGAATACAAGCTTAAGGGTAAACTGATGTGCATTCCTAGCATGGCGAGTATTGCGGTAGGGGTGGAATGTAACTGGCAATTTCATTTGAGCACTTGTGGTGGAAATACCGATAAAACAATGACAAGCAGGAGACATTACGACGATAACTAAGAGAGTCAAGTGATTTCGCGATGTCTCGATCGCCAATAAGTTTTACCGCACGTTTTTGGATCTTGTCAAGTAGCTCCAAATATGTAATTGGAGCACCGGACCAGATATGAGCGTTATACTCAAGTTTGGGGCGAATAAACGCCTTATAAATATTTGGCAGATCAGAAGGAGTGCAATATTTCTTGCATCGCTTAAGGAAGCCTAGACATTTCGCAGCGTTCTTGGCGACATCGAATATGTGGTCATTCCAACGAAGGTTGTTATTAACACACATACCGAGAATGGAAAGTCGTTCGGTTTCAACGATGCAAGTGCCATCCATGGATAATGGCAGAGAATTAGGGTTTCGCTTTAATGACAGCAGACAGCATTGCGTTTTGGAAGCATTAAATTCCACTCTGTTGGTTTTACCCCATTTAAGTATGCTGTCGAGATCGGAATTTAATGAGCTTAACATACGTTGCCGTTCCAGTTCAACGCCCGAAGATGAGGGGCGTTGCCCAAGAAACGAATATGTAAAGCTGATGGTACTGTCATCGGCGAAGAAATGAATAGGATTAGAAGTAACAGAGAGTAGATCATTTATAAAAATGAGAAAGAGAGTCGGAGATAAAACGGAGCCTTGGGGAACACCAGCATTTATTTGGTAAGTTGCAGACTTGAAACCATTCAAAACGACTTGAATTGAACGGTCCGAAAGGTAATTTCTAATCCATTAAAGAAAGGTATAATCGATCCCAAATGCACGCATTTTCGACAAGAGAGCTTAATGCCAAACTCTGTCAAATGCCTTTGAAATATCAAGCGCAACGACCTTGCTTTCACCACCATGGTGAATAGATTGGTTCCACTTTTCGGTTAGATAAGTCATCAAATCACCAGTGGACCTATTGCTGCGAAAACCGTACTGCCGGTCATTAAGAAGTTTTCGGTATTCGAGATATTTCATAAGCTGACGATTTATCAGCGTTTCCATGACCTTGGAAAGAAGGGATGTTATTGCAATTGGTCGGTAAGAGGAGGAAGAGGAAGGACAAATGCTGTTTTCCACCTTCTCGGAAAGAGCCCTGAAGAATAGGACAGATAGAAAAGCTTATGCAGTGGTTTTGCCAGCGTGGGAGAACACCACTTCAGAACGATCTGGACCAGCGGATTTATGTATGTTGAGATCTTGAAGAACTCTTGCCACTGTACGAGTGCGAAAATGAATGGGTCCCATAGAATATTCTACGCGCTCGAGAACGGGGGGAGATAAAGCACAATCAATCAGCGTTGAGCTAGCTGCAAAATGAGCAGCAAGCAAATTGGCTTTATCCGAAGAGCTGACAGCTGGGATGTCATTGCAAATGAGTGTCGGGATAGATGATGAGGCCGAATTTTTAATATTCTTGACTAACGACCAAAAGTTTTTACTACCGGAGGGACTTTGTAGTATTTTTTGTCTTAACTTTTGGTCGTAGGAGAATTTGACACGATTAATGTGGGCATTGCAGTCATTTCTGGCTCGTTTGAACTTTTTTCGGTTTTCCTCAGTTGGATTGGCCTTAAATGACCGAAAACTTACCTCTTTAGCCCTGATAGCTTCTTTACAGCTCAAGTCACACCATGTGTTTTCCTTAGGTCTGATACACTTTATCCTGTTAGGGATAAAGCGTTTCATACCCAGGTGAATTAAATTTGTAATCATATCGGCAGTGGCATCCACGTCGTTGTTAAGGAAGCACACCGACCAGTTAAAACTCCTAAGGAAACCGTTTAAAGCTTCCCAATTGGCTTTCTCGTATTGCCATACGGTTCTTGTAGGAGCTTTTTCTTTAACTGTGTGGCTGGAGTACGAGAAATTCGCTGATATGATACAATGGTCTGACGAACCTAGAGGCGATAATACATTTAAAGTGTATTTATCAGGGTGAAAGGTAACAAACAAGTCCAGAGTGTTAGCGTTTTGACCGCTAATGTCCGGTATCCGTGTCGGCTCATTTACAATCTGGGTTATGATTCTTTTTACTTAAAGGTGATGAGTATTGATCTGGACCTCTTGGACTTTTTCCAGAATCTGCCGTAGTATTAATAAGGTCAACTGTGGACTTAAACCGCCTAAAAGAGTCTTTTTGAAAAATTATAGTAGGTAGGCAAAACACCTACGGTAAGTAAGTAAACACGTAAGTATCTATGGCACTGGTCTTCAGACGCTGGCTGCATAGGACTACTCAAGACCTTGATAGCTTGTTACGGAATCGGCAATGGTTCTGTCAGCTTGTTGCAATTGGAACAGTTTAAAATAAAATCTTCTCATAGCATTTTCCCGTTTCTGTGGTATCCGAGATATACGTATCCGTATATATTAACGGCCTGCGGAAATGGTTTTTCCTTTGACAGCTCTAAAATATCTACTTGAATCTTTCCCTGATTGTTTGTGGCAGCTTCGATGCTGTTCTCCTTGGCTTTTGAGAAATTTTGGAAACGTATTTCTGCACTAACGTACCTATTTTTTAATCTCTTAATTTTTATTTGTTTAACTAAACAATAAACCTAACTTATGGATATGGCGATTAATAGGGTTGTCATTTGATTCCAAACTAAATGTTAAGATTTTGTCAATGGCTTTCAATAAATTACATGCAAAATGCAATTATGAAAGTATTTATTTCATGATTTTGCTTTATATATATGTTTGGTGATATTAGAAAGCAATATATATAAACGAATATAAAAAAAAATAAATAAATGCAAGAACAAGTTCACACATTTTCCTTCGAGCCGGATTTGAACCAGCGACCTATGGATTTCAATTTTCTTGATGATGCAAATATGTTCGAATCGCTTTTACACTTTCCGAGCACATCAGTTCACAATTTACTTCTACAGTCCACCGCTCTACCAACTGAGCTATCGAAGGCGTTGCATCAAAGCTGGCAAATTCTCCAAACAAACTGTTTGCATGGTATTTCACATTTCTCTAACACCCCATTGGGAGGTATTTATATTTATAAATAAAAGCTTTCTTCATTGCCTGACGTTGTGGTGTCTATGCATTTAACTTGAAAGCAATTGCTTTCTTGTCTGTGTGTGTGTGGATTATCAGTTGGTTTTTTAGTTCGCATTTTTTATTTCCTCCACCTTGCGATTGCGATTGTGACTGCGAATCCATACCGTCTGGTTCAATGGAGCGAAAGTGACTTATTCACCAGCCTCGATTGGGGGACATAATTTTGATTAACAAATGACAAAAGTTATGTAATAAATTGATATTGTACACAGCAGATATCTATGCACGCAAATATATACGACGAATATGTGGGCTAAGCTTGCTACAGTGGGTATTCGAGGAATACATACTCGTACGTATCTGTGTAGATTTCCCATTGTTGCGAGTGTTGAGTGTAGGTACATTTCTGTAGCCACATTTTATTGAGAATATTAATGTGATGGTAAGAGGCAGATCTTTTCGTGCGTTTGCTGAGAATGTGTCACATAAGAATGCGGTTTATTGGATATAAATAAAGTTGTCACTCCACTGCCAATCAGTTGGAGGAGGCAGGAAAGCAAACGAAACATAGCGATTGTGTTTTTTTTAATTAATATGTATTTATATAATCTTTGTTATTTAACATTACGACTGTTTTATACCTTTTATATTTAAAAATTTTGTATCTCAAGTCCGGCAATATTAAAATTTTACAGTTTTTAAACAGAAATAGTGGTATTCAAAGAAACCTTAATCGTTTGCCTGCAAGCAACTCACTCACTTTCGCGGCATTGCAATAACGCCATGCTAGATAGCGGGACAAAAAAGGACGCAAATGTAATATTTCTTGTGATACAAGTTGAAATTGGCTGAACAAGGTTTGTTTACAATTCTACCTCAATAGATTAATAGATAGGGCTTGTCTGTGTTGATTCAGTTAAATCCACACCGCAGCTACGTCTGGAAACGCTATTGAAACTGCAAACTATTCAAAAAGAAAGTGACAACCAAAGTCGCTCTCTGACTAATACAGAACAATAATTGGAGGATTGGTTGTTTCGGACAATCAGGCATAATTAAAATCTTTGATCGGAAGGAACTCATATCACTTACTGATTACAAAAAACCAAAGCATGACTTCGAGAAAATTGCGAAATACTATACCCGGAAGAGAGGTATACCCATCGGATGGTTCAAAGACAGAAAAATGTACGGGCGTTGCCGTTTTCTCAGAGGCATTTGAAATTAAACAGGCTTATCGACTGACCGATCACTGTAGTCTCATTCAAGCTGAGATCTATGCGTTTGAAAAGATATACCTTCTACCGCGTTTAAACACCGCGTTTTCCAATTGGTGCAAAACAGCCCCCTAACCTAACCTAAGTAGTAGTAATATATGTATATGGAATATACACTTAAAAAATTCAACTTCTCCTCGTAAACGGTAAACGGTAACACACTCATTCCACAAACAATTTGAAATGTCTTACTGTAGACGTTAGCTGTTGAAGTATTATGAACAAATATTCTATTCCAGTTATCTTAAAAAAAATTAAAATTAAAACAAACATTATGCCATTCAGTTGGAAGCATATACTTACATAGTACATATACACCTGATTCAATTTCGACCTTGTCTTCTTTTCAAGCTTACATTCAATGAAATCGAAGTCGGGTTCGTTTCGATTTCTTTGCGGTATTTCAAAGATGAAACAGCTAAATCCAAAGTAAGGTGCGCCATTACTACAACTATCTACTATGTACATACCTACTTTTATGCAGCTTGGTATGTACCAACCTACTGGTGCTCTTCAACAAAACCATTCGAAGTCGATGTAACGAAAGGAAATAAATCCCGAACATGACTTCCAATTCATGTTCTTCGCTATCGCTATATTTTCTGTTCCATTTTAGTTGGTTATTAAGTTACAAATACGAAATAGATTTCCACCAAAGATTTATCCATAACCCAGCTTCGTCGTCGGTCGTCCGTTGGCACAACAGCCTTGTGAATTCGAGGTGCGCATAGCAAAATGGAAACGGTGTACCACACACAAGGTTCAGCGAACTCTATTGCACCAGGAATGAAAGGCATGCAGAGTACGCGCCATTGCTGCTGTATGAAATCGCTTCTCGAGCATTCAACTGCTTCCTAGACGTTCCAAGAGCTCATCTTCTCTCTCTCTGTCTGTTTGTTTGGAAAGTGCCCGTTGGCTATATAATTATCCGCGATAAAACCTAAGGTGTTACATTTAGTTTGAACTTTTGTAGTTGATATTTTTGTAGTTGGAGTTTTGTTTGTTTTTTATGTAATAACGGGCGAAACTTCATATTGGTATATGTGAATCGGTGCAAAACTATAGAAGGCTTGGAATAATGAAAATAACTGGATCTTGAATTTGCCTCATATTAATTACAGCTTCAGTTTTATGGACACCTATTAAATTTTAATAATGACTCCTTATTGAAATAATTTTTTTTATTCTTTTGATAAAATTAAAAATTATTATTTTTTAGATAAAATGGTTGGTGGATACTAGTTATTAATTTTTTTCTTGTTAAGATACTAATTTAACTGACATTAAAAATTTGTACCTATTGCCTATAAGGACATTTTCCGTGTTCATATCCTTTTAATAACAGCTCCTTATTACTGCCTCGTTAGCTTATGTGTTAAGGCTGTTTTCTGAACTATTTAGCATTGGCTTAGCGTTTATTCTTATTAAATTTTTCCTATATAAAAAGTTTGTTTATTCGTCATATTATCTGTAATATAAACAACGTTGTGTTTCACCGCGATAAGTTCAACACAACATTGATAGACCAGGTGTACCCTCCGTTATTGTATTTTGAAACATTTGTGTTTCGTTAAATCTGAGATCTAATGGTATTATGTTTTAAACTAATAAAATAATAAGTGACAACGATTTTAAAAACAATTTTTCTATGTATTTCAACTTTTAGACGAATTGTTGATTGAAATTGGCAATACATGTATCAAAAAAAATGTCAATCCTATCCTAAATCCTCTCAGTTAAACTAGCTGAAATATTAAAATATCTTTTAAAACTTCAACGCATCTGGGGAAATGACCTAAAAAAATGCTATCGATTAATTCAGGAAAAATATTTTATTTTTATATTTTCTATGTAATTCTAGTGAATTTTTTTATATTATAGGTACTTAGGACTGCCCAATATGACTTGAGATTTTTGTTTTTTTTGCATGAACCTTAAGTACAGACAAACATGGAACTAAATGCATTTTTTTTCGTTTTCCTTTCATAGCCAAGCAGGCAACTGTGACATTTGTTCCCATTCCGGGCGGTATACTTGTTTGTTTTCCTTTCATTTTAACGGACACTCACTTGCGGTTGCAGTTGCTGTTTTAATTTTTTTTAAAAATAAAATTTTCAATGACTGCATTTATTTACAGAGTCAGATAAATCTTTTTGGGGAAAAAAGACGATGTTTTTTAGATTTTGGCGATTGAAATTTTTTAAACGAAATCCTCATTTCTAATTTACTAATTTTACTCAAACCTTATATCTTTTTCATTGCTATTTGTTCAATGGAGTCATCGAAATCCTTAAACTTTTTTGACGTAAAAATTACTAAGCCGTTGTATGAAATGGTGCTAAGAGTTTATATTTTTCAAAATGCTTTAGGAAATTACTAGATGTGGTTCGCTTCTTGCCCTACCACTCTATCAGCATGATTAATTAATAATGTCATTTCTAGGAAGTTTTGGCTAGAATTTAATAAAGCTACTCTGCAATCTTAGAGAACGATTGGAATACAAGATAAGAATGATAACAGAAGTAAAAGTTTATTAGTTTGGTTTCGCATTGCGAGCCAAGTGTGGCAAAGGGGACTCTAATCTTCCTCGCCGACACATATGTCCCAACCTTACCCACGTCTCTCACCCAATTTTGCAAAATGAATTGGCTTAATGATGTAGAAAAATATTTCCATGTCATGCCTCTCAGTCAATGTTTGCATTACTATTGTGATGCCCTTAATTTTGATATATTTTTCTCTTGGCCCTGATCTCCTGTCTTCTATTACATTCAACTTACTTAGTGTGTTCTATTAGTAAGCCTAGATCATAGGACGAGTTATGGCAGCAATGAGCCTATTACTCGCGTGAGTAGAATTTATAATTTATATGATTATGTGATTGATTTGCATGTTAGTGAGCATCAATTGAAAATGTGTTTGATTAATCATGTCCTGGTGTCTTAAACCAATTTGTATTCTTTGTGCTTGTGTTTGATTTATATATTTATTTTCAGGCATGTTATATCTCGGCAATTTTCTGCTTGCAATAAGCCCTCCACGACACAGATTTGATAGTTCCACAAAACAAAAATACAGGGTGTTACCGAATTGATGTTCAATACCTTGGAATATGATTTATAGGCATATTCTAATAAAAAATAATAATGCAAACAACAACGTTATTAGTTACTTTTACAATGAATTAATGCAGGGCTTTATTTTTAGATAGTTTTCTGTTTCTTATAAATATATTCATAAAATTCAAAATCACACTAGAACGGTATCACAGCATCACTGTTTCCAATTCATATCACTATCATATATCGTTCCCATTAGCGATGTTCACTGGCTTGCTAATTACGCTGCCGACTCGCGTACTTAACTACTGTGAAGCACGCAAGAGCTAATGCTGCTTCCTTAATGTCATTACAAGTGTTGTTTAACCATCTACCATCTTTCTCCACATGAGAATCGAAATAACTCGTTTTCGCTTGTTAATATCCATAGCGACTAGATAACTTAACCGCATCTTGATAAGGCCTACCAAAATGGACAACTACATTTGCAATAAAATAGCCTAACTGCATAATATTGTGTCTCTTCTGAAATGAAATATACCTCTTACAACTTTTATTTTATTTCTATTTACAGGATCATTGGGTCAGGATTTCTGAGAAAGTTGAACTGTTTTCTCGCCCCCTACATCATCCAATCTCGTTTGCAGAGCATAAAAGAGTCCTCTGCCGACGCAAAATAGTTATCCGGAAATAAATACCATTTCGTAGGTTAAATCAGACTATTTCATAGCAACAAACATAGTGGACAAGTGGAATAGGCTCGAGAATTTGAATGAGACTTCAACCTGTTTACGATAGAGGTTACTGCAGCAGCAGCGCCAGTGGGACGAGCAGTATGCGAGAGGAAGATATTGAAATTGCAATCAAAGTGAGTTCCAACTTCCAAGTATAGAGAATCTTAATTGATGTTGAGTTTGCCTCTTGTACAAGATACCGGTACAAGATTATTGTCTGATGGGTTTGGATTGTAGTGGAGTGTGTTTTCGTGGATGCGATCAATTGCTGGGTTTGTTTCTTCATGAGACACAATTATTGCCTTGGGCATTATAGTGTAATGAATACAAATGTTCAGCGAACATAGTTATAGTATAGACAGTAAGCGGTATCTGCCAACATGCATATCGCTTTTAAAGAAGATATTTAATTTTGAGAGCTTGTCGGTAACGAATCCCTTGCCGATCTTGAACATGGAGGATGGATTTTTGGATTTTGAATTAGAAGTTAGAAGTAAAAATAAATAAATATTAGGGATAAACGGCCCATACAGGACTCGAAGCACATTGTTTGTGCGAATATGTATATTTTTTGACACGAATGGAAGGGAACTACAGTTTTAATGCCGATTCCGACCGGCAAATAATTTTTGAGAAGCTTCCCACGACAGTTCTTACTCTTGGATGTTTGTCAGACGTTCGCCGTTACTCTCTTGACAAATCAAAACAGTCTATATTTGTTTTTTAGTAGTGCCTCGGAAAGAGTTAAGGCTTATTTATTTTTAATGTAGCAATAGTTAAGGTTGAACGTTTTTTGTGAAAGTGGGCGGAGTTAAGAAAATTAAGACAATTTTAGATGGAAAATCCTCTATGCTCATGCTCTCTTCGAAATAATTTAAACTGCTACTAGGTTATTCCCTATCTGGAGTCTCGATCAAATCATATTTCTATATAAAATACATCGTCTGGTGAGAAAGAAGGGGTAAGCGTTTCAACGTTTTAATAATGATTCGCCACGGATAAGTGAAGGTTACCTAAGTGTAAAGCGGAGGAAGATGTAAATAAGGTAGTGATAAACGAGAGACGGATAAAAGCAGAAGGAGTAAAAACTATGTTTGAAGTTACTCGACCAATTTTAAAAATTCTTTTAACGTTGTTATGGTTTTTCACTTCGCAATGAAGAACACGATTATATGCCCTCATTCAAATGGTTCAATATGTTGTAGTCGGTGCACTTTATTTATCTCGTTCAAAATATTTAGCCATGGGTTATTTCATTAAGACCAGCCATTTGTTTTCAGGCAAACGATTTTTTTCATCTTCCACGGCACTATCTATGTGGATATCACGGTTTCTGATATACAACGAAGCTTTGCTTTTGTTCAATTACTTTGAATTATACTTAAGCACATCTTGCCTTCTTAAGAACTTTGATTGTATAAAAGCAGCTGGCTCTGCAACCTAAGTTTGGAAATTCTATCAACTATTCAAGGCATTTCGGGTGAGTAAATTGAGCTCATGTTTCGCGATCTTAGAGCCTTAAGCTGATTGTTGCCATTTTGTATGCTCTTTTCTTTTCTCTTTAACCAACTCGCTAATTTATCATGGATATTGAATTTCGCTCCTCAAATTGTTTCTCTTTTATAAGAAGTATTTTGTGAAGGTCTTGACCCTTTATTTTGTTAACTTTAGCTTTAAAACGTGTCAAATTTTGTATTTTGGCAGTGGAAACTTTGGGACTGTAGGCAGTATATTTTCCTTTTCAGCTTCTTAGCTGAAGGGCCTACAACTTGACGGACAGACGAGCGGATATTCCTTAATTGTCTTTAATTCTGATGCAGATATTGAACATTTTCGATTTTGTAGTATAACTAGTAACTAGTATTTTACGTAATTTTTACATAACTTTATGATGGACTTATGAAATCACACGACATTTATAACATTTCTTACGTTATTGAATTAGCCCGATTTTAAGTGATTTCTGAAGTTATAACATTTAGGGCAGTTATACATTAAAATCGAAACTATTGCACTTTAAATGTCTACTCAACTTGGGTATAGGCGAAAAAGGATCCCGTCACCATATCCCGTCAATCTAATCAAATCATTAGAAATTAAGTTACGGCGAAAATAAAAATCGCTTTGCGGCGTAAAAAACAGTGGCGTGAATTTTTCTGACATTGAAGATATGGCCTAATAAAAATTCATTTTAATGTAAGCCTCAACTAAAAATATCTACTCCACCTAGCCACTAGGTACCTAACTTCATAATATGTAATGTACCTATTCGATTTCATTTCAGGTTGTAATTGTGGGGAATGGTGGTGTCGGAAAAAGTTCAATGATACAACGCTACTGCAAGGGGATCTACACAAAGGACTACAAAAAGACAATTGGTGTTGATTTCCTGGAGAGACAAATCGAGTGAGTATCTTTATCTGTTTATATCTGGGTGAAGATCACCAGGCATTTTTTTGTTGCCTTTATGTTGTATTATGTGCTGCTCTTCGGGGCCTATAATGTATGCCTAATTCCGTTTACGTGTAGAATTGATGGTGAAGATGTCAGAATAATGCTGTGGGACACAGCTGGGCAGGAGGAATTCGACGCCATTACAAAAGCCTATTATCGGGGTGCGCAAGCGTGTGTGCTGACATTCAGTACAACAGATCGAACGTCGTTCGAGGCTATTAAGGATTGGAAAATGAAGGTAATTTGCATGTACGTGTTGGCGGTTGGATTGATTAAGGTGCTGATGTTGCTGCTGATGCTAGTGCGGCAGTTACTACTGGCAACAGCATAGCAGCGTCCCGTGTTTGGCGGTAGCTACACATGTCTCCTAAAATATTAAGCCAATTTATGTTGCATTTGTGTTGTTTAAGTAGCGTTAGTAAATAGTCATAGGACCGTTTATTTTATTCATGGATAGCTGTAGGTATAGATTTTATGAGAATGCGTGAGTTGTGTGGAGATTTTTTTTTTTAATTTGTTGAAAAGGTAGTCCAAATATAATACAGGTTGCACGTGTAAGGCGGCCAAGCTTAAATGGTTTAAATGAAAGAGCAACAACTAGTGATTGCTATCTTGTGAAATGGAGTCTGGAAACAGCGTCGTAATCGTTTCATGGTTCACCCCAGCTAAATATTGGACTCATTTTCGTGGGAATCTCAACATCCAGTCGCGAAATTTCAGCCTCCATTTCTCGAGAAAGCCATCACAAATTATTGCTGTTTTATTCAAACCCTTATTCATAAAGATAATCCAAGGGTTTGTCAAAAGTTCGAAAAACTGTTAAAAAAAAGTGTTTTGATCAGGGAACGGAAACATACAACAGCTCATTTCTTATTTCAACATATCAATTTTGACACATATTTTGTTACACCACTTTGATTATCAAGTGATGTCATTTACTTTAAGAGTTATGACGATTATATAACATGATTATATAACAAAATATTGAGTCAATATTGTGACGCCCGCTTTTGTAGGCGTTCTTTCAAAAACATTTTTTTTAAATATGATATAAAACGTCATCCATCACTTTTTACTTGGATATGTATCATATTGTTCGCCCCAAGCGGACTGTAGTCTTTCCTTTTTTATTACCGAACACGCCCATCGGTGAGTTTTGGCGTCCGCTCGCATGCACTCGTAAAATATAAGTTTTGCTCTTGAGTGGTTTTTTTTTTAAATTCAAATTTCAGGAATTAGGAATTGGATTGGCATGATCGGTGAGTTATGGCGTCCAGTGCTATGTTTTTTTTGGCTATGTGTCCAAGACAAAAGGCTACACTTGCTCTTAGTAACGAACGACTATGGTATATATCGACTCCTTAAGTCAGAATTAAGGTAATTTTTGGAAACAAATTGATAACACTCAGTGTTGTGTCTTGGAGTATCTTAGGCCCTTCCATTTATGTTTTGTAATCTGCTAATTTATATTAATTGTAGATGAATAAATAAGTATACATAGTAGTAACTGAAACGAACGGATTGTTGATTAGTAAAACAAAAGCTGCACTTTCTATTTGATTGAATTTGATTTGAAAGTATCATATATTTCTTATTTTCTCCCGCGCAAGGACGATGTAGATAAGACTTATTGATAGGTTTTTTTTGCTACAACCCACTTCAAAGCATAACGTAAATCCAATGGGTTATCATACAAAAAAACAACAGCAGCAAACACAAAAATAAACACGCTTCGGTCGCCCCGTGTGTGTTTATTCGTGAATCATAAGCTTAAGATTTGGCCGCTGTTATGTTGCCATAAAGAGAACAGAGAAACGAAACAACAGCAACAACAACAAACAGCACACAAAAGAATTCAGAAATGCCAACGTTTTTCTTTGTGATTACTAACTATGTCTGTAATTACGTACTTGCCTAAAACATTAACATTGCACTTCTTCTCGACAATAACTTTCCGACTAGATAACATTTATGTTTTATACATTACGTTTAAGCATGTAAAATGGGGTAGATATAATAAAACAAATACATATCTATTTTGATTTGATTTGTTTCTCATATTTTGCTATTTTAAAATATCCGTACATTTACTTTCAGGTGGAAAATGAGTGCAATGAGATCCCAACAGTAATAGTCCAAAATAAAATTGATCTTATGGATCAAGCTATAGTCACTGCGTGAGTATTTATTTGTTTCAACGACGATTATTGCAAAAAAAAAAAAAAACAAAAACATGAGTGTTTTCCTTTATAGTGACGAAGTGGAAACTCTGGCAAGAAATCTTGGTTGCAGACTGATTAGAACTTCCGTAAAAGAAGACGTCAACGTAGCGTCAGTATTCCGATATTTGGCTACAAAATGCCACCAACAAATGACACAGTCCTATAACACAGTTGCGCCGCATGGTCAGCCGACGATAAGTAAGTTAAACTACTAACAATATTTATAGAAAATCTTTTTCTAATATATTCCTCTCCATTTTATTTAAGGTGCCTTAAGTCCAACATTTACAAAATCTAACGGTACAATAATTTTGAGGCCAGCCAAAAAGTCATCAAAGAAAAAACTGGTTTTGAAAAAGTGCGGAATACTTTGAAGGGCAGAACGCTCGTTTTGAAGTAGCCAAAACTAAATTTAAACTTAGAATATTAAATTGCAAAGTATATTTTGTAATACTGAACTCCTGTGAAAAGAATGCAGTATATTTTATTACGAAAACCCAATGAAAAGAGTCATAATTCTGTATTTAAGATTGATGTGTACATTTGTTTGCTTAGATCTTGAAAGTTTCTAACTTTTTCTTTATATTGTTTTGCCTTAAATTAATAAAATAGCTTTAGTTCGTTAAAAAAGATGGTTTTTATGTAGATCTTATAAAATAAGAAATCAACTACAGATGTATTAAAATAAAAACTAATATAATTTAGTGTCTTTCTGTTTAGTATGTTAAGAATAACTGTAATCTATTGCTTTATTTCCAATTGTATTTAACACGTGAAAAGAGCAAAGCGTAGGTATTTTTTTAAGAAATGTATACCTCACTTTGTTGCCGCTGGTGAATTTAATGCAAAACACACATTTTGGGGTTTGAGATGGATTTCACCAAAATCCTCTACAAAGCCGGAAATGACAGTCGGATACGGCGAAAACTGCAGACCTAACAGATTTTTTATGTAGCAAAACGGATATCCGAAAGTACTGAAAGTTGAAGAATGTTTCGATTTCTCTTCTGACCACTCGCCATTCTGTCATACTGACAATTGTCGTCTGCCTATTGACGGAGGGGGCACTTCGGACTTACTATTGTATAAACTAAGTGGGACTCCTTTTGAAAATAAAATGGATCTTGAAATACAACTTTAACTTGAGAACGAAGTCAATCGATTAATCGAAGTAAAGCAAAAAGCAAAATAAAACGCCTCTGGGAAATTACTGAATTGGTAAAAAGGAGAAGGGAGTACGGTGTACGGTATGGTCACAATCTGGTGCTCCACAGCATAAAAATTATAAAATAATCTGCTTTGAACTCTTAAAAAAAACTTCAGGACTTATAAAACTACGAAGTTTATTCATATTTTGAAGATTTCATCATGGATGAGAGTACAAATTACTCTCTTTGGAAAGATATGAAAGCATTGAAAAGCATAACGCGCAAGCGCCCCTTATTAGAAAAGATAATGGCGAATGTGCAGGACCCAAAAGAACGTTTTTGCCGTTGACCTAAAAAAAACACTTAACGCATTTGACGGGCAAGAGCTAATTGCCGTGCAGACCCTTCGTTGGTTTATCTAATAAATGCTTCGATTAGGCTATTGTACGTCCACGACAATATTATGGCTATGAAGACATTATGGTTTCAAAGCTAGAAAACCTCCATATCACATAAAATTTTATAGGCTAATTTCACTTTTACCAATACTATCAAAGCCATTCGAAAAACTTTAATTGAAGGGACCATTTTTGAAAACTGTTTGTGGACTTATGGGGACGGGGGATATGGAAGACGATTATCTGGAGTCTGAGCGAACGCTCTATTTTGAAACTACGCCCTGGGTACTGAATCAAGAGTTTTGCAGTAAAGCAAAGTAAGATACCAAAAACAATGACGTCATTGCAAAATCTTTGATTCCGTTGCAGTATAAACTGGTATTCTGTTGAATATATATATATATATAGACATATTTAGGATGAGGACCAAAACGTAAGACTATATAGCAATGTCCGTCCTTCCGTATGCAATTTTGAGGCCTTTAAATTGAAGCTAGGAAGCTGAATTTGGACCACACATTCTCTAGGGTTTTGAAATAGTTAAGTGCAAAAAATTTTTATATACGCCAATGCCACGCCCACAATTTATAAAAAAAACCTTTTAAGGCTAAGTTAGAGAGGTAGAGTGCTAAAACCTTCACAAGTCATGCAGGCACTGCCCTTCTTCATACGTTTGTCGTATGAAGTTATTTTCCACGCCTACTTTTTGTGGACCTTTTTCACTAAAATGCTGTTTTCCTCGAACATTTTTAAGGAAAACGATGAAAAATGTATAGCAAGATATTTAGCCAATATTTTTTTTATTATATCACCCACACAAAGTTTTTGACATTGCCCACTTTTTGAGGCGTTTTTTTAAATATTGCATGTTTTGTTTTAGAAATTTACAAAAATTATTTTTTTTTCAAAATAAAATAAAATTGCAATCACCATGTTTTAATACCTTTTTATTGGAGGCATATAGTGATATGGATAGGGTATCATATTGTTCGCCCCAAGCGGACTGTAGCGTTTCCTTATTTTTATACCAGCACTATCAAACATGCAAACATTTTGATCGGTAATGTTAATTTGCTTGGTAGAAGCTGAATGTAGACTGTTTGATCTCTGATCTCACTCTTACTTCTTTAAAATCATTGACGGCAGAGGTCTCTCTCTGATTCCGTGCAAGTGACCATGTAAGTCAACCATTATACCAGACTTACCCTTGAGTTGGGCAAGTTGCCTTTATGTGGAGGTTTAGGATGCTTTTAAGGGGTTTGATTGGTTCAAAATCCTACGCAGACAAGAAGAAACATGGTCAAGAAGATACACACCCAAAACCTCTCTAAGTAGCGACGCGAGAGCTTCACACTATATTTTGATGGTTCTTCTACAGGATGCCGTTATTAGTGATCCTTATTCAGAAAAGTGGGCGTTAAAAAGAAGCTCTAATGATTCCTCAGTGGAATCCAGATTTTTTCCTTTTTTATGAAAGACGAATATGCCTAAACAGTGTAGATTTCTGCCTCTGCTAAGTATTTATCATTCTATGGATGATTGTAAAAAAATGCTAACGAACTACTAGTTGGTAAAATAATTCTTCAGAGGATGTTCAAAGCCAACAGAGATTATCAGATTTTTGTGTCTTTCTATAGAAAAGTCCAAAGCGAAAATGTATAACCACATTACAATGCAGAGCAGGGAAACATCTTCAGAAATCCACATAACACATTTTATATTTCCGTGGAAACAAGTATGTTCATGTAGTGCTACCCGGCGAAAATAAAAACGCGACACTACTGAATCGTTATAAAATTTTATTATTTGATAGGTAATTATTTATATAAGAAACATAAGGAAAGGCTATAGTCCGCTTGGGGCTTGGCCAGAAACTTTGTGATATATTGTAAAAAATATTGGCTAAATGTATTGTTAAACATTTTTTTTCCATTTCTATGAACATTTTCAAAAAAGACAGTATTTTAGTTCAAATAGCCCACAAAAATTATGGGGGGCCAAATTTATAAAGGTGTGCAGTACCTACATATCTTGTGAAGGTTGTGAAACCTTATCTCTCTTACTTAAGCTTTAAACGGTTTTTTTCTAAATTGTGGGCGTATTTTAAAAATGTGAACACTTTACCGTTTCGCAACCCTAGCATAAATTTAAAGGACTCAAAAGTTGATACGTACGGACGGACATTGCTAAATAGTCTTAGGTTTTGGTCCTGATCATATTTGTATATACTTTTAGGGGTCTACAATGGATATTAAGGGGTGTTACAAACTATGTGTCAAAATTAATATACCCTTAGGTCAGGGTATACAAAATGATAGGCGAGTACGAAGTGATGCCAGTGGCTGCAAATCAAAGACTATCATTTCGGTCTGAGGGCTGACTGGTTGATGGCTGCTGAGCTGATCAGATCTGATGTTAAATAACACAGTTAATGTCGCTCATGCGATGTGTTTTTTCTTGTTAACAGCTACGACGGAGGTTGTGTGGCACCACATTCACAATGCACCTGATAAAAACATCCTTTGATTTACTTCCATTTATTTATTATATTTTATTTCAGTTAGCAAAAAGTGTATAAATACAATTATTTAATAAAATAAAAAAAATATTGCTGTGTTGTTTCTCAGAATTCAATGGATATCTATTTCATTTATTATTTATGTACACAATAATTTTTTAATTTCCACTGTCATTAGCGTAATACCAAATAGCTGAATTTAACTTTTCATTCAACTTTAGTGAGAGTTGATAATACATATATTATATATTTTATATTATATATAACATACAAATTTCGTGGCGGTGTATAATAGCTTACCGTACATTTGGTCCTGCAGAAATTTCACTGTATGCCCCAATGTTATGTAAAATGTTACTCATTCAAAAACTACCAATTTAACTTACTAAACACATTCAAATCAACAGCTTTCTGAATACACCCATTTCATACCATTGCATTCCACCCTTGTCAAAAATTCCAACAATCTGTTGTCAAAATATTTTCGTTTGCTTCACATACGGAATTTACTTTTTGTTTCATTGCAATTTTTTCTCAAAACAATGTAGAAAATCGTTTCAAAATAATAAGCTAAAATATGTTTCGCGGCTAATACATAAATTATTTGTCTGATATAAACTAACATAGAAACACAATGAGTGGAAAAATTAATGCTGAAATCGAAAACTGTGTCCGAAACAATATTAACTGGCAAAACTTGCCAGTGCACCTAAAACAGGTAAGAAAAAAACACCACCCACGAAACCCACAATCTCATTAGTAGATAATAGAAGAGTAAAATTCTATCAATAGAAGGAGAACACTTTCTTCACCCAATTTTTCTTCAATATCAATTATTTAAACAGCTGATTAAGATTTTTTTGCTGCGAGGTTGGAAGAAAGATTTTAAGGAATTCCCTCAAATGAAATATGGGCTCTCAAGAAATAACTATTGTAGGTGGCATCGATGTCCTTCTATCAACAATTAGAGCACGGATATACCTACATCTGCCTTCGTGTGTGGCTGAAATATTACACCCATAAATATTGAAACCTTAACCACGTAGAGGGCCTCGCTCAACGAATAATTATTTTGTTTACATTCTGTCGCACTGTTAAGTATGGAAAAGTTCAAATATCCCATTTCGAGTTGATTTTTAACGACAACTTTCGATTTATAAAAACGTTTGCTCTGCACATTTCGCGGTCGTTAAGTCGGTCGGGTGCGGGTCATAAGACCTTTTAAAATGTATACATATATTTGTTCGAGCTATTGCTTTGGAGATGGAGAAAACATGGTATTCCCACTAGGTAATATGTTTTTGTTTATACAAATCGTTGAGTTAACACATTGGCGTTGTCCGCATGCTTTTGATGATAAGGGGTGATTCCGAGAATCGCACCGACGCCACGTAATATATACTGCGCAACTTTTTCGGTGTTAGTAATTATTTTATCTGAGTGTGTTATAATTTATGATTTTGTATTTGTTTTGCGCTTAAGATAAATACATTAGTTTGAGTAGTTCAGCTTTTCGACGAGTTGCTACCTAACTTCGCAAAAAGAAATTCTACGACGGAATGCGTTAAGATTTGGGAAAACCTTTTTACTTGGATCCGGAAAATGCTTTTGAAAAAAAAACTACATAGGGTAGAGGCACTAGTATCCATACAGTTAACATATAACTTTAGCTTTAAATTGTTTCACAACTACGAAGGCTGCAGAAAATAAGTTTATTTTTTTTAAAAGTCTAGATAGTTTTTGATAATATTGCATAATGCCGAAAACACTTAAATAATTTTATATATTTTTTAATTATGTTTTTCAAAAAAATACGATTGGCGATAGTATCCGAACAGTAGAATTTAGTGCCCGCACATTTTCAGTTTAGTATCCGGACGCAGCATTTTTCTATGAAGATTTTGTCATTTTTGTGTTGGATAAATGAAACATTTTCAACTTTTTTACAACTATGCATGCATTTTAATATAGTTTGGTATCAATAGATGTTTGTATACATGCATCTTCTGGAGATGAATTTTGCACTTGATCTGAACTTGTAGGGGGAATCGTTACAATGGATTCAAAAAACGCAGCAGCAGCGTCTCCTTGGATATCTGGAGATTCATTTTGAAATTGGTCTGAGTTTGTCCTCGAATTCACTCCAATTGGGGATCCAATGTTCTCGTCATTAGTGACACAGGCATCTCCTATTTCTATTCCAATGATCCATCGTTATTTAACACGTATACACCTACGCTTAAATCACCTAAACCTCCTGGGATCCCTCCTAATGTTGTGTCTAATTGTAAGAGTATGTCCAATGTTGTGTCTATTGGTGGATTTTTTATCGATTCTGCCTGGCTTTTAATAACCTTCAGACCGATATCAGCATCATCTCCAAAATTTTTTAGCTCCTCTGATATAGACTATAAATTCTGCAGCTATTTTGAATTTAGTCACTCCAATAGATTGAGCTGATCCGGGTGATGGAAGAGCTTGGGCAAACATTAAGTTCTCCACTGTATTTTTTACGCATTTCGAGAAATCGACATCTGTTGGATTAAGTGGATACAAACCACACTTCCCAAAACCATTTTGAATAATGGCCACCATGCCTTTCTTTTTCATGATT
This sequence comes from Ferdinandea cuprea, assembly GCA_963576555.1. Taxonomy (NCBI): domain Eukaryota; kingdom Metazoa; phylum Arthropoda; class Insecta; order Diptera; family Syrphidae; genus Ferdinandea; species Ferdinandea cuprea. Next base: position 38,082,260 of record OY754961.1, read on the forward strand.
GCCTCATTTAAAAGTGGGCAGAAGCTTCTTTTCATTAATTCTTGTCCAAAATTTTTCTATTGGCATTCACTCACAGTCTTCTTCCAATCTGATTTCAGAGGCTTAAAAACACTAACGTCAGCTGGCTGCATGATATGCGTAGTATTTGGTGGTAATGCATACAAAATGATTTGTTCCTTGCTACAAAACTCACTGAGTTCTAGGGTTAAATAGCGACGTACTCGAAAAATGTTTCACTTCGCATCCATCCGTTTTCACTTTTACCCAAAACCACGATTTCTAGATACTATCCATTATATCTTTTGGTGCACGTAAGTATTAAAACACCACCATTGATTCAAATAACTTTCCATCTGCTGAAAAAACAATTAGCACCGTCAGCGTTTCGTTTTCATTTCCAGCACAAATTTGGTAAATGTTTTTGTAGCCTTTGGGGGCTATGACTTTTCCAGTCTTTGGGCAAAGCCAAAAGCTGCTTTCGTCACCATTTAATATTCTGTATGGATCATTTATTATATGCTCCTGGTTAATGCTTTTAAAGTAGTCCTCCAGATCTCTGAACCATTTCAATATGGTCTCACAATACAGTCTGTCTGTAGACTGAAAAATCTTAAAAATTTATGTTTCAGTATCCGGACATCAAATATATTGCTGGCATTTTAATTTTTTTTTGCTTTTTTTACCTCAGATATACAAGTAATATATATAGGTATCATTGAAAACAAATCATTCAATGTTATTTTACTTGAAACATTGCATGTGGTTGTGTAATACATAAAGGAATATTATTTGATAGCTGCTTGAAGCTATACTTGTGAAATGAGCCTATTTCCTTAAGTATAGCTTCTTAACGATGTAGTGTCCGGGCACTAGCTTTGTCCGGATACTTGTTCCTCTACCCTACTTGTTAATAACTAATATTAAACATCTTTGCAAATCCGCCTGCTCTTTAAATCGAAGACAGCTAAGTTCACATCATTGAAAGAATATAAAATTTCCAAGAATAAGCATCTTATACAACTTTTCATACTGACAATTTGTGTATGGCAGATTTTGCTAATGCTTAGCTTTATCAAGAACTTTTAAATGTTTGCTCAGAGAACTTCATAAACCATTTCAACGAGATCAAAACAGAACGGCACAGTCATTCAAACGATAGTAAGCTGCACGGCGAGCGACAGAGATACCTCTCTATTCCTATCCATTTAGGAAAACTGACATAAACTAACAAAATATAGTATAACCTGTTTTTGATGACCGACGATAAGGATCGACGAGACGGCTCTATTTTTTTTTGTTATTAAAGAAAGGCAGATAATAGTTCTTGGTAATTTTATATTCTATCTAAACACGACTACTCTGATCAAGTTTTATTCTGCTGCTTACATTTATGTTACGGGGCACCGGTATCCAGGGTAATAAAAGAGTTGACACTCCTGCTAAGTTAGGATTAATATCAGTCGTAACATGCTTCTCGTGCAGCAGTTTGAAAGCTGACATGATATTAAATTACAGAAGTTTAAAAAAGCTTGCTGACAGGCAGACGATTATCAGAGATATGTATCTGCTGCGTTTAAAAAGAAGTAACTAGCGAACCTTAGTAGGTCTTGTTCTCTCTGTAGGCTTATTTGCCGGCATTTGCCAAAATCAGTTGGAGTGTTCCAGACAACTACTATCTTCGTCATGAAACAAAAACAACACCCCAACTCATCAATTTCATATTCAACGCACTCAATTCTTATGTACGAGGCTCTCAATTTTGTTCAACCAACTTGGTTGAGATGGTTGAATGTCGTTGCTCAACGCGTTTTCAACAAGTGTACGGGTAGTGGACGAGCTAATGTTGCTCGTTGAAGAACAGTTTCCCATTGAGTTGAGCAACGAATTCAAAAAAACGTGCAACACATTAACTGTTCAGCGCGATGCTCAACTTGATTAATTCTTCGTTGTTTGGGGGCGGTAAAATTGCGTGCCGGAACGAGTTGAAGAGCCGCCATTGATCAGCTCACACACCACATCTCAAACAACTTAGTTGATCAATGTCGTCCTGTCAATTAAAAAAAAAATTTATTATATATCAGTTGTTGAGTGTGTTAAACAACGTTGCTCAACGTGCGATTCTTGGTCTAGCGTACGAGTGCATGTATCAACTTAATGCCCAAACTCACCGAAAATGAGGTTGAACAACTCGAGCAGCGAAGTATCTTGCCAAATTTAAACCTGCTAAACAATTGAATGCGTTTATCAATTAGGTGTGCGTTGTTATTCAACAGTTGGATGAGTTGAACAACAAGGTGTTGCTATGTGCGACGTCACTAAAACCACCGAATAATCAAACTGAGTGGCCAACATACGAATGAAATTTCGTATACAAACTTGTGATCGTCAATATTTTATGCGGTTATAATGTGAACATTGATGTATTTTGTCATGACGTCAGATCTCAACCCGTTTTCGTTGATCGTGTAATGGGTCAGCACGATAAAGAGTATTTTACCATCATACGCTTTGCAAGATTTCGGTAAATTGATCGATTTTGTCTTCCAAGTCCTTATGCTGTTCGAAAGGGCATCTTACGACTGTTGCGCAGTCTTTCATCAAGAAGTAGTAATAATTTGTTGTACTAGCTAGTCTGGGTTGGTATTGCTTTTCCCATTCCATAGACCCTTTAATTAACATTTACACAACTTGCACCCGTTTTGCAGTCTACAAATTTATAATTATTATTTCTTTATTATTTATAAATACAAATTTATAAATAATATAGAAGTAAAAATAAAACAAAATAAAAAAAATAATAATGGTCAATACTCGACTTTACCTGACGAGTAAATGTCAACCTGGAATTCTTTATAGTCTTCGCAAATAGGGTATTTGTCCATAAGGCCCACCAGTAGTATTTATAACATATAGTAAGGAATATTAATCGATGTATCCACGCTGGTCTAATAAATAGTAGTGGCTCCTTAGTATATATTTATTTTCCAACTACCGGCCTTTCGCCTTGAAATTGTAAATTCGAAACCTTGTTTTAATTTTGCTTATTTTCCTGTACAGATACTGCATAACAATCAAAGGGACTATGATCGCTACGTATTCAATTACAGTTTGAAAAATCAACTTCGCCACCGTGGAAATTTAGGTAAATTTTCTACAACGATCCATTTTTGTTTTATCATCTTATAACCTAACTATCATTCCTGCAGCTAGAAAAGTATTTCGCAATGAGCAACGCTATTACGAACTGCTTGTGCAAAAGAGTGTCAATTGCTTGTGCCTGTTTCCGTATCACTTGGCCGATATTGTTACAAAAGGATTGCGGGTTACCCCATTCAACTATTACCTAGATGTCATAAGTAATCTTGTCAAAAATGACAAAAGTTACGATACGTTGCCAAATTTTACTGCTGCCGATTGTAAGTATTCTTACAGCGCAATCAAAGTCAAAGTCTAACTAAAAACATATCGACTAGGTCTGAGAGTACTTGGAATAGGCCGAAACGAGTACCTGGCACTTATAAGCGACCTCAAGACAAATACGTCCAAATTGCTATTCAGCAAGCCCAATCCGGTGGCTTTCTTACCGAAATTTCCCGTGCGCATCAACATCGAGCCGTGGTGGAAAGTCGAAGTGGGCTACGTCTTGGAAAGTGATATTAGGGTAAGCAAATGCTTCTTATTTATATTGGAGTAAAGGAAAAACTTCTCATTTCAGTATATAAACGACGCTGAAAGGAGTCTCATTGACGATTTGATCGATTTTGGCTCCCAGACGGCTGGAAAATGTGATTACTCAGTCATTCATAGTCTATATCGGTTGGTGTTTGGAAACTTGTATTTATATCTAATTAATATTCCTACTTGCTTCTTTTAGGAAGGGTTTAATCTATCTGGATGTCCCAATAAGTGGAGAGGACCGAATATGCATTCCACCGCTTAAAAATTTTGTTATGAATCGCGTTAGTGGCGATTACTTTGAGAACCTGCTCTACAAGGTCTTTGTCAGCACTGATGAGCACATGACTATGTCAGAGTTGGCGCATATGCTGCAAATTGAGCTGGACACTGTGAAACAAGCTGTGTCACTTTTCTGTCGCCTTGGATTTGCCAAAAGAAAAGCCCCTCTGGATGATACTATTACGGCTGTATACCACACCAGCTGGGATAAGCGTAATCGTGATGCAGCTAATAGCGATCGGCCGCAGATAACGCCACTAAATTATCACTCGTTGTTAATAAACGAGGAGGGAACGGGCCTAATTACACAGCAAAACAGTCCAAAGCAGCAAAAGGACAACAACTCTATTGAATATGTGTCTGATGAGAATAACAGCGACTTCTCCTTCCCGAATGTGCCCACACCTTCGCCAGTGCTGCACGAGCCAAAGAGGGCAGATAAAAACGGTAGTTCAGAGAACGAGCTAAGCTCCGAGCTGGAAGATGTCAGTGAAGCAACAAAGTCGGTGAAGGAGAGTCCCAGTCCAAAGAGTGGCAAGCGAGTTGGGTTCTTGTTTGATTCGACCCTAACAGCTTTTCTGATGATGGGAAATTTATCACCGGGACTGAAGAATCACGCGGTAACTATGTTTGAGGTGGGTAAACTCTGCGACGAGAGCATGGATACGTTCCTGGCTGAGTTAGAGAAGGTTTCACTACTCGATGCTGAAGGAGAAGGCGATGTTAGCCGATATTTTGCGCACGCAGTAAGAATTACAACCGAATATTTGGATTAGGTATAAGGTGATATATAATATTTGTTTTGTTTGTTTTCAGATTATCTTGAGGTCGACCATAATTGCGCTGCGCAATGTGCTCGGTGGTGGGCTGGACCTTTTACGATTGGAGTGCTTGGAAAGCTTAGATTACAAAACCAGAGATCGACTACTTGAAAAGAAATACAAGTTGGTTTGTTTCTCGTTGGGTGGAAGTAGATTACTGATGCAATGATTCATTTCAGATTTATCATATCAGCATCACCATTAACAGGTTCGATATCGCACTTGTTCAACATTCCATTCTTTGGCCAGTTCTACAGGAGCTCTGAGAACTCTAATCTCTGGTCAAGACTATTTTACTACCACATATCTGGATATGGCCCGCCAAGTCTACTCCTATGCAAGGGCACCTCGTTAAAAATATTGCCTCGACTATTCCTGGGATATGGCAAACTTCTGGTCAACATTCTCCACAGCGATTCATATGTTATTAACTCGGAGAATTTCCGAAATCTTAATGATCAACTGAAAAATGGATGTATACTCCTCCAGGGCTATGGCATTCGTTCGCCAGGTGAGCTCCGCTACGAAGCGTTTCCATTTAACGAAAAGGACGGCCGCCATACCAGATGGTCCGAACACAAAGCTGTTCAAAAACTGCGTGAGCACCTTGATTTGGAAAACACATGTGGCTTCATCACGTTTGTTAACACGGGGGTGGCCGATATCGGCTGCGAGAACTACGAACTCGAAGTTCGTCTCGAACGTCCACGTGTGAAAAAGAAGAGTATTCCCGGTGGAGTGGTTAATATAAAACCTACTTCCGAACCGCCGCCACCAGTACCTGCACCTACTGATCCAGTTAAAGCAGACAACATTCCAGAACTTACATCTCCCACAGACCCATCCGAAGTGACGAGTTTCAATCGGCTGACACCACCGAATAGGGCAGATTTAAAGAGCCCCGATGAGGATTACTTCTGTGTGACACCTCAGCACGGATCACCATCGAATGTATTCATGTCGGACGATTGCAACGAACTGTTAGCCTCAGAATTGGCTAATTGTGAACCTACCCGAGAGCTGGTATCCCAAGGTTCGGTAGAAATCCCAATGCAATCCGCTCAAGGGCAATCGCCAGAGAACTCTCATTCCGAGGAGGAATACGGCGAGCAGTGGACAGTGCTGGACGTCAACTTTGGTGTTCCACTCTTCGATGTGGACTGCAATACAAGGATTTGTGAATATATTGTGAGGAACTTATGCAATGATGCGAGGTGAGTAAAAAAATAAATGCATGTAGCCGTCGCAGGATCTTGCATTGTATTTTTTGCTTTCAGCTTACAACGATTACCGGCTATAAACGCTGCAATGAACGACCATTTTCTCAAGTTTGTCAAGCAGTGCTTGGTAAGAGTCAGCCATTTCTATTTGTATATCTTTTTATGTATATATATGCCTTTGCAGTATTTTAATGATGAAGATGTTGAACTGATTAAAATTGGAAAACTCCTGCCTCACCCACGTATTAATTTAGCGTTCGAGAACGGCAAAGTCTGCTATTGGAACGGCAAATGAAACTACTTGCTGCATTCCATTTTTACACGCATACACCTATACACATTATTATTGTGTCTGTATATTTTGTATCCGTTTTTACTTTCCAACTGATTTTGTATAACAAAAGTATTTAGATTTTTTTTCTGTTTTCAAAACTTAAACTTATAACCAAGTGGTGAACGCATTATGTACCTTATGCGATTGCAAATACATGAAATAATTGATATGCATCCGTAATGCCAAAATAAAAAGAGTAAACTTGCAATAGATTCTTACGAACAAAAAAAAATAGCTAATTATTTTTCAGTAAAGTTGAATTTCAGTTATGTTTTTGTTGATAAGAAATTGTAAATTTCATTTCCGTTTTTTATTTTATTTGTAAAAAGCATTGGTTACTTAAATTTTCCTTTTTTTTTAATAAAATAGTTTTATTATTATTTACAAGAAAAGATGGTTGATTCTTTTAATTTTTATTTTTTATGGCGAGAGCTTATCCGATCAGCATCCGTTCACTTGCGCTATCAGAAAACGGCGGCTGAACTGCCTTATTGGTCCGCAAAAGCACTTTATCGATTGCATTATAGTCAGTCAGTTGGTTTGCTGTCACGATACATATTTGGGAAGCAAATTTTAATTGTTTTTTATAATGTTTACAAAAATACGCATATAGTTGGTAAAACTACGCAAAGGGAAAACAAACTGCATCATTTATAAAACTATTTATTTCTTCCCTGGCAAAAACTTCGCGTAGAATATAAAAACACTTTGGTAAATATTGTTACGGAACTTTGCACATCTGCGCTTGCATTTTCGCGGGTTTTATTCAAGGAAGTGACTGCGAACGGAAAAGTGCTGTTTAAAGTAATACGAGTATTTTGCAAACAAGAGATTAATTTAAGTTTACTGGGTAAAAAGTAAGAAAACAAAAAGCTTTTGTCATGGAAACATTGTTTTAGATTTTTTTGGATTTTTTTTTTGTTTAAAAATTGGCCTGTTGCGGCGTGGAAAGGCATCTTCTAAGGTAATAGCAGACAAGATTCATCTCCCTATTAGTGATGTAACGATTCGCAGAAGGCTGTTAGAAAATAAACTTTTGCGCGAAGTCCACGCAAGTGGCCACTCTTGACAAATAAGCATCTGCAAGCTCAGATCAAATTTGCCAAAAATCATGCCGATTGGCCTGCGACGAAATGGTGTAACATTCTTTGGACATATGACAGCAAAATTGTCATATTTGGAGAAACTGGTTCCCGGCAATACGTCCGTCGTCTTCCTAACACAGAATATATACCCCAGCATACATAAACACCGTTAGACATGGTGGTGGGAGGGTCATTATTTAGGCTTGTTTTTCGTATTACGGTGTGGGTCCGATACATTTGATAAACGGTATCATGGATCAACATATTTATATAAAAATCATTGAAGATGCTATCCTCCCCTATGTCGAGTGCGATATGCCACTAAAATGGGTGTTTCTGCAGGATAACGACCCAAATCACACCAGTAAAAAGGCAAAAGAGTGGTTTCGGTCAAAGGTATTGAGGTCATTCAGTGGCCACCACAATCCCCCGACAATTGAAAGCTGTTATATCCTAATCTGATTGTTTTCACTTGTCGTTTTTAATTGGTAATCCGGAAGACTTTCCGCTTCTTCTGAAAGTGTTCGTTTGGTACTAAAATAACAGGTCCTCTCTTGGAAAGAAGAGAAATTTGCTTCTGACTTTGAATTTAGAATCAAAACTAGAAGTACGCATACGCCATAAATGTCATAACTGATAATATTGTCAATTTTATTGCTGATGCATTTGATAATTCTTCAATTTTCACAATGCTAGCCGGAAGATACTAACGACTTTACTGTGCTTTTCGTTTGTTCTCTTTTGATGAGAGTTTTCGTTTATTAAAACATCTGGTATCTATTCAGTGGATTTCTACTGGTTTCAGATTCACTAATGTATCGTTTTTGATTGGTAATACAAAAGTGACCGAAAGCGTCGATATTATGCAATATGTTATGTTGGTAAAGCATTTGATAATTCTTCACTTTTAAATTAAATGTTACAAACACAGCATGTATTCCTTTGAAAAATGTTCTAAGTACATTTTTATTTTGTTATTGTAATATTCTTTTGAGTTTGTTGCGTTCAAGTAAATTATTTCAAAGTATTTTAAAAATGTACAAGTTTTAGTTTAATTTTTGAAAAAAAAAATTGAATCCTTAGAAGAAGTAGGCACTTATGACCGTTGGAAAAGTTTTACATAATTTTTCTTTTAAATATGTTTTTTTTTGTATAATTTTCTTAAATTTTATAAAATAATGTTTGCTACGTTACGATTATTTATCGTATGTAAATGTATATGTATTTAGGTATATGTAATAACAAACGTATACATAGGTACATAAGATCTAATAAGGTGAAATGTCTTTATTATTTGTGATTTTAATTTAATAATATATTTTTAATTTTTATCGTTTTCTTACCAAGGCTGAGTTGAATATTCGCAAATATTGAGTTTTAGAATTTTTTGTCGAGTCATTTTGGACGGAATATTTAGAGAGTTTGATTCACATTAGCATCAAAGTGTTTCTTCAGGCAATTTTAGCTATTTTTATTTGAGGTTAAACATTTTTACGAAGGATTACTTCGTAGTAAACACCAATTTAAACACCGTGCCCTAATTTCTTTTTGGCTTAGTTGATATTGAGCACAATATCAAATATGTCTATTATATAAAAACTTAATTGATAAACCAAATTCGGTACGTAAGAATACCGGAAAGGTGTTAGATCCGGACCTGAAGCAATTGGAAGTTGAAATAAAAATATCCCTGGAAATAGCCTCAGTTCATTTCTTCTTAAAATCTTTGTACATTTTTTGAGTTCTTTTAGTCGTCCGAATGCATTTGATATATTAAATTTTTCGACTTATTGAAAGTGTTTTTAGCATATAAAACAGAAATTAGCACTCAAGAACTTGTGGCAACTTTTACTAATCATGTGAATCAGTTAATAACAAAAGCATTTATATTTTTTGGCCAAAATAACTGGACAAGAAATTCATTGGTTTTACAACATTTCAAAATGGCAGAACCGCATTTGATCAAGACTAACTCTGCAATCTCAATAAATGAGTGGAATACAAGATTAGACTACATATAACGACAATAGTTTTTGTTCGCAATATGGCCAGAGTTTAATAAAAGTTGAAACAATACATTTTTACATAACAAAGAGTTCCAGAAGGGCTGCACTGGGCATGGGTACTTATATTAAAAAAATCTCGTGAGTAGAATCTTAAATTTAAGTTTGTTTCTCAAGGAAACAAGTTTCTTCTTTTATACAAAACTTAAGCTTATGTTGTAACATAAGTAAAGTGGAATAACCAACTTATAGTTTTAGTGTAAAGATATTCATTGATATTCATTGTCATATGCGTGTCCGCGAGTCCGTATAACTTTTTATCTAGATATTTCCTCCTCTGCATACTTTATATTTTTTTTGTACACTTTAATATAACCTTAAAGATAATTTAACAAACAAGTTTAGGGAATAAAACTTAAATAACGAGTTATAAATTCTAAGAGCTTCATCACATAAAATCCAATGAGATTGTACAATACCATTGGATCGTATCATATCTTCTTCCTTGATTCACTCAAATACAACACCCAGTATACAATGGCGAACACTAAAAAGCTCAACGGAAATAGAACTAAAGATATCTGATCCAATCGTCCACGTTGTGATCCAGCATAGAGAACAGCAACCTCGGCAGCATTACGGAATCTGTAAAAACTAAAATCGTAAAAAGGAAAACAAGCTCATTTTATTAGTAGGCAATGGAATTTGACAATCATCATATGTATGAGCATTACACTTTTATAAATATGAGTTATGATAATGAATATAACAATTAGAGACTAGGTACCTCCTACGGTGCATTGAGTTGTTCCCGCGATCAGTTGATGTGGAATCATCTTGGTCTGATATGCGACTTGGTGTTAGCGATGGAGGGTCCGATGAGCTTGCGATATTCGGACTCAGCGAATTTGTTTGGTTGATTGTTTTTGTCTCCGGAGTGATTTTGTTTAGCTGAAAAGCCCTAGCAGCCAATTCAACACCATTCTTTCGGACACCAGCTTTACGGAATGTTGTCATCTATAAAAAACTATAGTTAGCAAGTTGATAATTTCAGTTTATTTACGGCTTTCGATTAGTTTGTATCGATTATTTTAAGTCGGTGAAGCCGTATTGGAAATAAAATCCTATTTAGAAATTTATATCGAAATGCGACAATATATCAATTTGTATGTTTTGCTTTCTATGCAAGTTGAACTCAATTTAAAAATAAATGATGCAAACAACGCGAAACATTTTTAGCTCCAATTTTTATATTAAAAATTGAAACAGATTTGCATATAAAAAAAAAAACTTACAGGAGTCTCAGAGCTCATTCCACTGGCGGCTAAATTAATCGTAGGCGACGTCATGCCTGGTATGCGGGTTTTCGAAGTGCGCCAGTGCTTGTCGTAGCGTATACCAAATAGGACAATAAAGTACTCCATCAGTGCGAGGAATACAAACAGCGTGCATGATATTAGCCACACCTGCAATAAAAGTAACATACCCATGAAGCTAAGTACTTGACTAACTCACTTGAGGGAGGACATAAAAAAGAGATCCATTAAAGACATAAATAAAAAAAAACTAACGTTTAAACATGCAGAAAAATGAAAAAACACAGCGACACTGTTTGGTCAAGATGTCCTTTGTGCACGCCATGAATTGGGGACGAGTGGTCAAAAGCTTATTGTTTGCATTTAATTAAATTAAGCACTTATCAAAAATAGTACTGCAAAAACTAAACTTAACCAAAACAAAAAAAAAAAAAAACACCACAACAAAAGATGACAACAAAAATAAAGGCGTCGGACAGTCAAGGACACTCCAGAGAACAGCAAGCAGCACGCTAGGGGGTGTGTTGTATGCGTATTTATGTTCTTAAAATAAACTCATTCATCCTTGACGCAATGAAAATTAAATTAAATTTGTCCACTCAAACGATTACTCACCTCAAGGCACTTTAATTCTAGAGCATCAGGCGAGTTATTGCGTACCGTGTCAAACATTGTTATAAGCGAAAGCAGTGTTGTTACAAGTAATACCATGCGTCCTGGTACTACCTCAGGAACGACCACAAAACTACCCCAAGACATTGAGACGAAGAGTGTCGATGGCAGATAGTTCTCGAGTAGGTAACTCTTGACCTCACGCGATAACGTGATTTCCAAGCGAGCGGAGGAGTGATCCGCTGTAGAGACAAAGATTCTTTTAAGATATTTTTTCTTACCACAAAATAATGCCAGACTTACCATCGCCATAATTTATAATGTGCATGTCTAATTCGGGATGAAAGGATACTACATATTTGGGCAGTCTAAAGAAACCGTCGCCAAAGTCGTTCGGGTATGTAATCGCGTTGCCTTGTTTCCAATGGAATTCCATTTCACTTTTTGAATATTTATCTGAATTTAGGTAAGTTTTTCTTTCTTAATACATTACTTTTGGAATGTATTCAAATTACAATCTTATACCATCAATTCACATAAATAAAAGAAATTATTTTATAAACAAAAATTTACATCTTATATGGCTCATTTGGGCTTACGATACTAATAGACTTTTAAACTCATCAATAAGTTATGTATGTACTTACAACTACTGAAATCTACAGGACATTTTTGTACATCTAACGGGTACAAAACGAAGTCCATATCACATTTTATTATAATTGTAGCACTGAAAGTACAAACAAAATCGTTTTTTAGTTTAAGAAGATTAGGTGGGATCATAACGCTAAAAATGAAAAACAATATTGGAATAGGCAAATACTATAGTCGCTTGAAAGAAAATTAAAAGAAATACCTTATTTAAAAAAAAAATGAACGCCAGTATCCAGTGGTGGGTCTGAGAGTTCCCAACAATCTTGTGGTCTGTTAGCTCTTTAGCTTAAATTATATTTTCAAATATTCTTGGGCTTAACCTGTTTCCGAACTCTGGTTAAACTAAACACACTAAGGAGATGGTTATTCAGCACTTCTATATTTTCGCTTAATAACGGGAGCTCATTAAAATTTAGACATAGCAAAGTGTCATCCATGCAATTTTTTATTGGGGAAGCTGAACCGTTTTGTTATGTTTGCATATATGTACATACATATAATACTTAACAAATTTTAAGTTCATCTTAAGGAACAAATTGTGGTTGCAGATATGGTTGAAACTGAATGTCAAAGAATATTTCAAAAAATTGCAGATTAGGGCAAATATTAAATTTAGTGAAAAATGTTAATATGAGGTTTGGGAAATTTTGTCGTGTTTTATGCGACATTTGTTTTGCCTCATTTGCGAACTACAAAAACGATGAAAACGACACAAATTTTGATGTCAGGCAGAGCAAACCATTATTGGTTTATTTCAACAAAATTAAAATATGTACATTATAAAAAAATGTGATGAAGATACAATTTGTTTTTGTATGTAAATATTTTAAAGCAATGAAAAATAAACTTACCCTATACTTAAAACAATTGTACTATTATTATAAAGTCGTAAACTAGATATATCCTCAAATAATTTGATTATTTTCATTTCTCGCAGTTGTCTTATATACAAGTCTGGTACCTGTAAATAAATTATATATTAGTAATGTATATTGGTAGCACAATTTAATTTTGTATTGGAATGTTTCATTGTTGGAAAAGAATAATGGATAGGAAGTGTGCAATATAATTTTCATGCTTATGCATAACGTTTAAGGATAGCAATGAGTTAATTAGTAATTAAAACAACAAACAACCAAAATATTGATGTTATATTAAAATAATATTTTTTTTCCAAATAATGTTAAACAAAATTTAAATTTCTTTTGCAAAAGGATAAATGTATTATATTTGGCTTTGTTGATTGGATATTGACAAGAAGCAAGTTCGTGACGCGAAATTTAATTTGATGTTGAGCTTGAAAACAAATTAATTTTGATCCCGGTCTCGAATCATTCGATCACTGAGACCTATAAAATGTTGATGCTGTTGCATTTGTATTATCGCAATTTATTGAAATTACATTAGAGCCTTAATTCGAACTTAGGTAGTCGTGCTCCAATTTTGTCCAGCTGGCTTGAGCTTCTAATTCGTCAAAGCTTCGTTCATGCTTTCATGCGAAGAATCTTCATATCAGTTACTGCCGAATTTCTCTCATACTTTTTGTACATTATTTAGGGAACATTTTTCGGTCGCAGAAGAAGCAGATTATTCCTGAAACTTCATTCACTGCTTTGGTGTTGATTACAGATCCCGTATATTTCAGTTTTTTTACACTACTTAACTATACCACTGCTACTTATGTATGTATGTAAAGGGTGATTTTTTAGCTGGTTTGGTTTTGGCAACACTGGTTTTGACAGCTGACATGTGTTTAGTACCTTGTGTCACTGTCAAACAGCTTCAGTTTGGTTTGCAATTTAACCATGGATCGTCTTACAAATGAACAACGCTTGCAAATTATTGAATTTTACTATCAAAATTCGTGCTCGGTTCGAAATGTTCATCGCGCGCTGCTTCCATTTTATGATCGGCATTCTCGACCTTCTGAGCAGTCTATTCGGAAGATTGTAACCAAATTTCGCACCAAATTTACTTTGTTGGACATTAAACCACCAACACGTTTACGTACTGTGCGTATTGAAGAAAATATTGCGGCCGTATCAGCTAGTGTGACAGAATACCGCGAAATGTCGATTTGGCGCCGTTCCCAGCAGTTAGGCCTTTGTTACTGCACTACGTGGAAAATGTTGGGCGTAAAGCCTTTTAAGATACAGCTGGTGCAAGAACTAAAGCCAGCCGACCTACCACAACGCCGAATTTTTGGTGAATGGGCTCTTGGAAAGCTGGCCGAGGATCCGCTTTTTTATCGAAAAATTGTGTTCAGCGATGAGGCTCATTTTTGGTTGAATGGGTACGTAAATAAGCAAAATTGCCGCATTTGGAGTGAAGATCAGCCAGAAGCATTGCAACAGCTACCAATGCATCCCGAAAAAGCCACTGTTTGGTGCGGTTTATGGGCCGGCGGCATTATTGGGCCATATTTCTTCAAAGATGATGCGAATCGCAGCGTTACTGTCAATGGTGAACGCTACCGAGCGATGATAACAAACTTTTTTTTGCCCGAAATGGAAGTTCTTGACTTGCATGATATGTGGTTTCAACAAGACGGTGCCACATGCCACACAGCACGCGAAACAATGGCGCAATTGCGAGGCGAGTTTGGTGAACAGTTAATTTCACGTTTCGGGCCGGTCAATTGGCCGCCTAGATCGTGGGATTTGACACCATTAGATTATTTTTTGTGGGGGTATGCCAAGGCTAATGTGTATAGGGACAAGCCCGCTTCGATTGACGCACTGGAAGCCAACATCCATGCATTCATTCGTGAGATACCGGCCGATATGTGTGAAAGAGTATGCCAAAATTGGACTCAGCGGATGGGCTACCTGAGACGCAGCCGCGGTCAACATTTGCATGAAATTATCTTTAAACATTAAATTGCAAGGTTCAAACTATCGATTCAAATAAATATTTCATTCATTTTTTCGAATTTTTTGTGTTTTTTTTTTAAAAAAAGTTCTAAACCTCTTAAAAAATCACCCTTTAGTATTGATCCATCATCCACCAGGATATGGCCTTGGGCTTATGAACTTTTACAAACAAATTTTCTGATTTAAGATGGTTCCGCTCTTGTTCATTTTTTTTCATCGCAGCTCGTGTGTAGCGTGTGTATCAACAAGCGAAAAATTATTTCTTACATGTCACGGTGAAGGCTCTTCATATACTTAGCTTGAATTTGCCCGCATTTCTTTTTGGCGCAACGTATTTAAATTTTTTCCAATAATAAAGTGGAATTTACGGGTGGGATCGGCTTAAATCGTAAGTGATAGAGCCTGCGCAACCGTGATTTGGACTTTGTTTTGGTGTTGGCTTACACAGAGTAAGTCACATTTGACTATCACAAAAGTTTCACATCGATATCCTAAGCAGTTTGTACGTAGCCTTAATAAAATGGACATACGTTTTTATGAAAATTATGTTACATTATCCCTGAAAATATCCTTAAACACGTTCTATTGCTAATAACTACAAAAATTTTATTTTTTTAATTTCTTTATCAGTACTCGTCTATAGAGTCAGAGCAATACACTTTCGAAGTTTCATGATACGATTGGTGACTTCTGCTTCCGTAACTATAGATACTAGTACCTAACTTACCCATATTTTTTGCCGCTCTTCCATCTGTAGCTCTGTAAAGTTTTTGACCCGTGAAACGTTTAAATTTGTTTCACGCGGTCGTATCCGTTGGTCTGTCCATATAACTTGAAGGAAAACATCGAATGAGATTTCCTGAAATATTTCATGGAACTA
Organism: Ferdinandea cuprea; assembly: GCA_963576555.1. Classification (NCBI taxonomy): domain Eukaryota; kingdom Metazoa; phylum Arthropoda; class Insecta; order Diptera; family Syrphidae; genus Ferdinandea; species Ferdinandea cuprea. Next base: position 38,098,015 of record OY754961.1, read on the forward strand.
ATCAATCGACTTAAGAAAACATTTTTATGAAAGCCAATTGGCGAAATCTTTACTTCTTTATTTTCCTCCACAGCTGAAATACGATTGATGAATAGGCCCACATCGACATATGTTGTTTGATCTGTAAAGGAAAACCAGGCACACTACATCCTTTAACATTATATCCTTCTATTTGTGTACAGCGTTTAAGATAATTGATAAAAGAAATAAAAAATATAATAAAAAACAAAGCCCACCTATCCAACGAAGCAGATGATGAATTTCATAGTTGACTCAATCCTACACAATCAAAGAGAAAAGGTGTGCCATTTATATGAAGAAGCGCATTTTAATCGGAAGTAAAGGAGCTCGAGAATATGTGGGATATCTACCCACAGACACTGTATTTTCGTACGCCATGAGATTGCAGCTAACTGCGTGTCTCTGGTTCGAAATCGAAATCGGAAGGGAGGAGTAAGCACGTCACTAATTTCAGTTTTATTTCATATTTAAATTCAAGAAAGAACAGAATTTCGATGCATGTAATTATATTTCTTAACTGTATTCCTAAATTTGTTCGTCCTCTTGCTTATTAGTATGCTGTACACCGTGGGTGGTGAAGTGGATGAAGAATGTTAAGATGCGTGGGAAATCGGCTACGATTGATTTTAGACCGATAAACGATAGCCTGGCGGTAATCCGCATTCAAGGCACGTTTTACGACATCAGCCTAAGGTTGCGCGCACAGTAAAGCGAGAAAGCGATGCGATGCGGGAAGCGTAATGTCTTCTTATATAGACGCTTTTTCGTTTTACTTTGAGCACATGCATAAGAAAATATGTAAATAATCTTATCGCTTCTCGCATCGCTTTCTCGCTTTACTGGGAGCGCAACCTAACATGTGCTCACGCCCCCACTGATAGAGCTAAGGACCCAATCAGGAAGAAGTTTTATGTACCTCCTGGACGATGTCAAGGTCCCTTATACTTACAGTAGCACGCAACACAATGATAAGCGGTTATGAAGATTACGAATACACAAAGTAACCTGGCTCTCTCTAGATGGTCGAACAGCCTACAAAACTAACCACTTGTTAACCGGTGCGAGGCACGAATCTTAGATTTTAAACATGAATTCATGTTTCAAGAGTTAAACGTCGACTCTGACCACTTTTTTGAAGTCTCTAAGTTCAGAGCTCCACTGTCAAACGAAAAGAACCTGCGAACGATTTTATTAGCCAAAGTCTACAGACACCGCCTGACCAAGAAACTTTCCGCTGTTTATTCACCATCCACGAATGCGAACACCATATAGTTACCAGCGCTGTAATTTCATCCAGGAGGTAGCCGGGATAGCGGTAGTATGCCAACCATTTCCAGAGTAAAGCTAGAATTGTGCGGAAAGAGTATCGAGCTTGGGGAAGAATATTTTGGGCGGAAATAAGAAGGCATACTCAGTATTCCGTCTTAGGGAAATTGAAGAGTTTTGCGTTCGAAACAATATTTTTTTTTTATAATTTACTCGCATTAAAGGGATTTGGGATACCCTTATTATGAGTAAACAAAGTTCGACCATTGAGGAAATTTAGGGATAAGAGGAAAGGATGCCGTTTTCTCAAAAACGGCTTTAAGGATTTTAATCTGTTTTTGTATTTTGGGCAATTATGTTAAAAGTGTCCAATATATAAGATTACATCAAAATCTTTTCAGCCAATTGGATAGAATAGGACTTAACGTTGGTTCTCTGTTATAGTCAAACAGTGTCCACATTATTTTAGAATGGTTCTATTTAAACCAACTTAATTAAAATAGCTCGTGGCAATAAACCTTTTTTTAGCCGACGCGAAATACATACTCCCCAAACGTTTTATTAGAATTACTAAGCAAGCAAGCAATTTTATTCTTAAACGTTATTGCCATAACATATATGACAGTTAAGCAGGCCCATTATCCACGCTATCAAAGTTGAAAGAAGACCGCACCTTACAATTTGCAGTTTATTAGCTCATATCCTGAAATAGGATCTCTTATCGGCTGCGGGGAGGACGAGTTTATACATATATCTAAATATATAGGTCAAACCCACTTTTAATTGCATTACTGGCACGGGTCTTGGCAACGATTTTCAATAATTCAACTGATTTTCTCAAGTGAAAGTAAAGTAGGTTGGCAGTGCGTATCTTAACTATTTGTCACAGTAAGGGTACTAATGGATTGCCCCAAATTTTCTGCAATGGATTTGAAAAGTCTTGCCTTTATAAACTAATCTCCTTCTCATCGAGGAACATGTGCCTCATACATCAAAAGCAAATCATTTAGAAATCATGTACGAAACTATTTAGAGGTACATAATGGCAACGTTTCGTTAAATTAAGGCCAGACAAATGGACTTGACTTAGATATCCATTTTCGTTCGCCCGCACCTTGTCCTTTCGCTAATATTTGAGAGTGTTGCAGCCGCAAACAAAATGATTTTACTTGATTTCATATCATGATATCGTTTTCATTTATGTGCCGATTTGTGGTAGTATATAAAATGTTGGTCACTTCCCGCAGTGATTTGCAATCGTTTGAGTTTTTCGTTGCGATTATGATTTGTTCTCGTTTATATGGATTATGTTTGGATTATTATAAGTTTAGAATCGATAATTTATACATTTATTAATTGAGTTATAATTAAAAGTTGAAAGGCCAATGCATATTTAAAAAAAAAACTTACTTGGTCTTTGGTTCTTGTCATATCCGTTTTCCAGCCGATAATCTGAAGAAGAGCTAGAATTCACAATCTGGGACATCGTAATCATTTCAATATTTTTGAGCAGCAAGAAAATCAGTAAGCTGCAAGTAAATTGTTATAATATGTGTTAGTTTTTATATTTTAAAAATACTTTAATTAAAATAAATTATTTTATAGGAACTGACACTCTCGTATATCAATTGAATTGTACTTTCTAATCTAGCTAGTTAGAGGTAGAACGCCGAAGATATATCACTGTAACAGTACCTTTTAATTAGTACTGCGATTTTAAGGGGTTACATGGGTTTATTCGGGGGAAAAAGGTATATTTTCAAAATTTTTTCTTTAATATAAAAAATAAAATATTTTATTTAATCTTTTTACTGTCTTAAAGATATACATTTGAAAAAGAATTTCTAAAATTTGAAAAGGAAAATATTCAAAACACCGCCATTGTGACGTCATTTCCGGTGACCCCTCTGAAAAAGGTGCGTCCGCGTTGAAAGTAGAACTCGTGACAGGATCATATGAAGTGAAAAAAAATCGTGTTTTGGTTAAGACCATAAACTAGAATTTGGACGAAGGAAAAAAAAGTGAAAATTGTATTTTTGACAGACCTTTTTACAAAAAAATTTAAATTTTGGTAAAATTTGCTCAACAGTTTCGAGAAAAACCAAGGCTGTAGCTCTGAAACTTTTATTCGGAATGACTTGAAAATTTGGGATAATATTTTCTAGATGTTGTAGAAATTAATAAGACAATAAGAAAAAAAATCAATTTTTTGAGGCTGTGAAACCCATGTAACCCCTTAACACAATTGAGCATATGTTCACGCTAAAAGAAATAAATAGACTAGAGTGTTCGATAGTAAATATTATATTGCAATTAAAGTATGTTACGGCTTTCTTTAATTTTGTAGAATTGAGATAAGCAGTGGCGTTCAGCTCACTTTTCCGTTTTGTATATTTCGTATACATTGTGGTAAATCGTATGGACTTGGTGGTTGAGTTCGTTGGAACACTAACCGAAGTGTCGATGGTTCAAATCCCGGCCCGTACAACCTTAAAGTTTTAAGTCGCTGCTCCACCTCTTGGGGGGTAGAAGTAATATTAAAACATTTATGTATGGAAATCAATTTTGGATGACTCGGTCACACATTTCTACTTAACGATTTAAGGTAGGCCCATAAATCAGTAGAGCTTTTAAATCAGACTTAATAGATGGCCAATCGACAGGACCATTTCTCGATGCAACACATTTATTGAGTTATAAATAAGTTGATTATTACACCTGCTGTGTGGCTTGTGGCATTAAAATCTAGTCCATGCAATTGACCAAAGAAATAACATTGCAGCATATCTCTGTAGCGATATCCATTGACTATAACGTGAAGGTAACGTGACAACGAAAAACGGCCCAATGACACCATCGACCGGCATGATGACTATTATGACAGGTATTTTTTGTGATTGAACTGGTGTTTCTTCAAGCACATGATGATTTTCTCCTGACCAATATCACATATTCTGTTTGTTGACGAAGCCGTTTAGCCAATTAGTTCTTCGTAGTTGGTGTAGGTGTTTGAACCTGTCAACTCAGACAAACAATCATTTGTACCTGGTTTAGATTCTTAACAGTAATTTAAATCCTGACCAATATCACATATTCTGTTTGTTGACGAAGCCGTTTAGCCAATTAGTTCTTCGTAGTTGGTGTAGGTGTTTGAACCTGTCAACTCAGACAAACAATCATTTGTACCTGGTTTAGATTATTAACAGTAATTTAAATCAAAACCACGCACAAATTCAATGAAAATATATACGGGCGGAATATAAAATTTAATATTTAAACCTTACTAGATCATTCGTTATCCACTTTCTTAGCAGAGATGCGTGAAGCAAAAACCAAATACCAGATACAGAACCAAAACTGCCTAGATTGGTGCAGGGTTTTATTTCTTCGAATTCCTGGCTATTTTGTTCAATCAGTCTTTCTGACTACAGGTACATTTTCTAAACTAAGGTCCTTGCAGTGGCAGAAGCTAATATAATCTTTTACTTACTGATGCAAGCCCAGCAGCAATGAAAGAATCTCCGCAAAAGACTTTAGGGCTCTAAGAGACGAAACACATCTGGAAAGCATCATACGAAACTTTTTCGTTAAATGATGTGAATTTTTAAATCATCTCAAAAAGAAAGCTAACATTTGATCATGTGATCAAAATTTTGATTTTCTCAAAAACGGCACCTACGATTCTAATGTTATTTCGCATAATTCTTCAAAATATAAAAATTTACCAAAATCGGTAGAGCCAGTTTTGGGAAAACGAATTTAGTTTAATTTTAAAGAAGTTGTTAGATGAAAAAAAAAATTATTTCAAAAATTGAGGTACGCCGATTTGTTCAACTTAAGATCATAAGAAAATAGTAAAATTTTTCGGCATTTCATTTTTTTTAGGGATATTGGCGGTTTTATAAATTAATGTTATTCGAATTTTTTGCCAAAAACTGAGTATGCAGTATTTTCCCTAGTATCCTTGCTACAAAAAAAGACCAAAATTCTTGCAACCATTTTCTAGAAAAATAGTGATATAGTGGTTTTCGCAAAAAAAATTATATTTCAGGTACCGTTATCTCAAACGATAAGGCAAAAAAAACGCCGCGAAATGTATTCTCAAAAACCTTATATACGAACTTGGAAGCAAATCAGTCGAACCGTTTCGCCATACGGCGCCCGGACAGAAAGATAGACAGCAAAATGTTTGCGATAAATTCATACAATTGTTTAATTAAACTATGTATGTAGCTATACATCGGTGTTATAATCTATTATCAAGTGAATGTGCGGTATTTTCATTAAATTGTCCATGATTTAATATGCCAAATATTGAAGATTAAGTCGGTAACACCCTGTATATCTTTACACCATTTTTCTTCAGTTGCAAACATCATTTAGGTTGAAAATAAAATACCACCACTCATGCACGTAAGCAATGATATGTGAGCACTTGCCTACTTATTTATATTTTATCCAACGGAAAAATTGAACATATTTTTGTAACATTTTTATTCTTAAACGTTTAAGCAAGATAGAAGAAAAAGTAAAATATTCTAATTTCTATTCTAATGGTGGTTAAGCATTCCAGAATGGGAAAAAGACTTGTTGAATAAAATTAAATGTTGGAGATTTTATTAAATAAACAGCATGACTTTGAGTTTATCCATCGGTTAGATTATAAAAGGAAAACTAAATTATAATTATTGGTAAGCACGCAAATACAACCAGAAGTTTCTTACAAAGTCTTACAAGCAAACATGTTATACTGTCATAATGGCAGCACGTTAGCTTAGCACCTAATTATTCTATATGTAGACCTTGGCCTAAATCCATTTTTTTAGATTTCTATGCAAAATACGGGAAAATATTATGCTGTAGAATCATTAGATTTTGTGTTCGAAAATAGCACCCCCCAAATACGTACAAGGAAAAGTTTTGCCCCAAATTTCCATATCACTTGTGAATATGACAGACTTCATTCTAATCCATTGGTATAGGTCATGCTATAAATTCATCAACTTGTTAACAAAACAAAATTTCTTGCTACCATGGTAAAACTTAATTGAACTTCGCAATAGAAAAATTTCCTTTACAATCAAGTAAAAGTAACCTAACAACAGTTTCGCGTTTTTACGCCTGAATATTTCTTTTTGTATTTAAAAAAAACTTTTGAAATAAGTGTTTGACGTTTTTCGAGGAAGAAACAGCTTATAATAATAATAAAAAACAAACTGTTGCCACTTTAATAGCGGCAATGTTAAGAATGCATGCTTATCGAATTGGGTCATCGGTATAATGCAAATTTTTTTGGCTAGAAATCACGACACATTGTTTAAGCGTGCTTGCTTATATGGACCGAAATCATGTTTGATTATTGTGAAGAAGTTAATAATATTTTTAATAAGATTCCTAGAAGCGTTGCATGTACGATTGTTTTATGTTCAATGAAAATTTAAATCAAAGCCAACGCTTATAAAAAAAACCAACTGCTTGATGCCTTCAAGGGCAAAATGGAGGCTCTTTCAAATAGTGATAGAAATTGTGGCGGTGGCATCGCGGTTTGTCAGAACGCTTGGTCTGGATAACTGGAAGCAACCTACTCGGGACGATAGGTCAGAATTATTATTATGATCAGAATTATGGAGATCAAAGCCCTTCCATTTCAGTACATGCTGTAGGTCCAACTGTAGGGTTCGCTGGTTTGTCCTTAAAAATATCTGTATTTTCCGTGTTATTACCTCATTTTCAACTGCGGCCGATCAAATGCCGGAGATGGGGTACCCAATCTTTCGCGCTTGTGTAGAAGCGTTGATATACATTGCCCTTTGGATGGGGTTCGTAAGGTACTGCTCCAATTTTTTATAAAGATAGCTTGTTTGACGTGAAGGCTTTCTTGGATGTTGGAACTTTTAATGAAGCTTTGTTTCTCCTGCCATCATGGAAAGCGAACAAACACTGCTAACCATATGTGAGCGCCGGAAAGACGACAGCGGTGCAGAGTCTTCCGCCCTGAGCTTTTCTAATACTTTATCCACGCTACACAAGTACGATGATTAATGATACTTGAACTTTTAACACTTGGACATCACGTTTCCATTACAATAAATCGAAAAAGGTCAGCGAATGGGCAGAATGGACAGATTATCGGTCTATTATAACCATTCCCCCCCAAACATCAAGTGCTCGTTCTAGGGAACTTTGATCTTTGCTTATGATGCCTCCATCGCCAGTAAACAATAAATGATGTACTTTAAAAATGTGGTTCTTAGGATTGGAATATCAGCTTCATATGCCCCTATGGCCCATGTACAAGAAAGGCGATCATATGCCTCAAAAGACCTATCGAGGCATATCCCTTAGATATGTTGAAAAAGTTTTCCTATCTATCGGTTATCATCAACCTAGGAAATCGTGTATTTCTTCAAGTAGATAATATAGGACGGTAATAGTAATAGACTTGTGTAGGCTTTCATGGTGCAGATTAACCCTTATTAGGAACTCATCACTTTATTAATGCTACCCAAAACAGACGAACGAATGCTCACGAAATCTCACTTCTTGTACTGAAATGTTGGTTACCTTTTCATATTACGGAATGGCTCCTCTAAAGTTGCCATTATCTGTGTAGAATTTTGTCGTAATGGAATATAAGTTAGCTTCGAGCACTCTTAATGAACTTCCGTTTTTTTTTAAATTATTAACATTATATTATAATTATATATTATTATTAAAATTATTAATTGGGTGCAATTAAACCTGTGCAGTAAGACAGTAAAAAAATGTTGACTATTATTAATTATATAACACAATAACAACATCATTCTTTTATTTAAGAAAACAAAGGAAAACCACATTTTACGTGGTCTATATTCATATACAAAATATGATAAATATGTGTACGCTTGTGCGAAAAGACAATTTCGAATAACACTTTTTGGATATTTTAAGGACCTACTATTAGTTACGTAAAAATATATTACGCAATCATTTTTTATCAGTTAACTGAAATTTTAGAATAACCAACAACAAAATCCATCCTCCCTTCCTTATGAAACACGCTCAGCCTTCAGATTAATTGCACAATTAGTGTGTATATTTTGGTGCCTTATGTCAAACTTAATGGGTATAAGTGTGTCCTCACTAATACTGAATTTTATTTTTTTCAAAATAAGCGCCATACCAATCTTTGTTTGCATTCTGCCAAATCGAAGCCCGATACAGTTTCGTGGACCTTCACCGAATGGCAACCATGCCGCGGAGTCTCGTTTCTGTTTTTCCTCCTGCGTAAATCGTTCAGGATCGAATTTAGTTGGATTGGGATATATTTCCGGATCAAAATGAATAGAATGTACTGGAATTATAATTGAGGTCCCTTGTTCGATTTTATACCTTGGATCGCCAGTATCGTAGTCTTTATTTGCAATTCTTTGAAGAATCGTTATGATGGGGTACATCCTTAGGGTTTCTACAAAATTTAATTTAAATTTTTTTTACAAAGTACTAAATTAACGGAAATATTTACCATCTATAATTTGATTCATGTATGTCATTTCATTTAAAATCTCGTAAGACAGTTCTTCACTGTTGTTCTTGGCAAATGCCTCATTAATTTCATGCCTCAGTTTATCTTGAATTTCTGGTTGTCGTGCCAACTCATAGAAGACAAATGACAATGTTAAAGAAGATGTTTCAAAACCGGCCAAATAAAAGAGAAATGCCTGCGCATAAACTTCCTCAATGGTCAAACCCGTCGAAACTTCTCCATTCCTAGTTGTTACTGGCTCCATATTCTTCAAATCGATCAGAATGTCCATGAAGTCATTTCGTTTGATTTGATGCTCTGTACGGTACGCTATCGTGTGATTGACTGCTCCGATGAAAAATTCAGATATATCATTGGGGGTGATTCTTAAGCCAAGTTTGAGGGCCATCTTTGGCCAACTTTTTAAGAATAAAATAATCAATGGATGGTGTCTTTGCTTCTCGAAAACTTTACGACCATACTTTCGGAACTCCGCTTTAGGGTCCACAAGGCTGTTGCAATCAATGCCAAACGCACATGACCCGATGACATCAGTGGTGTACTTTGCATTTAATTCCTTAACATCAATAATTGCCTCATCATTGTCGCCAATCGCGGCGTCAAAAGCCTTCGAAAATTGATGTCCAATTTCCATCACTCTGGGGAACATGGACTTAATCTTCGTCACCGAAAAAGTGGGTGAGAGCTTGTTTCTTAGATTGCGCCATTTGTTACCTTCTATAGCGAAGAGATGGGCACTAAGTGGATCTTTCTTTTCATTGTGAAAAACACCACGATCAGCAAAGTTATTGAAATCTTTCACCATGATCTTTTTAGCTAATTCGAGATCTAAGACTAAAACAGCTGGATTGAAGAAATAGTAAATCCCACAGAATGCTCCACTCCCCTTGTACTTAATGTAGATATCCTGGATAGCATCCGTAAAATGGCGGGTTTTACTGACACCTTTCATGTTGCCAAAGAAAAAGGTTGGCTTCTCGTGCGGGATGCCCCGTTTTTTCCAATAGGAATTCCGATCGTTTAGAAAATAGAAAAGGACTGTTGTAATCGCAATGACCACGCCTAGTAGGGCTATTGTTAGTACCATATTTGTTGGCTATATAGTTGAAGCCCGCTGCGATACTGAACTTATTTCGGTTCAAACATTGTTTATATACACACATTTACAATAAATTCACTTTTTTGCGATAATCGTAGCTGGTTGCTAAAATTGACGAGCCATTGCCCTTTTTCATAGAGATGAAGCAAACATGTGTCTTTATGAAAAGCAATTATTGATAAGAGCAGGGAGTTCCATTACCATAAAGACGCAAAATAACATTGTATGATATTTGCTCAATAGTCAAGATGGAAGGCGTTTAATCGTCTGAAGATGCTTCAGAAGGAAGGGCAAAGAGTACTGGAAACAAATTGTTGTCTACATAGAGTGTCTGCTGGTTGATTGTGCGATTAAATTGAACAGTGACAAGCTGTTCATATGCAAGTTAATAGTGTTAGTAAAAATACTATGAGAAGCTCTAAAGTTACCCAAGTTAACTTTCGAGCTTTTATTGGGGGTAGTTTGCTATTTAATTTTTCAATTTTTTAATTAATACAGTTTTGTTTTCTTAAAGAAATACTAATGAATGTTCGTGTGGCGCCATAAGAGTTTGTTGTTAATAAATACATCCGCTTAAGAACTCTACAAGTTCTCGGTAATAAACCAAATAAACTGTCACTTTCTTTTTATGACCAGACAAAGACCTTTGGTAATAAAATACAATGTTTAAAATGTGCGCCCAATCGCGTTCCTTCCGCTGTTATCCTAACGTTTCAAAGGTAAATATTTACCTAACCTAACCTATTCCTATGAAAGTTCGCCAACCCAGATTCTGATTGGTCCTTCGAATGACCGCACGTAAAGGGAAACTTTAGCGCCAAGCCAAGGAAAAATACCTTCGGTCACGGACATGCTTACCACAAACATAAGAGGCGAAAGCACCTACATGATGTGTCGTGTGTAAAGGCCTCACCTAGCCCGTTGAAACCAATTCATATGCTCATTTCTTAAAGGGCCATGGCGCGGTTTTGTATCATTCAAGCAATTCTTGCACATGGCCATTGTTGACATGCTCCCTTACAAGATAATTACGCCTCGTTGGCAAGCATAACACTGAAATGACATGTAAGATTAAAGTGAAATCTGTAAGCAATATTTAATTACAGTGTCCTTGGAAACTGCCTAATGATCCTGTAATACAGATGTAATAAATTTTAAATTATGGACTTGCACTACACTATGTAAAAACGCAGAATATACTCAGTCATCGCACGTTAGTTGGTAACTAGGTTAACTAGTGATGCTTTGCATAATAATAAATAGTAATAAATAAAATAGTTTTACTTCATTGATCAGCTTGGATAAGAAAAAGTAGGGGGGTTATGAACCGTCTTATTGGTCACAAGAACTATCACTGGTCACTAAGCCTCTAGTGAGGGTTATTTAAATTTAGTTTACATATTTAAACTAGTTAAGTAAAATTTACTTAACTCACTAAATTCGTACCCAGTATAATTTGTTGTGCAGAAACGCAAATAAAACTAACTTCTTTAGTACGAATTGTTTTTGGCATGCAATGGTTGTAAATTATCACAATACTCGAGGAAATTGAGTTGTTATGAATATTGGTATAGTTCTTTGGTTTTATTGTGTCGTTAGCATTCAATGTTTCGCAATGAATTTGTGAAATAATAATTCACGCGAGAAAACTGCATTACATTCCTATATTTTCTTTCCATGTTGACACACGACACGAATATCAAATCTCGAAAAGATAATGAATCAATATGATATTGAGTGTTTGTGGTTAATTTTTTAGCAATTTATACTAATTTAAACAAATTCTTTACAATGTCAAACACTTTGTTTTTGTGGATTGTGAGTCTCCAATAGTTATTTATTCCAACCAAGTAACGACCTTTTAAAGTCATAGTTAACTGAACTGATAGATACGGTTTTGACATAAACGTTCTTTTTCGATCACGAAAGAGGCAATCTCAAACTCCCATAGGATGTTCTCTCAAAAATCGAATACATTCAAAATGTTTTGTGTTCGAGCAAATCTAAAATTTTAGAGCAACTCGTTAATTTTTAATGAAAAAAGTTTAAACAATAACTAAACGTGTAATAATAATAACTAAAGCTAAGATTAGATTGCATGCCAATTGTGCATATGAATGACCACAGGTAAATGACCAGACTAGCTGTCAAATGACAGAAAGGTTAGCATTGTTAGGTTGTATATATATTAGACTACGTGACAAAAATGACAGAATAGGTCATTTGGTCATTGAAGGTATTTGCTATTTATTTTATGAAGTAAATTAAGGTAGCACAGTAAATATAATTGGGCCCAAAGTCAAAGTAGAATAAATAATAATCGCGAATAAGAAAACAAGAGGCATTTTTTGATTTCGAGAGGGCGATATATTTTTGTACCCACAATGATTGAATACAAAGGCATTACGTCATGTATTTGCCATTTCCTTATATGCGTCGTAAACAACTTAAATATCTTTAAAATATTACCTACTATTCTGAAAGTACTATTATAACTTGTAGCTTAATTAAATTTATATTCCATATTATCATCTTCCCAAACTAGACAACCTTCTAATATTCCGATTATTCGTTTTACGATAATTACGATGCATGTTTTTGTAAAAAATTTTTCAGTGAGGCTACAGCTAACGTATTACAACAACAAAAAAAATAAATAAATTCATGGCCAAAGAGAAAAACTGTTTCAGATATCCATAAAGTCAGCTTAAGTGCTCAATTTCGAATTCTCTAAATATGTTTTTACATTTAGGTAAGTACATTTGCATTGACATCTGGCTGCGTTTCCACATATGCTTTGACATTTTACAATACAAACAACAAAAAAATCTTATAAAAAATGAGATTAAAGTTAACTCGTCAAACAGTTAAGAAACGGAAGTCAGCATCAATTTTATCTTCTTATTAACATTTTACACCTAACTGAAACTTAAGGGTAACTAATCGTTAACTCGTATGTATTAATAAATTTTACACTTGGTTTTTTTAGTAAATAGGGGTATTTTCGCAAACAACAATATAATTTACAGCCAGCGGATTTGTCTGTATCATAATAAATACATATTTTGAAAACTCTTAAAAGTATGCATTACATACATAATTACAAAATACAAAATTAAAATATTCAATCCATATCGAATACCTACTTATCTTCTGTCCAAAATATTATTCTTTTATCAGTTTTAGTGCGAGTGTGATGGAAGTTGTGCTTGTGGCTACCCCCTAGCAAGTTAATCGATTTGTCATTTCATGTGACGTTTGACAATTGTCAGTGTCATTAGTGAGTAATTCTTTCAGCGATGGTTATTTAATAGTGCAAATATAATTGAAGTTTTATTAATAAAAGCAACAATGTCAGATGTTGAGGATCCTGTTGAATTAATGCTTAGAAAAACGGGTTGCATTGAATTTCATTACAAAGTTCAAGTAAGTTTACTGTCATTGAGATTTAACTAACATAAACAAAAATTAACCTAACTCGCTTTCGCTTTCAACAGGAGTGCATTGCTGAAACCGGTGACTGGCGAAGCTGTCAGCATAAAGTGAAAGAATTCCGGGAGTGTATGCTTAAATACACTAAAAATCAAAGTGAAAAATACAAATAAAATATTAAATGAAAATGCTGTCTCGAATCTTCCGTTTATTCTCCAACGTTTCTGGAAACCAAACCAAGTTGGCACTTGTGGTCAGAGGAGATCTGAAGATGTCTAAGGGTAAAACAGCTGCCCAGTGCTCACATGCTTCAATTTTATGCTACCAACGGTCGCAGCAAGTTAACGAAAATGTTTTGCAGTCCTGGTGCGTATGGGGTCAACCTAAAATTGTTTTAAAAGCTGATGGCATCGACGAGATTTTGCGTATTCGTGATGAAGCTAATAATCAAAATATTGTGGCGGAAATTGTTAAAGATGCCGGAAGAACCCAATTAGAACCAGGAACAACTACGGTCTTAGGTATTGGACCAGATAAAGCTGAGAAGATTGATCTTTTGGTACGGCATTTAAAATTGTTATAATGAATAGTTTTGTTAGGTTTTTTTTTATGACATAATATGAAAATACTTTTTAATAACTGCATTTGGTATTATTTATTTGTGCGGGCAAATTTGCTCAGGTAACAGCGCTGTCCAGAAAGATTTTGTCTACAGGGAGAATATAATGGATAGAATATGTTTATCAGTGCTTTTCAACTTACCCATTTTTTCTTTGAAAAAAGTAAAAAAAAAAAATATTAATTATATAAAAAGTTATAGGTATATATTGACCCACGTTTCACAAGAAGTCCTTTGCGGTGACCATCATAACTTTTCAACGGTTCACCTGAATTCATTGTAATACAAAAAATTAGTATTTTAATAGTTAATCTAGTGAATGATCGAAATCGAAGCTTATTTTGAAAATAAATAAAATGGCGACCGCAGACAATTTATATTCAAATTTTCAGAAAAAAGTCAACAGCACATTGTTACTAAACAAATGCAGTTTTGAAAAACAAGAAAATCCTTCGATCACGCACTACTTTTACATTTTGTAAAAAGCTTCAAAAATTTCATTCAAATCCGACGAGCGGTTTCTTTGATCTTCAAAAGTATACGTATGTATGAATAATTTTGTATGTTTAATAAACCTGAGCTTTACAGAATAGATCAGCTTTACCGACTAGACTTCGTTCTCCTTGATAAAATCATTTTCCCAAAGTATTCCCTTACTTTCGATTCTATGTAGTAGGCTTGGTAAGTTTGATATGTATCACATGTCCTACACATATTTGCGGTAAAAGTGAAAGAAAGGATTCAACTTTCAGCTGATTTTTTTGATTACTGTATGATATGGAATTTCTGTGGTTTGTTTGGTAAATAGTATTCCAAAATATGAATTTAAACGAGTGTGCACTGACTAACTGACTCGACAAAAGCAAAGCTCAAACCGCTTATCGTGCAGCCAAACCTGGCCTGCCTACTTCAAGTTCGTTCGACCTGTAATTGGTAAGTACCTGTAACAAGGTTTTTGTCCAGATCATACAACATTTACGTTGAAATCCCAAAGCTAGAAAAAATTTCAACAAACAGATAAAAACTGTCGTTTTTTTTTAAAAAAAATTTGTTTGTATTCCAAATTGTTTTGTCATCAAATCCTGGGGACGAATTAAGACGAGTGACTAACTTTTATACGTTAGTTAACTACATCAAGTTTTATACCAATAAAAATGTCATTCGTGTTTTTATGTGAGTTGAGAGTTTTGAAATTATTTTGTTATTTTTTTCGTCGTCTTATTCTTCTGGAGAAGAGTTTGGAAAAATATTATTCGCCAGACCGGGGTGCATAGCCATAAAATCGGCCGCAATACTTTACTGAATGTTTAAATTTTTCTATTTTTTATTTTTATATTTTTGAGAAGCACTTTACAAAAAATACTAAAACACACTTTTTCTGCCATTTTATTGCCGTCATACATCATCATCATAATTGTCGATTAAAAAAGTATACGATCACTGACGAGGAAATTTCAAACTATCAAAAAAGGAAATACAACTATCGATATGATAATAAGTAATTATACTTTACTTTCAATAAAGTTTGAAATAAATACAATACAATATGAACGAAACAACTCACCTAACAATTGCAACTGATCTCATGCTATCCGTTTTATTTAATTTTTGTCCGTTAATATTTGTTGTGATGGCAAAAAGAAGGCATCGAAATAATATATAATATTCTCGGAAACACCAATGTTAAGCCTTTGTCTCAAAAATATATAAATAAATAAGACAACATTTTTTTACACTTATACATTTCTACGAGGAAACGGAAATCCCTTTTAAGGGAAATTCAATTTGTTGTATTTAATGATACACGTCAAGCCGTACATTTGATTCACCTTTACTTGCTTACACATTTTAAGTTTTGTCTCCTTGTTTTTCTATTCTAACATTCGCACGTTTACATTGTTTGGCTAGTTTATTATAAGAATAGATTTCAACATGCATAATAACGACACACCTCACACGGGAAATTAATAATTCCCATTGATTTCTATTAAGCCCTTTTCATTCTCATTTTTTTCCAGTAACAACAAAATGTGGGTGTATCATGGGATCTTATAATAAAGCAACATAAGCTCACTTTAAATTTCACTTGCGTTCAGTATATACAAAAAAATTAAGGCACATTAATTTTTATTTGAATTTTTAAACAACTACAATGCGATTTTTTTTGTTTTCATATTAAATTTCGTTCTTACGGCAAAACGCACTTATCGGTCGTCAGATAACTAAAATGATTAAAAACCGTTTTGTCAGTTCAACTTACACTTTGTATCTAACAACGAAGAATAAATCCAGAGAATACATCCAGGACTGGGCTAGTGAGAAGCGTAAAACGTAAGAGAAAACGGAACACTAAATGTGCAAGGAAAGTTAAGGAACGGCGGTTAAACACATTTGCTAGGCAGAAACGCGCTTTGCGGACTGTGTGGCGGTGCACTCTGCCGAATCAAGTTTTCCTTATTATTCGCAAATCCAATTAGACGTCAAGTTTAACTATGCAGGGTAGAATGAGAAAATTGTTTCGAGTTGAAGGAAATTGTGAAGTTGATTTTCCTTTGAAGAGCTTTTGCCACAGCTGTTTGTTGTGTACGGTTGCGATGGGGGTTTGTTGATATTTACGGGGTGGCAATTCATTCACAAGTTGGGTTAAAGTGCTTGAAGAATGTAGAACTTAAGTTATTTAGAAGGTGAAACGAAATGGTAAGTGAAACGGATTTGCTGGATTTATGCCGGAAGTTATTCGGATGAATTTGAAACTACATAATTAAAGTATCCGTTTCCGACTGAGATAATTCCACCATAGCTTCCTGTAACTAAAGAAAACACCATACCATGACAATTTCACATTTTGATCTGAAATTGAATTGGCCAACAAATATGATGATATATATATATATATATATATATATGATATATACAAATATATATATCATATTATTATTTTTTTCATTGTAGTGTTTAAATTCTGGACCAGTTTCGAGAATAATCTATAAAATTTTTATTTTAATTTTGTGTTTTAATGTTGAACAGCAATTGCACATGGAAGATAATATTACTATTGAACAAAAGTGTGTAATAAGAAAGATAACAGCCCTGCAATCAGTTGGAAGAATTTCAAACATAAGATTTTTAATCATCGAGTTATTCGTTTTTAAAATGCGACGGCTTAATAATTATAAAAAAACAATAATAATTAAGTAAGGAGTATTTTTTGCGAAATTCATAACAAAGTGTTTTTTTTTAAATTAGTTATCACGTATTTTAAAATATTTCTTATCACTAGAATCAATTTGCGAAGGCGAAATGCAAGTGGAGGAATTAAATAATTTACAACAGTTTACTTTTTAATTATTTTATAATTTAACTTTTGCATTTTTAAAATCAATGTTTAAAAAACCAATTGGAAGCAAACTGACAGTTGCTACTGTGAGTAACAGGCCAATATTTTGAAAAAATAATATTTGCAAAATTAACCGAGAAAAAAAAATTGTTTTTAGCCAACGAAAAAACCATCAGTCAAAGCAAATGTATATTCGTTTATTTTACGTATAGATATGTTATTTTCACTAACGGTACACTTGAATGATGTAATGAAATTTATTGGTTGGTTGCTTATTTGAATTGGCAAATTGTAGCTTTAATACTAGAAGTGTTTACCAGTTTCTACGTAAGGTAATTTCATTAGAAAAAATGTATAACAAGATATTTAGACAATACAATTCTCGATATTACATTCAATCAAAAATTAAATTCCTTAAAATAAAAAAATGTATTATGCAATAACATAATTCTCGGAATAATTATTTATTGTGTTTTTTTATTTTAATTACTTGATTTTATTTATTTTATTTTATTACTTCAGTTTTCTTTTGGTTAACAAAATAAACTTTATGCTACCAAATTAGTTTTAAACCTATTGAAAACAAACTGACAGCTGAATATAGTTGATCTAGTAGACTGTGATTCCCAGTTAGTTTATATTTAAATTATCTGTTCATTGTATGCAAGTGCATTTTGCTAATATTTCTGTAGTGCTAAGAAATTGATGGACAATAAAAATATTTGATTAAAACAACATCCTCAACATTATATTTTATGATTGCCTCCTAAACATTCAAATGTCAAGCAAAAAGATCGAACTGCCGAAACAAAGAACTTTCGCCCTTTTCACCTAGCGCCTCACTACAGTTGGTCTACGGAAACTCTAGCAATAAAAACACTACCCCATGATGGAGAGCCCCAAAGAACAGTGCTCTAAATAAAGTGAGTTAATTGTTAGTCTCTTGTCTGCAAAAATAGCCGAATCCGTACAAACAAATTTGAATAAAATTGAAATAATATCTATGAAATCTGAAATTGCGAAATTGATGAGAGAGCAACAAAAATCGAATCCGGTCAGAACTGATGATGCTCTTAAAAGTGAAATATATGAGTTAAAAAAAATAGTTGTTACTCAAGAGAACAGAGCCGTAACAGCCGACGCACTTACATGAGGTTCCATACTCTCCCAATGAAAACCTCAAATTCATGTTCAACAGTCTCTGCCTTACACTTAATATTTAAGCTCCACCTTTGAATAATATTTTTCGAATCCGCTCTAAAAACAATGCATAACTAATAATGGTAAAATTCAACTCATCATACGAAAAAAAACTTTTTGCTAAAGTCTGTTGCGCTGTATTGCAAAAAGAAAGAGTCGTAGCTTCGCTTAAATGATTTAGGCTTAACCTCAGATTATATATTTGCATGAATCTCTTACAAAAAAAAACACGCAATAATGAAACACGTCTTGGTTCGAAAGAGGAAAGCAAAGATTGCATCAGTATTTTCTCACCGTGGAAATGTATATGTAAGGCCACAACAGAAATCGAAATTTTAATACCAAAGGAAAACATCATAAGAATGTCTAGGTTGGCAATCAGAGAC
The DNA here is from genome assembly GCA_963576555.1 of Ferdinandea cuprea. Lineage (NCBI taxonomy): Eukaryota > Metazoa > Arthropoda > Insecta > Diptera > Syrphidae > Ferdinandea > Ferdinandea cuprea. The sequence continues at coordinate 38,116,903 of OY754961.1, forward strand.
ATGGCTATTGAGCAACAAAGAACTCAGGCAATTGATATCGACAGTAGGTACTAGTATATATGATATTTCTTTGAAAATATTAGCAAAGAAGAGACAAGATTTAAAGAAATTATGTTCTTATTTTTTTCTTATCGATCTGCAGGCCTCCTATTTTCAGATAATTCATCACTGAGACTTCTATTAGTTAGGCAATATTTGCCCAATGTGCCTATAATGAAAAGTACCTAAGTAGTAAGCCATGTTGGAGCGTATTCAATCCTTTTTGCGCGTAAGCAGTACAACTCATGCAACTTTGTTTATCATATAATTGCTTTATTTTTTATAATTTTCTGTTAATAGCAACTACTGAAGTAAGTTCGTATCTGCAAAAAAAAAATTAGAAACTGCGCAGAAAATTTTACACACAATTAAAGCTCAGATAACACTATAAAATATGTCTAGATATGTTATTATTTTTGTTTATATACGATCATACGTTAAACAAGTCTGGTTTATTTTTTATTTACGGATTCGTAAATAAAACAGATAACACTATTAACTAGCATTCATAATAAAATGCTTTCGCAGATGTTTTTTTAAACGTTACAAATTGATAAAAATTTAGATTAGAATTAAACCCGGACTGAATTGTATTTACTTTTTTGTTTTTTTTTTATTGTAAATATTTCCCCTTTTGGCTGACGACCTGAACAGTTTTTTGTATCATAGGGTAATTTATCCAAATAGACGTGTTACCTCCCTTATGAAAGGGAGTAAGCAGTCCAATTGACCCTACAATATGGTTCTATCCCAAAGAACGCGTATTCTGAATCCGCTATTACCAATCATTCTGCAGATTCGTTACATCCAAGCACAACTTTGTCTGGCCACCCAATATTTAAACCTTGAGCATTCATTTGAAACAGTATTCCCTAACCAAAGAGTCCGGGATTGTATAAAACATATCTGTTTTTGGAATTGGTTATTTTGTCAATGGTCATCTTGCTCAAACTTGTATTCGAGTGGCAGTTTTAGTGCGCATCTAGCACCTGCATTTCTAGTAAAGATATGTAGGGGCTCCCAAATAATAGCTTCAAGTGCTGCAGTTGAGCAGGTGCTCATCGCGCTTGTAATACATAGACCGGGAATTCTTTGAAGCTTCGGCAGCTTCGTTGACGTTTTCCGTTCAATAACTTTCGGCCACCATACTATGGCCGCCTACTTGAAAATGGGGCGGCCTTTACATATAACCAGTGTATCATTTTTTGGGCAGCAACTTGGAGGAAGTAATAATTAGGCTTTCCAACATTACTCGAATCCACTTGTATTTCGTGAGAGCTGACTTCATACCACATTTTTGTCTGTTTTGCTCGATTAAAGAGTTGTCGAATCCTATCCCTGAGTTTAGCAAGTTGATATTTGTACCAGAAAACCTTACGTTTATAAAAACTGGTTTTAGTAACGACAAAACCGTGGTTGGAGGTAAACAATACGCTTTATGAAGCAGATGTGCTTCTTCATTTAGGTCCAGTAGCCCCCAGCCCCTTCTAAATATTTTGTTTGGCCACAAAATTTTGTGTTTTTGTTCAGCAATAAAAATATATATGTAAATACATACATTGAAATTAAAAATTACTCTATTAATTTGCTCTTAATTACACTACACATTGAACCCAGTTAAAAGTTTAAATATTTACTGTGAAAAAAATCTCGAACTTTAAAACTGAGTACGACAACAGTTAAAAATAAGAATGAAATCAAAAAAATTACCACATAAAGCATACATCATTATATTATTTATTGTTAAAGTAAGCTGTCCGTTGGTACTAATTCGACATAGATTATTGGTATTGGTAATTCCACATAGATTAATGCATAATTATTATCTGCGCTAAGTAAATATTGAATGCCAATCGTTTCAAAAATCCAAAAATGCGGACATTTTCACCAAAAGTTGAGACATTCAAATCCATAGAGAAAAAAAATTAACAGTTGGTTTCCTCGATCTCAACTTTATAAACCCTTCTGTTCTGTTGGGGTCATTATGTGACCCAAAATGATTTCAAACTAAAATAATTTTCGTTAATGTCGCTTTTTATCAATTATAACCAAGAACAGATATCTGGGAATCTGAGAGAATATTTCAGTAAAAATGGTGATATAAAGTGGGTAAGAACACCTCCCGGAAATCGTCTGTCATGTGCGACGATTGAACAGATCATTCACCAACGCAGCATATTTCGCTGTTCATCGCATTTCTGGAATAAAAGATGGATTCGATTTATGTATGAATCAGGCTATGAAGAAAGATATTGATTTTTATGCAGGTGTTTATCGTTCATACGGTGAAAGCATCAAAAGTTTGTGGGATGAACGTAATGCCTCTAAATGTTTTTTTCAATATTTCGCGTGTACTGGCATTCGACATAGGCTCGTCGGTCAGAAGCTCATGGAGACAAGCTTGTACCGCAAAGGAATTTTTATGAAAAGTGGACTGAGAATCTTGAGTTATTATATGTTCCACACGAAAACATTACCGTGGATGAATAATGTGGTACATGTCCTGTTAAAGTTTACATGCCCAGTAAACCAGGAAAATATGGCATAAAAGCATGGATAGCAGCTGATTCGGTAAGCGCATTTCGTTTGAAATTTCAAATCTACCTTGGACGAACTGAAGGAGCACCTGAAAGAAACCAGGCTGAACGAGTCTTGCTAAATGTCACAACTGATAATTTTTTTAAGAACCATAGTTTAGCAGTAGACTTGCTAAAACGAAAGATAACTCTTGTTGGGACAGTTCGAAAGAACAAAAGGTTTCTTCCAGTTCATAGTACCGCCATAGAACTCCGCAAGCTTCCAGTCTTCTTTAGCATTTTCTTTTTCAATGAGAAGGAAACTGTTGTATAGTAGATAACGAAACAGTACAAAATTGTTACATTGTTCAGTAGATAAAGTGTTGGTGGCACATCCGAAAAAGATTCCAGAAATATTTGAGTAATACAACTCAACTAAGGGCGGTGTTGACACAATGGACCAAATAGTTCCTGCATATTCATGCAAACGACAAACTAACCGTTGGCAAGTAGCTTTGTTTTCAAATTTGATTGACATTTCCGCGCTAAATGCTTGTATTTTATATTATGGACCGAAATACATCCATACGTCGTCTATTCTTGCAAGAGTTAGGTGAGAACTTAGTTCGGGCATGTATTTTGCGACGAAACCGCCTTCCGAGAGCCGAAGCTTCTGCTGCCATAGTTCGCAATATCGAATATCAAGAATCAACATCATCAGCACCACCACCTAAAAAACTCAAGGCAAGCAAACACTCAAACTAAGGCAATTTAAATCGAAAACGCTGCAAGTTTTGTCCTCTACACAATGAAAAGAAAACATTTACTACATGCTGTGTCAGTATATTCAACACATCGCCATACCACTATGTATTGTGAACAACATATCTTATAAATTTTTAATTAGAATGAATGTATTTTATTTCGTTTCATTCCACATAATTTGTTTCCTTTTTTCATCAAATCTATTCAAAAATAAACCTGGGTCATTTTGTGACTCAAAATATACCACGTACATTTTTTTCTAACAGAACAGAAGGGTTGAATGCATGTTTAATTACAAATAAAAATAAATAAGTGTTTCGGTATGTTAAAAATTATGATTTCACAAAAATTCCACTGAATGCACACTTTTTTTTCGCAACTTAGTGAACATGCCCCAATCGACCATATGATTTGGATGACATCTTATCAGCAATGCCAAATGTCATCGGAATTTTTTTTTTTATAAAACAGAAACACAAGAAAACAAAGCGCTTTCAAAGGCGCAGGTTTTTTTACAGATTAGGAGTGCCCCCACTTTTAATCTTTTCGCCTCGGTGCTATTCATCATACCAAAGTAATTATTCGAAAAATCAATTACTCGCGAGTGTCTCTGATTTTCTTCCCTTTGCAAAATTCCTTCAAACGTAATCAAAATTATTCAAATCAACATTTTAAACTCGCGTCAATTACAGTAATATTTTATTTTTCGAATGAAAAAATAACATAAAATAGGTCTAATCGAATGTTTATCCATTAAACTTGACATTGAAACTGCAATAAAAAACGATATAAATAAAATAGGTAGCGTAGACAAAAATCGATTTCCTGGACGAACATTCTGAAAACAATGACCGAACGACAACCACTTTTACAGCTCCAAGAGCAATCTGATAATGAACAAGGACGGATTATAGCTCGCCCAGATTTGCGTAACTCTCCCGACAATGGCCTTGTTGACGTTCAGAGCGACCAAAGTCTCGATTCGTTGGAAAACCAAAACAAAACCGAATACCACCCGTCGGCGCATCGCACTCTAGAGCATCCGACATCGAATTTGGACACTTTGGTACATTTGCTGAAAGGAAATATTGGTACGGGAATATTGGCTATGCCCGATGCATTCAAAAATGCTGGTCTGTACATTGGCTTGGTGGGAACACTGCTTATGGGTGCTATTTGCACCCACTGCATGCATATGTTGGTGAAGTGCTCACACGAGCTTTGTCAACGGTTACAGGTGCCGTCATTGAGCTTCTCCGAAGTAGCAATGGCGAGCTTTGAAACGGGCCCAATAGCGTTGCGGAGGTACTCAAGTGTGGCGACCAAGGCGATAACTACGTTCCTGTGTGTCACTCAATTTGGTTTTTGTTGCGTGTATTTCCTCTTCGTTGCGTTGAACATACAGGAGGTTGTAGCGCACTATTTCACAAAGTTAGACGTCCGGATATACCTTATGATAATGCTGATTCCCATGATTCTGGTCAATTTGGTAAAGAATTTGAAGTTTATTACTCCAATGTCGTTGTTTGCATCGGTTTTGACAGTCACCGGATTGGGAATTACCTTTTACTACATGCTGGACGATCTGCCTCGCGTGGACACTGTGAAACCTGTTGCTTCGTGGGCGACTATGCCGCTGTACTTTGGAACAGCCATCTATGCTTTCGAAGGAATAGGAGTCGTTCTGCCTCTGGAGAACAACATGAAGAACCCTGAAGACTTTGGTGGTATCACTGGGGTGCTGAACACGGGAATGGTTATTGTCGCGTGCGCTTACACAGCGGTTGGATTCTTTGGCTATCTCAAATACGGTAATAACGTGCAGGGAAGCATCACGCTAAATCTGCCACCCGATGAAATACTCTCACAGATAGTGCGTCTGGCCATGGCTGTCGCTATATTCTTTTCGTACACGCTGCAGTTTTATGTACCGGTGAATATTATTGAACCGCTGGTGCGTGATCACTTTGAAACCGAACGCGCCAAGGAGCTCTCTGGAACTGTACTCCGCATTGTGATGGTCACCTTTACATTTGTCTTAGCCGCATGCATTCCAAATCTCGGACCGATTATTTCACTTGTTGGAGCGGTAAGCAGTTCAATGGTTGCTTTGATTGCGCCACCGATCATTGAGATGATCACATTCTGGCCGGTAGGCTACGGCCGCTACAATTGGATGCTCTGGAAGGACATTTCCATTTTGGTATTCGGGCTGCTGGGCTTCGTGTTTGGTACGTATGCCAGTGTAGCTCAAATCCTTAACCCAGTTGCCCCAAGCGGTTAAGCCAAACAACACTTCACTAGTAAATGGCGCTACAAGCAAACCAAAAGAAAACATACATATTATTCCCAAGTCAGCGCAGCGACCGCAATTATATCGTTGCCTCACTGCACAAATTCACCTTTATATTTGAGCTATTTTCGGATGCCGCGAAGAGATCAACTTAAGTCTAATTATTTTGCAATTACAAATCCATACAAACTGTTCTCAAAAGATTTAATTATTTAGCAGTTAACGTCGGTTGTTATCAACTGTTTGCCGCTGCTGGTGCTTGTAATATTATTTTAAAATATTTTTGTTGCTTATATATTCTGTGATTCATTTAGGTAATTGGTGCTTAGTAAATTGCCAAAATTGTAAAAATAAATTCCATTCGAGGAATGCTAAACATTCCCCTTAACTTGAGGTGTATCTACTACCTATGTATGTATGTAGGTCGTCCGCTTGGTTTAGATAAAATTATGAAAAATATTTAATAGATAACTATTGTTATTGTTTTAAGATATTGTGTATTTATAATCTGTTTAAGTACAATATTGTTTTGTGTAAACGTTTGACAATAACTACGATTAGGTGAGAGTAGCGAATTTTTTCTTTTTAATTTATCTTGTGGTGGATAAACACACGCCGCACAAAATATGACAATAAATAGATTTTAGAGCAAAGATATAACTATTAAGAGGAGGGAGTAAGTGTATTTACACAAAAAAAAACCAAACAAATAAACACACAATTTATATTAAAAAAGTTGATTTTGAAATATGTAAATGGAATGCCTATCTACTTGTTAAACAAAAACTATCTGTACAATCTTTAAGAAAATAAAATAAAAATAAAAATATATTGTTTATACCTACGCATGCATATGGAACAGGTATGTTTTTAAATTAGTGTGTTCTAGATGTAGGTATTGGACTAACTGTATGCGGTGACTGGGGTGACGTCATTCGTCGTTTTCTTTTTGAATTCACTTTAAAGGAAATAGTGAATGGGAATTCTGTAGCTGTTTGCGATTGAATAGTCATACGCGCCAAGGTTATATTTTTTTTTAATTTTGTTCCGATAAGAGATGTATGTAAATGTAAGTTCAATCGCAAAAGCATATGTAAACAATGTGCTTGCATTGATACAGCATCTACTGTAAAGTTCAAGTGTGAGGTTAACGGCAAAAAGCTTGTAGATACGTTTACATGAAACGATGGTAAGTGAGTGAAATTTATCAGATCAGGTTGGAACAGAACATATTTTATTGTGTACCATATTTTCTGTTCTGATAAAAAATAATTTCAAACAAAATTACATAATGAACGCGCTCCCGACCCTTAAAGCTTCCTGAGACATGGCAGCCTTCCATTTATCCAGATCAAGCGTTTTGTCATCAACGATGGCTTAGTTTCTATAGCGGAGGATCGGTAGTCCTTGTCGTCTCGAGCATTACGACTGGGATTCGAAGTTCCTCTTAGATGGAGCATTACTGTCTATTCACTCGATATGGCCGAGTTAATGTCGTCGACGAGTTTTGGCAATTGTACTTTCTAACAGGACTCGCTGGATTAGGGTTCTGTAGAGGATACACTTTGTCCTTCGAGTTGAACCCATTTGTTTCGCCAAACCGAAGTAGCAGCAGTTTCCTTGCGTAATTTTTTGTCAGACCTTCAATATGACCTAAACCTAAACGGCCTCTCAAAGACAAATGCTTGCTTGTATATTTAGTCTTGTCCTCATTTACTTCAATATCAACTTACTTCGCCAGTTCTTCAATAATCGTGAAAGCCTTTATTACTGCACGTTGAAGTATGCGGCTAAAGTCGATGAAGAGGTGGTGTGTCCCGACTTGATATATGTTGGTGAAAGAAGTGTGAAAATTAGGTTTACGATCTACCTATTTGACCGACCTGAAGCTAAACTGGTACGTGCCGATTAGTGTGTTGCAGAAGAGTTTGAGACGTTCACATAGTACGTTGGATAGGATCGTATATATGTAAATGCGACATTTAGCAGGGATATGCCTTGATAGTTTTTGCAAGACATTGGATGTTGTTTCGATCGCGAGAATCTTTGATCTCCTTGAGCTGGGAGACTGTAAACTCTCTTTTCTTTCCTTGCTGCCCTAGACTTCTTGATATGTGCATCTTCAGTCACATTTTTTCGGAATAGGCATACATCATCATACTGCAGTATTTTTGTTTTGTGTGGTTAGTAATCTATGGTGCTATCGGCTACCCCACAAACCAAAACGGAAAATAAAAACGCCAAAGGAGTTAAAATTAAATATCGACACTTTTGACGATGGTGTCTTTACTTTTTCTCCATGTTTTTTCGTTTCCAAGATATTTTGCAAATAAACAGTCTAACTTATACCAACCTTTCAATCTTCAATCTTTTCAAACGCATATTTTCTCGAAACTAGCTTTTTACAAGCACATACATACTTACTTACATACATGGTGGGCCGTCTAGTGGTTTCTAGGTTATTTTGTCACTGGCAGCTGTTTCCCGCTCGAATTCATGACAGAATGTCAGTATAGCTCCGCGGAACGAAACGAGTCGCTTTATGCTTGAACAACGTTGGGAAAGTTAGTGCTGTGTAGCCCAAACAGTGCGTTTTTTGAATTTTTCGCCGAATTGAAGCACCTACCGGGCCCGCTGTACGCCAGCGGCGATTTCCGGGTTGGCTACAAAATATAAGAACGCGATGGATAGCATGTTATTTCATTGTATGATATTTATAAAATAAAATCCATAAAGTGCGTGTGGCCAAAAACTTTGTATGGGTGATATACTAGAAAAAATATTAGCTAAATATCTTGTTAAACATTTTTTTTCGTTTTCTATAAAAAACAACATATTGTTAAAAAACGGAATTAAAAAGTAGGCGTGGTAAAGCTTTATATGGCAAACTTGTGAAGGAGTTCAGTGTCTTCATATCTTGTTAAGGTTCTAACACTTCAACTGCAGCTTTAAGACGGTTTTTTTTTAAATTGTGGGAGTGGCAGTGGGCGTATTTACAAATTGTTTAAACTCTACCGTTTCGGGATCCTAGAATATTACAAAAATTTTCAAATATATAAAATTTCTATCCCACTGAAACTGTCTAGCTGCAAACGACCAAGCAAACATACATTTTTCTACCCAGGTTGGCTCTAATAAAAGAGCCTTTGTGAATATTTTTTCGTTATTTTTTTTTCGATATGTTCTTAAAGATTGAATGAGACAGCACATCGGGAATAATAGTGTAGTTTGTATGAGATTTTACGGCGCAAGTTTTGTAGCCAACCCAAGACCGAAATTTAAAGCAATGCAATATTTAGCGAGATACTTTGTATGGGATTCATGTAGAGGTTGAAGTAAATGGCTTCGATTATAAATGTAATATAAACATATTACAATGACTAATACTATTTGTTTACCATCCCCTTTGTTGTCATCCCATTGGCAGTGAGGCGGTTGGACAAACATATACACAAAATCAACGAGAAATGCACTTCAAATTCAAATGAAATGTGTTTGCTTGTCCGATTGGCAATCCGGATCGGAGAGCTCTTCCGGATTACCAAACGAAAATGACATTAGGGTCTCCGTCGTCGTACGCATGCGCATAGCTGAGAATGTGTCTGCTGTAGCCGGATTGTGGACTCATTGGACAATTTTCTTCGAAAGAATTACCTCAGGACAATATCATCATAAACACATTTATCATTTTATTGCACTTTTAAGAAGAATCTTGAGTTTGGCCCATCATTTATATGGTTTTATATTTTCACGGGAGATTTGATGATATTTTTTTCTCCGAAGTTCCTTTTCTCTACTGCATAGCTTACGATTTTGTCCTTTGGCATCTCGAATTGCGTAGAAATTAAATTTATTTAAATTTCAATCGAATATTGTCATTTAAAACAAATTAACATATAGAAATTAATGGCAGCGATAAGTTGGCATTCTGCCTTAGAACACATTAGTCATCATTACCGAGGAATAAAACAAGTTATCATTGCTTCCAGACAGACCCTTTTTGTACTTTTTCGATACTGATAGACGAAGTCGGTTAATATATACTTTACTATAATGTAAATGCATGCCGCACAGAAGGCAGCGTGTAAAATAAAAACAACAAGGAAAATAATAAGCTGATAGTACAAAAAATTCCACTGCATTGTGTTTTGATTTCGATATTTCCAAGTAAACGGGTATCGTCCGTATAGCTTTGTGTTACTCGAGAAGAATTCAACACTTGCACATGCTCCAGTTAGTCTACGGGCTCAGCTTCGGATTCGGATTCGGATACGATAATAATAATTTTTCGTTCGTGGAAATTTTTTTTTCTTCTGTTGTTTCGTTAAAGCAGGGTGAGAGAGAGAACTGATATCGCTGATTCAACTTGCCACCGCACTTATTGTTTTGAGAAATAATTCATTTGGTTCCCGCTGTTGGCCTACATTTAATTTGCTGAGTGGTGGTGGATGAATTGATGCGACTGTTTACATATCTGCCTTTAAAGACATCTATCTCCACGTCAACCTTTTTTTCGATGAGTAAAAATTATCAAAATCATTTCAGTTATATTTGTTTAAATATTTGCCGTACTCGAACGATTGAAAATGTACGCCCTCAAAATTAGATCTCACAGGAGTACATACCTAATAACGCAAAGTTGTGGGATACTTCCGTTGGTACACACATGTGTTTTGTACATCGATTCAATGACATTGACCTCGCTTGCAAACAAGATTGTGAAATATCGAGCTGACAAAAAAAATTGCGGGAACGTTATGTGTTATTAGGTATTGCTAAGATGACACATGCAGTTTGTATTCGCTGGTAGTTGACGACAATACATCTATAGGTATGCATTTTAAAATTTTGAAATATGTTATTGGACAACAATTATAAATAGACGAAATACATATATACGATCTTTTTTTATGTGGAGGGCAACTGAGTTACAGACGTTTGCCAAAATCAAAAAACCATATAAATAATGACAAATGACCTAAACGATTTGATAGTAAGTATATATCTTTAACTATAAAATAGTTTGTCCAATTTCTCCAAAACCGCCAAACATTACAATCAAGTATTTAACTTAATTTCCGTAATTTCGGGTTTCAAGGGCCTCTTTCTCGTTCATGATGTTGAACAATGTTAAGTGGGCAAAAAGAGAAGAGTAAGAGTAATTATCCTAGTGAGGATTCTAAGAAAGAAATTTTATTTGCAAATCTCAAACATCATTTAAAAATATTCCGCTATTTGAATGAAAAAACCTATTTCCGTTTCAAAACACCATATATTCATCTATAAATGGTATTTCCTAACTCAGACCATACGTCAGACAGTTCCAATTGTCAGATTGCAAACTGTCATGTAGTTTTCCATTGGTAATTCGGAAGACTTTCGGACTCTTCTGAAAGTGTTCGTTTGGTACTTAAATGACAGTTCCTCTCCTTGAAATAAGAGAAATTTGCTTGTGGCTTTAAATTCAGAATCAAAACCAGAAGCACTACCCCATTCAAACGCCATAAACGTCATAATCGAGAAATGTCATTATATCATGTAATCGACGTCAGATTGGCAGCGAAGTGATTGTAAATACATATACACAAAATCAACGACAAATACACTTCAAATTCAAATTTATTGTGTTTGCTAGTTCGATTGGCATCCCGGATCGGATAGCTCTTCCGGATTACAAAAAGAAATTGACATAACTGTCATTTTTATTTAGAATGACAGTGTACTCTCTTCTTAGGGACACCCCCCCATAACCGGACAGATTTCAAATAACGGACAAAAATGTGTGTTTCTCCATAGAAAAATATCTTTCATAAGCGGACTCCCTAATATCTGGACGTGGATACAAAATGTTAAAGCCGCAGAAGATTTTTTCGCTCTCTCTTAAGCGGTCAAAAGAGTGTACAAATATTTTCACCTTCTTAACAAATTTCCATACAAAGTTTTACCCACACCCACTGGTTAAAGGCGTTTTTTGAATTACGGATTGGGTATAATACAATTCGACCCGAACGTACTGTAGCTTAACGAAATTAAGAACTTTTTTAAATGTCATTAATTTAGGTCAGTTTCTTATCAGCGGACATTCCATACGCAAATTTCTCGTTACCATCAGTGTATGAGATAGTTCACTGTACTTGCAATTTTATCGTTATGACATACACGTTTCAACGTTACCAAATTTTAGAAATTCACAATGATGGGTTACTAGTCGAAGATTTTTGAGCTGATTTTTGGCTCAATGACAAAATTAGCAAAATTGTGGCATTTAGAGCTTAGAAGGAAGAAATCATCAGGTGGAGTCATCGGATTATATTTTTTAAAAAATTGGATATTTTTTTTTTTTACGTTGACGATATTCGCTATAAAGCCATGATTAATAACTTCTTTACAATTGAATGTTATGAATCATGGCATATAGAACACTAGGTATGTTTGAAAACTGAGAGTGCCGCATATCTCTACCGTACAGCAAACGAAACAATCGAGATATGTAAGTATATATTGGATAAACTAATTATTTCCTTTGGTTATATGTGAAGTCGAAGCCTACATATATTGTATTATTGAGTACATACGGCCACAAATGCTTAAAATTGGTTCAAGACTCTCGGATGATATTCATCAGAACCAGCCGTAATGGGCATACATATGTTCGAAGTTGTGTTAGTTCTGGATTAAAAAAAAACAGTCTTTTCACAAATGTGGAAAATATTGTTTTAAAGTTGGCACTGTTTTGCTGAAATAGTGCGAATTTTTAACCTGAAGTTCATTCAAAATATATAGGTAATGCACCAAGCGAGCATGTCGTAAAATTCATTTGATTACATAATGTGCTATAAATACAAAACAAACTAACATTCACTTCATTGTTGATATTTTGCTAATCTTTCGAGTGGATAATTGGATTGATAAGATGAGATGCAGCCAAGCCAGCCGAGGCAGTCATTCGAACAGAATCTCATATCCTAACTTATCGGACATTTTGGAGCTCTTAACTAAGCAGTTTTAGTAGGGTGCACGGTGCACAAATCATCAACTTATTATGAGTGGAAGAAGCTATGCCCCATGACTGAGCAATCCAACGTTCTGTGTAAACGTCCCAAACCCTTCTACATTATACTAATCGGCCCGGCAGATAGACCATACACCAAATTTTCACACTTAATTGAATTTTTGGAAAGACCAATGAATTTCAAGTCGAGACACACCACCTGTTCATCGATTTTAAATCTGCACATAATAGTATTCATCGTCAGCTCTACATGACAATGGCCGAATTTGGAATTCTGGTAAAACTGGTCCGACTGTGTTGCTGGAGAAAATGCGGTGCAATATGCAGTTTGTCAACAACTCATCCGAACTGTTCCCAACATGTAGCGAATTCCGGCGCTACAGATCCGTACAGACGGCTACTTGGGTATGCGGACGAAATCGTCATCATCGGCCGCTCTCAAAGTGCCGTAATAGAAGCTTTTATGGCATTTAAAGAACAGGCGAGTTTAGTTGGGCTTTCGACAAACAAGCAAATATCTGACCACCAGTTATAGGTTTTAGGAATTTACTTACTCCGCTAACATCAACTCCGCAAAAGACACCGTTTGCTAAATGTCCTTCTTTGGAGATTTTTTAAAATAGGTCCGGCCCTCGTGCATACCAAATATCTCATGTCTGGAGATTGATTTAGGGAAGGTAAATTGTTAACCAGGCTTTTGTCTCTTTCCATTGGACCTTTGAGAAACTGGTCTGGAAATTAATATTTTTCAGCACCAATGAATAGCAAGATTTAAAAAAGATTCAAACTACATACGATCAAAGCGTTTGGCATATTTCGCATCACTTTTAACTTGCATTTCGAAATGTTTTTGTTTGGCTTTAATCAAATTTCCAAGACATAATCTTCATGTATTCGATGTTTTATTTCCATTGCGCAAAAGATGTCTCACTCACTTCGTCGTCTGACATTTAATTCCAGACATTATTTTCCAAACAATATTAAAATTTTTTTCCAAATAGATTTTCCGACTAAAACTAAAAGTCTGGAAATTCGTTGAAATTGCATTGAATAATGACAAAGAAGGTGGTCGCTTAAAAAAAATTCTGTGGGTGAATGAAAAGACCAAACTGCTCTGACACTTTAACTTACCTTTTAACTGGTCTGACTAAAAGAAAACAATGATCATAACTAGATGATTGTTTCCATTTAACCCCAGATGAATAATTATGCAGAAATTGTGGCATTTAGAGCTTAGAGCTGCAGTCAACTGAGAGGATTTTTCGCCCACCCTTTTTTTATTTGCTTCAAAAAGGCGTATAACTGTATCTGGATAAGTTTTAGCATGCAAATCAAATTGAGCCAGCTCGCGCACACAATTGCAGTGTACCTATCATTAATGTTAAACTGGGCCTCAACGCCATATTTTTGACAATTAACAGAACTTTCTGTGGTACACACAGGGGACAGGTTTATGCTGAGTTTACTATCTGGTTAATTACATACATATCTATGCTTTTAAAGTATGTGATCGGTACTACCACCATACGGATGATTAGAAAAAAGGAGATGTAGAATATTGTGAAAAAAAATTCGTTTCGTGCTACTTTTCTTTGGTATTCGTCGTATTTTTTAGTGAATTTTGTTAAAAACTAAAAAAATGTGTGGTGAATCATAAAGCCTTAAACATTTCTTTTTGTGGTTTACAAGCTCTTAATCTAAAATTATATTTTCAAGGGTTTTTGTGTTTGGGCTGTTTCTTAAATCTGATTTGACGTAATGTAATCAGTTTCATAAGTCTTAAGTTCGGAATAAATATAAATAATATTGTCTTACTGCTGCAAACGGTAGTATGAAAGCCTGAAAGTGTAAGATACTGTTGCTGTTATATGAAGGGATTCATGAAATTTTATAGATATATGTCTTAAATGTAGAAGCGTATAAAGCAAACTTTGGATTTATACCTTGACCAAAACGCAGTATATCTGATAAGAAATAAAAATAAAAAAAATGTCCCACTCTTTTCTTTTCAATTTAATGACTTTTATTAAAAAATTTTTCATTTTTCTTTCATTTAATATTAATAATAATAATTAATAAATAAAAGTGATAATTTTATTAATAGCATTATTCTGTTTTTTTTCCTGTTTGCTTAATGACGTTAGCTCATTTTGTAGCGCGAAATTATTTTCTGTTTTGTTCTTGTTTCTACACAAATTTAATGCATTTTATTTTGTAGTTTTAATCATTATATTATATATTCATATGTAAATAATTATAGCTTAGGCGTTTCGGTTTTAATTTTTAATTTCTTGCGTTTTCTTTTTAAATACATATAAGTTAAATAAATTTTTAAATTGTCTTTTCGTATTATAATAGTTATATGTAAATCATATTTTTCTTTTTACATTTTCATGAACTTTATTTTATTTCCATCATTGTTGTAAATAACAATATTTTTTTGTTTTTCATATATATATTTTTTTTTATTTTTCTTTCGAATTATCAGCCGTTTAGTGTATAATGGAATGGCACATTTTGCACTTAGCGCATTTTTTTCTCTCTTTTTGTTTTTAAATTTTAATGTTTTAAAAAAGAATATAAGTAAATGATTTTAGGGAATTTTTTTTTGTTAGTTTTTGATTTAAATTTGTGCTCGCTTTTTTATTGTTTGTTTTATTTTAATGAGAAAACACAAGTAATTTATAAAAATTAAATTACTGCATGTCGTTTGGATAAAATTTCAAACCAAATTAAAAAATAAAATTACAAATAAAAGTGTTCTATATTATGAATTTATGTAATATAAGAATTGATTCAATTTATAATTTTTTTTCTATAAAAAAAAATTGCAATATTGCTAGCTATTGAGAATGCCTGTTTTTTGGTTTGAGTAAGAAAAATACGCTGAATATGAAAAAGTTTTGAATATTATTATTTTTTTTGTTTATGTCGTATTTCGTTTTGCTAAGTATTTTACATTTAGATAAAAAAAGTAAAGGACGAAGGTATTTGAAGATATTTTTTGAGATATTTTTTTTTAACATTATTATGATAACAATATTTACATGAGGGAATTTAGTTTTATACCTATATTATGTACCTATGTATTTATTTTTTTATGTTGGTTTTATTAGCTTAAGAAGCAAGCAGTTCAGTAGGAATTTAAAAAATATATATTCTTTTGTTGTTTTTTTTTGCCAAATAAATGTTTTGTTTGTTTACTTAATTTTTTTATTTCATAAATATCTAAACAAAAAAAAAAAGAATAATAATAATAAGACATTATAATTACTAAAAGAGAACGTGATCATGTAGAAATAATATAACAATTCAATAGTTCTAATCGGTTACTATTTACGTTCGTACGCAGGCACTGTATAACACTATTGTATTACATTTTGTTTTAACTTTATTATTTTATTTTCTTACAATTACATAAATAATTTTTAACAGGTTGTGTTTCTTTATTTGTTTTAAATATTCTTTTTTCAACAATTGAAAGTTTGGGGTACATTTATCTAGGTAAAAATTATTTAACTAAAAGCAATGATATGTCCCTGTGGGAAACTAGGTATTTGATTTTTATTTAGATATGAGTTATACATAAGTTGAATGTTGAAGATTTGTTTTTATTTTCTCATTTTGATTTTCCACTGAGCTGTGGGTTTATTATTCTTAAAAATAAAACAGATTTCTTCGAAAGTTAATACAAATAATATTTTGATTCGAACTCTGAGCGTTTATTTTTGATATTTTACCACTATAATTTATTTACCTATACCTAGTACATTCCTCTACAATGTATATCTTTAGAATTAGACAATCTGACTTAACATAGTAGCAAGAATAAAAACGTAGGTACCTATCAATAGATTGGGCTTTACGGGATTTCAGAATGAAAAATGATGATCCAAAGAAATGGAAAATTTCCAGAAAATGTCGAAAGTCCACTTACTGAGAATTGTTGCTACTATATTTTGGAAAAATTCACAGTCATCGAATGATTTTTGCTTGCAAACGCATTTGATATTTGAAAACACAACAAAAAATGGAACCCTTTAAAAGACGATTGAGAAATTCACCCCCATCGTGAAAAACGCCGTATCTGAGATTCCCTTCACTTACTTAATTTATTTCACTTATCATATGCATCGTGGAATTCGCCGGGGAAACTTCCTTATCGATGTGAATTTCGAATTGGAAGTGGTCGGTAAACAGCTGTTTTGAAGTAAATGCCAGAAGTCAAAGTTGAACAATAATCTTACATTCAAATTGAATAAGTAAAATCAGTAACAAAATGGATATGTATAATTGAACGCATTTTGCCATCAAAACTCCATCACAAAATTTATACAGACATTTATATTTATAAGAGATATTTCATCCTTTCACACTTTTAGGCAGTTATATTTTTCGGTCATCAGAGTTTAATGTCAGCTCGAATTGTTAACTGCACAGCTGCAGATGAAGTTTCCGTACATGTTCGATTGTCGAACAAATGCAGTGAAATTATTATTTTCGTTTCGAACAAATAACTTTTACAGCTCGCGTTTAAGAACATTTTACAATTGTTCCAGTTAAATGTAGTACCTATTTAGCTATGAAGTATTTTTATTCTGTTTGAGCTGCATAAAAAAACTGAAATAAAGGGCAGAAGACATGATGTGTTGTTAAGAATATAGTTTTGACATATGTTTAAGTCTGCGTAGTTTAATTTTTAGCAAGGAGTACCACGCATCTTTATTATTTTCTGTATTGGATAGGTATTGCAGAGAGACAAAAATGTTCTGTTGGGAACAATTTTTGTTAGTAAATAGTTAATTTTTAGCACTCGCACCTAAAACC
Organism: Ferdinandea cuprea; assembly: GCA_963576555.1. NCBI lineage: Eukaryota > Metazoa > Arthropoda > Insecta > Diptera > Syrphidae > Ferdinandea > Ferdinandea cuprea. The sequence continues at coordinate 38,134,355 of OY754961.1, forward strand.
AAATTGTGAATAGTTTTATGTTCTTACCAAGCCCAAGGTGTATATTATTAAGCCACTGTGATAGAGATCGGACTTGTAGATTCAATTTACACACACATTTTAATAACGACTTCTTGCCCCAGAAACTGAATGTTTTCTACAATTGTCCGACTTGCAAACGAAATGCTGAAGAGAGAATGCAGAGATAGCTGAATGCCTTGCTTTCAGCCTACCACGATTGTGAGATCCATTTTTACCTAGGACGATAATCCATTCCATTTTGTTTCATGGAAGGCTGTGAACTCATATTTTATAAATCCAAACATGTTCGGTTAAACATGTGTGAACACTTTAACGGGAGCGTATCGGAATCCCGCTTTTTGAAATCCCGCTTTTCAAAAATCCGGAAGAAAAAGTTTTAAAATCCCGTCTGCTAAAATACTGTTTTTTTTAAATCCCGTCTTCTAAAATCCCGCTTGTTCAAAATCCCGATCTGTTACAATCCCGTTTTTTAAAATCCCGCCAAATCCCGCTAATCCCGTTTTTTTAACAAAACATTGTTATCAAAAAAATAGATGTTGGTTATATGCGCTTTTTAATTATATTATTATATAGGTACGAGTATATTAAAAAATACTCGACCAAAAAGAAAATGCATCCGTCCGAATGTTTTTAGTTTTTACTGTAAGCACACATTTGTTTTTGCTTACATAATAATACATTGTTTTTACGCATTGCGAAAATAGTATATACCTAATGCAGTAATGCACATAAAAACCTACTTCTTGCTAACGGTATTACCCTTATCATTTACTGCTCTGCTGTAACAATAATTGGGAGTTTGCGCCAATTTATATTGTGTAGTATTGGATTGAGTGCGCACGCAGAACTATTGACCGCGATGAGTTATATTATAAGTGAAGTAAAGTCAAACAAAGGTGGCAAAAAATTAATAGTTGACGGCTACGATTATCACCTTGAAAAACAAGTAGGTGCAGTTTTCCGATGGTGCTGTTCGCAGAGAAAAAATAGATTTTGCAAGGGAAGAGTCAATACAACTTTAAAAGACGGAGAACATATCATAAAAAAGGCACCATCAGAGCATTGCCACACTCCTGATTCATGTGTTAAAGAAATTTGCAAAACAAATAACAACATAAAAAATGCTGCAGAATCACTCTGTTTTAATCCATCGCAGATTATACGTGATAGTGTAGTGGAATGTGAATCTTCTGTGAGACCATGCTTGCCATCTTCTTCTGCCCAAAAGCAAAAAATATCTGGTGTTCGAGCGTCTTCGATTAAGGAACCTCAAAGTGTAAATGATATTAACATACCAGAAGATTTGACGCATCTTGATGGCGAATTATTTGTTTTGTCCGAGAAGGAAAGCGACGGCAGCAAAATTATTTTGTTAGGAACAATGTCTAATCTGGTTCTCCTAAAAAGAGCAAAATGTTGGTTGATGGACGGTACATTTTATGTCGTTCCCACTGTAATGCGTCAATTGTTTACAGTCCACGGTCAGATTGAGAAAAATATTGTCCCACTTATTTTCTGTTTTATGTCAAAAAAGACGATGAAGTGTTACGAGCTATTTTTTTCCGAATTGTTGAGAGTTGCAACTGAATTCAAAATTCAGTTAAAACCTGAAAGAATAATAACTGATTTCGAAAAGGCAATAGTTTCGGTTGCGAAAGTGTTTTTTCCGCTCTCAGATTTTAGAGGATGTTTGTTTCACTTTGGTCAAATCATTTGGCGAAGAATACAACAAAAAGGATTTGCGACCAAATATGGTAACTGTAACGAGTTTGCATTAAAAATAAAAATGGTGAAAAGTTTAGCATTTGTACCACCAGAAGAAGTCTCTTCCTATTTTGACTCTTTGCAAAATAGTTTGAAAGATGACGAAGACGCCCTTAGTTTTGCAGATTGGTTCAAAATTAATTACATTCGTAATGGAAGTAGAAAAGTGCAGTACTCTCCTAGCTTTTGGTCTGTGTATGACAGTGCAGAAAAACAATTCCCTAGAACACAAAATAATGCTGAAGCGTGGCACCGCAGACTGAAAGTTTTGGTTGGACAAAAAAGTGCTGGCTTGTATAAACTCATTGCAGATTTAAGAAAGGAAGCAATTGTTGTGCAAACTGAAATAGAAAAATTAGAAAATGGACAAGAAAAATTATATAAAAAAACAAATGTTATAAAGTCACGCGCTGTAAAAAAAATAATGAGAAATAGAAAAAATATGAGTAAAACAGGTTTTTTGCGTCGCATTGCTTACAATATACAGCTCTAATAAAAAAAAATGTTGTTAATGGTTTGAAGTTTTTTCTGTTCCCTTTTGCAGAATATCATATAACATTACTTTCTTTTTTTTTAAATTATTGAAGATTGTCATATTTATTACTTAAAAATTTGTTTTGATATTACTTATTTCTTATTTTGTTATTTTATCCTCTAAAAATGATAAATGTTAAAATAAACTGCATTTCAAAAAAACACTCATTGCTTGATTTATTTAAATTTTCTCATCAAAATTTTAGAATCAAAAGTAGTTGTTTTATTTTAAAAAATCGCTTTTGATTCTAAAAGCGGGATAATAAGAAACGGGATTATAAAAAACGGGATTATAAGAGGCGGGATTTTAAAGAGCGGGATTTTAAAAAAGCGGGATTATAAAAAGCGAGATTATAAAAAGCGGGATTTTAATAACGGGATTTTAAGAATCGGTATTATAAAAAGCGGGATATCGAACCCAACCCCACTTTAACTTAGCTTGGAAACTCTATTAATCATACAACCCTTTGAACTCTTTACGAAGATCGTGGCAGCCAAAGGTGTTCTCAGACTGAGAGAGGACAATATTTTGATTCCCGGCTCTTCTTGACATCTACCACAATTGACTTATGCCACTTACCGATTTAGATAAACCCAAGTATGTCTTTGACAAAGCCTTAAAAGTGTTAATACCTAACAGATAGGATGACATTTCTCCCAACGCTGTCATTAAAGAAAGGTTGTCCTATCTTAACGGATGCTCTGAAAACCGAGAAAAGATGCTCAGACCAAGTGATGAAAACAGCAGCAATGAAAATAACCGTTTGTACAAATAGCCACAGCAGCACTCTAAGCTATCAACTCCAACAGCTAGGACAACTTTAAACATGGATCTGAAAATATGGTCTCTTTCTCTTCGGCGTTTACAGTGAAAAGTTCATCGTTAGATATAACGATCCCGTTTGTGTTAACGGACTCTGGATGGTTGAGATATATGTATTTGAATTTTCTTTCTTGCCTTACTCATCCATCATCCATTCACACTAAGTTGGGTTGGAATTTAACACAATGACTATAAGAACAGTAAAAAAAGATCGATTAAGAAGAAAAGGATAAAAAGATGAGATTTGAAGGGGCCAATGATTTCTGCGAAATCTGGGTTATGCCTTTAATGCAAAGAGCTTTTTAAAGAATCAGCCAGCTTAACTGTTGGAAGACGAATTCAATAGGGCGTATACAGGTATTGAGTAGATAGTTGGGTTCAGTGATATCTTCTGACTACATGCTGCCACCTTCCACTTTCAAAGACATTTTTTCTGCATATTTCGTGACTAAGAGGAGTGAAAGAGATTTAATTGGCGATGGCACCCAATTGGACAGAGGCGTTTTTAACTAAACATGAAAGCTCAAAAGCATATCTCGATCACAAAAGTGTCAGCCAGGTTAGCCCCTTTTGACAGCAAGAATACATCTTTAAACAATCTCCGCAGTAGCAATGCAGTAAAAGGTAATGGCGGTGTGTCCCTGAACATCTTATTATACAGGCAGAGATATTGGAAATAAAATAAAAGCAAATTGTGATGAAAATGAAAAAATGTACTAATTGTGATTAACATCGACCAATCTAAGATACAAAATATTCGATGCGACATACAAGAAGGACAAATGTAATATTGAACTCTATGAGCATGCTACAGCAGTGAAGAAAACATTTGAACAAAATCAAGCTATCAGTAAGATTAGAAGTACAGGAAGGACATACAAAAATGCTAGTTTCTATTAGAAAACGCATTCTGTAAATAAATATAATATGTTTGTTGAACTAGAAGAAAGTCTTATATTAAATGGTAATCTGAAAATTGAAATCATACAGATACGTATATGAACGAATTCTAAATACATTATTTGTTAAGCCAGAAAGTAAGTAAAGTACATTGTGAAAATATATTAAAGCCAACATCTAGAGGATGAAACATAATTAACATACCACATACTCCACTTAACTATGTATTAAAATGCAGACCAATTTTCAAAATAAACAATATTAATTTGTATGTCTAATATGGTGGTTAGGTATTTAGATAATGCTGTTTAAAATTCTAAAAATTTAAATATTCCTGCCATTCAAATCTAACAATCATTTAACAATAAATCTATACTAATTAGCGGGTTGAGGGTTCTTTTTTTTATCAATTATACATTATTGTCCTTAAGATTTAATTTCATTTTACACAATAAAATAATAGTATTAATAAAAAAATTAATTAAAAAACAATTCGATTTTTTTCAATAATTGTTTATAAAATAATGATTGATTGATATGTGTTGTATGAATAAGATTTAAATTTGATGATTTGATAAAAAATAAAACAAAATTTTCTTTTTTTTTGTAATTTAATGCGACTTTTTTTTATTTTAACATTAAACTTAGACTTAAATCTTATTATTCAGCCGATTTTTTGTTGTTGACGATTATTTAAAACCAAAATCTATTGCCTTAAAAAAATTTATTTTGTATGAGCATATTCTTTTTTACTAAAACACTATGGTTACGATACAATAAAAATAAAAAAGAAATATTATTCTTCACCACATATCCTGTTCTAAGCCTCTTAAAAAGATTTCTCTTATACTCCGCATCGAAACTTATAATACAATAATATCGCTTTATCTGCTTACAATAAATACAATTGTTTTATATTTTCCTATTCCGAGTAAATAACAATTTCTTGTTATGCACTGTTAAAATATTTAAAAATAATTCTCGGCGTTAAGTCCATTAAACTTAAAAATATTTTGAAAAAAAACTATTACCTATATTTTAATTGTTTCGGTACCTAAATTCGCATGTTTGATTTTTTTTGTTAAAAACGTATTTAAAAGAAAACAGAAAAACAGATAATGTTATGTCTGAGTGTTTAACGAAAACTTCTTAATTGAAAAGTGATCGGAATGTTCAATAAAAAAATTAAACTACTATTAAATTAAACTTAAAGTAGGTACATTAAATATGTATTTGGATAAACTAATAAATTAGAATATAGGAATTTTTGTTTTTTCTCCGCTTATTAATTTAACATTTTTGTTTTGGTTGGTTTTATCATTAATTTAAAGAAGCAGTGATATTTTTAAATTTTCTTTTTTTGTTTTTTCCCTTTGTTTGCATTTAAATAGAAAATCTAAATATTTTGTATTAGTTTTTATGATTATGGTTTTATTTTTAAAGTTGATGCATATTTTTTAAACTTGAATTTTTTGTAGAATTGTTATTTGTTGTTACTATCTGATGGTTGATTTTTATGGTAATCACATGGATCATACTTGATCTATTTCGTCTAATGATTCTAGTTTTGCGATTGGTGCGAAAACAGTTGTCCAATTTTCAGGATCATCCGTTGTTTGATTAAACGATGAATATTTTGAGCACCTGCAATTATTGTTAGGGATATATTTTTCAAATACATATTTTTATTCGGATTATATGACAAGAAACTAATGCAACAAGTTGTATGTTAATTTACCTGAACAAACTTTTGTCAGTTCCGGTTGGCGCCGCACATTCGGGCTGTGAAACAGATCTCTGTACGTTGGTTCGATGTGTTACTGATGATGATGGCTGCAGATGCGATGATGGTTGTGGTTTTAATTGATGCTGCAGTGGTAACTGCTGCTGCTGTTGCTGTAGTTGTAGTTGAGTTGTTGTTTGAGGTTTATCAGTTGTGATTAAATCAAATGAAAAATCACTTTCGGACGGCTGATAGGATGTTGCGATTTGTTGTTTGCAAGCCAACAGTTGCTGTTGATGCTGCAATTGTTGCTGCTGTTCTAATTGATGCTGCAATTGCTGCTGATGGAGCGTAAGCTGCATCTGTTGCTGCTGATGCAGAATGTCAAGGATTGTACGAATGTCTTTATGCAAATTTGTTTCTAATGTATCGATACGTTGCGTTAATTCCCCTATTTGTGTTTTGATTGAGCTAAGACTTTAACAAAGTTAGTAAAGTATTTATTTGTTTTTGTTTGTTTTTACTCTATCATACGAACCTAATTTCTGAAATCTTCATACAGTGATGACAAGTGGAATGTGATGATTGATCTGCGCCATGACCGTTTACTCCGGCACTGCCGGAACTTTCGGTGCGCGTATGAAGTTTAACTCTGCTACATGGTTGTGGCTCCTTTTGGCCACAACAACAGGTATTTGTCGCAGTCGCACAGAGTGTTATCGCTTCGTTCTCTTGTAGTTCATCGGGTATAATTTCACCTAATGGAATGCTCAGACCAGTCCCTGAGGGCATTTGATGACGACGCCGGTGTCCTAAAAGAGGATCATATGATTCATTGCCTCCACCGGGTATTGTCCCACCACCTCCGCCCCCGTTATCAACGCCTCCACCCAGATTTCCAACAATACTGCTTCGAGTTCTGTGCGCATTTTGTTGACTCTCCGTTGGTGAGGTTGCTGCAGTCATCAAGTAAATTCATGAATAATATTAATGAGTCTGAGGTTTCCAAATTTACAAATTTTTCACATCAAAGACAAACAGTAAGTATTTAAGGCAGGAAATGTAAAATAATAACTTCTACACCATACTGGGCTAGAGGAAGTTAGTCTTGATAAGCAAAATATAATCTACTCAAATATTAACATTTATTTAAAGCCAGCATTTAGCAGTTTCTCGGTTGTTTTTTGACGCGGGCCATAACCTAATCTACAAAAAAAACAAGGGTCATCAAAGTCTAAATGTACGATCAGACTATCATACAAACTTGTCAACCGCATGACACCCCCTTACGTCATTATGACGTAGAATTTATCCTAAAGTGGTTATCCCGTCTGAAAAAAACAAGTTTTCTGACGTCAGCATGTCATCCGGATGGCAAGTTTGGATGACCGTCTGATCGTACCTTAAGTACCTAATTGAAAACTGCAACTATTTAGTAGTTCAAAACTAATGCACCCTTATTCCAAAGAGGTAGATACTACTGCAATGAAATAAAATACAAAAAAAAGAAGCTTATTTCAAACACTCAGTGACACGCGAAGTGCTTGGAAGTACCGTAAAATTCAGAATGTAGGCGGAAACACATTTATTATGTTAGTTATTATTTAAGGGCGAACGCAGGTAGGGATGTTGGGGGTTCAAATCAGATGGAGAGTTTTACCATGGTTCTATAGGGGGTCTACAAGCTGTTTCTCAGATTTTCATTACTTATTACCTTGAATCTACTACTTTGGTAATTCTAGTCTCCGTCTGCGGGCTCAGAAGAGGTCTTTTGTGATAAAAAGTGGATATACGCTTTTACTGCTCTACTCGTTAAACCATTCGGAGCTTTAAATATAGCGAAAGAGAGCCTAATGCTAATAGTGGACAGCAGCAATAGAAAATCAAATTTTCGTATTGTACTTTTTTGCAAACAGGAATTGTACCTTGTAGTATTGAAATGTCACTTTTCTTCTGATGATACAAATTATGTAATGATACACAGGTTACCCAAAATTTTCTATAAATATATGCACAAGTTTTGCTTCTTTCAAATATTTGTGTTTGTGCGCCAAACACTATACGAATGATACCAATTTTGCTTTGCCAAATGATTAAACCCTTAAGCGTCACACTTAAAGCTTTCGATAAATTTCACAATATAAACATATTCACATACAGTAGAATCTCGAATCTTTGACCAAAATGTCTTAGATCGTGTTAACATTTCCAAAACATAAACATTTCTGTTAGTTTTCGAAAACAAATAAATAAAGCTAAATAAATTAAAAATTTTTAATATGATTTTTTCCAAATGCAAACTTTTGGTAGTAATCTAAAACATTTTTAAGAAAAGAGTAATACATAAAATAAAATATTGGCAACGCGTACATGGGAACACATTTCTGGCTACCGTTTAAAATATTTTACTTTGTTTCTGTAATTTTAATACAATTAAAAAATAAAGTGTGTCTCGGAATACAAGTAAAAATGTGTCAAGTTCTAAAAAGTTTACTAAGAAGTCAACTTATTCTCGTACCTCAAATTTGGTAGTATATTTAGTCCAATATACCTTATCATTAGGATGGCCTTACAAAGTGTACGGCGCTGTCTTCGCAATGAAAGTGTTCGTGCACAGTATCGAAAGAACAATTAATATCACGGACTGTATCCTAAAAAATCTTTTTTATATATAGTTTAAACACTCTTCGGAACTGCATTTCGCGCACTTATGAAGAATTTTTTTATGTTAAGCAGCAAAACGCTACAATTTTTACCAATTTCCCTTATCTGGTGAAATGATTCTCATACGTCGTCATGAAAGAAGGTTCCTAGATGGGCCTTTCATTTTTGGGAGAGAGCAGGACATGTTCTGCAAAGGCGCAAGGTTCTCCTTGACCATTCATGTTCTGCAAAAGTCATTTGAAAACACACCAAGACTTATTACAGGCTTGCCTGACAGTGTCCAGTGATGACATATATTGCAGAATCGACGTGCAGTCTTTTAAGAGGGATCAAACACTTAAACCGCTCTAGATCCAGCTTAGGCCAAATCCGATTTGTCGCTAGACAATTAGTGCCACTTGACCACCTAGTGTTGGTTTTCTCAATAGCTTCCAATCTAAGCATTAGTTTGCATGTAACAATTGAAATGAAATGCATAAGGAACCTTTATCATGTGAAATATCAGGCAGTGTGGTTCCATTTTTTGCGAAATCGTCGGCCTCGCAGTTCCTTGGAGTATGTATATGCCCCGGCACCTACCATAGGTGTCTTCTTAAGAGAGAATCATAAACATGATTCTATCTTAGGCCTAGATAAAACTCCTTAAATCGCCATGACTTTCGCCAGGAACATACTGCAATGATATTGTAGACGAAAGGAGAAGACAATCAGAAGAATGTCCTTACAAATTTATATGATGATGAGATTTCCATCACTTTTTATCAAAATTTGTCTAAGGCCACAAGTCAAAAACCATACACCTCCGTATACCCATCACCAAGGCAACATCGTGGATACACAAAACATACAATGGTCAAAACACAAACATATTAAAAACTCGAGGTTGCAGACCAGTTGAACTGGAAAATCCGCACTATGTGAAGGTGGGTTCTTGGGATTCTGGGGAGAACCATTTACAATTCGACATTTTCAAATGTAGTAAAAGGGTATCTAGATCACTATACTTTCTACTTTCCACTTTTACCTCGCGACTCAACGAAAAGCAAAGGCTTCGAGAAGGATATACCACGTACTCAGTTTGAGTTCGAAATTTCCGCACATAAGCAATAGCTTTTGCTTTGTTATACTCAAGTAAACACACAAAAAATTTAAAAAAGAAAGCAATTAAATTGAATAAAATGATAAAGTTGTAGTTTAGGCTTCCGTTGTTCATATTAAGCTTTGAAAAGTAGGAAAACATTGGAAAAATCTAAAACATAAATATTTAGACGATGCGTCAAATGACGTGACTCATCCCCCAAGGCAAGCATTTTCAAGGCTATAACCACACAAACGCATAATTCTAAAAGGAACCGCGTTGTGATAAATGTGCCTGAAAAGATTTATAAAGTACTTGGGTACTTGGAGTATAATAACTGTAATCTGGAAAAGGTTATTTGGTTATTTATTAGAGAAATTAATTTGCAAAAGTAAGAATATTTCAAATTTCAAATATACTAATTTTAAGCGATATTCAAAACAGGGTCATCCGACCACTTAGCGTATTCGCGTATTCGGTATAGCTATCCTTAATGAAAACATTCTACAACGCAATCGTTTATTTTGCTTTTAGTTTCTCGTAAGAGAATGACTATAAATCCAGCCTGTATTTTGATTATGTTTACAGTTTTCCTAAGAAATGCGCACCACATCCTCAGAAAAATGAAACACTAGAAGTTTTTGTGTACACTGTACACACACATGATGAAGTTGCGAAATAATTGGGATTTTGAAATAATGTTCCTAAAATCTTGATATACTAAACTCTACTCTAAAGAGTTGTGGTTTGCGAAATCGTGATTCACATTGTTGGCTTTCTAAGTAAGTATTTATTTCGTATTCAAACATTGTCGGTATACAAAATAAAAATTATAAGCTGCAGCCCGGAGAAAAGAGCAAATTCTCGGAGTCTCCGGCCCAAGAAACCCTGTTGGTAATCCTACATTTAGATGCAAGTGTATCCGAATCTCTCTATAATTTTTCATATAATGATAAATTAAATATCTATAATTCATAAAAACAAACAAAAACTTTCGTTCGTTCCGTAAAAAGAACACTATGCGTTTATCTGCGAAAGCTGTCAAGCACCTAAATATTATCTAAAACGTGTATATTCATTTATCCTTTCAAAAAATACCGAGAAACTGCAAATTACAACCGAACACAACGTAAGAAAAAAACATCACCACAGACACAAATTCGTTTAACTTCACACACACCACACATACAAACAAAAACACATATTTAAAGTTAAATACAAAACACAAACAAAATCAAGAAACAAAAATAAAAAATAAATAAATATAAGCACCATTTGGAATGCTGAAGACATTTTTTAGTGTTCTCTGATCGTATTGATGATATTGTTGACTTTTTCGTTTCATGTACAGTCCTAAGAAATTTTATGTTTTTTTTTTGGTTTTTGGTTGAACCATTTTTATTATTTTTCATCAAATTGATTTTATTATGAAAATTTTATTAATTTTGTTGTGTTTGATTTATTTATAAAAAAAAAAACAATAATACAATTTTATTTAGTTTGTGTATTAATTTGAATGTAGTTTTTTTCATTTTATTTTATAATATAGTTAATAGAAGGTGCAAAAAGATACAAAAAAAAAATTATGATTTACATATGAGTACCCAACAATGTAAAATATTTTGAAGAGTTGCAAAATTATTTAAGAAACAAATAAAAACAAAATTAGTTTTCTTATAAAATTTCAAGATACAAAAAGAGTTGTACTAGAATAACAAAAAGAAAAGGGAAATATTTTTTTTTTTTGAATAATGCTATTTTACCTGTTCGTGGATAATGCGGTTTACCATTACTCCCTATTGTGATGTCTTTGTCGGTGTCACTGAGGACGCCTGGCGACAGCCTCTCGTTGGGATTATCACAAATGTTTGCCTTGCAAGGTCTGTTATGAATTCCAGTACTGAAATGTGGTGATATATTTATTAAGTTATTTGTTGTAAAAAATGAAAATCATGAAGTTTTGATGGAATCTAAAAAACATTGCAGAGCTAGTTGATAAATTTACAAGAATACATTTACTAAATAAGATTTAATTTTTCACTGTGTAATAGCAATCAAAACAAAATAAAACAATTATTTCAAATAGTAGGTATCAACAATAGAGTAAAGTACTTACAGCCTAATTGATCTAGTATCACTAGTACTTCTGTCTCTATCATGTGTTGTGGCTCGCATGTATCTATGTTTAACCTCTACACCAGCTTGCTCTTCCTGTATGGCGGTGCATTGGTGTGGGTTTGTATATTTTTTTATAATTTGTTTTGTTTTTTTTTTTCATAGAATTTAAGCCAGATTATTTTTACAGTTTATTGTTTATGTTTATTTTTTTTCGGTAGAGACAGTTTTCCAAGCATCCAGATTTTATTTTTATTTTTATTTATATGTTTTTTTTTAATACATAAAACGAAAGAAAAGAAAAAAAGAAACAACAATAAAAACAGTCAACTTTGTATATAAGTGGTTAATAGTTAACATTTAGTAATAATATATACATATATATATATATGTATATGTATAAAGGTGAGCTTATTTTTTCTTTAAAATATAAAAGATTATTTGCAAATGACATTTTTAAAACGAGCTATAGTAAGGGGTCTACTCTATTTTCGAAAAAAATAATGTAATAAGTTGCAATTTAAGCCATATACAACTAATTAAGAACCCTTTGATAGCTATTATCGATAAGGTGCGAAATCTACTAATTCGTAACAAAATATAGCATGTTGTAAAGTACGAACAACCCATGAGTATTTTTAAATGCGCACTTTTAAAAAAGAGTGAGTATAGGGAAAGAGAAATATATTACAAAATAATAGCCTTGGTTATTTCTAAACTCCTCAGGAAAAACTATCGCTAAAGAAAGGGGAATTGTGGCCCTATTCCCAGCAATGTGATATTTTTCAACATATATAGGATTTTTAAGGAAAACTCGCTTAAATAATCAGCTTGTAATTCTGGTGTTTCGGAACGGTAAACTATACTGCATATGCATCCGACAGTTTGCTGATAGTTTCATCTCGTCTCGGACTAAACCTAAGTTTTAATATATATTCTTCCAGCATTTCATTACAAATACAATAAATAAAAATTCGTTAATATCAAAACAAACACGGTAAGTACCGATGCACGTGACGATTTTAACCGCCGCATCCTTTTTCATCAGCATTTATTTGAAGATGCGACATGGGCAGAGTTTCCATAATTTCGATCGAAAAAGAAGTGCGTTAACACCAAGCACTGATAACAAAAAAAAGTAAAATACACCTTCGCTCAACAGTTTTTACCAAATATACATGGTTGGAAATAAAATCCAAGAGAAAATATAATCGTGAAAATAAAACGCCAAACTTATCATATTGCGTCTGAGTCGCATCTGAAAACGCTAGACAGATATTTTATTAATATCATTGGCTTAATCGCATGGAGTTTTAGTATCGAAGGTGAACACATATGGCAACATACTCTAAGAAGATTGAAGACTTTAAGGATCGCGAAAGGTATTTTCATCCTGAAGACCTAACTGCGGATATGTGTTCGAATAATTGTCTCTGGAAAGCTATGAAGGACATACAAAAAATGAAAAAGACAAGCGCAAATAATAATGGCAACTGTTGCCGAGCACAAAAAAATGTTTAAGTCCTTTGATATCAGACAATATATCCGAAAAGGAATACTCCGAATTGGAAGAAATCGCACAAGGAAAGGTTCTGGACCCGATTCTATTTTTGAATACATAATCGAGATAATTCACTGCAGCTACGTTTGAAGATGATTTAGCATGGAATATGCTTTAACGGGCTATCGACAGTGTTTTTGAGTGGCCAAAACAAAAAGTAATATTCAGCGAGACTGACTTGGGTTGTCGAAGATGAGAAAAATACATTTGGCTGTAAGCAACAAACACGCCTTAATGGTCATTGCCATAACGCTTTGCTACAAATTCGTAATTAAACGAATATAGAGCGCCGACTGCAACGGATAAAACCATTGGAATAAGATTTAACCGCGAGCACTTGGTCGGTACGAAATAGGTGGGGCAAGGTAAGTTGCTGTGTGTTAAAAAAAGGTTATCCCTCTTTTTGCATTGAATTATCTTCGATTAGGTATTGGTTTGTCTAAAATTCCTGAACAAAATATATTTATCCATTCCACCTATTTTAAAACTCTTTTCCGAAACATTTATTTAAATGAATGCATCCGGGAACCATTTGACTACTACAAACCCAATTTATCAATTTTCATATCAACAAATATTCTTCGCAATTGTGGGTACGAAATACAGCGCACCTACACCAATTCGATCTGTTTCGATAGTAAAAATAATTATTGTCGCAACGAGCCGGAGGCAAAACATATTTTATTGTATGTAATGCAGTAAGCGAAATACCGGCGGCTACTATTGACCTTTTCAGTGCCACAATGTATGTATAATCCGAGGATATTAATTCCGAAGTGGTTCACGTATGGTCACGTATTGGAGATATTATTTATTGAGAATCCATTAGCCATTGTTTGCCACCAGAATCAGTACTATTTATATTCGAAATTAAATTGAAAATTAAAGTCAATTTCTTTTCAATAGGTAATGAGAATGCAATTTCCTGGGAAGTTACGTACAAACCAGCAGGAATTTAAATATTCATCGAATATATAATCTTAACTTATACCTTAGCTTTAAAGTGGGATCGTTGAAAAAGGAATCTTCAATCAAAGCTTGGTGCTGTGAAATGTGTGCTACCTTTAGTGTGCCGCAAGATAGTCATCTTGGTCCAATCTTATGTTTACTATTTATCAATATACATATACCTTATTACACACTGGGTGGAGATATAATTGTATATGGAAACTATATATATACTTTAGTCGCTTAAAGTGAAAAAAGGCAATAAGTACTATTGTCTTTTCAAGAAAATAAAATAAATAAATAGTAGACGTAAACGGCCCACACAGGACCAAAAGCCAACAATTGTGTGTGCGAAGATATATTTTTTTGACACGAATTTAATACCGATTCCGTATGTTAATCTTATTTTTGAGAAGATTTTCATGACATTATTTATTCTTGGATGTTTGTCAGACTTTCGCAAGAGGCGGGGCAGCAAGCTAAATCTTTTAAGGATAACGCATTTATCCACTAAGATATTGACTATAATATTGACGGTCAAAAGTTAGTGCGAAAAGATGTACTAAGAGCCTTGGGAATTATACTTGACAAGAAAATATCTCTTCAACACCCCACTCTAAAAGTATGTATATATTTGGTTTTGTAAAACGCAGTAGTAACGCAAAACGTTACTTGTTATATAGTGTTGTGTTATTTGATCTCCGTTTTATAATGTTGGATATTGAGTCTATCCAAAAACAATTTCTGTAACTTCCATTGAGAGGTATAGGATGGAGTGCAGACTCTTTTGTACTGCCTCATTACGCTCACCGCTTAAAATATCTGTAAATCCTAATGTTCGTGTTTTAAGGTATACTAGATTTTAAAAGAAAGTAAACATAACTCGTTGCTTGAATGATTGATAAATTATGTAATTTCTCAATATTTTACTATCATTATGTACTTTCTTTACCAGCCATTTATTATGCCCACCTATGTTCCTAAGTTATAATCCAAATCATATCATGGTTTTTGCAAATTATGCTTTAGTCGGTTACAAACAAATATCAAATAATTTTCGTTCGTGGATATTATATTTTCAGTCCAATTACTTTTAAAGGAAAATCTTCTTCATCTGCTACTATGAAACAAACTACCAAAAAGCTGAGACAAAACAACTTGAACTATCATCTTCAAGCTAGGCGCACTCAGATGTGAAAATGTTCAGGAAATTCGTACGCCGAAGTTCATTAATAATACTCAAGGTCAACTCATTATGGGTGATGGAAAAATCTAAACAGGGGGAATTATTTTCCCAGGTAGAGTTCCCAATAAAAGTCGGTCGTTTCCGACTCGATAAGATTGATAAAGAACCCTTCGAAATTTTTGTAATAGCAGCAGCCCTGAAGGCAATTTATCGTTTTAAAATGAGTGGTTTTCGGTTCCACTTACAGAATAAATAGCTTGCACAAAACAACCCAATCTATTCCGCCGCTTTGCGATTAAAGCGGTGAAACGACATACGCCAACAATAGCAATGCCGGGAGCAGGAAAAGAACCACACAAGACGCTTTTAGTACTCATGAGATACAGACAAAATAATAGGATATAAATTGTTGGGCATTCCGAGAGCATGTGTTTGACTATTTCTTGATACCGCCTACCACACTACCACGAGCTATACCAAGATGTGAATGTAGTCCAAAAAGCCAAGACACGTCAAATACATTGGCTCGGCTGCATCGAGCGAATAGACAATAGCGCTCCAGCCAAGATAAACTTCGATGATGGAAGGCCCATCGCCTCGGAATATCGCCTGATATCGCCTGAGAATATTGTTTCTCGTTTAAATAATCCTTTAAATATATGCCAACCTCATAAATTGAAGTTAATCAAACAACCTTTAAACCTTTCCATTTTCAGTAGCATTATTCGCATTATTTTCTATAGAATTTATATGACTTCGGCACCAGGTAGACTGCTCGTTTTTCATTTCTCGCATTTTAATTTACATATAGAATTTGGTATGCCTTGGCTTACATTAAAAACACGCAAATATATGTCGCGTTTTTATGCACATTTTGCAACCTTCAGCCGAACAACTAGTACTTGTTGTTTCAAATCGCAATAAATAGCTTTCATTTCAACATTGACTCAAAAATAAAAACGCCCAATTGTCACGCAAGGACAATTGTCAGCAAGACTACACCTCAATAGGATAAGACTATATTTAGTGAGCAATAAATTGTGGTATGTATTAATTATTTCTGTTTCATGGAAATCTTTAGTTTACTATCTACAACTATTTAAAAATACAATACAAAAACAATACTGCAAGCTCTATATTTAAACGAACAAAAAACAGATAAATTCCAATTAATATTTACGGTAGCATTTTTTATTTTATTTTTTTTTTGTATATTATTACTAAATATTTTCTCTGGGGTTAGAAAAAAAAATTAATAAATAAAATAAGAAAAAAATATATATACTCACATCTCTCATATTGTACGTTATCACTAAATTATTTACAAAACTGTCATAAAACTCTGGATAGAGATCAAGGACATCAAGCATATCCTCCCGATGGATTTTATGTAAATCACAGTAAGTTAGAGCTCGCACATTACTATTTGATTTTCCAATGGTCGAGTATATACAAGGATTTTCCCCGAAAATATCGTCTTTTCCTTAAGAACAAATACAATGACAACACAAAATATAGATTAAAAAATATTGTAAACTAATTCAAAAAGTATTCAAAGACTTACCTAAAATAACCATAACTACATCGTCTCGAAGGATTTCTATAGATCCACGTGCTATAAAATACAATGATGTAAGGACATCGCCCTTATGAACTAGTGTGTCTCCGGGAGGTGCATGTGTTGTTTTAAACTTAAGTGACAAAGCTCTGAAAAATTACACACATTTTTGTTTTTTTTTTTTTTTTGTTAAAATTATTGTTTTGTTTGTTCCTATTTTGGATGTGACAAAAGGATAGCAAGAGAGTTCACGGGGATCACAAACAAATTGCGGCGCATTTTAAGAGGGATGCGTTGTTTGGTATGGTATAGCTTTACATGGTTGCTCTTTATGGGTCGGTGGAAGTGAAAATTTGTTTTTCGCAGAGTATAGATAGAGAAAGAAGAAAAGTTGGTAAATCATTTTAGTCTAGCAGTGATTTGAAATTTAGATTATAAATTCAGCTGTGTGAATGACATATCGACGATAAGATGCTTAACAGTAGAGTAGGTGGTGTTTTTATGGAAAGCGAATAAATTGAATGTCACGGGACAATGATTTTAACACATCGCATTCCTTATTTAAGAAATCTTAGATATTGGTATATACATAAATACATAAAGGAGTACTTATGTGCTTTACGTAAGGGAAGACATACGTACTCAAATCGTTAACCATTTTCAATAAATACCTTTTAGGGCGAAATGGAAATATCGGCGGGATATAAAAACTTTGGCATCGCAGAATGCAAGAAAACATATATAATTACGAAATTCTGTACATATACATGTTGCTGGTATAGCTGGTAGTTGGCAGCAACTCATGGACAAAACAACTTATTACCTCGGTATAAACCTAAATTGATATGCTTCTGTTACAACCATTAAAACCTCAAGAACTTTTACTCTCAACAATTAAAACCTCAGAACTGTTGCTATGTTTAGCCTTGTAATCCTCCACACATATTGTGGACTTAAATACATACTATATTGGCTTTTAAAGCTCAAGAAGTCAGCTCTCTCTGTTACAATCACAGAGTACGAATAAAAAAATTAAGAATTTGCTGGCAATGAGAATATTGTTCTATGATGAATGTATACAATACTTCTTTGGCTGTCTTTATTAATTTAATTTGGCGACTTTTCGATAGTAAAAGATCTTTGGAGTTAATAAAATTACGCAGAGATAAGCTTCGAAAAATAATATGAATTGCGACAGGGAACTGTCTCCGGCGGAAAAATGCAAAGAAGCTCGGATTATCCGATGCAAATATGTGCAGTTACTGCGGAGATCTGTATGCCACTGAGGACATAACACATAAACTGTGTAAATGTGAGACAACAGCACTTAGTCGAAGCATTTTTTTAGGGAAATACTTTTTTGAAAACTTAGAGGAAATAAATAGATGGCATGGATTTCAAGGGCCCTCTAGGCTTTAACAGGGAAATTGTTAAGTTTTTCTGCCTTTTCGATGTGCATGCAATTGCAGCTGTTTCGCGATGGGTTGTTTTGATGCCTTGTGTTATGTGAATTCCCCACACCCCTGTTCAACCTAACCTAACCTAGAAGTGCGTAGTAGAAGTGAAAAAAATATTCAAACGAATTCGTTCGATTTTGTAAAAATAGTTTGCATTCTGGTTCTGTCATATGGACCATATGGTTGCTTAAGAAAAAATTGGGCCTTTATCAAGCTTTTGATGCCGCAGAAAGCTTATAATTTGTCAATTTTTTATTAGTCAGGATGAGATGATTTTATTGTGCTTGATTTTAATTTTACCAATACCACAGCTATGGTATGACAAATTTTCGGAATTATGCCTTGGAATATATTATTGTCATTCTACCTCTTTTGGAATATAGTTTATCGACAAAGCAAGCTCCATAATGTTCACAAATAAATTATAAAATTTTATATTTCCAATATTTTAAAGAAATTTCTTTTTGTGCAGTTTTACAAATCGCTTTGTACAATTCTATTAGGCAAAGCAAATGGATCCTTTCTTATTATTATATCCATGACAAAAAAGCACCCCGAATTTTATAATAGTAATGTCAATGTTTCTTCAACCCCTACGTGCTTAAAAAAACTAGCTCCAAAGTTAAAGACCAAACTAAGTCTACATCCGCGGCCGTTATACTTTATAAAAACCATTCAGCTAAAAATAAAATTAAAAAACCCCAAGGAGGAACTGGTAACTGCATTTATACTTGATCAACGTCGTGAAATGATGCACTTTTCTTTCATTGCTTTTTTTCTTATAAATATTTGTAAAATGTTTCCACCGATGTGTAGGTATGGTAAAGCACTAATCCTCGCGCTGCCATTATATGCACATCAAAACACAACCTATATTCTAAGGAAAAGCAAAAAAAAACAAGAAATGGATTATAGATTTTATAGAAATATATACAAATGTTTATAATTTTTTTTTTGTTAAAATGTATGGAAATAAAAATAAATTTTTTTTTGGCGCTTTTTTTGTCTATTCTGATTTTAAGATTTTTTTGTTTTTAATTCAAAACTTTGGTGATGTAAAAAATTAATATTGAAAATCATAAAATCTGTATCTAAACAAGTATTTGTAAAATAATAAACAACAATAAATTCATTAGCAACAAGTAAATGTTGGTTAAAAAAAACATAGGTAATAAAATTGTTTTAATAATTAATTGCTTATTGTTTAACACTAGGCATATGGACCCATTCTTAAATTGCATTTAATAGTACTATAGACAGAGCAGCAGCAGTATCAAAGCTTTACTTAAGAATAGATGGATATCCTATCATCAAGTCTACCAGATGAAAACCAAAATACAACAAGACAACGGTACAAAGAATATTAAAACAACAGTTTTTTTCGTTTCTTTTTGATGTGTTATTCCTTATGTACAGTTTCAAATATGTTTCTTTTTAATATATATTATATATGTGGGAGTATATGTACAATAAGGAAAATAAGTAGTTCAGAAGCTGAAACAAGTAGTAAGCTAGAGAGTAGCGGTGGCGCAGAGCAGAGCTTCAATTTTTGTTTTCCAAATTGTAGGGCAGATTTTTTTTTAGCAGGTTTTCCGATTATTGTTTATTATTTTCAATTAATATAAATATAGAGTTTTTTTGAAATAAGTTAAGCGTAGCCATAGCTTAAATATAACATTTTAAGAACATCAGAAACATAAAATAACGATACACATCCTACAAGAATTTTTTTACAAGACGCAGCACGGTGATGAAAGTACAAGCATTCCATTGAACTGCGCGCATTTATAGATAGCTATTTTGTTTTTTTTATCCTTTACACACAATTTTCTATTTATTTATTATACGGGGAGATCACATTGATAGAATATACACAGATAGGAGAGTAAAGCTCAGTGCGATGTCAGATCGGATTTGGACAGTCTCAGTACCAGTGCAAGTACATGGCAATGGTATTGTAGTAGATTGAAGTTCTTCAACAACGAAACAAGGGCACGAAACCTATTCGCTTGAGAAGTACTTTAACGAATGACAGTACCAGTGTGGGCGCGAGCGCCATCTAGTTGCACTGGGCCTCTACAAATCCAAATCCGTTTTTTATTTCTTTATTTTTTCGTTGTCGTTGTGTAGATTTCTTACCTCAAACAACCAGGACTGGCTCCATCAAAAGCTGGACAACTTGTCAACAAATTACGATTCAAATGCAAACAAATGTCAGCTTGCAAGCATTCGGGAAATCCTTTCAATACAGAATTCATATCGATTCCATTGGTATACGTCCAGGCGTGTTGAAAATATTCTTCTAAACGTTGTCTTAATGGATTTGGTATCTGTGTGTGTTAAAAACAGAACACGAAGAAAAAACAAAACGAAAAAAAAAGGAAAAACCAAAATATATAGTCGATGTGATTTCAAATAACAAAGAGATACCGAAAGTGATTTAGAATTTTGACATAATGGAAAATTTCGCGATAAAATTAAAATAAAACTTATAAAATTACAAGGCAATTGTTATTGTTTACATAAAAAATGTTTGGTTAAATCAGAAAACAAAAACATTCAACAAACGAAATAGGATGAACGACAAATCTAAAGAGTAACGAACGTAGAACTACTGACACTACAGACATATACAGCGCCGTATATTTCAGTATTGTCCATGACGCATTACGTTACGCGAAGTGACGCAGTCGACGAGACTTAGAGAGGGATAAAGATAGCGAGAGAGAGATGATCACCGATCAGCGGAGCTGATCCGAACTTACCTGATGAAATCGAATGAATTCTCGTACGCGTAGCATTTGGGTATGATACCTGGCGGTACCAGAGTAGAGCCTTTGGATGATCGCCGATACATTACCGAATATGCTGGCGTACATGAGGGCTGCAAGCAAACAGAAAAGTAAGAAATTTGAATCGAAGAGTGAATGGTGTTTTAATGATGATGGTATGGTATGGTATGGATGGAACACGCTACCAGTGGTAATTGAATGAAGACTTTTTGACTCTTCTACATTGGTATTGATTTAACTGGTTGCCACCAAAATGTTGAAAAAAATGCGCCCATGATTATAATATAACAGATTAATAATGTGATGACGTTATAAGTTGAAAGTTGATTGTGTTACCAGCGAAAAATGTTTTTACCCAATAGTTCCCTGAAGTATACATATATTCCATGTAATGCAATATATGTATATGAGGCTGGACATTCAAATAAAATGTGTACAGCTGCTTCATCTTCTTTCAGACAATTGCCGACTCCGCAGAGTCCACTATTATTTTTTTCTTGGCTGGATGAATTGCTTGGTTGTCTTCAGTCCGGGCTGCTTTCTCAATATTGATGGGATATATTTCTAACTTCCCACGCTTTTATTAGCTGAATTGACTGCATATTTAAGGAAGAATTAATAAAATTGAGTTCTTGTTCTTAGAGCCCAGCTTCTGTGGCTGATTTGAAGTCAATGGTGTCCAAGCTATGAGCAATTCTAGCTGCTTGACTAATCATGTGTATTTATTGCGGCTTTATTTTCCATTGCTATTATGATGTTCAGCTTTATACCAGTTCCCACTCCCGATTCCATTTTAGAACGATCCGTATACCATGCCCCTATAATTGGGATCTCCGTCGAGAAAAGTTGTTCTAATAATACATTTTTTGTAGACGCGGTCCATTCAAGTTCCAGGATTTCAAAGAGCAGGGTTATCCATAAACAAGACTTTCTGAACTTCATATGTCCAAATGAAATGGGAATAGGAATATCTGATGTGAAGTCCAACAAGACTGCTGACCTAGGAAGACTTAGTGGACAGCATACAACGCAAAAATGTATGTCGATGAATGGAACCTCAGTATTGTTGATCCGGTTCATAAGAAGGGAGACTCTCTAAACTGCACCTACTATAGAAGTATCCGTCCCATAAACATCGCACGTAAAATCTTATTATGCGAACGCCTGATGAATCATTTATTAACGATTTTAGTTCCGGTAAGTCCACAGTTGACGAAATATTCACACTACGGGAGATAATGGAGAAAACTCAAGAACTTTAGATCAATACATACCCCTAAGGGTAGACACTCCTTAGTTTGTAGGAAAGACTTGCTGAACTGCGTAATGCTTTCTTGTTTATATGTAAGTGCAAACGTGTTAATCATCTTATTGACAGGTACGAAAACCTTCTAAAATACGTTGTACCCTTATGAATTTCATTATGTCGATCTTTTACGTAGCTTTTGACCACCATGCTATAAAAGCATTTGTTATGATAGGCCTGACCGTTTTTGTGTAAGTCCAGTGGATTAATCTGCGAGATCGTCCATGTTCTATCGTATCTGTTCTTGTGAGCCACAGATACTATTGGCTCACAAAGTCTTGGGGCTTACCAGTCTTGAATTGCCTTATGGGCTTACATCGGAACAATGCTTACAAGTTACTGAATTTTATTATAAAAATTCGTGCTTTGTGAAAATATATTTTATTGAGTCCATATAAAAGGACTCGCATGCCAATTCGCAAGAACAAATAAAGCTTTATAAATCTATGAATAAGTATGTTTTCCGGTTCTATGTGCTGCTCGTCCTTCAATTACTTTAATGTTAGATTCAGGAAGAGATAACCAAAGGTATAACTGCAATTCACAGATCTTGTGATAAATAGAATATTAACTAGATAAAACCCACTGTAACCCTCAGACGCAAAAGAGTCACAACACATCCTTCGACATCCGGCACCTTAAATTCTAAAAAAGAACGCATTAAAATACACTTAGTCGAATCAAAGGTTACAGAAACTAGAAGTAGAAGTGAAAGTTTGCCCCACCGGAACTTAACTATCCGGAAAATGTGTCTTCCTGTGCATCGTTTTCATTAAACTCCAAATTATGCATAAAACAAATTTTCTTTCGAATAGCCGGAATCCGGAAAATCCTTTGCTTAAGTAATTTTGCAGCTGTAAATAATTCACCACAGCAATATCTTATATTGTAAACAAAAATCTGCTTGCATTAGATTTATATAGAAGTGACCTTATATCAAAAATTAGCTAGCTTAATTACAAAAGCACACTAAAATCTATTACATACATGTATAAAAAATTTACTACAAAGTGCAATAATTTTTATCCAAAGTGTCAAAGTCTTTTTTCAAGAAAAAAAAAAAAAAAATTTAAGCAAAAATAATGCTTACAACTACGTATTCAATTACCACTGTCATTCGAGTTTTGTTTTGTTTGTAATTTCGATCGTATACGAAAGTGCATCAATACTTACACCCCACTAACATAACACATATCGTAAAAATCTTTTCTGCATCTGTATTGGGTGCAACATTTCCAAACCCCACCGATGTTAATGATGTGAATGTAAAATATAGCGCCGTTATGTAGCGTGACTGTAAAGAGATAAATCGATAAGCGATTAAGTAAAATCGTGTCAAATTGACATTTATTATTATTGTTAATCCTCCTCAATCTGCCACACACAAGTCAATGACAAACCACAGCAAAATGATCGAAAATAAATTGCCAAATAATGTTATGTCAAATAGAGAAAGCGCGACCGATTTTATTAGGGTACGTGCATATGCGCCACAGTTGACGAGTAGGCAAGTATTTTAATATATTTCTTTAGTAGTAGGACGTATTTTTGTCACCTTTATCGATGGCCCTCCCGTTTTGTTATCATAGTAGGGTTCCTGTATATCATTCCCCAGTGAATGCAGCCAGCCAACATCCTTTGGCAACATACTTCTCTCGGCATTTCCAATTGCGTACCTGTAAATGAGAGTTCAGTTTATTTTGTTTTATTTTATTCGGATATTGTTTTTTAACACAAAAACCAAAAAGAATTATAATAGAAAGAGTAAAAAAAAATCAACAAAAACCTTGATTCGTTCATACCAGATGCACGCCAACCAATGGGCAATGAGGGCAAACGTTGCCATGAGTAGCACAAGAACCGCTGCCCCATATTCCGAGTATCGATCGATTTTTCTTGCAACCCTCACAAGGCGAAGCAAGCGGGCGGTTTTAAGGAGTCCAATCAGTGTTGTTGTCTATTCAATGAGACGAATGATACCAAAAATAAAATAAATGAAAATGAACAAACCAAAAAAGAAACGGAAACGAAAGTTCCATAAAAATATCTACCGAATACATATAAATAAACATTTTCATGTTATTTTATTTTCATATTTTTCTTTCATTTCTTATAATTTTTGTAATGTGCAATTAATTTTGAGTTTGTCTGCTCAATAAATCAAAACATACAAAATTCTAAAACAAAAACAACTGTTTTGAGGTTAAACTTAAACACAAAACTATCTAATTTCACTAAACAAACAAATTAAAAAAAAACACAAACAAAACAGTGTTGTCCTAATTTGTGTATTCAAATAATATTTTTTTTTTGTGGACTATTTCGAGGGGTCGGGAGAACGACACTAACTCAAAAGGATAATAAACTCAAAAGCATACAAAGAGACATTAAATACTAAGAATAACTGAAAGAACATGCTTCTTGCATTTAATGAGACAGAAGGAGAGAGAAAGAGAGAGAGATATAGAGCGTGCCCAGCTTTTGTGCCTAAAGCGCAATCGGTATTGGTATTTTTTTGTTCTAATTATTTTTATGCATTAAGGCATGCGTGAGTGTACTTAAATATTTTATTTGTGCTGAGTATTAGACTCTCATCTAGAGGATCCTTAATCATTCGACATGCAGAGAATAATTAAGTCTTTTATGCAGTTTTTGTTGCTAATGTGTTGGGTATTGGTTTGTGAAGATCAGTGAGGTATGGGACAGAGAGGAAAGATGCAGCCATATTTTGATTGCACGAAAATGTTGTGAAGTTGAACTATTGCCTTGGAACTTTCTTGAACTTATTTCATTTTATTAAATAAGAAGTTGATTGTTATCATTTATTTTTACATATTTGTTAAAAATATCTTTAGGGTTCTTTTTTTTTAAATGTCTAAGTAAACCCTTTTTGTGATTAAGACAAACCTACCTTCCCGAAAACGATTTTGATCGATTCATCTCAGAATTTTATCTCATTGAATTTGGGTTCCTTTTTTATTCAATAAAACGATCATTGAGTAATTTGACGAAGCAAATGTCTAGGAGTAGTCCTGGATAAAAGACTCAGTTGGAACTCTCACCTAAATAACAAATTCACTAAAGCAACAAAAGCTTTGTCATCGATCCAGAAGCTCTTTAAGAACAATGTAAATAGATGTCTTAATCTGAATCGGCATGATATCAGAAACGTAGCATAATACTATCGTCATTTTTTGACCTTAGCTTTTAGAAGATGAAACAGTTGAACACATTTTATGTGAATGACCATCCCTATATGGTACGAGGGGAAAAATATTTTTCAGAGAATAATTGTGTACCGATGAATTAATAAATTCTTCTGCAGGTATAACTACAGTTCTGACAAAATGACAAAAAAGTTTTTTTTAGGTTGACATGGCAAGCAAAACCGTTGATCTTAACATTTACTTAAGAGGACATGAAGAAAGATCACGCTTACAACTGTTATGCTGTGGGTTAGTGGTTATGGAGGCGAACGTTAAATGAGGGGGGCGGGGAACGGTTTTGACCCGTACCACCTAAAAGTTTGTATTCGTAAAGTTTGCAAACATCAAATAAAACGACTACCAACTCCATCTCAGAAATTAAATTGCCGTTCGGAATCAGCATTAAAATGCAGGTCTATTCCGTTTGTTTAAAAAATAGATCTTCGCACACACAACGGCTGGAGGAGTTGGGCTTCTTCAAAATCCCAGTTAGCATAGTACCAAAAGCCGCATCCCTTAAAGCGTGAGATAACCCAATGATAGGGGAATGTTCATCAAAGCATCTAGAGCTGTACATCCGAGACAGGCCGTTCTTTGGATTTTGGCAAATGAAGCAGTAATACGATTCCGCGAAAGCCTGTTCCACCAAACAACCGATACGTATGAGAGGAGTGGTCTTATCATCGCCGTATAGATGCAAAGGACCCTTTGCGGATATAAACCCCATACCTTGCCAAAAGCGCCTCTATACTGCCAAAAAGTCGACAGTGCTTTATCGGTTTACGATTCAACACGGTTAACCCTTAAAGTTGTTTAAAGAGTATTACTCCGAGATACTTTACTTCATCGGATATATAGATGGCGACACCTTTAAGCACAAGTTGGGACAGATCAGAGACCTTCCCCCTTCTCGTAAAGAGTTATTGATTGAAGTGTCTCGCCAACGCACGCACAATTAAGTCTAGAACTGAACTGGCCCACTCTCTACATGCTTGTACTTGCGATCGAGACAAGGAGTGAGTTATTATTCTATTGAAATTGTTGATTACCGGTCTTCTTAACGGCTTGCTGTGACAAGAGAATGTTAATCAAAAGTATTCACTTTTCACTAGGGTACTCATTGTGTAACTGCGAAGACGATAATCGTCTGGGCGATAATATTCAATGTTTTCTGAAAGTTTCAAGAGAATCCGACGATTACTTTTCAAGTTTTTCAATAATGAACTGACAATTCGGAAGTATTGTCTGAGGCCGTTTAAAAAAAAAATCAATTCTGCACTAGATTAACTATTAAGATACATTTTTTTTATTTAAATGAATTCGGGAAGTAACTGTTGAGAAGTTATGATGGTCACCGCAATGGAATACTTGTGGAACAGAGGCCGACACATATAGCATATTTTTTTTAAAATATATGTAAAATCAAATCACGTATTGTATCTTTTATAAAAAAAATATTAAATTATTTGTTTTTGCGTGCCTTAAGTGACCAAAACTTCTTATCTGATTCGATTTTCGGTATTGCCATAGTGTCATGTTGTTTTTTCTAGATAATCCCTTTCCAAATCTACAAAAACACAACAAAATTGCAAAATATACTATTCGTTGCAAGAAGATACCTCATTGGCTATCGTTCAAAAATCGCAGTAGTTTTGATGATTATTGAATTACGCGAAGCAAATTTTGAATCGTCAAAACGCTATCATCCAGTCAATAATCAATCACACTTTATCCCCATCATTGACTCTGCACAACAAGAGCTATCGCTACTTGACAACATTTTATCTTTTGACTTACAGCAAAAAAGCTGTATAAAAAACTATAAAAATCGAACTCTCGATTTAGTATTTTCCTCCGACTCTGTTAGTACTGTTGTTGGTGAATCTCACAACAGTATTACTAACATAAACAAAAATCATCCACCATTGGACATTTTTATTAACTTAGCGGACATTTTTACGAAAATAGTAATTCCTATGACCCTTCGCTTTCCTATGGCTTTCGGAAAGCTAATTTTCAGAGGCTATCTGAAGATATTTTTGTGGGTTAGTGGTTAAGTGCGTTGGCCCACTAATAGTAAAACTTCTGATTTCTTTGCTGTTAGCAACATGTTTGCTGCCTATTTTAGTAGATCATTCAGTGACTCCCCTCTTTCCATCGATGATAAATATTTTAGCTATTTAAGTAGCTGTTCCCAGATTGCTTTCAGTAATTTTTATTTCGATTTGGAAACTATTTCGAAATTTGTTTTCCTTTTGAAAAATGACTACTCATCTGGAACCGATGGCTTTGCACCGATTGTCTTAAAAAATGCCGTCAAGCCCTTAGTCCTTATCTTAAGCACATGGATATGTATATGTATATGTTCGATTTATCCGTTAGCACTGGCTATGAAAAATAAAGTGCCTTTATTTAAAAAGGGTGAACATGGTAATTTCTTAGCTTTAGTGTATTCCTAAGCTTTTTGAGCAAATAGTCTGCAAAAAATTAATATTTCTATGTCGTAATGTCATTGTAACGAACAACATAGATTTGTAAGAAACTTGTCCACTGTTACAAATTTGCTATATTTCTTGCGTGCATGTTCTAGTTCCTTAGAAAATAATAATGAATTCTATCACATATACACCGACTTCTCTAAGGCTTTCGACCAGCCATGTGCCATGAGATAATCAGATAAGATTTATATATTTATTATTATTTATTATTAATCAATAAGATTTAAGCTCAGGGCGTATGGTTTCCCACCTGGTTTTATAAAATGGATGAATTCATGCCTTATGGGTAGGGATTATAGTGTCAAATTTAGAGGTTCGTTTTTTGAATCTTTTTCTGCTCACTCAGGGAAGTCACTTAGGTCCTATTTTGTTCATACTTGCTATAAATGATGTTGAAACATGTATAAAAACCAGAAATATTTTAATATAACCTGATGATATGAACATTTATAAATCTGTCAACAATCAGGATGACAGAAATCTTCTCCAAGCGAACATTGCCAGTTTTGCCACTTGGTGTGATAAAAATGGATAAAACCATTTGAATAGCGCAATAACATTTAACCGCGTGTTTTGGCAGTACAAGCAGGTGCCTCCGATGGGAAGGTGCCTGGTAAACGAGAATATAAATTATTAAATCTAAATTACTAGGATAGGAAACAACCTAGCTGTAGTATAAACTAATTTGAAGGGAGGTGGTTTTTAGTGAGTAAGAAACTCACACTATTATGAGCACGTGCGGTCGGTCCTCATAGTGTATTATGGAAGATTTTCCACCTACACTGGTAAAAAAAAATCTGGAGTAGGTATGCTTCACAAGTTTGGACCCCTTACTACAATATTCACTCAAATTCGAATTGGAGCTATTCAAAGTAACTTTATTCGTTTTACCCTTAGTGTTCTTCCTTCCTACAAACTACTTCAAATGTTACCTCTATCTCAACGTAGACTGAATAGTGATATAATTTTTCTACGGCAACTTTTAGCTGGTCATATAGATGCCCCTGATATGTTGCCTTCCATTAGTAACACTTACGCTGTGTGGATCTATTAGTAAATGGTTATCATAGAACGAATTATGGCAGAAATGAGCCAATTACTACAATTAATTACTATAGTAGAATTTATAGCATAAATCATCATGTGATTGATCTGCATGTCAGTAAATTTCAACTGAAAATGTGCTTGCGTAATAATGTCCTGTTGGCTTAGATCACTTCTGTATCTTTTGTGTTTGTGTTATCAATATATGTTCGCTCTGTTAATGTATTTACTAACCCCAGAACTGAATGATGAGCCTGTGGTGCACTTTTTGTGCCGGCAAATTTCTTCTCATGACCGCTGCTTGTAATAAGCACTCCACGACACAGATCTGAACCGTGAAGATGAGTAGAGAAGTTATTCCTCCTTAAGAAAGTTACCTTGTTTGCTGATATTATATTGGTTTGGTGATGGATGCATTAAGGGACACCAACTAAGACATACAGATTTCCGACAATTTACAGACTCTTAGAAAGTGGGTTTAAAGCACAGAATGGATATTTTAAGTGTTATTAGCAGTTATTACATATCTGATATACTCGTGGTTACACGAAACATTGCTGCTGCCTTTGTGAATTGAAAAAGAAATAGAAAAAATTATTGCATCTAAAAAGTTTAGCCGAAATGTATTTTTTCACTCTTGGTGGAACCAGAAGAATGTACTTCTGCCACCACAGCACGTAATCAAGGTCTTTTCAAAAATGTTGCCACAATTGATTTATTGAAGGAAACTTTTGGTAACCGTATAGTTTCACGTTACGGACCTGTGAATTGGCATCCAAGATCTTGCTATTTAACGCCGCTTGATAATTTTCTGCGGGGATATGTGAAGTCGCTAGTCTAGGCCGATAAGCCCGAAACGATTAACCACTTGGAGGACAAAAATCGACGTGTTATTGCCGATATGCGGCCACAAATGTAGGAAATCAACTTTGTTTTATTCCATTTGAAAGTTCTTTTAAAGACATTAATTGTTTTTTTACAATTTATTTATGCCCCATGCAAACCTTTTTAATGCTTTATTGAAGTTGCATATTTTTTTAATATTGTAAGCCATGAGCGAGTATTAATTAATTCAGGAAACAAATGAACTGCACTGCATGATGCTCTCCCAAGGTGCGTTTGAAAATTAATATCGGTTTTTAACCGTTTATTTACTTTAAAATGTAAATACATATATGAGTTGATTGTACATAAATGTCCATCAAACCAAAGATATTGAATAGATAAAAAAGATTGAAATGCTTTTTTTGCATTCAATCTGTTTAATTTTCAGAACCGTATTTTTTTTGTTGAACATATTCATTCGAAATGTACTATGTTAACTGATTTTAATGGAAAAAATGTAAGCCCATGTTTGAATATAATTCACTAAACTATGATATTAAATATAAATTTAATTTTACAAGAAAGAAAATTGAATATAGCAATCAAGAATAATAAAAATAACAATTTTTAAATCTAGCACAACAAATCTACTGATAAAAATAAAACACAACAAAATGTCAGTGTTGGAATTTGCAAAATATTACACAATATCTTTCAAGGGAATTATTTATGATCCTTATGTATATTTAAAAAAAAACGTATAAAATAAACGGAAACGAGAATATAGAACAACAATTTTATGAATGAAATAAAAAAACAACTACAGGATGACTTGGACAATTGATATTTGGTTTGTAGCTAAGTATAGCTTTTTTTTCTGTATGTTTATATATTGTACAAATAGATATGCTTAAAGGCTTAAACGTTGTTTTACAAAACATGAATATAGTAATATATATATGTATATATATTTTTTTTAATGAAACAATCTTTCACGCAAACAAAAACATAAACATTTTACATGAATTTTGGTAACAGATGCGTTTGTTTTTTTTTTTTGAATTTCTGTTTCTTCTTCAAATAGTTTATACTACAATATCCTTGGTTGGGTTTAATTTTACAAAAGACATGTTTATATATGGTGTTATTATTTTTTTCTTTAATTTTGTTTTGTATATTTTTAATGTTTTCGAAAACGTGTGAAAATGTTGTTGTGACAATGAATAATAAAATTTTGATATACATAGATGTGTATTTTTATATACAAAAATTAAAAAAATATATATAAGAAAAAAAAACGTATTACAAGTAAATATTTAAAAACGTAATAGCTAACAAAAAGCAAAAAAAAAATATTACACTACCGGACAAAAAGTAATCGTTAAATAATATTTTCTATAGAAATTTTTAAGAACTTTGTAGAATATTATAAATATTAAGTTATTAAGTTAAGTTATTTCGTTAGAAATACGAATACTCTTACGAATACTTTTGCTAGTCAGTGTAAGCAATTTCAAAATGCATGGGCAATTTTTTAAAACATTTCCAGCTGATGACCGGTGAAACTTTGCCGCTTCATAAAATACGGTTTCTTACAAAGTTTTTTTTTATAAAATTGAAATAAGATATTCCTATGTGCTTTTTCTTAGCAAAATTTTAAATGGATTCTGGAATAATTTTCCAGAGTATTGTTATTACCAGTGATGGTAATTTTGTTGGCTTTGCCTTTTTTTACCAACATTTGCTCTTACTGCCTTGTTTTAACGATGTATTTGTATCTACATGAGTCGTGTAAGCTAAATTTTGACTTACAATAATCCGGTCACGCTTGCAATTTAGAATTTTTAAACATTTTTTTCAAACTTTCTCAGTAATTTCGGGTTATTTTTTTGTATTTTTAAAAGTTAAATACCACCAATGTAAATTAACTTTTTCGTAAATTGTGCAGTGCAAAGATGAACCATGAGAAGAACTTCTTGGTTGAGCAGAACATAAAACGGTCCAAGTAAACGGAAAGCGGCTACTTATGACCGGAACCAAACGAAAGAACAAAAACACAAACAAACATTCTTTGTAGCTATGAGATAAATAATTTTACACCGATCTCACGTGACATAACTCTTTGCACAAGGTAAATCGTCCAATCGTATGTAAGGAAGAAGGTTCCAGATAAACGAATGTTGTTATTGGTCCGTTGCGTAAGGATAGACGTGCATACTTCCTGATCTCTGATATTTCAGAAACACGACGACAATCTCAACGCTTTACGACAATTAATAGACTTTGATGTGGCCGGATGGTCTTAAGGGTGAAATAGTTTTGTTCTATGTTATGGACGCCGTCTCGCATATGAAGAAAAGCGAAAAATCCATAAAAGTTCTGCATTGAAAAATAATACCTATTTCTTGCGTCGCAAGGAGATCGCAGAGTCTCACGATCGATACAACATCAGCGAATTTTCCAAGGAAAGTTCTGGAAAAGACCAACGAATTTAAAGTTGAAACGTTAAAGCCGCAGCAACTCATCTCAATTCTTCTAAACAGCAAAAAATTGTGCATCTTAAAGTAAATGAGGACAAGGCTAAATACATGCTAATTAAGGAGGTAGTTAAGGAGTTACGCTACCGAGGAAGAAAACTGCTGCTATTACAATGTGTAAGCTCTGCAGAACCCTTATCTTCCCAGTTCAGCTGTACGGCGACGATTGCTGGATGAAAAGCAGAAAAGTAAAGTCAGTACTGGGCCTCTTCCGAAAGAAAAATTCTTCGACTGATATTTGGTCCTGTGTGAAAGGATAGCAAATCGAGGTGAAAGTAAAATCGCAAACTTGAGCTCTACCAAAATGTGAATGTGTTCAAAAAAGCCAAAACACATCCACTATATTGGCTCGGCCACAGCGAGCGAATAGATCTACGAATTCCAGCCCAAGGTTTGAGAGAATAAGGAAGACCGAACCTCCGTTTAAAAAACCAAACAATCGTTGATGCCGAAACCCTTGGTTGGAAGCAGTGTGCCTAAATTCGCGCTGGTAACTGGTGACTAACCTGGTAAGTTAATGAAATTTAATAAAAAACGCACTCGAAAAGTGGGTATAAGTCGTTAAAAGTTCGCTTCTATATATTATTAGTAGAATGGGTTACACATTTTGAAACTATTTTCCCATGTATGTTTCCAAGGGTTTATTTTATATAAATTATGGGTGGCTTAACCCGCATACAAAACTCACTCTTTTCTATCACCTATGTGTCTATGTTCTTTAATGCTCTTAATTACTTCAGATAAGAAACATAGTTTTCCTGCCAACACTGTTAACAGGCAATAAGTTAATTAAAATATGTATCTCCCTGCTATTTCAGAATTAAATAATAAAATAAGATAAACTGAGTAGATATTTTGAAAATACAAAGAGCTGATGGTAAAACTTATATGATGTATTCATGTTCAGCGTGCAGTTTGCTTATTTCAGCACAAAACCCTTTTGGCTGTTCTATAGTCTAATTCGAATAAATCTAAACTCGCATGTTTTTCATGAAAAGTCATGATAAAACTGTAGTGTATGATAAAACTCACACAATTAATTTGAAAATAAATGCCGAAGGACATTTCCTGTCACTAGGATGTACCCACCCTGAAAGTGTTTTTTTAGCACAATTGACGTTTGTCATGGTCATGCATTTTGTTGATGACTTTTGGGGAAACAACTGATAGAAAATTAATATCTTTGCTGTGCTCATCAGAAAAAGTTTAGGAGTTACATATAATCTCAAGAGAGTTTCATGATGTGTTTGTATAAAAAAAGCAGTGTCACATATTCGTCGTCAGATGATATACATAGAGTGTCAGGGTGAATTCTTTGTACTAAAGAATTGCTTTGAATAAAGTTCATCCCCATGGCTTCCATATTGAATGTTGAGGATTAGTTCATTGAGTAATATTGGTAATTTTATTTAAGATTTATATCAATCGATGTATGTAAATATATATTGATGTTTGTACCTCTATTTCTATTGCGAGCTAATTTCTAAATTAATTGCGAATAATTGCATAAATCTTCTTTTTCGCATTCCTCCAAGGAAAGAAATTGATTAATATGACTTTGAAAAGTAAAACATTGTAAAGCCGATGCGTGACTGGTGACTGTCAATGCCTTTATGATGAAAGCATTATGTACACTGTAAACTTTCAAACAGAATTCATTGGCTTTTGCAAACTTCCTCCACTCTTTCTTAAAATACTTTACAGGACTAAAACATTCCAATAGCTAAGTGCATTACAAAAACGTCGTTAGTCATCGATATTGCAGTCCTTGGTTATCCCATTGACGTTTAGGGAACTATGATTTCATAGTTGTAAAATGTTATTATTGTGTATTACTTTGGACGTCTGTAGCGGTTTCCAATAACTGTCATTTTTATCAACAGTCATTTTTATCACAGAAAACCAACGAAGAATGCACTTCATCACTGAAGATTGGTTGTTAAAAGGAATTTTGGTTTTTTAATTTACATTTTTTTTTAACTATTTGGGCAGGGGTTCGTTCACAGTGAAAGTTTAAGGTTGTCAAGTCCCAATTGGAAAATAATTTCACCACTGTTCAAATTCGCATCTGCGTGAGGTACATTTTCAACTTTAAGGCTTTTAAAACAAGCAAACTTGTCGGATTTGGTGCTCTGGATATGATTTGATTGGCGAATTTAGTGAGTTGATGTTGCAACTTTGAATGATTGTAACTTTTTAGAGAATTGAGGACTTTATTGGATGTCTCCAAGAACTTTAGCGAAAGAGACGTCTTTGCATTCGTCACATTTAAACCGTAAGTTGTTGGTAAAGTAAAGTGAGTCCGTTAGGGAACAGATAGCCTTCTTAAGGGAACATAGAGTACACGGAATAACTTGACTATCACCTATCCTCTTATATAATTTATATTTGTACCGCTTAGATTGTTTTTTTTTTTGTTTTAGAATGTGAAGGAGAAAGGTCAGTTATAAAAATAACACACAGGCTGTGGGCAAAATCACTAGAAACAGCCATGAAAATTGAATAGTATGTTAAACTATGCAGAGTGTTTTTTACTTTAATTTGCATAACCTCAGTTTAATTGACACCGAAAGTGAAGGGTTAGCATTACACTAAAGTTAGTCGAACAACAAATTAAATAGCACGAGTTGTATTGATGCAGCGTTAGCGGAAAATATAAATATTTATTATGCAAAGCGGAAGAGAAATTAAAATACGCCCGCATTGGTCAATGGTCCAGGATTAAAATGCATTTTCAATGAATAAGATTCTTAGAATCGGTGACAAGGCCAAATTCTCTATGATGTAACAGACTGCAAACAGGTTTTACTTCTCGTGGCACTTTTTTTGTAACGCAGCACAGGTTGTATAATATTTCTAAAGATTATTGTCGGGTAGTAAAAACATTGGGTTTTCAGTTTCGTCATCGTTTCAGAGACTTATTTACAATGACATTCCCGCTGTCTGCTTATAAAAAAAAACGCAATCTGCTTGCTGCTCACTTTGTTTTATCTCCCGCTGTATGCACGTATAAGCGCGTAGAACAAATAATTTCCTGCACTAAACATTCACAAATCCGCTGGTCCAGATGCTCTTCAACGCTGGGAAAATAGCTGCATCTGCTTTTGTATCTGTCCTGTTTTACGACTGGATGACAGAATTTTTCTAGCCTATTTCTTCCTCCTAGCGACCAATTGCACTTATAAGCCTTCTTCCTAGGTCATGGAAATACTGATAAATTGTAAGCTTATAAAATTTCTTCAATCCCTTCTAAATTATAGGCAGTGCGATTTTTGGACGAACCAATCTATTCACCATGATGGTGAAGTGAGAGTTGACAGAGTTTTACATCTAGCCAAGTCAAGTTATTTTGGGCAGTTTTAAGTCTGCAACTTATCAAAAATATGCTCTAAGGCTCCGTTTTGTCCCCTACTTTTTTTCGAAGTGATCTTCTGCTTTTTACTTCTAATCCTGTCCATTCATTTGCTGATGACAGCACACTCACTTTTTATATGTTTCCTATGCAACGTTCCTTCTGTTTTCATATTTTTTTAGCTGATTTTTTTATTTTCCAACCTTGACAGCATACTAAAGATAATTGAAATTAATGCTTCCAAAACACAATTCTGTCTTCTGTCATTTGACTAAAACAAAAATGATTTTTATTCTTGGCATGTATGTAAGTGACACACAACCTTCATTGGAACGTCTGACAAACATCCAAGAGTAAGAAATATCATGAGAAGCTTCTTAAAAATTAATTGCCGTTCGGTATCGGCACAGTGGTTGGAGAAGCTAGGCTTTGGGGTTACGCCTAGTATTTTTTTTATTCTTCTAAACTTGAGTACAACGCTCATATCTGGTCCAGTACAGCAATTGCATATTCGGAGTTACTTCACATGAAATTTACTAATTTTAAGATTCATTTTCGACTGCAGTTTTTTTCTCGGTATTTTCAACATAAGTCCTTAAACGGATTACCTAAGCCTATATTTACCGTTGAACCCCTACAGAAATTGGCATCTTGTTCATAAGGCAACACATTAAGGAGGATCATTCTATTCTTTATGTTTGATACTTGATTTACCAGGTGAGTAATATGTAAATGTATTCATATCTATGTGAATTAGGGTTCGTTAAAATGGCAGTGAATTCATGATTTTAACATACAACTAAATAATTTGAACACCAACCTGAATACTTACAAGGATGCACTCGTTTTTACGTTTTTATACTCGATTTAATACTCGTTGTCATACAAAATTGTATTATCTTTTACATGTAGGTTTTTTGTTGTAAGGAAAAAAAGTGATACGGAAGTAGACTGTGTGCTTTAAGGTGTTTTTTTTTTAGTATCATGTACAGTATGACAATTTTTGGTAAACATTTTTCACTTCTCTAGTGTTTTTTAACAAAGCTGCATTAATTTACGTTTTACGTAAAAACTTAACAATGGCAATGCATTAGTGTTTAAAATTATTTTACTCACATAAAAAACTTTTATTAGACAAAATGGTCTAAAATATTTTGAGTTTGGTGGTTAAAACAAAACCAACAAAAATAAAAAAATAGAAGAAGCTTTATGAGCGATTAACATATAGTGATCTAAATTTACAAATGACTGAATAATGCGTATTATGTAAATGTCGAGGACTAAATCGATTCTAACTCTATAATCACGGACTTAACCGCAGCCTCAAAACCTCGTTTGACTAATATGCGTATACGAGACTTTAGAAATAAAAACTTCAAGTTTAGTTGTGTTGCATAGAGGCCCTTTGAAAAATTCGTCCTCTAAGGCGTGTCATTGCTTTCATAAATTGTACCTATCATAAAAATGCGTCAAATTAGTTTTAGACTATTTTAGACAGCGGTATCTGAGCTATCACTCATCTTTCTATTAAATGTAGAAGCTGAACTGCAATGACGTTTA
Organism: Ferdinandea cuprea; assembly: GCA_963576555.1. NCBI lineage: Eukaryota > Metazoa > Arthropoda > Insecta > Diptera > Syrphidae > Ferdinandea > Ferdinandea cuprea. The sequence goes on from OY754961.1 coordinate 38,171,807, forward strand.
ACATATATTTTCGTTTCAAATTCTTTTGCTGTGAGGTTTCTATGTATGTAATGTGCACGTGGATCGAACAAAAATAGATCACCGTACGGCACTGCGGAAGATAAGGCAGATAGCGTCTACTTCAAATTACATAAAAAAATACGTTGGATGCCGTGAACTTATCACAGATATCCTTTGTTTTGTACTATCAGATAATAATTTTTACCTGATTTTTGCAACCTATTATATTAGAACACAAGCGTTCTCACTCTAGCCTTACACCATCACCTTCTACTAATCACCTCCCCTAGGTTAAACTAGTTTTGTCCCTATACAAGCTGCTTCAACGTATTGGAAAACCAGGTCAATAGGCATTTCCAACACTAAGTCAGGGTGTGGCGGAAAATGGCGGTCAGCAAACCGTTCTTCATATTGAGATCGACGTAAGGTACTCCTCAAGTATTTTAGATGTCCGAACATTCCGAGCGGCCAACATAGACTCGGACCACTGGCAATTTGCAGCGGAGGTACGTCTACGGATATCACAGACACCATAGCTATAGGGAAATACTATGAAGAGGTTGCAATCGCAACAAGCCGCCAAAACTTTTGCTGATCGCGTATCTCTTAACCTCGCGAGAATTACTTCGTAGCCATCATCAAGTGCTGAAGGCCAGTGTTTTAGATGCCGCGAAGCCATTAGAAATGCGGCAACTGACGTGCTGGATTCCACACGCCCTCCTCAAAGAAATTCCGGGTTTATTGAAGTGTGCCGGAAAGCACATACATCAAAACAACAAGCCTACAAAGTGGGCGCAAGAAAGAACATCGGCTTTCTTCGGAGAAAAAGAAAAAGCATTAGAAGGGCGCGATCTTTGAGGTAGTAAGGGAATTTGTTTACCTCTGCTCTGCTTTTACATCTGAAAATGATATCTCCTCAAAAATCAAACGAAGAATGACGCTTGCCAATCGCTGTTTCTTTGGGCTGAGAAGCACAAGCAAAAAGCCGAACAACTAAGGAAACTATAAAGGACCCTCATAATCCCTGTCCTGCTCTATGGTTCCGAAGCATGGACTCTTTTTAAAGCGGATGAAGTGATCCTTTGTTGTTTCGAGAGAAAAATGTTTCGTATGCGTTGGCGGGTTATGGAAGAAGCGAGCTTTACCAAGATGTGGATGTAGCCCAAAAAGTAAAAAAAAATAAAAACATGTTGACTGTGTTTGGTCGGTCACATAGAGCGAATGGACAATAATGGCCCAGCTAAGAGGATCTACGAATCTCAGTTCTCAGATGACAAGGAAGTTGGAACGTCTATTTTAAAGACCAAGCCATCGTGAATGCCAGAGCGCATGGTCTGGAGAGATTTAGTTTGTTAAAAACAGGTGTTTCTTGCGTGCATGTTAAATTTTGACTTCTCAAAGGTTTTTGATCAGCTGTCTCATCAGATAATCGAATTTAAACTTCAGTCTTTTGGTTTCTCAATATGTTTTTTTTGAATACACTACATCATACCGTAAGAGTAAAAAATCTCGTGTGAAATTTATAGGTCAATTTTCTAAATCTTTTACTGCTCAGTCTGGAGCATAAATTGATTTATCTTTTTCTTTGAAATATACAAAAATGTTCGTTACGTGTACATCAGTCAAAAATTCGAGAACGGCTGGACCGATTGACACTACGTTAGTTTGGTCGGCAAGAATGTTTTGATTTTGTTTAATGTCGATAGGTGCCGCTGTAGTTAAAATATTTAAAATTTTGGCATTTATCAGGATGATAACACCATTTCCACACAAAACATGCAATGCCAAAAAAGAAACGAAAAAGATGTTAATATGTTAAATTTTCAATTCAGTTGAAAGCGCTTATAACGTGGTCATGGTCGTACTATGTTCGTAGGTTCCGACTGAGCTTCTATCGATAAGATCATCTACTTAAACCAGAAGAGTTTTTACGAATTATATAGTTTTCCATTCATATCCATTAAATTTTATAAACAAGCAATCTGCAATTGCAATCCGACTACAATGAAATAAGAAGTTGCTATGTAGTTGGATAACAGAACTTATTTTATTTAACACTGTAATGAGCTTTTTGGAGCACTTGTCTGACGGAAAATGTCTGCTCTTCACGACACAGATCTTATAGTGTATTTATAAACAAAATATACAAATGAACCAATTTAAGGAATGTGTAGGCGAAAAGTCTTCACTACCCATTTATAAGGAATATTTTAAACATTTCTGTCTTCTGTCTATTTTCTGATATCTGTTTTAAATTAAAAATTCGAGATAGTATTAGAAAGCGAGTTTGCATTTTAAGGCACCTAACATTTTATTTAAACAAAATTTAAGGAAGTCGCATTACTATTTAAATTAACTAAAAAGCTTATTATTATTTTTTTTTCGTTTTTTTTAATTAGAGCAAAATTATAGAAGTAAATTAAATACACAAAGGAAAACAAATAAGAAAATTATAAAATTTGTGTGACCGAAATAAAGCTTGTGTATTAGGATTATGTATAAATACATAGGTTATATAATAGATAAGAAACTTCCATTTATTAATTTTTGTTTGGCGACAGGAAAGTGTATAAACAACGGCAGTGGGACAAAAATACTTTTAAATTATCAGAATATTATTATAAATCGAAAGCATTGTATAAATTCCGTGTTTACAGAAAAAAAAAACAACAAAATACATTTAACAACTTAAGTCCATAGAAAAAGGATACAAATATTAACTGTGTATCGGAAAGTATAGGGTTAACTTGTTTAAGTGAGTGTATTTTAATTCGTTCTGTGTGAGGTTAGAGGGTGAGTAGCTGGCAATAGATTTAAATAGGTTTCAAATTTGTGTGTTTTGTTTTATTATTTGATTATTTTTAACTGTGAAACGAAATTTGAATCAAAATAATTTAAAATTTTTTTGTTTTCGCTTATATAATTTGTGTAAGAAAAATTGTTTTATTTTTTTATTTGTGTTTAAATTGTTTATTTTTGGTCATCGATTTGTCTGAATGAAAACATTGAATTAGTTTCAAATTAGGTTTTACGATTTAAAGTAATTTTCGTTAATTTTTGTTTATTTTGGTTTGAATTGGCTTATAATACCTCTTCGTTGTCCAAGCCAAGCTGTAAAATATTTTTAATTTAAAAATTTTAGATTATTCTTGATCATACATACATAAAAGTAGTGAATGTGTATGTGTGCTTATCTAGATAGATAGATCTATATATTTTTACATCTTCGTAATATTTGCTTAACAGAATATTTTTGGTTTTTTGTTTAGCCGTATTTCTTTCGTTTGTCAAATATATTAGTTAATTAGAATCTTTTTAAAATGCAGTAACTTAACTAAAGGTATCGAAGTTTTTTTTTAAGATTTAAACATATGCGCATTTTTCTGCAAAAAAAAACAACAGAAATTTCGAAATGAGGTACGAAGATATACAGACGACTTGAAGTGGTTGATGCTAGTGATTGTCGAAGAAGTGCAGGTTTTTTTTGTTTTTTAAGATTCCTAGGCACTTGTTACAAGATTTCAATACGTGTTCGTCCTCTTACAATGGGCTAATGTTGAAGAATCGATTTAAAAGTAAAATAAATAAATTTCAAATAGAAAAAAAAACACTATTTTAATGCGATCTATAACACCGATGTTGTAAAATTAACCGATTACTTTGAAATACTAAATATTATTTTAATAAAATTACAAATAAAACTCTATTTTAAATTATTCACTAGATTTAACAACGAACAAAATACAGGCACCACTTCAAATCTCTCAACTATTCTTTAAAACCAAAAGTTAACAAAATTAAGTAATCGGAATTAAATTAAAAATATTATGCACTAACTGAACTCCACCAAAAAAATAAAAAAGAAAAGAAATAGTAATATATAACTTTCTTTTATTTAGTCTCGCCACGTCGCGTACTAACACAAAACAATTGTTAAAGCAAAAAATATATATTTATTTTCGCGAGTTTAAAGTTTTCAATGAAAGTTAGTATTTTTATTCGAATAAAGTTACAACAAACATGCATGAAAGTAGTAACTAAACAAAAAGGTCCTCTCGTATTAACACATTTTTGTTTTGTTTTAATTTAAAAGAAAATATTATGAAAATATAGAAAATTGTTTTTAATACCAGTTGAATAAAAAAAGGAATATGTTAAAAATATGCACACAACAAAAAACTAAATTTTCTGTTCCACAAAATGCAAAATTCTGTTTTGACTTATTTTCAAAAAAACTTATTCCATGGTCTTAAAAATTAGAAAAAACATAAGTAAAAATTATTTTTTTTTAAATCAACGTTAATTCATAATGCTTCACATATTGAAACGATTGTGTTTTCGAAAGGTCAGCTACCTATTAATACTCACAAATAAGTGTCGGTTTCTACAGATTTGTGATTGAGAACTGCATCGGTGTACGTCGTTGCTAAAACCGGCACCGGCACAGTCATAAAGGAACGATTATTCTCAATGTTAATTACGTGCTACATATCATGCTCGTCAAACAAAAGCCAGCACCATCTCACAATGAACTCAGATTGAGTATAGTTAGCTGCACATAGAAGTTGATATGCTCAAGAAATCGTTCACCGAAGTTTAGAAACAGTGCACAAGGCCTCCTTGTAGATGATGAACATATTCTACACAGGAGTATTGTGAGTGATTTTCAAACGAACACATTTAGCGGCTACATTTTCCAGAAGCCACTTATAACTAATAAAAATTAGGTACCCTCTAAGGTATGCAAAAAGATGGGAGGCATCGGGTCCAGATGGCTCATTATTTTTACCTCCAGGCACATGAGAAGCAATCCAATGCCCGAGACCTATAATACATCAATTTGGTTTTTCCTGACGATGGAGCCATCAAAAGGGAGGTATAACTTCCCTGCAGTGAGCACATAATGTTTAGATGGACAATTTGGAAGAAAGTAGGTTTTGAGTCCAAAAAAGACAGAGTATCTGTACTGCCCGTTTTTTGAACCACTCCAAGTTACTCCAAAAATGTTTTTTGAATGTAAAAGTCATATCCAACTGCGAAACCAAGGTTCTTAACCATACTTGTTCGTTCGGCACACACACACAGACATTGGGAAATGAACAATTTACAAGTAATGAGAAGTTCACAAATCCTAAAAAGCTTTCATGTAAAAAACCACCACCCTTCGAGAGACTGGCAGGCCTAGCAGGAAGTCACGGATCAGTATTTAATGGGCCTCCATGACGAAATGACGCGAAACCGAGAGGCCTGCAGATATGTACATATGTGTTGAGGTCTAATCGGCGTACCCAATAGGTATTAAGACTAGTAGGGATTCAGTGAAGCGGAAGGCCAAAATAATTTGAGCGAATATTATTGGAAAAAAAGCCAAAAATTAAAAAGTATAATACCGCAAAAAGTTCAAGTCAAATTTTGTATGGAGATTTTAAGACTTTTTTCCCATATTAAATTTTGGGCGTAATTTCAGGGAGCCCAACTAAATCATTAAGAATTAGTGGAAACATTGACATACCACGCTTATACATTATGCAGATGAAAGTAGTTCCATTGAAAATATATAGTCGTAACCATGAGAGCGGCTATTCATCATGTTCTCAACGTTTTTTTCTTTAGGGCATATAGGGATACGGATAGGGTATCATATTGTTTGCCCCAAGGGAACTGTAGCCTTTCTTTATGTTTTATATTTTTATTTTCAGATAATCTATCAACATTTTTAACTAATTAAAGATATTATATGTGAATTTCTAAGATAAAAATTAAGCTTTTTTTTGTTTCTTATAAGTTGCCACAACTATTTTATGTTTTATTAACTTATGTCTTATTTAAGTCAGTTAAGGCAAGATTTGATTCAAATTGGTCAAAAAGTAGCAGGCACAGAGTTCGCTTAGAATGAACATATTCTTAAGGGTCCTTGAAACTCTTAAACTATCACAAATGGCTTATCATCGGTCTCCCCCTTTTTCGCGCTGCACAACACAGCTTTCTCTATCTATATTCTTCGTATTAGGTCAGTTTTACTCTTGTATTCAATTCTTGGAGTAAAAACTTTACACCGCTTATATAACTTACCTCTCCAGTCACTACGCGGGTGTACATAGTAATTTACAGTTATGTAAATATTGTTAACTGAAGAGGCCATTGCCCCTCCATAAAAAAGGGTAAATGGTGCCCTCTTTAAAAATTGTTTAAGCACAGTGCCTAGAACCGTTTCGCCATACAGACCGATGGACGAGATTTACGGACCCAATTTCTTCTTAAATTCTACGGAGTTGGATGAACATACACTCCAAGTTTCATAACTCTACCATTAGAGGTCATTTGGAAAAATTTTAATTTGACATCACTATGACATTACTCCTTCACTGTGCATCTACTAAGCGGAATTTTATGCTCTTTCCTTTTTTTAATTTAGTATAGAATCTATGCCGTTACTTAACGGTATTTGTCACACAGAAGGCGTTTTTGCAGTAAGATTTTTGTACGGCTATTTCGGCACAACCTTTTCAATGCCATCTGGGAATGCAAAAATCTTTGTAAAATGTATGTAAACAATTATTAGCTTAGCGTTTTTATTTTATATTTGGAATTATATTTCTAATTTTAAAAACAACCTTCTTCATTATATCAGAGTCAATAAGGTTTCCCTTCCAAAACAATTGAATATCTATTAAAAGCACCGCGCCTGAACGAAATATATAATATGTTATCTGCCGCTTGAATTCAATGTGACGCTGAAACGCGTTTTGTGTTATACTAAAACATTCGGGGTAGCGATGACTTATCAATAAATAAAAAAAAATGAAAAAAAAAAAAAAAACTACCGAAATTCCTTCGAGCCGGATTTGAACCAGCGACCTATGGATATCAATATTTTTATTATGAAGCAAATATGTTCGAAAGGCTTTTAACACTTTCCGAGCACATCAGGGTCACAGTTTTACTTACTACAGTCCACCGCTCTACCAACTGAGCTATCGAAGGTGTTGACAAAACGCTGGCGAATTCTCAAAACGAACAATTTAATTTGCATTTTTCATTGCGCATCTCCGATGACGATGAGTGTCTATATTTAGAGACAAGAGCAAGTTTTTTTTTTCTTCGTATTTCTTTGTTTTGTTGGTTTTGATGTCTGACGTATTACACGCTTAATTGAAATAAATCAATTTAAACGTGTGGCGTATACGCCTCCCACTCCAATGGCACCAACACAATGCGACTGGACAGTGGTATTGCTATATTTAATTTGGACGAAAGTTTTTTTTTTATTGCTTGCAGTCAAAAGAGAAGTGCCATCGTATCATCAAAACCAAAAATACGAGAGTGAATGAAATAAAAATGGTTAGACGTTATATCTTCAAGATAAATTGAGATATTTGAAGTGCAATACAAGTATCATGCCATAGTCTATACAGATCAATAGATGGTGGCAGTTTAAGAAAATACGAACAATAGGCATTAACAAGTTATAATAAAATCTACTTTTGTAAGTATAAATTGACAATAGAATAGACAAATATGTGCGCGTACGACGCGTGACTGTTTTTGGAAGCGGAAGCACCAAACGCATAACTTATAAAATACAATTTCTTTATATGATTTTTCTTTTCATTTATCGCTTTATTTACACTTTATATTATGAATTGATCATAAAATTTGCCTTTGGAGCTAAGATTGCTCTCATTAATTTTTTAGGAAATTTTGTGTTCTTTTAAGACGCAAAAATGAATTACAAATACGGTTGCCAAACCACTTTGTTTTCTGATGAATAGCACCACGACTCATTAAATTGCATTGCTATTATTATATTATTTCACAAGTGACCTACAAGTAAAAAAATAGAATATCTTAAATCTCAAATCAGATATTGAAATAATGTGTGTAATTTTTTTAAAAAACCCTTCATGAAGTTTTTGAGGCAACTATTAAGGTGGGTAAGGGTACACCCAGAGTAGGGCTATCCTTAAATCACCGGCAACTGGGGTAAAACTTGGATAGCTCCTCTCCTAAGAAATACTTCTTGTCTCAGATTATTTCCACAAATTTGCAAATTTGCGTATTTGGGATATGCAAAGTATTAAATATTAAGTCGGTAACACGTTCTACAGCAGGCACCTTCTATGAGCAATATGTAATGGAGCGATGTTATTTTGGATTATGAGAGACATTTTTAGCTGCAATAAGGAAGAGATAATGTGAGATTGTAGCGTAGTTTTTCATGAGAGATTTACAAAAACAAAAAAATAATTCAATGTTCGGAAGCCATTAAAGCCACTTAAAGCAAGCAATTGTTTCTCTAAATATGTGGGTTGCAGTCAAACATTGCTATGGGATATAGGGATATTTCCTTCTTCGGTGCTGCAAACAAGAATTGTATTGCACTTTGATTTATCAAAAGAGATCAACCAATGAAATTAAGTCTCAAGTTTGATGGCATTTGTAAAGGCTTCGTCGATGCGAAGTTTCACGAGGACACCTCATTAGATCTTACGTCATCGCCCAGGGTCTCTATTATTTGAGGAACATAACACTTGGAAGACATAAAAGAATTGTCTCTAATCATCTTTGCAGATTTCTGGGATCATCGGGATTAAGAAGTCATGAGTGGAAGGAAATACATAAGAGGCCACAACAGCGGTTTATCCCCAAAGTAGGGTATGAGAATGGTTCCACAGAAACCTAAGTGTGGCAACGAGATTGATCTTCCTTTTAGCTGTATACCATTACACTGACATTCTTTTTACCGATCCTCAATTCTTCGTCGTATTCTTACCTGAATACAATCTGAACCACATCATCAGTTACTTACCAGCAAATACGAATTAGACGAAAACAAGGAGGAAAAATGTGAACACAACGGAATAGCGTCTCTGCATACGAATACAGATGAGTTAGTTAGTTTTACAGATAGCCGACTGAGATAAGTTTTGGCTTTCTCGCCCTGCATTTTTTATTTGCTTCAAAAATGCGTTGAACTGTGTCCGTATAAGTTCTTGCTTGCAAATCAAATTGAGCGATCTCACGCACACAATTGCAGTACTGCGCCAAAGAATCCAAATTAGAAAAAATGTCATGTACGTAGATATCATTAATGTCAAACTGGGATGTAACCACCACATTTTTGACAATCAACAGCACCCTCTGTGCTGTTCACACGTATTCACAGATAGGAAATTCAAAAGATGATTTTGCGGCCATATTTAAAAAAAATTGTTCAAGGGGATGCTGAGTATGCTGAGTTGGATATCTGGCAAATTACTCATCTGTGTATACAAACAAAGAACAAATTATACGAGAGCTCAGAAATAATCATAGGTCATTCGATACTTAAAGATGCACGCCTATTTTGCATCTATTTAATTCTGGTTACCCGTAAGCGATCTACCTTATGGTATTTTCTTTTGCAATTGCGTAAAAATTGTTCGTTTCGTATATATTCGACTATTAACTAGCGACGAAGTTAAGATCATATTTTCATCTGAATATGCATTGATTGTGGAATGCGCCTCTAAGAGTAGACCAGAGATAGTCAGCGTGTAGAAAACGAAGATGTACTTTTCTGCTCTGACTTGATATGCTCTCTTTTAGTATTTGATTTGAATTTTTAACAAAAAATTATGAAGCGTCGTATTACAGCACTGTAAGCTTCGGCGTATTTCGAGTTTGACAGTGCGAAAGAACCAAAATTCTGTTTTTTAGAACTTCTGGTTCAGCACTCACCACATTAGCACGAAGACTCTACATTCTGATTCGAGCAGTAAGGCTTCGCACGCCGCAGCTTTGAGGTGCTTTGCAAAAGTTTAGCGATATGAATAACTTCCCGTTGAGCAAAGGCGTTCTTCCGTTCTCTCTAGGGACAGCAAAAACGGGGCCCTAAGAATTTATATGGAAAACAAAAAATTGTGGCCATTTTGCAATATGGTTGGGGTCACTTCTATAAAACTCTGTCGAATTAGATGCTGTCAGAAGATTTTATGCACGCACTATTATCTTATAATTCCGTTTTCCAAAAATTATATAACAAAGAATTTTATAGAGCGGTAAGGATGTGGTGCTGCAAAATTTGGAAATGGGTACTCCCATCTTCTAATAAATTGCATCAACGGTTTTGCGTGTTTTACGCCATAAATTGATATGTACATTTTACAAAAAAAAATTGATTTTATATTTATTAAGCCACACCAGCATTTTTAGGCCTGTCGGAACTTGTCGCTCACATATTTTCACAATGCTGGACAATGTACAAAAACTATGAGGGCAAGTTGGCAGCAGCTGAAATGAAGGTGCTTCGCATGACAGCAGGAGTACAAAGACTGAAGGAATAAGATGTTCCAGAATCCGAGGCAGCCTTCACGTCAAAGAACCCATCTTGAAAAAATTGGAGCACTCCCTACTCAGTTAGTATTGTCATGTTCAAAGGAGGGATCGAACGAACCAATGGCAATGGCAATCAACGTTCCCTTACAATCGCGTAAAAGAGGGAGGCCTGAAAACTCCTCGAAACACCAGCATTTGATTTTCCTCAATGATGAAGTTATTTAAAATTGGAAGGCCTGCAGTTATATTTTGAGGTCGAACCGGTGAACCCCACAGGCGGACCAGAGGAATGCAGTGAAGTGTGAGGGTTATGATCCTGATCATAATTCCGTCGTTAAATGTAGAGAAGAAGTCCTGTCACATAAATCCCATAAGGTTCGCCTGAGGTTTTACATATATTAATGAAGGAATATTTCTGAAAAATTTTATGCAGAAATAAACATTGCTGTCTAGTTTTTACTACTCATTTCCAATGAACTAGTAATATTTACTTGAATACATTCAGTACTTTCCAAGAATTTTATTTACTGCATTTTAAATGAAGAAAATTCTTGGAAATCTGGTATACTACTTGCATTGCCAGTATTTACCTTACATTTATACTTCAAGTAAATACTTTGGATACGCTATCTCCGGCGTGTCTGTTAAAAAAACAACACACTACTTATATTTGAAATAGAAATACTCTGTTTTTATGCTTTGTTGTCAAACGAAATCTTTCTTTTCAATTTTACCTTTAGTTTTTGTAAAAGTGACAGAAATTCTTTGCCGTGAGAGAAAGAAAATGATATATTTAATGGTGGATGTAGCAAATCTTTTCATTTCTTTTAATTATGACTTGTTTTTTAGGCAATTACTGGCAGAGTGGAAGATATAAATAAGGGAAAACATTTTGCGTTTATTTTAATTGGGTGATAATTATAAGGGTAATATGCAGAAAACAAGTAAATACAAGACATGCATTGTTTTTACTAGCATTTGGTGCTACTACTAGCATCATAGTAAATTCTTGTTGAAATTACTAGAACAATTTAATTGGTTGACAAAAAAATGCAGCACAAAGAAAGGCCTTTAGGTTCAAAGTCTTCGGCTCCAGGATCGAAGCCTAAGGTAATGTCCAAACCACTGCCAAAAATGAAATTAATTATAAAATGTCACCAAAATGATATAATAGCTGATCCAGTTGTGCAAGTATTTAGTGCAATTCTTACTAAATTGGATGAACAGAGTCAAATTAACAAACGAGCATGTCTTAAAAGATTGACGAGTTCGACCATAAACATCATATGAATATGAATAAGAATAATAACGAGAAAACCAAGATAAAAAAAGTAACTGGAATGCGAACGGCCTTCTACAAAAGATCGACGAACTTGAAGTTTCCAATCGGAGAAATGAAATCGAAATATCGTCGGCGGAAAGCAAAATTGAAATCAAAATGACAGAACAATGACCAATTTTGCTTTACGCCGACGATATGCTTGATTTTCAAAAACCCATCTTACGAATAAATCAAGTGGAAAATTTAATGATTATAGTGGAAATCACGCATATCTCCCTTCGAAAAGGGCGAATCGTCTTTGTTCATAAAAGGCTCCAATGGACATTCAATAAGCACAAAAATAGAGCAAGATAATATTCAAAAAATTACCGTTCGAGTAGAAAATATGTAATAGACAAACTTATGATATTACGTCTACATATAAAAAGTGTTTTTTAGAGGTAGAGAACTTTATGTTGGCAACACTATTTTAACTGGCGGCCATTTTGGCAGCTGTCAAGTGATTTATATTTACGTATAAAAATACGTATCGCGCACTACGTCGATTTTACGGTCAATATAACCGTCCATCAGAGAAGATGCGTAGATGCGTAGAGCGTACCGTACAGAAAGACCCGGATCAGTCTATCCGTCATCGTGCACAGGTATGGGATATGTGTCCATCCACTTTCAGGAAGATTTTGCAGAAATGTTTGCGCGCTTATAAAATTCAACTAGTGAAAGAATTGAAGTAAGAGGATAACCTAGCAAGGCGTAGATTCGGTGAATGGGCCCAAAACAAGGTTGCCGTTGATCCCATTTTTAAGCGATTTTGTTTAGCGATATAGCTCGCTTTTGGTTGAATGAATACGTCAATAAACAAAACTGACGTATTTGGAGTGATGATAATCCTTAAGTGTATGCTAAGACACCGTTACATCTACAAAAACTGGAATAATTGGTCCGTACTTCTTTAAAAACGGCGCAACATGTCACACAGCACGTGCCACCATTGATTTATTTAAAGAAACGTTTGGTAATCGCATAGTTTCACATAATGGATTTAACGCCGCTTGACTATTTTCTGTGAGGATATATAAAGTCGCTAGTCTACGCCGATGAGTCCGAAATGATTGACCGCTTGAAGGACAACATTCGCCACGTAACTGCCGATATACGGCCACTAATATTGGAAAAAGTCATCAAAAATTGGAACTCCTGATTAGACTTCGTCCGAGCCGGCCGTCGATTTTTAAAAGGGATTTTATTTTAATTTAATTTTAAAAGGGATTTCCGAAAGCTTTGTTCAAGTTGAAGAATGTATCGATTGGTCTTCTGACCACTCGCCTGTCATTTTGACAATTAGCGGCTGCCTTTTGACAAAGAAGGGCTCACGCAGACTTACTCGCGTATCAACTAACTGAGGACTGAGAAAATCGAATAGATCTTAACGTGCCTCTTCAAACGCCATTTGAACTTGAAGTCGAAGTCGATCAATTAATCGGAGTCATACAAAGCTCAGCCTGTTATAATACTCCTAAGAAACGGCATACGATATAAAGGGTGATTTTTTAAGAGGTTTAGAACTTTTTTTAAAAAAAAACACAAAAAATTCGAAAAAATGAATGAAATATTTATTTGAATCGATAGTTTGAACCTTGCAATTTAATGTTTAAAGATAATTTCATGCAAATGTTGACCGCGGCTGCGTCTCAGGTAGCCCATCCGCTGAGTCCAATTTTGGCATACTCTTTCACACATATCGGCCGGTATCTCACGAATGAATGCATGTATGTTGGCTTCCAGTGCGTCAATCGAAGCGGGCTTGTCCCTATACACATTAGTCTTGGCATACCCCCACAAAAAATAATCTAATGGTGTCAAATCGCACGATCTAGGCGGCCAATTGACCGCCCCGAAACGTGAAATTAACTGTTCACCAAACTCGCCTCGCAATTGCGCCATTGTTTCGCGTGCTGTGTGGCATGTGGCACTGTCTTGTTGAAACCACATATCATGCAAGTCAAGAACTTCCATTTCGGGCAAAAAAAAGTTTGTTATCATCGCTCGGTAGCGTTCACCATTGACAGTAACGCTGCGATTCGCATCATCTTTGAAGAAATATGGCCCAATAATGCCGCCGGCCCATAAACCGCACCAAACAGTGGCTTTTTCGGGATGCATTGGTAGCTGTTGCAATGCTTCTGGCTGATCTTCACTCCAATTGCGGCAATTTTGCTTATTTACGTACCCATTCAACCAAAAATGAGCCTCATCGCTGAACACAATTTTTCGATAAAAAAGCGGATCCTCGGCCAGCTTTCCAAGAGCCCATTCACCAAAAATTCGGCGTTGTGGTAGGTCGGCTGGCTTTAGTTCTTGCACCAGCTGTATCTTAAAAGGCTTTACGCCCAAATCCTTCCGCAAAATTTTCCACGTAGTGCTGTAACAAAGGCCTAACTGCTGGGAACGGCGCCCAATCGACATTTCGCGGTCTTCTGTCACACTAGCTGATACGGCCGCAATATTTTCTTCAATACGCACAGTACGTAAACGTGTTGGTGGTTTAATGTCCAACAAAGTAAATTTGGTGCGAAATTTGGTCACAATCTTCCGAATAGACTGCTCAGAAGGTCGAGAATGCCGATCATAAAATGGAAGCAGCGCGCGATGAACACTTCGAACCGAGCACGAATTTTGATAGTAAAATTCAATAATTTGCAAGCGTTGTTCATTTGTAAGACGATCCATGGTTAAATTGCAAACCAAACTGAAGCTGTTTGACAGTGACACAAGGTACTAAACACACGTCAGCTGTCAAAACCAGTGTTGCCAAAACCAAACCAGCTAAAAAATCACCCTTTATTTTCGACATGAATTGGAGGAACCTCCAGTTTAAGTCGATTTCGAACGGCAATTAATTGTTGAGAAGCTTCTCATGTCAGTTCTTACTCTTGGATGTTTGTCAGACGTTCGCAAGAGGTGAGGCAGCGAAGATGGTGCTTGATGGATGCTTAATGGTCCAACGCACTATACCACTAAGCCACTGCACCCACTGGAGAGCTATAGGAAGTATTAAAATGTCAAAATCGCAAGAGCCTCTTATCAGAAGAAATAATGGCGAATGGGGAAAGAAAACAAAGAAAAAGCCAACATTTTTGTCGAGCACGTTTAAGCTCTGACTATTTTAAAATTTAAAATGTATCGCTGGCTGAACTGTGTTATAAAATACAAATATTGAAATTAAACAAAGAATCATGGACACGATTTGATTTCGGGGCTACGAAGGCACTAATCTTGTTCGTTTACCATATAAATGCTTCGTTTAGGTACTCTACTGTACTCTCCACGACAATATAAAGTAGTTAAGGTAATAATGGTTAGTGGGTCTATATGAAATGAAATTATCTAGACCAATAACGCTTTTACTAGTTATGTCAAAAGTATTTGATTTGTGTTTTATTTAAACGACTACATCCGGTTATCGTAAAGCGCCGATTGATACCTTATTACTAATAAGGTTTTCGAAAAGATCAATAGAATAGCTTTTTTCTTGACGTATCCCAGTCTTTTGATAAAGTATGGCATACTGGTCTGAAATATAAGCTAAAATTAGCCTTCCCAAAGCAAATATGTATCGGTATATGAGATATTAAGTTCATAAGTTCCGTATAAGCACGAAAACGAGTCATCAGAATTGTAAGAAATCGCTCTCAAAGTGCCGTGATGGAATAATTTACCAAATTGAAGAACAGGCGAATTTAGTTGGACAAAATCAATAAGGTGCATGCTATAACCACATTTGATTGTTGATAGCTGAAACATTGAGTTGGTTAGGTTAGGTTTACGGGTGGGTTGGTTGCTATGCCACACTTAGGTCCTCGTGGACCCATTGGGATGCCCTTTTGTGGGGGGTTAGCCATTGGTATTAGATATGGTTACGCTTCGTGTCCTTTTACCCGACGCAGTCCAGCCATCCTGATATTCTTTAAACCCTACAAAGATCAAGAAGTGTGACATCAGAAAGTTCATGTAATTTATGGAATTAGTAGCTTCCAAGTTTGCTGGTCTTCGAGGGCCTCGCACAGCGACAGAGACAGTGAGGTGTGTTCTCATGGACCTCTTCATCACCATATCCTCGACATATGCATATCATAATCCTTTAGGTTTAATTTCATTGCGTGATTTCTAAGGAAGTTATGTTCAGGTAGGGCCCTTACCAGCTTAGAGTGTGATGACTTGTCAAACTGTAAAAGTTTGATGGTTCGGCCAAAGCTTCCTTCAACTTCACAGGTAGTTAGTTCTTTCCAACTGTTGTTATATTTCATATAAATCTTGTTTTCCACCCATAGCTGGCTAATTCGTCAGCCCTCTCATTGCCGGCTTTTGCACTATATCTAGGGACCCAATAGAGATTTATGGCGTGCTGCGAGCAGAGAGCCTTAAGCTCTTAATGGCAGCGGTGAACTAGCTTTTAATTTTATTTCAATAGCAGAAACTGGAAACAGACACCTTACGGGCCGCTTCCGCGATCGCCAGAACCTCTGCCTGGGCGACATTACTGTTGTCAGGAAGCATGATTGAATATGAAGCATGATTCTGCTATATTTTGTTCTTCCGAAAATATTCCTGTACCGGTTCCACATTCCATCTTAGAACCATTTGTGTAAATGGATATCGATTTGCTTTGAGGAGGTTAAGGATTTCACCAATCTTATTACTCAACCCCTACAACTTTGAAATAAAAAAGGGTTTCAAAGCTCCTGAACCAACTGCCAAAGTTCAAGTTCTGAAAAACACAGTTCTTTCTTTAAAGTTTTGCTATATTTTGTTATGTGCTATCTAACAAAGAGTGTGTCAGGATGCTAGACTCTACAAGTAAGACCAAACTTTTTTTGCGGACACCAAAGAGATGGAAGCAGCATGCCTGCAAACGAAGCCTTTTTGTCAATTTGATTAACTCATATCTTAAGCAGAGGGATTATCGAGTCAAATTTAGAGGCTCGTTATCAGAATCTTTCTCTGCTCAGTCGGGTTTTCCCCAAGGAAGTCATTTGGGTCCCATTATGATGTTAAATCATTAGTGATGTTAAATCATGTATAAAACAAAGCGATATTTTAATATATGCTGATGATATGAAAAAATTTAAATCTGTCAACAACCAGGATGACAGAAATCTTTTCCAAACCAACATTAATAGTTTCGGTACTTTGTGAGCTATGAACGGTTTAATCATTAATCCATCTAAATGACAATATACGACGTTTTCAAGAAAGCGAATTCCTTTCAGCTTTAATTATTCTTTATCTCTTCATCTGCTTTGCCATGTTGATAGTTTTAAGGACCTTTGAGTTCATTTTGATCCCAAACTAACTTATATAGGACATATTAATTTCATTGTGAATAAGTCAAATTCTATTCTAGGCTTCATAAAGAGGTGGTCCAAAAAATTGATGACCCCTACGTTACTCACATGTTTGGACTCGGTACTACAACATTCACTCAAATCGAATTGAAGCCATTCAACGTAGTTTTATTCGTTTTGCGCTAAGAGATCTTCCATGGGAAGATCCGTATAACCTTCCTCCCTACAGTCAACGTAAAGGTCTAGGGGTCAAGTGTCTGAATTCTATTTCCATTAACTCAGCCTTATTAACTCTTTAGTGTCGATCATCTCTAAAAGAGATGGTTGAGCAGTTCAACATTCACCTGTGCTGGGTGCCGGGGCATAGAGACATTCAGGGTAACTGCAATGCTGACGAGCTCCTCAAACTCGGCCTGAAATAGGCTCCTTAGGCATACCGGTTTCCACATGCAAACTTTAGAACTGGATGCAATAGAAAAAAACGAACCACAGATGGACAGGTGGCACTACTTGTCTGACAACGTGGTATCAGAATGAACCTTACATTGGTCTAAGTGAGTCGGACCTCCATCCGAATGCCACCTCAACCAAACCTAGCCTAACCTAACCTATCAGTTGCATGAGAATAATTTATAATTGTTAGTGCATGTTAGTGCAGGTTAGTAAACTGAAACTTAAAAATATTTTGCGTAATCATGTTCTGTTCTCTTAGTTTATTTTGTGTCCGCTGCGTTTGTGCTAGCACTTTATACTTATATGCCTGAACGGGTTGTTGCTTGCAAAGCACTCCACGACACAGGTTTTGATAGTGTATTAAAAAATCGAAGATGATGGAAGGCGTTTCTGTCTCAGACAGGTACTATTTACGATTCGGAACAATACTATTTTAAAAAGCTCACATATATTTTAATTGAAAATCAATAGATTCCTACATTTGTTGAGAAAAATTGACTTAACCCCCATAAATTCCGGATAAACTTTACATATGTCGCAAAGACTAATCTTCTAGGACTAGAGGGCTAAGCTAACTATCAGTTATTTTGTCGGATACTTCTTAGATTGAAGCATAACTCGCGATTTTTCCTTGACATTTACTACATAGCTCTGAAAGTCGGAACGAAATATTAATTCTTAGTAGAAAATGGTGTGCTCAAAATTGTATAAAAAAATCGCAAATAGTCCGTTTGCATTTGTTTAAACATATTCTGCAAAAATAATTCTTATTAGAAATATTATCTCTTGTTAGTACCTTTACATCAAACAACTCAAAAGACTGCGAAAGAATGTTCAAATCATTAGTATTCCTCAATAAAATAAGTACTTCTTAGAAATAAAATATGTACCTCAAAACACAATCCTTAAAATATGTTACAACATTTATAACTAAAAAACATTTTTATTTTATTTTATTAGAATTAAATAAAATAAAATGTAATCTCTTAATATAAAAAATTACCAACTAAAATTAATTATAAATAAAAATATGTTCGTTCACTTTATTTCTATAATATGTTTTATATATAAATAAAATTAAATAAAATTCGACTTACCTCATCAGTATCGCTACCAACTAATAATAAATCAAAGGGTATCGCGGCTACCAAATCGATTAGAAACCATCCACTTAAATAGTGAACCGCTATCCGTCCAGGATGTGATACAACTTCGTCCTGGCCATTTACGAATGTTGTGCGAAAATTTATTAATATATCTATCACAAATGTTACATCCACTGTAAATGGAAATTAAGAAAAGAAAAAAAATTGTTGTTGTTTCTCTTTCTTGTAACCATTTTCATTTTTTTGAATTTGCACACAAATTAATGATAACAATAAATTGTATTGCTTTTTTTTAGTATTTTTTTGTTTGTTTATTTTTTAATTGTGTGTATGTGTGTTTGGTTTTTTGTTTTTAATTTTTTATCAAAAGGAAAATAGTTTTTTTTGTTTGCTGTTTTTTTCTGTAAAAAGAGTATTTGTAGTTTTTTTTTCATTCGTAAGTGCTGTGGTTAGTATAGTGTATGTATTTTTTTTTGTATTTCATTAGCTAATAAAATATTATTTGCTTTGCGTAACAAATTGCATTAGATATATAATAACATTTAAGCATAACTATATTCTTTTTTTTCTGAAAGGCATTCTATGAGTTTGCAGCGATTCAGCGAAATTAGCAAAAAACTGAACTAAAATAAGGAAAACATCTGAGAAAAATTAGGAAAACAAATTAGGATACACCGAAAATACACTAAGAACACTGCACGGACATATATTTATATAGAAGAAGAGAGAGAGAGAATTATACACATTCAACAATATGGAAACGGAAATGGAAATGGAATTATGTATGCAGGGATGCTAGACACCAGGGATTAGTTTGAGGAGGAAAAAGGTAGCTGTTATGGAGTTCCGATTCTATGAATAAGATTGTTGTTTGCTCCTAGATAATAATCGATGCAGTAATGTTAAAGGGATTATGCGTGCCATGCTGTAATTGACATTTGAGAAAAATAAGGGCGCACGTTTCACATAAAACACTTGCGTAAAAGACAAGTATACTTGATTTTGCGCTTGAATGAAATTTTGCCATAATTAGAAGAGATATGGCGCAAAAGCATTTGTATTATGTACTTATGGAGTTAATGAAGACAAGTTGTTAATGTATGGATGCTTAAGAGATCATCCCCATTAAGTGATGCAAGTCGCAATTTCTAGATTTCTGGTGAGGTAGTTAATTAAAAGGTCTTATGATTATTATTGGATGTGATAAATCCTAAAATATAAAAAAAATATGTAATGTAATAGAAATATAAATCTCATAGTATTGGTAGTTCTTTAACGAGTGACGTAATAGGTATTATTCACACGTAAGGTTGTTGGGAGTTGACACTTTTTTTCTCTGATTAATTTGCCACGGCGGGCTTATTGTGGAATTAAATTGATCTTTTAAATTTTGTTTAAGTCTATTAAACCAATGGGAAAAGTTTTGTGCACTTGCTGGTTTTAAATTGTTGGTAGAACCTAAAACTCATTTTCTCACTGCATGCGAAAGATCGGCACATACACAAAAGCATTGGCTGTCCTAAGAAGCCACTTACATTTGTCATTTAAAATAGTGAGAATCGTTTGTTAAGTGCCGAGGCAGTGGTGGCAAGAGCTATGTCCAGAGCTTGACGTAGTAACCCTGTAAAACTGAGTTGGTACACAATTATTTTTTTTTTATATAAAAAGTAAATGCAAATCTTAGAAGTACTTAGGTTTGCTAATGGTCCGCTGTATTACCAAGCAGAAATGCTCTTTTTGGTGCATGGGTCAATGTATGCGTGTTGAAGAAACACCTCCCAAGTCAAGACGACACCCACTACACACATAATATAAAATACTTTCAGTTGGCATTGTCAAGTTAAAAGAACGGACAACCGCCAATAAGGTAATGTAAATTAACATTCTCAAACAAGTGCGAAAGAGCGGCAGACCTAAACCTTTACATTTGAAAACTCATCTCTCAAAGTTACAACTTATTTTTTGTGTTAAGTGGAAATTTATTACCTTCGTCTAATTGTTGAATTGTCAACAATCCAGTCTAATTGTGGATCTGCACCCGCCCGCCCCCACAACGTGCGTAAGCGATCCTTAAAGGAGCTAATGCCTGTGTCCAACCATTGTGTGGGGCAAGATATATATTTGACATGAATGGAAGGGACCTACCGTTTTATTCCGATTTCGACCGCAAATTATTTTTGAGAATCTTTTCATGACAATTTTCACTCTTGGATATTTGTCATACATTGAGGTTGAAAATGGCATATTTGAACCTGGGAACCCTCGCATAGTGTTCCAACGTACGTAAAGCCAATACATTTAATTCTCATGTCTCACTGCACTTATGCTATATAAAATAGCATTCTGTAAGTTATGCTTTACAGTATAGTATTTCGACTGGAGAATGGGCAGCTAACGGCTATGGAAGTTTGTTTATATAGAGTGAGAGAAATCAGCTTATGTCAAAAGTTATTTGACCTCTTGGAAGAAGTCTGTCCGGAGTACAAAATTGTGCTCGGAGACTTTAATGCAACAGTCGGAGGGGAAATCATATTTAGCGGGCACAGCCTTCGGGAAACGAGAACAGAAACGGCTGCCGACTAATTGTATTATTTAGTACCTCTATGCTTTCAAAGCTAAAGATCTGCACAGCAACCTGGCGCTTTACAGACGTGTACAGTTACCAATGCCAATATTGACTCTGCCCACACATTTTTTGTGGCTAGATTCAGATCTCGACTGTCCAACGAGAAGAAGCTTTGAATTGCACAGAAGAAGAAATTCGATGTAGGACACCTGAAGTAACCAGAGCCTTGAAAGAAAGAAAGGAAGCTACGCAATCTCTCAGCTCAAGCAGATCAAAGAGACTCGCGATGGAAACAACATCTGAAAAGTCAAACAACTGCTGGCGTTAAGACCGGAAGATAGCATTAGACTCCGTTAAATAACTAAGTGAAAAGACGGAGAATAGAGAAGCAGGTCCAACGTCGAACTATATTAGCTGTAATAAGACTTCAATGGCAAAAAAATAATGAAGGGTATAGATATATCCAGCGAACATTCGATTCAACGTTTTCGTTTTAAAAATTAACCGCTTAGTCTGGCTAACTTAAAGCGACGTTCCTAAAACCGCAGAGAGACTTTTCACGAGTTGTACATGCAAACTTAAGTAATGTGGTGTGCAGCCCAAGTACAAATCCAATTAAACTAAGTTGCCAAATTTTACGCGTAATCGCCCTACTGAGCTATTTAAATTCTGTGCGGATTTGAAGATTTATTTATTTATTTGCATCAGAGGTTACAGTTAAAATTCAGAGTGCCCAGATACTTTGTGCTGGTGAATTCCTGTATTAGTCACACTTTTCAGAACGTCTTTTCAACGTTCCTTATAACGTTGGGGTATCTCTGGATCTGAAAATAAAAGATCAGGCGGTTCATTTACAGTTTCAAAAGCAACAAAAAATCGAAATAAACATTAGCGGACTTTTGGGGTCGATTGTGGAACACTATTACATACATACATACATGCATGAATTTATATACATTTTACGTCCCCCACTGAGATATAATAGCAAGGGTAAGGAAAATTTCACCCGGGGTATGTACATAGGTACAGGAACATATTTTAAATTTTATAAAACGAATACAAAAACCCAATATAAAAATTATGCTTCAAGGGCTATAAACTGTAGGGTTACAAACGGTACGGTACGATACGGCAAATAATTTATTATATGAAATCTGGTTCGCAGTAGACGATACAGCACCGTAAGTAACTCAATGTTTTATTCATTAGAATAGGCGCTGGCGATGAATACTTCTCTCATATAACGTCAATTTAGATTGTGACATGACCGTAGACCATTACATTGAATACGAACTAGTTGATACAATTCAAGAGCTTTCTACGATGGCAGCACTTTAAATCAACCAACTGTCAAGAAGCATCTGGTTTCGAAGTGTCAAATGTTATCTGGAAAAACACATCATACGTATTTCCGAAATGGATTGAATAAACAATGCATAACTTATTTTTACAGACATTATGAGTCTGTATAAAATAGGTTTCTACAATTTAGGTATGATTTAATCAATTTGGTTCTACTGAGCGAGCAATGTCCGAACTGGTGAAAGCATTTGGAGATACATACTGTCCATACAAATGATGCTGTATTCTGATTCTTTGGCAGTCGCTGCTCATTTACCCAGGAACTGCACATTCGATCTATTGATTAACAGGTGTTACTGTTGAATTTTTAAAGGAAGGAATGATAACTCGCTATTTTATTAAAATATTAATTATCAAAGAATCTAACAAAAGGGAGAGTGGGTGAATAAACGTTTATATATTTTACCAAGTGAGTTCAAGGATGTTTAGGGGCATCTGACTATATGAACGTTGTACCCAAGCTTAGGACGCATAAATATTTTGACGCTGAAATGTCGATCCTTAAATTACCCCTGAAGCTTCAGAGTGGATAACAATGGAGTGAATGAAAACAATCAAGCCTCAAACTCGTCGTTTTGGAGCAGCGCCAGCTGATATGGCTGAAGCAGTTAATCGATGTGGCTCCTAAATAAAGAAGTAGCATTAGTCACATGCAATCGAAGCAATAGTTCTCAATGAAGTGGTAACTGATGCAATGAAATCCAAAGCCACTGTAGAATTGGATAACTGTGTGGTACAGCTGAAGAGATCCGCGTTGTTCGCTAATTACGGATGGAAATGAGAGATGAGCTCCCAAAATCCTTATGAGGGGGAAGAAGCGCGGCGTGACTGAAGCAATTGAATCTTAAGTCACTACTGCAGCTTTATAGGGAGGGAGTGGAAAGAAGGCTGATGCAATCGAACCCCAGAGATCTTTTAAGTGTCTAAGGGACAACTGCAAGGGTTGACGGATGCATTCAAGTCCAACAGCACAAGTCTATATGAACCAATTGGTCTTGGCGATGAATTCGCTTCAAAACCTAGCTAAGACTCGAAATTTATTTCGTAAGATTTTAGGTCCTGTTTTCTTGGATGCATTTCCAACGATGTGTGATACAGCTATGGGCCTATGCTTAGGATAAGCAGTGCACACAGGGCGGATAAGTAGAGGAATACTTTAGGCAGTAACTGCATTTACTGTAATTAATTAATAAGGCTTAGGTCCAACCCAGACTGCAAATGGATTTGAAATGAAAAAGCGAAAAACGCAGTTTTTAACTTTTTTTCAAAACGTTGTTTTGGGTTTGAAAAATCACACGATGCTACTAAAAATGTTTGCGTAATTTAATAAGGTCTGCAAAATATGTAAAGTGGTTTTTGAAGTTATATCTAATAGTTCTGAAGTTATATCACTCAGAGTAGTTATACCTCACAAGCGGACATTTCCAATTTTACTGAACATATCTTGCATTGGGGTGTAAGTAGACCCCACTACCATACCACTTTATTTTCGTCGGATTTCCATTAATTTCCCCCTAAAGTGATTTTTTTTTCAATACTATGACATTCTGAAGTGATGTATGAATATGTAAATAAATTCAATTAGACGTACATAGATTTATGTCAGCCACTGTATATTTTTTTAAATAAATTAATAACTTAACAATTTTTAGTTGTAACTTATTGATATTTTGTTGAAAAAAGTACCGAAGAACGCATTTTGAAACTAAATTGCTATTAAGCTCTACTTGTTTCACTCTCTAAGGCGAGGGCCAATAAATCAAAATAGATCATCAATATTTGCCAAGGAATCAGCCATCGAGAAGAGAAGGAAACAACGGTCTCGGCCAATTGTTGGACAACGCGAAGCATGTGGCATATATATTACATTAGAAATTAAAGTATTACCAAACAACGTGCGCCTCGAATAAAATCGATGAAATATCTGTTAAAGAGCAATAAATGCGGCGAGGTCAAGAATCAAGAATTAAATTGTTGCGCCTGTCTTTATAGTTGGCTGTCAACCGCATAACAAATGGAAGGTTTTCTACCCCACGCTGTAGCATCCAAAATTTGTTGCACTGGTATAAGTTGAGAAGGTTAATTTATTGTTTTAATTGATGACTTGTCACCTAAATCCACTAGTGATTGTCGCGTCGCGCCTTCACAAAACAAAAAAATTAGAAGAAAAGAAACAAAAAATTATATATCAAAAAATTAAATTTATGATAAATAATGTAACATGCCATTCACTGTAAACTTATATAGAAAATGTCCTTTTCTAATGAAAGATTTGTTTCGTCCAATCGCGGTAAGGATTTTTCTTCGTTTATCTAGAAACAATCAATATTTAAAGTTAAACAATACACCATCATGTTTAGCCAATTGTATAAATTATTCACCTTCGAAATTTTGTGTGCCTGGAACATTTTGTTGATGAAGGTGGAGATGGACGCGCTGCTTTTCTGCAGGTAAGCTGAGGACGTTTTATACTTTTCTATTGTGGTGGAGAAAAATTCTGAAACACGTGCGGCAGCAGTTTCGAGGATAACGAAGAAAAATCCACCAAACTGAAACAGTCATCCGCATAGGTAGTATTTTGCATTCTGTTCATGTTTTTTTTTTTGTGTTTTTAAAAACTCATGACAGGTCGATAGTTAAATGAAAGTTAGATCAAATAATAAGAAAAATGAAGGAAAACAAAAACTTTGTGTTGGCAGTGTCTAAGGTATAGTTTAACGAAAAATATGTATAGATATGAAAGCACAGTTGTTACCAAATGAAATAATGTGGATTATAGATAAATTTACAAATAGCAAATGGATGCTGTTTTTTCTATCGAGACAGAGAGAGAGAGAGAGAGTCCTTTGTTGGTCATTGTAGCAATACCAAAAGTTGTCTCTATTAGGAGTATTGCCGTTGTCACGTTAAATGAACACGAGATGTGGAAGAACATTGAAAAATGCGACACGTAGTCTGCAGTACTGCAGGATATGCTAACAAGCGAATCAGGCTTCTTGATACGTGATTCGTGTGAAGTTGTTATTGAAATTGAACAGTTCTAAAACGATCTCATTAGGCTTTATTTATTGACATGCACACAACACAACTGTCAAAATTGCAGTTTATTGTTGAATTAAATTGTCGCAAAAACAAGACATAAATAAAACACAGTCGAATTGTGTTTTATATGAAGTTGCATTCGCAAGATAACGTATTCCTAGATAGCGTCTTTATACAGCAACAGATTGCATGTGTATAACTTAATCTGTGGTCAAAAAATTAAATAGGTTTTGAATTTGTCTACATATTTTTTATATTTGGATTAGAAATGGGTCAAAAGATCACAACAAGCATTTAAACATAGAGGTTGATTGTACCTAACCAAGCCTTGCACAAATTAGACATGGAACTGTTAGTTCACATCGGAGCTAAAGCAGCGAAGAAGGTTGATTAAAAAATTTTTTATTAAGATCACCTTTATGGAGGAAGTGTTTGCCAAGGATAATCAGTCTGGTGCTGGCAAAAGCCGGAAAATCGCAGATAAAGTAAAGGCACAGACTTCTAACCCAAATGGTTTTGAAATATTCGCCGAGAGAATCAATTAAGGCTTTTTGGTTATTTTTGTTCAGTCCGAGTTATAGATTAATTTCTGCTGAATTCTGGACCGTCGTCAGCTTCGAATGTCTGCATAATGCCGATATTCGGTGTGTTGCAGACGTAAAAGCTCAGTCATTTCACTTTTGCGGACCGATGAGCAGAATCTGAATGGATGATTGCTGACTAATCGTCCAGAAGCTGATAAAGAACTCCGTCTGGTAAGAGTGTCATCGCTTTTTTTAATCCGCATACTCGTGTGGCCAGGAGCCCGGCCTAAAGTTCTACCCAACTTCAGATTGCTTTTGACATTCCCATGTTTGATGTAGCAGAGCAGGCATTAATAGCAGCTTTGCTATCTGAGCATATGTACAAGCCAGCGAACTTTATTTCTCCCATAAAATAAAGTACAATCAATTATGATCGAGAAAATCTCTGCTTGAAATACAGCTTCTGCCAAAGCACCAGAGAAAACGTTCATGAGCGAACCATCTGTATGGTCCTTTAGGACTAAGGCCGAATAACCCATCACAACGAATCATCACCCGAAAATCCGTATCCAGAAACGCTATAAGCCGAGCATCTCCGGTCTCTTTACAGATAATAATAACATTTATAACGTCTAAGTAAAACTCTCATAGCGGTGGAAGTGGAAGGAATCATAATGTAGTCATAATGTTTTCTGAAACAAACAATATACGTTTATAACCAGTGAACCAGACCGGGTATAAGACCGCAGGTTCTGCTTTATGTTGTACGAACCCTCAGAGGATTATACATAGAGGCAATGTGTTCTGGGTCAAGGGTGATGTCCAAAGTTGAGTAGTTGAGTACGGTTCTTCTTGAGGTAAAAAGAATCATCTTCATCGTTGGTCAGTAGGCGAATCCTTGTAATAATAAATGACTTATATGCATATATGCAACTAATGATATTATATGCAACAATAAGCTTGCGCAGAAATTTAAGTCCCCCAATTAAATACCCTTTAGAACAACGAAGATACTTTGGCCATTAGCGCCAATTTCTATTAACAATACAAATTGACTATTCCGAATCGTTATGTAAGGGACACATGCGAAATTAGTTTGATTAGGTAGGTAAGATAATACTGCTGGAAATACTGGTATTTGTAATGTTTTTATTCCTTAACTAGAAAAATTATGGAAAGTGCTCGGGCAGAAGGTAATTTTATTAACCCGAGCAAAACTGAACTGCTCTGAAGAACTGTGTTCTTTTGCAACATTTAACTTAAGACTTCTAGATAACAAACGATCACACGCAGAAAGTCTGAATGCTGGTCTGCGAAACTATACTGATGTTGCAATATTCAGCTTTCTCCATCAAGAGAAGAACTAACACTCGCAACGGACTACATATAGTACACTCAACTCATTATGAGGTAAAATTCCCTACAAGATTGAAATGATAAGATGAACAAGAGATTAGCGACTTGGACATGAATGGTTCGACAATGGATGGTGGATTTGGGGTGGGTGAGTCTCTAGACAGCGTGTTCCAGGCGAAACTACTTGCTCTTGCATCACCGGCGAAATGCGTACATGCCCAACTGCTGCAATGGAGGTGCTTTTAGAATTAACTCCTCTACACCTCATTGTCTCAGAGGCAGCGGAAAAAACTAGTCTAAGAATAGGAAAAGAAGGAACTAGAAAGGCGAAATGCATTAGTTCAGAAGAATATGACGTACTAATCGTAAAACTTCCACTCTTGGATACTCTAAGAGATGACAGCATTAGGAAATACAACTTTGAAAATAATTTCTTAACGAAGCTCAGCAACAAGAAAGAATGAAGCGATGAATCTACAATCTACGGACTGAGCAAACACATGATAAAGCGGTATTCAGACGGTTCGGGAGCTGATGAAGGAACTGGTGCAGGAGTGTTTGGGCCAAAAACGAAATAGATACTATGAATCCATGGGCAAACCAGCTGGGTTACCAGTTGGGGGTTACCAGGGATGGGTAGCAAAAAAAAAGCCGTAGAAAAATGCTTTCGAATCAATCTCGAAAAGAATTACAGAAACTGTTACATAGCAATAATGTCAGATAGTAAAGCAGCTATCAAAGTATTCAGACTCCAAGGTCTGAGACAAGCCAAAACATCCTTAGGCGATCATAATCTCAAAAGATTCAACTAAAAATAACCTACGCATTTTAACGGGGCATTGCAAACTCAGGGAATACCATATAAAGGTCTCTGCAAATTCTGCAATGAGTCCACAGAAATTCCAGAACAAATAGGGGAATCCTGTGGGGCACTGACCCAAAAAAGGTTTCAATATTTGGGAAAACACCAAATTCAAGAAAAGAATTTACCAACCACGGATCCACTGCTCATTCTCAGATTAATAAATGAAACTTGACTGGAGGTTTTTAACCGGAGCATTAACACTCAAACATAACTCCTGGTGAAGAGGGAGAAAACCTCTCCAAGGCATAAGTACCACAAGCTCGCAGTGAATATTATTGTTATGTATTATTATAGTCCCCGCTGGGAGCAGTCAAGCATTTAGAACCGAAGCTCGTACCTACCCTAATTTTATTATGTATAAAATGTACATAAAAAAACAAAAAATAAAATAAAAATAAACAAATAAATTTAATAACATGGCCCTCTTAGCATTTTCCGAAAGCTTAAGCCTACAGACAGCTAACGAGCACCTTGATCATTTACATTTAACTCCACCACCGGTTTTTAAGAATTTAAGAGCCTAAGCAGAAGAACTTTAAATAGCATAGACATCTTTAACACATCAATAAATTGTTGCGAATTGATCTATGCCAAAATGTGGACACGACTTGACAACTTGAGGACAGAATGTCTGGGCATCAATAGAAGGAAACACATGCGTTATTTTGATTACATTTTCGACAATATGTAGTTGCCAATGATTTCACATTGTTTTTAGTATGAGGTTTCGGATTCCCCCCAAGAATTTTTTGCAATGTTCTAAAAGAACCTATCGATTTCGCTGTGTTTGAGATATATTTACCACAGAAACCCCACCGTCTTCGTGATATCTATACACGGAGCCCTTTTCAGCTTAAAGACTTGGATACAACCTAAATTGAGCTCTCTCTGATTTGAAAAGCATTCGACATTGACAATAACAAAATACGGGAAGGAAGTGTCAATGAATTGGTTACACTTGGGGTAATGCAAAGGAAATTGCTTTGCAAGGCATGTCTTGTAAGTAAGTAAAACGAACGACATTGCGAAGCTGAGTGCTCGTTACTCCCTTTCGCCAGATACACATCAGTTTATGCCATGCAACGATACTTACCCAATTAAGAAACAAAGTGGGTGCAGAATGAATAAGAAATAATTTGGTTCATTGATAGAGTGAGTGAGTGTCGGGATATCATATCCTAATGCGACATTTGTCTTAAACATTCAGTAAAGATTCAGAAAATTCAGCTCACTTCTAACATATTGAACGAAAATATTGAAAGTTCTTTTTGGTATAAATCAGTTCCTGAATCAATCACATCACTGTGCTGTTTAATAGATTGATAACAGTAAGATGCTCAAAAAGGCGATGCTGAGTTGAACAACAAACGGAATACCTACCAAAGTAATGTTCGCATAAATTCATTCCTCGCCCTCAAGGACATTCGAAATCATTGTCTGAAAATCGTCGTTTCATATAACTAAATTGGTATGAGAAGATTCCAAGAAAAACACACACAAGGAAATGATTTAATGAGCGAAAAAAGGGTATGAGGAGGGAATAATTTTCTAAATTTCGCTGACGACACTTGCAATAGGGGGAAAAACAAACAAATAAGCAAAACAAGTAGCTAATAGCGGTAAGTGTTTCATTAAAATCATAAGCATATAATGAACAGTGTAATTACAGTGTATGTGTGTGGGAGTATGTTGATTAAGTTTGAATATGTTTGCAATTATGTGTATTTGTTAGTGTTTTTGTTTTTTTTTTGTTTATTTTTCACAGAAAATAAGACTTGGTAAAAATTAATTGGAAAAATATTTAAAAAAAAGAAAAGAAAATAACATCATTATACACATACAATACGAAGAGAGATAAAGAGAGAGTTATAAACTTTATTTTCTATTTAATTTTTTTTTCTATTTAATTTTTTTTTCTATTTTATATTTAAGTTTGCATTTTAATTAAACTTACCAATTAAATCTACTATCACAATTGGATCGTTATTAATATACTTATTAGTACGTCGCTGATAATCAGGTTCGCCGAGTAAAAAAGCTGCTACATATGGTGTAAAAATTGCTGTATACATAACTAATATAAGTATTACCCAATCCCACACCGCTTTAAATGGTGAATAATGGAGTATTGTCCATTTATGTACACTAGGACTTTGCATTTTGTATTCTGGCAGGACATCAGCACCAAGCGATAGTACCTGAAATGATAAAATAGAGAGAGAAATAGAAAAAATTATTTTTTTTTTGTTTTGCGAATACCAATAGAATATATTTGCATTAATAAAAAAGATACACGAAAAGTTTGATACCGTTTTTGGGCGGGATAAATATATTTATAAGGGAGATCATGCATTCGAGAGTGAAATGGCACGTGGATATTTTTAAATCCTTAAGATAGGTTATCAAAATTTTTAAAGCGGCTTTATTTAAGGCTATAAAATAATCTCTTCGTTATATGACGTTCCACATTTCATAAGGTTTTTTTTTAGTCATTTTTGCAGTTAGATTCGCAATATGGTTCTAAACCGATTAACTACAGAAAAAATCGTTAAAAACGTTTAGTGAAACGTTTGTACGTGGTTAATATTACGTGAAGGCAATTTTTTTGTGCTCCCTGAGTATATCCCACATAATTCCAGAGTTCGTCATACAGTGTTGTGTTGTGCTAAGAAAGAGTGCAACAAACAGTTTCCGTTACATTTAGCATTTCCTTAACTTATTTGAATTTTCGATAGGAGGAATCTTGAAAATGGTGGAATCTTCATAAATCAAGAAGATAAATCATGAAGACCATCCAATTCTTGCTTTAAGTAACCGCCTGCAAAGAAATCTGAGACTACTATCAAAAGGAAATGGAAACGAAATGAAGGCTGAAGTGACACATCTTACAGAAAATAATACGATTGCCAAGGCACAGGGCAATTTGCAGGCGATATCTGAAGATGTGAATAGTTTTATAGGTAATTATTTAAAGTCTTTCAACAGAACTTCGCTTTACAGATTGTATGGGACGGGCAAGTCCCTTATAGACCTGAACAATTTTCCGCTATTTCTATAATAGCAGCCCTGCTTCTGCCGAAAAAATTTGAAAATGTTAGACCTCTGTCGGTTTTGAATTTACGATGAATGAAATACTGCTGAAGCTTTATTCTTTGGATATCTACAATCAAAAGGGGTTACCTTGTTTAAGGGAGCTTAAACTAGTAACTTAAAACCATACCTCTGCGTAGGTGGTTCAGTCGATATCTGAACTTGATATCGAAATACAGCTTTTAAAAGGTATAATATTTTACATCTTTACGCTTGCTTGATGATCTGCATCAGATAATGAACAATACAACGAGGAGTTTCTTACATCAAATAACAGATAAAGCCTACATGACTTTCGTCTCAACTGAAAGCGGTTGTTGCTGAACATAATTGCAAATGTTAAGAGACCAACCACATTTTTACCAGTTGTGAAATATGTTTTGACTTCTCTCATAAGATATAAATGAAACTTATTAAAAGCTTCTTCTCTTTCAAAGCGTCATATCCCAGCGCCCCATTTAAGGTGCATTCTCTTAATTCTAACTCTTGTTGCAACTGGATTCCACCTCGATTCGAAACATAGGCTTACACATTTTGAATGTTACAAAATCTAATCGGTTTTTAAATTTCCCTAATGAAAATTAATTTGTCGGAATCGCAATTAGCGTATAAGTATCGTTCTGTTGCCACGGGACCCTTAAAAAAAAGAAGGAATTTCGGAAACCAGCACGGGGTCGCGTTTCAATAGGTGCAACCAGTAGTCATTGTAGTTGTATAATTTTTTAAAGGCAAAATTAAATTAACGAGCGATTAGAATACTATTCGGTTAAGCAGACAAATTCAGATTGTGTAGCATCAACGCTGCCATATTTTAAGAGATTACATATTTAAAAGTTCAACGTAATAATCTATCGCCTGCAAATGTTAGAAAGTTTTGTGTAGTAAGAGAATTTCACACTCTACTGCTGCGGAGTAGCAAACATATGCACACTTTAGTTTATGCTACGTTGTTTACCTCTTACAAGTACGTATATGATTTAAAAGTGTAATTATGAAGATTCTGTAGTTATGAACTTGATTTTATATTTCTTCGAACTATTTCAGTTCTCCTTGCACGGATCAATGTTCCACTTGAAGCTGAACTTTTATACCTAATTAAAATTAATTAAATTAAAAAGTTAATATCGATTTAATAAGGTCTATTGAAACGTACTGCATGCACAACAGTGTAATACAGTGTGCATACAATTTAATATAACTGGAGCTATAACTTTAGAGCTTACAAAATAGTAAATGGTGCATTGTGGAAGATGCGGCAAACAGTTCATGAAATGAATTGCAAGACAAGGTGTATACATCTTTCATGAAAAGAATTGTAGATGGGTTTTGTAGCGTTGTAGACTTGTAGCTTTGTTTTTGATATTATTATTTCTGGGCTCTTCAACTCAAACACCGAGTCGACCTCGACACTAATAAAGGTGCAACTTTTCTACAAATTTGTTGGAATCCACGACATATGAATTATATTGTACGCCTTTAAATTGAAGTACAAGAGTTAAGAGTACAAACCAGAATCAATCAAGGTAAGGTGGGTTTTAGATTTTCTGGAGAACTAGTCAATGCAGAGCGAGAGGTGTAAGCATAGATCCAACCTATTCTGCTGCGTTTGATGCGTTTTTGAATCGCAAAATTAATCGAAAATGAATGATGATAAATTTATTTAAATCACTTTTTAGGTTTTGAAAGATTGGATTTTCTCAGGAGTTTTCAAGGGTCCCCTCTGAATTTAACAGCCGCTTGCAGAAAGAAAGTTGAAAATCTACAGAGAAATAGTTTGGGTGATTGCTTATTTTCCGATTTCGGGCGATTCCGTCTTGACAACAGATCCAGATGTTTGGGCGATTGTTCATTTCAACTTTTTGATAAATGTTCATAATTTTTTGGGTGATTATTCGTTTCGATTATATGATTATAAATATTTTCGGGCGATTATTAATTTTTTTGGTTTTGTGGATTGTAACTTGGGCGATTATTCACACAGCCAACCTTATCATCATATTTCAGTCTTCAGGTATTGCGAAAAATTCTTTACTTCACTTATTTTACTCAAACCCGATTCGATTTAGTAAACTTTTAATTTTCGACTGAGACTAATCGAAACTGATAAATAAAACATAAGGAAAGGCTACAGTCCGCTTGGAGCGAACAGTACGATACCCTATCCATATCCCTAAATGTCCCAAAGAAAAACGCTTCATTTCATTCTATGAAATTTATAAAAAAATTTTTTTTTTGTAAAATCGCCCCCAAAAAGTGGGCGTGGCCAAAAACTTTGTATCGGCGATATATTGAAAAAAAATATTCTCTAATTATCTTGTTATACATTTTTTTTCGGTTTCTATGAAAATTTTCACTTAAAACAACATTTTAGTGAAAAACGCCCACAAAAAGTAGGCGTGGCAAAAAAAATCGTATGTGACAGGCTTATCACTCTCTATCTCTCTAACTTTAGCCTTAAAAAGGTTTTTTCTAAATTGTGGGCGTGGCAAAGGGCGGATTTAAAAACTTTTAACACTTTACCATTTCGGGACCCTAGGTCTAAATTCAGCTTCCTAGCATAAATGTAAAGGCCTCAAAAGTTGATACGGACGGACGGACGGACTTTGCTAAATAGTTTTAGGATTTGGTCCTGATCATAAATATATATACTTGTATGGGTCTACGATGAATATTAAGGGGTGTTACAACCTATGTGTCAAAATTAATGTACCCTTAAGATAGGGTATAAATATGGTCCCAATTAAAAATGGCACACCCAAATGAGAAATGGGCCAAAACCGAAGATAAAAAATTGCCTCTAAAACAACAGTTTTGTTTCATAAAAACCAGCCATTTTCATACCATGTAAGAGACAAACGGCACCCACTCTAGTCTTTGTTACCGGCTCCTAAACCGTTTCCCATCCCAGGGTTCAAAATTTAAGTTTCAAATGTCATAAAAGAGAGGCAAAATAAATATCGATCGTAGTGGAAGAATGGCAGGTCTAAGCAACACCAGATCATTCAAAATTATCACTATCACTGAAACAAAATTAACTTTGATTGGTCTGCCGTGACTTTTTGAGGTCGAAACGCTAAGGCGCAATCACTAGGGAGGCAATAAAGTGGGAATATTGTAATCTCCATTTTCTGATCGTTATATCGCTGGCAATTAATACAAATATAGAAAATAATATATATAAGAGAGCGAAGATGATCGGCTTCGGCATTACTATCGATGCCGATCACAAATACGTATATACTTTTAGGGTAAAGGGGTAAAGTTTTGTTTGGAATGAAAATATAGGGAAAGGCTACAGTCCGCTTGGGGCGAACAATGTGATAACCCTATATGCCTCTAAGAAAAAAGCATTGGGAACATGATGGATAGCATTTTTATTCTATGAATTTTATAAAACAAAAAAAAATGTTTTTTGAAAAAACTCCCCCAAAAAGTGGGATTGGCCAAAAACTTTGTACAGGCAATATATTGGAAAAAAATATTGGCTAAATATCTTGTTAAAATTTGTTTTCGGTGAGTAATCAATATACTTTTAGTTGTCTACGACGAATATTAAGGGGTGTTTAAAACTATGTGTCTAAATTAATATATGCTCAGGATAGGATATAGACAAAAATGTCGCGCATCATAGGGATCATTTCGTTCAAATTAGTTATGAACGAGGATCGTTTTTATTATGGAAATGAATGAAAGGAAATGAGAAATATGTATAAGCGTCGTCAAAATATACCCGAAAGGGCCATTTGGCTGACTGGCTCTGGCGAACTGGAAAGAGTTTCTGTATTTACATTGACTCTTTTAAAGCCACATTTAGACAAATTATTAACGTTTGATTTTATAAAACGAATACCATGTTGTATAGTGTCTGATTATTTGTAAGTGTTTTAGTATAAAAATGTCATATTCACTTTTTCATACAAGCGATTTTCATCAAATGCTTTGGAAAATATTAATTATTTTAAAATATCGATTCAATTGCGAAACAAATGTGCAATTGTTGATGTCGTCGAAAATCAGACAAGATGTGCACTTTTTACGAGAGTAGTAAAACTTTGTAACTATTTCATTACTGATAAGGGTTATCCGCTTTTAGGGTTATTTTGAAATATTTGTACGTACAAAAATCGTGCATAAACCTTCAAGGACTATTTCCCACGTGTAGTT
This sequence comes from Ferdinandea cuprea, assembly GCA_963576555.1. Lineage (NCBI taxonomy): Eukaryota > Metazoa > Arthropoda > Insecta > Diptera > Syrphidae > Ferdinandea > Ferdinandea cuprea. The sequence continues at coordinate 38,207,279 of OY754961.1, forward strand.
TTTGCATTAAAAATTATATAAAAATTGGAACACCGTTTTCTAAAATACGTTATTGTACATTCATCAATAGCGTAGGTAGGTACATGCTTCATTGAAATTTTCTTGAATTAAATCAAATTAAATTCTACCTAGGGTGTCGGTGTGTATTGTCGTATTCCATGAAAAGAATGAATGCAGAATAGCTTTAGATTTGTAAAAAAATATATGAAAATAAATGGAATTCAATGAGTCCAATATCAAATATCCTATTTTGAGAAAAAAATGTACCTTTATAGTCCAATACGTGTAAAAATATTTCACTCAAAGGACATGTACTTCAATGGACGAATACAACGCTCAAAAAAGGTATTTCGCAAGTTACGTTGTGAGTTACATAAATTATATTATGCAATTTATATATACCCATGTTACGTATACGCCGCAGTAACTTCACATGATTATTAATCCGAATATAAGCTGTTGCATAAAATTCAAATTTTTTCCACTTCAAAACAACAAAATTAAATTATTTTTAACGAAAATTCAAGATACGGATAAGATAATCCTCCAAAAAATAACGTGTTTTTTTTCTTATCATCTGTACACCTAAGTTTATGTACATAAAAAACTGCCGCATTATGTTCTTTAAATATCTTTGTATAGATATTTTTTAGTGCTTAAACAAAATCTAATAAAAACTCTCTTCAACTTTCATGTTCTGTTGAAATGCACAAACAAATTTTATAAAGTTCTTTTACTTTACATGTAAAAGCAACAGTTAAAAAAGGACATCTAAAAAATATTTACTAAATCTTTATATCTAGATATAAAATTATCGTGTCACAGTTTTAGTTGTTATGTTCCTCCGAAACGGCTCAAGAGATTTTCATGAAAAATTTATATATGTACATTTGGTAGGACTGAGAATAGGTTCAACTGAATCGGACGTTAAAAGATTTACGAAATAATGAACGACTCTTCGGTGGCGCAAAGATTTTGCTGCCTGGCGATTTTTATCAAAATCATTCCAAGATCAATTTTGGTAGATGAATTTAATTTTTGCCTGAACGTCGGTGATGTGAAGACGAATGTGTCAATACGTGAAGAAATTGCAATTGAAAACGAGCATGCGAGTTGCCTAATGAGTTCACCGTAGTGTTCTCCACGAAATTGCATTTCAATTTTATTCGACTTCGCTCATCACAAATGTTTTTTCGTTTATCGCTCAGAATTTTTTTGACCAAGGTTGGCTAATTGCCCAACCGTTTTTGGCTGGGAAAAAAATTCTGTCAATCATTTGCATTTTCTTATTAAAAATCCAATCGCCGGTGAGGTACACTCATACAAATCCGTCGACTCCGTAATGGATGAAAACGAAGCCACCAACTATCCCACGGAATGAATTCTTAAGATGTTCCGGGCTTGCTGCAACAAAATTAAAAAATGAAATTTGGTTGAGTAACCTCAATGTGCCAAAACTTTGCGTCTTGGTAATTCTATGCAATACGCTACAAGAATAGTGAAACAGTAAGAAGATTTAACGTTAAAAAGGTGTAATCACTACTAGCCGCCAAAATCTTTGCCATTCCAGTATCCCATCCATCCCAGTGCCTCAAATTCACTTGCAGTTATAATCAAGTGCTGAAGACCAGGTGTGATGAAGAGTACCGGCAAGCGAATGCAGCAAAATAACTTACTAAATGCGTGAATTTGGGATCGTAGATACCCTTCAACAATGGATTAGAAATGACACTTAGGAAAGTTTCAAATTGGCGGCTCACCAATTAAATGCTAGTGTTCTCCAAGTCTCCGCTATGTCTCCAACTTTCTGGGCAATGTCCTTATCTTTCGGGCGCTAATACGAGCCGTCAACGTTTGCTCATACATTGACAGTTTGACAGCATACTTGATTGGGGTTGAACCAATGCAGTGCAACAAACTTAGTTAAAATTATCGCTGCGATATTTCTAGGCTTCCTCAAGCGATGGGCGAACTATTTTATCTCTTATAATCTGGCGACAATCTAAAAGGCGTTTAATTGCCTCAAACTTAATAACAGCGCTCACGTCTGATCCGCTGCACTAATTAAATATTTGAGTTACTTGACAAGGTTTAAAATCGTTTGGTGATTGGCAATTGAGACATTGCGAAATCGCTTGACTCTCTTAGTCATCATCTTAGCATCTCCAAAATATCAAACGAAATAGCCAGTTGCATTCTTCTCGTTCATTAATTTCACCGCAATAGGCATTATGCCAGGAATACCATTAGTTAACCCTAGTTCGTACATACAACATAATGTAATGAAATTCGTTCAATAGGGAAGCCGAATGTCGAATTTCCTTTAGTGTTTGTGAACTATATCCCTTTTCGTCCTATTTTGTTAGCCAATATTCCATTTGTATGAAGTTTCGTTTTTTGCAGAGAATATCTAATACTTCCAGAATTTCAAAAATCAGCACAAAAATGCAAATGTCAGAACAGAAAAAATTAAGCTTTAAGAATTGAATGCTGCATATGAAATAATCCCAATCGATAGTTCTGTAACGTGTGGAATTATTCACTGATGTCGAAAATCGACACTTATACGTGTGCAACGGTGAGGCACTATGTTCAAAAACGTAGTTTTCGCTGCGCTGTAAGAGAGGTAAATTATTTATTTGTTAAGATTTGTAAAGCTAATATGAATACTAACAGACTAAAGGTATTGCGATAGATGTTGCTGTTAAATTTACAGTTGGCAGTGTTTCAGGTTCCTATGTCATGAGTACCACTTCCGCATATTTTCCATGCTATTTGTAATAGCGAAGATAACACAACACTGTTCCTTAATCCTAATAGCCGTCAATGAATTGTTTATTCCTCCCTCACAAAAACACATAACAACGTTGTATTCTAGTTTGTCCTAAATATTTGTTGTATTTTTTGTTTCCTCAAACACCCTATTCGAGAGTGGATCTTCATCACCCGAGCGTTTTAGCCAGTTTAATCCAGTTAGCATGAGAACTTAAATATCGCGTAAGCACATGACACAAACTCTGCTCTTAGCTTGAGCAAAAAAAAAATTGGGTATTATCCAGCTGGAGACATCCGCATTTCATGTTGCGATGTACATTCGAGTACAAATAGATACGAGTATGTACAGATATCATCATCAGCATCATACAAACGACGTGTAACGTATGAAAAAAGTGAAAGAAAAACAAAATATCTTGGCAGTATTCTGCGTGGCAAGATGATGAGGAGGTAGGGGTAAGAGGTCCAAGGATACCACTGCAGCATACCCTGTCAACCTCCGACCAGTTGTGAGATAAATCTATAAAACATCCTGGATACCACTTAAGCATCAGAATGAAGGACCTCTTTTGTTTTGTTGTTCGTTTCGTTATGATTTCTTTCATTTTATCCGCCTCAAGATCTGAGAGCGCTTTGAGCTTGAATCTTTATCAGCACTCTTACGGCCGTCGTGGCGTAGGGTGTATGCTTTTTTGTTGCACTAAAACCAAAGATTACAATTGAACAAGGATGATGACATTTTCGATTTATTGATTGCTTCCTTATTCTGCTGTACAAAACTGTCACAGTTTTTTTTTTTAGGTTAACTCTTGCAATTTGCGAATTTTTAATTAACATATAGCATACATTTAAGTCACTTACAAAATAAAAACATTTATTTCTGAAACTCAATTTATGTAATAAGGTTTGAATTGCATGTATAACAAAGGATTTTCGGTTAATGGAAAATTGCCTATTATTTATTAATTCTCGTGATTGAGATTTAAAATGATAATGCATTGTGAGAATTGATAATTAGTTCATCAAGAGTTGATTGTTCATTTGGACAAGGGCTTTCCGGAAGAGAAAGTTCCAAGAAAATTTTAATTAATATTTAAACGAAAATTTTGTTGTATGTAGTGTTATTATATCGACAATTTTTTATTGTAACCAACTTTTGCCATTTTTCTGACTTTAAATGGTTTTGTTCGTTAATGGAAATTGGGTGACCATGAGGAGAAAAGACGACAAAGAGAGCGTGACATCGGCTATCCCCCATCCCCAAGTGCGACGATTAGCAAAGGAAACCTTACTAGTGAGTAGAATTGCTATAAGCAAGAACAATACGTGTCCAGTTATAAACGCTGTCAATAGCCTGTTGGAGATCTTATGTCATTTAGCTGTATCCTTCGCAAACGAAGCTAAACTTGTGACGCATTCTTGAGAAACATCAGGAGTCTAAATAAGAAAGATTTCCTGTAAAACTCCTGCGGCGATTCGAAGTATTGGTCTCTGCTAAATAAGAACAGCCTTCATGAGGAGACATTAGAAAATGTCTACCGACTAATTGATTTCGTATCAGCTTGTAACGCGTCGATAAGTAGCTGTAAACCTACAGGCTATAGATCTACACGGAAACCTTTGGCTCTCCAGACGCTCGAACAGCAAAACGATTTTAGGCTAGGCTAGACTGTCCAACGAGAAGAAGCTGGACGGCTAAGCATCGTTGAAGCAGCAAGAGCCAAGAGAGACCTACAGAGTGAGAAACTGTGTACGGTGAACGCACTGCCACGCCCCAAATTAAAAAAAAAATTTAAAGCTGTGAAGATGAAGGGATAGGACCTGAACAAAAAATGGAGACACAGAACTCCTCTACAATTTTTCAATATAAAGTTTTTTGGCACGCCTACGCCTACTCTTTGAGGGCGTTTTTTAACAACATGTTGTTTTCATCGAATATTAGTATACAAAACGAAAAAATTATATAACAAGATATTTAGCCAACACATTAAAAGGGATGATATTACGACTATAGAGAAGTCAAAAAGCCAAAATAGTGCATACTCAGATTTTGGAAAAAAAAATCGATTAACGACAATTTATAAAACCGCCAATATATCGAAAACTAAAAGAGCGAACTCAAAAAAATTTTACTGATTTTTTTATACTATTAATTCGAACAAATTACAAGACGTAGGTGCCGTTTTTGAGAGCGCCTCAAGCGAACTACAGCCTTTTCTTTTGTTTTTATATTAAGAATTTGCTTTTTTTTTATAACTTGTCCTGATATATGAGCGTTCTCCAAAGTTTATTTGTTTTCCCAAAATACATAAACAAAATGTTACTAAAATTTATTTAATTAATTCGCAGATGTATTGTTTTAGGATTTACTATGCACCATCTGTTATTTCTGGTCAGTTTTTTCTAATAAAAATATTCATGAGCATATTATTATGAACGAAAAAAAATTAATATTATAATATTGAACTTATTGAACTTATTTTATTCGATTGTTTTTTTTTACTAATTATTGTTATTACTAATTCTAAATATTACCTCCTTGCCCACGTGATTTCCTTTTCCTTTTATACTGTTACTCTCACTTCCGAATCCATTTAGATTTAAATTTGAATTAATCGATATATGATTTTCAATTTTAATTTTATTTTTCGAATCAGTACTTAAACGAACACTGGACCATTTTTCCGTTGCCTATATTGTTTGGTGAATAATAATAATAATAATAATAATAATAATAAGGGAATGGTTTTATCGATAAAATCAATTTATTACGCTCGATAAAAATTTAAATTTAATTTACTTTAATTGTATGCGCTTGAATAAGTCAACAATCAACTAATGAAATATTATTTTACTCAAAGTAACAAAACACGAAAGGTAACAAAAATTTTAATTACAATCAAAATTTTATACAAATAAAATAATAATTAAAATTTAATTAAAGCATAAACTTTAGTTGTAGGATAAAATGTGAAGTAATTTCCATCCCAAAGGGAGGTGGACAATTTGTTAAAATGTTAATACTTGTTTAGTCTAGCCGAAATTTTAATTACCATTTTCGACCATTAAATGTATTGTTCTTCTTTTATGAACTGAACAACATGAACACACACACACACACACCCAAATGTGAGTAATTATTGTTCATTCATAGAGAAATAAATTAAAACCAAAATTGTTAGCACATCCACACCACAAAATGAGAAAAAACCATTCGAATATTAAATGAGCATCGCTGTAGATTGTAACTTAATGCGCTGATGCTGAAAAGTGATTCTTTCTGCAAATCTGGTTTCTTATACGCACAGTGACGAAGGATCCTTGAACTTTAAGTGCTGCAATTCGACGACAACGACAAGCAAAAGAGAATTCTGTATTGCTGTTCATTATCGTAGCCAGAAATGCATACAAACACATTGTGGAGGCGGTATAACCGGATGAAATGCCTCGATGAGCGCAAGGACCATCGCTATATGTGCGGTAGCTTCTGAAGGTTTTTCAACGTGTAAGAGAGATGAGAGTTTAGTTTTAGAACTGGGGATTTCTATTTGAATTAACTTAGGCATGGTCTTGGTCAAACACACTTGTGAACAAGAACTTCAAGTAGTTCTGTACAATCACATTTCTTGAATATTGGATGTGGTGTTAATGGGAAGTTGAAACTTTGTGGGAAACTAAGAATTGTTCGATTTTCATTCATTCATTCATTCATCTTTTAAGGTTTTGGCCAATAAATCGTAGGTGTCAATAGTGGATCAAAAAGTAAAATACTCTGTGGTGGAAAGATTAATAGCAAACAGTCATTTGTCAGCATGTGAAACCACCATGATGGCCATCTGTACGTCAGAATCTTCTAGCTATAAACAAAAAAACTTAAGAAGTTATTACAAAAAGTAGTATAGTAGTGGCAGTGGAGTCTACCATCACTCCTACTCAAGGTATATTTAGTTAAAGTCTCTGATTTTGAGGTATAACTACACTAAACGATATAACTTCAGAACTATTAAACATAGCATAGAATTTAATTGCTAGAAATTGTTTTAAATTTCATGTGATTTTATTTATCCAACAAAAAGTAACATGGCTTTAAAGTTAAAACTAATAGAAAAAAGTGATGTTTGGTGGCATCTCATTTAAAATTATTTGATTAATTTTTATCAAAACCTTTACTCCCTACAAATGATTTTCTTACTTAAAATTCTATCGGCGGAGCATTTTTTTTTTATAAATAAATATAAGGTAATAAAATCATTTCTGCAATAATGTTTATTTCTTAAAATTTATAAATATTAACACGGAGTTTCATATGCACCACTCGGTGCTCAGGGGTTATACAAATTTGTTCTGTAAAAAATATGTTTTGGTCGGATTCACTTTCAACACAGAATCTATTATACAATCATACAATTGCAAACCTGTAAGGTATTCAAAGCCCTCTTACTCTTCTGAGTGATTTTAAACTGCGACCTTTGTGAAAAATTGAAAATAGTTGGTTTATGGTTAAGGGGCACTACGATGTTGTACTGCTTGATGCAGTACCATAAGCGAAATGTAAGAAAACTCCCTTCGGACACTTAACTTGTGGACAAAGAATGTCAACCCCCCAACATACCGAACTTATACTGTTCAAAAATTAAGGGATAATATGAGAACACGATTTATAAAACCAGCTATACAGAGGATCGCCCTGAAGTTGGCAGAGGTATATGGGTGTAAACATTGATAGGAAACTTTATTGAACATTTATTCTGCGTCTTCCGCATAAAGTAGGGACCAAACTCTAAAATTATTCTGTGCAATTGTACGATCTATGCTCACGTATATCATATGACAATCGGAACTTTACTTGCATAGATCTGGTGCTAATCGCATCGTGGAATAAACATTTCTAGTCAGGCGAAGCAAACGATTCAAAATAAACGACGCAAGTCCAGAATTTCGTCCGGCTTGTCTGCTGTACCATGTAAGCGTCTGAAACCAACGATCTGATTGGACCCTACAGAGCACAATATACCAAATATTCACACTACTGCAGATCGTTGAGAAAATACAAGAAGTCTAGATCGATATTCAACACCTTATTATCGATTTTTAAGCCGCGTATGATAGCATCTATTGAGACGAGCTTTCAAAGCCATACTTGAGAGAAGATTTCTTCGTAAGATATCAGGTACTGTATGCGTTTAAGGGTTCGGAAGACGATTCAGCAGTGACACGGACCTGGTCAAAATGATGCCTGGGACAAGTTAAAATCATGTACTCTAGTCAGCAGGGACAATGGTGAGCAAAGTAAAAGGGCACCTCAACCAACTAGTATTTTTGTAGTTATATCTCAAAATTTTTACTTTAGACGACTATAGCTTGAGTTGGGGTGAAAATATACCCCTCTAGAAAACCCTGTTTTCATCACCAATTGACTGTCGCAAATCTTCGATTAAATCAAGCACCCAAGCACTCGTCATTAATGAGGAGCAGGAAAGAGAGGCTTTTTTTTCTGGGGCCTTGATAACTGCCCAGTCATCAATAGGGATTTTGGGGCTCTGCTTGACTTGAAGAGGTTATCGGGCTCTACCTGTATGATAGGTAACCCAATGCGGGTCCTTGGTCTCGTGAAGATTTCCTTGGTGGGGATAAGCTTGAGCCTTAAGCCGTCCCAGGCGCCGCTAACCTTAGCGATGCACGAGTTTGATGACCCTATATCCCCGAACAGTTTCCGTAGAATCGAAGCCCGGCGCGGGACCTCCTGCTAGCACGTGCTCCACAACCATCTCGGACAGTTTAGCCTCGATGCTTCTCCACAGGTTTATTACCGACTGTCCGTTCTTGGACAGCTCATCCAAGATGGCAACTTGCAAGTAGTCCCTGACCACTTCGTTGAAATTGCGAGTTGGGTTTTTTTCCGTAAGCAGGTTTGATTTGGTGTTAAAAGCTTAGCAAAATTGTCTCCAAAACTTTTGAAAAGAACGGCAAAATGGCAATTGTTCGTTTTAAAACATCTTTGATGTACAAGAAGCTAAGAATGATTTTTGATTTTCTTTTGGAATACGAATAATTAAATATCCTTCATAAAGGGTGGTCCAACCATAATGCACGATGTTAATTGTGAGTCACTTTTTAGCCTCTAGTTTTTTGCCCAACTTAATTTGACATTTCTTTGTTTCATGCACTTCGTAATTTTTTTGGTTAGAATAATCTAGCAAAAAAAAAACAGAATTGCCCCTTTTGGGCAAATGGCAAATCATCGGGCCGTACTTCATCGAAAATGAGGTGGGCCAAGCAGTTACTTTGAATGGTTTTCGCTATCGCGAGATGATATCAGATTTCTTTTACCCAGAAATTGAGGATATGGGTCTGGGCGATATGTGCCTCCAACATGATGGTGCCACTTGCCACATTGACGATGTTAGTTGGCCGCCACGATCATGTGGTTTTACAATGTTGGAATTTGTTTCTTTGGGGATATTTAAAAGAAAAATTGTACGTCAATAAGCCGAGAACAATTCAAGAGCTAAAGGATAAGATAATTTGGCACATTGAACCTCAATTATGTCTCAGAGTCATTGAAAATATGGTCCATCGGATAAAGGTATGCCACCGAAGCCATGGCGAACATATGGCCGATATTTTATTTCACACATAATTTTCATAGATTCTTCTGTCATAGTAAAATATTAAGATAATCCTCTGAAAACTTTTTGTTTTATTTACAATTAATATCGTTCGTTTTCGTAGGACCCCCCTTTAGTTTAAATTAAATTTTAAAGAATATACAACAAAACGTTTGAATATCTGACAGTCTGTGTGTGCGGTTTATTAATTCTAGTTAAAGGTTAGATGTTTATTAATACCCTTTCTGAAACCTGTAAAAATTCACCATAAGGCAAAAGTTTTTATATTTATTATTATCGAGAATGGACTAGACAATTCGACTTTAGAGAAGTTCGAAAAAGTGTTTCCGACTGTCTGTCCAGTTGGTTGGTTGCTTTACATAGCGTAAAAACGGTTTATTTGACACTTATTTTCTTAAAACCGGTCTAACGATTTTTGTCACTTTTAGATTTCGAATTCTTACAAATATGGGCTGCATACTAAGATTTTTTTTCAAAAAGAATCAAATAACGTTACGCTGGAAAACCGCCATATGTATTTCAAAAAGGAAAATTCGAAAACTAAATGAACTATTTAATCAATCAATCAATCATACCCCACACAGGACCCAAAGCCTAGCTTCTGCAATCACTGTGTGTGCGAAGATATATTTTTTGACATGAATGGAAGGGACCTGCAGTTTAATGCAATTAATTTTTGAGAAGTTTCTCAGGACAGTTTATACTCTTGGATGTTTGTCAGACGTTCGCAAGAGGTGGGGCAGAGAATAAAAACTTTCAGATGGTACAGGTCGGTATTTAAACCAGCGACCTCTCGCTTAGTGGTCCAACGCACTTAACCACTAAGCCACTGCACCCAAAAAAAAATTAACTATTTAAATACCTATTAAAGGGAAATTGATTTTAATTCAATCTCAATATCAGATTCCTACAGAATAATCGAGCAAAAAAAGCAGAATTGCGCCATTTGGGCAAATGAGAATCCACGGGTGATTGTTGCGTCATCGGGCCGTACTTCATCGAAAATGAGGTGGGCCAAGCAGTTACTTTTAATGGTGTTCGCTATCGCGAGATGATGTCTGATTTCTTTTACCCAGAAATTGAGGATATGGGTCTGGGCGATATGTGCCTCCAACATGATGGTGCCACTTGCCACATTGACGATGTTAGTTGGCCGCCACGATCATGTGGTTTTACAATGAAGAGAATAAAAACTTTCGGATGGTACAGGTCGGGATTTAAACCAGCGACCTCTCGCTTAGTGGTCCAACGCACTTAACCACTAAGCCACTGCACCCACAAAAAAATGAACTACTTAAATACCTATTAAAGGGAAATTGATTTTAATTCAATCTCAATATCAGATTCCTACTCCTTCACAAGGAATATGTTTAGACTATTCGTCCAGATTTTCTCAGTTGTTTCAGTTGTCTCAGTTCAGTTGGTTTCTCGGACGGCAATGTCCCGTGAGAAAGCGTTTCAATCTTAAGATACCAAAACACAAAAAAAAAATCAACCCATTTCCATTAAAATCATGAACATTTTATTTCATTTGTCTTCGTTACCAAGAGAGACGCTTTTTAAATGTTAAAAAATGTCTACCAGGTTTCTGAAGTCGGCAGACAAACACAACAACATCCATTCATAAAAATTAATTTATTACATGTACAAATGTTTCAAACAACCCGACAACGATTTTGGGTATACAGAGGTAAAGAAAACAACAATTCATCCGCACTCTGTAAATCGGTTACAAGAATTTCTGGGTCAACCACTTGCAACAACAATAAGAACATCACACACGTAACAAACAAACCCAAAAAAAAAAAAAAACCGTGTATTATTTACCTGCACTCACACTCTTAACACTGCCTACAGGATAAAGCCAAGAATATTACTGATGAATATAACATGTCCTTGCGGTGGTGTTGGCGTTGTCGTTTTCGTCACTGCCGTTGTTGTGATTTTGTTTTAAATTATTACACTCAACGACACTGGGTTGGGTTGGTTGATCCATTTTTCGTTCGTTACTTATTAAGAGCACGCAAGGATAACACGAAATGAAAGTCCAATTTATAAAAGTGCACTGATTCTTCTTTCTCTCCTTTGTGAGAAGGTTTAATTACACACAAGCGGATGTCCTTGATTGGAATTTAACACTGTAGCACAACAACAATAAAAACAACAGTATACATGGCGTCGCAATGAATTCATTAAAAATACAAAAAAAATCACTTCTCTGCTAAAGGAGTGCCATTAATTGCAACTGCATTTGGGGTAAATTAACTCAAGTTCAGCTTCAGACACTTGTACTGTGCACACACTACAGTATTCGAAGGGATTCACACATCAACTCAGGACTTTAGTCGACATGCAATCGTATTTATACACCTGTCAGGGCAGAGAGTGTGTTGCAAGAAGGAGATGTTTTCTCTGTATCCTTCGGTCTCTTCAATGAGATTTCTCTATAATTTTACACCGTCTACTCCACATATACTTGTAGTGGTGCAGTCGAATAGTGTGGAGGAGAGTAGCGAGTTAAGGACTTAAATGGGGATAAGAAACTTAAATCCTAAACATATAGCATATGTCAAATCTTAAAAAAGTTAGCTCATCTTCTTGAGTAAAAAAACAGAGAGAAGAGAAATATTGGGAATACCGAACAAAAGGAGAGGACGAGAAGAAAAAAAGCTCTTATCAACTACATATAGTTCAATACACACCTATTAGATACAGTCCTCAGAGAGAGGGAGTAAAATAAAGTTTGTGTGTTTTCTGCTTTCGAAACACTTGTTCCTTTATTTTATTGTTTTCAGTTCTGTCCACGGCCTACATTTCGAAATGAGGGTGAACGAAGGCGGAAACAGAAATTTAGGCCAAGCTAGGCAAAGGTGAATACATTATTATGAAAACCGGATGCGGACAAAATGTGCAGTCATTGGTTGTTGTTGTTGTTCTAGTTGATTTCGTTGGACGTGGTGTTGGCGGCGGCGCTTCTATTTTGTTGTGAATATAGTCTAGCTTAATGAGAAACGTGAATGCAAGTAACCTTAACCTCGAATTAAAGTTATTACATTTTTTCCCCATATAGAATGCAATTTATTACAACGGATACAGGGGCCTCACTGGTCTTTAGAAGGATATATTAAACAACTATATTATGACAATGAATATGGAAAGTTTCAAACTTTTACATAGTCCTTGCCAACTGTTTATAGAATGAGTACCTTGTAGGTAGTTTATTTAATTTCGACTAGTAATGAGTCGAATACAAATTTATGTCATCTTGGAAACGTCCCCATGTTGGGTACGTATATCTACTTCTGACAGGTGTGCTTGATATTTAATTTAGTCGATGGAATGCATGTGAGAAGCCCTTGACTTCTTTATTTGAATGCAATTTAAACGCGCACTTGCTCATTTTATTGAATCGTACGTAGCTTACATGCAAGCCTAAATACGGATTTTGCTGAAATGTGTGGTATTACGCTTCCTCTTGGAAGGAGGTACATAGGTAGATGAAGTAGCTGTTTCCTGGAATTCCTCAGCAGGAAACATCATTAACGTTGAAGTGCCTTTTTGAAACCACTAATGACGGAATGCAGGTGAAAATTGGAACAGACCCCATAGCTTCTCTGTAGAATTGAGGAAAGAAATTGTGTTGTTAAGTTGTATGCCCGAGGTATGACTATAGCGAGCTATATCTAGCTTTGGCTAAAGCCGCATTCAAAAAACTATCACTTAAGGTAGGTATTTTGTAGGTAAAAGACTTGGCCGTCTGTGTAGGTACATACCAGGACCCATTGACACGTCTTCACTCGTTTAATGTGCGATGTGCTGCGTTTGAGGATTTGTTGAGTTTTCGGGACAAGTCTTACTGGAAATGACGCAATTCGATTAAAAATCTAAAAAATCTGTAAGAGAAAATATAAATTCATTGATTCTAGTGGGGGATAGACTTCCTTCGTCGATCTATGATCTTATCCGAAAATATTGCAGCCATTGAATACAACCCATGCCATTCCTACATTGTTTAAAATTTTGCGTAAAGATCTTGGCCTACAACCTTACGAAATTCCTATGGGTTAAATATAGCGAAATCGTAAGCCAAAAAGTGCCTTTTTAGGAAAATAAACACGTATAAATTTAGAACTACTATTAGCACTGCCGGATATTTTAAGATCTTTTGGGTTCTTATTGAGCACTGGGCTCCAAAAAATCAAAATGACTCCCCAAATTTTTCAAATATTTGATTTACAAAGAACAAACATAAACAGTTAAGTGAATTTTAATGCATACTGCTAAAAAATATTTGCATTCTAAGAGAAACTTTATAACGAAAATTCTTTGCAACATAATTTCACATCTCTATTTCGAGCCAGTAAAAAATGCACTTCTCTAATCTATTGTCAATGTCAAACATTGTTCATGGCGTTTATTTTTTCGAGTGCAGTTTTCCGAAGAACAATTTGTTGTGGCTTCTCTTTCCCTGAAATGGCTCTTCAAAATCTTCAAATGGCCAGAAATGACATAAATTAAATGTGTTTTGATTATATTCAACTTATTTTCTTTACCTAGCTTTTTGCAACAAAGTAAATTGGATATAAAAGAACATTTTTCTAATTATAACAATTGCATAGTTCCATTTTTATACATTCGAGTGAAAATCCCACTCTTGAGAAAGAAAAGAAAATGGAATTGTCTAGAAACAATCAAAGACCCATTTTAATTTCTTCCAATTGAAATAAGAACAACACCCAGTAAGGGTTTCTTCTAACATTTTTATGTGCAGAGGAGAAAAGGTGGTTGTACGTGCAACAAAAATCCCTGGCACTGAGCTGTTTGTAGGCCATTTATTTTTATTTTATTGACCCCTATCCTCGGTAGGGTACTTTCTTCCTAGAGGAAACTTCTTTAAGAAACTAAAATTTATCATCAGTAGAATAACAATAAAATCATGCTATCGAAATGGTACCAGAACAACTAACATATAACCGGGTCGTTGTGGCAGATCCGTTTTATTCCTGTTATGTTCATAATTAGAGAGTTATAGCAATGCTTTTTTCTTTCCTCCATAAAGACTTCGTAACCATGAAGTGCGCAATTTTTTATATGTCGTACTCAGAGCGCAAAAGATCAATTTTCCACTCACATATTTAAACACACTAAATTCCTTCGACAGTAGTAGATTTAAAGTTGGTGGATACTAAGGGCTTATACTAAGAGCTTATATTGATTATTAAAATATTCTAAGGTATTCAAATGGGACAAAAAGAGGTTTGCGTTAACGACACAAGTATTTCCTCAATTTATTCAATGAATTTTACTACCGAACATGGAGCACTAGTAGTACTCACTGCCGAGGCTTTCAAGCTGAGATCTAGGGGGTTAAAAGGTCTACTGAGACCGTCCGTCTTCTAGCACTCAGAGAAATACGCCACCTTTCAGTACTACTCTGCTGGGTTCCCGGACACATTGGAGTAGAAAGGAACGTGACAGCGGATCACACGTTTTTGAGTTACGCTACCGATACTGAACAATAATAGAAGCGATTACTTTCACCTTTCAGTACTACTCTGCTGGGTTCCCGGACACGTTGGAGTAGAAAGGAACGTGACAGCGGATCACAAGTTTTTGAGTTACGCTACCGATACTGAACAATAATAAAGGGTGATCCATTTCGAGGTTCCCTACTTTTTTAAAGAAAAAAACACAGAAAATTTAAATTTAATGGAGAATGTTTATTATCATTTGAAAGAACATTCTTTGGCATTTATTTTTTGAAGATTATGTCTATCAAATGTTGGCCGTTGCTACGTCGCAGATGGTCCAAGATGGTTTGACTTTACATATCCCCACAGGAAAAAGTCTAACGGTGTGATATCACACGATCTTGGTGGCCAATCGACCGGCCCACAACGTGAAATTATGTGCTCACCGAAATGTTCTCTCAATAAGTCCATTGATTGATGCGATGTGTAGGAAGTGGCGCCGTCTTGCTAAAACCAAATGTCGCCGAGATCACGAGCTTCAATTTCAGGCATCAAATAGTCGGTTATCATGGCACGATAACGGTCGCCATTGACGGTTACGTTCGCACCGGCATAATTTTTAAAGAAATATGGACCGATGATTCCACCGGCCCACAAACCACACCAAACCGTTGTGTTTTCTGGATGAAGTGGCAGTTCTTCAATTTCTTCAGGTTGCTCTTCGTCCCAAATGCGGCAATTTTGTTTGTTTACATACCCATTGAGCCAGAAATGGGCCTCATCGCTAAACAAAATTTGCCTCGAAAACGTCGAATCTTCTTGGAACTTTTCAAGAGCCCATAGAGCGAAGCGATGTCGCCTGGGAAGGTCGAGCGGCTTCAGTTGTTGCACAAGCTGTATTTTGTACGCTTTCAATTTAAGATCTTGACGTAAAATGCGCCAAGTCCTTCCATACGTCAGTCCGAGTTGCTGCGAACGGCGCCGAATCGACTCTCTACGGTCTTCGTGTACACTCTCAGCTACGGCCGCTATATTTTCTTCACAGCGTGCTGGACGTGGTCTATTCGGTCGAATATTATCCAATAATGAATGCTGGGTCTCAAAATGGGTGATGGTGTTGCGAATAGTACGCTCAGTAGGCCGATTATGTTGACCATAAGTTGAGCGAAGTGCACGAAACACATTCCTCACAGAACGTGAATTTTCATAATAAAGTTGAACAATTTGTAAACATTGTTCACGCGTAAGTCTTTCCATTATGAAATGCCAAACAATACTAAACAAAAATAACATGACAGCATGACACGACTCACACGTGATCTGTCAAAAAAGGCTATTGAAAAAGTATCTCTACTTGGATCACCCGTTAGAAGCGATTACTTTCATACTTGTCCGCGGCAACTGAGTGCAATCCTTACCAAATGAAACTGAATAAGTGTGAAACAAACGTAAGCTTTGGGTTGTATAGAATTCGAAACGAAGACCAATCAAAAAGTCACTTTAATATTTTCACTTATCAAAAAGGTTAACCAACGTCGCCGCATTTTCTGGGATTACTGGGCAGATTGGCACTTTTGAAAACGTCCGTAAAAGTGCTATTATATACAACCCCTGGCGTAGATAATGGCCGAAACCATCCTTGAACTTATGAAACCTCAACTTTTACGCAGCCGAAGTTCCTCTATCATTGTATCAGATTGCCCACCCTGATTAGAACGAGGTCGTATAGTTCAGTGGCCCAGTGAATTGTGAAGCTGATGAATAAGTTTTAGGGAGTTCCTTTTGGGACAAATAGGAAAGTACTAATACAGATGATGAAGAAGACTGTAGACTGTCTTCAAACTCCTAAATGCTCAGTGGGTTCTGTCGAAGAAAACTATCGATTACTATAGATGGCGACGGGTTATGGCGAAACTGCTGATGTTGCTCTAATATTCTTCAGTGACACTCTTTGTTGTCGAAACGGCGACCAGTAGGTACTTAGTAAAAGTGAAAAAGTTCTTATCTTTCATTTCTGATCCCGTCGGAAATAAAGTAGGGTACCAAATGCATTAACAAGGAATGTGATATCCTGCAAATATATCGGTATTTTCTCGGATGGTCCATCTGCAATTAAGTCCTTGGAATCAGTCTCTTTAAAATCTATAGTAACCCTAGACTCTCGATTTTCTCTTCAGGAGATGGGGTAACAGTTAAATATTCACCTTTGATAGGTGCCGGGGCTCTGACATTCGTGTCAAAAAATATATCTTCGCATCCACAATGGTTTGAAAAGCTACGCTAAAGGTTCTGTATCGGCGTTTACGCCTAATATTTATTTTTTTAGGTTCGGGGCACAAGGAAATTTCTGTGAGCTGTAGTGCTCACCAAATTAGGAGCTACCTCTCTCACCTGATAATTAGATTTAGTCATACCATTCGCTACTTGCAAATTACCGCTTAGGCTGGCTGCTATAGAGGAAACGACATTAAGGTGGACAAGTCGAATCATATGGCTGGCGACGAAACAGATCTAGCCTTAGCTGAATTTGAAACTACAGATTTGATCTCTCTAGAAGACGACACATAAGCACTTAAATAGGTGTCATAACTGGACAATCTCTTATAGCCAAACATGCAACAACACTTGGTGCTGTTTAAACGACTTTTGCAGAAGCTGTATGGACGAAATGATCCCCAACCTACATTGCACATTCCCTGCTCTCTCTAGAAAAGGCAAGCTCCATCTCGGAGCTTTCTTCTACGATGATACAAGTGATCTTAAACGTTAAACATTGGCATCAAACGTCTCCTTCGCGTCGTCAGAAGCTCCTATTGGTTCACCGAGTAGAGAGGATCCCTGTGGTATAACAACCGACCAATACTGTTCTAATGGTGTCGGTATTATGACGACAGCCACTTCAACCTATCCTATTCTGATGTGTTTGTTGTTACTTCTACCCAAGTTTTTTAATGTCCTCTCTTAGTTGCGATGCCCCTTCTAACAAACCATTTCCACATTATTTAAGAAAAAACACCCCTTTACAATCCATAAGCAATAGACATCATTGCTAATTCGTAAGACGTTACAAAACCAATTTCATCACGTTCAACAATGCGTCATCTGCGGTTTTTATGTCAAGTCTTACACAGAAAGCGTGCACTCTAACTACTGTAGGATGGTATAAATCAACCTCACGTACCACCACCTCACAATAATAATCCACGTGATTATTTAGGAAAACATCAATTTAACTTAGCTTCAACTCGAAATGAACTATGAAGTGCATTCTCTTTCGTCCCATATACATACTCGTCTCATATACTCCAATTGAAAAGTGCATAGGTCATATCTAAGTCCTTACATGAATCCTTTTCTTCTTCTTTTTATTAAATTCCGTGGGCGTAACTAATGTTTATGGCTACATCGATTTGGCTTAAAACTTAAATTTGACTCCCTGTCCAATAAATAATGGAATTTTTGGTGTGCATCTTTGTTAAGTAGGGAAATCCCTTTTCATTTTGTCGGAGAGAATTTATTTTCCACTTAACTAGGACAAACATCTCTCGTATTTATGACAGAGATTTATTTGGCTGACAGGCAGACTTTAAGGCGGAGACGAAAATAAAATAAAAAAGTGTTTTTCAAACGAACTCTGCTAATTGGATCAACACGACACGCTTTCCGATTTCATCCATCAAAGAGAGTTGTTGTGCCACCAGCAAATGAGCTTTTTTTTATTTATAAGCGAAATTAATAGCATAACAACTGCTTACGCTTGGACATCCAGAATCCAAAAGGGACAAAACTTATCGGAATCAACAGTTCAATATTTTCGTATTTTTCTTAACTTTAATCTTTTTATTTTGTTTTTAATTTGTTGATGTTATCATGGAAAAAGAACAGAAAGCTTTAATATCACTGTTTATGTTTTTTTTTGTTTACAGATAATCTACTTTTAAAGTGGATCATGCGCTGTTTGGACAACATTTTTAACAGCTCAAGAGAGGAAAAACGATTGAGAAATTATAACAAAAAAAGGAAGGAGATAAAATGCTTGCAGTCGAAATGAGAAAAAATAAATTTGGGGTAGTTTGTTCTTCCAAAGGAATAAAAAAAACAAAATAAACCACACCAGATTGAATTTTTTCGTAGTTAAAAGCAACATAATTTGTATATGTAATTGCAGCAATGTTTTTTTAAATTCAGTTAAGTTCAAGGAGAACTGCTAAAGAATGCAAAATATATCCAAGTGCTATCTACTGGTAAAAAAAAGAGTAAAAAAAATATATTCAGTCGTTTTAAACTCAGTATCAAGGTTCCCCACAACGAACACATACTTTTGGAAGAGCGTGTAGCCGCGATATTTTGTTTATGGCTCATGTATGCAAGTAAAGAATAATTCAATTTAAATGAAGATAAAGTTACTAGGATAGTCCTGTGTGTCTTACATTCACATTTCATTTGAACAAAAACATGGCGCAAAAAACCAAGCAATCGCGAAGCAATAATTGTTATCAAATCTTATTAAGTAGCTCTGTTATAATACCCGCGTACAAACTGAAAGAGTGTGTTTGGAATTCGAATCTCCCTCAACTCATAGTACCTTTCAACGTTCATCATGTACTAGCTTGATACGCGTTCCTTGCTTTGAAAATAATATTTCCATTGAAACTGGGGACACTTTTGTCGGTATCTAAGATTTGCCGTCACTACCGGCTTTGCATATGTACATTCATTTATGTTTTCCACTTGTCAGAAGCTCTAGGAGCTTAAAAAATGTGCACCTGCCGAATACATTTTTAACTTCATTACTGAACTCTTCGTCTTGTGATATTTGAAGCCATTTGTTTTAGCAAAGTTAAGTAGCAACGATTTCGTAGCATATTTCATTATTCATTCAAATCCGTATGTCGTTTGCGAAGTTTATGCCTACCCCGAGATAAATGATACTATTCTGCTATTAGTTCCGAAAACTATTTTAAAATAGCACATTTCTTTGCGAGTATAAAATGCTTCCAAAACATTTACGCAAGATTTACGAGACCTGGATCGCAAATCATTTTGCGAATTTTCCGCAAATTTTTTGTTAAACACTTTTTGAGCATTTAATAGCATTCCAGCCATTTGCGACTTCACACAAGTTTGTGAGTAACGTGAGTAATGTTCGAAAGACTGATTTTCCAAATGATAAGCCAACGCATTCCTTTGTGCGTCGTGTGTGCTCAACGGAGGACATTCCAGCAGTTTTCGAAAGCAAACGATCTCAGCAACTGAACATCAGTCGCACTAGCCTGAGGAAAATTTTTACTGCCAGAAATTGAGTGTTTCGACTTAAGTGAGTGAGAATGATTCCAGAAAGAAGGGATTTGAGCCATAGAATCTCTTCACCAATCGTATAATCAGTCGCGGTGGTGATATTAATTGGCATCCACGGAGCTACGATGTAATGCCCTCTTTTTTGTGTGGCGCCATTAAATATCGATGCAAACAATCCAGAAACAATTCAGACACTTACAAACGATTTTAGTCAAGCTATTCGTAAAATAAGTTGAAAGCTTTAAATTGAAATTATGTCTCCAACCTCAGCAGCAAACATACACTTAGCTAAATACCAGTAAATAAAATCTTTTACCTTCTTCGGTAGGTGGGAAATTTTTGAATGTGTTTATAGTCAGTTAAATGGTCTTTAAATGTTTCATAAGAATGCAAAGTCGGCGCTATTTGTGGTAAACAAATAATTTTTAAGTAGCATCTGACGTGCGTCACCTTTCATCTTTTGGCGGCATTCCGAAAACGTGCCGAAGGGATACCGAAGGAATTTCAAACTATTCAGCAATTGCGACTCAAATGTTAGTCATATACGCGTTACACAATTGTCAGATCGCGTCCAGCATACGGTTTCAATTGCATCGTCCCCAACGAAAACGTATTGAACTGGAAACTCTCGTCCAGATAGTGCCTTAGGTGGTGGAAGGCAAAGATGGGTCAAGGTCTATACGAAAATCCATGGGAAAGTCCATCCGAAAAGCAACCGTAGCGTTGATTCTACACAAGCTACAAATTTGTAAAAATTATAAAATTATTTGTCATGCCCGCAAATCTGCAATTGATTGGAAAATAATAATGTTGAAATTATATGGCAAACCGTTTGATCAGCCCGCAAATAGGCTACATATTTTCAATCCAAGCAAGCACATCACTTTTCCAATTAAGTGATTCCCAATAGTGTAGACACTAACGGGAGTGTCTACGCATATTAAGTTCTCTCTTCTCTTTCAAAGTAACATGAAATATTTTTACCACCAATATCGATAGACTATGTAGCTTACTGCAACCGAAGGTATATCTAAAAGGGACAACCCAGTGTTTGTGTACATGCTAAGTTTGAAAAATTGAGTAAAGAATCGCCATTCGCTGCAGTAGCAGCGCTCAAGCTGAAAATGTGGCTACAGTTGAAATATCTAACTACAAGTAAATACATAGTACATAGTTTGAGGCAGGGATATCGTTCCAAAAAAGATGTCAAACCCTTTTCAGAACCACAACAAGTAGATATTATTTTATTTATTTTACTTGTCAACATCTATGTATACCAATGCCAAAAGGGTGGAATTAAATACCGATTACGTGACGAAACATTGAAATGAATCAACATTTTCTGTGAATTGCTTAATTATATGCTTGGAAAATCTGACAAAGCGTTTATTTTGCAACTCTTTTGACTGGCTGAATATGGAAAAATGACCTTGCCTCGCTACAGAAATTTTGCGTTAATTCTTTTAATTTACTGAAGCTGTAAAGAGTGATCAACATTTTGCTTAAAAGATTTGAAAACTTAATTGTTTTTTAGGTGTTCATAAATTTGAGATATAGGGACAAGTAAGTGATGTTGAGAATCCAGAACCGAAATCGTGGCACGCATTATAAAACGATTATCGTCTTGGTTACTGGGCACAAGCACATATCGAGCAACGATTGGGCCGACTAGCTAGCAAAAGAAGAAGTGATATGCAGTTTTCGAACAAAAGCCAATACCATGTGTAAGTAATTAATCATCAGTGGCATAGTGGCGAAGTGACCCACTGGAATACACCTTCCATTCAATGTCACTGTCTCAGACTCTGTCACGTGAGGAAGAAAAAATACCTGGAAGTAGTAGTAAATTCCAAAAAGCCTTGAACTTTTTGGCACTTATATATTAATTCGTGAGGTAAACACTTTAAGACCTCTTCTAGGATATAATACTGTTCGCTTAAGCGAACTTTTGGCCTTTCGTTACGATTTAATATCTATGTTACCTCGCGTACCAAAATATAGAAGTTATAGCTCGAATATCTTTGTTACAAGCCCTTTATAATTGTGTAGAATCATGTACCACCAGCTGTCAACAGGGGCGGAGCGGAATAGAAATATCCCTGCAACGTCACAAAATAGAGAAGCACTTTTAACGTCTAGATGATTTAACGTCCGGGAGAGGCAATTTAGAGGACCTAGAATTAATAGCGGCAGTTAAAATCTATTGATGGATATAACTTAATTTAAAAACAAATATGAAAGAAGGAATTCCTGGCTTTCAAAACTGCTATTGTACTTTTTCGTAAGTGTTACCGTTGGGTTTGAAAAAAATTTCCATTTTAACTATTTTTTTCTCCTCTAGAAAAACAATTTTCAGCGCCAAGGTTATCGTTCTCCCCCCCAATTAAGAGTTACAAAATTTGAGAAAGACCTCAACGCATCTTAAAATTAACTAGATCCTGCAAATCCTGTCAAATTTCGCATAACAGCGTAAAACCGATGAACCAAAGAGGCGCATGTATAGAATGAAAGTTTCATATCCATCCATTTCGCTTATAATTTCATAGTTAAATGGATATGATAACACCTGCAAAGTTCAATAATGTAATTGCAAGTGGGTTTCGTCAGAATTTTTCTGTTGCACCAATTTAATATAATATTATTACTTTCACATACCATTCCTTCAACTTTGCAAAAATCAATTCCCGGAATCAATATTCAATATCCAAATCGATCGGAACTTAAAAAAAAAGTCAAAATTCATTTAATAAAATGTCTCTAGAAAATAAAAGCTATAAGACATACCACCAGACGTTATCATCCTCGTAGAAGCGTATAACATACAACCACCAACTTTATTGTCATATTAAAAATATCCCTAAATGTCTAATTTTCAGTAGAAAATACAATTTCAAGTGTACATTTGAGCATACTTACACATAGAAAACACCCTTAGGTGTATTTTTTTTTATTTTTTGTATTATTTTATGGCTGAAGCTGAACAGCAAGCATATGTGAGCTGAACAATGTTGGAAGCACAATTTCTCCTTGTGGAAAGAGTAATAGATGCATATGCATAAGAAAAACAAAACCGTTTTATTGTATAGTTAAGCACAAATGGCACATTCAGTGATTTAGTTGACAAAAAAAAAAATCTCACCACCACATACAATTGCCACGATGATAGTAAAATCAAACTATCATCCAGTGCAGGCAGAATGGTCACACCCAGGCACGAATGCATCTATTTCACGATATAAATTGAATTTCGCAATACCCCTACATACAAGCGGATGGTCACAGACTGTTATGTGTGACGCTAAATTCGACTGCAAAATATACTATACAATTTGAACAGAGAATTGTTATAGTAATTACATTTTGTAAATTGTTCAGAATTGTTTATTGCATTTAAGTTAGAAGTTTATTCATTTCAATGGCCACCAAAACTGAGCTTGGTGAAATAGATTTTTGGGTTTACAAGTTAAATAGC
The DNA here is from genome assembly GCA_963576555.1 of Ferdinandea cuprea. Lineage (NCBI taxonomy): Eukaryota > Metazoa > Arthropoda > Insecta > Diptera > Syrphidae > Ferdinandea > Ferdinandea cuprea. The sequence continues at coordinate 38,230,924 of OY754961.1, forward strand.
ATGCGGTACTAATGATGTTGTCTTCATGTAAAATTGTTTTTAAAATGACTTAATTAAGAGAATGATTTAGGTATGTTTATTGTAAAAAAAAATGTGCTTATAAGAATTATCCGAAGATATTTTTGGATTTGATCCATTGGATCATGTTATGAAAAAAGCCGCAAAGGAGGGTTTGCACTGACTGAGTTACAAGGTGTTTTAAGAAGTCCCTTTCGAGACCAATTGGGCAATGATTAATTGTCAATCATATGAGGCCAGAATTTGGGCTTGCTCTTCGTTTTATATATTAAAATGTTTAACTAAATAAGTTTGATACCTTTCTTCCCTAAAGATGTGTTGCGTTTGTGAGGCATGATTGAATCTTTTATTATCAGTATTATCACCGATGAAGGCACAGCGTAGAGAGTTTTGAACGTTTGACGGAGTGATTTAGAAAAATCAACTTGCAGAAACATATTGCTGATTTCTCTTCAGAATTTTCTCTTCAGAAAATTATAATTCTCTGAAGGACATAATTCATTTCGTTTTAGTCCCACAACAACAACTACTTGATGGAAATAATTTAGAAGCAATAACGAAGATCATGCTCAGAGATAAAACAATTAATGCTCATAGAGCAATTTCGAGGTATTAAGATTTAAAAAATATTGAACGAAACCCGCTGAATACCAAGAGCATAACCATGAAGCCAAAAAATACTGCGTCGTTATTGCGCGTTTAATTCAGCGAACTCAACGTATCATGAGCTGTCTCAACCGCATTGAAGTACCGGATTATCTTCGCAAAATTATGAAAATAATCCCGTACGATACGACTCTTATGAGGAAATAAACGAGTATGAAGTTACTGGTGGTGTGCCGCAAGGATCGGTTTTAGGATCCTTGATGTGGAACATAATGTATGAAGAAATTTTGCGACTAGCGATTCCAAGAGAAGTGTCAATTATTGACTTTGCTGACGACATCGCCGTGGTGGTTGTGGCAAAAATTATAGAACAGATCGAACTGCACTGCAATAAAAAAGTTGCAAATGTACGAAGATGGTTAGCTGGAGCGGGTTTGCAACTCGCCGACCACAATACGGACGCAGTACTTAATACATGTAATAGTATTCAAGAAACGATTACGCTTAGAGTAGGAGAGCACGAAGTAGTTTTCCAACCTTTTATAATGTACCTTGGAGTAATTATTGACGCTCGTCTAAGCTTTAAAAATAATCTCGAGTATGTTTGGAAAAAGTCTTCAAATACTGTTAGCGCGTTTTCCAAGCTGATGAGTAACATCGGCTGCCCGAAACAAACAGAGAGAAACCAGTTTCAACCGATGCTATACTCGTCGTATCTTCTATGGTACTTATCGATATACTTCCTGAAGAAGTGGTTTGATTAAAAAGCAATCGAGTCCGTAATGGTCAGGTAGATAACGGTAAAAGAAACTACGAAAGGAATCGCAGTATAGCAACCTGGCAACAACAATGGAGCGTATCGATTAAAGAAAAATGGACCCACAGACTAATAACAGTCATCGAAGTATGGATTAAATGGAAACATGGAGAAATATACTTCTATCTGACACAGTTCGTAACGGATCATGGCTGCTACAGAGTATGTCTCTTTAAACGCGGATATGAAATCAGCCCAAAAAACGCGGAAGACGTGCAATTTGAATTTTATTTTGATTTTCAGATTTTTCTGCAGCTATGTACATAGATACTCTCGATGCAAACGAAGAAATTTAGGTCTTCGTTAAAGTTTTAAATACTTTTCGATCCTTCTCTTCCACGCCTTATATACCTACGTAATTTGTGAATAAATTTTACAAGGAAAACTTGAGCAATAAACTTTTACTAATAAGTAAAACAAGAATATGTACGTAGTCGAAATTTATTCTGCGGTTTGGTAGACTTCTGTATTTATTAAAAGCGGAAAAGTTTTAAAAATGCAGCTTAGTCGCTTTAAGCTAAGTGTGCGAAGTTAGACTGTCGAAGTTTCAGTTTGAGTGTTTAAGACCAAAATTAAGTGCGTGGAAGTAATGTTTGTTAGAGTAAAATTTAGTATTAAAATTTAAATTAGCGGGACATTCAATAATACAGCATCTATCAAGTGTACGGTACAGTGACATTAACTATTACTTTATGTAGCAAGTAAAATAGAGTGTTGCATGGCATTGAGGTTAAGAAAATATTGCTGTGATTTTATTGGTTGTACACCCGCATTGACACTTTAATTTAAAAATCACTCAGTAAGTTGTGTATTTGTAAGACCAAGTCCAAACCTAATGCGACAATTTAAATTTAAAAAAATAACACAGCTAATGCTGCCATGATATTCGTTTAAAAGGAAGATAGAAGATAGAAGGGGACTAAGGTACGCCCAAGGTAGGTAAGTCATTAGCTTAGTTCCTTATAGATCTTTTGCTCGAAGTCGTATTTCACTCTGCATACTGCATCAAAATATGAGGTTTCGTGAAAAAATTATAAAGGATTTTGATAAAACTCGCTCAAAGTCTGCTTGCACATACACACAATACACAATGATAGAACCTGTTTGTTCTGTTAAAAAACTCGGGAACAAAGCTGACATTAATCCATACATCCACATACTAGACTTGGCGAATGTAAAAGGAAATTGGTCATGGCGGATAACGGAAGTATAGAAATAGAAACGAAATAGATTCAGGCATGATTTGTCGCCAAAAAATCCATATTGTTTGAGCCAGATCATCATCCAATGTAAACGCTTTAGAAGATTGGATTATAATCTGAACTGATGCCCTCTAAAGAAAAAATGGAGCAGTGAACAGTGTCAGTACTAGACTTGTAGCACAGTCGATATACTGCCATAAAACTGTGTTCTTTGATAAACGATGATCACGTGATTCACTCTGCATACTGCATCAAAATATGAGGTTTCGTGAAAAAATTACAAAGGATTTTGATAAAACTCCCTCAAAGTCTGCTTGCACATACACACAATACACAATGATAGAACCTGTTTGTTCTGTTAAAAAACTCGGGAACAAAGCTGACATTAATCCATACATCCACATACTAGACTTGGCGAATGTAAAAGGAAATTGGTCATGGCGGATAACGGAAGTATAGAAATAGAAACGAAATAGATTCAAGCATGATTTGTCGCCAAAAAATCCATATTGTTTGAGCCAGATCATCATTCAATGTAAACGCTTTATAAGATTTGATTAATAATCTGAACTGATGCCCTCTAAAGAAAAAATGGAGCAGTGAAAAGTGTCAGTACTAGACTTGTAGCACAGTCGATATACTGCCATAAAACTGTGTTCTTTGATAAACGATGATCACGTGAATTATTTGAATGGACAAAGCAGCTTAACATTCAGTGAACTTGCAACTTGATGGCACCGATTGATATTTTCCATTAAAGGCTGACCGAAAAGTCTAACGAAAGCCAAGTGGTGTTCTGCGTGAACGACTGAAAATCTGTTTTCTTGCGGTATGTGGACAGTTTTTTTTCAAATCTCGATATTATTGGTTAGGTAGCGAGTATCGCACAACAAAAGACTTTGACCAACACAGACTTTGGGCTGACTTTAACATGTTCATCTCTAATGCAAACCGACATTATATTAAATGCCTTGCGTGTAAACTGCAGAGTGCAATTTTTTGTAGGTATTCAACACTTGTGCAATTTGTATCTTGTCATCGACATTCAAAGTGCACTAATATCTGGGGTCAATAACCATCCACACACCCATACACCTGTACACGATAACGAAATGACAAGGAATGTTTTCACAAATGCAAACATAATGCCTACCCCAAGGAGAAACTTATAAAACATGCATACTATATAATCTAAAATGTCACCATTAATGCTATAAATAAATTTAACATTAATGGTCCCATAATCGAAATAGAACCAACGAACTTTGTTGGATGATTCAGTTTGATCCACACCTCCAGCGAAATGATAGGTGCTGGCTAAAAATGTCATGCTATCGTGAGACTTGATAAAATGATGTCAGCTTGTTGTTAAAGAAATATGTACTAGGTACGCAAGTTCGCCCCCAACCATTAGAATGCACACCGAGCGAGACAGTAATGCGTTCCGAAACAAGATAAACTGTGCTTCTGTTCTTCTTTTTATCTAACCGCGCGCGTCAAATTGTCAACAATTGCGGCTCGTAAAAACGAAAAACAAGCACTCCTCTCCGACTGACAAATGTCGGCATTCACACACGCACGCAAACAAAAACATACAATTTCTATGGAAATATCCTTGAAGGGAACAAAAACCAAAACAATGCTTTGCCATAAATATTCATCCATCTAGATACCTTATCTCATACATTTATATCAGCGCGCCCACACACACATACACACACACACACACTCGCATATATAAACACAACTGTCAAAAAAACTGACATTGCCTTTTTATGGCAACACCTGCGCACAATGTCGAACTTTTTATGGGAACTGTTTTTCTTCACATTTCCACTTCACTACATTTTTACGCTTCAATTAAATCAAAATAATAAAAATATGCATTTTTTAACATAAATTATAATATATAAATTAACTAAATTGAAATTGAAACCTGTAAACTATGCGGAACGGATTTATTGCGATGCTTCGAGCTCAATTTCGAATGGCGCACAAAACTGCGACATGATCTGTTCTTGAAATTGAGCTCGAGACCATGGTCACTAGTGTTCGCGCTATCCGGACTCAATGCTGGCCGATTGCCACCACTCCCATTGTGCGTTACATTTATTCCATTTGCATTGGTGTAATTGTGTGCATTTGGCTCGTAGAAGTCCATGTGATTGGCGGCGTAATAAGCATTGCAATGCTCGTTTGCGGTAATGTTAATCACGTTCGAAAAGCTTGTACTATAGTTAAGGTTATTGCCGTTGCTGTACGATTTGTTACTCTTTTCGCATGGATACATCACAGTTGTTGTTGCTGTTGTTATTGTTGGGTGGGCAGCGGTGGCAATGGCAGCAGTGGGACTATTAACAACACTAGCTATAGCGGCAGCAGCAGCAGCAGCAGCAGTAGCGGAGGAGCAGATAGATGCAGCGGCAGGACTGGTAGGTGGTGAAGTAACAACAGCAGCAACAGTACCAGCACCACCTCCAGTAACAGCATTAACACAAACAGTAGGGGATGAAGATGAGAGCTGAGTTGCAGATGGATATGGTGATTGTTGTTGAAGTGGCAGCAGCGGTAGTGGCGGATTCATAGCAATAGTCAGCCCAGAACAACTACTGCCAAACGATGGGGCAGAGCTACTATTGAAATTGTTCACCTTATCGTCACTGTCATCGGATGGTGGTGCATTGCCATTCTTCACCGAAGACTTCTTACTGTACGGTGACTGAGCATTGTCGTTGACATCGTCCTCGTCGTCGTCTTCGCCTTCGCCGTCATCGTGATAAGGGATGTTATTTGAGGGAACAATATCTATACTACCACCGCCGCCAATAGTAACAGCAGGCGAGTTCATGAGAATTTTCGTTGCAATTGCATCGTCATCGTCGTCCCCATCCGAGCTGTCACTGTCAATTCCACTGAAGTTTTGATTTTTTGTATTTGTTAAAATAAGCGGAACACTTGAACTATCTATAATGCCTGATTTGCTCATTTTATTATTATTATTACTTTAATTCAAAATTTTAACATATCTTTTTTTTTCTACCGAGTTTTTGTTTAGTTTATATTTTTGTGGATGGAATTTGAGTGAGGTTTTTTTTTATTTTAACACTGTGAACGGGAAATTTAACACTTATAAATTTTGAATGCAAATTTTTATGCTGTTTTTGTTTTATAAATTTGACTGAATGCATTTCGGACAAAAAATCGATTCTGCTATATTTTTGAAACAAAAAAGGAAAAATAAATTAGTTGACCTACTTATAACGACAGCTTACAAGTGTATGGCGGCTAACTACATTATTATCATATTTAGGATAAACATTATTAGTAGTACAAAGGTTAGATGAAGACGCTTCGCCGATAGACTATCAACTAACATTCAATTGAGCTCATAAGTGGACGAAAAGGAGTTAAACAGCTTAGTTCTGACTATATCACAACAAGGAGAACTTACAATTTCAAATTTACATGGTCATTGGGCTGTAAAAAAAACCCCTGGAAACATTAGTACTCAAAACAAAAAAAAATTTAAAAAGTTTGTTTAAAAAAAAAAATATGCCTCGTACGCATTTTAATTAAGTGTTGAAAAATGTCCTTGGATCTACTGTGCAATAATGTGGTGATATTCTCTACGCATAACTTTGCTGGGTGCCCGGGCACAGGGACATTCCAGGGAGCTATAAGACTAATGAACTCGCAAAATTAGGAACTGCGATACCTTTTGGAGAGTTTGGTATACTGTTCGCTACTTGTAAAGTGTCGCTTAATTTGGTTGCTGTAGAGGAAACAAACTTTAGGAGGACAAGTGGTATCATATGCCTAGCGATGAAACGCTCTAAGTGCAACACAACTTGGTACATTCTCTGTATGGGCGAGGAGGAGGATGAAACGATCAATTCTCATAAGTTTTGTTGCTCACCATTTTCTCAGGAATTAAGATTCCTTCACAATACCAGCATTTCAAGACCTGCCGAAACTGTTTCAGGTTGAACTAAAATTGCCTTGTGGAAATAAGGAAAGTGGCGCATTTATTTTAACTTCTGACTCGCGCAACTGCTCTCGGCACTCCAGCAGTTCTTACTCTTGGATTTTTGCCAGAGTTTCGCAGTAAGTGGGGGAGCCAATACAAAATTTGTTGGTGGTACGGGCGGATTTTAACCTGGGAGCACTCGCTTAGTCGTCCACCGCACTTAACTACTGAGCCACTACACCCACATCGAAACGATATTGTATGTATATATGTTAAAGAAGGAAAATTATAATAAGCCGATCTGGGTACTGAAATAAACTTTCAATAAAATAAAGGACATTGGAAGGGGAGTTGTGAAAAAACCTTCATATTTCTTTCGGACTCTCACCTCCAAAACAACTGCAAATAAAAATCTGAAAAATTTCACATATTATTTGCCAAGCCGTGGGCAAACTTATTTTTTCACTTATTACTGGAATATGGACTCAACAATAGAAATAATGTAACACGTGAGGGATTTAAAAAGGTTTAACTTTTGAATTCTTCATTCGTTCCTCGTTTAAAGGGTATTTTTATGACCCACTAAAAATGGAAAATATTCACTTTTAATTAATATATGTAACTTGTTTTGGGATGGTGGTGTAGCCCTCTATTGTACCAGTTTTTATCTACAGGTACTTATGTATTTTTTTTATCTTTCGGTCATAGCTTTGGCACAAGCGGCTGTATAAAAAAAACATTAAAAAAAAACGTCGAAATTGTGCCTAGTGCCACAAGGCCTGTTAAGAAAAATTAAGAAATACTAAAATTAAATACTTAAAGAATAAATTTTATTTTGTGCAGACAAATATTTTCTTTTTTTGTTAGCACTTACAAAATGAATACATGACATAGGAGTTTATAGCTTCCCAAGTCGGTAATGATTCAAAAATTCCCACAATCGGTTCCAACCCCCTACATTACGTGTGTATGTGTGCATGTATAAATAAATCGTCCCCATTTAGAAATATACCAGACAAAACAAGTAAACACAGGCAGGCTCCTTCAGTAAGCCTTTTCATAAAAATATAACTATGCCCATCTTAGCGCATAATGTCTGTCATATGTGGAGTAGACAGGGGTAATAAAGACAATTTTTCAGACTCCAGTTGTGCCATCTGACTTTTGCAGACATTTGATAACATCATATGAAAGTTTGAACTCAGATGGATATCAGGCTTATAAAAATCAATGTAATTATTTTTTATTTCATCGCAGCCAAATTGAGTAAGGATATGAATATCTCAACTAAAGTCGGTCTGTCCGCTAAACTATGTAAGGCAGCAGTAGAGAACTTGATACAGAGATGTACCTCAGCCGGTTCACGATAAAGGAGATCGCTTCCAAACGGTCCAGTTATCGATCCATTAGTCTACTATACATCATATATCAGATCTTGCTTGAAACCATTTGTCAATCACGATTGGACCCTATCAGCGCGGTTTTAGGAGCGGTAAGTCCACCATCGAGCAAAAATATTCGCACAATTGCATATCCTGAAGAAAACCCAAGAAGTTCAGATCGTAACTCAACACCATGTTGTTGAATTTAAGGCCGCATATGACAGCAACTATAGAAAGGAGCAATACAAAGCCATGTCTAATTTTGGCATCCTTGCCCGCGCGTTTTGATGAAGGAAGATGGTATCACTCTGTTTTCAGAAGAAAAAAAAACGGAGCATATGTGTCGATTCTTAATCTCCCTCGTCAATGTAATAATAGTAACAAAAGCTTTATGACATATGACTACACCCACTCGGTAGTCTAGTGCTGAGAAAGAATGGAATGTACGCATTCGGATTCTAAAATGCTATATTGCAGCTCGTTGTCTGAAAATATAAAGTATGTGGTATCGCTTATAATATGACTAACTGTACATCAAAGTATCCATGATGCGGAGATTAAAAAATAAATAGGAAATGAAACCAGAAACCGAGGTCTAGAGCAGTGTTCCCATGACGAAATAGAATTAACAGAATTACAATGTAATATTTTGCACATGCTTGATGACGTCGCTTGAATCACAACGAATTCACTCAACTGCGAAAACCACTTTTGTTGAGGTAGCATTCGTGTGAGGTAACCACAAGCACAAGGCATATCGGCCGAGCTTTAAAAGACTTCGAATATCATCCTGAAGACCTTGGTCATAAGACCGATACTTACGTACGGAGTGGTTGTCTGGTAGACTGCTTTAGATAAAGCGATTAGTCGTAATAAAATAAGCTAATTCCAAAGATCAGCCTACCTACGGATATGGAGAGCATTACGCATGACCCTCTCCGCTGTTTTGGACATTCTGTTTCACCTGACACGCTTCAATATTTTTAGCAGACAAATGACATTGGACAGAGCTGTTAATCTAAAAAAAAACGTCAGATTGGATAGACAGAGCTATTGGTCATGCTTACTTCATGAAAAAAAAATAGGGAACATCCTTTGTAATATCAAGTACCCAACTTTAATTTGGAAAATTTTTCCATGTCTCCATTCTATCCCGATTATTCTGGGAAGAGGATGCATTCATTGAGGGATCCATTTTTATCTTTGTGGCGTGTTCCAGACTGAAGTAATTTCGATTACAAGAATTAATATCTTGGCTAAAAAGGGTCTGATATCCTTCTAATCAGTCTCTGCAAGCTCTGTAGAAGCCCTATACTGTCATTGTCTCTTCAGAAGATATAGCTCAATTCTAGAGTACTATGAGACTGATGAACTCGCAAAATTAAGAACCTCTTGGAGAGTGAGGTATACTGTTCGCTAATGGTAAACTGTCGTTAAAGCTAGCTTCTATGGAGGAAAAAAACTTTAGTCGTATGCCTAGCGACGAAATAGATCTGCCCAAAGCTGGATTTGAGAGGCTCTAAGAATTTGGATACTGTCTTATAGGCAGACATGCACCAATGTAAAAGCATTATGCACTAAGAGTAAGAAATAAGCCACCACATGCCCTGCTTTCTCTCGAAAATGGAAGCCTCATCTCGGAGCCTTCTCTGTGAAGATGCAAGTGATCTTAGAAACATTGACATCAAACATCTCCTTTACTTCATCAGTAGTTGTAATGGGTTCAACGAGAAGCGAGGAGCTTTATCCTAGATGCCTATGGTATCTCAAAAGTGTGTCAATCTTATGCCGATGGAGCCGACAGATACTTCAACTTAACTTAACCTAAAGCTAGTAGGTCCCAGCCTACATAGCTTAATTGCCCGTGAATTTGCAGCCTTAAACAGAATGTTTATTAAATACATTTTCGGCTTATTTGTTTCCATCAATACTCCCATGTCCAGGAATCCACCAATGAGAAATCTTTAACGAAGCGCAAAACTATTTAAGTTCCGGAATTTCGGAGAGCAGGGTCTGTTCGTACGGGTGATCGATAAGATTTATTTCTTTAACTTGAATCAGACTAGTAGCTGTGGGCTAGTTCCGAAAAGCTCCCGAAATATACCAGGTACACCAAAGTAGGGAACTCGAAAACTTCATTGTGAATGTTCTATAGATATTGTGATACCGCACGTCACTGGTTTAGACATAAAGAATACAATCTCAATACATGTTTAATAATTTAGGTGACATACATTTAGAAAATGGATACTTCATCAGCGACATCTACATTTTAACGACCCATTTCGGCTAATCGAGACAATTTGAACTATGTAGCTTAGGAACCATTGACTCTATTCAAGAAAGTTCTCATTCTTGCAGTATAAACTACGACGAAGAAGTACCAAAAGTTTGTTTCACATATCAAGCACCCAGTTGGAAAAAAAGTTTCTACTTAAGTTCCGTAAAGTGAAGAAGGCGAAATCTGGAATGTTTCAATTAAATGCATTTTATTCAATGCCGTTCAACTTGACTGTATATTCTTTCACGAACTTCGTATCCCTAACCTATGTCAATTCAATGTTATTGAAATCTCCGAGTGAACGATTAACTTTGGCGACTTGGAAACACAACCGCCAAACTTAGATCAATAGCCGCCGCAGAGAAAACGCTATAGACACAATGTGAATCTGTGAAAAAGCAATATGTAGGGATATTGCCCACATGAAGAGATGTCTCTGATAAGTTCCTTTTATCTTCTCTCGAAATTGAAAAAAAAAATAAATAAATGCTCACTTCTTCTCATAGATTCAATCTTAATCTGTACGCGACATTGTAAGCCCCAGGGATTCACCGCGTGAAACATGAACCCGTGTGAGTGAGTAAACAGCGGGCTTTCATCTTTAGATACCAATCAATTTATGCTCTGTTCAGAAAAAAATAAATAAATAAAAAATTCCAATATCTCTATTGCGGAAGAGCAGAAGAGAAACAGCTAGAAAACCTTAAAAGTAAAACCGCTTCGCTTCAGGAACCTGCCTCTTCAATGCTATTAAAGTGTTAATTATAATTATTGCATCATTTTGACATAAACTATTTTTTCCTCTTTCTAAATAGTCTTTCAACCACATTTTATCGATTTTCAGAAATGCATACAGTCAAAAATACAAGTTTCTTACACCATGCACACGTTGATGAGTAAAAAAAAAACAACACGGATACGTCTAGGTACACACTAAATGTATGTGTAGATTCCAAAAAAAGGCAATTGCAAGAACAAATTTGTATTTCGAAAATCGTAAACACTAGCATGAATGGTTTAATTTTTCTTCAAAAGGGATATTTTTTATTCTTTTTTAAATTTAACACTTTCACTATTTCACTTGTTTATTTATTTTTCAAATACCGGTTGAACCAATATACAAATTTATTCACTATAGTTGTACAACTACTGTATGCATAAAATGATGCTCTTATTATATTTTTAAGGACAAAATGTAAACAAATGAATCATTTTTATTTAATATATTTATTTTCGTTCACTTTTTTTCAAAGAGTCAGAACGCGATTGCAGGAAAAACAAAAAATTTGGCTCGGTTCGGTGGTACATACTGCATAGCGTACCCCGTCAGGACTACTGAAGTATCCTTTGAAAGAAGTACACCCAACCGTTTCAAAAACAGGGGATGCTATAAAAGTCATACTCTCCGTACTCTCACGATCTAATTTATGTTTCACTCTCTCTCAAGCTTTTATCAAGCGCTTCATTTAGTAAAATTTAAACAAGCATACCCCTTTGACTAGGCTTCCTTAAGTCGAATGTATAAAAATGAACAGGAAAACAATTGAAATCAAAAAAAAATTAACAAAAATAAATATATTAAAAAAAACTATTTCCTTTTGTAATAAAAAATCTAAAAAAAATGTATATATACCAACAAAAAAAAAATACTAATCCTCTAATTGTAACATCTAACCAGGTTAAGAGAGAAAAAAAAGGAGAACACTTTCGTTAGATTGTTTTGAACTTTCCCATAAAAACTGTCAAATGACAGAGGGTGTAGAGTAGAGCTTTCGACTATCATCCCCTCTTCCAGTTAACCCTGCAGTAACAATGTTATAGGCTTTTAGGGCTAATATTTTCTTTTCCCATCTTGCGGTTTGATCAATTCTCAAGTTGAATGTGCTATTGATGGTTATGTGTAGGTGGTGGCACTACAATTAAATGGATAGAGATAGTAGAATATTGTGCTTATGCACCAAGTAAACGACTTTAGGGTTTGCTATAATCTATTTGGCTGCAATTAATTAACTAATTGACTAAAGGTGATATATTGTTTTGGTTTTATTTAAAAATGCATGAGAACGCGCCAATTGCAATCGAGATTATGGTGCAGTTCAACGAGTTAAATTCGTTATAAAGGTCAGGCGGGGGAAAGTATCTAGGTATGTTGAAAAAGCTCCACTACATATATTTTCTATAGATTGTTGATGTAGGAAGAGAGGGAGCGATACTACTAACGTCTTATTGCATAGCTGTTGAATTTTTGTGGAATGTTCGAAAGTAGAAAGGAGGTCTGTTCTTATGCAAATGAATATTTTTATGAAGACTATAAAGGAAAATGAGTGGAAAATTAAATAAATATTTGAAAATTCTTCTTCGCTATTAAAGAAATTTATGAATTTGAATATTGAAAAACGCTAAATTGAGTAGTTCTTGAGTGGTAAGATTTAGCGCAAAATGAAATATTTGAGAACTTTAATTTGATCAGTCTTCACGAACAATGTTTGTATTGTCAAGACAAGCACAATCTGTACATTTGCTCATCTTCCTGCTCTAGTCATTCGTCAATTAAAGTGCGATACGATGTGCTCTAGGCGAATCGAGGTATTTTTCTTTACGAGATGAATGAAATAGATGTGTTTGTCTCAAATAGTACTAAAAGGCTTCACATTCTAGCTTCCAAGGAAAGCGCAATTTCTTAGACTAAGCCACGACAGGAAGTACCTCTGGACGTAGCATTTCGACAAGAAGACATCTTTGGCATTGACGGCTTTCTGGTAATGCCAAGGTGTCTTTGGCCAAATATGGTGTTTGTCATCCAAAAGAGTCTTAATGATGTACACGATTATTAAGCCAATCCTATCGTATGTATCGTTTTTTGGTGGAATAAGCTTTCACGAAAACAAGTATTGATAATATCTCCAAACTTCAGGTTGCATTGGGGCCTTCCCTACCACACCATTCCTCGTTATAGCTAAACTACACGTAAGGTCTAACAAATTCTAATGTATAAAGTTCTTTAATTTAATAACTCTTTAAACGCGTTCGGATACGAAACATAGTGAATATGGTTTGGTTCATACTGCAATCACGGGAAATGAGATCGCCGACGTTCGAAGGACGTTTTCTCTTTTTTTTCTTAAGATTCATGATTCTTCGAATGTCTGTTGGAAATCGGAGGCATTTTTGTCATCAGTAACGAGAAAAGACTACAGGTGGCTAGTGGGCATTCTAAAGAACCACCATGCTTTTGCATAGCACCTAAGTGTACTAGTGATACAACTATCTGCGATGCTTGTGGAGAAGGCACCGGAGAAGACATTGCGGAACATTTTCTTTATTAATATCCTGCATTTCCTTGAACCAGGCTCCAGGCTTCTAGATGCTGACATGGTTTGTTGTGAACACCACTGAAGTGCCTTCACGGATTTCTAAACAAGTCGGGAGTTCACTACAGTAAAGGGAAGTATGTGCTTTGACAAAAATAAAACCTTGGAGAATAAATAAAGTTTAAGGAGCGGAGGGAGCCAATCAGGTAGAAGAAAAGTGCACAAATAAATTGATTCACTGTGAATACTACAAGGATATAGAAAAGCTAACCCGTTAAACTATCAATGCACCGTTCTATTATCAATGTACCACGATGGAGTTCCCTTTCTTTTTGGAGAGATTAGGGCAAGTCCTGCAAAAGTCATCAAGTATTGTTAGTATAGTAGGGCTGATGCTTAGCCTACTTAGAACGTTTAAGATCAAGCTTTGGCCAGATTTGTATAGTTGCTAGACGTGTCATTGCAGTTGTCAACCTATCTATCAGTGGAAGCCAACCTTTTACAAGCAGGTAAACCTAAATGAACTTAATAATTTGGGAGACGTTTAGTCTTTCCTGTGTCCCTGTCCATGTGATCCCGGGATCCCACAAAATTCATTGTTGAACTGTACCCCATGGAGTCTGATTGGACCTTGATTGCACGTTACCCGCCCGAGCAAATACAGATTTTGATCCGTCATTGAAGAAGAGAATTTATGTTTATTAAATGAAAGCGTCGTTCTGCCAGAACTAGTACGGGGACATGTAACAAACGTAAGTGGGTGTTGTGAAGGATTTCGATCCTAAAGTCAAATGGATGGAAATGTGGCTATCTGCTTTGTTTGTCTACTGTGAAGTTTCTTTAAAACGAACAGGTGCTCTGATAGTTCTTTATTCTACTGCAGATTTGGAAAATTGTCAGATAAAATATAATGTTCTGTGCAGAGGAGTGGTTTTTTGCGAAGCGCTCAAGTTGATATTTGGACTTTGCGAAGGCTATCGCGAGATACCGAGATGGTTTTTTATATTGGGCTTCCAAACTTAACTTTTATATATAATAAGACAATTTTGTTGTACTACCTACTGTTGTAGCTTAAATATTAAGATTTGTTAGATTAACAAGATCAATGCTTCAAAGACGTTTTTGATGCTATTGCACGAGAATTCATTAAAAGTTATTTTATAATAGAAAAAGTTCTACAAGGCTTCTGACAACCTCAAAGAACTATACCAACCTTTGTCCCAACTTTAATAGGCTATCCCATATTGGTTTAGTCTACCAAAATATATTTACATAGTCACCACCACACACTGCTGTTTAAAGTATACCCAGTTATATCTACCTTGGCAACGCGTGTTCTATGATTTTCATAGAAAGCCATCCATCTACCTTCCCTTATTTACTATCAAGTTTTTCGATTAAGTTTTTGTATATGTTTTCAGTGCCAAAATGACCATTATATAACTCGATACTGTCAATTAAAATTCTCGACCGAGCGAAACTCTTCAAGCTGGAACAAATTTCCTCAGATTATTAGCAGTGGGCATCATAGACAGACCACAAGGTCACAGTGAACCTTATGGGAATATTATTATTAACACCAGAACTTTTTTCTTTTAAAGTTTCTTAAAAGATTGGAAAAGTTTTCGTAAACCTAAAATGTATCGAATTCTTTGCCCTTAAAAAAAAAAATTTATTCGCCATTACCTTTATGAGAAAAGGGTGACTTAGCGTTGATTAAAAGTGAATAAAGAAAATGGAAAATTAAAACACAAAAACAAAACAAACAAAAAACTCTCCTCGCTGGCTCCTTATAATATTTTGCTTTTAATTATACCGATTGATTTTCACTCGCCATTAGCAAACAACTAGAAGGTGTTTCAGTTCCTATTAAATAAACGATTTGTCTATTATTGACAGGCAACTTTGAAGGAGATACTCATTTCGAATCATTAGACATTAGCATCATCACCGTGTTCCTCCGAGAGCAAATATAGCCAATTATAAATCTTAACAAGGTTTGTCCAACCAATTAATTGGTGATTTTAAGAGCTGTTGAGTTAATTGAATATTTTAAAGTTATGTTTTTGCTGTTTGGTTTTTTTATTTTTAATGGCTCACGCGTGTCATGCTCAGTTGGCATTGTCATTTCATCGTAGAAAGACTTACACCCGAACAACGCTTACTTATTGATGAAATTACGTGTTCTGTGAAATTGGTTTATGGAAATATTGACTCTAGCAACTAAGCCTATTTCTGGTTGAAGCAACCTCAGCTAAAACAATAGCTTTCAATGCACCCGCGCTGTTTGGTGCGGTTTGTGGACCCGACGGCATCATCGTACAACACTAACGCCAATGGTGCTCGATATGGTTCAATGATTTCAAACTCTTTTTTGCCCAAAATACACGAGCTGAACCTGATTGAAATGCGATTGACCAATTGTAAATGAGTTCGTTCGAAAAATGTATCTCCCATTTTAAATCGGTGAATTGGCCAGCTAGATCGTGCTGATTGACGCATTTAGACTATTTTTGATGAGGATATATCAAATCACTTGTCTAGACCGCTAAGCCAGAGTCTGACTGCCTTGAATGTTTGCATTCTTTTAAGATTTCCTGTACTTTTAGTCTTCTAAATTCCTTTTACCGATTAAAGTCTTAACACAGCTTTGAAGCCTTTTGACTGGTTAAATCGTTTTGACTGGTAGATATTTTAACACTTTTTCCGCGGCTGAAAGTACCACCCCGTCTTCTGTCGTCAATAGAACATTGATCGGTTAATTGCATCTAGACTTTTGCGCTCAGCACCAATTGAAAAAAAAACAATCTGTTTTAGATAATAAATGAGATTAAGCTCAGCTTCTGAATGAAAAAAAGCTACAGCGCAAAATGTCTTAAATAAGTTCAATTAATTTTTGAATGTCATTTGACATGTGAGTTGAATAAAAATTTTGTAGAGTCGGAACAAAAAACAAAAATAAATATTTAACATCGGTTTTTCCTTTCTGAAATGTGAGTAAAATTTCTTAGGCATACAACGAACCTTCGCAACAAATTTTAACATTTTCTACATAAGGGTCTGTAAGACTGTGATTTTCACATTTCATAAGTTTAGAAAAACGACAGCTACCTTAAATGAACCAAACTATTATAAGAATCTTTGAAATACCATCAAGAACACGCACACATCAAATTTCATTGGAATATGTTAAGAACATCATTTGTAACACGGGCAGAGTTATAGTAACACCAGCGTTTGATTATAATTTTTGAGGCCCACCAGCGGACCACTAGAAATGCCGTTTAAAAGTGGTAATGTGTATGATCCCTCACTCTTGTTCGGTAAAGAAGAAAATGAAACAGATTATGTATAAAAAAATAAAAAATGTAATATAAACGTATTTGTCTTGCGGCAAACCAATATTTACCCAAACATATCAGTAATTATTTTTTATTATAATCGACAAAACTCTTGCCAGAGAAAACATAACTTGGTTAAGTGCGTTGGACCACTAAGCGAGAGGTCGCTGGTTCAAATCCTGACCTGTACCACCTGAAAGTTTTTATTCGCTGCCCCACTTATTGCGAACGTCTGACAAACATCCAAGAGTAAGAATTGTCATGAGAAGCTTCTCAAAAATTAATTTCTATTCGGAATCGGCATTAAACTGTAGGTCCCTCCATTCGTGTCAAAAATATAACTTCGCACACACAATGGTTGGAAAAGCGAGGCTTTAGGCCCTGTATGGGCCGTTTACGCCTAATATTTTTATTTTTATCTAAGTAAAGCTGTCAAAAATAATTTCCTGATCAGTGTGAATGCCTGAAAATTTAATTTCAGCCTAATCTTTTAAATTAACTGGTTTAAATACACTAAGAATAGAACTAACATTGCTCTGCAATCCAACCATTTGTCTGGATTTCCGAAATCAACAACCACATCTTTACGAACTTGGTCCTTTAAGACACAGTATGTCGTTATTAGTTTCTGGATACACTCAACTAGCCAGCCGAAATTGATTTGTATCGAGGGCCGTTTACTCCAGTTAATGTCATTGCTCCTGATCACATTCACAAGGTCATACCAAATGTCCAGGAATTCTGCGAATTCTATTTGTTATTAATGGAAATTTGGTAACTCTCCACTAATTTGAATCGAATTTACAAGCCTAAGATGGCGTAACGCAAGTCTGTTTCTGCCTATTCACCACTTCATCGTTTTCTTGGTTTCTCAGCCTAGTTCAAACCTTTCTTATGGCTGAGATATGTAAGCATAAGATAATTGTTTGCGTCTCTGAGTCCCTTCGCCGTAGCAATCCAAGAACAAGATGACAATTTCAAACGCCTAAAAGATAACATAGAAAGCTAAACCTAATGCACCAATCTATTATCGAGTACAAACCTATCTGTTTCTAAATATCAGATCAAATACCATAAAATTTCGCAAATAGCGAGGCAACATGATCGCCACGTGAGGAGCACAAGATTTCATAATGCTCCATTGTACATCCGCATCCTCCAGCCATTTCATCCCCCAACATATGGATCGGAGCCAAACTAGAAATTAAAATATTTTGGCGAGGACAATGGTCCCTTGCCTGTACATTAGCAGTTCGACAGAAACCAAAGCCAATTTTAAGTGGATTTAGTTTTTTAGGCTTTTGTGCATCCGCCAAGGTGAGCCAATTCTCGTACGTGGCAGCTTTTCGTCGTATATCCTTTGTTCATTAGGACATATGGCATGTAAATGTTTGGCCACAATTAACGCTACTTGTAACTTAATTTGCATGTTATATGACACTGCTGCATAAGTAGGCCGCAAAGCTGTTGCCAAAAATTACTCCAATATTCGATTTGGATAATAGTCTGCCATTTAAGTGCCAAAATACATGTTACTAATATTCGTCCTCACTCGCCAGCCCATGGATCTATGAATAATCATGGTGTTCTATTTGAATCGCTTGCATGTTTACCAGTCATTCACATTCAAATTTTAGATAGTCATCCATCCCAAAGTTCATGTTTAAAGCATAGAATGTAAGTCGACTGGTGAAAAATCAATGCGCGAATTATTCTTGCCAGACAAATCGACCGGAGTTATGCACCTTTGGGGAATATTCCCCAAGAAAAGAAGCAAAGTAAAAGATGTTCACCATAACCACTTAAATAATCGTGGGAATTGCTCACATAGTCAGACTAGACTGTGATGCATTCTGTGCATTATGTGTAGCTATCTGTATATGCATATTATTTTTTTTGGATAGATTCATCGAAAATTGCATTAGATACGGTTTGTTAGGTTGCAACATTACTCTTGAACGTTGAGAGAGTAACTTTTGGCTGTCCTATTGTATTCGAAAAAGAATTTTTTCACAACCCAAGGAATATTGTGAAGACGGGTGTAGCTAAATATGCAGAACACGTAGCTAGGATGTATGTTCGGAAGTGCGCCATAAGACAAGAGGAAAATCAGTTTATTACACATGTATGTAAATATTTGGATGTCGGAATATGGGAGTAAAACTTAAAACCGATTTTTGGTAATCTCGGCTGCACTTTATGAAAGATTTAAGAAAACAAACGGATGTGCTACGTATGCTTATATAAACGCTTCAATTTAATTTTCATTGAACGGCGCGGCGTTCCATTACGTTTTGTAGGGTGTAATAGTGGCGGCAGTGTACATAGATCCCAACATTTGTATGTATACCTTTTACAGCAGCTCTATATAGCTTAGGTAGGATTTGAAAAATCTTCGGATTTCTATGTTTAAATTCCCAGATCAATTTAAGCTTAGACTTTATTCCAATTAAAACGCGACCGCTTAAAAACTGTAAACAGCGTCAAAAGAAGAAATTCGACGTCAAAGGTCTCGAATTTTATATTCATTCACTATTTTTAATTCCTGTCCACAGATGAGTAATTATACAGATAGTCAAATCAGCAACCCCTGTCCCCTTGAAACAGCAAAAAAAATTAAAAATGGCCGCAAAATCATCTCTCAACATGGTTGCAACATGGCAACAAAAAAAAGCTGGTCACGGCGGGTGTGTTGGAAAGTGTTGAGTTTATATAATTCGACTTTTATAGCTTTTTTAATGTAAATATTTATTAATACATATGTATATGTATATATAAATAGTTTTCATAT
The DNA here is from genome assembly GCA_963576555.1 of Ferdinandea cuprea. Taxonomy (NCBI): domain Eukaryota; kingdom Metazoa; phylum Arthropoda; class Insecta; order Diptera; family Syrphidae; genus Ferdinandea; species Ferdinandea cuprea. Next base: position 38,250,640 of record OY754961.1, read on the forward strand.
ATATTAAATTCTTTAATTGTTTTATTAATTTATTATTTCATAGAGCCATATTTTATTATGTTATTAGTTGTATGTGGTATGTGATCAAATGTTTCCATTCTTTTTGAGGCGATTTGAAAATGCGCAGCATATAGCGAGAAAGTTTCGTATGACGAAATCATACACTTTATTTCATATTAATATGATGTCTCTAACTTTGAATCCTATCCTATCTTTCGAAACGTTGCCGTTGAGTTTATTAAATTCCGAACTTGACAGCATAAGTGAAGAGATTTCCAAAACAAAATGCTATATTCTGGCATTGAAGCGTAACCCTATTAGTTTCGGCTTATGGGTTGGTGAAGTAGAGCAGTCTCTTCCTTGTCCTATTTCTAAGGTCCTTTTGCCATATATTGGAATACCATTCAGAACTGGTTAATTGAAATCATACAAGCCAGTCTAAAACGACACATATTTCATGTTTTGGAATGTAGACAACTGGTTACGAACTATGCAGCTTCGAAAACATTTGAAATCAACTTAAATCTTATCATATAAGAATTTAACTTTTCATGCCTATGTCTATTCATACTATGATGATATTCGATTTTTGGGCTTACAAATATATGATAAGATAAAAAACTCATATTAACAACATTATTAAATTGGCATTTTTACATGTACATTTAATTACTTTTTCGTTGGGAGGAAATAAAGTAGCTATGTGCAATGGCCAACTGAGGTAAAATATTAAATTAGACTTTAAAATCGCTTAATTAAATTATGGCTAAAACCTCTCAATAGTCTACCCTATATTGTTTATAAGGTTAGGTAAGGAGGCCTGTAAAATGCTTTCAGTGCTTTGTTTGGATTCCTTCTTCAGCATTTCATTTCAATTTCCTGTTGAACAGAATTAGTTCGGTCTCCTTCCCATAATGTCTCCTGTTATTGGTAAAACAAAATGCACGACCGCCTCATACGAAACTTTCACGGTACATTGAGATGCGTTTTTGAATCGCCTTAAGAAGAATAATAACATTTGAGCACCTACGATTTTGATGTAATTTTGCACATGGGACACTTCTAACATAATTGTTCAAAATACCAATTATTAAAGTCGTTAAATTAATTTAATGAATTCCCATTATTAGCTCTTGAGATATTGACGGTGTTATAAATTACCGTTATTCGAATTTTTCGCCAAAAACTGAGTACGCAGTATTTTGCCCCCATCGTTAGTACAAAAAAAGCCCGAAATCCTTGCAACCATTTTAAAGAAAATTAGTGATAAGTGAATTTCAAAAAAACAAAAAATTGTATGGCAGGTACCGTTACTTACAGACAGACAGACCGACGGACGGCATTGGCGGACCATCCACTTTTCTGGACTTCTCTATAGTCATTAGGTATATCATCCCCCACACTCAGTTCGGGTTCAAAATTTCAGCACGATATTCATTTTATACGAGAAAGTTAAAAAAATATTTTTAATATTTGTTCTAAATTGAACACCCGTCTTTTATTAAGTATATAACCTACTGTCTCAAAACACACTGAAAATTGATTGACCGAGTAGTAGTATATTGTCTCCTTGTTATTGTAAGCTGCTAAGGCAGCAGTTTGAAATAAAGTGAGTTCCTTGAATATATTCAAATTCAATTTCCTTTGGTCAAACCATAACATATGACGAATCTCTCATGTCACAAAGCAAACAAATCTATGCATTTTACATATTAAAAGAAAACAATATGAAATAACCCATCTCTTAGGTACACAATTAACCGCATCTACATAATATACTTTTACTAGAACTAGAAGGGTTCGTAACATGTACATATTTCCAACATAGCCAGTACCTGTAGATAATTATAACCGGCATATATGTATGTATATAGAAAGAAAGCCATGTTTCTGTTTCCTGTACTGCACTTTGCGGGAAGCTTTTTGAATATATTTCCAAAAAACAAATACAAATACAATTTCCATTAAAAAGTTCCTATAAAAGCTTCTCTGGCATAGATTCGAGAGAATGCTAGGAGTTATACTATGAGCGGTACCGATTTTGTGACACTCACTTGCAAAAACGAGTAACAAACTAATTAAACTAAAGAAAGAAAGGGTTTCGTTAATTTTACAATCAAGTTTGTTGGATTTCAAACGTTCTGTGATATTATTTATTTTTAAATAAGTACTCATTCGTGCCTAGGGAATTTCGCAGACTGAAATCGAATCAACTGAATAGGATTAGCACAATCTGTGGCCCATCACACAATAGGCATATACGATATTAATATCCATAGTAGTATTTACCTACATATTCCAAGAGATGAATGTGTAAATGGGACATTTCCAGAATTTATTTGGAATACCTCCTTGTTTCTATTGAAAGTGTATTCCCATTGCACTGTAGCCAGACATTCAAATTCTCAACTGGGTTTTTAATCTTTGCATTGAATTAAGCTTTTCAGGTTTTAAATTGAAAGCTTATAGGTAGGTAGGAAAGAAACAGAACAGAATTGACAGCGCGCTTGGAATGGGAAAAATAAATTTATTATCCAAACATCCAAAGAGTCTGCATTCCTTGTTTACTGCGTACCACAATATAATATGAACACTGAAGTCAGATGCTGAATGACCAACAAGGGAAAACTCGTATGGAATAGCTAGAAGCGATGATTAGCAAAACTGACAGATGGGTATATAAACAAATTGAGATTGAGTGCTTGGTTCTACTTTATGACTGACGATTGATTAATGTATCAATTAACAGATTTGGCTACGCGGCAATGGTGGAATAGTATGTTCCTTTCGAAGTGAACTGTTTACAAGAAGATAGTTGAATCAACAAATTGATGGTTTCGTACGTGTCGTAATTTTCGTTCCGGTCTGGCCTTTGTGTTTTCTGAGTATCTATCCATCAGACTAATTCATCATTACCATTTAGGTTAGCACGATAACTCGCACGAGCTGTTAGGTAAAATTGATGTAAAACATAGCGCGAGGGCTTAACCCTCGACCCGTGTACCGGGCACAGAGTGCCCAAAGGAATTTTCAAATCGAATTTTAACATGCATATTGGTATGCAAAATGATATGGTTTTTTTGGGCACAAAAAATTTACAATTTTTTTAGTAGGTATACATAATTTGGATTGCAATAAATTAAAAATTAAAATTGCAATTTTTTTCCGTATGATTTAACTCTACATCTTCAAAGCCCTAAATCATATTCCTACGTTGAATGGTTTGGCTTGTATAGCGAGTCAAAGTTGACAAATCATAATTTTTTTTTTTAACTTTGTGTGTAAAAACTAGGAAAGGGGTGTAGAAAAAACTTAATCTTTTGTTTTTACTTGATATATTTTTGTAATATCTAAATCATTTGATAAATTTTTTTAAGCTACATACTTAATTTAATGTTTTCTGAAACACTTCTTCGACTTTACATTGAGTAGAAAAATAAAATTGAAGATACATCAAGCCAAAGTCAACATATAATAACGAAGAACATAACAACGAATATGGAATCTCTCCATTGCATGCTAGAATGAGGTGCATGAAACTTATTTAAAAACTTGCCTATACACTTCGATAAGAGGTAGAGTAAATTGATGAATCTATTGGGATCAAGGCGGCAGAATAAAAAGAAGAAACCAATATATTCAAAGACGTTTTCGCGATTAGCCTGGACTAGATGTGGATAAACCAAATCAATGATGGAACACTTCGAGGAGGTTTTTTGAACAATCATATGCAACCGTTCGAATAACTGGAGTCAATTGAGCGGTTGTAGCTAGCATGAGAATATTACTTGTTTTGAATTGCAGGGAGTTTTTAAATTTGTGGAGTGAACAAAGAAAACCGCAGAGCTGTTGAACAAAAGTACACTGAAAAACAATTACTAACATTTTTGTTTATAGTTAAAATATCATCGAACCAATAACTACTTGGAAAATTGTTAGTATAAAAATAAAAACTACAAGAAATACAGATATCAAAATACGTGCAAAGTTTCAAGGATTCGGCAGGCTGAAAACCTATTTTACATGCTTGCAATTTCACCGGATCCACTTATTTCAAAGTACAATAGCTTCCGGAAGTGATAAGTTTATTATGAATTACCCCGCATCATTTATATGATAGTTTCCAAGAGATGTAACGTTTGTATATAAATTGTTGTTACTATTTGATAAAAATGCATCTATCAATGAAATATTCAAAAGAAAAAAAAATATAAATAAAAAAAATAATTTTCCCCTGTTTTACTTATATTGGTTTGTTTTTTTTTTGTCTTTTTTCCCGACTATTTTAGTTAAATTATGTTATGTTAACCACCTTAAGTAAAACTTCTTATTTCAGCAGCAAATTCTGAAACACCATGTAAACATTTTTTTCTGAAACACACCACTGCAAAATGTGGCAATATCTTTATTCGTTTACGAGCTATGATTTTTGCAACCAATAAGGACAAAACGGGCTGCTGTGCAACGTGTGTGTAACTTTAAAAATACTTACTTTTTTATTGTTTAGCAATAGATGCAAATTTAATTTGTTATTGACAACATTCGAGCGAAGATGGGACTTACGGAATCTCTCCATTGATATTTATGATTATTTTTACTGTCAATGAACCACATTTAGTTACATAAAGCGATCAGCGCTTAGAGTGGGAGATATGGAACCGCTCTCTTAGGATCTCCAAGAGGGTATACAAGAATAATCTAAAACAAATACATTTTCCTCAATCGAACCCATTATGTTGTGGGAGTGTGAGTTTTTAAGAGGCAGAGAGGTAGAATAATTAATTCGGGACAAAAAAAGAAAATTAAGTAGGGTAAGAGGTCTAATTTTTACGTTCTTTTGCATTTCTTTTGCCTATTTTCTATTAGGACGGTATGAAAGGGCTCGGTAGGTAGCGTCTAGGCATGCAATTTGTTAAGACATTTTGTTGTTTACATGGCTTTATAACAAAATTAATAACTGATTTACTCACTCTCTCACGTGTGATCATAGCAATGGGTTATCATATCATCACCGAATCTTAAAGTTTGGCCCACGCGAATCACAACAAGCCAGCTATTTTGAGGCCTAGAGAAACACAGGGCAACCTGGGTATAACTTAGTGCCAGTATTGCATCGTGGTATCGCAGTTCATATACGCAGCTTACCAGCTTCCTGAGAAAACTTTAAACAGTTTCTTTTGAAGTTTTAACTGATCGCTGTGCTTCCTCGACAACTGCCGATATGATTACAAATAAAACTCACGTGGGTATCAAACGAATTATCCCTAATAGGCTGATACCTAAGTAAAAAACCTAAGAAAAACGCGTTGTGTAACTTGAGCTGTAAAGAAGCTATCAGGGCTAAGAAGGTAAGTTTTCGGTCTTTTAAAGCCAACTCAACTAAGTAAACCCAAAAATAGTTAAAACTACCCAGAAATGACTGCAATACCCATATTAGGCTACGGTTACAGTGGATACGTGACGAACAACAGTTCCATAAGAACCTACAGTTTTCTTTGTTCTCAAGTGTGGGTACGTCAGAGCACTTCAATGGGTGATTACCACTGTAACCGTAGCCTTAATCGTATCAAATTTTCCTACGACCAAAACTGGTGGGAAAAAATACTTCAAAGTCGGTAGTAAAAACGTAGTAAAATACTTCATCAGTAGTAAAAACGTTTGGTCGTATGTGAAAAACATAAGAAAAAAACTCTGCCTCATGATCTGTTCCGACACTCATTTGCAATGAGATTCCAGCTGCCAGCTATTCAGATAATACCAATTGGTAAAAAATACAAGTATGCTCTGCCGAATTCTTATCCTGAAATATCGGCTACAATATATTTGATCCTCTATGCGAGAAGGGTAAATGAGAATTCACAACTGTAAACTCTTGAGCTGTAACAAGATGTAGAAGAAGTTCAAAAAGCCAAAATATGTCGATAACAATTGGATTTTCGCTTGAGTTTTACTTTAATCGCCAAATTGCTAATTGCAACTTGCAAATTTCATCAAGTATATCACCCTTATTTGTGTGGTTTACACAACAAACTGTTGCACCTCTGTTTCATTTGTCATCAATGAGCGCTTTCTGAAAATTATTCTTACAACAATAATCGTTACATATCGGGTTTCTATGGCATCACGAAACATAAAGATCAATTCACGACAAACAAAGCATTAGTCCAAGGGTAACAAGAGTTAAGTTTGGTATTTATTAGATCCCCTTATTCTTGTGTGCAACGATACAGTGTTTCTCTGAAGTTAGGAAGCAATGGGGCATTTCAATTTAAATAATTTCATATAATGGGGCAAGCGTTCCATTTGATATGCATATGCAATCCAATTTAGGTATTCGTAAGTGCAAATTATATGAGTAGAAATATCCGCGTTTACGTTTAACAATATACTGTATACATATCTATACAAAAAAGTAAGAATCGTGTTTCTTAAATTAAACTAAGAATAGGTTTAGGTACTCCGAAAAAAAATTAAGTGGACACCTTACTAAAAGCTTTACGGCACGTCAAAAACAAAAAACAAACAAGTCCGTACTCCCCATCCCTTATGACATTATCTTGTTATGACTCAATATTCGCTGGCAGGATTTTAAATTGTAAATAACAACCATTAAGCGATACGGTCATCGCGCATCACCAAAATACACAGATGAAGACGACCTTCGTTAAGAAAGACGACATTAATTTCCTCAATCCCTTGGATAATGAACATACATAATTCTTTTTTGTGTACACCAAATAATTAAGCAAACACAAAAAAAAAAGAAAAAAAAAAAAAGGAAACAACACAATTTTGACTTTTGTATCATTTGGACAACTTCCAGATATGTTTTGTGGTTGGTAGGTAAAACTAAAACGACAACAAATTATCATTATTTACACAACACGTGCCCTTGTTACTATGGAAGCTATGAGCTACTTTGAGGCATACACAGAGCCAATTTATCGGAGTGCATAACAGAAGAGAATATCCTTTTAGGATAATTGCCAAGCAGATACAAAATAAAAGTACATCTGTCTAAATTTATACTTATTTACACTTGTATGTATATTGTTTGAGCATTCAACAAAGATCGCGTTAGTGTTAAAAGCCAAAAATGTTTACAGTTATGTTTTTTATGGTTACCAATGGATTCCACTCTAATAAGTCAGATTGCTTGGCTAATCAAGAAGCGCAATTCCAAACTGACAAGCATCTCCATCTCTTGAGCTCTAGTAAAACATATAAGCTAAAAGTTTAATAAAAGTTTCTTCAAAGTTTACAGCTTTGAAAGCACTTAAATGAAATTCGCATGTTTATTTTTGCACTCTATCCTAAGGGTATATTAATTTTTACACATAATTTGTAACAGCCCTTAATATTCGTCGCAGAACCCTAAAAGTATATATCTATATATGATCATGAAAAAAAGACTATTGTCCATTCGTCCGTACGTACGCAAGGCATTTAGGCATTTAATTTTAGGCTAGGAGCTGAAATTTGGACCACATATTCCCTAGGGATCCGAAATGGTTAAGTGTAAAAATTTGATGCGCCCACTGCCACGCTCACAAATTAGAAAAAAAACATTTTTAAAGCTTAAGTTAAAGAAATACAATATAACAACGTTTTCAAGATATATTCGTAATAAGTTTGTCATATAAAGTTTTTTCCACGCCTACTTTTGTGGGGGATTTTCACTAAAATTTTGTTTTCTTTGAAAATTTTTGATAGAAACCGAAAAAAAATGTTTACAAGATATTTAGGAAATATTTTTTCCAACATATCATTCATACAAAGTTTTTAGTCAAGCCCACTCTTTGAGGGCTTTTTTGATTTTCAAAAATTGAAGTTTTTTTTTTATAAATTTCTTAAAGCTTAATGTTCTTTAAGCTTTTTTATTGGAGGCATATGGGGATATGGATAGCGTATCATACTGTTCGCCTAGTACGTGTTTTTGCTACCTGTTTTTGCGTGTTTACCTGGTCTAAAGATGGCTGAAGAAAAAAAATGTGTATAACTTCTCTGCGAATTTAAAATAAATCAGCATTTGCGCAGAATAAAATATGTTCGTAATAAAAAAGCTTTGTTTCGTTAAGTTTAGGGAAGCTTTCGTTGGTGAATGAGTTTTGCTTTCATTTGGGTTTGGGTTTAGGTTTGATTTGCATTACATTTTCATGGTTTGAGGTGAAATGTTGGACAACGGTGAATGGAGGTGGTAAATAAAGTAAGTACATAAATAAATTTATTGAAAGGATTACATCGACGAGTGTATCTTATTTCTATGTGCATTTAAATTAAATTGAATGGCACAAAAGTGTTTTGGTTAAGCTGGGTGACAAGGTGTGGGTATTTTTTTCTTAATAATTAAGCAGGCTGATAAATTTTGATTCTTATGAATAATGTTTTATTGCAAGTGCAGATATTTGTGTTTTATTATGGGTGTTTTAAAACATAATAATTAGTAATCATTCATTTTTAATTGTTGAACGGTCCGTCCAATTTTATGGCGGCCTCGGAAAGTGATACCTAAATTTTTAATTTGTTTGTTTTAATCAACGTTCCCCTAAACAGTGTTAAAATATTTTAAATTAACATGACATACTGACATGATGGTGGTTAAATGGCGTGTTCAGGGAACAAAATGTATTAAACAATTCCTAACGGAAAGGAATAGGGTAAGAACGGTATTCGTGCGGCAGAGATAGATACTTGGTAACGTATTGGGCATTTCAAAGTCCATTGACCATTTCATGTCTCTTATAAAGGTGATACAAAGTAAAGTTATGTGAGTGCGAGCAAAGGGAAAATGATGCATTCAGTTCAGTGATACTGCAGTTCTACAACCAAAAAAACATTCCACAGGAAATGGAAATGGATATATTTGAAAGGACAAATCGGGAGTTCTAGCAAAGATTTTAAAGACTAGCAAGTAGCATGTAGTACTAGGCACCAGCCCAAGGCCAACTCCTTTGAAGACCGAACCTCCGTTATAAAGACCAAGCCATCGCGGATGCCAGAGCGCTTAGTCTGGATAACTGGAAGCAGCGTGCTCGATGCTGACGTGTCTCAGGCAGCGACTTTTCACGGGTCGGGAGCTCGTTAAGTAAGTAAGTAAGGCCAACTGCTTGAGGATATGAAAAAAACACAGTTGGCGGTAGTTTAGTGCTTTATAAGGACCTATTTTCCCTGGCTATACTTTCCACGAGCCTAACTATGAGGAAGTTAATGTTTAAAATTTTAAAAAGCGAAAAGCGATGCGACGAGATACCCTCTGAGTTTTAGAAAAAGATGGCAGACGTCGGGTCCAGGTGGCTCATAAATTTTCTCTCTTAATTTATGAGAGGCGATCCAATGGCTAATCAGTGGAGGGAACTTAGGAAAGGGAGTTATCCTAAACTATAACAGATACCATTCTAACAAGCTGATGTATATACCACGAAGATCGTTGAATGGGTATTAGAGTCACCGAAGAGTTCCCAATTTAAGTCGATTAGAACTAAGGAATCACTTTAAATCTTCTGTTCTTTGGCTATCCTAGATGCTTGGAGTGGAACTCTGCCCCACTCCGTTATGTTCCACACATTTTATATCTGAATGGAAATTTTATTCCTAAGTTGCGAAAAGTTCAAATATCTAGGATCTATGATCAACAGGGGAGCAAATGACAAAGACTCCGCCAAAGCAGCAATATAATTCAACCTTCATATATATGCACAAAAGAGAGACAGGCCTTAAAACTTCTGAATAACAAATGCAACAATTGGCCTAAGCGAAAAATTAATACGAAACTGGGAGGCCCGATTAGATTAAAAATATTCAAGTCTAAGCCGTTTTACTTGTCGCTAAGTCTTTATTATACGTAATGGATTTAAAGAATATAAATATGATTAGAAAGGGATTTGGTTGTAAGTCTACTTTCTATGAAATGGAAGTGTATCTTAACCAGAATGAACTTGTAAGTTTTTAATTGAGTATATGCTGCACGGTTTAGGTAGTGGAATTTTGTTACAAGCCTTCTTCTTCATAGAATATTTTTTCCGATGGCCTCATAACCAACCCAACAGGAAGTTTCAAGCTTTGCACTTATTTTGACGAATTTAGGACATTGGGCGCAAATATAATTGTCGGATTGCGATGTCCGATAATTTGTAATCGATAGCTATTGTTGTGATAGAGTCAGTCGCATGCGTTGGACCGAGTAAAATTGTTGGTGATCACGTTTTCGACGGACGTGCAATTTCATAGAATTTGTGCATAATTTACAATAGTTATGCAGTTTAAAATAGAACAGTTGCCTCTCTCATTTCTTCGCCAAATGTTTCCCACTTGGAATTCTTTCCAGATTGCATGTGTCGATTCCATAATCGCACCAGCAAACAACTACCAGACGTTTATTTGTGTATGCCATAATTATCTTACATTTCACAAAGAAATATTATTAGTTTGTATTTTCTTGGTAAAATATCGTAGCAAAAACCCTTCACTAATTGCCTATAAATAATTACAGCTTACAACTAATAAGTTATTCGATTTCACAAACATAATATTATACTCAATTGAGCTCTTGCAATTCGTATTCAAATATTTATTATGGGAACACCTTTTCGATCCTTTGTCGTTTTAGTAGAGGAGACACTTAAAACTAATTTATGATTTTAGGGAGACTTAAATGGCGTCGTTATATAAATTATAATACAAAGCCATGCTCTGTGGTCATGAATTAATAAATCTCTACACAAAATTTAAGAGCATCCACGAATACCAAATATCTCTCAATGCTATTCTATAGTCAAATATATTTTCTTTTAGTTTGACATCAAATCGAGATTCTGTAAAAAAATATTCCACACAATCACGTCGAAATTAACTAAAATTCATCGCTTTAACATGTGTCCCAATGGACAATCGAACAGACATGTGTCGTGTCCTTTTATCTCGAACTTCATTTAAAATCGACTCACACCTGGTTACACGTTGCACGTGTACAGAATACCTATTCCCAGCTGGCTGTGATTCACAATATAAAAAAAGGCATGATACAACTTGTGATATTATTTTTCACAAGGACATCCTCACATGGTATTCTCAACCAACAACATTACCAATTCAATTCGCATCATCATTATGGAAATGCCAATAAATTAGATAAAACAGCAGCGCACGTCATTCTCGCATCGCGTTCTAGTGATGCAATAAATTTCAATTACTCGCTTTTTATTCCCGAAGATGGAAAAACAAGTTATTCACGCCCAGTGCTAACCGCGGAAATTTGTGCTCAATGTCCTGGAAAGTATTTCCACAAGTACGAGTAGGAGCCTGATGGAACAACTTTTTTCCTCCTGGGTTCAGCAATACACATGAGAGCATTCGTCAATTTACATTTTTCGCAAAGAGCATTTGCTCTGTGCGAAAAGTTATAAGGTGACTGCAGCACCATGCTGTTCCATAAATATTAGGTGAGGATCCTAGGCCTGGCCAGTCAATTTGTCGTCGCGCTATGCTAATGCAATATTCCTGTCGACGTAATGTATTATGCAGCGGTATCAATCCACCTGAAGTGAAAATAGGTAGAGAGCTTCTGAATCAAGAAGCGAAGAGAGAGAGGAGAGACCTAATAACCGACAGCGATAATCCAGGACATAGTATATAATCGCTAAAAGCGAACCCTATTCTTGGAGTTTCTTCGGCGAGGCTTATGGCTTAAAGACTGATAAATATCCATTTTTATGTGCTGCTAAATGACCCACATAACAAGTTATGTGCAACAGCGAGTAAAACTTAACATTAGCAGGCAGAAATATTACAACAATATCCTGTATGAGGAAGCGCTGAAGGAACGTTATACGTTGTCCCGATAGAGTACTCTCGAACCTTGCACCTGTTCCACATGAATGAAGTTCTGGTGCTATGGATTTTATATGGCGTTATGCAATTTTCTTTGAAGTTGTGCAGGAAATGCTTAAAAGTTAAAGGGATGCATTTACAGGGCGGTTTTTGCGAATTCTATCAAAGGATTAAAGTGTTTTTGTTCAAAGGCCCTGCATTTGTATACATATCCATAGGTACGTTCTGTAATATTTCAAACATTTGCTTTTTAAATTTCTCGTATAAGTTTTTTCTCGAGAAAGTTCAATCGTGCTCGAACTCAAACGGTGTAAAATGGGGTAAAATATCACGACTATAGGCTGTATATCTGTCCAGAAGCCGCCCGGCGAAATAGTTCGATTACTTCCATTCAAAGTTAGTATTAAGTGGTTTTGAGTAACATTGCGCGGCGTTTTGTTTGTTTTGCTTTAGGATTTTAAATAACGGTACGTGCCAAACAATTAAAAAAAAGATTAATTACTAATTTTTATAAAAACGCCTCCAACGAATAATGGACTCGCGATGAGTCCGCCTCAAACCGAGGTTGTTCTCTTTCTGAGAAGAAGGAATTTGACGGATTTTCAAGGATCTTGTATTAATCCGCGATAGCAAGCTCCTTTGAACAAAGCATATTAAGACGTAGACACTTAAGGCACAGTCGATTTAGGTAGACTGCCTTTCGTAGAACATGGAATTAGTCACCGCAATGAGTGACAATGACGATGGCAATCCATCTTATGCGTGGGTTGTATTTTTAAGTAATCTTCCATGCAAATACGTCAGGTTCTAAACTGTTCTGGCACGCCTGGCTCTGTTATAGATGCTGTGATGAATTTTAGACCCCTTGATATGTTTACCATGGTGCAAACCTAAAGGGCTATTCTCGTTTAAAAAAAACTGATTCTTGTTACAACTCAGCGAGAACTTCACTACGACACTTGTCTAATGGATTTGCCATCTGATGCAATAATACGGAACTTCGCGTGGGTAACTCTTCCAAAGGCGGTATTCCCTAAGTTCATGAATGCTTTCACCCACGATCTGAGCAGAGGGATGGATGTAATCGCATTTTCAGGGATGGTTTGAAAACCTTACAGGGTTCAGGTGTTGCAGCTTTCATGAAATTTGACGTCGTCAGGTGAACGCTCTGAGTCTTGTTTGGGTTTCGGGTTATTTCTGGAATCACGGGAAATTAGTTCTGCGACGAACTTGCTTGTCAACGTTTGGATGAAGTTTTCTCAGGATCTGAACCAGAATTGGGTCTGTCGGTGTTCCTAGGCAGGGCTTCCGTTGATGACTGGGTTCTTATAGGAACAATATTCGATGGCGAGATACTTCGCTGCAGATAGACCAAACTAGTTCTACCGAATGTCTCTGGGATGCTGCATTTTTGCTATAACTAGCGTGAAAAGACTGCGGGTGCCTAAAAGGCCACCACACAAGCACCTTAACGTAATTTCTTGGCTTTCAAAAACGTCGGGTGAATTACTAAACTAAAGGAATGGAAGTATTTGCTTGAGTGCTTCAACGGATGTATAAAGATTCCGACAAAAAGAACTTCACCTTCTTCCTGATCTTTTGTAACAGTCTATCTGAAACAGTTTTGTCTAAAAGTCAAACATCAACTTAGCAAACAATCAATGCAAATATCTTTTGTCATCATCATTTCTCTGCCAAGTACGTACCACCACTTCAACTCTAAGCGAAAAATGTTCCCAAATTCTTCATTCTGTTTATCTTTCTTCTAACAAATTGATCCAGCAAATATGAAAATTTGTGTAAACAAAGGAAACATTCTCAAACGGTTGTACTGCAGCTTTAGTCTTTAGTCGTACATAATTTGTCTTGTATTCTACAGACAGTGTAAAACTACAGCACTTTGCTTAAGTCAGAATTAATTGCATAAAATTTTCAATATTGAAATGCGCTTGGGGAATCCTACCCTCGTCGAGGCAACAACCTCAAAGTTGACCGTAATTTCCTGCTGCCTCAATGGTCCTACTTCAATCTTGTGTGTGTGCTAGGCGGTACACTTCTTCACTCACAAAGCCATACGTTCAGTGATGATGCAATATAATTCTTAAATCTCGGTGCAAAAGTTTTGCCACACATTTTCATTAATTTTTATCTTCTCATGCTATTTAAAAGCATTTTATTCAGTTGCACTTACGTAGTATGTGCTTGAGTGTTTACCATCCGCCGCAAAACATAAGGAAAAGCAAGTGGAAACGTATGCGACATGACATGACATACATTATCCGACGACAACGCACGTTAGCCTCTGTGTGGCTGGTGAATTGAAGGTGCTACTTAAGTGCAATAAAACACAGACAATAAACGATTTTTCCATTTCTGTTTATCATTAAGCGTTCAAAATACATTATATTCATCATTGAAACAATTCCATTTACATTCCTGCCTCGCCACCACTAGGCAGCGGAGTAGGGTTCATCCCATTTTTACACTGTCAGAGGTATAACAAATATTTGTATACGTTTTTATATGCGTACAGCCTCAAAGAAGTGATTTAAATGTTTAATGAAAATGAAATGGTAGATCCTTGATGTGTACAGTGTACCAAGAACTGGAGCATACATTTGCGGCGAGGTAAATCGTCCTTGTGGAAAATTTTAGTCTCTTTTGCACAGAGGCACCGAGTTTAACATTTTTAAAAGCTAATTTTGAAATGAATTCTTTGGACTGATAAATTAAACTTCTGTATTACAAAGAGCTTACTACAGGTCCCTGGTTCATCAGCAGCAGAAGATCCCTTTTACAATTTTGTAAGATAAATCTAACACCATGTGACTAATCATATTCCCCGGATGAGCATTCAAACCGCATCCACCCTTTTGGTGGGGTGAGGCTTCCTCCCTCATTTGGAAAGACAAGAAAAACATGTTTGCTAGTGTTACATTGAATGAGCCTTATTTAATGAATCCTTTATATAAATATCCTTCAGTCAGTGCTCAACGTTAAGCATACAAAATGTAGAAAAAAGCATCAACTCAAACAAAGAAAGCAGCGTCCTATACCATAGCAAGAAGGATATACACACCGCCCATTATGCCGGGGCAAAGCCAGCAGGCAAGCAATTTCAATAAGCATCACTTGACTTGTTAGAGGTTACATACCCGGCAGGTAACTACGGAGAGTGCACCCAACCCAGGGAAACAACTTGACCTTTATCGAAACATTCCGGGTATATTATTATAGAGAAGGAGAAAAAGAGGACCACCCTAAGGCTGGATACAGAAAGCTTGATGGACATATTGATTGGCAACTTAGTGTGCCATGCAACTAATCGGAGAAAATATTGCCAAAGATATTAACCCAACCATTTGGGCGAATATAACAATCAAATGAAATTGAAATAACCATCAAGCTCAATTTTTCTTTAGAAAAAAAAAAATTTGTCAACTGCCTCATTTTGGAGCTGTGGGTGGATGCAAAACCAGCAAAAAAAGTAAATACTCAGAGGTTAACCATTGACAGACGAGACGACACAATGAAGGGCATTGTTCCATGGAGAAATTCCGAAGATTGTACTTCTGATGTTTCGTATCCGATTCGCTTGCGAAGGCATTGGTAGGATTGAGTTTTAAATATTCTAAGCACAATCTCCAATCGCCATCCCGAGGGGATGTAGGATTTTATTTCTTTTCATTTCATCTGAGAATGTTTTGTATCTGAAAACGATCAGACAAAGCAATCGGCAAAGATTTTACGGAAACTCAAAGCGATTTTACGTTTTTGTCCTGTCATTGCTATAGTCACGTAGAAAATATTTCTATTCTTTAGAATGAAACTAATTAATGAGCTTCACTTTAAACACAAAAAAGAGACTAAACGTAATGTACCTGGTGCTGTCAGAAATGCCAAATTATTGGTCTTATTTCGATTTGGAAATGGAAATAATGCCAATTGCCAAATTTTTTAGAATCAGGCTCTATTTTGTTTGGCTTTATTTCAGGTCTTCCATTTGTTATTATAGGGATCTTTTATTTGGGTGGGGATTTTTTGTTAGTGTTTGAAGTGACAGACAGAAGGTCATTGATGATAATGAGAAGTCACCAATGAATCTGTTCGAAAACCATGCTATATTCGGGATTTAAGATGAGCTGACGATTTATTAGTGTTACCATGGCCTAGGAAAGAAGGAAATTAAGTGCAATTGGTCGGTGGAAAGAGGGGGTAAAGATTCTAAATTTTTTGAGACCGGATGGAAAAATTTTCAGCATTACGTATCTTATAAGTATTTATTTTTCGACTATTTTAGACATCTGTACTGGAAAACAAGCGTAGCAAAAAACCATATAGCCTGAATCACCTCAACCAGACTTCAGACAATAACTCAAACCAATGTATCAGGATCTCGAAATGTCTGATCATTAAACTGGACCACCCTTTAGATCAAATTCTCTGAAGATTTTCTGCTCAATGTTGTACTTATTGAGGTAGTGTACGAAGAAAAAGATTCATTTTTACTATTGTCGAATAAAAGACTGCAGTTTCTTCATTTCACATCAGCATACACCCATTTCAAACTCTATGCCTACATGCAAGATTGCAGCAAAGAAAAAAAAAACTAAAATAATTTAAAAGACAATTTGTACTAGGTAATTGTTTAATCTTAATCGCAAAATTAACGCCCATCATTAGAACTGTTGCTTTATCCTCATAATCTGTGTTCTTGTTCATTAATGCGATTACACAAGCAAGCAACATCACTCTGCCTCTCTATTGCTACGTGAAAGTCCATGAGGGTAAATTGTGCGACTATTCAAGTAGAAAATGTTCTGCAAATGGTTGTTTTTAAACAAAACAATGGAATGAACGACAGAGAGAGAAAGAGAGAGGTGGTGGATTGAGTTTGGGGATATTTGCTCACCCACAAATTATTCAGGTCGATGAATCGATGAGGTTATTAATATTAAAGTCAAGGTTTCTCTAGAAAAAGCTCCGACTTTTTCCCAACTACCCCAACCCACAACACACATCGAGTGTGGCAACTTTCTGATATTTTCATTATTTCCGGGATGACATACAATAAAACTAGATATATGGAAGTATATATTGAACATGCAATGGAATGAATTGTTGCTGGGTGGGTGGTCGAATTGCAGGGGATGCAGGCGAATGCGAAGTCGAAGGCTTAGTCCAACAGAATTAATAGAGAATGCTAAATTCAAATTGATTTTTCGCAGGCAAGACCAAGCCCAAGACAAAGAGCAAGAGCAAGACCACGAGTATAAAATAGAAAAGCAATTCATTTCTCAATGTTCCAGTGTCTGTCATGGCGAATGAAGCAGTCGATTGAAATTTTAAATTGCCATGGGATAGGGTTTCCTGCTAAAAGCATGATTGATGAATGAACTGTGGGAAAAGTATACTTTAAACTTGGTTTTTCTTTTTTAAAATCGCAATTCACTTGTGATATGATTGCTATGGGCTTAAAGTATTATTGAGAAAGTTTATACAGTGATATAATGCCGAAGAAGAGTGGGGGTATGACGTTAGGTATGATACTCTTGATGTTACTTATGATCGGAATTAAGTGCATTTAAAGCATGTGCGTGTTCACGGGAATAGCGCCTATCAAATCAGTGTTAATTTAAAATCTGTCTGCGGGCTGAACCAAGAACGTAATTAATTACAAAAGGTCTTGGTAGTTCAGCTAAGCCAATCATAAACCTATATTCAGCTGAAATTTTTTTTTCCTCAGTTGGAATGAGTTTAAAGTATACAATCATCATGGATTTTATTTCATCTCGTTTACACAAAAGTAAACTTGAATGTATCGAATTCAACAGATTTAACCCTTTTTCGTAACCATTAAGCAACACCATAAATTGCCACCTAAAATGCCAAGCTAAATGAGTCTTAGGAGTCAATATGAATCACACCAAAACAAAAATTTAAAAAAAAACATAAGGAAAGGCTACAGTCCGCTTGGGGCGAACAGTATGATACCCTACTCATATCCCCATATAATCCTTAGAAAAAAGCGTTAAAAACATCATGGATAGCATTTTAAGAAATTTATAAACTAAATATATTTTTTTAGAAAAAACGCCCCCAAAACAAGGGCGTGGCCAAAAACTTTGAATGGGCGATATATTGGCTAAATATGTAGTTAAATATTTTTTTTGGTTTCTATGAACATTTTTGAAGAAAACAGCATTTAAGTGAAAATCGCCCACAAAAAGTAGGCGTGGCAAAAAACTTTGTATGAAAAACTTATTAAGGAGGGCAGTACCTACATATCTTGTAAAGGTTGTAGCACTCTATCTCTCTAAATTTAGCTTAAAAACGGTTTATTCTAAATTGTGGGCGTGTTAGTGGGCGTACCAAAAAACTGTGTAGACTTAATTGTCTTAGGTTTTGGTTCTGATCATAAATATTAACAAAATTAGCTTTTGCCTTACAAGTCAGCCACAAAAAGTATTGAGAACTAAATAAGAACGTCCTATCAGTATTCTGTCATGCCTATCAAAAATTTTGGAGAAGATCCTTGCTAAGCAAATGTCAAGTCACTTAGATCAACATTACTTGCTGTCCCCAGTACAATCTGGATTTCGTGTACATCAAAGTTGCTCGACAAAAAAAAATCTATATATATGAGACCTGAAATTGACTTAGATGAACTCAAGCATACTTCCTTCGTTGTGGCTAGCCGATAACGAATTAAACAATTTCTAAATTGAGTTCTAATTGAGACATGGGTATGCTAAGAGCGCTTAGATAATTTAAATTTTCAAAGGCTTTTAATAGAGTCAGTGTTTTGTCAGAAGCTCATGTTGTTATTTTGGCCTCAATCGAGGCATCTTATAATCGATTAAGTAATCGTTACCAATATTTACTAATTTTAAGCCAATTCCAGGAGTACCTCAGGAATCTATATTGGGACCAGCTATACACCAGTAGACACAAAACTTAGGGTTGTCAAAACTTTATTTGTTCCTATTTTTGACTGTACATACTAGTACAATGGTATACTGCAAACTTGATTCCTACATTCTCTATATTAATTGCTTGTTGCGTTGCCATCAGACATGAATTACCACAGACTGGTCCTTGGTTCTATATTTCAACAATGCGTTAAGTGAGAGGTGTTGCCAATTAATATCAATAAATCTGCTGTTTATCTCTGAGAATAATTTCAAAAGCAAGCTTTATTTTTACTTGTTCTGGAGCGGAGAGTGCATAGGTCAGGTGTAAACGCTAAAGGCAATATCTTTAACAAATATATCCATCTACGGGGCTGTGCGGATGATATGGACATAATTCGTAAACGTGACGTCATAGAGTATTTCACGACATTTAAAGAACAGGCGAGAGAGAAGGACCTCTGCTATCAAAAAAGAGATCAAGAAAGTGGAGTACATGTTGAATCTAACCCAATGAGTTGTACCAGGATATGGATTTAGATAACACGTCGACTATAATAGCTCGCCCACATCTCGGAAAACAGTACAGCATCAGGAAGGATCTTTAAATGCCAGTCCCTATACCGAACCTCCGTTTCAAAATTCAAACAATCGCGGATGCCAGAGTATTTAGTCTACATCAGTGGAAAGACTGATATTATGCTTAGACACATGGACTAAACAGTGGCCATAACGTACTGGGGCCCATTTGTTTTGTTTTATAAATGTTCAGTTATGAAGTTTCAGCTCTATAGCGCAGTAGAATTCAATCAAAGATCCGTTACTGAGACTTAAAAAAAATTTACATACCCACATTTTTGATATAATTTTCCAAATAAAACATCAAATTCAAAAATATCAACTCAACAATTGAAATTCTTTTCGTCCTCGTAAGAAAAAATCCCTTTCACAGAAGTGCAGCACACATACATGTCATTTATTATATGCACGTCGACAAATCTCTGCCATCAAACCGACTGCCTTACGAGACGTCATGTTTATGCTGGCAGCTTTAGTTCAAAGGACAAACTATGTATACTCAATTAGAGTTTTTGCTCTTCAGATGCACCTTTTTTTGCTTTTGCTTACGGCTCGTTTCATAGAGTCTACGGGTGCAAAGCGTTTCCTTCAGCATTTTGCTTATCCCCCTAAAGAAATCCATATTCACGAGCTTATTTCAATTACGCAAATATGAAGGAATATTCTTTATTGTCTATGTGTGAGTTTCTGTCTATATAAACGGATGACGACAAAACGCTTTTACTGCGCTTCATCCGGTTTCCGGCATGCAAAGCACCTCAAATAATAATAATAAAACAAATTGACAAAAAGAACGTAAAAAAAGAAAGAACACCAACCATAAAATAACCACATTTCTTTTTTGCTCATCATTTTTTTTGAGTGAAGTGTGAGCGCTTCATATATGTGGAGAATCCTTTTTTTTCTGTCCCTACTGATAGAATGTATAAATGGATTGTCCTAATAGGGATTAAAGTGCAAAGCATTTTTTGATTGCATCAATAGTTCTTGAGAAATATTTTTAAAGTGTCAACTTCACCGTCAAGATGATGATTGGATTGGCTTTTGAGTTCTTCACTGTGAAAGATTTTTTGAAAAAGGATAATGGTGGAAGGAATATTCAAACTAGATTTATTTGAATATGTAAAGTCGAGGAGGAGGGAGATGATAGAGAACTATGGTAGTGAGGTAATGTTAATCTCCTTTTGTCTACCATTTGCATAGTCCTTTTGCGTGCCTACAAGTCTCGAAATCGACCGGCAATCGTAGTCTCTAGGACTGTGTTGCTCTAATCCACCATTAGCGGTCTGCTAGATAACATACTATAGACACTTATTTTGTGGACAAACAATTGGTTAATCCCCAAAAGACTGATTATAACAGGAATATACTACAACTAAAACCATTATCTTTAGAGGGATCCATCTAAAGGCAGCGGAGCGGTCGAAGTATCGCAGTATTAAAAAACAAAACCGCGTCTTCGACAAAAAGTACGGACCAAACCCCATAATAATTCTGTAGATACACACGGCAATTGTGCACCGATGGTTTGGAATGGATAATAATTTTGTCAGCTGGAACCCAGGTCTCTTAGGGTACACCCAGTTTCTGAGAAAGTATGTAAAAAACAATGTTAGCTCCGACTCATGGATTTTGACAGAAAAATGGAACATCAATGAACCCACGAAAACCAAATCTATATCCGTATACACAGATGAATCGAAACAGTTGCCGGTTTATTCTCAGAGGAATAAACAACGCACAGCTCCATCAGTTTGTAGTAATTACAATAGCGTTTTCCAAGCTGAGCTTCTGTACCAATGCTAAGCGGCCATAATGCAGTTAATGCTATTGAAATAAAATCCAAGCTGTCGCATGTAGCTAAAAGCGCAAGGTATGTCCGGCTGGGCACTGGGACATAAAGGCATGAGCATTATTTTCTAGGAAAGCACACAATGAAGTAAAATTTCAAGGATGAAGATATTTGTAAAACACATCTTGTTCTCTGTCGTCACTTAAGGAACAGAACACTTGGAAGCTTCTACTTCTTCGAAAACATTGAAGGTGTGTCAGATATTTCATTTCCTGAAGACATTCGGATGGCTTGATAGGATTGATTAGCCACGAGCGGAAGGAAGGAGCCACAAGGGATTCCACAACACCGGCATATCCCCCACTGAAAGGTATCAGAATATGTTCATAGGGCAACGAGGAAATTAAAAAAGAGTTCAAGAGTTTCACAGTACCTACTCCTCCTATCTCCTTTAAAAGAAAAAAATTGACCATGTCAATTCAAACAGCTAACACCGCTTGATTTTTAAATTAAGTTACCAAAATTCCTTTTCCGAATTTCAAATCATAAAATATTCATGGCCAAATCAAGGACCCGCACAAATTTAAATTCTACTCGTAAATGCCAAAACACGATGGCGACGATGAAGGTACAAGAACCAATAATAGTTTTTAAACAAAATCAAATCGATTCGATTTGGTAGACACGGACTAGTGACCCCATTTAAACAAGGCAAATGAACCAATTGTCACCTAATTGAAAAAAGGAAAACCTTTTTGTAACACCCTTTTGAACTGATTTCATTTTGTATGTTTATGTTCTCTTCTTGGTTACGATACGGCTGAAGCTGAAATAACAAATTGCGCTGCATGTATGTATATATATGTATCTACTAAAATATATTCGACATATTCCCGAAACAGTTTCCATCCAGAAAAAGAAGGTTAATTTGTATTTCCAATCCAACTTAAAATTGATTGAGAACGACACGCGATAACATACTGTCGCCGCACACAATTTTAAATACTTCATCCAATCGAGTGCTGAATGGTTTTTTAGCATCTATATCCGTGCACCTGCAATAAATTGCATACATATATGTTTGTGCAAATTTATTTGTGAAAAATAGGCAAACTGCTATACATGAAATGCCCATTTCATATACAGAAAACGTGTAGGTAGATATGGCACACAAATCATTGTGAAAATGTGGGCTAACGACTTGTGGCAAGTAAACAATAATCCTAAACCGGCACCACCTACACCTGCCCTGCCGCAACTGTTGATAAAATTTAACGAAAAAAGCTTTGCAGCACACACGAACAGAGGACACACGACACAGGCACATCCTACATTCTGTATGGGAATTTTATTCTTCAGGTTGTGTGCGCGGAAATTCTCTATATCGCATTACTCATACACCCTTTTGTGTTATGTGTATGAAGGTGAGTATGCGAATGGCACTCCTTGTGCAAAAATATAAATGAAAGGGAACGTAAAGAGGATTTTGAAAAATTATGGAAATGTGTTTACATATTTCTAAACAAAAATAAAACGCTTTTTGTATATGTTTTCTTTTTTTTTATCGTTATTGTTTGTTGGAGATATGTAGGAGACGTTTTCGAAAATAGCTTTGAGGCAGCAAATAAACATACAATGAAGATGGTGGCAGTCTATAACCACTTTGATCTTTTTTGTGACAACTGTTAGGTAAAGTCATCGTACTTGCAGTTGAATATCCTCTTGACATGACAGCACAGACAATTTCACAGGTTTGTTTTTGTGGAACATAAATTTGTTGGCTTTCGTTTGAATGGGCAATTGTGTATTATGTTACGCTTAGCTGATATCACTGACAGAAAGTTTTTTTTGGTTTTTAGATTAATTGTGGAATATGTGTCAGACAAAGCATGTGTTTTTGATTAAATTAAAAGTTTGGGACTACTAAGCGAGGAGTCTTATGTTTAAATGCGCCAAACAAACATCCAAGATTAAGAATTGTCATGATGAACTTCTTAAATTTGCCAATCGAAATTGCTTTTGGATGTCGTTTCCATTCGTTTGCTTTCCACAATGGTTGGAGAAGATAGACTAAGGTTCCTCTGTTACTCTTCTCTTTTTAGTAATTACATTTCGTATCTTGGTCTGATTTTAATTGATGTATTCCTGAAGCAGCAATGGACCAGTCGTCACGTCTGTTTACGCCAATGCGTATCTACCCGCTTAAGTGGTACAGGTGGTCAAATTTTAAGAAATATTACGTACTGAAAGCCTCTACTGTATATTCCCTTTACTCTGTAGACGCACCAGCAAATAAGAACGAATTTTTTTATAAAGGGTGTTTTCTTTAGAGGTTGGTTTTTCGAATAGAGATAAAACTGACATTTTGTTGTCAAATCTGGCAACTCTGATGTCATTTTATGTTCAGTTTGGTTTCCATTTCATCATGAACAGGTTGACAAATAAACAACGCTTGCAAATCGTGTAAATTTATTTCGAAATTAATGGTTCAGTTCGAGAAATTTATCGCAAGCTCCGTTCATTTTATGGTCGACATAATTGTCCATCAGAGCAATTAATTCGGTTAACCATGGATCGTTTTCGCACTACGTTTACTCTATGTGATAATACGCATCCGCAGAGACATCGAACAATGCGCACCGAAGAAACAATTGCCGCTGTAGAGCAAAGTGTTGAAGAGGACCCGAATGAATCGATTCGCCACCGTGCACAGCAATTGGAGCTTTGTCCATCAACTTTATGGAAGATTTTGCACAAAGATCTCTTTTTACGACCTTACAAGATCTAGCTTGTGCAAGAATTAAAGCCGCGAGACCATGCAATGCGTCGTGATTTTGGTGTGTGGGCCGAAAATGTGATTGATATCGATGCTGATTTTCATCGCAAAATTTTGTTCGGTGATGAGGCTCATTTTGGGTTGAATGGTTACGTCAGCAAGCAAAATTGCCGCATTTGGAGTGAAGAGAATCCACATGAGACCCTTGAAACGCCATTACATCCACAAAAACTGACTGTTTGGTGTGCTCTATGGGCTGGTGGAGTCATTGGGCCATACTTCTTCCGAAATGATGCTGGATAGTCAGTTACCGTGAATGAAG
This sequence comes from Ferdinandea cuprea, assembly GCA_963576555.1. Lineage (NCBI taxonomy): Eukaryota > Metazoa > Arthropoda > Insecta > Diptera > Syrphidae > Ferdinandea > Ferdinandea cuprea. Next base: position 38,274,846 of record OY754961.1, read on the forward strand.
ACCGGAATAGAGCCATGATAACCGACTATTTTGTTCCCGAATTGGATGGCTTGAATATGGATGAGATGTGGTTCCAACAAGACGGCACTACATGCCATACAGCGCACGTCACAATCGATTTATTGACGGAAACATTCGATGGGCGCATAATTTCGAGGAATGAAGGTGTCAGTTGGCCACCAAGATCGTGTGACACCATTGGATTATTTTTTTTTGGGATATGTGAGGTCGCTCGCTTACGCCAACAAACCAGAAACGTTAGGGGACTTGGGAGCCAATATTCGTGGCGTTATTGCCGACATACAGCCCCAAATGTTTGAAAAAGTGGTTGAAAATTGGACTTCTAGACTAGTCTTTATTCGAAACAGCCGCGGCGGCCACATGCCCGAAATCATATTTAAACATTAATGGCATAAATTTATCCAATCCAATAAAGCCAAATAGGTGGACATTAAACGATTTTCTTGTGTTTTATTTCAATTCGAAGTTCTGTACCTCTAAAAAAACGCTCTTTATAACCTCCTATGATGAACGTTTGTCCAATTCATTTTAAGAGGGGGAAACGTTAGGGCCCACTTAAGGTGGACAATTAACTAAATGGTACAATGATAATTTGTAGAAAAAAAATGTAGTTGCCATAGCTATAACTTTTTTATTCCAATATAAAATTAATCCGTAGCGAAGCACTGGAATACATGGGTAAGTGATAAATATATTAAGGAATAACTTTATTTTCTGTAGAAACTTACTTTTTGGGGTACCAACAACTACAGTGCCCAATAGTTTGTACTTGCTGCATTTTCGGAAATATTTGATTAATGTTTTTAAAAATTCATATAGTCGGCTATATTTGTTTTTCAAAATAGCAAAAAATTTGAAAGCAAAAAACGATTAATAGACCAAAAACACAATCAGCTTTTAACTAGACTCAACGGCAAAATGATGTATTACCGGGAAACCGCAGATACATATTTATAGGTGGACCAGTAAGAATGCAGTAAACTATTTGGTAGGGTTAGGATCCCTACAATGCAGATCGTTACCTCGCCAAAAAAGTATCGAAGAAGAACACAAGTACGAAACACGAAAAACGATTCACAAAGAGAAGTCAAATATATCAGCTTATGAGTTGAAGAGCTTGCATTGATTAAATGAACGCACTTAATGCCTTATCTCAAAAATTGTGCAAAATTCCGAACGCAGAAGTTATATCAGCTGATGTAAGAACAGGTAAAACCTTCACGTACATTCCTTAATGCGGGCATTGACTTAGGGGTCCAACTCCTGGATACATTGTAGTATTCATTTGTTTCCATTGACCAAAGCAGTATATCTGGATTAAGCTTTTGAACGAACAACGTAAGCCTCATTTGTTCATGTTCATGGCAGTATATCATGCAATTTCAAAAAGATCCGCTAACATACGAAAAACTCAATGGGTAGGTTGAAAAAAGTTTATATCTAATTATATCTAGAAAACACTACATTAACCCTCCCTTTAACTTTTTAAGATTTTCACAATTGCCCTTACTTGGATCTATCTAATTCTACTATGATGAGATTTTACTATCACAAAGTTCAAAGCACTATTTCGGGTAAGTATGCAAAATGCCAACCATAGCACTTTAACATTTACAGTCTGCAAGAAGAACAACCTTCAAAGTAAATTTTCTATTTCAACTCAATTTCCGCCACCATCTTGTCTATCGGAAATAGCTGTCAATATGTAGCTTTTCTATCTCCAGATAATTCACTACTAACTTATCTAACCCAATTTTATTGTAAAATAAAAACGGAATTTGCATTTTGGTAATTGCAGAATTAAACACGTGTGTTGCCGTCACCGCCCCAACACATTCAACTTCCACCCATCTAGAATGAATACACATAGTGCGGCAGCGGTTAGCTACCCAACAAAAAATTAATAAAAGGACATCCAAACTTGAAGTGTTGTGAACTTAAAAAAGGAAAAAAAAGTAAAGCCACCTTGACCGTTTCTTCCGCAGACATTTTGGCTTCTGAATATCTTCCATCCTGGCTCCTGGCTGGTTGGCATTTTATTTTCTTCTTTATCCTTTTATGTTTGGCTTTTACTTATTTTGGCAATCAAGTTGTCTGATAGCAATGCACATTTTATGGTTCGAAAAGTGTTATTCTGCGGTGCATCTTTATTCAACTTGTGTGTGTTGAGCGGTAAATAGATACGAGTATGTCGCTTGCAATTTATATTACCGAAGAGTGGGAGGATGATTGATATCGATTTTCGCATTTTTTTTGTTCATGAGAACGTGTACTGAATGTTTTTTTTTTGAGGGTCCTTTTTCATTTGAAGTTTATTGTGTCATAAAGAAAACAGGCTTCATAAGTTTAAGTGGGTTTTTATGTAACGCTCCATTCGTGACTCAATGACGACACGAATTGGCGAGATAATTAGGTATAACGAATTTAGGCAACTTATATTTAGGATGAGTTATAAAGGATGGTGGGCAATATGGCTACAAAATTTAACGTGAGCCAATATGGAAATGATTGTGGTCCTGTAGTCCCAATTAATACAAACGAGACAATATGTCACGAAATAATTGGCATTTTCAATCTTAAGGCGAAGTTATGTTAAGAAAGATAAATAAGTACAGGTAAAGCGACCTTTCAGGATCAAGCATTTAGCGGTTGGACACCATTTTGCAATCACTTCTTCTAATAAATTAATACAAACATACAAACTATTAGAAGAAGTGATTGCAAAATGGTGTCCAACCGCTAAATGCTTGATCCTGAAAGGTCGCTTTACCTGTACTTACTTATCTTTCTTAACATAACTTCGCCTTAAGATTGAAAATGCAAATTATTTCGTGACATATTGTCTCGTTTGTATTAATTTACATATTTTTATAAAATGTGGTATTCTTGGAATCCTGTGCAACATTGAAAGTGGATAGGTATAATGTGGAAAAAGTATTTGACTTCTAAAGACGCTTGAAAGCTAATTGACAGGCATGTCAGAAAAGGAGTATTCTCTGTGTGCATTCCTAGACATAGAAGGAGCGTTTAATGCTCCTCCGTAGCTTAAGAAAAGCTTATCTAGATAGCAGCCTATGCGACTGGATCCCATGCTAAGCACACGCCGGATTAAGAGTTACATAGTAGAAATATGTATTGGGCGGAAAGTTAGTAGGGGAACACCACAAGGAGGTCTCCTCTCCCCGCTTAAATGGATCCTGGTAATAGACGAGCTTTTGAAGTTACTGGAGAAGGAAGGCGTAAAAGCATATTTGGACGACGTAGCAATCCTGGTTCCAGGAAAATTCCTCTCAATCCTCGGCGATCGACTCAGCTACGCACTTGTCATTCTTTTGGAAATTGTGTAACTGGGAGTCAATCCATCTAAGACATAAGTCTTGCTGTTTACAAGTTTACCAGTAGAACTGTCAATCTTCAGAACACCGAAAATTGGAGGAATTGATCTAACCATTGATCAACTTAACAGGAGGGAGAATATAGAAGACCGTGTCAAACGGGCGTACGTGGTACTGTATGCTTGAACGCGAGGTGGGAGATGAACACATCACTGGAATTCGAAGAAATAAGTACACCCCTTATAAACGGTGTTGAACAAATTTAACCAGCAAACAAATTTAAATTCAGTAATAGTCAGAAGTCGTCAAAAGAAACTGGGAATACAATATTGAAGAAAAAGTATGGAATTAAAGTTTGAAGTCTTCAAAATAAGTATTTTTATCAATGATAAAAATATTTTACATATTGCTACCGAGTGGTATATTGATGGAGCAATTAAGAAGCTAAAGTAAGCTATCGACAATTAGACAGCACGGAAGGGGTTAAATATGTTGGAGTCTCTAAGTGTGAACACGTTGTAACGAGGAAGCGAAATGTCGGAATACCTTGTCCGATTAGGCTCTGAATTGGACAACCTTAAATACACAGAGAGGTCCCCTACCATCTATTAATATAGGTAGAAGAAGTTTCACTGATGCCGCCGTATCAGTGGCTTGCTATAGACATTTACACCTTGGGATAGGTGTAGTACATTTTCAACTATATATACCCTTTATCAAATCAGTACAATGAATTGTTGGCTAATGAGGCTAATGGGGAACAGAAAGCACAGAAATGAAATGCAATGTACTTGTGGGCGCTTTGATAAATGCTAGTCTGTCCATTAAAACCGATTAACAAAACAAACAAATTTTACTCACAATCAGACCGAGTTGAAATTGTGGCTTCGATGGCGTAGTTCATGGTATGTGCCAGATCTTGACCAGATCGCTGATTCAAGTGTAGGTTTGATTGCTGGTAGAGGAAAAGTATTTTTCGAGTTTAATTACACACATATTTTTCATTTTTCGAGGTGGCAACCATAAGTTGTTGTTGTTGTTTCATTCAGCCTTAAATGACGGAAAGTTTGGCTGCATATAATAGCCAAGTATATTAACTCAACGTACAGGGTGAACGACTCAAATCGTTTTGCAACACGCTAATCGGCAATAGACCAAATTTTTATACTAGGATAAATCCAGGAAGAGACCAACAATTTTAAAGTCGAGAGACTGACACTCAGGGTAATGAAGGAGCTGGGTAGCCTCTGAAATTTTTCTAAAAGTGGCAAGGTTTCATTTAAGAAAAAAGTCGCTTGAAGCTGCATGCTGAAATTGAACAAAAAAAAAATTTGAAGTTGGAAAGTCAGATGGTCGCGTTCAGAAAACTGTTTATTGAATGTCCAACTTATGTTAGGACCAGACTGGACTGGCCATTCTTGGGAAACACTTACTCTGCTAAGATGATCTGAATCAGATTGAACTAACCAACATTCTTCGCTTTGCCAAAAGCAATGGCAGGTTCAGTAATCCGTTGTGAAGTAACAGTCCTGTGATAAGTTTGGGTAGCTTTTGCTGAAGTTCAATGGACCAAAGAAACTGCTGCTATATTGGTTTGGCAAATCAAATCGGTTCAAAGCTTCTTACTCGAGGGACAAATTTAAAGCTGTATAAAACACTAATCCTGCCAGTTCTGCTCAATGGTGCTGAGTGCTGGACGATAAGCAGATACTAAACGCTTTTGAGAGAACATTTTTTCGAAGAATAAATGGCCCTGTGTACAAGGAGGGCGAATAGAGGATAAAATCAACCGAGAACTCTATGAGCTGTACGAAGATGTGGAGATATATGTAGTAAAAAATTCCAAAAACCGTGTACGGCTCCAGCTAAGAGAATCTTCGAATCCTAGGCCCCAGGTTCGAGGTTCAGTGTTCCCGGACACAGTGAAAAACTTGAATTACCTTACTTAACTCACGTTAAGTTAAACATTATACCAATCAAATCCTTAACTCTTATACCCAAACGGAGATTTCGCTATATTCCATGCCATTTTGGGAAATGTTCACTGTTATCTGAAAAAGATTCAAATCCTATATCCAACAAACTTGTAAATGGCTCATTATAATACCAGGCACTTTTGTTTTGTAGTAGTTGGGTGCAGTGGCTTAGTGGTTAACTTCGGGTAACCGGATTCGACCCGTACCATCTAAATTTGTTTTATTCGTTGTTCCATCCCCCTTCTCTTGTAAGAATAGTCATAAAAAGCTCCTCAAAAATAAATTGCCGCATAATCCCTCTAACTACTGTTATCCGTATTTAACACTAAATGCTCATACAACCATTAAACATGGCAAATAAGAAACCTATTGCAACCTCCCTAATTATGGAATCTATTTACATAGACAATTATTGTCTGACACTAAAGTAAACATAAAGATGGTATGGGATTCAAGTTAATTACTTGCGTCATTAATATTCAGTATGCTGGAGTGGCAGCAACACCAGAATCGGATTACACAAGTTAAAATACCTACTTTCCACCAAGCCATAGTTACTTATTCATATTATGTATTATCCCGCGCTATATCTCTTATGTAAATCAAAATCAGCATAAACACTGATTTGGGGGATCAATGAAAACATATACACGAGTATACACATAGTCGTATATACTCTAATCATAGTATTTTATGGTGTGGGAAATCTACTCTCACTGCAGGAACTTCAACCCTCTGAAGTGGCTCCCAAGCTTCGGTGCTACAAACTATCACTTGTGTGACTGCAACGCCAATTAATTTTCCTAAAGAAAATGAAAACATATGCTTTCTTACATGGAAATAATTCTTGTACACATGCAGGAAGAAAAGAAACAAAACACTCTTTGAGCTTATTATTTTTATGTCTACTTATCGGAAAATGCAAGGTCGCTCATTTCAAGTTGTATAATATTTTTTTTGGTTTGCCTTGCTTCCTTTTCGAAGCAAACTGAATTAGTTTCAGCAAGACAAAAATAAAATGTATCTACGCGTATATAATACGACTAATATGACATCTGTCTTTATGTTTATTTGGAAATTTTGAAAATATTTTCAATTGGAATATTTTTGTGCTGGAAATTATCAAACATACTTGACATTGCTGCCAGCTGTGTGGTAAAGCAGCAGTGATGTTCGAATTGTAAGTGAATCGTGACACAGAAATGCAAATTGAATAAAATTTTCTTCAAATATGTAACTAGATTTTAATTATGAACCTTTAAATTCATAAATATGAGTTGGGTGACTTTTATGAGTCAGCTGTCATTTCTATGGTTCACATTCATAGTCAATCACGGAAAGCGATTTTATTTAACAGGATTTCCTTTATTTTCATATTTTTGCATAGTTTAACTAGAATCACAACTAACTTTGACAACAAATTTTTCCAGTCAAACGGAACCTAACTTAAATTTAAAGGAGATTTTTTTAATATCTCTCGAACGTAGAAATAAAATTGTCAAATTATGCATAATTTTGTTAACATTTGTATTTGAAACTGGTTTACGATTTTACGGTGAAGGATCACGGTTTCGGAAAACTCTCCCTCTTTTTGGAGTGAAAGTAACTTTTATATCACAAGAAGTCAGTTTCAGCGAAAATAAACTGTCGAAGACAAATGACATAAATGTATATGAAATTATAAGTCATTTATCAAAATATCATCAGTGACGTTTTTAACATTTTTTTAAGGACTCCTTCGTTAGGAACTCAATCAACTTCCAATACAAAAAAGCTTGATGCTAAAACAAATGCTTTGGTAATTAAAAGAAAGCAAAAATAGTCAGATTGTGTCATTAAACATCTCATATACATAGCTCATAGCTCGAAGCTAAAAATATATTGCTCAACTTATGCTTGGATACTTTTTTTTACAGTGCTCAAATATGAAGATTCCGCTTTTTTGAGGAAGTACCTTAAGTTTCAGCCATAAGCATTTTAAACTACAGCCTTAAACATTGTAGCATGGGGTTGTGTCTTGTAAAATAAAGTTGTCCTGGTCACTGAAATGTATCGACCCAGTGATGTAATTATGTCTACGCAACGACTGTGGTTATATATACCTTCCAGCGGTAGCGTGTATTGTCTAACCCGACGGGACATCCTAGCGCGAGTATTTAATAGGAAGAAAAAAGCAACACTATAATGCCATGTCTAATTTGACTGGCCTTGCCCGCTCTCCCAGAAATGAAATGCAAACGGAATTGTCGGCCTGTTATTCTATGGTCAGAGCCAGGGCTTTGGTTGTGCCGTCGGGGTAACATTTTAACCTAGTCAAAAGCTTTTAGTTTTGAGAGAAACAAGTTTAGCCTCGGATACAAACTTCCCTCAAGTGGCAACCATACCCGAAACGTCAGCGGATATAAGAGTATTTACCTGAAAGAGGCGAACATTTTTTACCCAATGTACTACCCAAAAGCTTGAGTCTGTCCACATGCCGAATAAGATAGAGATTACCGCGATCCAAGAGATACGATGGATAGGAACAGGTATGATGAAAATACAAAATTGCGACATACCTTACAGATCCCATAAAACATAGCATTTATAAGGATGAAGACTATATCAATGAGGAGTGCTATGCCTTCTGGACAGAGCCTATGGAGCCTGTCGGGAGCACGATCTCTTAGTCGTGCCTGGGGATATCAATGCTAATGTTGCAGCTAGACTCAGAAGAAATTCGACTTTAGACGCATTAGCACACCTGGAGTAGCCAGAGTCTACAAAGAGCGCCTGAGAGATTGACTCTGCAGTGTGCATTCACCCCCATTACGGCATCATTAAAGTGGTTGTCGAAGCTAAAAGTGGGATTAGAAGGAGAAAAAGAAATCCTATGGAAATCGAAGAATTTCGCGATCGAAACATCTTCCGGAGATTTATATAGAAAGCCAAGAAAATGGCTGCAAGCTCTAAAACCAGACTGTAGACTTTTCGAAACAGCCAAGGATACCTAGTCCCCGACGCGCAGAGAATACTTGATGAGTAGGTAGATATTTAAACAGTATTTCCGGGAGCTACTAAATGGGCATTATGTAATATAGCAAGAAGAGTTCACGTTCAGTTAATGAAGAACCAGTATAGAAAAGGTTGGCTTAGCTATAAAAAAGCTTAAGGAGAACAAGTCCGACAACTCTAAAAATCTACCAGCAGAGTTCTTCAATGGAGGTGTTGTTTTGCTAGGGCACTTGTACCAATTTTGGGTGGAGGTAAGCATGCCCGATGACTGGACCATCAGTTCAATCTACAAGAGAGGCGATCCCATGCCACATGCAAGAAATATCGAGACATATCCCTGCTTAATATCGCATATAAGATCATATTCAACGTGTGAACGACTTTAGCCGTTAGCATTTATCGTTGGAAGCTCTAATTGATAATGCCCGGATTCAGGACTGCGGAAAACCTGATGATCCAACTGCGTCGAGTAGGGCAAGAAAAGTTAAATTTAAACATTGGAAGCAGCCTGGAAATGCGCTATCATGTGACTTATTCGATCTTATTCTGAATTAATTTGTGAAGAAAGCAGTCGAAAAGACGAAAGCGCTATAGGAAGATATCAAGAAGATAGCTACTGTCGCTGTTACTTCGGGTTAGTAAAACAAATGGGTTTAAAATTTCAAACTCGATGTAAGAAGTGCAAGCTCTAGAAAACACTCAGGAAAGGGGAGCAGACATTAAACTATTTTCAGAAGAAACGTATGGCTCTGCGCCCGAGGAATGTCAATGAAAGAAAAGTGGCACTAACCCTATATACTGTTGCAAGATATTGATGAAGTATAAAAGGCCTACTTCCACTACATAAGTCCGGTCACATTGAGCGAATGGACAACCAACAGGTTTTCGAAGACTATAACGATCGAACCTCAGTTTCAAAGAACAAGCTGTCGCTTACGCAAAGCGTCTGAATAACTGTAGAAAATGAAATGCTTGTGCCTCAGGCAGAGACGATCCACGAGTAGTGGGTGCGTTAAAAACGTTTTAAAGATCTTCGCACCTTCTGCATTAAACTTACTTTCATAATCTTGCAAAAAAATATTCTTCACTGACAGAATAGTATCTTTGACTTATTTTTAGTTTAATTCATAAAAACTCTCATCACACTGTCTTCATGATGCATTAAGTATTTCTTTCATTAAACGAGATACAAAACCGAATAAATTCCATTCCTGAATCGTTGATTGCATAAATTGGCTTTTAGCTCCAATACGAAATCGACGCCTTTCAATCTGTCCAAATGCAAATGCAAACAGAAACAAATATATTCATGTCAGCAGTATTTGGTACACGAAGACAAAAAAACAACAAACAAATACAAAACATCACATCATTGAAACTAAGAGTGCAGCAACTAAATATTTATTTCGGTCAGCACTTCATACCCGACCTTTGCTGTTTCGATTAGGTTACGCGTTTAGTGAGAGGAAATAATAACAAAAAAAAAATTGATCACAGAATAACTTTCAAAAAACATATAATATTTCAAAATATTGGAAAAAAACCCCAATAAATGAAAAATATGATCTGAAAAGTTTAAAATAGAAAAAAAATTTAAATAAGCATTTCATACGTACAGTTTCTACAGGCTCTGGCAGTTTAATATCCATTTTGTGACCTAAGAGAGCTTCCTTGTCCGCCATGTCTGGATCATGATCACTATCCGGGTGATGAGCGTGACTCCGCGACGATATCTTTCGACCAAAGATTTGTGGTGAGAATTTCGATCGAAGGCTACCGTGCGTTGAATCACGATCCGATTCGCGATCCTTTAAGCTTGTCTCGCTAGACTTTACCGATTTAAGGCCGATTCCTGAGCGTCCAATTCCAGCCGTGCTATCTCTCGACTTGCGTGTGAACAAACCGCCACCTGTTGATTTGACACAGATCACGTTGCCTTTCTCGCAGTTCTCACAGATGCAAATCTGTTCATTACGCACCGACAATCGACGAAACTTCTGCACACTTTGCGAATCTGTTCCGGCTCCTCCACGAACGTCATCGTTTTCATTTATCAGCACTGATCGATCGAAGGAGCAATGCTTCTTTCCAACATATACATCAGAGATGGCACCATCACCTGCGGGCTTGTCTTGGTCTTGACGATCCTTGTCCAGACTGAAATACCGCTTCGATTCCTCGAGATCCTTTTTATTTGGTAACGCCGACAGGTCGTTGTCACTGCCATCAAGACTGCTACACTTTTTGGAATGTTTAAAATGCTTATGGTGCTTGTGCTTACAACCAGAATTGCTACGGTCTTCATATGGCCTTCCTCCGGTTGATGCAGCTCCTTGCATCAGAAAATTTGCCTCCATCACAACATCCGAGGCGGAAGTATTCCGGTCGAAGCTACGATTTAGTTTCGAAACCAGCGACAATAGCTGACTGGCTGAAGACTCGCGATTTTGTGCGATAGTCGGTGGCAGTTTAGCAGACGCAGACGCTGGCTTTGGAAAGGCTGCATTGTTACTGCTGGACACAGCGGCCGTTCCTGGGGTGACGACGGCGGTGGTGGTGATGCTCGTGGCAGATGGTACACATGTGTTTCGACCAGTTCCGATGTGATCAACCTCACTGCGGGAATTGCCCAGACTCTCACAGCAATCCATGCAGATGTTCTCACAGCTACTGGTTTCACATTGTGTCAGGAGATTGTCAAGCTTACGGATTTCCGAGAGTTCTATGCAAGAATTCGTACGAACATCTGAATCGGACATTTTTTACGGTTTACCTTGCCATTCGACATGAACATACTCGTAGTAATGTGAATTTTTGATTTTATGCACTTTATTTTTTTCACAGAATTTTGTTTTGTTCACAAGTTTTACAAATACTATTCATTTTAGGTATTCAATTGTGTTTTCTTTTGTCTGTTTGCTAAGGATTAAAGAAGAATTATTAGCAAAAAAAAAACTTAATTTTACTTTTGGTTAAAGGACGTGTGGAGCATAACCGATGATACTTTGAGTGGATTCATAAGCTTGTTTGAATTCCAGTTCTAACTCCAAGTAAGTATGGGAGAAACTTTTACCATAAAATTTAGACTTTCGCAATATATATTTAAGGCAGTTTGGGAAGGTTATTTGCAACACAAAGTATTTCGAGATAAGTCAACTGTTTTAAACAAGGAATTTATGCCTCTTGAACAACATATTCATGATGATGATAATTTTGATACTTTCCTGCTAAATGACTTGTGTCAGAGTGATTAATGATGCCTTAAATCCAAACTCGTAAACATTTTTGCTAATACATCCTCCCTTATTAACGCCACAACCCTCTAGCAGCCATTGTATGCATCATTAAATCAATGTCGTCAAATAACTAACGACTATCTGTTGCCTACTTTGTGAACTAAATATTTACCATGAAATACAAAATGTTGTCCTTAAAAAAAAATTGTTGGCGTTAAAAAAATATAAGCTATAACTCAACATTAATTTAAGCAATCTTACCCAATTACTCATAACAGTAATCCTCTGCCACATAATCAAAGGAGGACACTTAAGAACTTGTTGCCATGACAAATATTGAAACTTCTCAAAAGTAAATTATTGGTTTCCCAATTTTTAAAGAGCTTTTATATCGGAATCGAAACGCATAGGATTAATCGATTTATCTGATGTAAATGCAATATTTATTTATTTACCCATATTACAATATTTGATTTTAAATTAAAATTTTTAAAACTAAAGTTCAGATTTTTTTTAAATTCAAACCTGTGACTTGCGAGATCAATATAAGTTAAAATTTGTATGCATTATGCCAAATGTTGAAGTGAGATGTTTCTCTCGTCTTGTAAGCCCATTACCCTACCAAAACCTTATCTACAACAAAATAATGAAACAAGTAGTTTTGTATTTCTCTCTTAAATGGGAAATAATAGAAATGTTGGGATACCCTTTTGAAGATTGGACTATCCCTATTTTAGAGCAAGCATAATAATTAAATGCTTGCTTTAAATACAATAACATACAAATAAATAAATAAAATACATTTCTCTTTTTTGCTGGCTTTGAAGGGTTCTCAATAGACAGCATGGATTTTTGTGAACTCATACACCCATTCTAAGTTTGAGATCGAAGTTTTAGAAATTGTTCCTTACTTTACGAAAAGTTGTAATATGTTCAACGCCAACTCTGGTTACGAAGTCGCCTTAACTATAAATAAACAAAGCAACTTGAAAAATTTTATAACTGACAGATTTAACGTTTAAACTACTTCAAGGAATTCAAATATTCTAGACGTTTTAATCCTTCTTTCCCTTCCACAAAAAACATTCCGACATTGCATTTATGTTAATCTTGTATCGATTTTCGGATTAATACTCCGTTATAGGAGAACTGGAGGATTTATTTTAACATGAAGTACATTTAGAATTTCAAATCAAGAAGGAATGTTGAAGAGCAAAGGATATTCGTGTGGGCTGGCGAAGGCCTGGTTGTTTACATTATCTTGGAATTCACTTCAAGTAAACAAAATTTATATCCTTTTAAAGGAAAGAACAGAAACTGTGCCAATGTACATATAGATACACCTACATAAGTAAATAAAAATAATGCCGAGCAAATAATTGTAATGTGTAGGCAAAGAAATGAGGGTGAAATTCGACCGTTGAAATATTGATTTCATAGTATTGCATAGATCAATGGCTTTCAAATGGCGGTACACGTAATACCTATGGTAGAGCCAAGAACGCATTTCAGTGGTAGCACACATCAGCACCTGGAGCGGTATTTTGACCCTTTAAACAACCGTCGCAGCCTAACACGTAACACATTTACATACGTGGTTACTCACCGGAATGTCTACTAGGGCCTGCAGTATTTTCTTGTATTTGCCTAAAAACTTGTACTTCCAAACAAACGATGCATATAATAAGTTTGCCCTAATCATTGTCGTTTAGATCCTAAAGACTCTTTTGAGTGAAAAACCACAAAACAATAGATGTCTTCGTCTGGGCACGCATGGTCCATAGAAGGTTGCTATGGATCGATATATTGCGACGTCTTTTAGTTTTTTTTTTTGCAGTTTCTTTCTTCTCGTAAAGAGAACAACCTCAGTTTAAGAGCGCGCATTTCTGATATTATCCAACGCCGCCTGCGCTTTCGAACATGCATTCGCTGGGGCTGATCAATTAGTAAGAACAGCGATATCGTCAGCATAAGTCTGCAACTAGATACCAGAAAGGTTGAGTATGCAGTCGATCACCAAGCTCCATAACAGTGCAGAAGGAAAGCCGCCTTGTGGACAGCCATGTTTAACATTGTATCGGTCGCAATCCGCATCTGCAATCTTGACTCTGCTCTCCAACACTGATTTTCCTAGCTCGAAGCCACTTTGTACAGCTCGACTCGCTCTAGTATCACAGAAATAAAAAATACGTGCTTTATCAGTTCGTGAACTCTCAGATCAAAACCATTAATCTTAAAAGCTTTGATATGTGCCAGAAAATCCTATCTAACCTATTTAACCTATGATGTCAATAAAAGAATACCTACTATCGGTAAATAAAATAAAATTAAAACGTACGTGAATAAGCCAAATTTCAATTTGGTAACCTTTTGTATACAGAAATTAATTCGATATTTTGCTAAAGTATCTACCTATTTGAAAGTGATGGGTGAACTTCAGCACATGCATTTTGTTTGACTTTAATGAGATATAAAATTTTAACCTTTTGCAAAGTTTTAGCATTCAAATAGAATTAAATTTGGTTTTGAAAACATTGGTTCTTCTTTCAAACACTTTTTAGGTATCATTTACGCGTACATATTGCATTTCAGATATGTCAGAAAATTCAGATATACACCCATTGAGCTTGTATTACTTGTAAAAGCATAATTTTTGCTCTCTCACTGATAGTTTTTTTATTAACTTAGAAGCCGAACAAATTTCGGAAATGAATCTAAACCTTAAACTGCTGTTCCATAAACCTTTTTGAAATGAATTGAAATTTTCACTGAAATTTCTTTTCGATTCGCCTGAAATGTACAAGTGCACTCTTGAATTTAAAGTGCATGCAACTTTTTCTTTCCTTTTTGTCTACTTCTACTGTGTAGGAAGTAGGAATAAAGTTGCAAAGAAATGCTTCAGTTGAACAGCATTTTGGTTTTCATTGCTTTTAATGGCAATTCCACTAGAATTCAACATCTTGAAAAAAAAAAAAAAAAATTGATACAAATTAAAAATTAATAACAATTTCTTTCGAACAGTATTGGAGTCCTTGAAGATCATGTTATGAACTCCAGACGTGCTTCAGTTATTCTAAAATGGCCATGAAGCTCTGCTCATGCAACTTATATGGGGGTCGTGTTTTTTTATTGTAAAAACACGCTTAAATCAGCTGTCACATCATGGTGAAGTTCGCGAACAAAGAGCATTAACAAATAAATGAATAAGGACCAAAATGCCGACTCGGTGACGGCTACTTTAAGAGCGTTAACGCCAATTTTTGGTCGAAAATTTTGTCACAGTTAAGCCATTTGCATATTGCATATTTTGTTGTAGTTATTGGTCATGTGACAACTCTCATGTACCTCAAGAAACAGAAAAAAACATATATGGGGCCGTTTTTTGATGAAAATGAACTTCACGTTACAGACACTGGAAATCGATACATATTGTAAAGAAATCATTCTCCTTCTCCTTCTCAAAATTAGATCGTTTTATAAAAGAAGACACGGGACAACAGGTTAGATTTGTGCGATCCACAGAAGCAAACCCCTACAGGCTAAGAAGTCTTAAATGTTTAATCAATTCAAATATTTCTAATGCCAATATTCGAAAAGATCGTCAGTGTGAAAATAAGTGTCCAACTTATTAAAGTGGGCTTACCAGAGGCTTTAGTTGATGAACAATCGAGACTCAATAATACTAAATCCTTATGAGTTGTCCGAATTACCAGAAGCAAAACTATTTTTTAATCTTTGAACTATTTATAACATACTCCTAGGTACGACCTTCAAAAATGGTTTCATGCTTAAATTAAGTTAAAAATATACCCAATAATTTGACAAGCTCGTGAAAAAAATCTTATAATCCTGCGAAGCCAAGGACATAGTTTCTTTATGCACTCCAATCTATTTCACTTTTGAATAAAAAAGTGATTCCCAGAGAAGCAACTATGAATGACGACATGCCCCTTAAGCTAAAAGGAAGGCTCTACATCGCTATTATCCTTCCGGCGCTTCTATACGGACAATCGCAATGTTGGAAAATGTACGAAAAGTAAATAACGAGCGTGCAGACCGCATGAATAAGGAATGGTCAAGATGCAATACGCTAATGCTCAACTCAAGCAAAAGTCGGACAATAATAATCACTCATTGATTCCAGAGGCTTGTCTCAACTCATGATAAATGGTCCTATTTTTTTGGATATGTATTTCGCATTTTTCGTCAGCTTATTCTTGACAGTGTCTTTAATGCACTGCATTGGCTTAGTGGTTAAGGGCACTAAGCGAGGCGTCGCTGGTTCAAATACCACCTTAAAGTTTTTATTTGCATTTCTTACTCTTTCAACGACATGAAAGAGTAAGAAATGTCATAAGAAGCTTCTCAAAAACAAATTGCCGTTCGGAAGCGGCATTAAACTGTAGCTCCCCCTCAATTCATGTCAAAAATATAACTTCGCACACACAATGATTGGAGAAGCTAGGCTTGCTTCATAGGTCCTGTATGGACCGTTTACGCCTAATATTTATTTATTTATTCTACTGCATTGGAATAGTGGTGATCTCAATAATCCTAAAAAGACAGGATCGTAGTCAAGATAAACTCCAAGCACATCATGATTTCCATCTTTCTTAATTAACTTAAGCCCTTCCCCTCTTTTTAAATTCTTGGGTCACGGCTGGAGTTAATTTTTTTGCTAATGCCACTTCCCTCTGGAATTCCTTTCCATGCCTTTATGTATTAGCCTTCAAAAATAAATTTAAAAGATGTATATAAAACGACTTCAATGCTCTCTCCATTTAAAACCCAACTCTATAGTGACTAGTAGGGTTGAGTTACTCATACATAAAGCAATAAAAATGTGGCTTACAAAATGTCCCAATGCCTCAAACAAAATATTTCTATCACCTCATAATTTGGCATAGACACACACAACTGAGGGAAGATAAAATTAAAACCCACGCGCGTCGCAACGCAACGATCACAGTTCAACTTCATACTCAACCCCGGACACCTGACGTAGTGATACACTTGAATATTATCTGATATCTATAGATATACATAACACCTTACCCATCCCTCTGTTCTATTTAGACACTTTGCAGCTCTCAACTCAATCGAACCAATATGAATAATACATATGAATAATACAGTAGGAGTAGAACAACTACTAAATCATACATTCTCATCCAACTCGAACTCAGTTAAAAATAACATTCAATATAAGTCGTTTGAATATGGACAGAATAGTCGTATGACAGGAGCTGAAATGAAGATACTTCGCATGACAGCAGGAGCAACAAAGCTTGATTGAATTAGAAGTTCGAGAATCTGAGGCAGCCTTCACGTCAAGGAACCCATCTCAAAACAATTGGAGCACGACTCACTCAGTTGGTATTGCCATGTTCAAAGGAGTGATCCTACGAACCCCGTCAAAAAGGCAACGTTCCCTTGGAATCGTCTAAAAGAGGCAGGCCTAAGAACTCCTGGATTACACTAATGTAAATTTGATTGGCCTCAATGATGAAGTGATTCAAAATCGGAAGGCCTGCAGATATTCGAAGAGTTCGAACCGGCGAACCCCACAGGCGGACCATTAGGAATGCAGTGAAGTGGGAGGGTTATGATCCCCATAATCCTGATCATAATCTCGTCGTTAAATGGAGAGAAGTAGAAGAATATAAGTCATTTGAATAGACTACGCCAAACTACTACAAAAGTAAAGCATTACCTAAAAACATGATTGAGAAATGCAAATGATTATGGAATTGGAGGACATTGAGGTGTTCGTTTTAATATCCTCAAATGTGGTGTTGGTTATGTAGGACATACACATACTAGTGAATGAATTGTAGTAGTCTCCTCAAAATTAAAAGTTCAGGTGAGATGAAATAGAAATTCATTGGATTCGACTGCTTCGTTCATTCCATTCGAACATGATACATGTTTTTAGTGACGGCGAGGTGAAGGTTTAATTTTGAGGGGAGAGAGAGAGAGAGAGTTTTACATGTGCTTATCTTATTCTCTTTAATGCGCGATAATGAAATGAACTTCCAAAGTTCAATTTGTTCGTAAGGACAGATAGCGATAAAATTGTGTTTTTCTGTAGTTTTTGTAGGGGTAGGGGTAGTCTGCCAGTGCAGTGCGAACACGTTCAACAGTGGCCCTGGTGTTACAATTGCTTGGGACATTGTTCCACCGCACATACAACAATGATTAACTCATTTTAACTAAGTGCCTAGGTAAACCTCCCCTCGTTCATAATATGTTTATCACAAATTTTACAATTTTTCACCTTTCTTGGGAACACCATCGATTTTTTAAGACTTTAAGGTACATCACCTTACAAAATATTTTTCTGAAAACCCAGCAGTTAGAGAAAAACATCCAAAAATTCTATTAAAGTGTTTAGACAATTTATTTAAAATTGTGTTCTACAGAAAATCAATAGTGTAATTTTTTTAATAAAAAATGCACTTATCATTTAAATCCATTTTTACGCTTCTAAACATTATATATAAATCGTCATTATTTAACAGAATAATCAACTTAAACTTTTCAACAACATACCATTGTATAGAAATAAACATTAAATTTTGAATAAAAACGTTTCTTTTATTTATTTTAATTTGCAAGATTTTAACTGGAAGACAAAAGGTTCAGCAGACCTCACAACTAAGCTGCTTAAAAACAAATGAAAGAAAGCCAATTGAAAACCGTTCTTTTAAAAAGTCATATTTTGAACGATAATTAATTTATCCATTCGTTTTTCTTTTCTATTTTTTTCATAGTTTCTTAACAACTTCAAAACAAAAATATGCCGCTTTTGAACTTTTGCAATTGGAAGGTGGTGGGAAACCTCATAGTTGTATTGTTTCGGTCACTGTCAAGCTGTAAGCTTTTGCAATATATGATGGTATACGGTTGCATTGATTTCTTAGGGCAACAACTTGACGGTAATTGAATAAGTGCATAGTTACAATTTTCTAAGCAATTTAATACTTTAATAAGCGTGCGGTATGTTAAGTGCTAGCAAAAGGAAGTAAAATGTCTTCATACTAAAGAAAGGCAGTTCTTTCATTTCGTTTGGTTTAAGGAAGTCGGTCTAGCGAACTGATTCATGTCTAGACTATGCATATACAAAGCAGACGTTATGTGATATTTTAAACCTCTTCTACTACTGTGAGGGTCTTCTTGAAGGTTCATCCAACTTTGTCAATTGCAAGAAGATTTAAGAAAACATTGAACTCATTGGTGGTTGAAGATTGAAGACAAGGGCCGTTGCTATCCCACGGAATTATTGCATATTATTACTTTGGCGAAAAAAAATAATTACACGGGACTAAGAACCTGAAGTAGTTGGAAGTATACTCTCATGCGATATGGGACGAAAGAAAACACTGTTTCGATGTTGGGCATTAATAACGAATTTCGGCGAATCCCAAAGAGACGGAACTTAGCCTGTACACTTGAAAACATAACTTACCAACAGAAATTGAGTCTTGCAACCAAGACCAAATACCTGGCTCGATAAAAAGAAAACCTCTTGCTCGGAAGCTCTATTGAACAGTCAATTTATGGGAATCTCATCGAAGAAGAAGCAGCTAAAGGTGCTCTGACTGAGACAGAACGTATTTTGGAAGCCTGCGTCTTCTGAAAGTCCACCCAAAACTTCTCGCCACGTACATATTATGGGAAACCCCAGTATGACATGATGAATGTTTAATACCCGGAAGACATTACAGTAGTTTGCTCAGCAACTCTGAGTATATAGGGCACTAGCCAGATACACATCTGTGCTTGCTGCGGATAATTTTAAACCAAGTTGATGTATGAAAGCCCGGAGATCTACAGCATTCCTACAAAAGTTTTGGGACCCAAGGATCCGTGCTTGAGCCCACTTTAAGGAACAAAATTAATGACAAATATATATAAAGTTTGATTTATTGGGTTCACTGACGACAAATCAAAGTCAATTAAAAACGGAGAAAGCGATCCATTCCAAACCTGACTAGTACCCTCTAGTCAGGCGAAATATTGTGAGTTACTTTACTAAATATTTTGAATATCAAATAATGCCTTTTAAGTCATGATGCTTCAAGTCAAATTACACGCGGAATACTTAAGCAGGTATAAATATATGATAATATCGTAGGAGATACTTTTTTTTTCGAAATGCCATACATCGTTGGGACTGGATATGCAGAACCATTCTATGATCTAAAAAAAATTGTCAACTCAGTACTTTATTTCACGGGAAAGTTAGCTAGCGAAGTGGAGTATACTCTGTCCTACCCATTGTTATGGGGACGTTCCTAAACTGACAAAGAATCGGACAGTACAAAATAAAATGAGGTATACACTTATAAGTCACTTTGTGATCGCAGCCTATACAAATGTGGACATTTTTGCAATTTAGTTTCCTTAACTAATAAGTGTCACTTCTTTGCTAAGCTCGTGGATGCACCTGTTCTTAGCTTCCTTTGCGTGCAAGGACATTATTATCCCTGAGCGAACGAATCAAGAAGCGAATAGTCTTACGCTATGCTCCAAGAGCATAAAGCCTTGACTTAATTTCAAAATCAGAGATTGATTTTATTACAGCCTGGCTATCGGTGATAGAATATATATATATATAAGGGGTTTACCATTCTAAAATTCTAGCTTGTCTTACCAAAAAAAATGTCTTATTTTTGTCACAAACGGAGGAATCTAAAACTCAACTGCAGCCTTGAAAGAACTTTATAACCAAAATCCCTGTCGCTTGATCAAATGGCATCAATCATTTTAGCCGGAATTTATGCAATCGAGCTCTTTGGTAGAGAATGTTAAAAGCTGAATCCGAGAAAATGAAACATCAATCAGATTTTTAAGCAGCATTCAAAACTTTTGACTTTTTTTTAAACTGAAGAGTCTTTATCAATTATCTGCTCACGGGGACCCGTACCGAGTCAGGAAGAAATTAATTTACATTAGCTAGCACGCAACATACTTTATAGACAAAGAACCATTCTACGGCCTACCAACTAGTAGCATCAAGTCATAGCTGTACTCCAGAGAACTCAATGTGCGGTTCTTATGCTTGAGCTCTATCCAGGTGAAGAGTCGTACTTAATAACTTATTCAACTGACGTGATATTAAGATCCTAAATTACTTCTTCAATGGACCACTTTTTACAAAATTTGCCAAAAGTTTCACAGACATGTTCTTCGAAGATCAAGATACAGCCCAACATATTCTATGTAAATATTTCAACAGTTTAACGGCCTAAGAGTTTCATAAAACATAAATAATTTATCTGAAACTATACTGTCCTAAGGATCTTTCGAGCCCTAAGCCTGTCAGTCCTGTACCACACCCAATATTAATTTACTCCGAGGATATCAAGGATCAATTTTAGATACAGACCAAGATCATGGACAAACCAATGGTCACGGCACGAATAAGCCTTCTTGTTGAAAATTTGTAACTTGAGTACAAGTAAGTTAATATTTCCGATTTTGGGAAAAATCTACTCTTAATGTTAGAACTTCAAAGCTGTTACACTGCTAAATAAATTGAGAGCTTGGCGTCTGAGAGAAGTTAAACAGATCTAAAAGTCTTTTAAGAAAACGTGAGATAAGAGAAGATAAGTCGACGACAATAACCACTCAATAAGTTTACCTCATGTCAGATTCGCCATGTCACAGGCTTTATAACGGGACACTGCTTAGCAAAAAAAGACAACTTATGGCTATGGTATATGCAACGAACATGAAAGTACCGCCACTGCAAGTATTTAATCAGAAGACGTCATAGCTATCTATGTAAATTGTACCTTTAGAAACATGGCCGCATTTATAGCAAACTGCGGAATCGTTGACAGATGCCATCAACTATTACATCGGTATTTATACCACATCAACTAACCAAACTGTAGTTAGTTAGCTCTATGACTTTTAGCTTGGGGTGATTCCAATTTGAAATATAATATTCTAAAAATGTTCCCACATTAGGCAAGCAAAAGCCTTTGACTAGTATTAAACTTTTCTGTAGTTCATTTTTCCCTCTCGCTAGCTTTTCTAATAGAAGAAGGGTACTTTAATTCATGACACACAATTTAATGCGAGAAGAAAGCACATTCAACTCCTTTGCACTCTCAACACTTTCATCTTTGTTAAGCAAAAACTTTTGTTCAAGATTTATCAAGTGACATTCTTGAAGATACATCTTTTAGAAGAAAAAAAAATCAAAAGAACAACAACTTTATTTCTGCAGCAATTTTTGACTGACACATGTCAAGGATTTTCTGAATAGAACAAATAGGTTGTGATGAAGTTTCTACATGGGTTATGGCTTATAACATTTGCATTGCATTAAGAGTTCAAACTATGAGAGCACGAAAATTGTACAAATATTATTTTCAAGACCACGTACGAGTTAATATTGATTTTCTTTTGTTAGGATAAAGAGAGTGAATAAATGTTAAGGAGGTTAGATATGGATGATGTGATTCTATGTGAGCTTTTTTAAATTAATTCGAGCATACAAAAATGAATAGAGTAAAACGGCTCTAATTGGTACACTAATGGGCACTCATTTATTTATTTGTTGTTAACAAAAAATGGAATCACATCTTTTGAAAATAATCTAATATATATATATATTAGGCGTAAATATATAAGTATACAGGACCCAAAGCCTAGCTCCTACAACCACTTAGTGTGCGAAGTTATATTTTTGACCCGAATGGAGGGAGCTACAGTTTAAGGCCGATTCCGAACGGCAATTTTATTTTTGAGAAGCTTCTCGTGACAATTCTTACTCTTGGCTGTTTGTCAGACGTTCGGAAGAGGTGGGGCGATGTGAACCAGCGATCTCTCGCTTGGACCACAGGAGCCAAATTCATCCCATTATCAGTTTCGGGATTACACCCTTCAGCAATTTTAAAAAGACTAAGATGGTATTTCGAATGGATTATGAAAAGATGTAGATACAGATTTAAGTTAGCAAACTAAGCCATTTGGTTCAGCAGTTCCCAATCGCAACAAATAAGGTTTCTATTTGGAAGACTTACGCTGCTCTTTATTCACTTTTAATCGTATCGATGTTTTACTCCATTGGAGGCGTATACAATTCTGTCAGTCTTCTGTCCTAGGGTCAAAACTTGGACCTGCAGATTGTGGGAAGTGTCGGCGGGGTAGCTTTCCGACATGGATAGCCTCGGATACAAAAATAAAAAAAATATCTTTGACTATTATCTGAGTTGGTTGGCACAACCACAACGAAATACCACTAGATAAGCGCTACCGACTAATTGATTTTGCAGCAGCTTGTAATAAGGTGATAAGTAGGATGAGGTTTCCAAGGCTAGAGATCCACACAGAACTTGCGATCGCATCTATGCGAGACATGCATGGAACATTGCCCATTCACCTATCACAAGCGCCAACCACCAAACGAGGTATCCGAAATACCCTATATTAGCAGCCACGCTAGATTGTTGTATTATGATGCTCCTTATAGGAACTTCCTATGCGCATACAGGCAAAAGTTTATGGAAGATTCACAGATAAGAACGCTGCTAGACCAGGAGAAGGTTCCTGAGGTTAAATAAATAACCCAAGGCTGCTGGTTTTAGGACTTGAATCGAAAATCTTTGAACCGGCACAGGAGATGCTTCTCGTGCATCACGTATAGAGAGTGATAGGGCAGGAAGGGAATGCACTTCAGTTGGCTAAGCTAATGTTTAACAAGAAGCAGTAAGTCAATTCGGCTTTTTAGCTGTAGTCACAACAATTGTTAATTTTTGTGGATTTACATGTATGAATTGTTTCTTGCTAAATTGTTAAGAAAGAAAGTTAAGAAGTTCAAATGACCCAATCCAACCTACTATTCCGCTGAAGATAGTACCCTTAGCTTAGTAAATATATTCGATTTCGAATTTACGTCCCTCATATTCGAGCGTGGTGCTGGAACGGAAACGTATGTTGAGCTCATTAAATTTTGATCTTGATAGCATTCTTAAGTGGGGTAAAACCAATAGAGTCGAATTTAATGCTTCCAAAATGATATTCTGTCTTTTGTCCTTAAAGCAAAACCTCAATACCCTGCCATTATCCATGTATGACTCTTGCATCGCTTAAACCGAAAGGCTTTCCATGCTCGGTATTTGTTTTAAGGCAAACTTGCCACTGGAACTACCACATATCCGACGTCGCCAAGAACCCTGCGAAATGTTTAGGTTTTCTCAAGCGATGCATCTACGCTCATATCTGGTCTGGTGTACCAATAACATATTTGGATAGGATTCAAAAACGTGCGATAAAACTTATCGGTGATCGAAATATTGCAAGATCGCTTGTCTCTCTTTAGGCCTTTAATTCACGGCTCTTCTGTAATGAGAGGTAAAATAATAATCACTCATGTAGAGATCCGTTAGTTAAAGTAGGTTAATCATGAATATGCAGTTCAACTGAGTGAAGTTTGTTAAATAGAGCATATATTGGCATTTCATATCAACGGTCACCTCGCACCTCAACAGCTCGATAACTGCAAAAGTGTATTTGCTGTCACTTTTGTGTGGGTTTGTTAATGCTGGTACTTGTTTATGATGTCGCTTGTAAAAGTAAAATCATGTTATTCATGAATGTGGGGACATCTTTATCTACTGCGACCTTCTACAAGTTAAATGGAAGGGTATTTCAGTACGTCCTCTTAGCTAGCAATTATGAAATATTTCATTCAGTCACATTGTTTTGCTTTACATGAACACCTTCAATTTGTTATGTAAAAAAGGTATTTGTCCAATTTTTTTGTAATAGCTTAAAAGTAATTTTAATTTAATTTATGCGTAAATATTTGTATGAGTATAAAACTATTAGTTTCTATGCGAAAGATATGGAGATGTTTAATGGTCGACGCATAGGTCCAGACCGAATGTTTGCAAAGTAATATAATGTTTTTGACATGACATGATGTGCAATTTTCAACTAGTCCGCTAAGTTCATTTTAAGCACAACAAAGAATTAAAATTCGTTAACCAGTGTAAGAGAAGGGAACATTAATGTGGAGTTGCTACGTTGAACATGTGCTCTAGCAAGAAGTGTACATAGTCAAAATTAAGTCAAACTTTCAATGGATGAAAGCCTTGGCCATAAGCCAAAAAGAATTTTGAAATTATTTTGTAAATATCAATAATTTTGCATACTATTACTTTCACAGGTACAGTTAATTCAACTCACCACAAATCTCTAACCAAACACAAATAATATTATGTACGTATTCAATTCACGCGAAGCAACTCTCGATTTAATTCACTTAAGCACATTCACAGTATCCTGTGAAATGTCAGCTTCCCAACCTGCGGTTGATATCCTCTACTATACTCACATCGCTACAAAACAACATGTATACCAGAATATTGTCCCACATCTTCCTTCTGTTTGTGCGTTCCTTCAAATACTTGTTTTGACGGAAAAACATTGTAAATATGATATCACAATTTCTTTGTGGTACGCCGCCAGCATCAGTTATTCAGACTCGGTAGCAGCAATCAGATATGGAAGGGAAAAATTCTTGAATAACAAATAAATGTTACGTATACGCAACAGTGTGCGGAATCAACCTAATCGCATTTAAAAATAAATTTTAAAGGTTTAGAGAAAAACAAATCATTGAAACCAATGTAGTGGTATGTGGAACACAACACAGCTTGTGGAATACTGAAAAAAATTGATGGTAAAATAAAATTAACCACCAACTGGCAATGAGAGAGTAAACCACAAATTTGCATTTTCCGTGTTGGTTTTATTTCTTGTTCTCCTTTTCAGTTCGTTTTGAGATAAAAATTGATTGATGTGAAAAAGGATTGGATTGTAAATAATGGAGAGCCGTGCAGATGGAATGAGGTTAAACAGGATTTTTTTTTTTCATTCAAATGGAATTTATTCGATTCCTGGAGCTGTTCCAGATATTACAAAAAAAAAAATGTGAGTGACTGGTTTTACTTACTTTTAATCAAAGACAAAAATTTATTTAATGATACTTGGAATGGATTTTTGTAATTAAGAATATTTCGCACACAAATTGAGTGGACAGATGGAAATAAGTTTAATTATGATTTATTTTTTGGTCATAATTATTGCGCTTCATTTGTATTGAGATACTCGCAGAGCAATACAAAGAAGGTGTAAGGTGTAAGGTGCTTAGGTGTAAGAAAAAAGAGCTTGTTTTCGCTGTAAAAGCTCTTAAGTTATTAAAGAACATTTTCAATTTTTCAAGATTTATAAAAATTCGTAAAAAATAAGTGACAAAATTAGGGCAAATGTTGCGGAATTCAGGCAATTATAGGATGGACATGGATATCAAGTAATAGGGGAAATTTTACCATGATGATAGCAACACATTCTTTTATATGAAAATATATCACCAGAAGATCAAAAGTACATCTTTACAATTGTACAATCTTTAACACAATCCATCAACACCAACTTTATGCTAAGTTTCCACCAACTGATTAACCGAGAGTATGAACAAAAGATTAAAAATAAATCATGAGGCGTTTCCACAAAAAATAAAGTGCACAACTGCAAATGCAAATCTTACTTGCAATAGAGATGCATTTCTGAATTGCCTTAAATAAAATGGTAACATTTCATAAAATTTATTTAAATCACATTGATTTATTTCCCAAAAATTGCTCTAACGGCTGTTTAACCAAATTTCTATACTACAAAAAACAGATCAAAATCGCAAGAGCCGTTTTTGAGAAAATAAATTAATTTTAAATTTCAAAAAATTGTTATTAGGAAAAAACTAAATTATTTCAAATATATATATAAATAGGCATATTTGTTTATTTTATTTACGTTTGAGTAAAAACGGAGTATGAAGTATTCTTGGCCTTACGTCATAATCCAAAACAATAAAACAGATACAAATTCTTGAAGCCATATTTGAGAAAATTAGTGGGGAAATCAATGTAAAATAGAACGCCGCGAGATGTTGCCACCAACCCAACATATATATAGATTTTGAAGCAAATCCGTCGAACCGATTCGCCAAGCTGCTGGTCATATCCTATTTACCGCTTGAGTCCGAATTAGTTTTCTATACTATATATACGAGATAGTTAAAATATAGTATTGAATATGGTTCTTGACACTAAGTGACCTGATGAAGGTTTTTACAGGAAAAGTGTCTAATTTTGGATCATAACATCGCCGATAATGAAGAAGTACGTGAAGGACATAGTTAACATGCTTTTGCATGTAAATTATTACTTACAAATGAATCTGACAATCGAACAAAAGATCACCCGAAAATGATGGAATACCTGCAGAAATGAAGAAAGGATATATCCCCAAGATTTTCTTAAAATGAAAAGTAGTTGCCCTGATGAACCGATCTTTCTACGGAATTGGAAGATGCGACTATTGGTACTTTCTATCCAATCAAAATACGACCCGCATTGGCATACCAACTTTGGTATATGCCGAAAAGCTCTTAGAAAACATCTTTAACCACATCTAACATACAACTAAAATGAACATGCTTAAGATTCTGTAAGCCTTAAAGTTGAAGCAAACCATTACAGATTTATTTAAGTCGTTTAGAAATACAGAAGCTTAAAGGAATAATTTTATTCATGTCTTGAAAGATAGAAGAGTTTCAATGAGTTTTCCTGTTTATAACCAAGAATCCAAGAATCACGAATTGAAGCTTTATGGTTTATGCTTTGTTTTTGGCTTGCATAATTTTACTATGGAAATTTTATGTTATGGGCTGCACAAGAGAATAAAAGCAAGTGTGTTCGCAAAAGCTTCCATAGTGGCTTCACGTGCTTGTTAAAATAAGCTTTATAGAGCTTCTATATGTTGCCTTTTAGTGTTTAACTTTTGTTTGAAAGCATTCTAAAATTATCTTATGGACAGTAATAGTGACGGCCACTCAAATCACCCAAAGCGGAGAACTAGTTTTAAGAGATATCGTATTGCTAACGACTCTTGACCTATGAGATGCCTTAAATTTGGTCGATTCCAATTTTCAATATTTACGTCTTCATACTTCACACTACCATACAAAATACAATGTCTGTCTGTCCTTTTATTCACTCGAAAAATATTTAATAGATTTTGTATATAGATATAGACTGTGAATTTAGGTTCTAAATGGGGCCGAAGGGAGGTGCAGGAAAAGGTTAATGACGGAGAGGTGTGATGGGCTATCGCCCGATTTTGAAAATTCTTTCAAAGTTTTATAAGTTAATGCTACATATTATTACACGAGAGCGCAGCACCTATTACGGTTTATTTTGCGAAAAATGACTGTCGATCTGAAGAACCGATGGGTATTAACTAAGATCAAAGCAGGTCCGCAAAAAGACAACAACAACAGCGGAGCTGTGCATGCACCGACCTTACCGATGATCTCGCTTACGATAATAAACTTCATATTATGGTGAAGATACTTTTCTCTATTCCCGTTTGCCACCAAAAAAATTTACGTGGCCAGGAAAAAATACTGAGATCGAGTTGAGCCCAACGGATCAAATTCATATTGGAACGAGCCTCTAAAGTCACAATATTCTTAAGTTGACTGATGGAAAACGTACTTTGCTTTACGGCCCACAACGGAACGATTTTGATGGCAATTATAAGCACTATTTGGACAGATGGACTCTTGAATAAAAACTATAAAAAAATGATGTCAGTAGATCTTTATGTGGAAGTTTAATGGACAAAGTTTTGATTATAGTCCAAAATAAGACCGTTAAAAAACACTAAAAACTTTTAGCTTGATGTTGAAGGGTATCGGGGCTGCTGGTGGGGAGATTCCAATCCATGAGAGATAGACAAAGAAGTTGCGGTCTGGCACTTGACGATTCATAATGTATTCGCACTATTAAGTAAAAGTGTGGAGCAAGTATTAAATATACCATGTTGCGAGGACGATGAGACACATGATTTATGCAAATTATGCTACGACATTTAAATTTAGACAAAGATTTACAAATAATCGTTTCCCTGTTTCATCCCCCTAAGGAAATATCAATTTTAAGAGTTCATAGCCTTACCTCTCCTACTCATAGTTTTTTTTTGGAATATCTTTTTTGGGAATATCTTTACGCATACATTAAAGTTTTTTTCTTGATGAAATAACGAATGTATGAATATCCCAAATGCTTAGTGATGACGCTCCATGTTTATGTTGTAGAACACAAAGAGGGTAGTATTTATTTATCTCGACTTGGGTGAAATCATAATAAACAGTTTATGATAGAGACATGTCCGCCATATTACATCGAATGGATTGAGTTAAGGCTGACAAATTGGCGACGAATTCTTGTGAGAGGCCAAAAATGATGATAACTGGCAATTTAAACCTTATGGTGATGATGATGATTACTTGTAAAGTATCTCAGTGTTGTATTCCTTAGAGTTGCGTTGCCAAGAAATTGAGAATGGTCTTTGGTGTGTCTGTAATATTTTATATATCTTTTGAAGTTTCTTTTAGGAAGTAGATTATTTTATGTGACAACGAAAGTCAAAATTGAACCAGGGATAGGGGTATATGAATTACGTATTAAATGTCAGTGAAAGAACGTTGGAAGCGATTTTAAATTTCTTTCCCCTAGGTATATCGTTATTTGGATCAGACTTCTTGAATACAGCAGTCGTTTTTCGGCTCAGCTCAGCTCAAGTCAAGACAAATAGAAAAGCGGCTCGTACTGCATATCACGTAATTATATATCCACATTTGTTGCTGGCCAAGTAGCTATAACAGCAGTAAATTGCTACTCAGATTTAGAAGAATGCATTGAAATGTCATACATTTTTTCTGAACTTCCATAAAATGAGATGTCGTTTTCAACATTTTAACTAAGTCTACAAAATACGTCAAGTGGTTTTTGTAGATTTATTTAATATTTCTAAAGTTATATCATTTTCAGTAGTTATACCTAAAAATGAAATGTCCAAGAGTGAATTATTTTCTGTTAAAATCCAAAACTGCGTTCATTAGCCTCCAGGCCAAAATCTTTGCTTTGGTATGGTTTTTATGTGGAACTAAATGTTATTTGTTTGGCTTAAGTAATCGGTGACGTGTATTGTAATTCCCTATTTGGAATTTATCCTACAGCGCCCACCCGGGCACGGGTCCTGAAATCTTTGGCTAAGTTTCTTATTTGCCGTTCTGGCATGCCATACAAGTGGTTTTAAATTCTTTACGAACACAAATATCCAGTTCGTCATATCCCTACATATAAGGCAACATGTACTCCTGGGTTTTCAACGAAATAAAATTTTCACCCTTACCTAAGTTATAGATCTTTAAAGTAAACATTTATTTATTTTGCTTTTAAAATGTTGGATTGACCTGAGTCTGAAGTTTTCTAACGAGAACAGTTCCGTTGAGTAGGACTTAAGGGGAAACAGATTATGACAGCCGCAGTGCACATTTCAGAATTTATATTTTTGTTTTAAACAAAAACGCTCATTAAATGTTCATCTAAAAAGGAAATGCAATTGCCTTTGTATATAGCAGGTAAACGTATGGTATTCAGTATTGTTCTTATTGGCAAGGAGTTCCATAATTTAATTACATATATAAGGAAAGACGGGATAAGTTTTGACGTGATTGACAACGAGACGGAATAAGGTAAAAAGTAATGGTGGAATGTGTAAAGTTAAGTTTGTCATATACATTCACAGTTGTCTTATTGATTATAAGAAGATGTAAGAAACCACAATTTTTGACATCAATATAGCGCCTATGAATTAAGACATCTATTAAAATATCGTACTACCTCCGTCCTGCATCTTTAAATGCAGCTACGGTAGCGAGTGTGGTCTCGCTACAGTAGACATTTTTTTCAGCAAATGTTTCAGTACTGGCAGAATCAGAGCTATCACAATTTGTCGTCTAACATAAATGGGAGTACAATTTCCACATATCCACAGCTTCCGAGGACATCCACATATTCATTTTACTCATTACATTATTAAAATTATATTAAAAGCCGATTTTTTTATATTGGTATGACGTAGGAATTATTCGGATTAAGGGCCCCAAACAAGCCCATTCTTTTTAGACCATGTCATTAAATTCAAATGGCAATCATAATAAAATGTATAGATCTGCTTGATTTTTGTTATACCTAAATAAATATAATTATCTTTGCACTTTAAACAGGCTCAGGGAATTGAACTTGCTAAGTAGATTTGAGCGCCGTCAGAATAAGGACGAATTGAAGAGTGCTGACAGAATATACCTGACAGAATATACGATCGAAGTCGATCTTAAAAACACAGAAACTTATTTAGAAGTTATAAGTCATTGAAGTATATCACTGTCACCAAACCCCAGCAGATTTTTCAATTTCCAGCAAATAATTTTATGATAAGCCCTGTTAATGCCATCTATGCGCGAGGAAGAAAGCCGTACTATTATTGTACATCTATTACATTTTTTTCTAAGGTCATAGTTGGCAGACCCCACACAAGTTCAAGATTGTAAATTTACTATCTCCTCCTATTCAAACGTCGTGGGTCGTGAAAACTTGGGTCAGTCATTTATGTTCGGTTCGTTTTTGTAAGATTTGACTTAATTAAAGTCAATTAATTGTGTCTATAGTAAACTAGAGGACTACCAACCCCAAACAAGCTCTGTTAAGGATAAGTAACAACATTTTGCTTTATGTCTTCAAGTATGTCGGCTACAGCTGTTAAACAACTATGAATGTCTTTAAGCACAGATTGTCTCTGCAGCTGTTTAAAAAACTGTCACAGATGGAGGGGATTAATTGGGGTTGGCTGCAAAATCAAAATCAATTTCATTTATGTCACTACTTCGAAAATTAGACGAGATCAGCAAAAAAAATTAAAGATTTAGTGAATAGGCGAAAAAGTTACGTTTAGCATTTCATAGCAGAAGTGTCGAATGATTACGAATAAGCCAATTCGAATGGATTATGGATGGCCAATGTTTCCATTTGCTATGTAAATTATACAGCTTATTACCAGCTTTAATAGTATCGGTGACTTTAGTCGTAATCTAAGAGCAGCTTTTATTACGAATTTTTACTTTAAAGCTGAAATTATGTTTGTGCTGTTGAAGAAAACTCTATTGCGCTACTACTAAGATTTTTTAAAGTGTTTTTAAATTGTTGAGTTGACTAAATAAGGCTAAAAAAATGCAATCATTTCAACCCAAGTGTTGGGACATTAAAAAAGTTTTTATTCTGTGCTTGTTTCTGATAAGAACCGTTGTTGCCGTAAAAAATGCAACATGATTTAAGAAAAGAAACTTCTTTTGTCAATACTCCGAACTTGGAAGCTGATCATTCAACTTGAACTATTATAAAACTCATTTGCAACTTTCACGTCCAAATATTTTTCCAAAATAACTTTAACAACATCTCACGCCAAAAAAAAATATGAAAAAATGTCACATAGCAATATTTATCCTCCACGCAAGTAAATAAAAAAAAGCTACCCACATCCAGGATTCATTTTTGGAAGCAACACGCGCTTCCTGGATACACCTTTAAATTTATAATAACAACGGAAGTGCTCACGATTTCCACAACTCTTAATTTAATATTCTAGGTATTCCCCATCTACACAAAATTGCGCCACCCACAGTGTTTTACCCATGATTTTATGTAGGTATCGTAGTATGTAGTTACGTTCAGGTGTCCTTCATCAAAATTCACCACAAAACACAAAAAGAGGGAACAACAAAAAAACAAAGAAAGAAAAGCCAACATACGACCGAATAAAAGTCCCCTTAAGCTTTAATGTTGAAACCATAACACCATAATTTATCAATGTCACCAAGAACTATTACAAAAATCTCCTCTGCCTACAAACTATTATTATTATTATTTTTCCACCACGAAACAGGTGGGCGTAGTTTCGTTTTAATCATAAATCCTCGCCCGTTGGAACAACTAACATCGGATATGCTCCAAACACGTTGGAATGTATGTTCTATAAAAATGTGTGTAGGTACCTGAATTGGATATAGTATTTATTTATTTTTATTTGAAATAAATCAAATTTCTGACGGGTTATGTAATAATGCAGGGTCTATCCATTCAAAGAGTCGAATTGTACTCGGAAAAACAATATCCTGAACATCCTTTAATTTGTTTACACACTGACAAAAACACAATTTTTTTTAATCAAAAGGAACAAATTTCACTCGTTGCTACATTGGATTGCATTAAATAACTTCGCCACTCTTGACAGTTCTTTTATTTTTTATTTTATTATTTCTTTGTCACCGAGACAGGACGATGAAAAAATGCATTTATTATTTATCACAAGAAAAAAGAAATTCCATTTTTTTTCACGGCAAGTGACACTAAGACAACTCTATATTCTGTGGGAGGTGGAAACACTGTTGAGATTAAATATTAATTTTCCATTCAAGGAGGATTTAATTTGCGCCGCGGTCGCACACAAAAAGAATCATCATCAACTGTTTGAAGGATTTTCACGAATCCTTGAGCCCGATAAATTGTCTTTAATTTCGAAATCACAAAATCAGGGAACAAATTACGCGCTCGACATAGACAATGACAATGACAACGCCGCTGCAAGACCACTGTTAGATATCTTTGTTTTGGGGCATGGCATACATATGTAGGTATTTATTTCACTAATGATGACGTGATAATACTTTTATCAATGACGTCATGCATCCCTTTTTTTTGTGTTCGATGCAAAACTACACCCCCGCCCCGTCGCAAAAACACACGAGTCTCGATCTCGAGTAAACACGTACATACACTTCGCGCTCCGCTTTGTCAACGGGAAAATGAAGACAACGACGACAACGAAGGGAACACGACGACGGGAAATGAAAACGAAAATGAAATCCTTAAATCCATAGTAATTGTCAGGATGTAGAATTATTTTTATTGCAAATGCGTGTATCTCAAGTCGAAAAGTAGCAGTGGCAGCAGCAATCTGTTAGCAGAGGAAATTGCAAACACTGCAAACAAAATAATATTCAAAGAGAGTATTCCACTTTTTTGTAATGCAATCGTCCACCTAATAAAAGAGATTGTACGCTTCCTTTCTTGGTTTTTGATTTTTCTAGTGTTTTTTATTTTTCGCGTGGAAATAATTACTACATTTTATGTGCAATAGATAAAGTTTTAGTTAGATTAGAGAACAAAAAAACAAAAAAAACCGCCGAGGAAATTATGCCCGACAACGCGCCGACAACGGTGGTGACGATTTTTCCACCCTCACTGACCGTTATAATCTGAGCCAAGTATACTTGCCATTCGATGAGTTTGGTTGCGAAAATTCCAATGAGCCTGTAAAATAGTTTGCGAGAGACCAACTAACAGAGAGTGAGAACGATTTTTGTTTCCAAGGGATGAATGAGAGAAGCAATTCGTGCCCGTCCAGCTGTAGAAGGTGAGTCTGTGTTAGTGGTAAGGTGAAAAGCTTTTACTCGCTGAAATATTATGACTTGCCCTGGGTATCTGTGACATGGCATGGCGGCAGCGCAGACTGTCAGTGTTGTCGATTGACTGCAAATTGTGCGGTAGTCGGGAGAATAAAAAAGAGTTTCGATTGGAATAGAATTCGAATTTAAAACAGGAAAAAGTGTTTGTTTCTTTGCTTGAATTTTCTCTCTGAGCTTCCTGTACTAAAGTTACGAATCTACAGAAGGAGCAACATTTGGGGGGGTATTTTTTTTTTTTTAGGAATTCGGCTCATTAGCTATCAGTTACTATTCCACTACATTCAGAAGCTAAGCCACATTAATTTTAAAATAGATTTCCTACCCTAGATGATAGATTCCTAGATTTCCTCTTGTCTAAAAATCATGTTTGCTGTTCGGTTTACCGATTTCGTATGGAGATGACCTCACAAGTGGAACAAACATTTTTATGTCGTTTTCTTGAAAAACTGCAACATGTTAGAACTTTGACTAATCTCAGGTCGGAAAGTTCGCTGAAAAATTTTATTCATTCATTCACTATTAAAATAACAAAAATAAATTTTCGAATAGCTCCCAATTGAATTTGCTAATCTCTTTTATCTCTCTTATTTTATCTTTAAAGCTTTCAAATCTTATGACTGTGCAAGTAGTGGTGCAAGCTAAATAAGCCTCTGAATTTAATCACTTTTGAAAAGACAAGCGATGGAAAAGACCGCTTAACTCAAGACTATGACTAAGATTCAAAGAATGCTCTTCTTAGGAACCACGGAGAGGGATTGAAAACTTCACTAAATTTGGAACCCCAAGACTTTTTACTCCTCGGCCAATTTTGCAGAATTAGATATGTAGGCTTTAGTTTATGAGAAATGGAGAAGAATGACATGAAAAGCAATCCCGGATGGATATTTCAGTTACAGCTGCTTTCTATTTTGACATTCTGGAACTTTGTAGTTCAATTAGGCTTCTTGAATACAGCAGTGTTTTACAAGCTGAAACCCAGACATCGACAAGAGCTGCTAAGCAATGTAATGTTATTTGTCAACATAAGATGCAGCTGCGTATCCGGCCATTATAAAGATACCCGTATATCGTAGTCTCCCAATGTGAAAGTAATAGGTTAGTTAGAGAAACCATGGTATTGTAGTTTTCCCCACTTTTCCTGCACATCACCCGCTCAATTGGAAGCCTTTTTCAATAATGA
This sequence comes from Ferdinandea cuprea, assembly GCA_963576555.1. Classification (NCBI taxonomy): domain Eukaryota; kingdom Metazoa; phylum Arthropoda; class Insecta; order Diptera; family Syrphidae; genus Ferdinandea; species Ferdinandea cuprea. The sequence goes on from OY754961.1 coordinate 38,310,038, forward strand.
TCTTGACAGCTGTTAATGTGTTGGCACAAAAAAAAAAAAGTTGTATAAAAGCTCCACCGTGAAAATTCTCCTTGATCCTTGGTCTAAGTGAGCCGGCCTTGTCTTCAAGGCCTTCAACTTTATTCAAGTAAATCGAAAACCGAAATAAGAATATTCAAAACAGATTATTGATTTAATCATTTGAAACATTTAAACAACATATACTAGTTGTTTGCATTAGGTATGCCTTATACGCATAGAAATACTGAATAAAATAAACATTTTGTAGACGCAACATTTTATAAATTTATTCTGGCAACGGTTCAACAAGAAAAGAAAATCATTCCAAATAAGATGCGGCATTTTCCGTGCTAGTTGTTGTTTTGTCTGACAATTCTATATCCCTAAATCATTAGTGCAGTGTTTTTATGATCATGAAATAATTGTAATGCGTCATGACCTGCAATTGAATGTGTCTTTCTTAGTATAAGTTGTGGGAATGTGAAAGTTGTAGGCAAGAGTAATTGGAAAACTAATTATATTTGGGAATTCCTGATTGTAATTGATGGATTTTTGAGCCAAAGATGGTATTTTATGTAATTTTTGCTTTTCATTTGAAGGTAAGAGTTTATTCTAATTTTAGAATTTTCTTTTCGATGAATAAGATGAATTTTTTGTGAATGTGAAATTATAATTGTGAAATCACTGTTTTTAGAAACAAAAAACAGTTAGGCACATATGACAATTAAACGATGGCATGATTTATATCTTTCTTCGGACTTGATTCTATTGAAAATTATTAATAAAATCGACCAACTCTAGGTCGAATTTGTAGGGGAGGTTGAAATAGGTTTGACCAAATATTTATTCCACACAATATTTGTTGCCGAAATAATGCGATTTTAAGGAAGAAAATTTTGTCAGAAGAATGCGCCAGGGATGCGATGAAAAATTCACAGAGAAAACCATCAGCAAATACCCTGAGCTGCTGGGACTGCTTTCAGAACTCCCCGAACTTTACATGATCTCCGCGGTCATATTTATTTCATTTAATAAAATTAAAATAAATTGGAAAAGAGAAGAACATAACACATGGGTTAGCAATAGGCTCTCATACTGTCTAAACGGCCTAAAGTGGTATAAGGATGGCTAAAATTTGGACTCAGGTATGAGAGCCGGTATCCATCGACCAAACAAAAATGTCTGAATATCTATGGCAAAAAGTCTCAGTACATTCCAAGTAGAACTCCATGCCATAAGAGAATGCGCAAGTAAAGCTAATTTACAATTAATTCAGTCAGCAAATATCCATATGCTCACGGACAAACAAGAAGCTATAAAAGCCATTAGCCCAACAAACATTGACGTGAACGAAAATATGGTGGGTTCCAGGGCACCAGGGGATTGAAAGGAATTAAAAGGCCGACAAACTTGCCAGAAAAGGCTAGAACACTCCATTATATGACCCGAACCATTCTGTGCAATAAACAAGTCATCGTTGTTAATATGGGTACACAACCAGAGTATCTCACATTAGGTAAATATCTCAGGTCTCAACAGGCCAAAAACGACACCAAACCTTTCAAAAACGATGCTTTTAAATTATTAAATCTATCAAAGTCACTATATCAAAAATGTAATTGGACACCTAACAGGTCACCAAATCATCAGGTCTGGAAATCATCTTGCTTTTGGCGAGCAGTAGTTGGCCTACATTTTTCTGGATATGGCACAGTTTGTCAGCCTTATCCAGTAAAGGGTTACTTCCGCTAGGAATTCTGGGAAAATTTAGCTTTGACTATTTCAGCGGTTAGCAGTCTAGAGAGTAGTTTCATTTTACAGAAACCAAAATTTGCAAAGTGGAAATTATTCTGGTTGTATTTATTTTGCAAAGAGTAAACTTGTATCAGTTTGACCTCAACTAGTCGGTCGAAGGTCCAATATTTTATCATGCCTGTCTACCCAATGATTGGGTACCTATTACTTAAGGTATCAGAGGTATCAGAGGGTCCCTTCCGTAATTTCTGAAATACGTTACATTTTTCAGAAATGTCTAAAAAATTGCAAAGCCGAGGGAAATTTTGAATTTTTAGTGAAACTGAAACACTTCGCTGGAAATTAAGTTTTTGAAAAGTTGCAGAGTTACAAGGGGTTGGTGTCGGTTTAAAGTGGTTTTATTTTAAATACATTACCAGTATCCTAAAGTCTATATGATTTTGAGATGCTTAGAGAATACAATTCGTTCGAGTACTTATGGTGGAAGTAACAATAAACAACGATAGGCAGGAGATATTCCGATGATAACTAAGACAGTCAGCGCACGTTTGTATCCTGTCCAGTCTGCAGTCTGTATTTCTAATCCATTTTAATCCAATAAATGTTTTCCGTTGCGGGTTCTGTTCTGCTGATAGAGAAATTAGGTTTGTTAAGTAAAAATCTAGAGGTTAAAAAATGCCATCAAAAAATCTTCGTTACGATTTAGGATTATTTCAATGATTTTATTATTTCTTCAATTTGAGAAGCTAAAATGTAGAATAAATTTGATCTAAAGAGGACAGCTACAGAAAGGTTTACTCTTTAAAAAGAATTGACAGCCCTTGAAATAAAAGCAGCAGTTACTTGTATAGCTGATCTAGAATTATAAAAGTTATTTAAACATTTCTGCCCTCAACTTGAGAGTAGTCAGGACCTCTCGTAGGTCTTATAATGTCGCATACGAATTAGAATGAATAGACCAATACCAGGTGACTCAGAAGTCCACATTCCCCACGTTAATAATGCCAAAACCCGGAAATTCCGAAATTCCAAATTTGCGTGTAAAACAATTGCAATTTACGATACTTTGCAACGGGCTTTATGTGGTGTAATCAACTCAACCGCATATAAATTGTTTATTACTCTGCTTAAAATAATAAGGTGATGTCAAAACTAAGCATTTAATTTTGTTTGCACTGACACCGCGCTCGAAATTATGTTTATCGCCTGTCGGAACAGAAATTACAGCTCTGTAAACCCGGATCGATTAAATGTTTGTGATTCGTTCCTTGAAAAAGATTGGTGATTATACACAATTTAAAAAGCCAATGGTATCTGACGTTGTACCTACCAGATAAGACTTGTAACAAGTTCCAACCCATTCTAGATTTTTTATTATAACATTGTGATCGGAATGATGTTTTTTAGTTGAATGGATTTTGTATTTACCATTCATATACTTACAAATATGCTCTCTCATGAAACCCTTTATTCAACAGCGTCTACTTTTAACACTTCTGCGCTTGCACATACATAGTAAATCATTAAGTTTATTGCACCAAACAAAGTTAACAACCATTTCTACATTGATTCTTTCAGTCTTCCTCCCAGAATTAGGACACAAAAAAAAACAATTGTAAACATTTCTCTCTTAACGGAATACGCATGCACGATTAGAATTTGTTTGGAAATTGTGTTCAAGCCCCAATCCACCACAGACACCAGACGGATGGATTAAGTCACGATATGGTATATTTCTGCTTTTGTAGTGGTAAATCAAAGCTTTACCCTCTTTCATGTTGATAATGAAAATCATAACTGATGACAAGACAACATCTGTGTGCATTTGTAAGGCGCGATTACTTCGGGGAGGTACCTACGACGTTATTTAATAGCTTTCAATGTTTTGGATTGATTGTTCGATTTCGGCGACCGATTATTAGATGGGCATATAGGAGTCTTCTCCTAATTGCTATGTACAAATGGTACAAACACACATTCATATTTATCGGAAAATACAATTTCTTTCATTGGAAAGCTTTATTTTATTTTACACCAATGTTAAAGCAAATGTTCTAATGACACTGACAACATTTAACTGTCCATCACCCAAACGTGTGATAACATATAAAAAATCCCCCCGTGTGATGGAATTTAACATTCCATAACGTAATGGCAGCGTGTTCGATTTGTCTGATGATTATCAGCATTGAATTTGTCGCGTTATTTTATTTGGAATAGCTCACTTTCCGTAAATAAATTTGTCATCGAATACGAAAAATGGGGGCACTCTTGTTGCGCTTGTAGAAAGTAATAAAACTCTGATTGCGATAACGATAATTCGATAGACGTTTAATGGGTGTCATTAGATCTAACGCTAGTCAATGGTTACCCGAGTGGCTACCTTTCATATCATAACTATAGCTTTTGTATGTAAAGGTTTTAGCAAAATTTTCAAAAATAACCTTTGGTCTTTGGTCAATTTAAAAAGATATTCCTGGGTAGGTACCATAGACGACCATATTTTCAGAATTATCTACATGATTTTATCTGTACATGTTTTTTTGTCTATAATAAATAAATAAATTAAAGACTAATAAATAAATCTAAACGAGTAATTTATATATATCCATGTTTCAGATACTCTATAGTGACCTTAATTATTGAACCATTTGAGAGCTATAAACGGCTAAGAGTTGCTCTCAAGTCGCTCTCGCAAGTTATTTGGATGCTACTGCTCCAATAAATGTTCGTTCTCCAAAACTTAAGCGAAATATGCCCCGAACACAAGCAGCTACATTAAAAACGAGCTGGTATCAAGTCATTTAAAGCATAAAGCAAAATTGCCGACCTTTCAAACTTATGTCACTGCAGAAACAGCTATTGAACATATATTTTCACCGCGAAAATACTATTCTTTTAACTTTATGTCTTGCAAGAACTATCGAGGCATATTTCTGCTAAATGTTACATTACGGGTACTGTCTCAAACAGCCACTGCGAATATTGACATCATCGTACGCCCTCAACATGCCGTGATAGAAGCTTTCAGTGGATGAGGAGGATATATACTACCAACAAAAAAACAAGCATCTGTCAACCGATTAGGACAAAATGTCCCTGTCCCTGAGCAACAAGATCTATGTTCAAAATTCCTGACTCAAAGGACAAAGTGCATGCTCTGCAGAACCTTTATCCTGCCCGTTCCGCTGTACGGCGACGAAAGCTAGAAGATAAGCAGGTAGGAAAAATACAACCGCGAATTCGATCGAAGTACCAATTGTGTGTATGTAGTATAAGAAGCCAAAAAATAACCTCGACTACATTGGCTCGCCCACATCGATCAAATAGATAATAGAGCTCCAACCAAGAGAATCTTCAAATCCCAGCCCCAGTTTAAGGACGACAAGGATGCCAGATTTCTTGATCAGATAATCTTGGTAAAGGATGGAGAGACACCGTTTCTTAGACATGGACTCTTCACGTAACCATAGACCTTTAAGTAACTAAGATACCATTTTCTGCAAAAGTATTGACCAGAACCTTTTTTGGTTTCCTTGATTCATGTACTTTGACTGCATTGCACAACATTTTGATGAATGAGCTCAAATGGGTTAAAATTGTATTAAATAAATATATAATGCCGAACTCTTATTCTGGTTAGTGGCTAAGTGCGTTGGACCTGGTTAAAATTCCGGCCCGTAGCACCTTAACATCTAAGAGTAAGAAATGTCATGAAAGCTTCTCAAAAATAAATCGTCACTAAACTGTGGGTTCCTCCATTCGTGTCAAAAATATAGGTTTGCACACACAATGGTTGGAGAAGCTATGTCCTAGGTCCTAAATGAGCCTATGTAATGGTATTTCCGCTTCGCTTGGAGGTTAATGACGCCGGTGGAGTCACAGAAAAATAAGAACTATGTACCACGGCACTATTGAAAGAGTTTCTCTTCATGAAGGCAAAATTGATAATAATGTATAGTTAAAAGCAAATTTAAAGAAACAATTTATTATTAAATTTCTCTAAGTAGGCATGTATTTTTTCATCGCGAGAATGAAATCAGAGAGACACATTTTCGACCACCAGCTATTATGGTGGTGTGTGCACAATAATACGAATGTTCAGTGTATATTAGCCCATTACCGAAATTCGAAAGAGTCAAAAAATCATAACAACTTGCCCGGCCAGCGAAATTATGCGTTCATCTAATGTTTCCTTCAATAAGTTGATTGTTTCGTTTCCCATAGGCTTGTTCCTGCGATACAAATCACTGAAATTTCGAAGCTTACAATGACCATTTTAGTTGCACGAGCGGGATCCTAAAAGCCTTAAAGTCAAGAAGATGTTCGTGTAAAATTGTCCAAAAAGTGAACGGAAAAAGACCGAGCTGCTGTGAACGACTTCATGTCGGGTGATGAATACTATCTGAACGGATGCCCCAAAATTCGAGCTACATTTGAATTTATTGTCCTTTGTGTGCGGTAAAGTGTTGACAACAGAACTAAGGCTTTAGTAAAATATTGAGCACTACACGAGAGAACAACATGTGATTTCAACAGGACGGTCCCACATACAATATAATTCCACTGCGCATAAGACAAATCCTGGTCGTATACTCTTTCATTTGGGTGATAATAATGAGTGTTATTAATAACCACTGAATTTTATGCGGCTATTTGAATTCAAATATCTATGCCAACAAGCCCAGAACCGTCGTTGGAACTTCCTGTCTTCGGATATAACATTTACCCCCGCACGTATTTTTGATATATCACTGCCTGTTCTTTAAAATCGTTAAAAATTTACTAACGAACTTATTATATTGTTTTCCAATTAATTTGGGCAGCATTATCAAAATTCCATTGCTTAGTTCCATTTAACGAGAGCCTTATCTCTCAATCTGCAGTCACATAACAAAAGCTAAACCACCCCATCCAAGAAGCACCCCAAAAAATAATAGTGACTTATTTCGGTGAAGATCTCAATTAAAAGAATTTGCATATTCTACGAACACGAAACCCTAAAATGCAGTGTCCAATGTCCACCCGACGTTATGTTTTACTTTCGTGTGCACAGCACTCATATATGTTCAGTTCCAAAAGGTACTTCTTCTTTTTGGAAGAAAATCTAATTCACATGAAAGCTCACTGAGCAGAGTACTGTGCTGAGTGCATATGAACTGCACCCCGTAGATTGCAACAAGTTGTTGCAAGTGAGACAACAGAGCCTGTGCCATACATTTATGTGTGTCAACCAGGGACAAGCCGATTACTCTGACAAATTCCGGGTAATCCTTAACGTGGTGTAAAACAGTTTTTTCTAACACATTTTTGGCAAAAGGATTCTCTGTGTTGTCGGCCCGAACAAGGCTGGCTTGCTCATACCTATGCATATCATATACCTGTGTCCACTTGGCATCGAAGTGCAGTTGCTGTCGAGGTGATCTTTATCCTTTGTGCTTTCATTTTGCAGACTTTTCTTTTCGGGTGCAAGCAAACAGAGTGCAAATTCGACCGAAAACGACGTTGGCTTATAAATATTTATGTTTGTATGTATGCGGGGCACCTTCCTTATGGCATACTAATGCTAACCACCTTCATTTAGCCGGATGAATGTCAGCTAGACAATTTGCTGGATGCTTTTCAAAAATTTTCATTTCATTTAGGACTTCTGCATCTCGGGTGGAAATGAAGAAATGCTTGGAAATGGAATGTACTCTGTGGACATATTCTTTTTGTTTCTCCTTTTTATTTTTTGTCGACATTGGTAACAACCATTATTATAATTGCTTACGGAATAGAGTGTAGGTGTATTCTTGACAAGTTTTGAATTTTAATGTGGACTCCTTAGCTTACCAAATTTAATTGCAAAAGTTTTGTCTAAGTGATGTTCTAGCATTGAAGTTAAGCACAGGAATCTAGTTGTAATTTATTCAATGTGACCAAGGAACTTATTCCAGTTCACATATGGAGTGAAGTTCATGATGAGTAATTTAACATTTGACTTTTTTGTCGCTTCGTTAATCATTTCAATAGCAAACTATGGTTTTGAAAAACATTTTCGAACACACAGGAATTTGAAGATTTGTTAATATTTTTGTCACAACTGTAGTAATTGTTACGTTTATTTTAGTTCTGTGTATCTTTGAAAAAATTCGTAGAATCGCAATGAAATAAAATTTTTTTTTTTGGTAGGGGTTTCTAGTTCTAGTTCTTCTGGCAGGATATTTTTTTTTAACTTTTGCATTAAAATGGAAATAGTAAAATATAATAGTAATAGCTGGCCCGTGCTCGCCGGGGGTTGATTGATTTTCTATTTTCTATTTACTATTTCTATTTCTATTTTATTATTGGCCCTTATTGTGATGCAAAAAATTTCTTGCCGAACTTACCCGTGAGCATGTATCGTACAACCGATTTTGAACTAACATTTGCACATAAAGTTTGGTGGTGCAAGAGAGAATTTTTAAAATAAGGGAAATTCAGGTTCAGATACGGAGTCATCATAGTTTGACTATCTCATTGCACCTTTTCTCATCTGTGCACATGACACACGCACACCACACTGAAACAGTTTTTTATTTAAAAACAATCGTTTTCTTATCTCTAATGCTGCAAAATTCAAGTCGCTATCTCTACGAGAATCAATTGCTTCTAATAATTCTGCCTCCAGCAAGCGCTTGCAGCAAAAACTTGGCTTGCAATATTCGTGTGACTACTCGAAAAGTGTTCGCAGCAATTTTGCTTGTAGGCAAGCAAAAAGTCGCTTGTAGCGAGTACTTTCCTCTAACAGTACCTGCAGGAACATATACTAATTTTAATTCTCGAAACGCTTGCTGCAAGCACTTTCCTCGCATAGTGTGACGGAACCTCTAGCATATGCAATAAAAAAAAAAACACGAATATAATTTTTCACCAAAAACCTGAGCACCACCACGAAAAATAGCCAGGTTTTCTTTTCACTTATTCAAGTCTGAAATTAAATGCTTAGTACTTAAACCAAAGTAGTAACTCCACTTACGGATGCAGATTAAAGTATCCCAGTTGCATGTTCTAAGAAAAACAACAACAAAAGACCTGCCTTAAAAGCGCCACAGTCAGTAGACCGTTCAATTTGACGCCAACATAAAACAAAGTGACGAGAGGACACTTACTCCCTTACGTATAATTTTATAACGAACGACATCGTGTAATTGCATAATTAGTTCCGCGCACTAAGTTGTGCAAATGATTTAATTGAAAGCTTTGCGGGTTATAACTTGTTTCTTTTCCTTCTCTCCCCTTCTCTTCTTCCGACGTTTGCCAGCTAAATCAGCAGCCTCAACTCAATCATTCAAATGTGAACCAAGTGCACCAACCCTTATATTCAGCCTCGCCTTTTTTTATTACACGTTGCATCTACATATTTTAGTAGGTAAAGAACTACAGCAACGATTTATATTTCCTGTAAACTGCATGTGTTTTTTTTGTTCTCTTTTGAAGTGTATTCTTGACCACAGTCTGCCTTACCGTCATTAGTCTTCACCTCCAGGGGATCCGGACTTTTGACGGAAGTCTAGTTTCCTTAGTTCTTCTTACATTTTTTGTATTTCTCCCGTTTGTTGTATGCAACATTTAAAAGCTCATTCACTGTACAGTTGGATATAATAATTATTATTAATTGTTCGCCACACCGGGAGTGCTTTTTATTAGTATTTTGTTTTTAGTTTTATTTTTGCCCTGCACAGCAGTATTATATGGCTTAAAGGTTGTAAAAAAGTTTATTAGATGTTAGAAGGGGCAAAGGACCTTGCAAATTGTTGGTTATAAATGTTAGCAGAGATTTTCCCTTTTATTGGTTTTTTTTTGTTCCTTTACCTTGAGGCACGCAATTTTTGGCTTTACTATTATTTGTGTGGCAATGATTGTTGCGAAATAAAAAGAGACATTTAACACAACACTGATTGAGGGAAATAAAAATGTTGAATAATGGAAATGTCAAAAAGAATATTGAATCGATCGAATTGAAAGTTATTAATGTATCGAATGATGGTACTGATGGGTGAGCTGACATACTATATTGGGTATATTTCAGACTGTGGTGCTCTTTGGATATAGAAATACTATAAGTGTGAACTATATCTGTATGGATTGCAGATGTGTAGGTAACATGATTACATACGAATTGTTATAATGAACGGTACGATTTTTTCTAGGGACAAAGTTAGAGTGTAAGACTCCTGCTTAAGGCGGACGCCCGTACGGGCTTATCGGGTTTTTAACAAGGCTTTGGATACACATTACTTTTTTTTTAAGAAAGCATCCTTCATTAAACTGTATCAAATTTGTTTCAGGAAAATTTATTTCTAGGAAGCGCAGTAAGCGCTTAAGCGTTATTTTTTTTTTGCCACCACTCACAGCACCAGTGAAATAAGAAGGAAATTTAGGAGTATACTTTAAAACCATGAGGTCAATGAAGAATTCTCTGCCTAGTACGGAATATCTGGCTCTCACTGCCGGGCGCCCACAGAGAAGATGGACACTTTCGTTAGCATCCAGGTACCTCCTGCTATAGATAGTAATGTGGCCAAGCTTGACCAATGTCTCCCCGATTTCTATGCTCTTTATCACTGAAAAACTCGCCTAATGTGAACTATATTTATAAGGAGATATCTGTTCGAATATATCTGCACAAAAAAATTGTTGGGTTTGTTGATATTTTTTCCAATTTGTTTCCTTTTTAGTTTCCAATTATTTCCCTTAAGGTATCGATTCTGCTAATTATGTGTTTAAGGCAGGCAAAACCCAGCTCATATGTCAATTTGCCTTATATTAGTTAATTCTTAATATGTGTAAAACTTCGATTTTGTACACATATAAGCTCCGAAGCATTCGTGCTCATTGCATAAAATCTTTTCACAAGGTTACCACACGCCTTAAAAGCATAACACATGAACCTAGTTATCCGATGAAATTACGCAACGTACGTCATAAGCCATCATAATTGTGTTAACATAATAGACAGCCACTAATTTCCTCTCGTTATGAGCACCTTTGACATCCACTTTATCCCTGGCAATGAACTGTCTGCAATTCAAGCGGACACATACATGTATTGTATACAAGTGCAATCCAAATGATGTGTGCAAACCTTACAGAGCTGACGAATACTGACTTAATCTACATTCAAAGGTCACCCGAATGCACTCGACCAGAAGACATTTCATTTCATTCAGCCATCATTGTTTGACTTTATCTATTAGAATCATTGTAAAGTCAACAAATGGGTCATCGTCAAATCGATCCGACCAAATAAGAGTGGCACTTGGCCCATTAGTACTTGTAGATATGTAAATCCAATTATATTGCATTCTCAGATTTTGAAGTTTAATATGCCTGTATGACAATTTATATTATGCCACTTGACAAGTGTGTGTTGCAAAAGATTTTAGTATCGAGCTAAATATGCCACCGTATGTATTATTGTAAATAACGTTAGCAATGGCAATAAAAATTAGTGCCAGTCGAATGAGGGTGCTGGATATTCGCATTTTCAAGGTATCCAAAGATTTATCGGTGGAGAAAAAGTTTCCTGAAAATAACTTTTAAGACATAGTGAAGAAGTTTTTAAAATGCCAGGAGTAACGAAATCCCTTCCATTTTTCTTGGTTTGCCATACAAAAGTCTGCTGGGACAATTCACAGAAGTAGAATCTATATAAAACGAACCATCCGCCTACAGATTCGTTAAATTTTATTTCCATGTGCAGCAGTTGCACATAGAACTAGAGAAAAAAAAGCGAACCCCAATTTATCGTGAGTCCTTCCTTCTTGTCATGACCCAGTTGCAGTGAACTTTGTATATGCATTTTCTTGCAATCCTCCTTGCTATGCCATTCATTTGTCAGACTTTATCGGATCGAAAGCTTAATCTTATAACTCGACGAAGGATGAGTGGGTTTTTGGTGAAGACATTCATATGACGCGAAGGCAGCAGATAGGTACAAGGTGTAAACAACCCGCCCAACAAACAAGACTATTAAAGGGATTATAGTTGGCGTCGCCGTCGTTGTTGTGTTTTTCCATTTTGTTCGCAAGTTGTACATTTTGTATCGATGAATTTTTCATAGAGTTTAAGAGATATCTTGGAAACGGAATGGATAATTTTTGGCATTTTTTTTCTTGTATCAGGACAAAGAACCTGATTTATTGGAATATCTTGACTAAAGAAAAAATTACCCAAAATATTAAGGTGTAAGTGTTAAAGTTTTAAATTCCAAATTTTAACTTGGTTACAAAAACTATAAGAGGGTATATGGAAGGATTTCTACTACAAAAGTAAAATAAAGTAATAAAACTGACTTGGCTGTTTTAGCTTTATTCTGTTATTCAATTACATTTTGATTGCTGAGTACTTGTAATTGGAAATATCATTTACAATTACATGTTATTGGTAGTGTAGTTGCAATCACAAAACAGTAACAGAAATGTTATTAAATCTTTAATATTAATGTAATTATCACAGAGTACATAACTAATCTAGTGTTTACATTTTTCCGTTCATTTGAGGATCCCTTTTAATACCTTATCTTAAGGGTATATTTAAAAACAGATTTTGATAAACAGTTTGTAATACCCCTATATTTATCGTCGGCCCCTAAAAGTATATATATTTAATACCTAAGCCTACTTAGTAATGTCCGTTCGTCACATATTTGTCATATGACCGTTTTTTTGCCACATGAATGAATGTTAAATTCATCACAACTAACAAAGACACAAAGTCAAAAAAAATTGCCCGCAGAACAACGTTTGCTAACTCCAGCCTCTAAAAAAAATGCATGCAATTGAGCTGAGTAATTTTCCAGACAAACCATTATCCTTGGCATTATCCCATGCAAAGTAAATATAAGCAATATTACAGTTTTTAAGAAATTATAACTTTCAATAAGAAAACCCAATAACCCCTTCTGCTCTCCCAACTGAACATAATATTGACAAAGCCTTTGAAAAGCTTTCCAATTAAACGTTCAACAGCACCGAACTCAAAAAACCCGGTTACCTACCTTCTCAATATAAAATTAGAGCAAAAAAAAGGACCAACGAAATTCTCTCTTAAAATTAAAGTTAATTTGTCGGTGCTTTTCACTATTCCATGTCGTTTTGTAGTTTTTCACTTTAATAATTACCGCCAGTCACGTCACATTCTTCCAAACAGGCTTACAAGTCCAGGACACTCGGCCAGAGGTCTGCCATCCCTATGACTTGTGTTTCTACTATGCATTTTATTTTTCGTTCTCTAATTAATTTCTTTCACGCAAATTTTACAAGCGAATACATAGTTTGATGGTTGGCAGGCTACGATATGAAATAGGCACCAACAACGTCCGATTGTGGAAAAAGCTTAGTGGGGTGCGGAAGGAAGTCAGTTACTATACTGTCGGCTTTATCTGTGTCAATCTGTGGGGAAAAAATATAGCGCGAGGAAAACTATGGTTAAAAATATTCGCCAGCATGCTTTGCATAGACGGGACGTAATCATTTTCAACGAAACAACATTTTCAGAATCCTGTAAAGGTATGTAAAAATATATAGAAGCTATTACTATATATATGTGGGCTGTTTCGGTATTTGCATGCAAGGTATTTGAGTGCTCATGCGGTTGTAGATTGAGAGGTCTTGATACGCCATTTCAAAATTTGGCTTAACTCTGTCAGGAAGCTAATTGAAAAGAAAAAGGAAAATTCGCACTTTTACGTGAATTAGCTGCGAAATGTATTCTTCAAGTAATCTTGACCTAATAATGACAGGTTTCTAAAGATGAAAGGGTTTTTATTCGTCTAGAATTTATGCTTATAGAGCACAAGAATATTGGGATTCGAAAGACTAAGCAGATACCGATGTATATTATCCCAAAGATTAATTTTAAAATATAAACTTGTCAACTTTTAACAAACATTAGACAGATAGTACTTTAGAATTACAAAATGTTTGCTTAAAAATAATAACAAAATTATTCATTCCTGTCTCACGTACTCGCAATAACCTACTCAATCAAAAAATATATCAGAGGTAAAAAACTCAGCATTTACTCTTCACTTACTGAAGTCATAACAATGAAAGTGAAAGATTTTACAATGCAACTGCATACATTTACTATACAATGTCAAAACTTCCCATAGTGTAGACTTTCATACTAAATTCTGAAGTACTCCCTAAAGAGAAGGCGCACACTTAAAATGTCTCGCTTTGATTTCTCAAGCGAGTTGATTTTTTTTTACCATTTTACTGGTCTCCTCGAAAGTTGGTACGGTAGTCGCTAACTAAATTTACACACACTAACACATCTTAAAATAAATTTATATAAATTGTAAGAACAAAATATATAAACGGTGCAAATCATATAAAAATCGATTTTCTTTACCATATGTTTACTCAATTTTTTTGAAAGGTGTATGTTGATATTTTATGACTTAATAATAATAATTTGAGTCCTGCTGCTGCTTCCAACTACGTCGACAAACCATCCACGGACTCACCCATTGAAAAATAAATTCATCTCCGTCATCATTATGGAGAATGTGGTGAAGGTAAAATTGTATTGAATGTACTTTATTTAAATAGAAATGTTGAAGTAGGTCAAGATGACGAATGAAGGAACATGGGCAGGAGAGAAAGTGAGTAGGTGTGGCTGTGGATAAAGTTTTTTTTTTGTATCAACTCCTACTACACACGTAGGGAAAGAAAGCTTATCCTTAGTCGATGGTCAAGCTTCTCGAATGCATGAAAATATAAGCAAAGGAATTGTATACTATAGCTACGCACTTACCTGTGCTACTTTTTCTCCCATATTGGGCGTATGACGACTTCCTTGAAAATATTTCCCTGATCCATTATCCTGAAATAGGAAAATAAGAGAATGCAAAGACTTAAAGTAACAATAAAACTTAAAGAAAAAAATGGACGATCATCAAACATATGGAAATAGAAAAATACATGCAAAAAGATTTTAATAGAAGAATGAAAAACTTTAAATATTGATCTTCAGAGTGCGATCAATATGTGGAAGTAGTTGTCATGCGCAGTTTCAGTCACTTCCAATGAAAATTGTTCAACAAATTGATGCTTTGGGCTGCAGTTTGTGGCTATTAACCTGCTCTCGTATCATGTTCAATCACCAAAATATGTTGCTGGTCAGATACACATCGAGCGTTTTCGCAACCAATGAAATGGGAAGCGACTATTTAATTTAAAGATTTTATAAAATAAATGGAATTTCATTACACAGTCTCGAAATAATTTTATTACTCCCGACAAACTGATGATAGAAATGCATTGGCCGGCCATAAGGCGCAAAACAAACTGTGCACGAGAACATGTTAGATTTCCGATGCCTAAATCATGCATCACTGACAAGTGACATTTCTTTATTCAAATGCGTCAACGGACCTAAGAATATTTACCTGTAATAGGCTAACGCTCTGCAACCCATGTGCTTGAGCCTGTCCTCACACGTTATACGACAGACAATACCGCGATCCAGCAAATACGATGCTTAGGATCAGTTATGACGAATAGACAAAATTCAGATAATATAACTTCCAGCTGTCGGGAGTACGATGTCATAGTCGTGCTCGGGGATATCAATGCTAATGGAAAACATCTTTGGAAGGTTAGTTCACAGCCTCAGCCTCCACGGAAAGATAATTGATTAATTTTGCAGCAGCTTGTAATTCTGTGATAAGGAAAACTAGTCGAATATCTTCAGCTAAGGATCCACGGCCATTTTTTCGTTGCAGCTAGATTCAGTGCCGGACTATCCAACGAAAATAAGCCTTGAATTGCCAGAAAGAGTAAAAGAGAAATTCGAAGTAGGACGCATTAGCACACCTGGAGTAGGCTGCCTCCAAACGGTCAAAGAAACTTAGTTTTCGACGCACAGAGATTAGTATTGAGTAGATAGATATTAAGTGCTCAAAAGGAAGGTGAATGCGATTATATGAAAACAAAAGCGTTCTTACTTTAGCATAACACCACATAACACCATAAACTATTCAACAACTTCTCACCTCCACGTGGTGACTGCTGGGTGCCTAGTATCACGACAGGAGATGTAATAACCAATCCATGTGGAAAGTCGTTGGGGAGAGAGGACGGGGGGAGGCAGCCCACTAAGGCACTTCTCCTGTTTCCGGACCGCGGCGGACTAATTCTACGGATGGATCAACCGCCTGCGTTCACAATTCCAGTTAGGTGGAACAAGTGATTTCTCTATATGAACTGCTTCGAATTATTTGAAGCCCAGGTCTATAGGGATCTCCAATACTAAGCCAGGGTGTTGAAAAAGAGTTGGTGGCGAATGAACACTTGATGGGCCAACGACAGCAATCACATCGCCGAAGTGGGTTACTGACACCGGAATTACCTATCTCCTGTCCAAGGGTCAAAAACAGGGCCTGGCGCTCCAGGTTGGAGGTTGCGCCGTCGGGGTAACTTTCCGACCACGTCAAAAACATATAGTTATAGAAGAGACTATGGCAGCCTCGGATATTAATTAACCCCAAAGGCAAAATAGACCCGGAACAATAACGGACTTGCGAGTGTGTACCAGGAATGTGCGAACACTCAACACTCCAGGTGCAACTCAAAAACCTGATAGACTCATCTCTCGCGGTACAAGGCCGATATTATTGCGATCCAGAAGATACGATGGATAAGATCAGGATCTTGTTATTAGCTTGATCTTATTGAGCACCGAGCCAGAAGATGAGGGGAGAAGAAGATCCTGCGTACAAGGAAAAGAGAGTACGCAGTCTCCCCGCTTAAGGACATCGAAGAGTCTTGCGATCGAAACAATATCCGCGGGTTTTGCTAGGAATGCTAGGCAAATGGTTGCTGGCTTTAAAACCGGAACGCTGGCTCTTCGAAACTGCGATGGAAACCTAGTCACTGAAGCGCAAGGAATAGTAGATGCATTTAAGCAGCACTTACAGGAGCTGCTAAACGAGCAATATGTAGAGATAGTGATGGGGCAAGAAGAGAACCCACGTCCAGGCCACGAAGAACCAGTCCAGCCACCCAGTATTAAGTAGGTTGGCGTAGCTATAAAAAATCTTAAGAATAACAAAGCCGCCGGTTCTGATAGCCTACCTGCTGAGTTTTTTAAATACGGAGGTGATGTTTTGGTAGGGCGCATGCACCAAATCATCAACCCAGTTTGGGTGGAGGATAATATGCCCTATGACTGGAACATCAGCTCCATATGCATCCATCTACAAGGAAGGCGGTCCTATGTCATCCTAAATCCTTGATAAATTTCGCATATAAGATCATATCTAACTTACTGTCTGAACATCTAAAACCTTTCTGCAACACACTCATTGGCACGTACCAGTGTGACTTCCAGCCCGGCAGACACACTAATGCAAATTCTGGAAAAGACCAAAGAGTTTCAAGTCGAGACGCACCGTTTTTTCATCGACTGTAAAGCTGCATATGACACCACTCATCGTCAGGACTTTTTTGTGGCTGCATTGGCTTGCATTGACTGCATTGGCTCTTCAACATCGAGTGAATGGGCAATTGTGCTCCAACCAAGAGGATTCTGCCGTATTGGTTCGAAACTTAGAAAATTTAGTTCCAAACTTAGAAAAAGATTATCAAGGAACGGAAGAAACGTAAGAACACGAAAGGCCTAGTAGATCAGTTACTGCTAAAGAACTGGATAAAGAAATAAGAAAAAAGAATATATAAAAGAAAAGCCCCGGATTTAAGGAATAAAAATATTAAAAATAATAGCGCAGGTTATAAACGCCGCTGATCCAGAATGCTGGCGAATTGAAGAAAAACAACATCGTCAATGCGCCGTAGTACATAATAAACGCCGATCTACATAGACATCTTACTGTTGAGTTGGTTAAGGATGAGATTATATAGCTCACTCAAAGACACAGATCTAGCCTCCTAACTCGGAAATTTTTCTCGAAATCATATTAAGGTTTCTCGTAATCAGTAAGTAACATATGACCCTTACGATCAAAGATTTGAAAAATGCTTTTGTGTCCGAAATAACCATGCTTCAATTCAAATTTTCCCCCTTAGAGTGACTTTGGCTGCCGTGTTCTTCGTGAATAGCTCAATAGGTTATAGTGAATAACTCAAGCAAACTGCAGAGAGAAACTGCATTTCTGATAACAGCCTTATCTTCATCCGGAAGTGAGGGTGGTCTGTTATCAGGGATGGCATACCACCCATATTTGTGTGACCCGCTAAATCTCCGGGTTGCTAGCTATCCACCAATTGTCTTCCATACACAGCTAGCCTACAGGAGAGGGGTTTTTGGGTGGGACTTTCCGGAGTCAATAAACTTTTCACTCATTCAAAACTCAATTAAAAAAAAAAAACAGTTAATTGGTTGTATCTGCAAGACGATTGTGCCGAACCCAAATCCCAAAATTCAACCTCAAACTTTCATTTTTAATATAATAAACCAGGAATCTAGAATGATTTGCTAAAATCACTCCTCCCCTTAAGCTTTCCGATCAAATTCTATTTATTTGGACGAAAACTTTTCGAATAGCTTGTCAACCACAAACAATTTAGTAAATAATTATGAAATGCGGAAGGAAAACTAGTTATAAATATATATCTAAATTTATGCTACAGTAATAAATTATAGAATACATTTTGGTAAAATACTACGAGGGGTTCTCTAGTTAAAGAAACTATGACAGAAGTAGGTTGGTGGTGGTTAAAACATTACTTTAAGGATAACTTCAAACAAAACTATCAACATATTAACTGCTAATACAAGGTATATATGACTATGTGGATGAGAAGAATGTTTATGGATAGATAGGTAGGTAGGTACATAATATACAAGAGAAATACGTTACTTTGATTTCATGCTTATCCACCATCGGCTTAGCAATGCTTCGCGGTGTGCTATGCGTGCTCAATGGCTGTCAGTGAGTTGACGGTTTTTTTTTTATTATTATAATAATTTTATTTAGTTTTATTTTTATATAATGTATACAATTTCGATTGTCATTGTAGTGGTAAGCATTTATTAAAAAAAAATAGATACGATTCTTCTTATTAAAAGGAGTACTAAGGTGAGTGAAATTAGGTTAATTTTTTTTTTAAATAAAAAGCAAAATTATGTATTAAACAAAATAAGTGTATTAATATTAAACAAATTTTATTGGACTCATTGGCTTACCTTTATCCGATCTGATTTCAAATCTGAAGGCACATTTGACAGTGATGAACTTGTTGTTCGTTGGTGATGTGTTTCACTTTGACATGCATTTTGACGGATTGGAATTGCTTTATATCGTTGTAAATCACTTTCTGAGGAGACATAGGGAAAATATTGTCTGGACGTTTGACCACTTGTTGTACCTGTATGGATTATATTAATAGAAAAATAAATTCTGAAAACTTTACATGACTTTTTAAATAACATTCGAATGTACATAAATAAACATTTACATATAATATATTTTCAATGGGCCAGTTTACAACGATGACAAGGGAAAGTATTTCATATTACAACAAATAGAATTAATTTATTTGTGAAAACATTTAATACATTTCTAGGACAAAGTCATCGGTGTTCACTTAGGCAACAATACTTAGAAGTTTCTTAAAGATTTTCATTGTTTTGTTTTTAAATATTGAAAGCCATTTACAATTATTATTATTATTTTTTTTACAAAATCCATTGAAACTACTTTCGCAGACACATAAATAATGCATTCCTTTTTATATTAAATGATTTATGAAAAATATAAATAACAAATGAAAATAGATTAATTAATTTTTACTAATACGAACATGATGCATGTTGCTAGGGGAAGGCAAGAACTATTGGTGAGTTAGAGAGAGTTAATTTATCACACGTATAGCAATATATGATACCTACTTATTTAGGCAATCAAAAAGCGTCTCCATAAAGCGCGATATTTGGCTCACTGCTTCCAGTTGCGCACCCCAAGCTGGTTGAGGTCCCTGTCCACTTGTGTGCCAACTGAGATTCCTCTACAAGGGACAAAGTCCTCCGGATAAGAGTCGAAAATTCAATATGTATCGATTTTGCTGTTCAGCAAAACAAGGTTCGACATTGAATCATCTAATTTAGCACCCGTCAATGCAAACGCGAACAAATATCTTAAAAACTATTTTGCTCCCGAAACGACCAATAATATTCATCCGCTTTAGAAAGTGCCCATGCTTCAGATGAACAGAAAAATATTAAACTATTGAGGTCCAGTGTGTATGCTTCGTCAAAATTCTGGAAAAGACAAACGAAGAAGCACCCCCATGAACACAGGCGAGAACCTGCAGGTCATGAATCGATGCAGGGGTGGACCATCCCTTCCTGCGATGCTCGTGGTATCAACTTTAAAAAACCAAAAAACTGACAGTCAGACTACATAGCGGAACCATAAATCGTCACTAAATTCAATGGGCTCTTTAAGCCGGTTTAACGGAGAAGGAAATCTCGTCCAAAAAACGGAAGCAGCTGACGAAAAATAAGCTTTTCACAGAGAAGAAGGCGTCTGAGAAGACCATATATATCGTTTTTAGTATTCTGTCTGCCAAGTAGAAGTCGTACATCATCCTAATTAAGAAGAGAGGACCAGTAATAAGCCGGGCTCGGGTACGCCGCAGAAAATGGAAGGGAGATCAAACACACGCTAAGTTTAGCTATTTTAACGTAGGCCACATTCGAGGCAACGGTGGAAAAAACGACCCTTCATATTACTTAATGAGATGTTGCACGGGTTTCAGAATCACCTACATCGAATATCGTGACCAGGTATCCAAAAAAATTGCAAGGGCCATGCTAAATAGCTCGGTTTCAGGCAAGCGTTTATAAAATCAATGAATTCATGGATTCAGTTTTGATCAAGTCTAGAGACAATGCATAGAAATATCAGGTACAAATCGTATCTGGGTACCGGGAGAAGCAAAAATTCCGTGTAACGGGAAATTGGAGGAGCTTTCGAGAAATGTGTTACTTACTACACATGCGAGTACTTACTGAACACATGAGGAGCGGCTGGCCAAACTAAGAAAAGACAATATGGCTAAGCATTAATCAAAATAAAGCAAATTGACGACCCTCGAATGTTTGTTCTTTGATCAACTGGAGGATCTAAGAAATGAAGAGCTTAACAAACTCCTTAGATTCATATATAGGCCTCCGTGGTTGTAGAGAAAGCGAGATTACCTAAGAGCTACCGTAACAGCGGACGCCTTCTTATACTCAACAGGTACATGATTACCGAAATTATACGAAATGGTCTAAGAGAAGCCGTGGCATACTCGCAAGGGCACCAATTTACATACCTACCACCATCGTCGAATTTGGGAAAATCTAATGAGAACCACCAGTGTCTTGTAATGTTCGGAACCATGACTTTCTTTAAACTTGTTCAGATGTAGATAATGAAAGAAAGTTGGAAAACCGAAGGCACTATCTTCAGCAAATGTTTGCAGCTAATGGCATAGCTCTCAGCGTGTAGTGGTATATGTGTTTGATGTTAATGAGGTAAAAACCAACTAATAAAATATAAAAAAAATTGTTTAAGTCTAGTTGTTTAGGTGACGGGAAATGGCGCCCTAAGAGAAAAAAAAGACCACATATGGACCACTCATGCGTCATGTGGTCTTATTACAATGCAAAGTCCTGCGAAATAAGGCCAGCGTATTTGTTACCACATTTTTAATGTAGCGCTTTTCACGTCGCCTTGTTTACTATCCCGATAAAATTACTGGGGTAGGGATGGAATGTTTCGTCCGTCTTTGGTAAGATAGAAATTTCTAACTGAAAGACCATTTGCAAGCCACAACGTAAAGACTTACTTATTGGGACTATTTTACAGGTTAGATTATGAAACCTGTCCTCAGCCACAAAAGGGTATATTTTCCAATTCTTTCTGTCCGACCAGCCTGAACAGACCATTGCCCCAAAGGCTTTGCATATTCGTAATGCCCCTGGAGCTAAATGAATATTTTCGGAAGCTCTTAAGTCGAACGCCAAAACACGTAATTAGCTTTGCTGAATATGAACAACAACTGCTTCTAAGAAAGAGTAGTCCAGGTAGTGGAAAAAGCAACAGCTAATATTTTACAGTACATTCAAAGTTCCACTCCATTGAAAATGGTTCCCATCGTAATGAATATCGACTACGCATTTAGAAACACCATAAGAACTTAAAACCGTCTAATGGATTTTATACCTTTTCACGGGAGAAAGAAAGGTGGTAGGTTTAAATTATAACAGCACGGTTGTAAAGGCACTCCACCACCCAGTAAATGCAGAACGTCATAGGATAGTGAAGTCTTTTTAGGCGGAGTATTTCAACGTACTTTAAAAAGGCCCCCCCCCCCCCTATAAGGCCCTTTGAGAGCCGGACACACAAAGTGTTTTACTACATTTCTTAAGATATGGAATACTTGTTTGGTGATAAAAAGAAACTGTTTTGCAGTTCTGAATAACTATTGTTTACCACATCATAAATCCTTCTTGCATTCCCCTAATTTTACTAATATATATTTCAAATCACCAATTATTTATTAATTAATTAACAAAAAAAACACAAATCCATTCCCATTATTAAAAAATGCAAACAAACATTAATTATAACCATCGCATGCCACAATTAAACAATTAATATAACAATAATAATTACAACAATAATAATTAGTAAAATTTGTTATATTCACTTGAAAATTCGTTGATATATATATATTTTTTTTTATTTTCCGCCAAAAAAAGCATTTATAAAATAAAATTAAGCATTAGAAGCCAAAATTAAATATTAGTTTTAATAAATAAATCATAAATTAAATGATAATTTAACTTGTAGAAATGTTTCAATATAAATATTTCTTAAGTAACAAATCTGGTCTCAACGCAAAACTAACATAATGTTTAGAAAAAAAAAAAATATTATTATTTCCTGATTTATTTGGAATTTGTTATTTTTGTCTAAGCGTCGTTGTTTCTAATAAAATTAAAAAATAAAACAAATAAAATAAAGTCAGTACTTATTTCAAACATTATAAGGAAATTAACTATAATAATAAATTATAGTTTGAATTCAATTTTATTATTCATGTCTACTTTTCGTTGTTAAATTGAGAAATTTCTTTTTGATTTTTTTTTTGTTTTGTTTTTAATTTAGGTTACCTGTCATAAAATCGTCTATCGTGTGCGCTCGCTTTTGCATTTGACCACGACGATCGCTTAGCGTTTTAGCGGTCTCATTTACTTCATTTACATGTATAAGTCTTTGTTCCTCATCTATAATAGCGGCAAAGAACAGTTTTGCACGAAAATAAAAAATAAATAAAGTAAAAATAAAATATAAACGGAAAATGTATACAAAAGAAAATTAAGAGAAAAAAGACAAACAAAACAGAAAAGAAATAATAGTTTAGGATTAGACTACTGTAAGAACAATTATTTGGAAGGGTGTGCATTGGATTAAGTACGAGTAGTTGGTGTGTGATTTTATTTTTTATTTAAATTTTCGATAGTCGTGGGTTATAATATAGGCTCTAAGTTAAAAGCTTTTTTATATGTAAAATGTGTTAAAGTTATTGTTATTATTTTAAATATAGAAAAATATAGAGGGAATTCCATGAGTTCGTAAAAGAGTGCAAACTTGGAAATATTCGTCTGGTGTTGATTCAAAAAAGAAACATGAGGAAAAAAGGATAATTTTGCACAGAAGAGATCTCGAGCTAGATACATGTTACAGTGGTTGTGGTTAAGTGCGTTGGAATATTAAATCTGACAAGTTCTACCTGAAAGTTTTTATTCGCTGTCCAGCTCTTGCGAAAGCCTGACAAACGTCCAAGAGTAAGAAATTGCATAAATTTCGTTTTAAAAAATGGTTGGTCCTCTATGTGCCGTTTTGTCTGACATTTATTTAATTTTCTTCTTATGACCACCACGAGCATCAATTCCATGGAGTCAATTTTTCAGCACCCTTCCATAAATATCGGGTGGAAGATGAGGTTCTAACGTTATCAGCTAAATAGCATAAGCCAAAGACCTTACATCACCTCATAAAGATTAATCCGAAGCGGTCATTAAAGCGAACCATTGCTTAAGATAACAAGATAACTGATCAAGAGATCAATATTGTATGCCCTGCAGTGTGACAAGTGGCACCTTCTAACTTGTTGGAACCCTACTTTTAATAAACGCAAAATGCTGACTGCTGACCTTTTGACATTGAAACATCATATAAAAGTTTAAGTTTACATTTGTATTGAAATACACAATTGTTACGTCCCTTTTGAAGAACTGGGTAGAAAGATAAAAATTGGTGTAAACGGAAATTTTGTCAGTACCTTCAAAAAAAACACTAACTGTATCACTCACAATGATGCGCATCATATCATACATATGCTTCAATAGCAAATGTCCTAAAACATGTCTTAAAGCTACGTAAAAGTCTGGCATATTAAAACAGTGAAACTAGACCAACTTTCAAAAATTGGCTACATTTTACTTTAGCAAAAGAGTTGCAGAGGTCCAGCATGCCCCACCCATTGTTTATGCATTGTGGACTAACACACATAAAACTAATTACACTTACTTTAAGCCAATTTGATTAATTGAAAGCGCTATATGACCAATTTGGTGTTATTCCACTTTGCTTAAAAGAGGGACACGTTAAAGGGAAATAAAGGACACGATTGCTTATATAAATATGATATTTTTGAACATTCTTTTAGATAGTTCATAGATAGTTTACTATAGTTCAGTGACATGGGCAGAAAACCAACCATTTCAACAATGTTAGCTCCGCGCAAGCATGCCTACGTCAACTGAAAATCTAGTCAAACAATTGACGAGTTGTTCCTGCAGGATTTCCTCTAACCCTAGAAAACGATGGGAGCGCATAAGATCTTTAAAGATTTCACATTTTTGGTTCATGTTTGGCTGGACTAACTTCCGTGGCAAATTCTTATATCGCTTTGATATTTTAGTTCTTGTTGTTTTGAGAAATTACCTTTAAGAAAGCAAAACCAAGTTAACTCTTTGACTATGCAATCGAGGGAAGTAGTAGAAGTAGCCCTTAGGTGCGGGATTTTAAAGAAAGGTCAAGTTGCCCGAATGCCAGTAGATTAAATCTGCTCTACTAGAAGTATAGAAGTAGCTTCCGTCTTCTTGAGCTGATATATTTTTGACGCGTTTTATCACAGTTTTCTATTAAAAACACTAATACCATGGGATTTCTTTTTGGAAATAGCTGCTAACGGCGATCTCGGGTACTGGGTACTGGATGGTGTGAATCATTCGCGTGTAGGGGCGATATCGATAAGAATATCTCTGCAGCGCCACCTAATATATATATTTTGATAACAGTGCTGAGAGAAGATCTGATGAAGAATTACTCTAGGAAACAGCAGCTACTTTGATTTCGTGTAACAAATAGGTTCAAAACTCCTTACTTGAAGAACAAAAATTGCATGCTCTACAGAACCCTAAGCCTGCCAGTTTTTTTATATGGCGCTGAGTACTGGACGATAAGCAGGAAAGGAGAGACGTAATACTGGGCTCCTTTGAAAGAAAAATTCTTTGACAAATTTTTCGACCTGTGTGCGATGGAAAAACCTCATAAGATTAAATATACATTGTTAGACATCTGGTAGACAGAGTCTACGATTTCCTTTTATAGCATTTATTGCAAAATTCTCTTCCACAGAACCTTATCAGTAACCTATGATGTGCACAATCACCCAATGATTTAAAGGACAAGCTGATTGATCACATAATCAATATGCTATGAAATCCATTACCACAGGATAGCAAAATACCTGGGGTACGATGAGAACAATATTAAAGCACAGTTGTTAAGGAGAACCGGCTCACATTTGCCATAAGCCGTACACAGGCGTACGTAGGCGTTATGCAGACTCTGGTCACATAGTGTAATAAAGGACGTAGTAGTACTTCCAGACCTACTTGCGGTGTAAATTCTCAAATTCATATTCTCTGCAACTTAGATTATTGAAGGGCGATTTGGTGTAAACTGCCTCACACCAGACAACAGACTTGTCGCCTGGGTTCGCCTGCTTATGCAATAATGTATAATATACATTTAATTACATTAAATTATAAATAATAAATTATATAATATGTTTTTGGAAGAAATTACTTAATTAGAAATATCTTAAATATGACATCTTAAAATTAAAAAAAATAACATTAAGGCTTGTAAGCGAGATTTTTAAATATTATTATAATTTCTAAAATGTTTTTGAGTAATATGTGCAAGTGAGCATTGTGATGCAAGCAAGAGAGTTCTGCTGTTACTTTTTCTCTTAAATATCTAAGTAACAGTTTGTGCAAAGCTATGGCATTATTAGAGAGAAAACAAGTTTATTTCGCCAACATACATTGCTCCTCTGTCTTTTCTTAGCAGAGAACTTACCATTTTACCAAAGTCAACAAAAGAGATAGGCAGCAAAATTGCAGTGCTTGCTTTCGTAAATTCAAGGAAATGAACCTAGAACTGCTAAGAGTTAGGGTTTTTCAATTGCCACTAGTTAAGTATCATCCTTTTAAATTTTTTTTTTTTACCAATTTTTTTTTCTCTGAATCTTATACATTAATTAAACTCATTTTGTGGTTCCAAATGAATTTCACCAAAAGCAAAGACCTTTATAAAGTTGGTATGAAGTTACTTAGAGTTTGAATTACAAGGCACGGAAAGCTATGAAAGGAGTTAAAAGCCAACAAATTTAACACCTTCAATCAGATAAAAGAGAAAGATGATAATAATAAAGCCGATATATTTGCCGAGCACACAGAATCTACTATTTATTAAACCCGAGTGCCAGTCAGGAGGTAATTGAAAACATGTTCTTAGCCGGGATTCCTGAATAATTTTAAATTATAGGATATGATTCTATTACTAAGATGGTCAAAAATATTTAAAAAAAAAAAAACTATTAAATCGCCAATATAGGTTCGTAATCAAAATTCGACAAGGTTTCTGAAATAACCAATGAAATAAAAAAAAACTGCTGGAAAAAAATCCACCACTTTTCTTAATGTCTTCCAAGTCTTCAATAGAGTTTGGCTTAATTAACTTCTTTGTTGGCCAAGGCTTAGTGGCCAAGCGAGCTGGACTACTACGCCAGAGGTTCAAATCCAACCCGTACCACCTTAAAGTTTCTATTCGCTGATCCACGTCTTACGAAAGTCTAACAAATATCCATGAGTAGGAACTGTCACGAGAAGATTCTCAAAAACAAATTGCCGTTGGGAATCGGGATTAGAAAGTAGGTTCCTTCCATTCGTATCAAGAAATATAACTTCACACCCTCAACGGTTTAAGAAGCTATGTATATTGATATGCCGCTTTAAGAAAGAGCAAAACAAGTATAGTTCTCCAAAAAATGTGTTAAAAAGTTATTCATTTATTTGCTGTGTTCACTCTTAAAATCCATCTGAATCTGCCTGTATATAATAGAAATAAACTCGATGAAGGATGATTGGGATTTTTGTTTGTATTGAAATTGAACGGATCAATACAAGACTCTATCTATTATTAAACGATTGATTAAAATGACCGATTAATTTTTCAATTAATACTTCAATAATTCGGTCATTAAATTTGAACGATTGACACACTTCTAATCTGAAAGCAAAAAAATTGTGCCTTGAGTTCCAGAAGGAAGTGTTCTAGGTCCGATTCTTATTTTAATATACACTCAAGGCACCACTGTAGATTTGTTTGCGAATTATACAGCCGTGAGTCTACGGGCAATCGACAGCGTTTTTTAGTTAGCAAAGACCTTACCTATTGTCCTCAATGAGACCAAATGTACGCACGTTAATTTGTCCTCCAGAAATTTAAGTGTACTACCTATTTGTATGTAATTACATTTTGCGAAACTTAAATGGAACCGTAGATATAGATATTGGTAGATTTGCCTACAGAACGAGCTGCTTTTATACAAGCAAGTTCCTAAAACCGGTAAACGTATGGTAAAAAACTTTGGGGTTATACTAAAACGAGTAACATACATATTTTACAAACTTTTCAAAATAAAGTGCTAAGAAAAGCCCTATGGTATATCCAAAACAGTGGTATCCACCGGGAGTTAGATATGGCTACCATTGAAGACGAGATAAAAACATTTGGCCGTCAGCAACAGACTTGCCTTCGTGTTCATTGCAATGACGCTATGTTAATTCTAAATCAAACGAATCTAGTGCCTTGACAATGGATAATATGTTACTTTGCGCACTGGGCAGTATTAATAGAGGGGTAGCCTGCCGAGCATGTATAAAAAGAAAATTAAAACTACGAGACAGGAAATTTAATTGCAGTGCATAGTATTTTGAATCTCACACTTTTATGAGATTGGTACTCACATGGAAGATTTGCCACACAGCTCAGAAAAAAAATAAAAATATTTTTCGCCTTAATCGTAAATCTCATAGACCGTCTTCTTGAATAAAAAAAATTAACCTAAATCCTCAACTATCCCATTTACTTGCTTATATCTATAACACCAAACACAATGAAGACAAATTCTTAAAACGAAAATACACCGCGAATTACAAACATTCAAATAAAACCCAAACACAGAATTCAAAATCAAAAGCGTTTTATCCTTGCGTGATATTTGCTTTGGAAAAAATATAACAAATATAACAAAAAAACATTTCAATTTAAATTCGTAACGAATTATGGAACACAATTAAAAATAAAAAAAAAATATTAAAACATCAATTAACATAGAAAATACAACAGATTTGCGATGCGAGCATTTTTTTTTAAGTCATGACCTAAACCAATTATAACTGTTATACAAGTGATTCGGTTCAAGCATTAAGTTAAATATTATAACAAAAAGCACATAATATGTTCAAGTTGCAATTTGATTTTGTTTTTTTTGAGGATGTAGCTTTACATTGGTTGCTGTATCGAATGAAAGCTTATTACAACTAGAGACACCAACCTCGGTTGGCTGGAAAATAAACATTTTCCAAGAACTTATTTGAAAGCAACTAGAAGTGTATGTTTGGTTACCTCGAGTTCGGACAAAGGAGCAATTCATAAACACATATTTAAAAAAAAATTATTTAGCTTTTTTTCAACAAAATTGAATTCGAACACACATTCCACACTTATTGATGAATGGATAACTCACCTCTTATTTGGCTACTATCGAAATCTAAACTTTTTGTATGTACAAATTCTGATTTGTCTTTTGCAGTTGTTATATGTGTTGTTGTGATAACTGTAGGTTTCTGCAAAAATACACAAAAGAACAGAAACGGAGAGAAAGAAGAGGGAATGAAACGAAACAAAATGGAAATGTTGTTGTTTGTTTTAGAAATGTTTTTTTTGTTTTTGTTCAAATTTGTTTTGTAAATATGAGAGAAAATTTTTGAAAGATGACATTTGACATTTGACAGATAAAGTAAAAAGAAAAGAAAAATAAATGAATTCATAAAAAGAGAAGAGAGAACAAAAAGATGGAATTAGTTTCATCGGTACTAACGGAGAAAACATTTTTGTAATCAAAACGGTACTCAACAGATGTTACTTCAGGTAAAATGACTTTTAAATCTTCTAAACGTAAGGAATCACGTAATTTTTCAGTCTCTTTACTTCGTAGTGTTGGTGTTGACATTGGCGTCCAGAGTTTACCAGACTCGATTTTAGGGAGGGTTATTTGGCTGCGAAAGAAAATTTGAGAGAAAAAGAAATGCAAGTGTAGAGAATGTTAGATTACACAACCAAAAAAAAAAAAAACCAGATGGCGATTGTTATGATGCGAAAGATGTGAAACAATTTTGTAAAACATTTTTTAGTGATTAAAATTTGTTTACTTTTCGTGTGCTTCCTCCTCTTCTTGGGTAACATCGGAAGGCGGTGTTAAGTAACCCGCTAATCTAAGGCCCCTTTCTCTTAAGTTACCAAATCTAAATGAACGCTTAAAACTAGCACGAGCTCTATCGACTGCAATTATAGGGAATAACAAATGGATAACCGGTTAAAAGTTCTAAAAAGTTATTTTTAGGAAGAATAAATCGAACAAAAACTATTGTTGCATTCAGGATATTTACTGGTACCTCAATGCTTGTGAGGTTTTCTTAATAGAGCGCAGCAACGTTTTTCTTGGATTTATCCTTTGATTGTTAAATACAAAAGTGTTAATATTATTTTTTGGGGGTGTATTTCTACGTGGAAGAATCAAATGGAACTATATATACTTACATTTACTTAATCTTGCGACTAATGGGGGCTCCGCTGCAGAGGGATTTGACAAATCCTCAAAGTTTATTATAAACAAGGATATGTCATCGGCTTCGGATCGAATTGGTGCGATTATTTCTGAACACAAAAATTTCGTCCCTGCAAAAAAAAAGTTCTTATTATGTAATTTAAAAGATCAAAAGATGAATAAAGTTTTGGAAAGGATTCATTATTATTGGCCTCCCGACTACGTCAAAACAATATAGTTTTGAGACAGATGGTGAATGCCCCAGCTACGTGAACTTTTCCCTTAAACTGTAACCAGAAGCGGAATGTTAATTAAAGTTCACAGTTATAGCTGTGAATGCTTATTTTTATTCTCTGTGAACATAAATCATTGTTCTCCAGAGGTTTGATAGGAAAACCAAGGAACTAACTGCTGACTTTAAGACGAAATTACAGGCTCTGCGAAACAGCAAAGGGAATAAGATCGTCAGTTGAGAATCACAAGGTCGTTTGTAAACGGAATTTCTTATGCATATACGACCTTGTTATTGTCAGCTGACAAGATGTCTTTAAGCAACATTTCCAAGTGCTGCGCAAGAAGAGAACCAATTAAGAACCAGTCTCACCACCAGCAGAGCTCTTTAAATGTGGGAGTAATACTTTTGCCCAAAATCATCAACATGAATGGAATGAATGAAAAAAATTGTACTGCCAATGTTCGCATAAGGAGACTTCGATATGCAGCTTTCCTTTTCTTGAGAGAACAGGACATGTACAAGTAGTGCTAATGTGTTGTCTCCTTACATTAAATCTTTAGAGCGTTGCATATCTAGCTTGGACCAGATCAGTTTATCGATTGTCCACAGGAGCCAGTGTACAAGCATCAGGCTAACTATTCTTTTATTGGTTGTTATGCCCTACATTTTCCAGAAATGTCCCTGTGCAATATTTATTCTGTCAGAGAAAACACCCCATCACTAGTTTTTTGTCCGTCGTCGGTGTAAAAATGGATTGCTCTTACCTCCATGAAAGATGGCATGGAAGGATTTTTCGAATTATTATTAAGGAATGGTGTAATAGATTTAATGGAAGCGTGGCCAATAGTTTTGCTTGGCCATTTTGGTGTGGCTTGAATACGAACAGCTTTCAAAAATTTCGATGTTTGTCTGCAAAAAATAAATGAGTGGCAGGTGGAACAAAATGTTCAATCAGCTGAGGGAGTCATGCGTAGGGCTTCTCCAATGCACAGACAAATAGATATTTGGACTTTGTTTAGTTTACTGTGATTATTCGCATTATTTAAAGCAGTCCACCAGACAAGCATCAATCGTATGACCGAGATGTATAGCTAATGAGTGATATGAGGTTGAAAAATGACGTGGAATAGCGCCCTACGAAAAAGACCACATATGGCCTTATATCAATTAATAAGTGAAATAAGACCTCCCGTGTCTTATTACAATGACAACTGTGAAATTAGGTCCGCCAGGCTGGCCCAAACTGATTTAATTCAAGTTCAAAAAATGTTGCCATAGACGCCTACATGACGGAAAACGCATACCCCGAGCGGAGCAAAGAAGTTGCGTGAGCGGTATCTTCCGCCTTGAAGGCGCCTATGGCAAGTTATTTTTTGTTAATTATTTGTCATTAATTTTAACCATTATTTTACTTGTCCAAGTACTTGTTTATTACCACCAAGTTCCAGAGAAGGGGTAATAAGACACCACTTTGTGGGATTCTGATAGGTCTGCGATATTTTGTACTAACGTGAGAGCATTGATCGGAATTCTCTTGCAACTCTGTAAACAATGTTAGAACTCTTCAGGTGCGGTCAGAGGGTCATCCGGATGACATCCTGACCTCACTATGACGTAGAATTTATCGTATCTGAAATAAACAAGTTTTCTGACGTCAACATGTCATCCGTATGACAATTTTGGATAACCGTCTAATCGAACCTTTACAATTCTATTTTCTTTAATTTTTTTTGTCTTTGATTTCTTATAGTAAGACAATTTAGAGGTTTCATTAATTGTTCTGATGATTTGCCAATTTTGAGCGAAGCATGCTTGAAGAGCACCGAGAATCTTTATAATATTTTTTCATGACTAGTAAATCTTGATGCCACTGTGTTTCGTGTTATTTTTTGTATGCAAAGATAGGCACTATGTCATCACAGCTTAAGAACAGGTTCATCGGAATGAAAACTGTTTTAAATGCATATGAAATTTTGCAACTCTCCTCCTTGAGTTTATTAAAAATTCGTCAAAAACAGACTTGGGAGAAATCGCTTATCAGTTTTCTGAAAATGTTCAGGTAATGTCATATCAGGATATCAGTTTCATTAAAATTTTAAAGAACTTGCTAGGTTCTTGATAGTTCTAAATTCGTCACTGTGTACGAGTTATTCACATATATAAACTGCTCTTATAATGATTTTGACTGTTACCGCAGCAAAACCTTAAAGATATTTTTCAAAGTAGAAAATAATCGAAATTCCTTGGAACAGGAAAGGCTTTGAAATTTATCATTCAAAAAAATGGAATTTAAACCTGCGACTTCTCGTTCGAAAGTACAACGCACTAGCTATTAAGCCTGTGTATACCCATAACTTCATCTACGAGGATATTAAATGCATAACTACACAAACTGCAAATACATACCTACCTACCTCAATATATATTAATATACCCGGTTTTAAAGATCCAAATACAACCACACATTTTTAAGGAGGACATTTTTAAGGCCACACACACCTACAATTCTCCCCCACATGGAAAAATCCTAACTTTATAAAACAAAACCAATCTGTAAGCCGCTTCAGTAAATTTTTAAAAACCCAATTTATACCTACCTCATCCAAAAACTCCTAATGCGGTATCAGTCTCCATAAATAACAATTTCTCCAACAAGCTGTAAGCATCTCCGGATATAAATAGTCCAACAAAATCATTGATTACCCTCAAACATTGCCAAAAGAAGAATGTTTGTCCTTGAACTTAACGAATGCATGGTGATGTAAAAAAAAACAACAACATTCAAATTGTCACATCATCCGGCCCACAAGTTTTTTTTTTGTCTTCATAATCACCACGAGAATCCTTAGACGTACGCCAAATTGTCACATCCATTGCCTCAGCATCAGCATCAGCTCTCACTCGAACCACTTCCCCATCCAAAATGATGAAATCAAGAAAATAAACATACAACATTTTAGCCATGAGCCCATCAGGCACAAAACACATAGAAACACACACTGACACCAAGTCGAGTACCGGAATGTTTACGCTTTAGTATAACGAAAAAGGACGAATAAAGAAATAATCGTAATCCTAAGGAAACAACAAAGAGAAGCAACCAAAAAATGCGAGAAAAAGCAGAGTCATGAAACCTCATTGCCATGAATGGTATATCAATGGGAAAGCATGTGGCAATTTGACATCCTTTTCAGGTATCCTTTCCCCGATGACAACAGCGACGACGACGGCAGCAAAATATCCCCCTATATATGTATATACTATATGAAACAGAGGAGGCATGTGAAAATCTCTTATCATTCCCCACATCCGGTTCAAGTGTGTGGATCGCATCCGTTTGGTATGAGGATTAACCCCATGGCAGCACATACATTCACTTGCATACAACATAAGGACGTCTAAGAGGTTGAATGGGTGGAAAAAGCTACAGCCATCATTAAAAGGACCACTTACCATTTTTACGGTAGTATAGGATCTCGAAATGCTTCTCATAGCCCTTGCTGAGCGCCTCTCTAATTAGGTTCACAGCCATTTGGGATGTCATCGGCCCGTGGAGGAACTCTGTTGAACTGGATTGTTGCATCACCTCAGCCCGTGGGAAGCCGGTCATCTTGCAGAAGCCATCCGAACACCAAATGATATGATGAGTGTCTGATTGAGCGTTAGCGACTAGAAAACTTCGATCTGAAAGTAGAAGAACATCAAAATATTATGCTAAAATTTGTACTCACAAACTGTTTATAGCTAAATATCTGAAAGGACAAAATGCAACGGTAGCGGATTCACTTAGTGTAATTGAATTTGTGATATAGAAACCGAAATTGGCAGAGAGCGACGTTTTCGTTTCCCCCCGCCTGATACGGCCGCCTCCAATCGTTCTTGTTGCCAATTTAATGTTTGATAATTGAAATGTTGACGTCGATGGTAATGGCCACAGTATTTGAGGGCGGGATGGTTAATTAACATCGTTTAACTGCCGATCAATTAGAGTCGAATGGGCGAGGATGAATTCGAAGTGGTTGCACCAGTTTATGTCATTTCTCACGTAAATAAATTAACACGTCAAACAAGTGAATAGTCAGGAAGGAAAGTAGAAGTGTTAGAAGGGGTGACAGTGATTGCAGTCGGTGCCGGAGTGTATTAATGTAAGCTGTAAAGTCGAGGAATTCTATCAGACAAAACCAGCAAACCAGATATTGCAATGAATTTCTGTAGCAATTGCATGACATATTTGCTATGGGTTTTCAAAACAGAAGGTATTTTAATCAGCTTGAGATTTTCAACATTACGTAGAGCTTCAGTGATGTAAGTAAATCTAAACGCAATTATCAAAAGAATTTTTTATCTTGTTCAAACTCCTTAACTCAAAATCCACTGAAATCATTTAAATGGTTAGGTTAGGTGAAAATGAAATCCGCCACACACCAAGGCACCAAAACGGGCCCATCGCGATCCCTGGGGAACCAGCTGAATTCAGTATTCAAAAGGCAGAAAACCCTAAACAATTTCACGGTAAAGCAAACAATTTTCCTGCAGAGACCTTAGAGACCCTTGAAGTCCTTGCCATCTATTTCCACTAAGTTTTCAAAGAAGTATTTTCCCAAAAATTTTCTTCGACTGCGCGCTATTGCCTCACATTCACACAGTAGATGTGTTATGTCCTCAGCAGCATGCAGATCTCCGCAGTATCTGCAGATGTCTGTGTCCGATAATCCAGTTTCTTTGCATGCTTCCGCAGGAGACAGTGCCCTGTCAGAATTCTTTTAATGTTCTAAGCTTAATCCTACTTAGTTTTATTAACTCAATAGATCTTTTACTATTGAAGAGTGGCCATAGAGCCTTCGATACCCTGTATCCTTCAAGAATTTTCCACCTTAGATTGGCAGACCTAATGGTTTTTCCTCAATCATGCTCTTTACTATGCAGAGGGGAAGTTGGGTATCTGCAGCCTCACTGTCTACAAGTAGTCCTCCTATTTTTGCAAGCTCATCCGCCTGCTCATTTCCTGGCACCCAGTACAGTCTCACTCGGTTCTGACTGCATAAATATTTAAGGAGTTACATGGGTTTCATAGATTCAAAAAATGTATTTTTTCTATTGTTTTATTAATTTTTACAACATCTCGATAATATTATCCTAAATTATCAATTCATTTCGAATAAAAGTTTCGGAGATACACCTTGGGAAGGTGCGCACTCAATTGAGTCACGAGGTTTATTTGAGGTTTTCTGTGTTTTCAAAATCGGTTGTCAAAAGTTCTCGAAATCTTGATGAAATTTTACACAGGTCTTCGAGACACAATTCACGGGGACTTGGACGAAGGATTTTTATTTTTCAAAAATTTTGAGCAAATTTTACCAAAATTTGCATTTTATTGTAAAAAGATCTGCCAAAAATCCAATTTTCCCTTCGTCCAAATCCCAATCCTGTCACGAGTTCGAGGGGTAACCGGAAATGAGGTCACAATGGCGGAGTTTCAAATATTTTCCGTTGAAAATTGCAGAAATTCTTTTTCAAATAAGACAGTGAAAAGTCTGAATAAAATATATATTTTTTTACATAAAAAACAAATTGTTGAAAATAGACTTTTTTTCCCCGAAAGAAATGTAACCGCTTAAGCATTGTGCCACAGATCCTAAATGTGTCAGAATAGATGTTGTTTGATTCCATTGCCTTGAGTATGGCATGGCTATCGATGTAGATGGCTATATCTCTTCCGGATATCAATCTCATCTACATTAGCTTCGCCGCCCTGAGGACAGGCAAAACCTCTGATTGGAAGACACTGCTTGTGTCCGGTAGTCGTATAGACACTCTCAGCCCTGATTCTTCTGAGAAAATACCAGAACCCTTTGGTGATGTGGATAAAATCAATGCTAATGTACAGGAAGATTGTGGCAAGTGCGTCATAACAGAGGTAAAAAGCGGTTGCCCGCAAGCTGGTGTTCCGTTTTCCCTTTTATGGTTTATGGTGCACTAGAAATGGGCTTTTAGTGAATTCTCTTAAAACTACGGTTGTTCTGTTAACGAGAAGCAGGAAGGTCACTGGTCTGTCCCAAGTCATGCTTAAATGTACCACCATCCCGATGAAGTCAAAAGAACGGCTTGTCTCGGTTGCACGCCGGGCTTTTCTTTAGATGATTTGATGAACATTCCTCCTTCATATAAATATCATGGAGTTATGCTAAAAACCGTCCCTCGTTTATAGCTGCGTGCTGGAATCTTGAAGCCCTGCTCGTGAAGTATACTTTGACCCACGTCAACTTTCTTCAGGTAACGAAAAGCCTTCGTTCGGACTCTAAGCCAAGGAATGAATGCCATGGTATTTTTACAGATTACCAAAACCGGACAGGGGTCTGGTGCTGGAGTCTTTGTGGAATGCGATAATATTAGACTTAACGTAACGTAAACATGCGTCTGGTTTCAAGTCTGATGTTTTTCCCATCCGTATTGAACAACAGGTGGTGCTTTTTCATATGCAGTGTCAGCCAAGCTGCATTAAAAGAGCTGCTAAACGACAACCACCTGTCATCCTTCCGGTAGGGATGATGACACAGCAGAACACTTTCTCTGCAATCCGGCCTTTGCTCGCATCAGGTGGCGGCTTTTCCGGGCTGACGTGGTGAGTGCTGAACATCTAAGCTCTTCATCACTAAAGATCCTTCTCTTCTTTCTTCGAAGGACGGAAAAACTTACAATTATGTCACCCCCTTGCATTGTAGTACAAAGCAGCAGTAGTTCTGTCGGAGCGCTCCATCAGATAGTAACCTCCGGCAAAAGAAGAAAGAAGAACGATTATGAACTTGCACGTTTGTAAATAGAAAACGCAAAATTATTAGAAGAGTGTTTCACTATTTTTGTAATTTCTTTAATCTTATCCTGGAAGAGATAGTAGTGCGCAAGGGAAGTGTAAGCAGGGAGGCACTATCTTCAACAGTTTCACAAAGGTACTGGGGTATGCGGACGATATCGACATCACCGGCCGCTCTCAAAGTGCTCTGACATTGAGTTGGTTTTCAAGAAACAGAATAAAACCAAATACTGCTTCCATCGAACAAGCAAACACCTGCCCATCGACTAGGAGAAAACGTAACTGTTGAAAGTAGAAACTTAGAGGTGGTTAAGAGATACTACACTCTTTTTACGAGAAAAAATCTTCAAAGAATATATGGCCCTGTAGGAGAGGAATCAGCCGCGAACTCTATGAGCTGTACCTAGACGTAAATGTGTTTCTGTTCAGTAATATATTCAGTATTTTGCTACCCCTGGAAACCGAATAGCTCTGACCTGAGCATTTCTGCTCGTCCCAGGAAAACAACCAAAAGTACTACCTAACGAAGTAGTACCTCTCCTTCGTGCATTCTTTTCCATAATGCTAAGTGTAAACGATTCTGTTTATCAGTTGTCAGTTTGATATGAATCGAAAGACTGTGTCCCAGACTTTTTTATATATCCAGAGATGGTACCCAAAACTTTTTAGACAACATGATGAAACAATTTTTTGAATCCCCAAAAAAAAAATGTAATTAAATTGGCCATACTACAAATTCATTATTTTCAATTGAAACGCCTTCATAGAACTAGAACGTCAGACATCATTAAACATGTCTAAAAGTTTGCAAAATAAAATGAAAATCAGGGAGAAAATAAAACTTTTCACATTTCCCCCTGAATTGCTTTGCCATGATATGGTAGCTAGGTATAGCGGCATCACCCATGTCGAGTGCTAGGATACGATGAGGCATACCAAAAGTGGCATTTATGATGAAAACCGCCCCGATTATGAATACCACAGTGATGATCAGAGGGCTGGGCTCGGCTGACCCTATCTCAAACAAACGGGCTATGTTTTCATATTTAGCACAAGTGTAGGAAGGTACAATAGCACCGGAATAGTTTTTCTGGTCCAGATATGCACACTATGTTGCAGCAAAAGACATCATTTTGACGTTTTGTGACAAAATACCCACATTCATTCGTCGTGTACATAAGTAAGAGAATATATTTTTCACATTTCGTTTCTCCTGCCGAGAGAGTAGGTTAGGTATTCCTCGTAAGGACTGAAAACCTACAATGGTTTTCCGTCTCGATTCGTTGTTGCTAACAAACCCTACTACTCGCATAGCAGATGAACAATGGAAAATTTATTGTCAGTTGACAGCTGAGGAAAGCAGTAAGCATTTTTCAAAGCTTGCAGGACTTCGACCCGACATTCTGTACAAGGTGTGATGGTTACTATCCACATATATATGATGCAT
Organism: Ferdinandea cuprea; assembly: GCA_963576555.1. NCBI lineage: Eukaryota > Metazoa > Arthropoda > Insecta > Diptera > Syrphidae > Ferdinandea > Ferdinandea cuprea. Next base: position 38,348,521 of record OY754961.1, read on the forward strand.
GGATGTATGTATGTAACAACCACAAAATTTGTACTAAATTTGACGTAAAAAAAAATCCATATTAAATTACAGGGGTTGCTCCGCACCAGGTGGCGGGGTCTGTTTTTCATCATTCAACAACGATTCTGCTTCCGGTTGCAATTTACCTCAACTGGAATTTAATAAAGGTCAATTTGTGACAAAGTTGGTCGGTGGAAGAGGTGCTTTCTTTATTTGTATGTAACCAGGAAGAACCATGTTCGACTTGTCATTCAGCTAGTGATAATAAAAATTTATGTTCGCCAGCAGCGCATTGGGGGTAGGTATAGGTGGGTGGCACCTACATTTCATCATTTGCGGTTTCATGGCTTGGCAGTGTCAGAGTTTCACAGACACACGAGAAAGAATTCAATTATTTATACAAATGAACATGTAAAGGGCATATCTGAATTGGACAATGCGCAAAGGACACAGTTTATACAAAGAAGTTAAATAAGAAGAAGCGGAAATAATTGAACAGTAAAAAAGTTAACTACGATAATGTTTCTTCGGATGTGTCATTTTGAAATGGAGTTCATGTTTGCAGTTGAACGCGGTCAAAGACTGAACTCAATTTTTGCTGATAATGTTTCTTCGATAGCGAGGTGCCATCTAGTGCTTGTAATTAGTGGAATTCTTTCTAATCGTAACTAATATAATGCTTATCGGATTCATTTTTCTTGAGGTTATTGAGTGCGAAACAAAGGTTCCCCTTCAAACTCTTTTGAATTGCACTGCATTAATAGTTTGGTCACTCAATCGGAGTCTATACAAACAACGCCTTTAATCAGACAGTGGGGATTATGCGTATTTTTAAGAATTTCTTGTGCTGCAAAGAATACTCGTGAAACTTCACAGTTCATCAAAGAGTTCTTGGGTTGAAGCACTAACTTAGAAGTGATCAAAAGAATATATGCCTTATGAGGAGAAACTTGTCCTATCAAGTCACGATCACGAAAGCAACAGCACCTTAACCCTGAACTTAGAGCAGAGGCAAGTGTGCAAGGGAAGGCCGCAATGCAACATAAACGAACTGTGCCTTGGAATTTTATGAAATTAGCAATGACGTATGATCGGACACATATGATAGCATTGGTCTAAATATGGTCTTGTAGATCTATAGGAGTCTTTCTTGCTGACAGTGCCTTATATGTCTTTGCCTCGACATGATTGGAGTGTGCTGTCGACGATTACTCCGATCTTCCCTTGATAGCTGCAATGTGACGCCTTTTAATACTAGGTGAAGCAAACCTGCAAATTTTTAACTTTCTCGTATACAATAGTATACTAAAGAGAAAGTTATTGCGATCGTGCCGAAATTTCGAACCCAAACTGAGTATGAGGGATATTACGAGAGAAGTGCAAAAAAGTGGGTACGCCAATGCCTCCGTCGGTCTATCTGTGACTGTGCGGACGCCGTATAGCGAAACGGTTCGACGGATTTAAAACCATCAATATCTCGAAAAATAATAAAGGAAACTCAAAGAAATGTACTGTTTTTTTTCTACTTTTTTGGGAGCCGTTTTCGAGAAAATCTAATTTAAATTAATTTGTCACCATTCATTTTCGATTCTTTTTGGGATTCAAAAACGCATCTCATGTACCGAGAAAGTTTCGTATGACGCAGTCGTGCACTTTATTTTCTATACTCACAGAAAGCTCATATGCTAATCATGCAATACGGCTTGCTCTATTGCAAGGATATGAATCCACGCAACTAGTGATTATCCTACAAGTCGCACTGTCAAAAAGGAATCTTAGATATGAGTAAAGAGGGTAAAGTGAATGTTATAGCCGTCTTTCTGACCGATTTCGTGCTACATTCTGGCCGATTTGACGGATGTAGGTTTGGGCTTCATAACCATATACTTTTGTTTTGCTCTCGTTTACCCCTTTGTACTCGCAAAACGCATCAGCGACAGCTTCAGTTATATCAATATCTTCGGAGCACGCATCTAATAGAATAGACTTTTGAAAGATCGTACCTCGTGTGTTGGTTTGTAAGTTTTGCACCATTCTTCCAAGTTGAGCTTCAATAACTTCAAGCGCGTCGCGTCGCCTTGGCTAAAGAGAAGAAAACCTCTATACCCGGGTGAACTATGCTGGGGTTCCATTCATCAGGCATACAATCTTCTTACCAAACTTTGGAAATGATTTAGTGTATGCTCTCTACCAAGACATCTTCTACTTCCTGCCTTAAATAGTTCGGGGGGTAGTTGAGTTTAAATATTGCAATCCTCTTTGCAGTTTGATCGGGCGGATGGATGTTCTTCGACTTCATTATTCAATTGAATGCTCTGCCTGGCAGCTTGTTGCGTTGTTTTTATCTTTTGGTAATACTTTCGAGCATGAAGCACATTTTTATTTCCCCACGCGCTTCTCATGCTCTTTCTTTTCCTTAAAAGAAGTCAATGCCGCAATTGACCTTTTGTGAAGCTGTTTTGTTCTCCCTCAATCGAGGGAAGAAAGGTCGGAGGAAACCTAACAAATCAGAAGAGCAGCTCAACTAGTCTCACCAAACATTTCAGCAAGAACGAAGAAGACTTACGGGTCTAAAACTTTTGGCTAGAGTATAGACGGACTTACCAATTTTGGTTTGAAAACGGCTTTAACCATAAGCTTGGGGAAATGTATAAAGGCCAAAACCAAGTTCGCTGTAAATATTCTTTTAAACATTATCAACAGCTAACTTAAACCTTGTTTCAGCATAGCTGAGTACATTTCGTCCGGACCGGGTGACTTGAAACCCCCAAAGATGCAATAGCATATTTTATAGCGTCATAAGTCACCTCTCGAGATGCAATTCACCAATTATGTCGCGTAGTGTTAGTGGGTCCAAGGTTACCTGATTTCCCAGGAAGTGACTCTCTGTGAGCAGCAGACTAAGAGTACCCGCCTTTGTCTCAGTGTAAGTACCGTCTGCTTTTAGGATTGCATCACGATTGCTTGGTACGTATCCTTTGAAGGACTTTAAAAAGCCTACTAGTTGCACTAAGCGATTCGACCTCTTCACAAACGTTTTTATAAGATTCATTATTAGACTTGCGAATAAGTCTCTTACATTTTTTTTTGTTTCAATGGATAAAGATTCCAGTCTTCTACTAAGTTAATTTGTAAAGACTTATTCCTAGTTTTTTACATATACACGCATAAGTTGCGGTTTCAGCCATGACCTCCATATGACCCACGAATGATGGATATTCATATTTCCTTGAATAGAAAATCTCACGCTACATTTTAGTGGAATGAAAACCTACACATTAGTGAAAACACAAGTATGTATCTGTGGTACACTATACTAACTGTTTTAAATATTACAATTTCAGTGTAATTTCTCTTTAAAATGGACAAATATCGGCCATTCAACTTTCATCTATGTACGTATTTAGACCTATAGTGGCAAGTTGCAGAACTCTTTTACCCTAGTGGTTTATCCCGAAAAATGTGTCCATGTGAACCTCAGCCTAATATTTTATTACTTTTGTGATATACGGTTTCGCTGCAACGAACTTAATTTTGGATATCATAAATCTCCATCAACGAGATTCTCCCTCTAGGGCCTTTTTGCAGAGCGAAGAGTCCTTCCATTCGAATTGAGATGACAAGAAATAATTCCTAACACTTTCTCATCCCCTTGGAACAAATCACGTAACGGACTCATTGAGAGAGTGAGACACACACACCGTGCAGGCTGCAACAGAATGCCTTCGAAATTAGGTCCTTCTGAAATTTATGATCATTTTCAAATTCTGCCTCTTGGTAATTGCATTTTTTTTTCGATGTTGTATTTCGTTAACTGAAATCCTATATATTCCCAGGAACCAATTCAATAAACAAAAGAATTCTACGATGGAGAACAAAAGCAAGGACTTGCTTCGTCGGTGTTCACTGCTCAGTCTTATTATTAGTGATTCGTCAAATGTGACAGATGGCGAACGAGTTGAAACAAAAACATGGCTATTTAAATGGAATTTAATTTGAAATTCCTTAAGGATGCGACCAATGAACGGATAAATGACACATGCCGAGGACATACGAACATGGTGGATGGAATGTTTTTTTTTTTTTTTTTTTTGTGGAATCGATTTCAGGACATTTTGCATGAAAAACAAGTTGCAGTTTTACATAACGAAACGAAATGCAAACTGGAAAGGCAAAAAGGACCTCCTTAGATATAGGCATGTGGTGTGTAATTCGAAGGGAATTTCAAATGTTCTTTTGTTTTTTTATTTTTTTATTCTGCACCATGGTTCGACATAAAATTGTTCGATTACTGTATTCGACGATGGCACAAATGTTTGATATTGCTATGTTGTTCGACGTGAGTTGGATCCGGGTTAAGAATCGAATGGGAATAGATTCAAGGAATGACCAATGTGCGGAAGGTTTTTTTATTTATTCAGTTGTTGTATCAATTGAATGCCTTGGAGGAGAAGGATGAGACAAAATATTTTTCGATACCAAGTAATGGTAGAGAATTAAATATTTTTATTTTTACTGTTTTTTTTTTCTTTCTGTTCTCACTTTAGGGTTTCCTGTCGTTAACAGTGGAACGCAAAAGAGAATGTGGAAACTACAACTAGTAATTTTCTGTTGACAAAACATATTTGCCTGGCAAATGCATTAAATCCCCAACACGGAACCTTACTAAAAGAACACATTATAAGATTTCGTGGTTATTCCTTAATTTCACGAGATGGTTCAAAACGAAACACTACAGCTTATTGGGGGTAGAAACGAAACAGTCATGTGTAGGGGACTGAGAACTCGAGAGTGACAGTATTCAATGAATATTGCCGGTTTGAATACAAATTAAGCTTAATGAAACTAATTCGACCAAAAATGTGAAGCAGAAGCGACATTTCTGACGACATTTTTTTTGAAGCTTGCCAATCACTATTATTGAGCTTGCACTGAGTTTCGTATAGTAAACAATGCATGATTATCTAGGCGTCCGCCTAGTCACCTATCATCTTTACGACGCACACGCTACTAAGAAACTGCCCACTATTCATGCTGCACGGTTGTCGTTTTAGTAGAATTCTAACAGTATTGCGAGGCCTTCACAAAATCCAAAAGTATATATTATAATTATCTTTTCAGTGATTTTTCGATGATTTGGAAGAGGAATACATAAAATTATGCCGAAAATACTAGGGTACTAAGTTCGTTGGAATCGTTGTTTAATCATGTTTTGTTCAACATCATATGTGTCGGAGTTTTTCGATTTGGTTGTACAAACCCGGTCACCACTCGGACTAAGGAGCACTGGAAGCAGTACTCAAAAATCTGTATTTAGCAGATGATTCGATACGAGTGCTGCTCCCCTATTGCCTGGAATATCATACAAAAACGCACTGAAACGTCTCTGATCCCTTCTACGATAATAATCTGCCATTCAAGTGTCCCACATATGTGATAAGGAGTTTTTTTGGCTTTACATACAACAAAAAACTGCAGGAGAGGTAAACATAGCAAAACTTCCGCAGCAGCGGTGGGAGTTTATCTCATTGCACCTGTAACATCTCAAGATAGTTTAGTCAAATGTCTCCTGAGAGTGTAAGCTTTTCGCCACCAAACAATTGCTGAACAACTTACTGCACTGCCACAGAATTCGTATAGCCTTAGAATCGGGAGCTTCTATATGTTGCGCAATTGAATGTTTCGAATCAAGTGGGATTCCAAAATACTTAGGTCTATGAGATAAGGTAAGTTTAGTACCAACAAAAAAAACTGTGTATAAGGTATGCTTCTTCTTCTTTTAAACATTAAACAGCATCATTTTCGCTTGTGATTCATTAACTGTCAGAGATTATTCCCTGCACTAATCCCCTAATAATGCATATAGATATTTATTAGTAAGTTACATCCGCTGACAATGATACAAGCATCATCAGCGCATTCGATAGGATTATCACTCTCTCTCCAAGTTTTCTCAACAAGGAGTCAACCAATAGCGTCAACAAGGTGTCAGAGAGCATACCCGCCTAAGCAAAGCCGTTTTAAGCTCGCATAGCTCTAAACAAATACAAGACCACTTAAAGTTTATATTTTTTTTAGAGGTATAGAACTTCGAATTGAAATAAAATACAAGAAAATGGAAGGATAATTTTATGCCATTAATGTTTAAATATGATTTCAGGCATGTGGTCGCCGCAGCTAGTTCGGATAAAGACTAGAGGTCCAATTTTCAACCACTTTTTCAAACATTTGGGGCTGTATGTCGGCAATAACACCACGAATATTGGCTTCCAAGTCCCCTAACGTTTCTGGTTTGTTGGCGTGGGCGACCGACTTTACATATCCACAAATAAAATAATCCAATGGTGTGAAATCACTTGGTGGCCAATTGGCAGGTCCGTTCCTCGAAATTAGTCAGTTTTTGTGGATGTAATGGCGTTTCAAGGGTCTCATGTGGATTCTCTTCACACCAATAAATGTTGTACATGTAACATCCCTGTTTACATAACGGAAACTTTTATCGGGTTTTAAATGAAGCTCAATAGTGTAAAACAAGTTGTGATTCTATCGAAATCACGTAGAAAAATAAACCTTCGTTTTTTTTCAGAAATTTATTAACTTAGACATTTGTTTGGATAAGTTTATTAAAAACAATATTATTTAAGCCAATTTCAATAGTTTTTTACTAGAACTATTTACTAGAAATGGGAAGAGGATTTGGGCTGTTCAAAAACGATGGTTTATAATGCTATAAACCATGTGAAGTAACACAATTCATTTGAAAACGCCAAAAGAATAAATTGGGCCAGAAAAACAACAAAAGCTATGGACAGAGCAATAGTAACCTCTAGTAGGAGCGATGCATTCAAGAGCTCCAGAGAAATTCAACTCCAAATTGAAGAGGAATTTCAGAGTGTCATCTAGACTTGCGAGCTATCGACTAACCGAAGCTGAGCTCAATGGCTGCATTGCGAGAAGAAAGACGCTTGTTTCAATGCGAAACATAAAAAAGAGTTTGGAGTTTTCCAAAAAAACATATGGAATAACCGTTACAATTTTGGAAAAAGGTGCTTTAGAGCGACGAATCGAAGCTTAACAGATTCGGATTCGATGGTAAACTTAATGTTCGTCTTCCAAAAAATCAAGAATTTAACCACAAGTACACCATGAAGACCATTAAACATAGAAAATGTGATGGTATGGGCACCATATTCGTGGCATGGAGTGGGTTCAATAGTACGAGTATCTGGTAGAATGGATCAGTTTCAATACAACTCACATGAAGCCCTTTGCGTTTGAAAATGTGCCAATTACTTGGAAATTTTTTTTTTTTTTTTTTTTTTATAATGTACGCGCACTAAAGGGACTTTGGATACCCTTATAATGAAGTGACACAGTGCGGGCATTAGGGAAATGAAGGATTAGAGAAAGGGAGAAACCGATGCACGTTGGTTTTAAAAGTTTGTAAATTATAATGCAAAGGAAAAACAGAGCGTGGTAGAGCATTCCACATTCGTATTGTACGGTTGAGAAAGGAATCTTTATATTTCACAGTACGTCCGAAAACAGGCTTAAGGGTAAACTGATGTGCATTCCTCGCAAGGCGAGTATTGCGGTTGAATTGCTGTAGGGGTGGAATGCAACTGGCTATTTCATTTGAGCACTTGTGGTGGAAATACCGATATAACAATGACAGGCAGGAGACATTTCGACGATGACTAAGAGAGTCAAGTGATTTCGCGATGTCTCGATCGCCAATAAGTTTTACCGCACGTTTTTGGATCCTGTCAAGTAGCTCCTAATATGTTATTGGTGCACCAGACCAGATATGAGCGTTGTACTCAAGTTTTGGGCGAATAAACGCCTTGTAGATTCTAGCCAGATCAAAAGGGGTGAAATATTTCTTGCATCGCTTTAGGAAGCCTAGACATTTCGCAGCGTTCTTGGCGACATCAAATATGTGGTCATTCCAACGAAGGTTGTCATTAACACACATACCGAGAATGGAAAGTCTTTCGGTTTCAGCGATGCAAGTGCCATTCATGGATAATGGCAGAGAATTAGGGGTTCGCTTCAATGACAGCAGACAGCATTGCGTTAAGCATTAAATTCCACTCTGTTGGTTTTACCCCATTTAAGAATGCTGTCAAGATGAAGATGAGGGGCGTTGCCCAGGAAACGAATATGTAAAGCTGAGGGTACTGTCATCAGCAAAGGAATGGATTGGATTAGAAGTGACAGACAGGAGGTCATTGATAAAAATGAGAAAGAGAGTCAGAGACAAAACAGAGCCTTGAGGGACACCAGCATTTATTTGGTGAGTTGCAGACTTGAAACCGTCCAAAACAACTTGTATTGAACGGTCCGAAAGGTAATTTCTAATCCATTGAAGAAGGATAACATCGATCCCAAATGCACGCATTTTCGACAAGAGAGCTTGATGCCAAACTCTGTCAAATGCCTTTGAAATATCAAGCGCAACGACCTTGCTTTCACCACCATGGTGAATAGATTGGTTCCACTTTTCGGTTAGATATGTCATCAAATCACCAGTGGATCTGTTGCTGCGAAAACCGTACTGCCGGTCATTAAGAAGTTTTCGGGATTCGAGATATTTCATAAGCTGACGACTTATCAGCGTTTCCATGACCTTGGAAAGAAGGGACGTAAGTGCAATTGGTCGGTAAGAGGAGGGAGAGGAAGATTCGCCTTTTTTTGGGACGGGCTGGACAAATGCTGTTTTCCATCTTCTCGGAAAGAGCCCTGAAGAATAGGACAGATAGAAAAGCTTCCGCAGTGGTTTTGCCAGCGTGGAAGAACACCTCTTCAGAACTATAGGGGAAATACCATCTGGGCCAGCGGATTTGTGAATGTTGAGATCTTGAAGTACTCTTGCCACAGTACGGGTGCGAAAGTGGATTTGTCCCATGGAGTGTTATATGCGTTCGAGTACTGGGGGAGATAAAGCACAATCTGGGAGCGTTGAGCTAGCTGCAAAATGAGCAGCGAGCAGATTGGCTTTATCCGAAGAGCTGACAGCTAGAGTGCCATTGTAAATAAGTGTCGGGATAGATGACGAGGCCGAATTTTTAATATTCTTAACAAACGACCAAAAGTTTTTACTACCGGAGGGACTTTGTAGTATTTTTTGCCTCAACTTTTGGTCGTAGGAGAATTTGACACGATTAATATGGGCATTGCAGTCATTTCTGGCTCGTTTGAACTTTTTTCGGTTTTCCTCAGTTGGGTTGGCCTTAAATGACCGAAAAGTTGCCTCTTTAGCCCTGATAGCTTCTTTACAGCTCAAGTCACACCAAGCGTTTTCCTTAGGTCTGATACACTTTATCCTGTTAGGGATAAAGCGTTTCATACCCAGGTGAATTAAATTTGTAATCATATCGGCAGCGGCATCCACGTCGTTGTTGAGGAAGCACAACGACCAGTTAAAACTCCTAAAGAAACCGTTTAAAGCTTCCCAATTGGCTTTCTCGTATTGCCATAGGGTTCTTTTAGGAGCTTGTTCTTTAACTGTGTGGCTGGAGTACGAGAAATTCGCCGATATGATACAATGGTCTGACGAACCTAGAGGCGATAATACATTTAAAGTGTATTTATCAGGGTGAGAGGTAAGAAACAAGTCCAGAGTGTTGGCGTTTTGACCGCTAATGTCCGGTATCCGTGTCGGCTCATTTACAATCTGGGTTAAACTATTAACCTCAGCAAATATCTCAACATACCTTCCTTCGGGTGTTGTCTGTCCAGAATGTCGAAGCCAACTTGAATTGTGTATATTAAAATCGCCCGCAATGACGATTTCAGTATGAGGATAAAGGGTAACAATTCTGGTTATGGAATCAGACAGTGCATCAAACTCATTATAAGTTGAATGCCTGTCTTGGTTAGGGCTTCTGTAAATAAAACAGTAGTGGATTAATTGCCTACGGACATGGAATTTTAGCCAAATATAGTTAAATTCCGGATTGGAACATTGGCCATATTGAGGTAGAAGTTGGTAGGCTACATCACTACGTATATAAACGGCGATACCACGATGGGAAAAGAATAATGGCACCAAGTTATATCCAGGCAGACTAAGCTCCATTAAATCGGAATCAATGCTGACCTGTGTTTCACTTAGAGCCAAAACAGCTGGTTTATTGTGAATTGCATGGGCGTACAATGAAAAAAAATTGGATCTCAACCCACGAATGTTACTCACGTCCACTCTAAAATTCCCACGCATAACAAAAAAACAAACACAAAAAACTCAACTCCGACGCAGACTAAGCTAGGCCGCACCGTGTACATCCTGACGTCAGCTTTCCAAAACAAATCACTGCAGGTGTTATGCCCATACAATGAATTGCTTTGGTCTGCCAACAAAATCTACACAACGCGACCCGCTATTCGCCAAATGATACTCTACCCAGCCATAGCAAGTGCACGCAAAAACATACGGCACTTGCTATAGCCAAGCAAAGCAGCAGCAAACGATAGGGAGTGGGACCAGATGGAGTGCCCAAACACAATACACTTTTTTTTTCACTGCACTGTACACTGCACTGTTTTTGTTTTTGCACAGCGCGCGCGCGATTAGCGTTTTATTTTTTTTGTTTGTTTTTATGCTTTTGCACACTTGTTTGTTGTTGTTTTTTTTGTGTTAAAAAGTGTGTGCACGCGTCGGGTGGCAGATCGGCACTATCAAATTTGACCGCGACAATCATCCAAAGCACACTGCCAGATTGGTCCAAGGTTGGCTACAAGAGAACCAAGTCCATGTTTTGGGTTGGCCACTGCAAAGCTCCGATCTAAAAGAATGACAACCGTTGGATGGAACCTGTGCCCATACAAAAAATGGAAATTTGGACTATTTACAGTCATTAGTTAAAGAGGCATGGTATTCTATACCGATAAATCGTTGAAACTTTGCCGAGAAGACTAACGTCAGTTTTGGAAAACAAGGGTTAACCTACCAAGTATTGATATTAAAACAATAAGTTTTTGTTTTTATTTTATGTTTTTTTATAATTTTTTAAAATTTTTATTCAAGTGAAGACAAAAAAAAAAAATTTTAAAAAATATTTTTTCTGAATTAAAAAAAAAAATTTCATATGATATTTAATATAACAACCACACTTAGGGACGGTCATTTTCAAAAATTCAGTTTGTAAGTTAAATAAAATATGAATAAAAATTTTAAAGATTTCGAATTATTTCTTAATAAAAGGGTTTGTTCCTGCTGAGATGTAGATTTGGAAAATCTAATATGATGAATTTGTATTTTACCCAGGTTGATTTTTTGTTGACAGGCAAAGCTGGAAAAGCTCATGCTATCGATGAGGCAGCGAATGTATTAGTGGCAACTATGTTTGGTGAGAAAGCAGCACATAATTTAGATATACATAATTTCTTTATCGAAAAACTCAGCTTATAAAATGAATTAAGCAGAGTTCCTATTTTGCTCTACAATTGGACGAAAGCGCGAATATATCTAATATCTGATGACGTATATACCGTACGAATTTAAAGACTGTTTTAATGCTAACACTACCGGAGAAACCATGAGTTTATTACATCACGTGAAATAGATTGCTAAAAATGTGTAGGCATTTGCACTGATGGTCTACGTGCTCTTGTTAAAAATGTCGCTCCCGAAGCTATGTGGCAACACTGTTACATCGAGAGGCATTGGTGGCAAAACGAATACCAGCAGAATCAAAATTGTTTTCGATGATGTGAACGAATCTTTAATAAAATATGTAATGATATGGGCCGCATCCACTGCAACTACTCCATACTGAGGTTCGTTGGATATCGCAAAGAAAAATTCGTAAGCGCTGATGATGATTTTAAATGGTGCGCATAAATTGCAACTGTTTAAATGATATTTTTAGCTATTTAAATGAGTTAAACATGAATTTACAAGACTCCTAAAAGATAGTTACTGTATTACAACGTAAACAAATTTGGTATGTGGTAAAAACGATTTTAAGAGGAGGATTTTTCACCATTTTCAACACTAACTGAATTCTTAGCAACTACCAACGTTATTTTACCGGATTAAATTTTTCAAAGATTATTCAAACATTTCACTAAAATAAAAAAGAGTTTTCGAGAATACTATTCAATTCCTAATGAGTGAAAAATCACAGTCACTACCTGTTACAGACTTTCAAATGAATTCTGAGTGGCTAAAGCGTGATTGATTTTTTTTTCACTCGAGTCGCAATTTTTGTCAGTAAAACGTGAGCTTGGCTTTAATTAAGTACACATACTAGTTTATTTTGTATAGATGTCACTCAAGTTAATTGGAGTTGAGGAATTATATAATAAATATGTGTTTGCTTGGTTTGGTATTCGAGTTTTTGAATGAGCGATATGTGGAGAGGGGCTTTATATTGCTTTTTAAACAAATTTTGATGTAGGATTGTTGTTGGGTTCGCTAAAGAAAACAAATATTTTTAATAACGATAAAAAAGGTAGGACCAGGAACCAGCTACATGAACCGCACAGTATGGATAATCCAGCTGCACTTAGAAAATAGTTCTTAGATTAGAATAATATTACATAATTAGAACATGATAACATATTTGTAAGTAAAATTGATTTTAAATGTTTCTTATATTCTAAGGTATAAAATTTAAAATCAATTTGGCTTATGAAATGATCTTTTAATAGGTGTTTAAGAATAGATTTTGTATAAGGAATAGCCTTATCCTTTTACTTTAAATTATTTTAAATCATGAATATGTCTTAGAAATGTCTGTGACCATTTTATCATAATTTTACTATCGTTTGGGGGCGAATTAAAAAAATAAATCTGACCATTTATATTTTACAAGGATTTAAAAAAAAAATCTTTCTATGACCTGGCTATTTTTGGTTGGATTGATTTTATACCAAAGGTTTGGATCCTTGGAAGAGATCCTCAGAATCTTAAAGAAGGAATTTCAACAAAATGTTCGTAGATTACCTGACTATACATATAAGGTTGAAATTATGTTTTGCCGGGTGGTCATCGGAGCGTTACAAAATATTTTACGTTTGGTCTTACAATTAGATGTAATTGTAATTAGGCGGATACCCGTGGTTCTAATTAACCGGATAATAAGAGGATGTGAATAAAATGGTAATATTATTTAAAATTGTATTTGCAAAAAGTTAAGACGTCTTGTGGCATTACAAACAATCATTGCAGAACGTTCAGAAAAATATGATCGTCAGAGGTAATTTTTAATTGAATAAAAAAATATTAAAACATGTTGAGTCAACCACCCTAATCCAAATAAAAGTCACAGAGAAAATGGAATCAGTAGCTACAGAACTGATATATTTTATTTGATATCAAAGTTACACCTTTTCTCTCCATTTAACGACAAGATTATGATCAGGATTATAAGGGTCAAAACCGGTACAGGAGTTTTTACGCGATTGTAAGGGAACGTTGATCGCCATTGCCTTTTTGAAGGGGTTCGTAGGATCCCTTCTTTGAACAAGACAATACCAACTGAGTCGGTCGTGCTTCAATATTTTCGAGATGGGTGACGTGAAGGCTTCCTCGGATTATGGAACTTCTAATTCGATCAAGCTTTGTTACTCCAGCTGTCATGCGGAGCATCTTCATTTTAGCTGCTTAATACTTTTTGTATATTGTCCAGCATTGTGAATCGTATGTGAGCGCTGGACGGACAGAGCCTTCCCTTCAGCTTAGTGGACATTTTTCGGTCACAGAAGATGGCAGAGTTTTCCTGACACTTCATCCACCCTACGCTTACACGATAATTGGTGTCGTCATCAACGGTTGCTTCGCTTTTGATCATTGATCCCAGATTTTTGAACTTTTCACACTTGGGAACCACCACCCCATTCAAATAAATGTCTGGAATGGTTGGCTTGGGTCAGAGAATGGACAGTACAGATACTGTCTTTTTTTGGCTAATACGATACCCACTAACTTCATCTACATTTACATTTACAAAACCATCAAGTGCTCGTTGCACTTGAAGTCTGATCATCACTTACGATGGCTCCAACGTCAAGAACAACTGATGTACTTTAGGGTTCGTCACTTTTCCCTCATATCACAGTAACACCTATGAGCACAAAATCACGGTTTAGCTTATCTCTTGCACGTCGTGTAGCAAAGAGATATTTTTTGCCGCCGAGGCCGATCAGTTCAAAAAGTCTAATAGAAATGTAAAGTCAGGCTAAGCTCATTTTCTTTCCAGTGAGCACAGCATAAAACATACATATAGCGAACGATTTTAAGCCTGCATATATTTACATATTGCCCGGTACCAATGAAAAATTTCATGCAGAGTTTAAATTTGTCGTCCGTTGCGCATTTATGCAAAAGAAAATAAGTGCGAAAGCGAACACGAGTTTAATCTTTAGATTTAATTTGATATTGGCAAGACTCAGTTTATATTATGATTTAAAAATTGAAATGTTACCCGTTCATGAACGACATAGCTATCGCCGTCGATCATGTGTATCTATCTATAAGAACAAACAAAACTTTTTTTCGACGTTAAACATTACACACGGTTTGTATTGCTTGCTCTCTATTATACATGACAGGTATGGATGTATATTAATATGCCTATCCGATAACATCGATTGATTTATTTAATGCCTACACACAGTCGTCCTTTTTTTTCTTGTTAGTCATCACAACATTGTTAGCACGCACATGTAACCTAGTGTTGCCAATTTAACTTTGTGTTTGAGTTACATCCGAAAGGCCACAATGAAAAATAATAAACACGGGCTTTCCTCAGGCACAATGCGTCCGGTGCTGTGGTATGCATCGTGTCGGAAAAGGTAGTAATGCTTCCGAAGCCAATCTCATTTCAGCTCTTTATTTATGTTGTACGTATCTACCTACATACAATTTGTTGATTGTTTTAGGGGACGTAAGAAGAGAGGTACGCCAACAGAAAGTGATAGCAGTATTTAATTAAATCTGATAGTTGACTGAGAAGCAATGAATGGGCAGGAAAACCCAACCAAACGCACTGTAATGTTAATTATGGTCGTCAAAGTCTGGTATATTGAGGAGTTCTCGCTTGGTCCTGGAATTATTTTTATTATCCTTAAAAAGTGTAGTGCATTTTCAAAGCGATTTCGCAAAGAATTGTGGAAACATGAATCTCTGGCATCCGGACAGGACGGCTATGCCCGTTCGCAATTGGATATGAATTCGAGTAAAAATGAGTTCACAGGATATTATCCTTCAGGTGGATTGGATATGGTGGTGGGTGGATGGCACAGTGTATTTATTTTCTCATTTCGTACTTTCAGTTGCAGTCATGTGGATAAAGTGATAAAATACTTTGCTGCTGAATGTTCTGATTTAATGCTCTTTTGAGGTGGTTGGCGCGGTAGGTCGTTTGTTGTAAGAGTAGGATTACTATTTATTAGCCAGATAAGCAAAACGAAATGAAATTATTGTAATCAACCCAGCAGTAGCAAAGCTTGGATTAATAAGCCATGAGAAATAGTGCGAGGCGATTGGTTTTTGTGATTTCTTTGGTCGATATTCGGTGATGAACCGAATGCCAGTATTGTTTGGAACTATACATAGTTTTGTTGGTAAGTCATTACGCCAGCTATTTTCATTATTTCAATATTATTTTTTTTTTCTTCGTTTATTTAGTGGAAGGAGTACGAGCGGAGGAGGATTATGATAACGTATATATCAAGGTGCATATCTGGTTAAAATAGCATTTCCATAAGTGGGAGTATAGGTTAGTTAAGCAGGGGACACGGATAAACAGTGGGAGAGTTTAAACGACGAGAGGATATTTCTAGAACTTCTAGATAGATTTTCAAAACGGGGTTGGCATTGTAATGCTGACTTTTGCCAGATCAATACTGAAATTTCATAGAAATTTAGAGCTCATACTTTGTGTTGTGCGGCAAAGAATATTATTTTTATGTTCATGTATGACGGATATTTAACTTATGATTGAATGGAAGTCAAGAGAAAATAATGACAGACAGCAAACATTGTGATGATCAGTGAGGTGCGGCACCAAAATGTATAGGGTAGATGTTATGTCTCTACATACTGTCACTCACACGTATATGATGCCTATTGAAAGTGAGCACTCTGTGCCGTCTGAATCATAGTCCTAAGGCGCAGTTGATGATTACGACGTCAAAATAGCTGCAGAAAAAAAAGGGTATTTTTTGAATGGTTTACTTCACCTTGCAAAACTTTTTGGAAAGACGTTGAATGAGATAAAAAAAACTCGTTAACACACTCCGCGTCTTTTTCTGCAATCTTAAAATCTTTCCAACACTTAAAAGTTTCTAGAGAGACTCTATACTAAATACATAGGGGCATTCGACAATTAGAATTGTGTCTACAGTTGTTTCGATTTCACATATTTTCCCAGAAACAGATTTTTAAGTTTGAGTAGTTTCAATATAAGAGTAATGTCAAGGATTGAAAGAGCAGGGAAGTGTTTACCAAAGTGTCTTGTGGAACACCAAGCCTTTATATGGTAAATAACAGATTTGAAGCAATTCAACACTCAGAAAGAAAATTTCCAATCCATTGAATCCAAAAGCACACATTTTTAACATAAGAGCTTGATGCCAAAATCTCTGTCAAATGCTTTGGAAATATCAAAGATTCCACTTTTAAGTGATATAAACCATCAAATAACCAGTAATTTAAGAACTTGAACATTGAACTTTGATTTAAAGGAACCATTAATTTTTTTTTTGGCATTGGTACTTCGTGGAAGATTAATCAATTTTTGAAAACTTTTAGCATTTCTTAGTAGTAAAACCTCCAAAGTAAGTATAGCACAATCCGACGGGCTACAACTTAAAGAGGTTGAAAATAGTCTCCTACTTGCTCGCCAAAACGTATCTTCTGCTAAAGGATTATAAATATCATTTAATTGGCACACTGGAGTGACTGTACGTTTAAACAAACCCCCCCCCCCCCCCTCCCCTCTATCATTATCCATTATTGTCTCATGGGCCTCAGTCAATGGTATTTATGATTTCAAAATTATTTTGTATATGAATGACCAATGACACGTATTAAAAAATCTAAAAACGAAAACCTCACGTAAAATTCTATTCATTAATCGCCAGATTGAAACAATTAATTACCTGTTTGCAAGTAATTCAAGGTCAAACGTGCAATGTTGGCAATCTTAAATCAAATTTTTGGTGTCTGTTTTGCTTATTATTTTCGCCATTTGAAGGTTCTGTGGCTTGTTCGGGGAAATGAAAGTAAATTTGTTACTCTGCAGTTCTGCAGCGTCATTATGTCTACCGAACCAACACAACTAATACATTTCTGGGATTGAAAAAAATCGGATTAAAAATCGAATACTATGTAAGTAATAAGTAATTTTGGGGATCACATATTAAATATATTAAAAAAAAATTATACCAAATATGATCTCATTTCACAGTGATTTCAAATGGGTTTTCAAATACAGAGCACGAAAATAATTATAGCTCTAAACGTTGCTATATAAAGGTCAAACATCTTGTGTTATAGAGAAAGCGGGGTTACTACACGCGATATAGCAACAACAAAGGGGGCTAGACGAAAACCAAAAGTAATGGAATACAAAGCTTTCACATCCACAGATACGTGCCTAGTTTTCTCTTCCCATTACTATATACAAGACAGTGTTGCCCAAAATGCAATTGCAATTAATAACTAACATTTAGTTACAATCGATTTTCGCAAAAATTGCTGAAACGATTTTAGGTATGTTTATATATTTTGGATACTTTTGGCCTAAGAGTCCAACATACAAAAACAGGCCATAATCATAGGAACCGTTTTTTGAGAAAATCTAATGCAAGTACATGTTAGTTACTAATCGCAATTGAATTTTGGGCAACACTGACTACAAGAAAAGTTTTCTAGATTTTGTCAGAATATACTGATTTAAAATATCAAAAATGGTTGGCTGTTCCAAAGTTACTACGAGTAACGGACCTGATGGCTGCCAGAGGTATTAGAGGGATATTCATCATGAACATAAATGTCGTCATTCGAGGAACTTCCAATGAGTAGGATGGAGTGCTAATTGATTTGGGAGACTATTTGTGGGGTGATAACTGGATATAATAGCAGGATAATGCACCGATGCATTCTACTAATAACAGACGAAATTTTTTTACATTAAGAAATATTCCTGTACTAAAGTGACCTGTGACCTATAAGTCCTGATTTAAACACAATGGAGAACCTCTGGGGTATATGCAGGTGGTAGGAACAGAATGAGGGCGAACAAATTGGAATACCTCTACACCAACCATTGATCAATTCAATGCTAATCGTCTAATTGCAAGCACATAATTTATTAAAACAAATTTCAGTTTTAAGAAATTTGTACTAAATTTACTCCTGTTATAAAAATATTTCGTTCCGCTTTTAAAAAGAAATATTTTTCTTTACATAAACATTGAATTTGAGTGATAAATTGTTGGTTTAATTTTTCATTTGAAGAAACTAATTTATTTTATGTACATACAAATCATACATACATATGTGATTTTAAGCCTTTTATTATATTTTCTATAGTTATTTCGTGCACTGCACTTTGTTTACATTCCACTCAACTGCATAAAAGCAAAAGAGTTTGACATTTAGAAAATTCAATTTAATCGCGAAGATGATAAAATTAAAGAGAAAACATTCACTATATTATAGGTACTTGAAAACAGCTGCTATTTTAAATGTATTTTACCATTTCAATATTTCCCATTCAATTTACTGTTATCAGAATATAAATACAATCCAGCAGTATTTTTGATGATAAAATAAAATCCTCACCTGTCAGAATGTAACTAATTTAATGCATTACTGATAGGTATGATAATCGCATTGCTACGAAAGACAAGCCCATATAAATGTGTAGTTTGATTGCAAATGATTTTGACAGCTCACAAGCCATTACACAAGATAGATTTGTTGCAGCTACCAGGCAACGCCATATTTAGTCAACGACTAGTTCCATACATGTCCTCATTGCAAGATACTTAGCCTAAACACTTTTCTAGTCATTCGTTCACACTTAAACTGAAATGTGGATATCTCCTTATATGCATCATTTGTACGTCATGCATTGCATTGCGGCACAAACATACTGCAAAAGGTAGGCAAAGTAGGCATTACAGTAGTTAGGTAAAGAAATATGGCAGAATGTTTGTATATCTGATAATAGAATTACACTTAGTCTACCTAAATTTATGAAATAATTACGGTTCGGCAGAAGCATTAAAACTTATAAACTTGTAACTTGGGAGGGAACTTCTCGTATGCCCAAGACATAAGATATTTGGAAAAATTGGTCATCCGAGGGGCGAAAAAGCATTAAGCTTTATATTTTGGAGGCGTAGGCGATACCTAGAAATAAGGTTGAATATGTTTCAAGAAATACTTCATTGAGTATTTTTTGGTATCACTGAATTTTCTGCTTCAGAAAAAAGCAAAGCTACTTTCAATCTAAAATATATTTCCTATTTTTTCGATTTTAATTCCAAAAAAACATTGTTACTGTTTGCCACTGCGCACTTAGAGTGTTGTTAAGAAATTTTTTTTTTTAAATTTTGGAATTCTCGATTTTAATTCTCCAAGTTGCAAGCAGAGCACAAAATCTGTGTATTTTTTTATTTATATGTGCGAATATTGGTTTACCCTTAAGACTAAAGTTCTCCAAGGTGATACAGGGTCATAAGTGCTGGTCCCCTGGATGGGCTATAAATCCACTAAACGAACTAAATAAGGTCCACACGAAATTCTTTTGAATTTTTCACTTATAGTTGCTGCGGCTTATTGTAAAGTGGTTGAAAAAAGCCTTTTCATAAAGTTCAGAAGTCTATACTAATTTCTTAAATACGAAATTAGATATTAGCTGGGGAAGAGAAGAGCGTTGATTGGCCATACCGGCTGAACCGACTGGTTTAACGTTGCAATATGTCTTCGTAGCGATCTCCATTGTATGTAACGTGACGTTAATTTTTATAACAGAAATAAATGTCACCCCCGTCATGACAACAACACCATATAGTTATTTTTTGTATACGAAGGTGTTTCTTATAGCACATTAGGGGTTTCAAATGACCAATAACGCATATTCTGCTTGTTGTCGAGACCGTTTAGCCAAAAATGCGCTTAATCACTGAAATAAAATTGTTCTTCTTCTACAACATTTCTAGAGCTCAACCCAAGACGGTACGTCACTTCATATGATTAACTGGCTTTAGTTCTTGAGTTGACTTTGTTTTATAAGGCAAATTCACTCTGAGACCGAGAATCGTGAGACGTGGAATCGTGTTGGTTCGTTTGCGACAGGCGCTTGAGCATCAGATATATTCTCGGCACTTCGAACAATAATAACATTAAAATAAATTCAGCTGAGTGATGTATTTACAACAATCAAAGACATCTGTTGCACATTGCATTATATTTTCGAAACCAAGCCGTTTCTTCGATACGTTCTGCCCAAGCCGGTAAGATGTTGTAAATAAACAGACTTCTCGGAAATCATTCCTGACTATCATAAAATAGTTCGGTTAATAGTTCGGATAGATAATACAACCACCATAAAGAACTTAAAAAAAGAGGGTCCTGCAATTCCGTCGGTCAAGAAACCGTTGCGTGGTTCGACGGATTTGCTTCAAAGTGCGAATTTAAAGATTTTTGGGAATACATGCTGCGATTTTTATACCCTATCCTAAGGGTATATTAATTTTGACACATAGTTTGTAACACCTCTTAATATTCATCGTAGACCCATAAAAGTATATATATTTATGATCAGGACCAAATCCTAAGACTATTTAGCAATGTCCGTCCGTCCATCCGTATGCAATTTTTAGGCCTTTAAAATCAAGCTAGGAAGATGAAATTTGGACCACATACTCCCTAGGGCCTCGAAATGGTTAAGTGTAAAAAAATGTTTGAGTACGCCCACTTCTGACCGTTTTAAAGCTAAAGTTAAGGAGATAGAGTGTTACAACCTCCACAAGATATGTAGGCACTGCTCTCCTTTATAAATTTGTTGAATTAAGTTTTTGCCATACGTATCGCCCATACAAAGCTTTTGGCCACGCCCACTTTTTGGGGGGTTTTTTTCAAAAAAAAATATTTTTTTTTTATAAATTTCATAGAATGAAATGTATCCCTCACCTTCTTAATGGTTCTTTCTTTGGGGCATATAGGGATATGGATAGGGTATCGTACTGTTCGCCCCAAGCGGACTGTAGCTTTTTCTTATGTTTTTTTTCTGTTTTTGTATTTTAGAGACCATTGATCAGTGTAACAAATTTCGTACCCATTTTCTTCAAAGAAGTGAAGTGATTTTAAACCCTTTTAAAATGTTTGCTTGTGATTTAAAATCAAATTGCAAACGCATAGAAAGAATAAGTTATAAGTATAAGTTATTTTTCCGTAACTTAACCATATTCTTCACAACCTAAATCTTGCAAAAGTATTTTACATGGCTAACTCAACGACGTGACTCGCCTCACATATTATTACTTTAGGGTCGGGCACTTACAAATGATGCTCTTCTATTTGGTCTTCTTTAAGACATAGTGTGAACTCCGGTGAGTCGATTATTTTTGATTTGTGAATATGATATTTTAATCTGTGATTACCTGTTAGGTATCCAACAAGATTTTAAATATCATGCCAACGTAGATTAACTTTTTCTTCTTGGCATCGTTTCTGAAGGGCTGTGTAACCTTTTGTGGTCTGTCTAAGACCTGGCATGCTTTCCCAATATGAGATGCACATTATGTATTCCCAGCTTTTTAGGTTCAAGTTAATAGCTGATTTGTTTATTGGACAGAATAGCTCGGGTCATATAAAGCGGGTCTCCGAGCCTTTTCTAGCCAGTTCGTCAACTTTTTCAATTCCCTCGTATGTTTCAAATTTGCAGTGTTGCATATTGCCACTTTTTTTTCAAGAAAATGTGGAGGGGTGTTAATCCTTTTAGAGCTTCTATGGCCGCCGTGGGACAATGCATGCGAGCTGTTGTACTTTGTTTAGTTTGATTATTGCGGACTTTTTAGTGGTTTTCTTCCACCATATAATAGAAGCATATTTTATAATGGGCCTGACCATTGCTGCATAGATCCAGTGAGTGATCTTTGGAATAATACCCAAGTTCTTCCATGCATGCGGCGGAAGGCCCAGAAAGCGTTCGATGCAATTTTAAACTAGTTGTTTAGGTGTGAGTTCCAATTTAGTATTTTATCTAAATATGATATTTGATCTCGCCGGAATATTCTATGATAATATCATTTATGGAAATTTGGTTTAGATTGAAACTTCTTCTCTTTGTAAAAGGATCTAAGACAGCCTTGTTTGGGTTGATAGAGAGTCCCTCCTTGTTGCGCCATTCAAGTGACATCGTTTTCTTTATTGCCCCTGAATATGATGACCAGATCATTGGCGTATCCAACTACGTGTAAGCCTTATTTGCTAGGGGCATGGAGTAGGTTGTCAACCATAGTAGGGGCGAGAGAACTCCTCCCTATGGGCAGTATTTGGCAGCTGTTGCTAATGATAAGGTCAGTGCTGATGTTGCAGTTATTTTCCGACTCTCCAAGATTGATTTCCATTTAATCGCAGGTTAGTCTATACCTCTGTGTACTAAAGCGTTTGTTTTGGTATTATATCCAGTAATATCAAAATAACACTCTATGTTCAAAAATATTTGTTCTGTTTAACTTCTGTAGACTTGCATTTCTGATAGGCATATTGATAGGGGTGGAGAGGTATACTATTACGTTAGAATTCTCTGATATAAATGACTATGATTCTTTCCATCGTTTTTAGGAAAAATGAAGTCAAGGTAATTGGACTATATGATTTAGGTAGTTAGCTTGGTATACCCGGTACGCAGGGTTATGCAGAAAGTGTCTTGTGCTAAGCCCATGGTCATCAGGTGTTCAGCCGATCAGTGGAATGTGGAAGTAGCAAACATGGTATCACTGATGGCAAAACCAGGGAATTATATAACCACACTTCAATCGATAAATCCATCACAGTGCAATATATGGAACGAGTGGAATGCAGGATCCAAAGGAAGGCTAATTTCAGTTGGAAATATTTATCACCTTTGACTTTTGAAGGAGGCTGTGGCCAAAGTATGACAGAAGCCTTATCATCAAAATTCTCCAGTACGACAAAGTATATATGTGTATGTTGAAAGGCGTTATGCAATGATATACCATATTGCCACTCCCTGAAACTTGAGGGCGAGAATACTTGGAAGTTACTATTTTCAAGATAAATACTCAAAAAGTCCATAACTGCGGTGGAGTTACGCTGTACAAAAATATAATTCAGGCTAACAAAAATATTTTAAAAATTCATTTTAAACGAAAGTGGAGTTACGAAGCTTGCTCATGAAGCCGACGTTGGCGAAAAAAAAAGTTTTGGTGACAAATGATGCACAAAAGCAGGCCTTGTTTTTTTCAGTGCAAACTCTGTCACAATATATCTTAGTCATCATAATAAATCCCATTAGTTTTTTGTTACCATATGGTGAAGCTTGAACCCTATGTTATAAATTTCCCCGAAAATCTGCTCGTAAAAGTGATCGATATGATATTCCTATTGTCGAGTCACACATTTCCAATCGCCCTCTAAAAACTTATGAGAAAAAAATCTAACGATTTTGATCCAAAGCAAAAATCCTTCGCACAAAAATAATCGAAGCATAAACATACTTTTTTTAGCATTTACGTAGGCAACCTCCTATGAGCGTGAGCGACTATTTTATTTATTCTGTAATTATAAAAAGCAATTTCAAAATAGTCTATCGATTTGAAAATTCTGCAAAAATAAACAAATGCAATAATAAAACGAGGAACGATAACAATCCATTCTGACCATAGATACGAGGAGGTACTTTCCGCACGCAAATTATCCATCGCAGTAAGCCAAACCAAGCCAAACATGTCCTTAATGTCACCACAACTCACAAGTATCATAACTGTCATTGCCATTAAGGAGAACAACAAAAAAAAATATACATGGCAGGCAGGAATAGCAACAGAAAAAAAAAGTTTATGACTATCAATGACACTTATATCCTGGCGCACCGCACAAGCCTCAAAAACAACCACAAAGATGTGCCTCATGCGTCCCATAAACTACACTCGCAACATGTTTCACAGATTTTCTATCTACACTCTGTGTCAACATCATTGTTTACACCGAATCCCCAGCCCCGCACTTTGCAAGCGACATGGCCAATATAAAAACAAGAACCCGAGGACCAAGTTAAAGAGAAACGAGAAACAGTAGCGAAATGACTAACGCCGAACCCCCTTCGCCAAACAACAACACATCAACTAAATACAAACTTGACCTCGTTTTAACCCTATGTTTACCGTTTACCGCCCCATTTGCGCAACGCTACCTACAGGCGTCTCCAGCCCTTGCCATATTCATTCATATGAGTTTGTTTTTTTGTTTTCATCCAACCAAATGGGTCATGGTAGGGCAGGGTTTGTGATTCGACAAACAATTATATTTCTCTCACCTGAATTCGCATTGCTCTTTTCTTTTTTTGCATTTCCTTGCAGAACAATGGTCGGGTCTTTGAAAATGTCGCACTGTTGGCAGAAGGCGCAAAAGATAGGTAGGTTAGGTAGGTTACTCTTGCTGGTTATATTTGGTTTTGTCCGCAATTCAAGGGGTATAACGACGACGAAGGTAGTGTCCTTTTAAGGAATTTCCCCCACGAAATGACCATAACGTGCAATCATAAGGAAACAGCCAGAGGAAGGACGAACAAAAAAAATTGAAATAAAGTAATGGTGGCCATGTTGTGTACATGCGATATTAACATGCAAATGCAATTGAAATGGGTTTTTTTTTTTGTTCTTCGCCTGTTTTCCTGTGCACTTACAACAAGTCTAAGTACTACCATTACTTGTTTATTTTTTTAAATCCAGTTGTACCTGCATAGCTTTAGCTTCAGTAAAAATAGTTCCACGACTTTTCTATTGCATATCGAGTAGCAAAAGATTGGAAAAAAAAAATCAATAAAATATGCAATTTATATATTAAAAATACAACTTCAACAAGACTCTGAGAGAGAGAAAGAGATAAAACTGTTCCAAGTATGTATATCGCTTGGCATTTTGCGCACTTAAAAAGTATAAAAAGGAGATGCACCTCCTGACCTCAGTGGAGGTACTTGAAACTCCGAATAAAAAATACAATAGCAATTTTCGATGCAATAAATCAGTGGTGGGAAAATTCAATGGAAATAATATTTTTTAAGCAATGACACGTATTATATTTTACTTCGTAGAAAGTAATAATTTTTTGGATATTATTTTTGCCTGTAAGCATCGGCATCGATTGTTAACGATTATTGTGTGCACTTTACTGCAATTGTTTGTTCATTTTTTATTCTTAAGTATTTTATGATTGCACTTCAGTTAATTCATGACAGAGGCTCTTATGGGCATGACCCAGGTAAAGTGGTTTCGATATTTTCTTTATTTGATTGTTGTAAGCTTATGTATTGGT
Organism: Ferdinandea cuprea; assembly: GCA_963576555.1. NCBI lineage: Eukaryota > Metazoa > Arthropoda > Insecta > Diptera > Syrphidae > Ferdinandea > Ferdinandea cuprea. The sequence goes on from OY754961.1 coordinate 38,374,046, forward strand.
AATGAGCAGTACATGGCATTCAAGGCTCAAGATCTGGCGCTTTCTTGACTGTTGAACAGTACGCGTCTAACATCTTGACATACATATTCTAGGGGCCAAACATCGATTCTCTTACAAAATGACGCTGTGAGCCATCCTTGTTGGACTGCATAGAAAGAAAAGAGCAAACGAAGTCCCCCAACTCCAGGATATCGAAAAGTCTCTCAATCGAACAAGAGCCGGAACCGGAACCGGAGATTGTATCAATAATCCATAAGCAACTGTATGCTATCTACAGGCTCAGGCTCAGGCACAGGCTTCTCAAAGCGAAATGAAGAAAATCTCGTTACCGAAACAAAAGAGGTAGTAAATGTATAAAGGATGTTTTTTTTAGAGGTTGGTTTTTTGAATAGACATAAAACTGACATTTTATGTTCAAATCTGGCAACTCTAATGTCATTTATGTTCAGTTTGGTTTGCCATTCCACATGAACAGGTTGACAAATGAAATGAAAAACGCTTGCAAATCGTGCAAATTTATTTCGAAAATAATGGTTCAGTTCGCGAAATTTACCGCAAGTTCCGTTCATTTTATGGTCGACGTAATCGTCCATCAGAGCAATTAATTGAAACGCCATTACATCCACAAAAACTGACTGTTTGGTGTGCTCTATGGGCTGGTGGAGTCATTGGGCCATACTTCTTCCGAAATGATGCTGGATAGTCAGTTACCGTGAATGAAGACCGGAATAGAGCCATGATAACCGACTATTTTGTTCCCGGATTGGATGGCTTGAATATGGATGAGATGTGGTTCCAACAAGACGGCACTACATGCCATACAGCGCACGTCACAATCGATTTATTGACGGAAACATTCGATGAGCGCATAATTTCGAGGAATGAAGGTGTCAGTTGGCCACCAAGATCGTGTGACACCATTGGATTATTTTTTTTGGGGATATGTGAAGTCGCTCGCTTACGCCAACAAACCAGAAACGTTAGGGGACTTGGGAGCCAACATTCCTGGCGTTATTGCCGCTATACAGCCGCAAATGCTTGGAAAAGTGGTTGAAAATTGGACCTCCAGACTTGTCTTTATTCGAACCAGCCGCGGCGGCCACATGCCCGAAATCATATTTAAACATTAAGGGCATAAGATTATCCTTCCTCTAAAGCCAAATTGATGGACATTAAACTGATTTTCTTGTATGTTATTTCAATTCGAAGTTCTATACATCTGAAAAAAAAACACCCTTATAAGCAATTCTGAAATTATTTAAGCTTGTGTGTGATGTTTTGGTATACGTCATATCATTCAATGAAATAATTTCCGATATCTAACACCATCATTAAACATATCCTGCATCGATGACGATCCTATGTCCTATCGAAGCGTATCGTTAAACTCGTCTAACAACTTCGTAGTATAATAATCAGCACTTTCCAATATATCCCTAGGCAGATCAAAGGCAAGTCGAGAGTCGATGCAAATATCTTCCCAATAAATGTAAAGCCTCAATGGCTGAATTACGGATCCCCAAACATCTGACGTAACAATTGATATTGTCTACTTTTAATTGTGTGTGTAGTTTATCAATTCTCACATAACATGGAGCATAAAGGCTAAAATCCATTTCTTAGCCGAAATCTTAGGACGTCTTAATGGGTATTTTTTAAGACAACCAGCATTTTAAGACATTTCACAGTAGTAGCAAGTATAATTTTCCGTTTAATCTGCTAGTCTCTATATTTTCGTCAATATCCTAAGATTGATTCATTTGTATGCGGCTTATTGTCCCTACTCTCTGTCGAAGACGCGATTGCATGCATAGAATGCATTAGCTGCCTTCCTTACTCGTTCATTGATATTCAAAGTCTAGTTAAGTTTCCTAGCAAGGATTACATCTAGATACTTCGCACTCTCTCCCACCCTTAGAGCCATCCCCTTGACAGCCGCTGGTTTGAATTGTATAGTATATTTATTTTATTTGTGAACAATTAAAGCTCGGTCTTTCGAGGATTTCTCCCAAGAACACATTGGTTTGTCTGCCCGTTAAGTGTCCGCTAATGCTTGAGTCAAGAAAAACAACATCGAACCCCTCTGATTTTTTATTTCATAAGTATTTCATTGAAGACCTATAGAAGTAAATATGTGATACCTCCCCGAGGTGTATCGCTGGAGTTTTGCGTATATAGTCCTTTCGTTAAGTATTTTTATGATCAGGTTAGTGGGAGTCACTGTCAACGTTGGAATCCTGCAATTACTAACACCCATTGAGCCAAAAATGACCCTGACAGTTTGCAGTCTGACAATTGGTTGGATAGATAAAACTGTTGATGAAGCCGTTTAGCTAAAAATTGCCTCATCACGTAAGGCCATCTTGCGATTAAATTGATCATCTTTTTTAAAATTTCTTGAACCCAACAATACTCTCGGCAATTCGACCAACCTGTTGTTTCACTGGCACGGGAACGTACAGCAGCGAAAATTTAGACTCCGACTTGCCTGTCTATTGTGACGAGAGTTACACCAAAAATTGGTATTAACGCTCTTAACGTTGCCGTCACCGTCATTCGCCGTTGCCGTCGAATTAATTGTAAACGTTTTGCATTTGTGAAATTTAGCATGATGAATATGTGGATTTACTAAATGTTTTGACATTGATAGTTTGGTCAGTGGTTTAAGGTTGCAAACTTATCAAATCACCATCGGACATTTTTTTACATGGATTTTAGAATATACATAAATTAATGAAATATTTACATATGATTTATATACTGATATTATATGCTTAGAATGCTTCAGTAAAATGGAAGCCTTTTCTTTGCATTCCTCATACAGGATCCTAGTTGAAATAGTTTTTAAGCACTTTAACATAGCGATTGAAATTTGTTTTGGGTGCGACTACAGAAAAGTCTGAAAAAGATCAGGCAGTGCCGTATGACTATCTGTGCAGCAGCCGCATGGCAAAACGGTTGGACTGATTTGCCTTTATGTTCCTATTTAAAGCTGGTTGGGGTAACCATACCTTCAAGTTGCAATGCTTAGAGATTTTGGAACGTTTTTGTATATAAACATAAGGAAAGGCTACAGTCCGCTTGGGGCGAACAGTACAATACCCTACCCATATCCCTATATGCCCCAAAGAAAAAAGCATTAAGAAGGTGATGGATATCATTTCATTCTATGAAATTTATAAACAAAAAAAATATTTTTTGAAAAAACGCCCCCAAAAAGTGGGCGCGGCCAAAAACTTTGTATGGGCGATATATTGGAAAAAATATTTGCTAAATATCTTGTTAAACATTTTTTTTGAGTTTCTATGAAAATTTTCGCTGAAAACAGCATTTTAGTGAAAAAAGACCACAAAAAGTAGGCGTGGCAAAAAATCTTATATGACAGACTTATAAAGGAGGGCAGTGCCTACATATCTTGTAAAGGTTCCAGTACTCTATCACTCTAACTTAAGCCTTAAAACGTTTTTTTCTAAATTGTGGGCGTGGCAGTAGGCGGATTTAAAAAATTTTAACACTTTACCATTTCGGGACCCTAAGGAGTATATGCTCTAAATTTCAGCTTCCTAGCATAAATTTAAAGGCCTCAAAAGTTGATACGGACGGACGGACGGACGGACGGACATTGCTAAATAGTCTTAGGATTTGGTCCTGATCATAAATATATATACTTGTATGGGTCTACGACGAATATTAAGGGGTGTTACAAACTACGTGTCAATATTAATATACCCTTAGGATAGGGTATAAATATGCCTTCTTCGACAGCACTCATTGAAATTTCAATGCAGTTTTACCAAATTGAAAAGCCTGATTTAATTAAATTTGATTTGTGATGTGGAAATGTTTAGGATTTGAAAATACTCACAAACATGTTCAGACTTTCAAAATTATTTTTTTATGAATTGAAACTTACGAAAAATATGGTTTAACTTTTGATTTCCTTTTATTCAATAATGTGTTTGGTTTCTACAAAATCCAGACAATGATACAAAAGTAGCTATGCCGCAGCCAAATACAAATCCACTGAAATGTGCTCAAGATTCTTTCGAGATGTTTGAGGGAGCAACAGAAAACAATAGCTAAATTCACTCCAATTCAATCCGGCTAAGAAGAGATCACTAGGAAACTAAGTTATTTTACAATAGTGAATGAAATGAGTAGCACCCTGTGAATAATTGTGAGCCAATAAAGGCTGATAATTCATCATTCCCGAGTCTTTTATTGCGCTGGGCAATTACGGAACAATTTACACTTTCGCAACCTCTTTACCTTATAAACATTTCCGAATGCATAGGAAATCCCTTCCCAAAATGCTTAACAAACTCCCAAGCTATTGTACATTTCCTTTCGGAGCTGGACAACACGCCATCGAACTACCAAGACCAACTTTAACCAACCCCAAGCTCTGATCCGCGGGTACTAATTAAAAAGTAAGTCTAGCTGTTTACTATGGAATTAAGTTTCCACTTCCTGGGATTCATTACCGTACAATAATAACGTATTTTTTTTTTTTTAACTTCGAAACCACTTTGCGACTTAAACTGTACAATTGTGTGAAATTCATCATACAGCGCCGCCTTGCAGTCGTATATCGAGTAGAAACATCTAAATAATAAATTATACTTAAACACCATCTAGCCAATAATATTAAGGTACTGTGCTATTTTTACAACTCTGACAATTTGTTTGGCATTTACAGGAAAGCAACTGCTGCTACCACACTGTGAAAAAAAAGATTCAAAGCCCACATACCATTAGTGACCTTATCACACATTTTCTTGTGTCATAACCCAAAACGTCACACGTCATTAATACCAAAGCTCTTTGTATTAAATCAAAACTTTCCTAACCCAGTTACCGGCCCACTATAACGCCTTAGTGCCTTAGTGCCATGGTTTTAGCTTAGTGTCATAGTGCAGGCAGTTCCTTCTTTATGTGATGAAGAATTTTTGCATGTCGCGGTCCCATTAAGTCTGTGGCTTGTAAATGTTTCCCCATTTGCAAATTTTTTGTTCTTAACTTCTGTTTTTTTGTTGTTTTGTTTTTTTTTTTGCTCCTGCTCCTTGAATGTTCATTATGACAAATAGCGATGGCTTAGTGCGCTCCGCAAAAGCACGAAAAAGAAGCAAAACACAATGTTTGTGCCAGAACTCTTGTAAACTTGTATAAACTCAATTAATGGAATTAAATTGCCTTTCTGGGAGAGGACAACCCGCCTTGCGTCACGTCACATATAGACATAGACGGGTGTTGATTGGAGCTACATACAGATCCAGTTCACCACAGATGCGTCAATTGTTTGACTGAATTTCAAATAGACGACAAACTTAAATTGAATAATCAAACTAACTACAGATTCAACATTGTCTTTCCAGCGAAATATATAAACATTCGTCAGAGTTCAAGGATGTATGCTGATGTTCGGATGTATGTAGGCCCAAGTGAATAAAATCACCAGAACCACAACTAACTTGTGATTGTTTATTTAATTAGTGCGTGTGTATCTGCATCTTCTGGCCCTTGCTTTGAATATTCAAACCGATTTATATTTTTTTTTTGTTTATTTAAAGAGAAAACAAAAGAAAACATCTTCTGTTGTGAGTTGGCGGTTTTGATGGAGGAAGGAGGGAGTGGAAGGAAAATTGAATATATCAATCGAGAGGTGAAAAATGAAAAGCTGTTGGGCAATTTATTAAGATTTTCACTTTCTTCGCTGGCGTGGGCGATTTACGAGTGTTTAATTGTTTTCGAAGTGATGTCTTAGCTCATAATTTTGTTTATTCAAATTTAGATAAACGCAGATAAATTAAGTGGATTGGGATGTACGATGGATAACTGGGGCAATAACTTTTGATGTCGATTGAAATTGAAAGTGCCGAAGACTACTCTTTCGCCATCTGGAATATATTGTACTTGCATCCCAGGTGGATACTGGATAATTCATTATTTATTAAAAACAAACTTGCAATGTATGATATTTGACAGGTGGATATTTGGATGCGAAGTGAATTAAAAACATAAGGAAAGGCTACAGTCCGCTTGAGGCGAACAGTATGATACCCTATCCATATCCCTATATGCCCCAAAAAAAAACCATTAAGAAGATGATGCATAGCATTTTATTTAGTTCGATTAATTAAAAAAAAAAAAGTTTTTTTGAAAAAACGCCCCCAAAAAGTGGGCGTGGCCAAAAACTTTGTATCGGCGATATATTGGAAAAAATATTGGGTAAATATTTTGTTATACAGTTTTTTTCGCTTTCTGTGAAAATTTTCGAAGAAAACAGCATTTTAGTCAAAAAAGCCCACAAAAAGTAGGCGTGGCAAAAAACTTTATATGACAAACTTATAAAGGAGGGCATTGCCTACATATCTTGTGAAGGTTGTAACACTCTATCTCTCTAACTTTAGCTTTAAAACGGTTTTTTCTAAATTGTGGGCGTGGCAGTGGGCGTATTCAAAAAAATTTTACACTTAACCATTTCGAAACCCTAGGGAATATGTTGTCCAAATTTCAGCTTCCTAGCTTAATTTTAAAGGCCTAAAAATTGCGTACGGACGGACGGACGGACGGACGGACATTGCTAGATAGTCTTAGGATTTGGTCCTGATCATAAATATATATACTTTTATGGGTCTACGGCGAATATTAAGGGGTGTTACAAACTATGTGTCAAAATTAATATACCCTTAGGATAGGGTATAATGATTAGCAGAGATTTTTTAATAGTAGGGTAAATAGAGAAACACGTTCTCTTAAGAAATGAAATAAAAGAGTAATTCTTGTGATCAGATACAGAACAAATGAAACTGATTAATTCTAAAATTGTTTCCTGAAACATAAAGCTCAAAGAGATTGCAGTTGTATCTTCTCCTCCATTCGCCATCCTCGCACACAGGAACAAATATCCGGCGAAGAATTTTTCTTTCAAAGGATCCTATTGAAGATAGTGCCTTTCGTATTCATACCTGCGGGTGATGCGTGATTTGGAAGAGTTCAGATGAGCTGCTGGCAAACTATACATTGCACTGCGTGTTCTCCAGCGTCACAGTGGGATAAGTTTTGCCGGGATACCAAAGTCGGCAATCTTCATATAGAGCTCCAGACGTTGAATACTACCATATGCGGCTTTAAAGTCTATGAAGAGGTGGTGTATCTCGAAAGGAAATTCGTTGGTCCTTTTTCAGGATTTGCCTAAATGTCAAAAATTTCAACTTTAGATCTGCCGGGTCGGCCGGAAGACACACTTGTACGTGACGATTAATGTGTTGCAGAAGGGTTTTAGATGTTCACACAGTACGTTGAACTTATATGCGGCATTTAGCAGTGATATGCCTCGATAGTTCTTGCACGACATAAGATCGCCTTTCTTGTAGATGGGGCATATGGAGCTGAAGGCAAAGATTCACTCTTCTTTTATCAAACGTATAACTTTAAATTGGTTTCTTTCTAAAAACTCCATAGTAGTAAATAGTTATCTGATTTATTGTTAAAATTACCACCTTTGAATATATCTGTGCTTAACGTGAAAACATACGAAAAGACCTGTAATAATATTAAAATAGAAACCAAAAAGCAAACATTGTGTGAACGAAGAAGAAACTATTTGAGAGAGTCATCGAAAATATCAAAAATGAAAATCCCCAAACTTAAAAATCTCGAACTTTCGAAAAATGTACAAACACAAAATTTACATTTACTAATAATGCTTGTTATTGGCAGCAGCGTTAAAAATTTACCGTTTATTGATTCACAGAGATGATTGACTGACAGGAACAAATTATACAGCTCACCACTTCATTCGTACAGTGGCTGCCCTAAATCTACGTATACTTACTTTAAAATGAACTATTCTCTTTTATATTGAAAAAAAAATGAAAGGCGAAATTAATGAAAGTCTAGCTAAGAGGGTCTACAATCACCCCAACGCAAGTTATATCCAGTTAAGGTGAAAATGTCCGACTTTGAGGTATGTAGGATTTTGTTTCTCCAGGATCCTACGATCCTCTTCTCGGCTCGTTTCAAAAATAAAAGATAGACACCACACTTGTATATTAGATTATACTTTATTTGCTTATTATAAATTAATCTTAATTTGGTTTTACAAGTTTGGCGACTTTACAAAACACATCTTCGCTCTACCGCTGCTGAGTATTAACTGACTTCTGTTCTGTCCTGTGTTCGCCTGTTTTATTTCGTTCTTACGCTAACCTGTTCGTTCGTGTCCGTTAGTGTCTGTCTATGTAGTTTATGTACGTGGAGTAAATAAAGAGTAGCTGTCCTGTCTTGCGGGTTGGTCGATCGTATGATTCGGTAGGGCATACGATGATGGTTCGGCTTCCGATCCCACAATCGGCTATTCTGACAGTCATTCGTCTCGAATGAAGGTTAGTTCCATCTCTTCATATGTTCGGCTACGGTGGTGGTCACCCGTGGCCCCTCGTGTTCACCAACTTTCTGCACCTCATATCTGCCGTGGTTGTGACTTCGAACAATTTTATATGGACCCAAGTATTTTGGTCGCAACTTTATGCCGGTACCAAACTGAGTGCGCTTGATGGCAACCAACTCGTTTATCTTGTATTCCTCCGCTGGTGACCGCTTTTTATCAAAGCCCGATTTGTTCTCCCTCTGGATCCGTTGGATATTATCGCGGGCTTCCTCCCGCACAGTGTCTCGCTCGACATCGAATTCGTTTAACGCAGCGTCTTTCAGCAATTCCTGGATATCCGGACACTCCTGCACACGCATTTCGAGGCCTGTTAAAATACGGAAACGGGCTAAACTTTGTGCTCCTAGGTGGTGTATTGTTAAGTACTTGCTGAACGCGATCCACATGCTTAAACCAACTCTGTGCGCTACCGACGCATGCCTTAGAGAGCATTGGTACGATGACTTTGTGGATTCGTTCCACCTGTCCATTTCCCCGTGGAACCCCCGTTGCTATAAGAAGATGTTGGATTCCTGTTTCCTTACAATAGTCGCTGAAAGCGCTAGACGTGAACGCCGCTCCTCTGTCCGTTATCACTCTTTTCGGACTACCAAACGTCGCTGCCTGCTTCCTCAGCTTCTCGATGACCTCTGCTGACCCCGTACTCTTCGTCGGATACAACCACACAAATTTCGAAAACGCATCTACTATGACCAGTATATGGTTGTACTGCTTTTGCGTTGCCTCCATTGGCCCGACGTGGTCAATATGGAAGGTACCCAAAGGCTTATCTTCCTTGTTAATTGGGTTAAGATATCCTTCCCTTTTCCCTAGCTTCGCCTCCGAAACTAAACATTTCATACAGCTTTTCACTGCCGTTGTCACCTTCGGTGTGACATTTGGGATATAAAACGTCTTCTCCAGTAGGTCTTGTGTTTTCTTGGCTGAAAAGTGTCCCTGCTGATGCGCCACTGTTATTATTTCCCGCTCCATCTCTGTAGGTACTACCACAAGTTCCTTGACTGGATCTTTGTGTAATACACCTGCCCTCATGAAGAAGTCTTCATACTCGTCTTTCTCTAATATCTGGACTACCGCGCGTATCCAGTCATCCTTCCTCTGTGCCTCTCTAATCCTGTGGCTTAATGAATCCTCTAACAACAAACACGAAACTCGGCTCAGCGCGTCCACGTGTCTCATCTTGGATCCCGATCGGTGCTCGATCTCGTAGTCAAACTCTTGCAAGAACATTGCCCACCGAGACACTCTTAAAGGAACATCCTCCTTTTTCATAGTCATTGAAAATGCGTTGCAATCGGTGACAATCTTAATCCTAACTCCCATCAAGTAGATTCTCCACCTTCTTAGCGCTTCTATAATCGCAAGCACTTCTAGTTCATAGGAATGGTATCTTTCCTCCGTTGGGGTGGTCTTTCGGCTCATGTACTGTACTGGATGCAGCTGCTGGTCTTCTGAATCCCTCTGTAACAGCACAGCCCCATAGCCGAACTTACTCGCGTCTGCATGCACTTCCGTTTGCGCCCTCGGGTTGAACAATTTAAGGACCGGTGCTTTGGCTAGAACCGCCTTAAGTTGCTGAAAAGCAAGCACTTGTTCTTCCTTTACCCTAAATATTGTATCCTTGCGCAGCAAATCTGTCAGTGGTTTGGCTATCACTGCGTACCCGTCTATAAACCGTCGAAAATATGAAGTGAGTCCAAGGAAACGTTGAAGCGCCTTCCTGTCATTTGGCACTGGAAACGTACTTACTGCTTTCGTTTTTTCTGAAGATGGACTAATGGAACTCCTCTCGATTATATAGCCCAAAAACTCTATCTTCCTCCTCAAAAATTGGCACTTCGCCCAATTGATATGCAACCCATACTCGGCTGCTAACCCTAGTACTTTGTTCAGCTTTATTATGGCTTCCTCTTCATCCTTGGCTGGAATCACTAGGTCGTCCATATACACGATTACACTGCCTTCCTGCATTAATCCTCTGAAGATCGCGTGAATATATCTGGCAAACACGGCCGGCGAGTTACATATTCCAAATGGAACATACAGAAACTCAAATTGCTGGTCGCTGGTAACAAATGCCGTATACTTCCGCGAATCCTTTTCGACTGGCACGTGGAAAAATCCGTTCTTCAGGTCCAACGTCGAAAATACCTCCTGCCCTTGTAATCGATCTATGACATCGTCGATTAAAGGCATGGGGAAGTTATCCCTTACTACCTTCATGTTGAGTTTCCTGTAATCACAACACAGCCGTTTACCCCCGTTCTTCTTGAAAACAAGGACTATCGGCGACGCATACTCAGACGTACTTGGCTGAATAATCTTTTCTGCTAGCCATTGCCTCGTCAAATCTCGCACTATCCTTTGATCTTCATACGACATACGCCTCGGTCTCTGGAACACTGGTATATCGTCTGTCAATACGATCTTCATTTCCACCGGTGACTCCTTCTCCCTCAATGGTGTGTATCCGTTGATCATCTTCAGCACTTCCACCTTATATTCACCTCTCAGGTGACTAACATCTACTACTTCGCTCTGACATTCTATCTCTCCTACAGACAAACAAATTGAACCCATCTCGCTTATTAACTCAAGTGTTTCTTTCCCATTCTTTCCAACATCTACATTTCTGACTTTCGAACTGACTACATCTGGCCCATCGAGGTCACTGCCTCCTGCTGTGGTCGCTTTCAATCTTCTGAGGTCACTGCCTCCTTCTCCGATCATTTCCGATCCTCCGAGGTCACTGCCTCCTGCTCCGATCACTTCTGATCCTTCGAGGTCACGTCCTCCTGCTACGATCATTTCCGATCCTCCGAGGTCACTGCCTCCTGCTCCGATCACTTCTGATCCTTCGAGGTCACAGCCTCCTGCTACGATCATTTTCGACCCGTTTTCAGCACCATCTTCACTATGGATGCTCTGCTTCCGCCTAAAGTCAGCACTCCCTTCAGAAATAATTAAATCGACCATATCGAGAACATCATTTCCTATAACTGCAGCATACTGCATGTCGGATTCCTTAACCACATGGAAAATAACCTGTAATTTTATTCCGTCCACCTGAATGTCTGTCTCAAAACTACCCATCGTCATCACTCTACTTTGTCCAATACCCCACAGACTCCGCTTTGTAGCCTTAAGCTCCACGTTGTCCATTAGCAGCAAACAATCATGACGTAGAAGGCATAGATCGCTTCCGGTATCCAATAACGCTGAGAGTGTATAGCCTTTTACACCGATGCTCTTGAAAATTCGGTTGGAGCCGATTGCCAAGGCAATGAGAGCCTCTGGTGTATGACTATCCTCGTCCCCCGTTGATGCGGTGTTAATGTTACTGTTGCCGGGCCCTCCACGCTGCTGTTGACCTCGAGCTCGACCTTTACATTCGAACGACCTGTGTCCCTCTTGCCCACAGCTAAAACACTTCCAAACCCTCTTGATTGGACAATCCCGCTTGATGTGCGAGCTATCTCCACACCCAAAACACTTCTTCTCTTTACTCTCCAACTTAACAGACGCTGGTCGCTGGTTACCTCCTGAGTTTGTCGACTGCGGATTTGAACCTTTGACCCTCTCGTACACCTTCAACTGAGCCTTAAGTTCGCTTATGTTCCTACATTGGTACAGCATAATTTTATTTAACTTATAATCCTGTATACCGTCGGCAAAGTAGGTCACAACGCTTTCCTCATCCAGCGCGATCGGCTTACCGATTTCCATTAGACTGTAGAGGTACTCGATGTATGTTTCCGTTGATTTCTTCCGGCGAGTCTGCAACATTCGGTGGACTTCTACTGATGAAATTTGGTTTCCAAACTCCCGCAGCAATGCGTCTTTTAATGAGCTCCAATTTCTGACACCCGTTTGGCTACGAATGAATAGTTTGGCTGCTCCTTTCAGCAGCTGTTTCCCGTATACAAATTTCTGCAAACTGTTCCACTGGATGGTGCCAGCGTTTGCCTCAAATTCTTCCACCCACTGTTCAACACTTGGATATTTTATTCCATCAAAGCATAGGAAAGAATCCTCCACGTCGCGAAGCGTAAACATACTCCTTTCTCTTGTTGCGGCCTCTGCGGCTCCATCTTCACATATTGAACCATTCGATTCATCCGCCTCTACCTCCCGCCTTAACCCATAATGTTGGATGAGTCTGTCCTGCAGTACTGTCTTCAGTCCCGTTGTCTGTAAGTTGTTTTGTCCTAACTGTTCTTTCAGTCCGTCAACTGTCAGAGCTAAAATCTCATCTAAATTCATATTTACTATTATGGTAAATTAATATTCAAAAAAAATTCAAGTTCAATAATACTATTAGAAAAACAACAATTTATCAAAGAAAGACAAAAATCATATCAAGACAAGAAAAGTTACTTGCGCCATATACATATACATATATATATTTTCTTTTAAACTGCTACTTGATGATCCTCGCACAGCAACTGGTCTCGTTCCGCTACTTCTATGTTTTTCCCCTCTGTGTCTGGACACGACACGCTGTCTCTTTCACTCTCGTTGGGACATACAACAGCGATGCGGTTGAAAAGTTTTATATACCTGTGTCGGGTATTTGGCGATTTCGAGCACAAGGTTTTTTTTTTCACACACAATCACCTTTAGTTGCTGCCACTTTATTTTTCTTTTATTGTTTCATTCTGTTTATTCACGTGTGTCGACAATTTGGCGACTGCGAACACAACGTCTGCACTGCAACTTTATGGTTTTCTTTACTGTTTACTATCACTATTCCCAGTGGAATTTTGTTGTTTTTCTTTTAATTTTCACTTTAACTACCGGTTCATTCCGGACGAGTCCACACTTGTAGGATTTTGTTTCTCCAGGATCCTACGATCCTCTTCTCGGCTCGTTTCAAAAATAAAAGATAGACACCACACTTGTATATTAGATTATACTTTATTTGCTTATTATAAATTAATCTTAATTTGGTTTTACAAGTTTGGCGACTTTACAAAACACATCTTCGCTCTACCGCTGCTGAGTATTAACTGACTTCTGTTCTGTCCTGTGTTCGCCTGTTTTATTTCGTTCTTACGCTAACCTGTTCGTTCGTGTCCGTTAGTGTCTGTCTATGTAGTTTATGTACGTGGAGTAAATAAAGAGTAGCTGTCCTGTCTTGCGGGTTGGTCGATCGTATGATTCGGTAGGGCATACGATGATGGTTCGGCTTCCGATCCCACAGGTATAACAACTTAACACATTTTTAAGTCCTAAATTTTTTTTTAAGAAATGGAAAGATATGCATCATCTCACGTTAGAAACGAAATGTCGCTTATATTTGTATACTCACCGACTAGATGCGACAATATATATTCCCGAAGAGATAAAGTCTTCAAGGCGAGACTTATTTCATAAAAATGAATTGTCACAAAGAAATTACGGGCCGATATCTCTTCGTGTTAATCTCGGATAATCCAAAATAAAAGACCTAAATAGACATTTCACTTGTACACCGAAGACTCAAAACACCCTTATTTAAGTGGAAATAAACTCTTGATTTAACTTCATTTAAGATCTTTAGAAAAATAAAACGACGGGGAGTACTTTACTGAATTGATTCCGATATCGAAAGAGGAACAATTTTCAGTCTCCATTTTGTCTTGATTTAATATTGTTATCGAAATATAATAAAACCAGCAACCCATTAAGCACTTTACAAAGAAAATGGCAAATGCGCTCTAAGAGTAAAAGAGAACAAAGCAATTTGGAACCCTAGCACTTTCGAATACTCAATCAATCATATTACTGATTATGACCAACCCAGGTTTGACTTCAACAAAAGCTTTAGAGCTTTATACTCATTTTCACGGATAGTTCCACGACGTAGAAGTATGCATGAGCTGGTGTTTTTTAAGAGTGACTTTGAATAAAAGAATACTGAATTGTCGCTCCAGCTGATTTATGCGGCTAAGAAAGCAGCTCAGACCATCCAATCAATGGAACGGATATAACCTTCTGTGTGGACGCCAAGCAGAACTTAACGCAATCGACTCTAACCTCGTAAATACGAAATGGGTAACAAATTGGCTCTTGCTACTTTGGAGGGCTATAAGTCATTTCACTCTGCTGGGTTCCGGGAAACGTTAGAGTCTCGAAAGGACTCTCGACTAAGGTTTTTGACATTTATTTTTCAATAGAATCTGGTACAGGACAGTGGAAAATCGCAAACTTTAATTCAAAAATTCTTCGCAAAGTTTTTTGATGCGAGAAATACACATATGTAGGTCATGAGCTCAAACCTTACCTGAAGCAGAGGCTTAATGCTTATCAATTTTATTTTTGCACCACCAATGGAGGAAGAGTTGAACTCCCAAAACCCCCCTACGCCCTGATCTGATCTGATATTAAGGCTGCATCGGTTACAATTATATAACGGGAGAATCAATTTCGGGATATTCAAACAACCTTTCCATTGCATTACCTAAAGCAATCTTCCTTACAAATTTGTTACTCATGAGAAAAACTCGAACAGAAAACTTTGTGTAAAATAAATGAGACAGAAACTCCGCTTTAAAGCCCCGATAAACCCCAAACTTTTATGCTATCGTCAATGCCAAACATATTTATTAAATATTAAAAAAGAAATTGACGGCCACATTTTAGGCTATCTTATGTCTGTCACGGTTTCTCACAAGATCGAGACGACATTTACGAAAAATCCATAGAAGTTTCTCCCTCAAAATAATCAGTAATGTTCGCCCTTCCACCCCACGCGCAATACATTTTTGGCCGCACCTCGTGATGTCTTCAACGAAAGGCGAATATTTATTTCTCCGATAAATCATATTACTACCACGACTACCACTTTGCAGTATAGCAATAACTCGCGCCTGAATAAACTTGTTTTTTATCCTCGTTCACATGAACTCAGTTCCTTTGGCGTATACGCAACACAACAAAAAAAAATACTCCACCAGGCATCAACTCTCGGCTTAGCTGGTGTGTATTTTTTTGCCACAGCATCATGTGCAAATATCAACAAACACACTATGCTCGATTAACGTTTGTAAAGCGGGCAGGGGTGGGCGTCATACGGCTCGTAATGCCCACTTTACGTGCAATTGAGAATCAGTTGAGTAGCTCGTTTTTGTTTACTTAATATTTCATTTGAAACTGCTGAATTGTTGTTTTAATTTTCTAATAATATCACATTTTGGATATCAAAAAGAATCATTTGAGGGATGGATGGACGTGTGTTATACCGTCGCTCTCTACAGACTCAAGTGGAAGTGAGTTATTAATGACGTAAACAGATGATTATGAATTTGAATTCAAGTGAACGAAAGCAATCGAATGGACCAAAATTGAATGGAATCGATCGGGGCTTTGAAAGGTCAAGATGAAATTGGTGCCCAAGAGAAAATACAAAGTCATCGAGAAGACCGTTTGCATCTTGTTATTTTGTTAAGAGGATTTGTGTATTGATTTTATTTATAACCAGAGTATCGCATACTTTGTCATGGGAATATTTAATGAGTGAACATGAAGTGTAAATACTAAAGTGTCCTTTCTCGTTGCCGGTTGCCTCAGCAACCGACACACAGTCTGATTTCAAATTTCATTTTGGGGGTTGACTCGAGAAATGAGATTTATCTGGCGCCAAGTCTGGGATGAGCAGTGTAGAATAGGGGTGAAGTTTCCAGTTTTATTGATTGATTTATTGTTTGTAGCAGTGAGGGGGAGGGAAGGGAAACAGAAATCATCATTAACTTTTGACATCGTCGCTTAGGCTGTGGGTTAAGTTTTCTTTTTGGCGAATTTGATAGACGTTCTTTGATCTTTTAAGAAGAGGATATATTTGGCCTAAAGATTTAAATTACAAAAGATTTTGTCACTTGTATAGTTCAGGGTCCTTCAAGATGTACAAATAATTGTCATGTTATAATGATTACTTTGTTATAGCAACCCCAATCACTAAACAAAGATTTTAAGCCAGTTACAAGTTACAAAAGTCGATTTCTATCGACGTGGTACTATCAAGTTAAACTCTATAAGGAAAAATTGTCCGAGTTGGTCCAAAATCTTTTGCGCTGGGACCTTAAAGGACATAATCCATGGCCAATTATATGGACACAACTGTTATGAGGACAAGACTGGTATCACTTCAAGACCAATTTGATTCGCCTGTTATTCAATAGGCCTTATAGCTGCCTCTTCTTTGTCATCGGCACCCAAACAATCTTTATATTCACAAGTTCCTTATGAGAATGTTCCAATTTGCAGGCCTAATACGAGCAAAATTTTGTTCTCCTTTAACGAGATCTAACTTGACTTGACTAACCTTGGATATTATAGCATCTTCAGCTATTTCAACACCGCTGATAAATTCACTTACATTAAGAGCGATCTGCAGAAGTTATTCCGTAATCGCAACTGCATAGTGAATTACTGCACCACAATCTTCTAAGTTAAGTCAAAATTAAATGCTTCCGCCATATTTGGTACGGGGCGGATCACGTAACAGTTTTTGTATGCTGCCCAACCTTTTACAAAAGCTTGGCAAACATCCAAGACAAAGAAATGTCATGAGCAGCTTTACAACAAAAAATGCCGTCCTTCCTTTTTTCATGTCAAAACAACAATTTTATTTCCATATACAATGGAGGAAGAAGCTTTACATATTTTTGGAATATTTATTGAACTTTGAGTCCCACAAGTTTCAGTACTACTACCCTCTTCAATATATTTGTCTCTGATATGCTTAATCGCGGTGATCAGGTTGACGATAAAGCCATTTTCAATTCAGGTTTATATCCTATCCGCACCGCACTTAAATCTGACGTTCTGTCATTTTGGTAGAGATCTCACCAGTTTTTCCAAAACCTCAGATTTCAGTGCGGTGTTAATAGGGTTTATTGCAATCTTCTTTCAATAAAGAGCCGATACATAATTTTTTTTCATTAAAAAGTGATCCAAAACTTGTCTGGAAGTTTGTTAATTCGAAGAAAAAATCGGATGGGTATCCAGCAAATTTTAGTTACTGTAAAAGTAAAACTTCTGATTCGTTTGCTATTAGCAATATGTTTGCTGACTATTTTAGTAGGTCATTCAGTGACTCTCCTCTTTTAATCGATGATGAATATTGTAGTTATTTAAATAGCTTTTCCCAGATTGCTTTCAGTAATATATCTTTCGATTTGGTAACTATTTCGAAATTTGTTTCCCTCTCGAAAAATGACTTCTCCTCTGGACCCGATGGCATCGCACCGATTGTTCTTAAAAAATGCAGTCATTAATAAAATCACGCCTGTATTTAAAAAAGGGTAAACATGGTGATATCACGAATTACATACCGATTCTAAGCTTTAGTATTTTCCTAAGATTTTTGAGCAAATAGTCTGCGAAAAATTAATATTCCCATATCATCAGGTCATTTCTAACGAACAACATGGATTTTGTAAGAAACAGGTCCACTGTTACAAGTTTTTAGAACATAGTTCCTTAGAAAATAATAATGAAGTCGATTGCATATATGTAAGGACTTCTCTTTGGATAAAGCTGTCCTATGAGATAATCTGATTTAACCTTCCGTTAATCGAACTGCACCTGTGAGTTGCTTTTTTAATTTACCTGTAGGAAATTCTTCGTCTGGGCTCTACAAGAAAATAAATAACGTAGTAAACAATAAAATATATGTAAATTATAAAGTTTATTGCATTTTGGGCGGGGTGCTTAGCCACTGTACATGCCTTGTGAGGTGTGCGGGACTAACCGAAGATTAAACTCAGGACGTACGGCTTCGCACCCGGTTTTATAAAATAGATTAATTCATACCTAATGGTATAACTTTCCACTGCTCAGTCTGTAACCATTTTTGTAAAAAAATCCCTTTTTAAAAAAATGTATTAAATGTATTTTTTCATTTAATTTTCATTATAATTTAAATGAAAAAATACCAAAAAATCAATTTTTCTTCAAAAGCTTTACTTCCTACATATGACTTTCTAATCTAAAGTTTTTAAAAAAGTTGTCGCAGATATAAAAAAAATTATTAAGAACAGCATAACAGCCACAGCGAAATAAACAGATCACTGATTACTGCCTGAAATTAACGTATTCCGTATGTTTTATGGCTACCCTAACAAAACCGAAGTATCATGGAATGAAAAGAGATTTTTTTGACGTTTTTTTCGAAAACTACCAGGGATTTGTTTGAAGTTTCAGTCAGCCATCGCAAAATAAAACCTAATAAACAAATATTGCGTTCAAACATTCCCGTGATCAACGTTCAAGTACCTAATCGGTAAGCTGACTCTTATGTGACTCGTAGTTGACTCGTAAGACAGTTGGAAATCAGTCAACCACTTGTCAACTGCTTTGTGAAACTTATAGAATGTGTTAAAAAATGCGTTTGCTTCGACAACTTGACCATTGGAACCAGATTCCGAGGACACCTCCTGATTTCGATGGCGGTTTCAGGAGTTTTCCCTAAACCTTCAATGCGGTGTGAAAAGGATATTAACTAAAGTTAGATAAGACCTAATGCGTCCTTTGCCATTCTATTTTTTGCACATTTACTAAATGCTAACAAATTTTCAACCGCTGAATAGAGAAAATTCCCGGAGTCTACGGCCAAAATTATCCCTGTTGGTAACTCTACCCAAAAATTTAACTTTATTGTTAAAACATGCTGGGCTTTATTAAGAGGACGGTACTCAGTCTTTATACAATTGATCCGTCCGCATCTAGGGTATGATTCTCATGGTAAGACTCCGTAGTACAATATTTATTCATTTCGAATTGAAGCTATTCAACGTAACTTTATTCGTTTTGCCCTTAAAGGTCTTGCATGAAATTATCTATATAACTTTCCCCCCTATGGTCAACTTCTTCAAATGCTACCCCTATCCCAACGTAGACTGAATAGTTATATATATGAAGTTTTCTTACAGCAACTTATAGCTGGTCATGTAGATGCCCTAGCATGGAGGTGCTCACAACTTACGTAGGGTGGATCTTTTAGTAAGTGGTTATACTAGGACGAATTATGGCCTTTTACCTGCATGATTAGAATTTATAACTAATATAATCATGCGATTGATTTGCATGTCAGTAAATTTAAACTATAAATGTATTTGCGTGATCATGTTCTGGTGTCTTATATAATTTTTATGTCTTTTGTGTTTGTGTTATAAATATATTTATTTGGCTTTATGTATGTATTTCTACTCGTGACAGCTGCTTGTAATAATCAGTCCACAACACAGATCTGATAGTGTAAAAAAAATAATTATACAAAAATTATTTTAAATCGAGGATCGAAGTGAATGAACAAAAAAAAACAAGCAAACTGGCACTCAAGGAGAATACAAGCTTCTTGTAAGCAAATTACTGCAAACATTGACTGGTCCGAGAACTATAGATATAGCATTAAAATAGATACAAAATTTTAAAATTGTAAGCCCAGCGCCGATAGTGAACTTTTGTTCCTACTCTATAGTTAACCTGTTTGGTATGACTGCGTCAAAACTTCAGTGAAAATTTCAAAGGTTCATGAAATGATGATTGATCTACAATAACATTAATCAATCCAAGCCAATTCTTACCTTGAAACTTCTTCATAGATCATTAAAAAAAAACGATTTTATGAACTGAAAATGTTGTATTCTCTAAATACTGATTGTGTAAGCCCTAATAGCAACCCAAATTTTATCCTTAAAATAAAGTTTCAAGTTACACAAAAAAACAACAGAAAACTAAATTAAACAACACTCCATCTTAGTGTCAACTACAATCAAGTACCTACGAACCAACATCATCTATAAGATGAAGTATGAAACTCTTCAAGTCAAGACAGGAGAGGGTATTCATTCGGCGGGGGTTAAAATTCATGTGCAACATACCGTTAAACAAAGTGGCAGATGTAGTTTTTGTTTTCCATCTGACATGTTATCCCAATTTCTCTTTCACATTGTGAGAAGACCTCGAGTTAAAAAAAAGAAAAAAAAAGTGTCCTTATACTCTGTCTACTCAATCGCGCCGGTGTTTTCCTTCGGCAAACTTAATTTCAGTGAAAGGAGAAACTTGCTCTCTACGACTCAAAGGCCATGGACTGGCTGTGAAAATAGCACGTGAGTTGTTATTTTCCTGGTGCTGGCTGATGAAGACATGGAGGTGGTGGAAGTGCCTATAGCTCGAAGGGTTAGTTAGCTGTACATTCATGTATACTATTGACCTGAATCTGAATATAATTCGATGGTGGTACAGTGGGAGTTCCTATAAGTTTATACTATATTTAGATATAGTGCTCTTCTCTGGTACTATGTCAATACGACTATTTTAGAACACTTTTAGTTTTTCTCGGGATTTTTTTTGTTTGCCTTTAGATTTTGACAAAAAGTTTAGGTTCCTGCAGACTTACAGCTAAAGTTTTGCCATTTGTATTTTTCGGGTGTTGTAATCTTTTAATTTAGAGGAAAATAATACTAAAATAAGATCTTTTGAGATGCGAGGGAGGTTATTTATTGTTTGTCTGATTCGTGAAAGAATCATTGGTAGTATTATTATCCCTTGCAGCCAAAGCAACCAAACTTCACAAATATGATATATATATGTGAAAAGAGAAGTTCTTTTAAAGGTTGTCGCGGTAAAATTTACCACGACAAGAAGCACCCTTCGGTCCCTTTCTTTTTTCGACCTTTTTCCCTCTCTTTATCGGTTCGTGCCCCCAAGGCCGTAAGAAGGGCAGTCATGGCCTCATCAACCAATGGCCCACTTCGTTCGAACCAGGGGAGAGCAACCACCACAGGAGAACCCGGGGGACTCAGGACGGCCCAAGAAAGACAGACAGTCTACTGGCCTAAACTAAGAGATGGAGCCTATCCGGGCGTACGGCCTGGAGACTCCCAACGGAACCGCGAGTCCAATCGGATGGACGGTCTCAACGAGTGCCACCCAACAAGGCACAATAGAAGGCAAGACGGACGGTCTGGGTGCAAAGCAAAAGCACTCCAATGAATTTAAAAGGGTGTGGGCGGACGGCCCTTGTCAGTAAAACACCCTGACACATTTTATAACGCCCTAGAGGCACACATCAGCAATTGTGGGGCACGGGCGGACGGCCCAGAGTAAATAAGCTCCAACGAAAATTGCAAAAGTACTATCACCAACACGGTAGGGAGGCCCGTTCGATGGGGGAAGAGGAGACGATCCCTTCTGTCTAACTCCACCATGGGGAGCACCGGAGGAGCAGCAGAGCAGTGCGGGCGGACGGCCGAAACATTGCGCACACTCATATCACTCAAAAACTGCATTGTGTGACACATAACGCACATCCCACTGCAAAAATTGCTTTGGAGTAGCTGGAAAATGCAGCCCGTTGGTTCCCTAGTTTGAATGTGTGGGTATTGGAATAAATGGCGGACAACCACCAACACAGAGGTGGAAGTCCATGGCGCGCCATACGTGAGATTCCACTGAAAATGTATGTATGTGAGTGTGAATGTCCAACTTTGACCGACTTTGAACAAAGGAACATGGAAAACTTCTTCTTGAAAAAAAGAGGAAATATTTTTTTAAAGGAAGTATAGGACGAGAGGAACATAAATTGAGGAGGAGGAGAAGGAAACAAGAAGGAAAAGATAAGTAGAGTGGAGTAAATCCGTTTTTTTTTGTGTTGTAAAATTTGGTTTGGTTGGGTTTTGTTTTCGGTTTTTAATTCCCGAGAAAAGACGGGACACGCGACCCCAGTAAATCCTTTTTCTTTGTTTTAATTTCGGGATAAGTGAAAGCCCCCAACGGTCTTTGCAAAGAAATTGTTGTTGTACCGCAAATAGTCAACTTGAAGAGGCTTCGCCTAAAATAAAAGACCGTTCTCCAACGGACAATTATAACGTGGTAAAACTGTCGTTTCAATTTTCAGTTTTCGTCGTTTTCAGTTGGATAATTTGTGATTTCAAGGTTTCACAATTCCCCAAAAATTCGATTTTCTGTCGAAACAATTTCTTCCTTTACCTTTGCCTAAGTTTGCTATTGAACGAACCCACATCTTCCAGTCAGCTGCCGGGAATTAGTAAGATCTTTGCTTTCGTTGCATCTGATCTGTGGAGTGTGACAATCGACTTTGACTTTTGGGCGGTGGCGGCCGCAATTTTTTTTTTCTAATTATGTTTCGTTTGTTCCGCCGGTACTTTTTTTTTAATTAGTAGTTTGTGCCGCGGTTCTTTCTTTTTTTTATAATAATTTAAGGTGAGGCATTGTACTTATATGAACATGTATCTCTTCAATATTGACATAGAAAAAGGTTCTAGGTTGGCCCCACGTTTTTGGAAGAGAGCAGTACATGTTCCAAGAGGGCGCAGGATGGTCTCCTCCTAATCCATTAAGCTTCTGCAAAAGTTTATTTAAATAAACCACAATCCTTGTTGCATGCGTCTTCTCAGAGAGGTCAGCCTCTTAGAGCGTTTCAGATCCAGCATAGGCCAAATCTGTTTGGTCTTGCCACTTGTCCACCTAAAGACGGTTGATAGCAATTTCAGCATTAGTTTGCATGTAGCAATTGGAATGCTAAAGGAGCGTTTATCAGGTGGAATATCAGGCAGTGTTGTTTCATGTTTTGCAAGTTGATCGACCTTACAGATTCTATGCCCCGGCACCCAGCACAGGTGAATGTTCAACTGGTTTGACATCCCCTGAGAAGGAGATGGGCTTAAAATGAGTTTAAAAGAAACTCTAGTCAAGTGATTTTAACGCCTCTTGTCTGTCCGAGAAGGTACGGATATGACAGCTAACATAAGGCTTCTTTTATCACCATGACTTTCGCATGGAACACACTGCAATGATTTAGTAGACACATCCACTAACCTCATTATTAGTTTTTGATCCATCGGTCATCGGCGTTGAAGTGATTTGATTTATCTTCCAGGAGATCACTTTTCCCCCGAAATAATATGGTGACCAGAAAGGTCTTGTCAGATGCGATGTGTTGTAGTCTTTGTTTGTAGGAATGGTCCTAAATAAATTTCATCACACATAGACAAGCTGATTACTGATCTCTCCTTATGTTGTCGCGGTTTCTCGCAGTCTCTAGCACCATTACACCGTACAGGAGTAGAAATCTTAAAACCGTCGAGATTTTCTATCCAAGATTAAACCATGATATTTAGCTACGTCATAGAAGACTATGGCCGTACCTTTGATAAAGTGAGGGGCAATATTTGTGGATTACGGTTTGTGGGGGTAACCAATGCACTGTGCATTCTGAAATTTATTTTATTTAACAAGGGGAAGGGGATGGAATGCCAGCGGCTATTTCGTTCAAGCACTTTTTATGGAACGAAAAGAAATTAATTAGAGGTAAAATAACATTCTGACGAGCCTGAAATGGGTCAATGATTTTACGTCTAATAGGTTTGTACACAAGTTTGGGGCGAAAAAACATGTAATAAATTATCCGAAGGTGTGGAATATTTCTTACAACGCTTAAGTAAGCTTAGACATTTCTCAGCATTCTTGGCGACATCGAATTCGAATTCCATCAAAGGTTGTGTTTGGAATTTAATGATCTTAACATTCTTTGCCGTTCCAATTTTGCGCCGGAAGATAAGAGAAGCAAACCAGGAAACGAATATGAGGAGCGAAAATGTCGAACTAAAGCGATTTTGTTTTACATATGTATACTGCTGCTATTTATTGTTCTTTAATCACTAAGTATGACACCATTGATCGCTAGTTGCCTCAACTCCCGAATTTGCGTACATGCAATGTGTTGCTAGGCACACATTGCTTAGATTGCCTAAAGGTGACTTCTCCCTTTTCTAGTGAGTTTCAAGCGCAAGCGCTTTTTTTTGGGGATTATGCTATTTTTTTCCTGTCCCTGCACTGGCCAAGATGTATAGCGTGAGTCGTGTACTAAATTTTTAGAATATTTCATTTTGCCTACAATCTTAACTTGCTATACGATGATATGCCACATGCACGCATGTCCGAAAATATAGTATATGTTTCTTTCAACATTTTAGTCAATTTTAAGTATAGTCCGAGTTCTAGGACTCTAGACCAAGAGTTAGCACCTCGAGGTAGCACTCCTATTTTAGAATTCTGTTTTGTTTCTTATTGGCCCTTGGTATTTTGAGTTAAGCCACAAGAAGATTGAACAATCGCCCAAATATTTGGACCGCTTGTCGCCTAAAGAAAAGCGGCCCAAAATCCTAAAAAGAACCATATTTTTGGGATTTAAAAAACTTGCGACTACATGAAAATTGCAACAAAAGGTAACTGGGATTAAAGATTAAAAGATTTTAACGCGTTTCAGTTCGTCTTCCATCATATGCTATCCGTATTTCTAGTATTTCTAACCTATTTAATCACAACAATTAGCCAATCTTGAACGAAATGCATTGCTTTGACCTGAATGGCTTGCATTTCATTGTATTTGCTTACGTTGGCATTTGCCTTTGAATGCCTGCTGCTATTCAGTCATATTTTTTTTAGATTCTATGTATATATCAAGACGCGGTACTCGATGTGGCAAATGACACCTGCTGCCCGTTTTATGTGACGTATTTAGTTGCTATAAGTATATATAATACTTTTATGGATTGCATATTTACCATGCGGGCAGTTGCAGTGTTTAAGTGCGCTGTAAATTATTATTATCATTCTAATGAAGTTGTTACAAATGATAGCTATGGAATAGAATGTGTGCGGTATTCTTAAGTGTGAATTTGGGCTGCATGTAGTAGGTTACTTCACCGTCATGGAGATACACAAAATGGGAATTGGTGCATCTGTTTTTCGTTCCAAAAAAAAAATAAAAAAAAGCTATTTAATACCAGAGAAAAGTGCAAAAAGGTTGTGAGGAATAATGTAAATAAAAGACGAGCAGCTCTCCATCGTAGTGAGTGCTATAAACAAGTGTTAACTTATTAGATGCACCATGCTATAATGACTTCCCAATATTCTGAGGATTTGGATTAGCTTTCCCTTGTATTGCCACTAGGGCGCGTAGTTTTTATTCTAATAGATAACTCTGGTGATAACACAAGCGAAAATAGTGACATGAATGATGGAACGAGCGAATATAGTGAATGTCGTTTAAGGTTACGGCAACCCGCTACAGAGGCATGTTATCACAGGTGGCTTGTTATTTCCCTATTCTTCCGCGTTAAAGGCAAGTATTTTAAGTAGCACTGTTGAAAGTTTGTTGATAGGTTTTTATCCAAAAGCAATCATTAACGAACCTCAAAAGAAGTTTATTTGTAATATCAACTAATTCAGATTCGTTACTGCTGTAGACATAAAAACATTCCCTGAATTATTAGACTACAATTCAACGGTGCCCGGTCAAAAGATTTGTTAGACGTTCATATTTATAAGAACACAAGCGTTTCGACATCAACACCTAGATTGGGGCGGAAGTGTCCTAACTCCCCCTTTCCACTCCGGCGTGTGAACAGGTTCAGTTAGGTCGAAATAGTGTTGAGTTGCTACGCCATATTTAAATCCCTAGTCTATAGAATCTTCAAACTGCAAATTACCCTAAGGAAGATATTCGACTTTGAAAGCCTCAGCACATCTGGAGTAGCTGGATTCCAGAGAGCCACTGAATAAGAAAGCCTCCACTGTACATTCGTTACCACAAACGCCAACAAGAGTAACGAGCAAGGCAAAGGGCAGAGAAGAAGATCCTGCATAGAAAAAAAGAGACATCGCAGTTTCCCAGCCCAGTTTCGCTTACTGAACCATCATCATCGTGCCCCATCTATAAGAAATAAGGAATCGTCGGAACTTTCAAGGCAATCCCAATATGTCGATGTATAGCAACAACTTCTAGGCGATGAAAAAGTTCATCTAGCTCGGGGTGAACATTAACTCTATAGGAATCACATCTTAGTAGAGATCCGACAAAGAATTTCGATATGCTAGATTGCTACTTCGGACAAAATGTATGCTCCACCCAACCCTTATCCTGCAAGTACTGCTATATGCTGTTGGAAAGCAGAAGATGGAAAGCTGCCGTGTATCAGATAGGAACTCTTCACGGATCTGGAGACTAAGTAAGAAATATTTGAGCAACATTTTCTTCTATAAGGGCTACCAAAAACAGAAATATAATTTCTGTGAGGTCCTTTTAAACTGTCAAGGAAAGGGTAAGCTACTATTAGTTTCACAATAGCAAGTCTAATCCAAGCTTTGGACTCGGCTTCAAATTTGTTACTAAGATGCCTCCTGAAGTTAAGTTTTCGATAGAGGAAAAAGCCTTATCGAGGTAAAATTATTCAGGTATTTTGAGGGGTTAGGCCTAGCAACAACTTTCTTTGTTTGTTTTTTTTTTCATGAAATAAAAGAAAATCTTAATCTTAGGCAAAGGTCTTTTGAGCTTCCAAGCAGGAATATCCTTTTTTGTGTAGGGGTTAAAGAAGGTTGGTTTTGGTATTGAACCTGCACAAAACAAACTAAACTGTGCACTATCGCCACTCACAACCCTACTCTTTTTTTGTTTTATCTACTTGTTAATTTTTTTAAATTCCCTCATAACTCTGTCTGAACTGTCAATGTTTATGTTAGTGCTTTTTTCTCTTCTTTCAGGTCTTTACTTTTTTGCAATTTTTAATTAAATTAATTCAATTTCGGTCCGATTCGGTTTCACCTTGCCTAAATCGTAATTATCCATTTAAATGAATTCGTTCTATAATTCAGTTAAGAGAGTAACGGAAGGAAAAATAACAATAAGTCTTCTTCTTCTTGGTTGTACATTCAAAATCACTCTGCTCAATGCAGTGAATCCCAAATAAATAACAATGATTACCACGAATATCCAACAATCCCTGGCAGCTAAAATACAAATTGGCGCCCAATGTTGACCCTTCCACCTAACACCTTCCTCTGTACAAGTGCACTTTCTTTCAAATACATATTTCCAACAAATAATGTCATCTGCAACGAGTGCAAGAACTGCCAAGGGCACAATATGAACCTATATTGACTTCCTTTAAAAAAATCAGGAGGGAGAAAACTTAAAAAGTAAATAACCATGCCAAGAGAAATGTTCTTCACAGTCTATTTAATATTTTATTTTTTATTAAATTTTTTTACAACGTTCATGCAATATTAAGAAGATTTAAGATGAAATTTTCTACAGGGTTCTTCTTTAGCCTGCATTCGTTTTTTGTAGTCCACCAATACACAGAAAGCGACTTTAATAGACATTGTAAGTTGGCGGTGGGGAGTGGGCGCTGGCATACTGAAAAGTGATTTTTCACTACTCGTGCCTTTTGAATGAAAGTTGTTCGGTTTTTTTTTATATTTTTTTTCTACATCCCTTAGTTTATTTGATAACAGTTGATATTCAGATACAGATACAAATGCAGTATCTAGTTCTATAACTTTTTCTCATTTTTTTAATATTATTCCAACCGCGATGCTACTACTTGCCTAGGAAATTGCATAGGAACATTGCTTTTCCTTGCAATCTCTTTACCCCAAACCCGCTGGCTAAACTTAAATTTCCCCTCTACATCTATAATATCTTTCGTTCTAGATATTTGTCAGAGAATTGTTGTCGTAGACACGCCAACAAAATATTTAGAGAGTGGGATAGTCTGATTATTGAGTAAAAAAATGAAAAAAAATTGTATGCATCTTCTGTTTGCATATCCTTGGGACGGAAATTATAATGTTTTTTTCTGCTGTTGTGTTGGTTTCCTTTTTTACACTTTTTTTGTTTAGATTTCTTAATATTTTCTGTCTTGCAACGGTGTATAGGTTAATGTCTAAAAACAACAGAGAGATTATTCGTTTTTCTTTAGTAAAATTTTTAACAATGGTAAAGGGACTATAATAATGTTTCTCATTTGAAATGAGTTTAATGTCATTAATAGATAATGAGAAGAACTAAGAGCTACTATTATTTACAGAAAGAAAATGGTGGTCTGTAAATATTTCTCGGAATTAATATAAAGCCGGGTTCGATAATGATGCCAAAAACAGAAAGCTTCTCCAAAGTGTGCTTGGCAAGCTGTGTCTTTCGAAATGGAATAAGGGCGGGATTCAAAACTAGATTCTTATTTAAACGATAAATTGGCGCTCAAAATTTTGCTGCTTTGCATAATAGTGAAGTTTCAACATAGTGGCGGTCCAGCGGTATTGTAGTCTTCGAGAACAGGTTGAAATTTTAACTACGCTAATTACCAAAGCAGTCCGTCAAACAAAAATTGAGATTGGCGCACAATGTTGGACACTTTTACTACTCAACTGAATACTTTAGTTCTTGGGCAACACGGTTATTAATTCTTAAAATTAATGGATTAACTAAGCGACCATCTACAGTTATCAAAAGCATTACTATTTTCAACAACTGTCGTCTCGAGAACCGCTAACGCTTTTTTTTCGACTAAGTGTATTGGACCAATAAGCGAGAGATCGCTGGTTCAAATCCGGACCTGGACCACCTGAAAGTTTTTATTTGCTGCTGCCTGTCTGACAAACATCCAAGAGTAAACGGTTGGGCCGTTTAGGCATAATATCTTTTTAACTTTCTCGTATACTACTTAGTATACTAAAGAGAAAGTTATTGCGATCGTGCGGAAATTTCGAGCTCAAACTGAGTATTGAGGACTCCAAAAAAGTGGGTCCGCCAATGCCGTCCGTCGGTCTGTCTGTCTGTCTGTCCGGGCACCGTATGACAAAACGGTTCGACGGATTTGCTTCAAACTTCGTATATAAGGTTTATGGGGTAACATCTCGAGGCATCTTTTTATTTTTGCTTTACCGTTTGAAATAACGGTACTTGCCATAGAATTTTTTTTTAAAAATCACTTATCACTATTTTTCTAGAAAATGGTTCCAAGGATTTTGGTCTTTTTTTGTACTAGGGATACTTGGGATGTGGTCCACAATACTTCATACTGAGTTTTAGGAAAATAAATCGATTAACAGTAATTTATAAAACCGCCAAATATCTCGAAAACTAACAAAGGGAAACCCAAACATTTTTACTGTTTTTTTATACCATTAAATCGAACAAATTTGCATACTTATATTTTTGAAATAATATTTTTTACATTTTTTTTCATATAACGATTTCTTAAATTTAAATTAAATTCGTTTTCTCAAACGGCTCTAACGATTTTGATAATTTTTTGTATATCTAAATATTATGTTGATAATGTCCAATGTGCGAAATTACATCAAAGTCGTCGGTACTGTTTATGAGAAAATCTAATTTTTCAAAACCTAAGTTTAAATAAATTTGTGACCATTAATTTTCAATGCATTTTCTTTCGATCCATGTACCGAGAAAGTTTCGTATGACGCAGTCGTGTTTTTTATTTATTTTTTATTCTAGCTCTTAAATAATGCCTCAATTTTTGAATGCAGGACTCTTTGTTTGAAATATTTTATTTGAATGATTAAATTGAATTCAAATATATGCATTTAAGTTTTAAAAGTATTTAAATACGCCCACTGCCACGCCCACAATTTAGAAAAAACCGTTTTAAGGCTAAGGTTAGAGAGATCGAGTGTTAGAACCTTCACAAGATATGTAGGCACTGCCCTCCTTTATAAGTCTGTCATATACAATTTTTTGCCACGCCTACTTTTTTAGGAGGGTTTTTTAAAAAAATATTTTTTTTTATAAATTTTATAGTATTAAACAAAATAATATCCATCACCTTCTTCTTTGGGGCATATAGGGATAGGGATATCGTACTGTTTGCCCCAAGCGGACTGTAACCTTTCCTTATGTTTTAAATTGAGTTTCAGTTAAGGACTGTTCACATGAGAGCGAATTGCGAATTGGCAAATCGCGAACAAATCAATTTTAATGTATTTATGAATAAAAAATTTCTATTGCTTCTACCACAAAAGCTTGATATTTAATTGATTTAACGTATTATCTAAAAAACTGAGTCTAAACAGATTTAAATAGCAATATTTGCAATTACAAAAAATTTCCCGCGAATTGAAAAATTCTTGCCGCGAACTGTCACTCTTTATTCACAATCCACATAATGTAGACGCGATCCACAAATCCGCGAATGAAAAATTCGTTTGAACATAACCTTGAAATTGACAAATATTGCTGCTAACATTTAAAAATCAGATTCGCGGGTACCTGCGACTAAAAAAAGTTCTCATGTGAACGAAATGTCAGAATTTACGAATATTCGCCAGTTCGCAGTTCGCGGTTCGCTCTCATGTGAATGATCCTTTACTCTTAAGTCAGCAAAATTCACTGAGTGCACTCAAATATTTCTTTAACCCACTATGACCTATTCCAGAATTTTTTTTAAATGTTAAAATCACTCCCAAGTGCGAAAAGTTTAAATTGCTATGATCACAACAGAAAAACAACTGTGGATGACGACATCAATAAATGTGCAATCAGGGTGGATGAAGTGACTGGGAAATTCAGCTGTTTTCTAAGATCGAATAATGGGTCATTAGCTGAAGAAGGGATTCTTCAGTTCATATAAACAAAAGGGTTTGAAGTTTATAGCAGCTGAGATGAAGATTATTCGCATGACAGCAGGAGTAACGTAGGTTGATCGAATTCAAAGTTCAATGATCCGAGGAAGCCTTAACATTAAATAACATCATATACAGGCGCTAATCAGAAGCAAGCTTAAGAAGTCTTAGACCATACAAATGCAAGAACACTAGCATAGGAATTATCTTACAATTAGTGAAAAAGTCAAACGAAACTGGGAGGAAGGCAGATATTTTCTGAGGCGAAACCCACAGGCCAACTAGTAGAGATGTAGTAAAGTGAGAGTCGCTGAATTAAAATTAGAGAAAAATAAGAAATTATTACTAAATATTTAACTTAATTTGCATACGGTATTTTGTATGGAGTCAATACAGCTACGATCTACATTTCTGTAAGTAAAATTAACGTGCGTAGATTTTTTTTTCATTGAGAGCAATACGCGAAGTCTTTGTCCACTAAACATCGCTTTATTATCCGCAAAATACGTTAAAGTTGTGCCTTCTTCTTACGCAATATTTTGAGTTTAAGAATAAAAATAGAATCGGACCCAGAAAGCCTCCTTGCTTTACACGAAAAGGTCTGCCTTGAAATGTCCAGGTCTAGCTTATGTTTCAATCCCGTATGTGATACTTTTTCAAAAGCCTGAGAGACTTTAAGAAAAATGCAAAACGGCATGAATCCGAATCCGAATAATTGGATGGAAACGCTTTAATAAAATTGTTTCCAATACTTTTGACTTAAGTGGTAAAAGCGATATTGATCTATACAATTTTTTGTCATGTGGGGATCTGGAACCATTAGGCATGAAGCTACGTCCATTGTCGTGGAACGTAAAATAACCTTAAATAGCATTAATGAAAACGAACGTAGTTATCGGTTTCCGAGGCAACTCTTTGATGACCTGCCCCGTAATCAAATCATATTAATCGTATCAAGGAGTCCTGTATAAACATAAACATATATACAGTCTAGTTCAATAGCTTATCTGAAAAGGGTAAATCATTCCTTATAAAGGGCTTATAAGTATGTATAAGTATAACGAAATGTGACTGCACATGCAGCTCGCCAAGTGTGATCAACGAAATGGGTTAAGTACATAGATCAGATCTGCTCAGCATGGGCGCTTGTTGAGTTGTCTCGCGTGTATCCTGTGATTGTATAGTAAGGTGGAAAAAACTTTCGAAACCTTATCCGCTGTGAGACTTTCAAGATATGAAGAAAATTTGTAATTTTAAAAGTCTGGTATATTTTTTTAAAAAAATTGACTACATATATTATTATTTGTTTTATTGTAACCACTTGTAACGAACTTCATTTTCTCTTTTACCGATTCGGTTATTTCGCGAGGATATTTTCTTTCGCTTTTTGGTTTTGTAACTTTTGAAGGGAGTAAATTGGGAGACTTACTTCGGCTTCCAGCTTGAAGAGATACCTTAAAATTAATTTTATTTTCGCAGTTATTTGATGATGGCCCCTCCTTTTTAATAGACAGCCGCTCATTGTCAGACCTTAACATAGTGATATAAAAATCAGACATATCCCTTAAATAACGTAAAAATATATATGGTCTGAAGATTCTGTTGTATCCGATTGCCAATTTCTCTTAAATGTAAATTTGTCGTAAGTTTGGCGCTTTTCGAATTGTCCTCAAATTAACAATAAGGTTTTTCAAATTCGTTTGATTTCATCGTCAGAAATAAAGAGTTCAATCGGTCCATTGTTATATAAGTGGCGCCATCTACCGGAATCACGCATAATTCGTAACTTTTCTCGCAACCTATCTAACATATATGGCAAGATATTGAGTCAATCGATTGAGGGGCTTGGGCCTGATGATGTAACAAACATACTCATCAAGGATTTTATATATTAGACTTGCCCGCGGCTTGGCTCTCGTGTAGTAATATCCTTAAGTAACCTAAACTGATCCGAAGGCTAACACCATTACATTTTCTTCTAATATTTTTCGAGCTATGAATGGACAGACAGAAGTTGCATTTTATATGGTGTTTGGACAGCGGAATGGATTTATCTTATTTCCATGTCAATCGAACGTTTCGAAGCGTCTGCAAGAGTCTATCACAGTGCAACAGCTAGTATATATATATTTTTATGGATCTACGCCCTTAGAATAAGGTAAAAGAAAATAAAAATTCATGATTGTTCGTTGAATCACGATGGACTTAGTTTGATTTTGTTTAGTTTAACTGTACTCATTGTCTTCATGACCTTTGTCGTTATCCTACGCAATCATTTGCCAATGAACCGAATGAAAATATCCGATATGACGGAAGTGTGTTATGAAAAAAACTTTTTTTTTGGGTGTTTACGCCCTTAAAACATTTTAAACACAGCAAAATTGAATAAATGCAGTGTAGTTCCAACTAAAGGACATAAGACAATGTGCACTTTACACGTTATGTGGAACCCATGACGCAATGAAGATTTCTGAAGAAATGGATAGGCCACCCCAAAGAATTTCCTGATGGATTGCAAATCTCTTGCATACTTCATTTCTGTGTGCATTTAACTACCCACAGATTCCATTTAATGGGATCTTCAACACAATGCCATTGTTAAAAGTGGTCGCTCAATACTCTTTCTGACCAAAGCCAACAAAACAAAATGTACGATACTTTATTATTCTTTCTTTTCAAATCGTGACCGCTTAATTGCCATCGATTTCATTCCCCTAACTGACAAGAGCAATTGCATGTGATTTGACTTTCACCGACACAATTCCTTGAAATTGCTTCACCTACGGGTTCTTTGGGCTGTATTACCCATAGAGGCTCGTTTCTCGGTACTGGCGGTGGTGTGACGAAAGAACAATCAACTCACCATAAAAATGTACACATATACACTTATACAGTATCGTATAGCTGGGGTTCTTGTCTGTTGGTCAGGCAATGTCGAGGATGAAATTGTTCGCCAGAAGTGAATTATTGCCAGGACAATTTTATAGGCGCATTAAATCCACTGGCGACATTTGTCCCATCGACACACATAATTTGTTTGGTTGTGCGAGAGCGAGAGGGAAAGATGTCGCACTTGCACTTTTAGTTAACTTGTTTGTACTCTGCTCAGATCCATACCCAACACAAGAATCTATCGTTGAAAAAGAGGCAAAACTACCAATGAAAAACTTATATAACAAAGTATTCCAAAAAACACTTAATATTGTCCTGCGATGATGACAAAACGGTTGAGTGTAGAAAAGAGCGAAAGGCATAGTCACAGTTCAGAAGTCACTTATCAAAAGGCCTAATTAGACGGCAGTGAGTTCATGGGGCTATGTCATCCGCCGCCGTGTCAATATGTTTGTGTCTATTTTATCCTCTTGAGAACGACTACTAAACATTGCCCCACGGGAATTTAATTGTGCATTGTAGTTGACGCGGGGGGAGTGCTGACGACGTCGGCTTACATAATGCGAACGTAGGTACCTAGCGAACGTTGAAAGGAAATAATGACTATCTGAAGTATTTAAGAATGTGAATTCATCCTCATAAGTAGAAAATGACATTTGCTTAAGGCGTGGGATATTCTTGCCGTGAAATTTCGTTATGTACATTTTACACGTAGGTACATCAGGAGTTAGCTTTTTATGAAAATCAACTAACTTCGCATCGATTAAGTATTAAAAATGCATCAATACTTCACTGCAAACGAATGCAGCATATCGATAGCGCAAGCTGTTTTACTCTGTCCTTGAACAATTCTGTATAAATTGTATGCACATACTTGTTGCTTCTGGCTTTGCTACGAATACCTTTTTTCATTGAGATAGCAGAAAAGTATACGGTCATCTATCTTGATGGGTGCCATTACTTAAGAAGCGCACCGCAAACGCCTCGCATTCTTTGCAAGGATCAGCATGCATATGTATCATAAGAGTACAATGATTTCGATATTTATAATAAACTTGTTGCATGTAAAACAGCTTTAAGACTCAAAGATACCGAATACTTAATTCCATTCACTAACTTCGGGACAAAATATAAGGCCGTCATTCCAGACCGTTCCATTTTATAGATGACGGTCAGATTCTACACAATATACACGAATGTGTCCAAGACAGCAAAACGCATGAACTGAAAGAAGCTCAATGCCGTCCTGAAGGATCCCGGACTACTGTCTAGTATATTTCAAGTAAAAGTTATTATGCGAGAAGCATCTGTAGACTCTATATAAAATTGATCGATGGTAATGGCAATACGATCTAAGTTGGTACAACAATGCCGAGAATTCCTGAACGACGTCTCTGAAGACAGAGATTGATTGGTGAAAGCAATCAAAGCCTATTATAGGCAGGCATGCCATCAGAATGCGAGAACCATCTAACGACTTCTGCAGGAGCTGCAGATAGATACGCCTACTAATTGGAAAATGGTTCGTATTTACTAATTCGACAATAGTTTAGGGTTTAATTGCATCGGTCACTCCACTTTGCTTTTCTCGAGAGCTTTGAGAATTGTATTTTATTGTTACAGGCACCTCACCCGGCAGTTGTCCCAATCCAAAACTCTTCCACTTTTCCCGATCTATCCACTCATGTGGTATCTCAATTGAATGGGCAGGTAAACGGTTTAAGTGTACCTTTATTCATTGCAAGAGTTACATACTAACTATGTAGTTACGAATGAGGTCAAGTAAAACAGAGAATAGAAGAAGAACAGTCCTTTGCTATCTCTACTAATCTAAGTTACAATTCAAACCTGAAAAATGTTTAAACATAACGGGCCGAACAAGTCTGCATTTTCAAGTTAATTAAAAATTCATTTTCTATTTTACACCTACTTCAAGTGGATGTCAGCATTAAAATAGTTCACGTAACATTATTTGCAACATTCCCATTTTTACTTATAAATAAATAACTGATTATGAACAGTTCCCACGTATCTAAACAAAGACAATTATGTCGACAAGACAAGATCCAGCACACACACACAGAGGGGAAAAATAAAAAATAAGACGAACAATAGCAAAATACCTACCTGTGTTTCAAGTTGACGCCATTCCAAGTGACTGAATAGAAACCAACAACAAATCCATCCATCCAATGGATATCCTTATACAGGACATTGCAAATGAAATTACGACTAAAATGAAAATGACTTTGTTATAAATTGTGGCGATGCCAAGTTCTCGGTGTGTTTTTATATACCATATGTTGGATGACACTGTCACTGGCCTGTCCTGTCTGTGGGTTGAATAGAAAGGATGCAGGATGCACAATTCATCCGCAAACACAGAGCCGTACAAATGATTATGTAATTATTTTTGTGGATTGTCCTGGTCTAGTTTTTGGAAAAAAAAATTCGATATTTAAATTGTTGTTTTCGTTTGTTCAAAAGAAAATTATATTCTCTTCTTATCACACCAAACACACACCGTCACTTATGTTTCTCTGTCTGAGATGGAGTTTATATTTATAGTATGCCAACAACACTATTTTTTGTCACGAAAAAAAGTCTGCTGCTGAGACGATAACGCAATTTCCCTGCCTTTTTGGACACCATTAAATCCGCCCTAAACTTTTCAACTTGGTTATCGCCATCGTCAAACGTACAATTTAGTTGAATATCATCCACCACCATCCGACATGACCTACATTTCCCCTTAAACTTTAGCTAATATCGCACCTAATTCTATGCATACAATGAAAACGTGCTCAACACGAAATCCATCTCTTTCTTCAACAGAAAAGGACGGAAGAAACAATAAAAAATCCCACTTCATTCCACATTAAACACGCTGCGGTATTTCTCTGTATATAAATCGACTTCTACTGGTAGGACTATTACACGTACACCCCGCCGCGCCGCCCGCCGGCAGGACTCCGGCCCTTTAGTACCTTTTTTTTTTGACTTTGATGGACACTTTAATTATTCGGTAAATACTCATTTCCATTTGAGATCTGCAAGTTGGACATACCACACGCATTAAAATAAAATTACTAAATTACTCCTTCTGTCACGAGTGTCCGTCGTAGACGTATGTAGTTGAATGAAAATCGAGCAACTTTATTTTCGACTGACAAACTGCCTTTGCGTACCCGACTTTCGGAATGAAAATCCAAAAAAAAATGTACAAAAACGGAAGCAACTGACGGAAAAGTATCTTAAATCACAGTTAACACCTCTCCCCAGGTCAAGCAAGCAAGGAAGTATTTCCTAACTTTGGATTTGAACGTTCTGAATTAATTTGCTATTTTGGGTAGCATTTTGAAGAGGGTTTCTTCAGTGCCGGAAATCATTCCATTTGTATTTCATATGAATTTTATCAGGGTATTTAGTTGGTTGGATGTCATTTTCCCGTTGTCCATTTAGGGATTTACCGTTAATTGACATTTGTAACAAGGAACAAAAGCCCAAACACGCATTCAGAGTATGCCATGTTTGTTGTCGTGTCAAAGGGTCGTAGAACTGGCTACTATTTTAGGTGTAGGACGTGCGTACACACTCCCTATACGTGGATATAGAAAATTCCACCTTTTATGACAACTCAAATAAATCTGTTTTTGAGAGACGGCTCAACTCGACTCGACTCGTTGTTATTACGCTTCAATTGGCTTGTTATTAAATTAAAATAATTTTACCCTTGTTGTGGAGCTAATGAGGCGCGAGCGAGGTTAACCATGCTCGAGTGGTTTACAAAACGCTGGCTGCCTGACACTGACATTGATGCGATTATCCACGTAATAAGTCGCCGTGATACCAATCGTTGTACATATTTCGATTAGCTATGTCAAATGAAGAGGTGATAACATTTTGATTAATTAAATTTGGTCATGAAATATAGTATCTTATCGATGATATGGTTCTAATACCGCTGGATGAGTTAGAGATTTGTTACGAATTATTTGGCAAAAATTATTCGGAGAACACATAATTAAAGCTAATTTAGACATTCCTTAGACGTGGGTCTTTCTGCATCGATGAGTCCTCTGCATATAGAATGTTGTAGGTACAGACCTTGGCGCAAAAAGTAAGTTAAAAGGACAGATACTCCTGTGTGTGGGGGACTTTGGGGAACTTCTGAATATAAAGGTGTAAATGAAAATAAGTGATTAATTTTCCAAAAAAATCATTTATAACTATATAAATGTCGTTGTTTTAAATGTTTTTTTAACATCTGCTCGGATCTTAAAATGTTGACCATTTGGTTCTAGGACTAAAATTGGTTAATACCCATTTGGCATGCACAGCAAAATGAATTTAAAACAAAATTAAAAACACTTTTTTAATATTTAAGTCCAGCTAATGACCACAAATCGGCCAGTGTGGCGTTTCGAATATTAAGGGACTTCTTTCATTTTGTTTGATGCAGTTTTTTAATTGAAACTCTGGCCAGTTTTCATACTGAAAAGTATTCATATCATTTCTGGGGGCATTTTACTGTTTTGTTTGGATGTGAATTTAAAGATAAAACTGGAATTTTAGACTGCGTTTCGCTAGACGACTACAATAACTCCGGGTTAGACAAAGAGTGCCGACAAGCATATGCAGCCTACCTAACAGTGCTGCAGATTAGGTCCAGAGCGGCAGAGGGAGGTGCCTGCGAGCACTACGGACAAAGAAGTTAAAAGAAAAAGCACGACAAGTGGCCGATCGAATCAATTAAGCTACATATTGACGCTAACCTAATCAACAATCTAAGCTAACTGGGGCACTTAGAGCGTATGGACAGCATTTCCCCCAAGGGACAATGGAGCAGAGTGAGACCCCACGTTAGGTGACGCGCGAGGTCGACGGAGCCAGGACTGTAAGAGCCACCAGAAGTAAAGTATGTTCGATATTAATCAGCCTTATCGCACTTCTTCAATATTAGCATAACAAAAAATCATCTATGTACATTTTCCAATATAAACTGCACAACAGTATAACATCTAAATGTATAGGTACAAAACACACCCGTAAACTCTCAATAAACGAGAAACAGAATATTTAATGTAAATTAAAAACAAATGTTTTTTCGCGATGTTGTATGATTTAATTAATACTACCAATTCAATATCCATATTTAATTAAATTATTTTAAGGACCCAGTGAAAAAAAAACAGAAATCGATTTTCGAATTAAAATCTCTAATTCAGTGGTAAACTGTTGCACAAACAATCTATGTAATTGGCATTGAATTCATTATCCTTTTTGGCGATCTGCCGCAGTGTAAAACACAATAATTTTCCACTGCAACAATACAAAGTAAAAATTACCACCCCAAAGTACACAGCCAAATAAAATGTTTTCTCTCCGCCCAAAATTAAAAAGGAATTATTTGGTAAAACAACCCATTAAGCCTCAACCCTTCTCCGAGTACAACAAATTTATTCAATAAAATAGAGAAATAATTTATTTATTATCTAGGTACTTACTATGCGTATCAAATTTTCTGATGATAGTCTCAATTAGCGTGGTCTTGGGAGCCACGTGTCCTCTCCGAACTGGCATGGTGTGTCTGTTAATGTTTGCAATGCTTCTCTATGTAATTCTTTCAATTTCGATGTTAATTCCAAAAAAAAGCCGTCAAGTAACAGCTCTTTGATTTTTTATCATACAAATGCGGTTACGTAGGATATAACATGTGTGTCCTTTTTCTGCGATTTATTAAGATATTCACTTTAATTTTCTATTATTTTTCTACATTAACACTATTGATTGATTGATTTTTATTTTTTCTTATAAGATCAAAATATAATTGAAACCAATTTGGGATATTAACTCTTTTTTTGCACTAATTTTAATTTTAATTTTAACTTTTTTATCACTTAAAACAACAAACTTAAGCCCACGCACTTTAAAATTTAAGAAAAGAAGAGCAAACTTTTTTCATCTAGCAAAAAGATTTGAAAACGAAAAAAATCCCAGGAAATTTTTATTTGTGTAAAAAAATATGATAAGAATTATTAATTTCACTGACTAAGCATTTTTTTTCACTTCCTAAGAATCCTATGTTGTATATGTATAGCTATATGTTTTTACAGCAATGTGTAAAAAATAATTTAAAGCACACTATGTAATTCGATTGGGAAAAATTATTAGATACTAATTTTTTTTTGTAAAAAAAAATATTGATTATATCACAAAATATTTATATATGAACTAGGAATTTATTTAATAAATTTTACTAAATATTATTATTACTTAAATTATAAAGCACGTAACGCCATTTGTGTACATACAAATATGTATATATATTTATCTAATTTAACGTAGAATTTTTGATTTAAAACTTTTTTCCTTTTTTTTTTGTTGTGAGACACTAAAGCACTTATGTGAAAACCATTTTCATTAATTTTAATTCTTAACTAATTTTAGAATTATTATTATTATAATTTTTATTATTATTTTATGTTGTTTTGTTGAAGTGAAAACGAAAAGATGACGATATTATTTTGAATTGTTACATCCATAAGAAAGGTTGATTTGATGTGTGTGTGTATGTGTTCATGTATGTGGTGATGTGCCTTCAAATCGGAGTGAAGTCTGAAAGAAAAGAGAAAAAAGTTAATATTTAATGTTAGAATTATTCGACTAAAGATTAGATGGGAACAAAATACATTGCGGTGCGCTTGAGGCGAAGAGTATGAAATCCTTTCCATATCCCTCACCATGAAAAAGGCATTAAAAATTACATAGCATTTTACTTAGCATTAAAAAAAAAGCCCCCTCAAAAAGTGGGCATAGTCAAATAGTTTTTATAGGTCAAATGTTAAAGAAAACATTTTCCGAATATTATGTTAGGCAAATTTTTTCACTTAAACGTGCTACAAAAAAAAGAATTAAAAATAAATAAAAAATTAAAAAAAAAACCATGTAGGAACAAGAAAGATAAGAACATCCCTGTATCGCAGTTCCCAATAAAAATCGAAATTACATTAATCACGTTATCCTTGTAACACCGGTGAGCATAGCATAGCAACACTTTATAACAACTTAGTGTTTCCCGCGAGTGTGAATACGAGTCTGTGGGTTGACACCTGGGGATAACCGGTGTCGTAAAAGAAAAATCAAGCAAATAAAACAAATTGAAACAGCAGATCTAAGAACCACTAACAATAAGATCACACAAAATGAACACCACCTGCTTTGGATTGGCGGTCGGTGATAGGTAGTCCGCAAATAAGAGGCCCGCCGATACTTTTTGAGTTCGATCCTGCTAACCCCACAGGCGAACCAGTAGGGATGCAGTAAACGTAAAAAAGTTATGATCTTTAATACCTGATCATCGGAAATAGGAAAGAAGAAATGTGCCAAGCATGGTATAAAAGCAAAGTATACTCAAAAAGTCTCGAGCCTCACATATCACAGAATTGAACAAGAAATATAGTGCCGAGCAATAACAGAAACTTACCGACGTCAACAATGCCATCCTGAAGGCAGACGACAAGGTTCCACTTTAGGACAGCTGACTACCTTAAAATTATATAACAAGAACACCTTGTAGTGGTTGAAGAATTTCATTGTCAATACTCAAGCAATGCTGCCTTGCATGTATTCGACAGAAAGGAAATTTTAAACTTCACAGACCCAAGAGGCGTATATATGTTAAAAGCCCCTAGCCCCTGAACGAAGCTACAGTCACTTAATCCGGAACTAAAAAGCAGGGAATAGAAGTTACTCGAAGTGGGTGAGCACTCAAAATATGGCACGGAAGTCCTTGTGCTCCTAAGCCATAAATCGTTAAAAAAAATAATGTTTTCGTAGGCATTACACGCTGCCAGTGCTAAACGCATATCCTGGCGTCCGCTGTTCCTGGATATTTAAAAGACGGAAGTGGAAACTTCAAAACATCCTGCAAAGAAACCCTTAGCTTTAGTTACAAAAACAAAACAACACCATGATGCATAGGAAAGAGAGATCTGAATAGTTGAACATGAAATATAAAAATGTTCCAATAGACATAAACTAAGGCTTATCAGCTACATAGAAAAAAGAAATGATTCAATATGTACTAAACATTTTTAAATAAGCTAGTCAACAGGAAAAGCAAATTCAAAAGGTATCCTGAATCTATCGCATTGTGAATCATATAATCGCATACAATTAATATAATAAATAATATTATCATATTATTGTACAATTTTTAGTCAAAATTTAAGCGCAAATGAATAACTAGCTAAATCAACTATTATTTACCGATTTTTGGCTAACGACTAAAATTACTGACATTAGTCAGTTCAGTTTTGAGTTTCGGAGTTCAGTTTTGAGGTCGGGATGAAGTCAAACACTTTTGTAGAAACATCCGACGAGTAACATCTCTACGGGGTTTTCCGTTGACTAGGTGAATACCCGGCCGTGTTTATTTAAATTAGTTCTATTCCAACTACATCGCGACTTCTTACTTTATTGTACCTAAATTGAAATATAACTGATTGTTTGTATTCCATAAAATATATTAAAATTGAATGGGAAATTCAATAATTAATAAATACTCTTCTTATCGATTGCAGCACATTTGGAACTTACGAACATAGTCGAAATAAACGTTAAATGATTTTGACTGAATAGAAAATTTAACGAATATAATAACATGTTTTTCATTTTGAGGAAATCATTTTAGTATTTAGGAGTGATTTCAAAAAGAATAGTTATTTCACAGGCTTGCAACTTAGGGGGCGCTATAGTCCGGGGTAGACCTGGGCCTCAAGCAATAATCCTCTCAAATTATCGCAAGGCCTTCTCTATATCTCCTGCGTTGTCTCTCCGGATTGGAGTAGAGGATTCTGCGGGCTGTAACGTTGCTGTTCATTCCCTCTACATATCCCAGCCATCTCAAAACTAGTCATGGCCTCGTATAGCTCGTCCTTATAGATGCTGTCCTACGCGGCTTTAAAATCGATAAAATGGTGGTGGGTATCGATCTGTTGAGGAGACTGATACCTCTATAGTTGGCGCAGTTTAGAGGGTCTCCTTTATTGTGAATAACTAAGCCAAATGTAATTTATATCCAAACGGCAGAGCTATTGCGGATGGGATAAATATCCGTAAAGGATATCGCCATCTGCATCTGACTAGGCTGCACTCAACTCATCCGATTCCAAAACATAAAATCGGTATAGAAAGAAATGAACGAGGTGGCGAAAAAGGGTGGCGAGCTAAAAACTAGGGATGTTGGGAAAGATCACACAAGAAGAAAGGGCATAGGGCATCCAAAGCGGTTTGGCCAAAAGGTCTAAAGAAATTTCCTAACTAAGCAGTGTCCGACTAAGGGTATTGGTAAGTATATTGACAGAAAATTGCATTCAAATACGGGGTCCCAAAAGATTCTTCATGGCTGAAACTGATACTGCAGATTCTGCTGCGACCTAAAAGCCGTGGAGGATATCGATCATATACTGAGTAAATTTGAAGGAATATTTCGTAATTGTAACAAGTTACTGGGGCAAATTACTTTGAAAAGCATTTCATTTTTCAGTCATTTTAATTTTTATGAAATGACATATTTTTATTTGTTAACAAATTTAAAAAAAATAAATCTTACACAAAAAATTAAAAAGTGAACCGAACTCAGAACATAGCTTCCATCAGAATGGTATTACGACAATTTGTTAGACGGATGTCGAAAAGTTTTTGCCCCCCGCACAAGCCCCGCGCAAGTAAAGCAAAAGAGAAATCCCAAAGTCATTTCCTCAAAGGCATTCAACCTATGTCTCCATTTTGGGCTAAGGGACGGGAGTTTTACAACATGGGTATGATCAAAAAGAACTATGAAGTTATTCCGCTTTTTATTAGCGTTCTAAGCGGACTCTCCTTTGCCATTTGGATCGGTTGTCATAGCATAATCACGAAAGATGATGTTCGTTATATGCCAAGTGGTAAATTTGGATACGAAAAAGAAGAAAATCTCGACAAGATTAGAAAGTTCATAACAATCAATCAAAAGTACAAGTGCCCGCATGGACTCAGGGAACTGCTTCAAGAAATGAAGGAAGAAGAAG
The DNA here is from genome assembly GCA_963576555.1 of Ferdinandea cuprea. Lineage (NCBI taxonomy): Eukaryota > Metazoa > Arthropoda > Insecta > Diptera > Syrphidae > Ferdinandea > Ferdinandea cuprea. Next base: position 38,417,894 of record OY754961.1, read on the forward strand.
AAAAACAAGAAGCAGAAGAATAAAGAGAAAAGAAAGAAGAATATGAGGAGTAACGGTTATCAATAAACAATTAGAATGATACCCTCCAGTGTTTCAATGTATATTTTTTTGGTAATGTTGTCAGGTGTTCCCAACTCGTCATCGTCCTGCGGTATCGTTTCACTGAATTTCTAGGCTCTCAGACAAGACACAACTGCATCACTGTATTGGTGAAGATGTGCGACATATCAAAGTCGCACTGGGACCACTCACGTGGTGACAGCACGGGATCCCGAATTATTTTTGCTGATGTTGCACATTTCCATTCGGCATCCTAATAGCTTCAGTGTCTTCCATTCAGAGGAAGCTGTTAATGAAGACTATTTTGGACAGGGATATAGCACTTTTACTTTTGAGTCTATGCTGCTAGGGATATTCCTAAGAAGTGAAAGGTTCACACAGTACTTTATATCATATCTAATAATCTTAAGTACTGTGTGAACCTTTCAAACTCTTCTGCAACACACCAGCCGCCACATACCAGTGTGGCTTCCACAAACCTAGGCATAAACTGGACAAGACTAAAGAACTTCAGCTCTAGACACACAATCTGTGTTGTGTGATGCATGTGACTTCTTCAATTCTATTCTAAGCAAGTGTGAACACGGAAGGCACTTTCTTCGACAGATCCTCCCGCTACTGAGGTGTGCGGACGATCTTGAAATCATCGGATTCCTCAGCTATTGAAGAAAAGGCAAAGGGTCTGTCCACCGACTACGAACAAACGTCACAATTGAAAGCAGAAACTTCGAACTGCAACTACCTCAGTGTATAACTACATCAACTCCATAAATGATAACTTAGTGGAGATCCTGCAAAGAAATAACTTAAAAAATCGCTGCTTCTTAAGTTTGGTAATACAAATGGGTTCACTGTATCCTTATGCTGTCGGGTTCTGCTACACTATTATGAAATACACTTTTTAGAAAGAATAATTCTTCGATAGATGTTTGATAATGTGTGTGAGGAGGAGACTTAATTTCTAATTAACGAATTGATAAATTAAAATTAATGGATAAAGATAAACTAAAGTAATCATCCAGTACAAATTCCACGTCACAGTGATGCAGGATGTCATTTTTCCAAATGTTTGGATATAAATACATATATTTGTTGACATCGATAGATTTTAAATGTGGCAAATAATCTTATAAATAGATTGGGTACAGTTTTTAAGAAAACTTCAAGGTACACCGTCGTGTACTTCATTAATATTCGAATTCATTGATATTAAATTCTCCAATGAAATTTCTTGAGAGATTTTCAGCCTGTAGAAAATAGGAGTATGGGAATCCTTGAGATAGCAGAAGAACTATATATCTTTCATTGAAACTTAATCTGAGTAGACAGCTTGAAAAAATAGTTCAAAGTTGTTGCAAATGGTAGAAGACGAATCGGTAAGTTGCCCATAATACGAAAGAGAGGCTGCGTGGCAATCACCTAATTTTTTGTATTTATGAACTTCTAATATTCAGTTGGGCTAGTAAAACTATAATTTTGAATATCACTAATAAAACAAAGTTTAAATTATTTTGACTGGACCAACTCAGCGGGGATTTTAGTATTTTTTTGCATTTAAAATATTTGATTTTGAGTTTAAAAGACTAAGTAATTCAATAATTGGACTTTGAACCAAACAAATGTTTGCCTAATTTAATAAAATTAAATTGTCAATCCTAAGATCTTTGAAATACGCATACTTCAAGTCCAACTAATGAGCGAATGAGCTTGCAACAATAGTGAGGTTGTTGACATGTTGACTAGAGAATTAGGGGTTTTATTGACGAAATAACACTAGGGATTGCCAATCTAAGGTGGTCAAGTCTTGGAGGACACACGGTGTCAAAAGCTCTATGGCTATTTCTCGACTATAATAATTCCAGGAAGTTTATTAAACTTAGCAGGTGTAAGCTTAAAATATTAGTAGGCATCCTGACAGGGCATTGTTGCGAAAACATGCAGACTCGGACTGTGAGATACCGACATCTGCAGATTCTGCGGTGATCTGCAGGCTGTTAAGGATATACCGCACATATTGTGTGAGTGCGAGGCATTTCACGTAGTCATACAAAATTCTTAGGGAGACACTTCGTCGAATTCTTGGAGGAAATAGCCGGTATAAACTACAAAGGCCTTAAAAGAGTGTTTAGGTTTTTTGTCCACCGTTTAAGTACAGAGAGTACCCCAAGTACCTTGGAGAGAATTTGCTCCCTATTCCAGACCCCCCTCACAGCTTAATTCGCCGGGAATTATGTTGAAGTGCTTATGTGCTCTGGAGTGTCCGTGGACTCATTGCAGAATCTGCAGAGACCTTTAATCTTTTGGTATAAGAGGAGTTTAACTTCATGTCATGTCCACTATGGTAACTTCGAGTTTAGTTTAAAGGATTTAGAAACGTGCAGTCTAAATCTCCTGTGGTCCAATAAATATTTGGTTGATTGGAATCACCGAGGATATATAATTTATTCGCTACAGATGAGATGTCAGCAACAAAACGGAAAACATCCAAATTCCTGGTTATCACAGGTACCGGAGAATTAGGTGGGATGTAAATGCAAATAATATAAAGTTTTGTAGAGAATTTTAGGTCAGAAATTGCTTTGGATTTAAATCCAAAAACCAAATCACTGCATTGACTTGGTCACAGCCAGCGAATGGACAATAATGTTCCAGCCAAAAGGATGTTCAAAGCCCAGCTTCCAGGTTCTGGTCTGCTGATGACAGACCATTTTGAATAGATAACTGAAAGTAGTCTACCCGGGATCGTAGTGGGTGAAATAGTGTCGTATCCCAGGGAGGGATGCCTTACGACTCGGGAGTTCATTATATAATTAACTTGGTAAGTTAATAAATTAAACAGAATCTGATCAAAATAAAATCTTGGTGCAAATAAATAAAGAGAATTACAAATGGAACACAAAAGTCCAATTGCTTTGTGCTTATCTCTGAATCCATTTTCAATTCACATCACACCTGGAAAAAATAAATTCAAATGAATCTTAAACACTCGAAAAGTCTTTAAGAGCATACAACTTGAAGATGAAGCAAATTATGAAAATAAAAAGAACAAAAACAATCAACCCATATGAACATAACATTTCTCTAATCCATCCAATGATATTCAAGATCTGAATATATTTCCCATCTAGACAAAGGATATTCTTCTTTGTTATCCTTTTATTTTTATACACATATACGTATGTCTTCTCTCCGGTAGATGAACAAAGCCTGAGCTAAAGCCTCAAAGCGTTGCCTCCACACGTGCGCTGCACAATGCCGTTCTTCATGAACACCCTGTAGTCGTGCCATAAAATACACTCAAGTACATAAGCATCAGAGCAGAGAATATACTTATACCTACATTGCACATAGTCATAACAAGCATTGTGCACGAGTAGTGCAGAGACAGTTGTCGTAGTCAGCATGAGAAGTGAATTCGACAAAAGAATCCCCCAACATGGAAAACATAATATGCTGAATTGCATTCACCGCGTCTATTTTACAGTGAATTGCCTTCTTATACATGAAATTGTCAGAATGAAATGGTGTAAATGGCCAATGCACCAAAGCATGTGAGATATACGATTCAAGCAGAATGCAAACGGAGGAGGTTTTTCTAAAACGAAGATCGCTTGCTCTTTGTGTTGCTCGGATTAAAGTTGAAATTTAATCGGTTGCCTTTAGTCTAAACAATTTTCACTCATATCCAATCCTATTTGAAGTTTGCGTCAATTTCAAACAGTCAATAAAAATTGTCTGGCAGAACTTTTGGAGCCAACCTCCCCATCTAGACATGGATTTACGTCCGGCCAGAGCATTAACGAGCGAACATATTCATTTTTATGAATGCTCGTATCTTTTACGGCGCTGTTATTATCCTTCCGTCATCTACTGATGAGAGGGCGTTTATGATGACTTCTAAATAAAATACTCCCCCATTTTATGAAGCCCCTTTGTCATTATCATAACCCAGAGCTGCCTCTCAAAAAAGACAGCTGCCATTTAAAAAGCAGCATACTATCCATTCAGACAAATTTCCATATTTCATTCAAATCCTTGCCCCTTCGCCATTTAATAATATTCTTCTTTCTTGTAAGACAATAATTATCAATTTTGCTGTTCAAAGAAGCATAAATAAGATTATACGTATTCGCAACCGTAAATTTCATTAAATATCCTCGTATACTTTTATTCGCCAACCCACAGCAGCTGTTACCATTTCACAAAAGCAATCTCTTTCTACGACATCGAGTCGCAAGGCTACAAGAGCAAATTCCACCACTATACAACAAAATCGAATTTACCATTTACTCGACAATGACATTTTTGTTTTTCGTCCTCGAACGAATGAACGCAAAAGGAAAAACTCCAATATCCAAGCGGTCTTAGCATGTGAATGTTCCTTGAATGTCTCATCGATGTATCGCTTGGCGATGCTTATTGTGTTTCATAGAAAATTAAATGAAATTGGAATAAACATCCACTTTGGATGCAGGAAATCCTTGACTGCTTTGCCCATTGCCAGTGAGGATAGATCCCACCGCATATGTATGCATTATACGAAAACAATGCAGTAATTCGAAATCAGTGGCATTAGGGAGTTGGTAGTCAGAGGTTCATGACATTAACATATTCATATTTTGCAACATTGAAATATGAGTTGAATTCAATTGGGAGAGGTTATCTACTATTATCTTGGTTCACCGCGGCGCTTTATGGTTTTTTTTTTTGTTTTTGTGGTTGAGAGAATAACATTTTCAATTTAATTTGGTTAGTGCAATTCTGGAGGTTTTGGCAGTTTGGCAGTTATTTTGGTAGCCAGCATCAAACAACTTCGGGTTAAGGATTGCAAAGCAATCATGGTGGAAGCGAATGCACGAAAACAGCATCGTTTGACAAAAATATTCATGTAATGCCGTCATACGAAACTTTCTCGGCACATGAGATGCGTTTCTGAACTGCAAAATGAATGGTGACAAATTTATTTAAATCACTTTTTAGATTTTGAAATTTAGATTTTCTCAAAAATGGCACCCACGATTTTGATGTAATTTCGCACATTGGACATTTTGAACATAATTTTTCGAATACAAAAACGTTAATCAATTTTTTTCCAAAAACTGAGTATCCAGTATTTTGGGTCCTATCTCAAGTATCCTTAGTACCAAAAAAACTAAATTCCTTGGAACCATTTTCTAGAAAAATAGTGATAAGTGGCCAAACTAAACTACCAAACTAAAAAAGACACAAACAATTGGTATAATCTGGACAAGGAGTGAGGAGAAGAATTTATCAACAAACATGTTGCAGCCGACTGACTGTAATGACATCAGCGTTGTTGAGGATGAAGAGCAGGATTCCCGACAGCGTGCTGGCTTGGAGAGTGTGCGAACTTTTTGAGCTGCTCCAAAATTTGAATTAAGTCCAAACACGACAAAAAAGAACGGATCACTGTTTTAAACAACCAGTCCAACCAACTAGCGCGGTCTCTGGCTAACTACCTTCATTTGGCCATTTCAAGTTGGTTACTGTACCCTTCCACTTGTTGGCACCGCATAAGGGAGGTTTTCTCTACTGCGTTGCCCCCCCGGATTAGAGGCTAAGATTCTGCGAGCTGCGAGCACCCAGGCCGATGTGGCCGTGCAGCCCGTTGGGTTAATCGTTGAATCGTCTCTTCAGAACCCGCCGACGCATACGGGACCAGATATCTTACGAAAAATCGTTCGCTTAAATCGACCAACGACATTACTTCACTTTCATAAAAGAAGACTGGGAGGTGAAGTTTTTCGGGAGAGGACCTACTACATAGTTGCCTTCTAAGCCCAACTAAACAGCGATGGACAAGTGTTATTCTTCGTTGGGTTTCCGAATAGATTTCTTTTTTTAGATGAAATAGCATTGGGCGAGGAAGGCAATGTCCTTTACAAGATCCAATTTGCTGCTGATTGATTCCTTTAGTTTGGTTTGAATTATATGAATTGCATATTAGCGTAACTATGCCAAAATGCTTCAAAATTTGACAATGTCTACCCCGTCCTAGGAGCTTTTCGCTGCTTCTTGTCGCACTCAATGAAACTCGCATTAATTTCCTTTATTGCAATTCAACGCAGAACTAATTATACACCATTATTTAAATAAATAAGTGGGGTGATGACCTATGTTTCCAGAAATACTTATCCAATAATAGTCCACTGTCCATTCATCATCAAAACCAATCGGAACTAACAACGAGACTGGATAGATTTTCCCATTTACATTTTTGCTTTCCACTCCTCCTCCACCTTTAACATGCCCGACATGCCTAGTTGCTACCAAAATACTACCATCAATCTTCTTCACGATTTCGCTGACGAATGTCACCAGACTAGAAATATTCTATTATTCTCTCAAGCAGCGGCTCCAACGCAACCAATAAAATGTAGACACCTGAGCGGTTTAATTTATTTTTATGAAATACCCCTCCCATGTTGCCCACAGTTTAATGCTCAACTGAGAGTGTGATTATTTCTGGTACATACCTACACAAAATAATTTAAAAAAAAAAACACACATTTTTACTATATTTCACTAAATAATTTAAAATGCCACATTTTCAAGGTTTCGACGCAATTTTAATTCACACATTAATTTCGATTTTCTTTTTCTTTTTATTTGAATCGTCAAGATGTAGAATTCGTGACCTACCTTGGCTACCCATCTTCTATGTTATCGTGGCACCGGCTACCATGTGACGTAGCTTTCACACTTACCTCATATTTTGGATCTGAGCAAAAATAAAATAAAATAGCAAGGTTCTATTATATACAAAATACAATATCCACAATGCGTACATGGTTCTTCAATAAAATGAATAAAAAAATGTTGTTGGAACGGAAAGGCATCCATATCTTGTCCAATCTTACTGCCAATCTGCTAAACAAACACTATCGGACAGAGTACTCCCCTTCGCTTTGTCTGCCGCATCGCACAAACAGTATAAATAAAAGGAACTTTTTAATTTAAACAAGAAATCGGCCGATAGAACGGATGTCTTTGACTGGAGGTAGACATTTGCCTGATGAAGTCACTGAAGACTGTCAATAATGGCATATATATATATATAGATTTAGTTTTTCTCACTCAAATGAGGTTTTCAAATAAAGAAAATAAATCTTCAGTTGATTGAATTTGTTGTAGTTTCTCAGAAAAAGGTTCACTTCCAACCTATGTCAGATATAGAAACAAAACAGTTAACGTTTAAAGGTCAATGTCATGCGAAAAAAGCTGGCAACGAGGGGGATATAATACTAAAAATAGGCTTTTTTTCTAAAACAAAAACAAAAAGTATTTTTCTTTCATTTTGTTGATTGAAGAACTAAACATTGAGCGTCGGATATTGTCAGGACAAAGTGATATTTTTAAATTTCTGGTAGTTCTTTTCTGAAGAGAAAGTTCGTGGAATCGCGCTGAAATTGCGAACTCAAACAGTGCATTAAATCTGCTTTTTACGAACGACAACAGGGAATTCAAAGTCTAAGGCCGTCCGTCGGTCTGTCTGTCCAGAAGCCGTATGGTGAAACAGTTAAAGAGATTTGCTTCAACAAATTTCGTATTTAAAGTTCTAAAAGTTAACATAGTGTTCAAACAAAATTCGAATAACGGTACTTTACGAACACGTCAATAATTCGAAAAAGGAGGAACAAATCTTTGTTCTTAAATTTTTGATGGATTTCGAAACCTCAAAAACGATTTAAATAAATTTGGTAAGTGATCCAATGAAACATCGAATCAAAAACGTATGGCATGTAGTGCGAAAGTTTTGTATGACACAGTCGCATACTTTACCTCTATTTTTAACCATGCCTGCGTTCCGAGTTGAGTTGCAAAATTTACTTTTGTAAATAAAGAATGAATTAATAACAATAACATTACATCACACACTACAGTGCAATGTAGTAAATTACAAGGTAATTGTATAAAACCATAACTACAAGTAGTTATACAACTACTCAGTGTTATTGAAAACGTAACTAGATTTCTTTATTTAGGTTTAAATTAAATGAAAGGTATTTGAGAATAATTTTCTTTATAGGAAATTAAAAAAAAAACATAAGGAAAGCCTACAGTCCGCTTGGTGCGAACAGTATGATACCCTATCCATATCCCTATATGCCCCAAAGAAAAAAGCATTAAGAAGATGATGCATACCATTTTATTTCATTCTATTATTAAAAAAAATGTTTTTTTTGAAAAAACGCCCCCAAAAAGTGGGTGTGGCCAAAAACTTTGAATTGGCGACATGTTGGAAAAAATGTTGGCTAAATATCTCCTTAAACATTTTTTTTTGCTTTCAATGACCATTTTCCAAGAAAACAGCATTTTATTACAAAACGCCCACAAAAAGTAGGCGTGGCAATAAACTTTATATGAAAAACTTATAAAGGGGGGCAGCGCCTACATATCTTGTGAAGGTTGTAACACTGTATCTCTCTAACTTTAGTTTTAAAACGGTTTTTTAAATTGTGGGCGTGGCAGTGGGCGTATTCAATATTTACACTTAACCATTTCGGAGCCCTAGGGAATATATGGTCCAAATTTCAGCTTCCTAGCTTAATTTTCAAGGCCTTAAAATTGCGTACGGACGGCCGAACGGACATTGCTAAATAGTCTTAGGATTTGGTCCTGATCATAAATATATATACTTTTATGGGTCTACAACGAATGTTAAGGGGTGTTACAAACTATATGTCAAAATTAATATACCCTTAGGATAGGGTATAAAAATGAGGGAACCAAAACCACATTCACAAATAAATAAAAACGTTACTAGATTAGGTACCAAAAGGAATGTTTTTATTTCTTATGTTTCATGCGCTTCTCTTTAACCAATTCAATTCGTATCCGTATGCCAACAATCCATCTGCATTTCGCATACACATAAAAAAAATAGGTGCGGTACAAGGACACATATCATACTATAGGTACCAAAAGGAATATTTGCATTTCGTATTTTTCGTTACTTCAGATACTTTCGTACCTATATGTTACTTTTGGCAAACATGAGAAATCATTTCTTTGTCTGTTTGTGAGCTAAAGTGATGGAAAAGAGCATTCGATTCATTTATGTAATTCTAACGATTTCATGCGAGTATTGGTAACCCTTTTTAAAATATCCAAATAGGTGTTTTCCGACACATTTTAAGTGGAGCTTTGAATTGCCATACATAAATACTATAATCCCTCGAATTTATTAAAAGAAATTTACAGAAATATAAAGCAGTCTTATATTTCTGGTTGTACATTTTGTGATATTGCTTACCAACGTTTTCCTTTTCATCTTCTCCACACGTTAAACATTTAAAAGAATGTTTCCCCATTTAAAAAAAAATGCAGTGTTATTTTATTTTAATTATTCACACACGATTCTGAACACCCTTTTTTTTTAAACAAAAGATAGAATTGACAATTGAACTTCGGCCCGCTTTTAAAAATACGGGTAAAAAAAATTTAAACAATTTCCCCAACTAATTAGTGTAACCATACACCACACAATTTAGAACCTAAAAAGTGTTGACAATAAAAATTAAAATCGTCCAATATGATTTATTAAGCAAGTAATAGAAATTCCAAAAGGTTTAACTTCATAATCTTAAAGGAAACATTTATATTGAAAAAAACACTAATAAAACAAACTTTAAAAAAGCAAACCAAATCAAGTCATACTGAAATGGCTGAGGGGAAATACTACTGCACTAACAACAACTTCGGCCCGCGTTTAGAAAAACTATGGGAAACCCGTATTTACGTATCTTACGCACTATAGCCGGCTGCAATAGTAGTAGTAAAATGTGTTGTGTACTCTTTGTATTAAATATAAGTATAAGTATAAGCATAAGGGTTAAAATCAGCCGTTCTTACCTGTTTTCACTTACGGTATATATTTGTTGTAGTGTTTTGTTTGTAGTCGAACGAGTTGCATAGGTATGGAGAGTGTCCCTACTCACTATAAGTAGATATACTCTGGTTTAGAGCCCCAGTGAGTCAGTGAGTTACTATTTTTGCTAATTCTGGGGCCAATCAACCCGGGATCCGCTCATGTTAAACAGTTGAAATTTGGTAGGGAGCCTGCTGCTATGCGTCCCAATAAATTCTGAGTCTATCTTTGTTGTAAGCGAAGTTGAAGGGGGGTCAAAATGGCCTGAGTTGGTTCGTGTAAATGAGGGTGTAGTCTTAAATTAGCTTGGCTGGGTACTACCGTGCCCCTTCATCAATACCACTGACATTTTATTTAATTGATGAGGAGGGTCCCTTAAAATCCCTTACACTGATTTTGAAAATGCAAATTATAATAAAATAAATTACATTATTAAAAATTATATAATAATTATATAAATTATAACAAGATAAAGTGCTACTTAGCTGCTGGGACTAATGTTGTTTAATTGTACTAAGATATTTTTATTATTTTTTTACATATCTGGAGAAGTTCACATTTGTTTATCGAAAGTTTTGAATCTGGGTATTGTCCCCATTCTAAAAGGCTTTAGAGAATATTGGTGAAAGTGGCAGCAATAGTTGTTAAGTTCTTCCACTTAGAGAAGACTATCATGTCATCAGCATTCAATGTATAGCCTACTGATGAACAGTCTAAATGAAAACCAAAACGCAATGCTGTCTACTGTCTGCTGTCATTGAAGCGAACCCTAATTCCCTGCCATTATCCATGAATGGCACTTGCATCGCTGAAACCGAACGACTTTCCATTCTCGGTATGTGTGTTAATGACAACCTTCGTTGGAATGACCACATATTCGATGTCACCAAGAACGCTGCGAAATGTCTAGGCTTCCTTAAGCGATGCAATAAATATTTCACCCCTTCTTATCTGGCAAAAATTTATAAGGCGTTTATTCGCCCCAAAGTTGAGTATAACGCTCATATCTGGTCCGGAGCATATTTGTCAAGTGACAGGACTCAAAATCGTGCGGTAAAACTTATTGGCGATCGAGACATCGCGAAATCTCTTGACTCTTAGTCATCGTAGTAATGTCTCCTGCTTGTCATTGTTTTATCGGTATTTCCACCACAAGTGCTCAAATGAAGAAGCCAGTTGCATTCCACCCCTACAGCATTTCAACCGCAATACTCACCATGCTAGGAATGCACATCAGTTTACCCTTAAGCCTGTATTCGGACATACAGTGAAACACAAGGATTCGTTTCTTAACCGTACAACGCGAATGTGGAATGCTCTACCACGCTCTGTTATTCCGTCACATTACAGTTTAAAGACATTTAAAACCAACGTGCAACGGTATCTCCCTTTTCCTAATCCTTAACTTTTCTAATGCCCGCACTGTGCAACTGTAAAGGTATCTTTTTAGATGCAGAGTTGGGTTAAAGTTCGAAGTAAATATTCCAAAACATGTAGTTTTACAGTTTACGAAGCATGGCGTTTGTTTAGCGGTAAGCGATAAGGTTATTGTCGGTAGGGTGTTTCTTAAAAAGGACCCAGGATTTTTGTTTTCTATGACGAAAGTCATACTCTTTATTCCACCAGGGAACAGCTTTTTTGCAGGTTCGGTTTTTTGATTGGGGAATAGCCACGTTTGCAGCATATCTTATACATATTTGTAAAAGGACTGCTTCTCGATTAATATTATACGAAGTATTCCTCTGTGTAATTTCTTTTAAGAGAGTTAATTCAAAGAGTTCTCAAATGGCCCTTTCCAATAAGAAATAAGAAAGGTGCTTACGCAGATAGTTGCGGTGATTGCAAAGTGATCGCTTCCGTGTAAGTGGTCGGAAATAGACCATTGTTGAATTTGGAACGGGCGAGGGTTAGGGTTAGCTCGTCATTTGTGAATGTTTTGTTTGCGCAAAAATAAGTTGGCCGACCATCATTTAAGATGGCAAGACCAGAGTTTGTGATGAAGTGTTTGACTATTTTTCCGCGACTATTATATGTGCTTGAACCCCAGGAGAGACTCAAGGAACTGAAATCACCAGTAAGGATGATAGGGGTAGTAAAGCCGTTTAAAATGCAATCAAGATCATTGCGAAAGAATCGTTGCTCTGATATATAATATATATATTTATATTTATATATATTTATATTTATATTTATATTTATATATATTTATATATTATATATTTTATATAATATATATATTTGTACCGCTATTGCTTCTATATTTGAGATGATTTGTATAAAATAATGGAACAATTTGTAGACTCCGCTTAGAGGAAGTGTTGTTGATTAAATTAAAAAAGAAAGATTGTTTGGAGAGACAGGCTGAGAATAGTGTTCGATATGGGTCTCTTGTAAGGATATGATACTGGGTTTGAAATCATGGTAATTATTAAAACACCTGTTAAGGTTTAACCAATGACATAGAGCTTTGGTTAATTTAAAGGGTGCGGTTTGGACAAAGAATTTGTTTAAATGTGCATCCGCCGATCGAAAATCGACCAATACGAGTTCCCGGCAAATTTTAAAAGCTTCTTATGGCAGTTCCTACTCTTTTATGTTTTTCAAACTTTCGCAAGACGTGGGTTAGCGATTAACAACTTTAGATGGATGGCGCTAGGACGACGTGGAAGATGGTATGTCGTGGTTACGTATGAGGGGGCAATGCTTTTAGGTACCATTTTAGTAACCACAGAGTTTTCAATTAAATTTGGTGTGCACCTGGAAAGGAACCGTTCTTAGTCGTTTTGGAAGGCGCAAAGCTTGGTCGAATAATAATTCGATCAATTAAAAAAATGTATCTCATTTGGTATTGTCATATTCAAAGAAGGGACCATACGTCAATCAACATTTCTATCCATATACACTATCCTAAGGGTAGTTGACACATAGTTTTTAGTACCCCTTAATATTCGTCTTTGACCACTTAAAGTATATAACAATGTATGTTCATGATGAGAATCAAAAGCTAATAGCCGCCGCCAATTTTTAGACCTATAAATTTAAGGTAGGAAGCTGAAATTTGAAACATATAATTCGTAGGGTGCCGAAACGTTCATAAACACATCACTGCAAAGTCTGGAAAGACAGTTCGTTAGCTTTTGTAAAGTTAGAGCTGTGCAAAATTAACTCATGTATTTCTTTTTGTTGCCATTACATGAAGGTTTTCTATAGAGTTTTTTAATTATTTCTTCCATTTATTTCTGACTATCTATTATTTCATTACCAGACCTCAGTAAAAAAATAATCGATCTATACATGTATCTATTTGCATCATCGATTTGCCTGAAGAGAAATTTCACAACAAAATTCCAACGTTGTAGCTACTTGTCGTTATTCCTGGCAGACATAATTAGCAAAATTATGTTTCTCGATCTCTTTCTTTTAATAATTGAGGTAACATTGCCTCTGTCTCACTCGGTTTAAATTGATATCTTCGTACAACGTCAAATTAATTTCCTTCGTCCTCTCATTTTACAAAACTGCCATCCTGATGAACATCGCGGACAAAAATAAACAAACCAGGTGCATATTACCTTCAAATGGAGGAGTTACTTTGTCTGCATAGGTACTTTTCAATATCAAATACTTTTAGTATACCGCAAAATCTCACGGCTACAAAAAAAACACTCCACCAATTCGGCTATTCTCAGCTCAAGGTAAGTTTTTTCCTCATTTAACCACAATATAACTCTGAAGATTGTTCATCCTAGCTCATCCTTCGTCTCCTCCTTTCTGAATCTTATCATCACAATCTACATCTACATCAATGATTTGTCTATCCCTGTGGTGGGCGTGGATTCACCCTCCTCTACTAGTTGTCCTTGGCATTTTTCCAAAACAAAAAAATGGAAAACGCACAAGAGAAGAAACATCTGAACATGTTAAGAAGGCTCGCTGCGCCGAAAGTCCCAAATAATGACAACAATAAGATCAATAGCGCGCGGAAAAGTGAATTTTCAAAATGGATGTCCTCCATCTCCTTTCCCATTCCGTCTTTTGCTGAAATCTTATCTCTTTAAAGAAATTATTCGATAGTTTGTTTTTTTGCATCCTCATCGTTTGCCGTTCATTTATTTTAAATTATTTCCTATCACTGGCCATAAATATAGTTGAAAACGAATGAGGGAAGAAACATTGAATAGACAAAACCCTCCCCCATCATCAGTGCAAGTAAAATTTATTGAGTTTTTTTTTCGATTCTGCTTAAGGACGACGAGTTCAAGTATTGGCTTTTTCACTATGAACAGGATCCCAGCACCGGCATTGGAACTCGAATAAAAACGAAGTGCACAAACAGGTTACTCTTTTTCACTTTTAATATATTTAGCTGTGCTGAGGTTGGAAGACTTGACGAGGAGAGAACATGAACATAGCTCCCAAAATAGCTGCGCCTCCCCTAAGTAGGTTGCTGCACTTGATGAACGACAACAGCAAACTACAAAAATAAGCCAAATTGAATTGAAATGGTAAATATAGAAATCTCCCAGTCAAGGAGGCGTAGTGTGGTGTCTTTCAAGAACAAGCCGAAGAAACAGCAACATTGATGCCATTGTTCTTACCGCAGGCCTCAGCCGATTGGCAAAGTTGGCAAATCCCTTTTTGCCTGCATTTTCTTGTAGGATTACCAAACGGAAATATGATTGCGGATTATTTGTTTTGAATGTGTGCTTCGTTTTACTTGTTCTTCAATACTTGTAGCTAAGGAGAAGAAAAAGGCGTTCTAATCGTGTCTCCCTCTTTTCCGCTTCCTCGAGAAAACAAATACTTTAAGACTTCTCTAGAAAAAGAGAATATCAGTGACACGGGTGAACACTCTGTCTGGCGTTGCCATTGGAATTATTTTTTTGAGTAATCTGATATTGTGAGTTCGAAGATATTAAGACAAGTTCTTTGGGTATCTATTTCTTTAATTTCAACGCTACTGGAGAATGCAGGAGAATTATGTCCGAAAATAAGAAATACATAATTCGAAGGGTCAGGTTCACAAAAAAAGCGAAATATGAAAAAATACAAATTTATGGTAATGTAAGTTTCTGCAATGAATAATTTATAAGAATTACGCAATAGGTTTTTCTAAGCGAAAATGAGAATCTGATGGTTTTTATTTTACAAAGTTGATAAACTACGACCTTATGCATATTCATGGTGTATCCATAGAAGCGAGGCCAAAAAAGATAAAGAACTTTCAAAGATTTAAGTTTTATTTTGTTGTGCATGAAATATAAAATGTATATAACCGTTTTATAATAAGCGTACATTAATTATTTTCTTTCGAGAGCTGGAGGAATGCCCTTCTTGAAATACTATGCATGTCCTCATAATTATTAAAGCCAGAGCTCCCTATTAACTACAATACATTTGCTTTCCATGAGAGTATTGGAGTTATAATGATTTTTGATGTGATTTTTATTTCAATCCTTTCAAAAGTCTTAAGAGTTTGATTGAGAAGATTTCAATGTATCCTTTCTTTATACCCTATCCTAAGGGTATATTAATTTTGACACATTGTTTGTAACACCCCTTAATATTCGTCGTAGACCCATAAAAGTATATAGATTTATGACCAGGACCAAAACCTAAGACTATCTAGCAATGTCCGCCCGTCCGTCCGTCCGTACGCAATTTTTAGGCCTTTAAAATTAAGCTAGGAATCTGAAATTTGGACCACATATTCCCTAGGGCCCCGAAATGGTTAAGTGTAAAATTGTTTTGAATACGCCCACAATTTATAAAAAACCGTTTTAAAGCTAAAGTTAGAGAGATAGAGTGTTACAACCTTCACAAGATGTGTAGGCACTGCCCTCCTTTGTTTGTCATATAAAGTTGTTTGCCCCGCCTACTTTTTGAGGGCGTTTTTTACTGAAATGCTGTTTTCTTCGAAAATTTTCATGGAAAGCGAAAAAAAATTTTTCACAAGACATTTACCCAATATTTTTTCCAAAATATCGCCCATACAAAGTTTTTGGCCCCGCCCACTTTTTGGGGTCTTTTTTAAAAAAAAAAAATATTTTTTTTAATTAATAGAATGAAACAAAATGCTCTCCATCATCTTCTTAATGCTTTTTTTTTTGGGGCATATAGGGATATGGATAGGAAGGGTATCATACTGTTCGCCTCCAGCGGACTGTAGCCTTTCCTTATGTTTTTAAATTATATTTGATACTCTATTAAATGGGAGAGCCCGGTTACACTAATACGTTACGGAAATATGTTCACACAAGTTGTTCATGTTATTGTCATTAAGTTTTGGGGGTTGTTGACACCAAATATCGGGCTTTAAAATCAAAAAAAAAAATCTTTACAATATTGAACTTATTCCATCCATTTACCTTAATGTTACACAATTGCAGTTCGCGGATACGGTAACCAACCTAAGTTTTAAGATAAACCGCTCTCTATCACCAATAAGCTACCTTCGCTATATTGTTGATCGAATTTTCTCAAGTTTTTCTCCTGTAAACACGAGACTGAGACTTATTAACGCCCTACTAGTTCTCTTCATTGATTATGCATTAGCTGTGCACTGCAACCTTGATTCCCTACCTCAGCATAAACTGACTGTAACATATAAAGACATGGTAAGGTTTGTTTACGGGCTTGGTCGTTACTACAATAGTGTCCTTGGTTCGCTTCAACAATTCTTGCAATTCAGGTGCTTTGTTTTTCTGCACAAAATCATACAGACCAGGAAACTAACGTACCGTTACGAAAAACTCGCATTCAATCTTTCAGCTTCAACGTTTAGTCTTTCAACTTCTTGATCCGCCAGTAAACTCCGGAATTCTCTACCTACAACAGCAAACAAATAATCGGAGCCCCACATTTTAAGAATGCCGCGTTGGAGTATTTCTCTTAAAATTGCAACAATCATCTATGTCCTCTTTTCTTCTCCGTTGTAATTCCCCTTTTCCCACTTTTCCCACTTTTCATCGCCACCCATCATATGAATCATTATAAATGTAGGTTCTGTACTTTTTAATTAAATTACAACCTGTTGACTATCCTCAATTTTAAGTACTATAAAATACTACGTCTTATTTGTACAGGTAGACTAGATTTAATAAATAAATTGAAATTGAGTAGATGAAAAACAAACACCGTTCGATTGCTAATTTACATTTAAATTCTCTCAAATTTAAAGTACGAAATACCTACTTAGTAATTAGGTAACTCAATTTGTAAAGGGTGTTCCATTTCGAGGTTCCCTACTTTTTTAAAGAAAAAAACACAGAAAATTCAAATTTAATGGAGAATGTTTATTATCATTTCAAAGAACATTCCTTGGCATTTATTTTTGGAAGATTATGTCTATAAAATGTTGGCCGTTGCTACGTCGCAGATGGTCCATCCGTTGAGTCCAATTTTCGATCACTCGTTCGAGCATTTCGGCTGGTAACTGGCGAATGACACGCGTGATGTTTTCCTCCAAGGCCTGAATCGAAGCGGGTTTGTCGGCATAAGTTTTTGACTTTACATATCCCCACAGGAAAAAGTCTAACGGTGTGATATCACACGATCTTGGTGGCCAATCGACCGGCCCAAAACGTGAAATTATGTGCTTACCGAAATGTTCTCTCAATAAGTCCATTGATTGATGCGATGTGTGGGAAGTGGCGCCGTCTTGCTGAAACCAAATGTCGGCGAGATCACGAGCTTCAATTTCAGGCATCAAATAGTCGGTTATCATGGCACGATAACGGTCGCCATTGACGGTTACGTTCGCACCGGCATAATTTTTAAAGAAATATGGACCGATGATTCCACCGGCCCACAAACCACACCAAACCGTTGTTTTTTCTGGATGAAGTGGCAGTTCTTCAATCTCTTCAGGTTTCTCTTCGTCCCAAATGCGGCAATTTTGTTTGTTTACATACCCATTTAGCCAGAAATGATCCTCATCGCTAAACAAAATTTGCCTCGAAAACGTCGGATCTTCTTGGAACTTTTCAAGAGCCCATAGAGCGAAGCGATGTCGCTTGGGAAGGTCGAGCGGCTTCAGTTGTTGCACAAGCTGTATTTTGTACGCTTTCAATTTAAGATCTTGACGTAAAATGCGCCAAGTCGTTCCATACGTCAGTCCGAGTTGCTGCGAACGGCGCCGAATCGACTCTCTACGGTCTTCGTGTACACTCTCAGCTACGGCCGCTATATTTTCTTCACAGCGTGCTGAACGTGGTCTATTCGGTCGAATATTATCCAATAATGAATGCTGGGTCTCAAAATGGGTGATGGTGTTGCGAATAGTACGCTCAGTAGGCCGATTATGTTGACCATAAGTTGAGCGAAGTGCACGAAACACATTCCTCACAGAACGTGAATTTTCATAATAAAGTTGAACAATTTGTAAACGTTGTTCACGGGTAAGTCTTTCCATTATGAAATGTCAAACAATACTAAACAAAAATAACATGACAGCATAACACGACTCACACGTGATCTGTCAAAAAAGGCTATTGAAAAAAGTATCTCTACTTGGATCACCCGTTATATCTGTGAAATTTTAATTTCGAATTTTAACCGGAACGAAACGAAACGAAACAAAAGATACTAATCAATTTGTGAAATAAGTATCTCCCTCCATTAAGGTCACCATACCGCCATCTACAAGCCCATTTTTTATTGATCCAACGATTCATTCAACTTTAGACTTTTGTTTGTAAATGATTATTATCCTGCCGGAGGTTGAGTTATTAAGAATTCCAAATCACAAAAACTAAAGTACACCCACGCCATCGTGATGTTAATTACTGGTTAAAAAGGGATGAATTCACTTTTTATTCATTTTTTTTTGTATATTTGTTTCGCGCGCCGCGACGGCAGTCCCCACCAGACATCCTGGTGAGTTTATTATGGTAACACAACAGTTTTTGGGGGTAGTAGTTTTGTACTGGTTTCGAAATAAAAAAATAAGTATGAATTGTTTGAAATTGATCGTGTTTGGCCTAGTTTTGTTCATGTTTCCAAATGAGTGTGGGTGGCGATGCGGGTAAGTTTGTATAAGAGTTTCACTTCCAACAAACAAACATTTTTTTAGGTTAAAAGTAGAATGAGATTTTATAGCACAACCGCATAAATCCTACGGATGTCCTCCCACAATACCTACATATGGAGATATGCAAACACAAAAATGGCTGCAAAGTTTTTGCTTTCTTGACAAATGTCCAAATACTGTTATGAAGCGAACAAAATGTAATCTGAAGTGTGCTGCTGCTGGAAAAAAAAAAACAGATTGATGGACATTATGTCTAGTTATGATGATGGGCCGAGCAATGAGCATGTATGTATATGAAATGAATTAACGAAGATTGGTGCATAAGATATGTTAATTAATTTTGTTCACTGTTTAAACTATTTCAAAAATGTTTGTTTATGTGTTTTTAAGCTCATATCAAAGTTTTCAAAAGATGTATTACTATTTCTTTTAGAAATAAATACAGTAAAAGGGGGTCAGACTTTAACTTAGCCAGCAACATCGTCATGCAAAGTACGTTGGTAGGCTAAGAGCTTCGTTGACAAGTTATAGTGTTGTTGTCAGCCCGCACAAATCAAACGAGATATCAGACCTTTCGAAATAGCAAACCAAATGTTTTTAATGTGAAACAATGGAAGACTCTTATTAGGTTTGTATCCAGAACTTTAGCTTCACTTAAGGTAAAAAATCGAATAAAAAGATCACCATTGAAGACGAAATAGTTAATAAGGATGACTCTGGATTTTCGTCTCACAAAGCAAATATCTTTGCTTCTCTAATGGCTATTCGTTTTATTGTAAAGAACAGGTGTAGAGATCTAGTGCCAGCCAAGCCTTACTTCCTCTTACTGCCCTCTAACCACTTCTCACAATTCACAACCTCTTTGACTTCGTTCAAAAGACTGACCACCTTGGCAAGTCTGGTTCGGTTTCCGAGTCATATTGAAATAACATGGCAATTGAGATCTCAGACGAACCTTCAAGTCAGGGTTCGGTACTTTTCTATGACCCTGTTTGTGTTGGGTCTGCCGTGCTTTCATTGATGAATGGGTCTTTAATAAATACAATACTCGATGGCACGATTTTTTGGCTGCAGATAAACCAGAAATGTTCGACCGAATTTGCTATAACTAGCGACAAGTAACTGCAGCCGAATTTACAATACACAAATTTCTAAGACTGAGTGCTGTAGTGGGTAAACATTCATTCATAGCAGCATAAAGTTGACCATAGACATATGCAAGATCATTTAAAAATTCAAAATAATTCAATAATTCAAAATTTATCCATGTGGTACACTCAGTGCTATTGTGTGTACCCTATCCTAAGAAGATGTATGTAAATTTTGAAAAATAGTTTGTAACACCCCTTGTTATTTAGCTATGTCCGTCCGTCAGTATCAAATTTTAAGGCCTTTAAATTTATTCTAGGTAGCTGAAATTTAGAACCCTAGGGTCCCGAAAAAATAAAGTGTTAAAAAAAATTAAATACGCCAACTAGTTTAATTGCTCTGTCACTGAGACCGAATACGTTGTTACAGGTTCGAAAGAAGAATTTCATGGTTCACTTTATCAACAACATAACAAACATATTTTTCCTGTCATAATCTCTCGCCTGTCATAATTTTCTTTCAAGTGAGTTGAAGATAACAGTGGAACAGCTGTGGTAAGATTTAAAGCCCAACTGTCGAGAATTTTTTTCTGAAATATACATATATGATTTTGTTCATTCAAAACATGGGATTTCCTTCGTCACGACACAATCTAGACATAACTATTCTTTCTATATTACATATTTTCAGGGTATCTGTAGATAAAAGAAATTGTGTTTAAAGAACATCATGTTATACTGATTAAAGTATTAATTAATCACAGTGTGATAGTAATATAACACTTGAACTAAACACGGCTAGAACTTATAAATTGCCTTAATATCCCCAAAGTCTTCTTTTTCTTCTTTTTTCTTCTTGATAATTATCCGAAAGTTTGCCGTCTTGTATCCAATTTCCTAGTTTTTTTATGTGCGAAACTAGGGAAACACACCTAGAATTTTAGGCAGAGCAAATATCTTACGTTTAGAATTTTTCTTTTATATATACAAACAGTAATATTATTATTTTTATTGCTAATATTTCGCAATTGCGTACTAAATATTGCAAATATGACTGTTTTATTTAAGTTATTAAGATTTAAAGAATTTTAATCAAAACTTTTGATCACAGCTGAAATTAAATGTATACAGTTGTCCTATATTCCTATCGTGATAGTCTATTACGCAATTTTCACTTAACCGTGAGGTTATGTTGAAAAGTTTGTACTCAATAAAAATCGAGATATGTACATAAATTGTCTCTAAAATTGTACAGCTAATTTCAAATAGATTTATCGATTTGATAAATATAAATATAAATATTGTTTTTTTTTTGTAAAGCAGACGTAAGTGTAAATCGTAATAGAACAAACAATGACATATTCCATATAACGTTGAGCCACAAAGATGATCCAGTCTCTTTAAAATAAATTGTCAAAGCTATTGATGAAAATTGGAATAACTCCTTAAATGACAATTGTACAGGAGAAGGAAAAAACTACACCAAAGCACTTTTTGTCTTTTTCTAATTAAATTTAAAAGATGATTTGTGAGTTGTCTTATTTCCTTTTTTCTGGACACAATAAAAGAAATTAAATATTCCTTAACCTTCAACCAAAGTTTTTGTATATGCTCTCCCTAGTTTTAATATTTTTGTTTTGAATGTTAAGGACTCAATTGTCTTACTCATTATGCGATTTGGACAGCTTTTACTTCGAACGAAAATTTGATTTGGTCAAATAATAACCTCATTGGAGTAATAATCTCAGATATCATAAGCATTTAGTTCGACGGTTTACACTCTAAGCTGAGGATATGTAACCAACCCATAACTGAGATTAGGGAAAACTATAAATATCTAGAAAATATAATATAAGGCTTTACGAAGAATCAGGAATCATTCAATCAACCAATTAATGTGCATAAGCCACCTCTGCTGATAAAAGAGGAAATTTTTCGTCAACCCTGTGGCTTCGAATTATCAAACTATGACGAACGGAGTTTATCAAGTGACCAGGTAATGGTTCCTGTGGGGTTCCTCCGTGGATTTCTCGATCGTTCTAGTTATTACAACATGTGTGGGCGGCTGTAGGATTGTATTCAGTAGTATATTTCAATCGATGTAATAACTTGCTATCAACACCCTGTAAATCAGTGAGTGTTGTAGATAGTGGGGTCTTTCTTCCATCTGATCCCAAGATATTTGTATCCCAAATCGGACTTCAATAAACAAACTTTTAACCGGTTCCAACTTAGGTCCACCATATTATTTAGTATTTGCCATTATTTTTAAGGAAACTTGCAGTAATTAAAATTAAAATTTTGTTAATATCGTAAATCGATTGCAAATTTGAAGTTTTAAGTTGGACTTAAAGTATTCACTTACAATAAACTTGTACTTCATGAATACACTTACGCAAATACTTTGTTTTCATACACATGATACAATGTCTATTCCCTCTTATTGGAGCAGACTTACCGGTGAAGCAAACAATTTCATATAATTTATAAGAACACGCAATACATACTTGAAACCACTCATATAGCCTAGCAACTAAAGAGCACTATAATTGCAAATTGATTTGTTATTTTATTGGGTGCTCGTGATTGTTTAATATACAACACAATTAAAATTTCGTTAAGACAATCAAATTAAATGGATACACTTTTATATATTAAAAATCGGAACTTCTGTTTGTCAATGCTACTGCCGGACCTGCTTGAAAGTTGAATTCGAATAGACTGAGATTTATTCTTTTCACACCTCGGTGTCAGCGGTATTATCTTTAATATTACTTTGGTTACGTGTTTCAAGATTGCTAATTTTTTCTGTCCACAGATATGACGAAAAGTTAAGCAACACATCCAAATGTGGTAGTAATTCAATGTTTACTCCGGAACCAAAGTTCAAAAATTATTTTTTTTATTCGAAATGGTAAAATATAGTCTTTGACACTTTTAGATAAGTTTACACCATTAAGTTGGCAATAGGTAAGTTTAAAAGCAGAGCACAATACGACAAATATTGGGCATATTCCACAGAAGCACTCTGCAAGTCTGCACTACTTACTTGTACTCTACGAGCCATTTTAAAGTGTTTAGCAAAAGCTTGTTGGCCAGAAAGATGCCTACGAGCAGCTTGCACTCGATAGATAAATAGAAGGAAAGATGCAGACTTTTTGCAGATGTTTGGGCGAAGTAATTTGGTCTCCCTGTACGAAAACTGTGGTCATGAGAAACACAACGCAGAACCTAACGCAGGTTTGGGTCCTGACAATACTTCTTCTGAACCTTATCTAACAAACATATCTTGGCCTCATAACACGGGAACCAAACAGTCTACTTAGTCCGACCAAAGTTCAGAGGAAGCTTAAGTTCGAGCACTATCTTGAACGAGGTAAGAGGGTTGGCTATCACACCAAACGCAAATGCTTCCTGCCCTCCACAAAGTTGGTCACAATATAACGCGTAGTCAGTCATTAGGATGGCGAATACCTCCGCATGGAAAACAGACGTATGTTTAACTAAAGTTTAGTGCAGCCAAATATTTTCGCATTCCACAACGAAATCCCTGTCCGGTCTTAGACACATTTGTAAAAATTCAATAGCAGTCCTTCCCTGGCTCAGAGCCTGACCGAAGCCATTCCGTTGCCTGCGGAAAAATCCATCTATCTATATCTAAAAGTCGACAGCGCTTTATCCGTTTTGGATTCAACGTGATAGATAGATATATTAAATGTCGGGGGAGCCTACATGGGGCTCTGGCACTGCGGCTCCTAATGGGGCCTATTGTGGTGCCTTTCCTGGAAGGGTCCTAGAGCCATGGTTTAGCTCCGGAGGAAGTTAGGAAGACAAGAATATTCTTTGGGTGTAGGGTAGTAAGGTTTGTTGGTAAGATGATTTCTTCACCGAGGATGTTCTTCCTAAGGCGAAAGAGAGCCTCCTGTGAGGCGAGAGGTCCTGTGAGAGGCCAATGCGTTGAAAGTGTTTTTTTCAGGAGATAATGATTACTGAATATTGCTGTCAGGATCTTTAGACTGTTCATGTCCAGGTTGATTAGAAATTTTGATTTCCTGGAGTGAAATTTGGGGAAGAACTATTTGGTACAGTTCTTACCAGTTGATTTAAGCCAGACTTCATTGGATTTAATTCAATTCGATTCGATTCGATAAGGGATAGGCTTTTAACTTCGTCTGACCATAGAAGTTTTCTGTCGCAGATATTTGATAGATAGTGACACCTTTAAGCTAGAGTTGAGTTAGACTTTTGACGTAGCTCAGCTGCTGAATGGAATTAAAATGCGAGTAATAGCTTAAATAACTAAAGGGAGTTTTCTCTAAAATCGATTTGAGTTATTTTAAAAAAATAATTATTAGTTTTTATTTCACATCGTGAGCATACAGCGACCGGGCTCATGGAGTTACAATGCGGTAATACCTTCCTATATGCGTTATTCTACGATATAGTACGATAAACGCCTCCCATACACCGACACGTTGTTCTAAAGAGGAAGAGATAGAAAACCCTAAATAGTTGTGTCTATAGATGTGGCCCATACATACACGAGACAAAAAATTCGTACTTAATAGTTTTAGGCTTGCCTACGATGAATTTGAGTTTAATTTTGATTAAGTCGTAGCCAAGGCCGTGGGCAAACGCTTCCACTGTCAATGTCTTCGCAGTAGAGATTTTGTGGACGGTCATAATTCACGAAAGAAGAAAAGATGTGTTTGTGGCAATCTACTGCTGATGATCCTTAGCCACCACAGCTGGTTGAGATGCCTTTTAAACTATAGGTCATTTCCTTGATAATTCATAAATCTATCTTAGACTCTAGTCCAATGAGATTGAACCAGATGTTTTATTGCATTCCACACATGCTTTCAAAATCTAGAAAAAGGAACCCAAATGCAAGCTTTCTAATTGCATTTTAGGAAGCAATTTGATTGTAGCACCAACCGGGCACCTTCGTTGTGGTAAATTCCCTAAAACAACTCTGGTTATTGTCAGGATTTAACGATTCTCGAGTGGTCTGTGTGTGTTCTAAATGCATTTTAAGTACGTACTTGTAATGTCATCGCAGAATTAGTTATTTTATTTCACAAATAAAAGCGGAAAGTGCTTTCGCGTTTGTTTACGTCCAACGCCACGCTGTTGAACAAATTAATAGTTACACATTGTGTGTACTTAAAAACACATCGCTCTTGGTGTGACACGAGAATCTACAATCAAACTTCAATAATTATATTTCCAACTGGAGATGATTTAAAAATTGTAAAAGACGATGTCGTGTACAGCTCCAACAAGGAATGACACAATCATGACCAACCGCACATCAGTGCACTTTAGAATTAAAATATGGAATTACACCTCTGCAGCGATACTGAAATGCAATACCCTTCAGCTATCCAACTTTAATCCCTCCGAAAAAAAATATTTTATTTTAAAAAAAATTTACGTTTTCTTCAACACTACAAATACAAATTACATCACGACAACAATACCATAAAGAGTCTATTACCTTTAGAGCTCTTGGCAGACGTCAAGCTGGCTTAGTGGTTTTGCTGGGCCATAGAAGAAAATATTTCCAGTTAGCAGAATAGCCAGCATGTAATTATGTTCTCAACTCAAAAAAACAATTGAAAGAAAAACGGAAAAACGACCCTTCTTAAAGCCTGAGCACATTAAATATATGCTCCTGCACATGCACGCCACCCTGACCGCCGACCCCTGCAAGAACCCAGCTCACCACTTTTTGTCATCTTTGTTCGCGCAGAAGGGGATGATGGGTGGAAAACTAGAATTTGTTGTGTGGTGGATCACGTTAAAATATCTATTTTCATAACATTTTCTTTCGCGCGGGCGACAGCGGAGAATGGGTGAAAATGAGATTTGTCATTCATTGTCGTGGCGTACGGAATATTTCACGCGACTAACTTCTTTATGATTAATTCCGGAAAGACCGCGTTTATGAGGTGGGTTGGGTTTTCCCACTCAAGAACAAGTCGCTCTCTCTCTCTCTCTCGGTCACAATGACATTCCCATCTTAATAGAATTTTATTTTTCTTGCCAGCGAAAACAAAGAAACCACCATATTCACCCATCGAGGTTCGACCGAGTAGGGGTTGAATAATTGTATGTATAAAATAAATGCATGTATGGATGTAGGTTAGTGGTACTGCTAAAGCTGATGGCTCTCTCCAATAGATGGGTACCACTGTGAAGAGGTGCTGTGCAGTTTATGGTAATTCAGTGAGTTTTCTTTTTTGCCATTCAGCAGAGTCCCGTTTCGGTCTATCTAAATGAAGTAAAATGATTGTGTGTGTGCTCGACTACTGTCGCTAGGGGAGGGTGGTAGGATACGTGGAAAGCAGAACGAAAGGAAAGTCATCGACGAAACAGAGAATGCGGAATATCCAACTTATTATAGGTGTATTATGGTTTTTGCTTCTGTTAATTTGAAAGACACAAAGCTAGGAAACGAGACATAATACAAAAGCTCCCCACGTGGTGGTTGAGGTTGCGTTACGGTATGAGTGATGTTTGAGGGTGGGCAGAAGGCAACCAAACAACTAACCAACCAACTTGGTTAGAAGGCTACACTTTTTGCAGCCATAAATTCGATGGATTGCCTTGAACTGTCACCGATATCACTTAAACGGAAAATGGGGTTGGTTAGTTGCCGTCGTCATCGTCGACGTAGTAAACGCTATGCACGCTTTTGCGAAGCGCACGATTTACGACAGAGCGCTTTAGGCTGCAATGACACCTAAACGAAGACGTTGAAACTTAAAACAAAGAATATTACACGAACTGAAATGAACAATAATTAGACGTAGCAACGAACAAAAAGAGTTGTGTAGATATTTCTTAAAGCACCGATGTGCCTTTATTGGATTATTACCATTTTTATTATAATTATTAGACTTGTGGAATGTTTAAGAGCGGACTGCTTTGGTAATAACATTGAAGGGAACAACAGATTATTTCAGCTGCACTTCGAATAAGTGTCAAAAATGTATTTGCTATTTTTGTATTTCTTTGCGCACTTTGCTTAAGGGTTGGTAAACAAGGCTATGAGGAAGACTAGTAAAAACCTTGCACTTGCACTTGATCAATTTAGCTCGGCAGATTTACAAAGCATGTTTTTTTATTGATTTGAGACTGGGAAAGTTAAGTACCTAATGAGCATGTTTCGAAAAAAAGAGTAAACAAGACATCTGTATAGGTTTGAATTTTTCAGGAGCGAAATAGAATGTAGTGGGTAAATGGTAAATATCAATAAAATTTCATTTAGAAAATCAAACAAATTTTTGAAGTCAAACCGCCGAATCTCAGAGGCGGGCCAGTTAGGATACATTAATAGTGGTGAAAGAAGAAGTGTAGATTTCTCTCGATTTGTCGAGCGCATCTTTTAGGTTAGGTAGAAAATGTGTTCTGATGATGTGTTATGAGTACAATTTTTCTCGGTTCTTGATTTTTTAGAAAACTATCTGCACCAATTAAAATGCTTAGTAACTTACTTGGGCGAACATGGTCCTAAACCAATGCGACCCTCCAGGTCCAATTTTCGGTACTGCGTTGTCTCCCTGGGTGAGAGTCGAATATTTTGTGGGCTGGAAGGGTGGTGAAAGGAACGCTCAATGCGCAGTTCATTGAACAGTTCGATTGTGGGTGAAGAGATTAAACCTCTATATTTAGCGCAGTTTAGAGGGTTTAGATGGTTTGCTCTGCCTGACAGTGGAATATGTGTCGTTTTCGCTCACTAGCATTCTGCAAACATGTTTTTTCAGTATCCTTAGCAATATGCTGGGATTTTCTTATTTTCTCAATCGTGCGCTTCTCATGCTTTTTCTTTTCCTTCCAAAGAAACCGAATGTTCACAAACTTAATTTTTTTCCCATGTATTATGGCTTTATTAGTAAGAGCAAACATTCCAATGAATTATGAAACACAACGTTGTTCAAGTGTTTGCCTCGGCTGGCTTCGCAGTAGCGCATCCTGTCGCTCCAAGATCTTGTTGATGGTCTCGGGCTGTAGCTCACTGATTATATTGGATGATATTGGCCTTAAGTACTTGAAGCCTTTCCGGATTGTTAGCATAACAACGGTCCGTCACGGTTCTCCACAAAAAAAAACTGTGAAAAGTCCACATGGGTCAAATTGCGGCTCCGAGGGGGTCAATTGAAATCGATAACACGATTTTGGAATTTGGTGCGCAAAAGATCTATTATGGCATGGCGTACCATCCTTCCGAATCCATGTGGACTTTGGTGGTTTAAGTAAAAAAGAAGTCTGTAACGCCCACCGTTGACCGTTGTTCACAGCCTCATTTTAAAAGAAAAATGGTCCAATAATGCCACCACTCCAGAATCCGCACTAAACTGTCTCTATCTGGGGATGCATTGGCAAAAACTTGATGTCCACTAGCATGCCAGTCTCACGAACTTTTTGCACAAACTTTTGTACAGCAGGCGCGGTAGGTGCATTATTTTGGCCAAAACTTCTTTTAAAAAGCGCACTGTTTGGGCTACAAAGCACTCACTTTGGAAATAAGTTTTCAATATTTTCACACTTTGCTTAGACGTAAAGCGACTCATTTCTTTCCGCAGAGGTATGATACTGACTTTCTGTCAAGATAACCAATGATTTAAAAAGCAGAGGTATGATACTGACTTTCTGTCAAGATAACCTATGAGTTAAAAAGAAACCACTAAATGGTCTGCACACGCCAACTTAAATACAAGTGCTTAACATAAATCAGCGCAATAGTGGCTCTTCTTATTTGAGTGCAAAATTTGTACTCACTAAAAACACCTACCAAAAACACTTTCTAATAGCGATTAAAACACGTGGGGAAGGCGGGTCCATTGTTTACAGGAAAATGTTTTTATTTGATCTTTCGTTTTGTTTGGTCTTCCAGGGCTTTCGCTATTTCTTCTAAACAAATTGGTGAATTTCTCAAATACTTTTGACGTCAGCTACAAAAGCCCAGGCAAGAATACTACTGTCAGGACTACTTTGAAGTGAAGGCATATGAGAATAGTAAAGGCCCACCCAAGTTAAATGTTTTGAAATCGCTTCAACTTTTCGAAATGCATCTTCAAATTAATCACACTGCTTCACCATTCCTAGAAACGCAACTTACAAAAGACTTACAAGTTTATATACATAAAGTTACCGTAAAAGCAAAAAATCTTTATAGTTAGGTAGCACATCTTATTATAGCCCGAAAATAAATAAACCCTGCAAAATAAAACTTTGTTTTCACTTACGTCCAAAAATAAAACATTTCCCAAAAAGTTAAACAAACAAATTGTGTACACTTTAACCTTAAAGGACAAAAAACAACTCGATACATATGTACACACGAACGGATTCAAAGAAAATATCTAACCCACTCTCACCCAGCATCAGGAGATAGCACATATATTTATATACCCTTCTTTTTTGGTTCGGTAATATCAATCTAATGCAACAACAGTTCGAGTCGGTGTTTCCAATATGTTTTTGCGAAACGTTGTTTACGCTTCAGTTGTTAAGAACTTATACTATTTGTTCACCGGAAAACTTTGTGGCTTTGTGCTCCTGTCGAGGATTTTCAAACGTTCGTTGTCGTCGACCAACATCGAACGTAAACAAAAATATGATCCATTTAATCAAAAATGCAATCCCAGTGGAAAAGAAGTACCTCTTAGAGTCGACTTCTAACTAGAAATAACAAAGTAAAGCCTTCACCCTCAACGTATATATCACTAGATTAAGTCATGCACTCTCTGTCCTTAAAGCCAACGTGGTTAACTCTCCTTAAAGAGACATCGGAAAAATAGGTATGTGCCCTGTGTTTTTTTTTTTTTTTTTTTTTTGTCTTTTTTCTGATTGATGAGTTCCGCACGGGAAAGTGACTCCGTCGTCGTAATAGTTCATGTCGTCGACCAGAGAGCTCACCCAAGAATTATGAAAGAACATTGTGTGCACATGCCACAAACTTCCAGTTTTCCGGATCGCTGTATATCCGTATCCGCATCCGTAGCGAATAGTATGTATCGTGTTGAATTTTATTTCTTCTTAATGAAACACATGTTTGGTTGTTGAGACTAGGTATGTTAAGTGAATGCTTGGTTAATATTTGATGGATAGGCAGATAGATATAAGCTGACAGATGGATAGTCCACAATGAGTGGCTGAATTTATACTACGAATTGGGTGACCTATTTACTGAAGGGCAAGGTAATTGCATTAATTTGCGAGCAGAAGTGGTCGGAAGTCGAAGAAAAGAATCAATAACCCTTAAAGGTGAAGTGCAAAGGAGTTAAATAAATTTAAGTGACTTTGGTGGGTTGAAGGATTATTTTTGTCATTAATTATAATTTGATTGTCCTCGATGATTTTAACTTTGAGGTTTTAAAATCGATTGGAGTTTATGCCATGGGATGGCAGTTTAAACTAATGATGTCATCATAGTTGGT
Source organism: Ferdinandea cuprea (assembly GCA_963576555.1). NCBI lineage: Eukaryota > Metazoa > Arthropoda > Insecta > Diptera > Syrphidae > Ferdinandea > Ferdinandea cuprea. The sequence goes on from OY754961.1 coordinate 38,448,413, forward strand.
CATATAATGGCGTGGGAAAGATCGCGCATGAATTTGAAGGATCATCCTTTTCCTTTATTATGAACATTCGTATCATCCTATTATGCAGATATTAAAACAATTTAATTGTCTCATTCGCCTTGCTTTAAAATTTATTCGTTATAAAATATAAATACATTACGCTCATCAGAATTACAGAAGAGGATATAACGACGCTGAATAATGAATGAATTTCAAATAGTAAAAAATAAAAAAGTGCAAGACTACATGAGATGCGTTTTTGAATCGCCTGAAACAAAATGGAGTCATTACACAAATCACTTTTAATGAAAAATCGATTGTCTCTATTGATTTTGATATGAATTTTCATATTAATAATTTTTAACAAAAAGTTTAATATTGTCATATAATCGTATTTTTTTAAAAGAAAAACTGGAAATGCAGTATTTTTCCAGTGTTTGAGAAAATTAGTCGTTAAAAAACGAGTGATTTAACTATGATCATTCCAGTACCTCTGGTTAACCATGCGGCTTATGGACATGCAGAAAGAATATCACTAAATACGAAATCTACGGTGACATAAGACGGCTTATGCCAAAACAGTCGGAAAGCGTTGGACTAAATTTCAGTAACCTCAAACCCGGGTGGTTTTGAGTTCATAATGTACCTTTTTCTTCCTATGTTATTTTCGGTCTCGTGAAATATTCTCAAAACGGCGTTTGAAAGCTAATTGTGGTCTCCTGACAGTTCAGCAGGGCACAGGCCCCTTAAATTAAGCAACCAACCAACTTTAACTATCATTGGTTGTAGCTGACTGTGTATGTACTAGCTGAATGCCCGCCCTAGCCAGTGTGAATTGAAATTAGTTTTACTGTCCAACAGAATAACCATTTTCAGCAAATTTAATATACAACCATGGTTTTCGTTTCTTGTCTGGGATCACATTTTTGTTTGGCAGTGGCTTAACCATTTATGTCACAACTATTATGGTTTTTGTGTTATAGTTTTATTTTTATATTGGTAAACTTTAAGCCTTTTATTTTTTGACACGAAATTAAGAAAATAAATTGTATTCCTGCACCTATTCCTCACGTATTCCTGCATATTTCAAATTTCATAATTCTAGGCTTTATAGTTTTAGAGTAATTTTCATTTCATTCAACAGTTTCCGAAAGAAACGCAGTGCCGAGGACAACAAATTTACTTGGCTGTTATTATATGCAGGATTTTTGAAAGAAGTAGCATAGATTGCAAGATTTCAGGTTCAGGGGTGGTCGTCGTACAAGATAACCAAGGTATCCTAATATCCTTTCGAAAGAAAATTGAAGAATTTCCATTTAAGATGCATACATATATGTTTCTCTATACTTTCCTAGAAATTCTGCGATGAAATAAAACGCGAATCAATGCATGCGTTATGGCGCGCCAAGCAAACAATTTTTCACAGCTACAATGCAAATTCCCTTCGTAATTCACCGGAACTTAGTGGTGCGGAATATTTTCCGACGAAAACGGCTTGTTTTTTTGCAATTAAATTGCAAATAATCGGATGTCTCTAACGCTTTCGTTTGCCAATTTCTTTCGAAGGAACGAAAAAAAAATTGAAATGTTTATAAAACTACTATGTATTTGTTAACCCTTTCTGTGTATATCACAGTATATTTTCTGAATTACTTAACTCAAAAATGTATTCGACAAAATGATACAGTTTAACCCCAATCTGTAGTTTATGGTGATTCCAACGGTAACTATTCACAACGATTCGGTTTAGGTTGGTAAACATGTTCGTACATGAGAGTTACATGTAGAAGTCTTATCAGTAAACATTATAAGTTTAATAGTTCGGAAATCGCTAAAAAGTCATTAGAATTGTTGTGTTAGTGTTCCAGCAATAACCTAAAGTTGGTAAACAACTATTTGTTGCTGTAGTTATGATGATGTATACAATTTATAGGATTTGTTTTAACTTTGTCCCTTCGGAGACACATATAACCCAAACCCGGCCTGCGCCCCCGACTGTACTTTTTCAACCGTGAATATATAAAATGACTTAACTCTTACTATTGGTATGGTACAACATAGTTAGTTTTACCACAGCGACTGTTAGACTGTTAGACATTTAAAATTTATGCTAGACTCGGATATGCACACCTAACGTCGATTTTAAAATCAAGGCCCTAATTTGTTGTACAAATTCTACAAATTTTGAAACTCTTTTTAGTATTCCTCTCTAAAATGTTGCTCTCAACCTTATATTGGATATTGGACCCACACTAGAGGATAGTTTTGCTTTCCTTTCATTTTGTCATAATAGGTACTAAATTTAAAATTTGTAATTAGTTTTATTTATGTTAGCCCAAAATGGATAATTAATTGAATATGGATGCAACCTCCTGCTTGCAGTCACTGTTAGATTTGGAGTAGATGCGTGGTTGGACGCACACAAACTTTGTTTATTGCCAAAGAATCTTTGCATATACTCAATCTCGCACATACTCCATCATGCTTCCATATTCCGTCGTGTATGCACTATGAACGAGCGTATATAAAAATAATTACATATTTAACTACTGTTTGGATTCGTGGAGTTATTTCACTGAACCTGGAAATTTATGTTACATTTAAAGGGAATTACAACCACACAATCTTAATGGAATTAAATTCCGACCTTATTTGAGACTTAGTATACTAAGTACACTTCACGAAAGTGGTTTTATTTCCCACAAGGTGAGAACTAGTTCCAGAGATTATAAATCAAAATTGTCAAATTAAAACCTTTGTGGTATAAAGCCTGAAATGGTATAACATTTTAATTTGTCGACCATCTTGTCCTTTTTAAGCCCCAAAACGGAATTTATTCAATGAAATCCAATTAAATAAAATCCATTCTTCCTACCAAAATTCGAATTTTTATATTTTTTGCTTTTTGTAAAATTTTTCTATTCTTTCAATTAGCTCCTCCACACAAATAGCGCATTTAACGCTAAAATTATTACTGCCTTTTTAAATGTGGGGACAACAAATATTTGCTTCGTCAAACAGCTGAACCACTTCAATATCTCTTAATTTGTCCTTCGTTAAATTCTGTTCATCCACAAATTATACCAAAGGTTCAATTCTCCGGTTATCTCATTCACAAAATTGTTCAAACAATTTGAAGATTTTGTGTAAGCCCCAGTTGATAATTTTTACTAGCTCCGTGAAATTTTGATGAAATTATCAAATTGATTTGTGCTTCTTCAACCAGCTTCTTTCACATTCGACGCTTTTATAACTGACTAAAATCTGGTCAATTGATTTAGAAATTGAAAAGGTATCTTTGCTTTTTAGCTCCATTAAATCTACAAATAAGTAAGCCTTTTGATAGTTCTTCCCTTTCCGCTATGTCTACAGTTTTATCACCTAAGAAAGCGCACACCATAGTTTCTTTTAATTATTTTTTTATATTTGCTCCTATAACTTCGACAGATATACAGATATACTTATTTCAACGAAAGAAATGGTACATCTAATTGGACATGGTAGAGGGCAGCATTAATTTGTCCTACTCATAGTCCAATAATTTTGTTTTACGAGAACCTGCAACCTTTTAAGTCGTTTAGCTTTTAGCAGTGAGGGTAGAGTTTAATATAAAGACAGTTCATTATTTTATTTTGAATTATGCATATTATGTGTCATACATCTTACAAGTCGTAGCCTATTTTATAAGCTCAAGCTGACAGTTTTTATAAAATCAAAAATAATAGAACTGAAATATTTTTTATATTTTACTTTTATATTTTTTTCTTCCACTTTAAATTTGTTGTTATTTACTTTTATTCAAAAAAAAAAAAAACAGCCGAGTGGTAAAGTCCGTCATTTCCACTCCATTAGTCGCAGCGAGTATCAATTACCGGTCCTATACAATGTATGTAGGTCAACTACCCAGGCCCACTGTGTAGATTCTTCAAATTCCATTCCGCCATCAGATATAAGCTAATTCTTTGTCGTTTCGTCTGAACGTTTTATTTCGCATTAGCATTACTTACAATCACAATTTTAGATCGCAAAACTATTCTGAACTTGAGTAATGAGTATTTCCGGCCCTGAAAACCGGCTCCAACTTTTACCCACTGCGGACAGGCGCCCACCTAGAATAAAAATTCCATCAATAATTTCTCACGTAAATCGTGCAATAAATATTCTGCTGCCCATTCGCGCTGACGACACACGATTTACTCTATTGCTGGCCCGATACATCAGGCGCACTTAATAATATTTAGGATAACCGAAAGAAAAACTGTTTTTCTACGAATTGTGATTGCTATAAACCGAAAATTGCATTAATTGTGTTCGCAGGGGCCTCAAAAATAGAGGCAAACAAAGTATGTAGTACACCACTCTCGACAGACACACACACTCCGCGCCGCGCCACGCCAGCAAAAGTGATTTTATTTTGGCAACGATTTAGCTGGCCCAAAGCAAATATTTATGCGCCTCCTTCCTAAAAATAGTTTCACTTTGCAGTTCATAATCCGCAAATAAGAACGCAGTGAGATACTGAACACTCTCTTCTTCTGTTTTCGGGGTAGCTAATGTGGGTCACGAAGTGGTAATGACCATCTTAATGGGGTATTTGAAAAGCGAATACTAGCAGTGAAAAAAAATTGAGTATCCACCCACCCTGCGGCGCAGAGTTCATAAATATAAACCCGATTAATCCTAATTGCAAAGGACTTGCTACGAATTTCTTTGAAGTACCGACACCGAAATGCATTAACGTATGTACATGTGTGTGAGTGTTTGACAATGGCAGAATGCACTCAATTATCCTACGACACTTGCTAACTTCACTTAAATGGATGTCCTCGCGAGCGTTTATTTCAACCCCCTCATTTGGTTGTAGTGCTATTTTGTCCTCGGGCAGGACATTATTTCTAGTCACCCTATGAAGAGTGGTGGCGAACTTTGTGGCGCCAATAGTTTTCCTTTTCCACTCGATCTCGCTATCTCGCTCGGTCTTTGTCCTACTGCGAGTTCTGCTCCATTGGTCTTCCCCCGAAAAGTGATGACACAACGCCAAAAGGCGAACTTTGACTAATGTCGACCGAGGGTTGATGGGGTGGCTTAGAGGTCCTGTTATGGGGTAGCACAATATATTTGTATTCTTTTTTTGGCGCAGTGAAGTTATTAAATGTCTTTAGCACGACTATACATATAGTTGAGGGGCTAAAGGCTAAAAAATCGTAACAAACGATATACGGGAAGGAGTGATAGCTTGCGGCTAAATGGGATAGTCACTAGAATGGTGGTTCGGTTCTTATTCCATTACCTCGTTTTTTGATAATCCTTCTTTGATTCTTCGTAATGGTATGTGTGGTGTTTGTGTTGGTGTTAACTGTGCTGCCACTGTTGTTGCGCCATTGTCATCGTTCTACTTGGAACATTAGTGCTCGCTGTCCTGAAAAGGCGAACACACCACGCAAATGCTAAATGCGATAATGTCCTTCTAGCCGAGGATATTTGTTATGGTGTCGAGAAGATATTTTTCTGGGTATTTGGCTTAATTAAACGATTGTTTTATTATTTTGAAATACTTTTGAAGGCCCCCTCCCCCCCTCTCTTTGGGAAGGTTAAAAATCGATACAATCGATTGCCATCGAAGGAGGTTCACTGCAACGTTGTTGTTGGTCTTGACCTGGTGTACACGAACTACTCTTGTGAGAGGTGAGTTTAAGGATGGCAGCTAGCTAGCTGGAATTCGTGATGATAAATATTGAAAAGCTATTTTAAACACTGATGTGAGATGGGTCAGTGGATGTAAACGAGTAAACCCAGTTTTTGGGGATTGGATAACTTTCAGTTCATCGTTGGACACATGGTGGGAAGAATATTGAATAGTTTAACCTTCAACTCTTAAATTCTTTGGATGAGTAAGACAATTGAGTTTTATATTCGAGTTGAGTTTGAGTAAGCAAAACTGTAGTTGTTGTTCGATCACGTAATTCTAGTTTTGCATTTAAAATACAGTAATTTCTTTGTTATATTTCCGGTTAAAGGTCACAACTTACACACACAAAAACTATTATTTGCGACATTGGGGCTGACACATGACTTAAAAAATTAAGTTAAGAGGTTTTTCTTTATTATTTAAAGAGACCAAGAGTGCTGGACTTCGCACCGGTTCTGTGTCAAGTGATAGTAATTTGATCTATTAATCTCAGTGCAACCTTCCAAAAAATATACCTTCGTACACACAATGGTTGCAGAAGCTGGGTTTTAGGTCCTGTGTGGGCCATTTACGCCTAATATTTTTTACAGCGATCTAAGTTCGATATAAACTTATAAGTCACAATTATTTCTTTCTTTCACTCTGGGACGATGGTGTTTTCCTGGAAGATCAATATATCCTTCTACACAGCTGGTAGTGGTTTCTCTGACAAAACAATGAAATAAGTCTATTTGGCTCAAGGGAAGCTTAATAACATCAGTTTCCCTTTTTTGGAGATGCCTGGAGTTGTAGAAGCAGTTCAATATAGACCACTCTCGGGTGCGATGAGTATACAGGGTGTTGCCGGCATAATATTTAATACTTTGGAAAATGCTCTCTGGACATATTGGTCTATCTCCAATTTTAACCCCAGTTACCAAGGGCTGAAAGGTCTCCGCATAACAGTAACACAAATCAAAAATGTGCAAGGGTAAGAAAAACGTAATATCACGAAGCTCAAATGAGATATTGACATAATTTAAACGGAATTCTAAGCAATGTAACTGTTAACTGAGTTATTGGCATTAATGTGGGTAAGAGTAAACCAAAGTAGGGATTTCCTTAAATCCTCGGTAACTGAGGCAAAAATTGGAAGTAGACCAGACTGTTACTTTAAAACGATTTTTTTTTTCAGATTTCCCAAAGTATTGTATATTAATATTAAGTCGGTAGCAGCCTGAAAAAGATAAAGGTGGTATTTCATAAAAGGTTAATGTACGTGCCGATTTGTGTGTTTCCAAACGGATTGAGTATGAGTATTTAAAATAGGTATGTTTAATAGGAGCATATATGCGACATTAAATGGGGATATGCTTCGATATTATATCCCTTTCTTGTAGATGCGGCCTATGGAGCTAGGGTGTAGTCCCTACCAAAACATCACCACCATCCACCAGCATCCAGATATATTCATATATTAGGTCGATGGACTCTCAAAAGCTCTATTCACGGGCTTTTTTCATTGTGCTTTTCAAGATCTTTAACTCTCCCAAGTTCTTAATTAACCAGGGTTACTATGAGAATTTTTATTTTATCATATCTTGGACGCTTTTTACCCAAAATGGTTTTTAAGGCTAGTGCCTAAATAAATAATATTTTTTTTATATTTATCAGACTAATGTGAGATTCCCCATACTAATGGGGAATAATACTAACCTGGATTAATAAGGTACTAATTAAGGGACAAGAATTGTCGCCCATATGAGGGTTAAAGGTATTGACATTAAAAGTCACTCGCGCTAAATAAGTGGTGTGCTATGCCAACTGCCACTTAGAGATAACGTTACCTACCTAATCCACCCAAAGAGGAATAAGTTGATTAAAATCTCGAATTACTTGCAATTAAAACGCAACTAATCAAACAATCCTCACTCAAAATATTGAGAATGGATAACAAATACATAATTTACTGCAATCTTCAAATAAATTCGTAATTACGTATTTTCCGAATGAGCAATACTACTTGTGGAATTCCCACCGTCACGGCGACAAGACCCATGCATGCAACTGGCATAGGCACACAATAAATATAAAAGCAAAAGCTCGGTCCACATGTCAAATATCCCATTCCCATCGCATTGTAATGAGCAGAACAGCATCATCGATAATTAGGAATTTTGCTTCGGATCTGTTAATGTTAAAAATAGCGACAACAAAATAATGACGACGACAACAACCAATACATTGTTACTTAAAAATTTGTCGTCATTTTTTAAAGAGTTCCCCTGACATTCTGGGCAGGGCCGAAGAAATTTCGTCTTCGTTGAATTTGGAATTCATTTTTGGTCGGTTTTTCTTGTTTCAAAAACATTCTGAAACAGGTGTACGTACCAAAGAAGAAAATCATGTGTCTTAATTTTATTGAAGACCAATGCGTGCGCACTTGCCACGTCGTGGAAAATCCAAAAATATCGAATTTAATAAATATTAATTATTAGTATGTTTGACGACAGACTTAAGTTTGAAAAAACAAAAAATATTTCTCAAAAACATTTATTAGGTATCTACTGAAAGGCAAAGTTGTACGTTGCGGTAAAAAATGTGTGTATGCAGATACTATCTGAATATTCTCGCTTCGAAACGGAAAGATTTTGTTGTTATTGCAACAGCGGAAAAGTTTTTAAGATTTGCAATTAACATTTCCTTCTACGAATAAGTGTCGAATGTCCCATTTAATAAATTCTTTCTCAATCAAATTTTTTTGAATAAAAAATTATGAAGGAGGAATTTAATAATATGTATTTAATTTTTTTTAATTGTTTTTATTTCCCAAATAAAACAAAAATATATTTTTCCCAGCATATCCTAAAGGGTTGCGGCGCCTTGCGGGCAACAGTGACAAAATCGAAATTTTCCAAATCACGTAACCAATTATTTTGCACATCCCCGTACTGTAAAGGGCTTTTAAAAATGTGCATATTTTATTTTGGATGTTTATCTGACGTTCGCAAGAGGTGAGGCAGCGAATAGAAACTTTTACGTGGTACCTATGGGCCGAATTTGAACCGGGGGACTTAACCAATAAGCCGTCGCTTCCATGTGCACAAAGCCATTTTAGAAAAACTAAATAACGCAGGATGGACATCAACAAAGAGGAAGATGATGTCATATCAAAAAAAATGTAATATATATATATATATATATATCTAATATATATATATATATATATATCTAATATATATATATATATATATATCTAATATCTAATATCTATAATAATATATACAGACGAGGTCTGTAAAAAAAATTGCAAAGCAATAGGTCCGCTAGAATTTGAGAAATCGAATCAAAAAACATGGTTTCGAGAAAAAGTTTGGCGTCTCGTTTCAGGCAGTCTGAAGCCCGTTACGGAACATTAATCTTATTCATTAATCAGCGAACCCTGCCTCGTACAATGTTCCTTCATTCACCAAAATCCTTTTACAGGCTTATTCTTAAAGGCCTAAACTTTAAAAATATGCAAAAATAGAAAAACATTTTTTTATAATTTCTAAAATACCTGCCCAGCAAAAAGAATAGCGTTCGCACAGCAGAATATTGCGAGTTTTTACACTTCCCGATCTTTAGCAGACTTTTGGAAAGCAGTCTAAGTTTCGAACGGAATGAAACCGATGTCTGCAGGTTTCCAAGCACAAGAGTTAGTTGGACATCTAACTCTTGCTTTTGCACCCCTATGACGTCAATGATCATCTGTAGGTACATTTAAGATGGCCTATGCATACCTGGAGTAACCAGAGTGTTAAGGGTGGGTCAAATACAAGTTTCTTTTTAAAAATGCAATTAAATTAACAAAATTAATTTTTTTCCATGTATTATGGCTTTATTAATGAAAGGAAACATACCCTTTAATTATGGAACACAAAGTCGTTCAAGTGCTTACCTCGGCTGGCTTCGCAGTAGCGCGTTCTGTAACTCAAAGTTTCCATGAGCTTGTCAATGGTTTCGGGCTGTAGCTCACGGATTGCTTGGATGATATCCATGAGCACGGTAGTGCCCACCCAAGTTCTTTAGCAACTTCGGCACTACACCCTTATTTACACGAACCAACTAAGGCCATTTTGACCCCCTTTCTAACTTCGCTTACAACAAAGCAAGATACATAAGTTCAGAAGCGACAAGAGACAAGTTCATAAAATCAGGATTTATTTGAACACACAGCAGCAGGCTACATACCAAACTTCAACTATTTAACATGAGCATTTCCTGGGTTACAAAGCCCCATCAGCAAAAATAGTTACTCACTGACTCACAGACAGATTCAGCCCCTACGTGACATATAATTATGATTTGACCATGAGTGTTGTCCACTAGCATATCAGTCTCTTAAACTTTTTGCACAAGCTTGCGTATAGAAGCCGCGGTAGCTGCTTCATTTCGGAAAAACTTCTTTTAAAAAAACGCACTAACACACATCATTTAAGAGCTAAACGAGACAACTGTGCGTTACTAGTCATCCGAGAAAGATATCAGTGGTAAAACAATGAGTTCGTTTAATAGGAAATCGGTAAAATAAGATGTTCTTGAATTGATTGATGACAGGACTATATATATGTATTTGCTTAACGAACGAGCATCTGTCCACCGCTTAGGACAAAATGATGCTCGTGATAGCAGCAATTTCGATAAAGTAAAAGAATGTATCCTAATACGCGGTGCAATGTGCAGTTTGGTAGCAGCTCTCTGAACTCTTTCAAACATCCACCGGATTTCGGATCTTGTTGTTGAGCGGATAGTGCGCAGGGCAGATGTCAACACGAAATGCACTATCTTCAGTAGTTCAATCCAACTGCTGTGGTATGCGGACGATAAAGACATTATCGGTCGATCCCAGCGTGCCGTGATAGAGGCTTTCACGGCTTCATGAAGAACAGGCGAAACTAGTTGCCCTTAAAGTTAACGAGGACAAGACCAAATATATACTCTCAACAAACAAACAATCATCTGTCCACCGCTAGGAAAAACTCTCACTGTTGATATCAGCAACTTCAAGGTAGTTAAGGAGTTCATCTACCTCGGGGTAAACATCAACTCCACAAATGACATCTTAGTGGAGATCCGTCGAAGAATTACCCTAGGAAACTGCTGCTACTTCGGTTTGGCAAAACAAATAGGTTCAAAACTCCTGACTCGAAAGACAATGTGCATGCCCTACGGAACCCTTATCCTGCCAGTTCTGATATACGGCGCGGAGTGCTGGACGATAAGCAGGAAAGGAGAGTTAATACTGGGATCATTTGAAAGAAAAATCCTTCGACGGACATTTGGTCCTGTGTGCGAGGAGGGCGAATGGAGGAGAAGATGCAACCTCTATGAGCTATACCAAGATGTGGATGTAGTCCAAAAAGCCAAGAAATGTCGACTACATTGGCTCGGCCACATCGAGTAAATGGACAACAACGCTCCAGCTAAGAGGATCTTCGAATCCCAGCCCCCAGGCTCAAGACGACAAGGAAGGCCGAACCTGCGTTTTAAAGACCAAGCCATCGCGGATGCCAGAGCGCTTGGTCTGGACAACTGGAAGCAGCGTGCCTGGGATCGCAGAGGATGGAAGGCTGCCGTGTGTCAGGCACCTACTCCGTTGTATCTACCTCGTTGTACGATTGATGTTTGGTTCTGTGTGCGATCGAAACTCTTTCAAAATGAATTATTGCATTGCATCGATTTAACCGAACAAATGCTCTTCGGTATATAAAAACATCTATACTTACTTTAGATCCCCACAATGAGTCGCCCTTCAATTAATCACGCACTCACAAATCCTTTAAAAGGTTTAAACTTAAATTCCAAATCAAATTCTTTGAGGGCAAAAACTGAAGCTGAATCTCCTTTCCAAAAAGGGCTTACTCAATCAATCTACCATTTTCTCCCCCATCGCCGCCAAATTTTCACTCTATTACATTTCAATAAACCTCGCCGAATGTGCAACTGCTGCTACTCTCACGTCGCCCGATGCAAAGTGGAATATTTTCACACGAATTGATTTTTGCCAACGAAAAGGGAAGCCTACTCCAGCAGACTACAGGAAAACCTGATTAAAATTTATCACTTTGCTTGCATCCTTTATACTTCTACCCTACCAAAACACCATCAACAACAACAACAACAAAAAAACACATCCTATTTGCATACTCAATCCTTCAAAATACTCTCGACTGAAATATTAAAAGTTTAAAGTGTGCCTGTGCACATTCAGCCTCCCGTTTCATCCCTTCTCTCGACTCGAATGAACCATGGGTAGACATTTAAAGAAGAAAAAAAAAAACATAGTCCGCTCATAAGCATAAACATGCAAACGACAGGATGACGATGATGATGATGTCGATGTTCTGTTGACGATGATGTGTTATGTTACTACATGTAAGTGCATATCGCTACCACTACATTCTCCACCCACCCCCTTGTCGAACCTCTTTTCATCGCCTGGTGTTAGTGACTGGTACTGGGGCTGGGGCTGCCTAATGGAGACGAGTATAATCATCTCCATGCGTTGCTCTGGTGTACATGTAAATTATTTAAGTTTTAATCTTCAGTCAAGCATCAATGCCGATCGTTTCTATGTGGCGCGGCGCGCGGCGCATTACTACTTTATCCAAACTACTCCAGAAATGGCAGGCAAGCCTCTGCCAATTCACTGGAAAAGTTGTAAAATTTAGGCGCACTCAACGGCTGCAGGTGAAGATTTTTAAATATTTAACTTTTTAATTTCAAAGAAGGCATCAAGTGGCGCAGTGCCCCAGATAATAATTTCCAATCATGCTAGGTTGGGAGGAGGTTGGAAGAAGAGGCACTCCACTGAAATATAAAAGACCATGTTACATCCACCGGAAATTCGATTTTGTCCTATGGGCCAGCGGCAGAAAAATTCCCGATTCACCACACCGACCGGAACAAATGCTGATAAATTATTTGCCAAAAAGCAGAGCGCCTCCATCATCCGTTGTTATGTCGTCCCCGCGCCACTGGGCTCTTAGTTATAGTTATTGTTAAATAAAATGCGTAAACATAAATTTAAATATGGAATACCACCGGAGCGGAGGTTGGAATTCTACCCTATCCCGGAAGTGGCTACATGCATATTCCCAAAGTGTTAAGTTGTTTTTATCGGTGTTGCTGTGTGTTAATGCGGCGTGTTAGTTTGATGTCGTCATTACTTAAGTCAAGTTGTGTCGACATCCCGCCAGTCCAATTAGGTTTGATTTCTGTTTTGGTCTAAATAAATTTTCCATTTAATTAGTTTTGCGGTAGTTTGGTCTCTCGCTGCCACAGCATGGATAGTAGGTGCTGCAGGCAGGTGACTGTGACTGTGACTGTGACATGTGTGTCATCAAAATAATCATTGTCACATGAAAATCTGAAATTTCTAGGAGCAGGAGGATGTTTTAATGCATTTTTGGGGAACCAACCACCCAGAGCAGGACTGAGAATAATAAATTTTTGAATTATGATTAGATAGGATGCATTTTGTGGTTGGTTTCTGCAATTATAGGATGAACAGACGGTATTTATGTACACATAACTCTAGCAATCGTTTTGTGGTACATTTGTTATGAATAATATCGACAGTGATGTTGAAATTATGTAAGGACGAACGTTAAGCACGTTATCAAATTGTGCAATTAAGGTAGATTGAAGTGGTTATGACTGCAAGGGCAATTAAATACCAAATCACAAAGACTGGAGCTGCGCGACTTGGCATATTGAAATATAACTTCAGAGGAGGGCAAAATGTATGTAAATTTGTTTGAAAAATTTAAAATGGTAGACATAGGTATTTAATTGAGTATTAAATTTTGTCCGAGTATTTTACATCTGGAGTCTGGAGTGGACAGCGTCTTAATTAATTTGCTTAACCCTAAAGTACATTAGTTATTCTTTGCCGACGATGGTAAGCGAAGATCAGACTTCCCCGACTTTCCTATCCCAAACATGAGTGGAAAGGTAATTCCCAAAAGTTCAAATATCTGGAAACTATGATCAACACCAGAGCAAGCGCAACCATCGTATAAGCAATAGAATGGATGGAATGGAGGGAAGTCTCTGTCATCTTCTGTGAACGAAATATTTCAATTCAACAAAAAAATGACTCTATAACGCAGTTGTTCATCGGCGCTCACATGCGGTTCTTAATGTTGGACAATATTTCAAAAGTATGAGAATAAGTATGCAGCTCAGATGAAGATGCTTCGCATAATGAGAGGAGTGCCGAAGCTTGGTCGATTCAACGATCGAAGTTTGTTGATTCAACGAAGGAATATTCGGACCCTGAAAAGGAAAGGAGGACTTTATTGGTAGCATAATCGAATAGAATATTCCACACGACGCCATGTCTGGAAACGGTTCTTAGCGGTTAGGCTAATAGGAAGCACATGGATTGCCCAATCAGCAAACCGTCAACCAGATTGATCATGTTGCCTTTGAAGTCAGGCACTCCTCATTTATTTTCCATTGGAACGCCATTTTTCATTTCAAAAAAATAAATTTAATTTTCGGGGCCATTTTTCATCTTTGGTTTGGGGACCATTTTATATATTTTTTTTTTTAAGTTTGTGGTTAAATTTCATTATGAAAATATTTTTTGGAAATTTTTGTGTTGTGAATTTTTAAAAATAAATCCAATTTTTGGAGCCTTCTTTCATTTTTGGTTGGGTCTATCCCAACAAGCCTTTGGGATGGCTTCTACGAACATAAAAAAAAAGAGGAAAAACCGCTTTTTTGATGATCATCGTATGATATTTGTTCCCATTTGTTTTAACAGGTTCTGAAGGAGATGATTCAATGACGATCTATACAGCGATATCGACCAGATCATATATTGAGGGTTTGTTAGGGCTGGGATATGTAGAGCTTCAGCCTCTAATCCGCAGAGATAACTCAGTAGGTAAAGGCCTCGCTTAGGTATCAAGCATAATATAAAATTTCATTTCGAGTTAAAATGAAGTTCCTTATAGAGCTTTATCAATATTAGTATATGTATATCCTTGGTGTATGTGTATGTGTTTTTTTTTTTTTGCCAATGAGTCTTAATTTATTCTCAGCGATATATTCTAAAATATCACCGGTAAAGTCTACTTCCGCGACAGCCTACTAGATATTCTTCATTTTTCTTCCTCTGCAAATGACAAGCCTTATTTTGCCACCATGCAGCACCCATAAAACGTTTTAAAAAGTTCTATATTTCCCTTTTGTACCACCAACATGAAACATTTCAAGGAAACAGAATAATATTTAATTGATAATCGATAAAATGAGCAAGCTACATAAAACATATATTTGTGTTGACTTTAGACAGATCATGATATAGTAAAATATTCTTTTCACAACTCATCATGAAAAGAATAAAAATAAAAAAAATGTATATTCACTTGATTGACATATTCTTTTATTTGGTGAATTGTGAAATTTTTCCAGCATGCATGATTACGTTTCCTTGACAAGAAAATAACAACATTCTGTTAACGTTTTAAAATGAAATAAAACTTTCAGTCATAAAAAGTTGCACATCTAAAAATGTTAATTGTTTATTGATTGACCCTGTTATAGATTGTTATTAATAAAATCCATTTGAAATGGGTTGAGATATTTAAAGGAATTCAGCACAATAACTATACGGATAAAAATGCGTAGCTTATTTTGCCATAAATGTTTGAGTTTACTTGAAAAAAAAATGTATTTCAAGGTCTTTACATTTAATTAGGGAGAAAGCCACTTGCCATTGGAATATGTCGAAACACACGTTTTGTATAGCAGAATCGAATTGCAGCGCCAACCAGCCAACTATCTTACAAATAGCGCTTGCCGTCAGTGTTCTTAACACATAGCCTACACTTTTCCCCTGGACTTGTGGTAATTCTTTCCCTTTTCGCATATTCTCAAATTCCCAACGATTTCCCACGATATTGTATAAGGTATGGAAATCTAAGTTTGATATTATTGGAAAATTAAAGTAAGAAATGAATTCTAAATTCTCTCAAAAAAATGATTAAAATGTTATCCTTGAAAATACAAAAAAGCTGCATTGGCTCAAGCAAGGTTTAGTTTTCCGTTAACTAGTTTTTCATTTTGCATTCTCTTCGTTTTATTCCAATTTTTCCGGATTCGGCGTAAATTTATTTTTTGTCTTTAGTCATACGCTGCATTTTGACATTCATTTTCAGCAGCACTTACAGCATTTTTTACTAATTTGGTGGAAATTTACTTACAAATTACTTTATGTTGAACTCTTTTATTTGCCTTTACATTTCGTTGACAGGATGTAACTTTAGTGAAATGACTTTATAGAAGCTTTATGTATTTTATATTTTTTTGTTAAAATTCCCACAAATATTCCGTATTTCCCTTTTTATCACAAAAGGCTATTTTATCGTCGAAATTCCCACAAAAAGGGAGAAAGTCCCCCATTTAAAACTACTGCTCACCGTTGAGGGCGCCTGATACGAGAAATAGTTCCAGAAGTGCTATTGTCAAATCGCAAAGATGCATTTGGGAACAAAAGCAGCTGGAAGTTATTTTAATGCAAAACATCCCCGAGTATCTTAAGCTGTCACATAACTTAATTCTATGTCCATAACGTGATGTACAGGCAAGTATCTGACAGGTTTTATAAGATAAAATTTCATTTTGGATAAGTTCTTCTGCTTTGAACTGGTAGGTGCATATCAAAGTTTGGAAGTTTTGACTTCAAAGGTTGACTTTACTCATTCATGAATTGAGTACATCTTTTACTGCGAGAGTCACAGTGAAGCTTAAAATTGCATACACAAATTGAATCTCTTTAAATGCACACTCTATGATGAGCGAAATGGAATAAACAATAGTATTGGAATCCTTGACATATCATGTTGTCAACTGGAATGAGCGAAGACACCAACAGACTAGCGAAACGGAAGTTTTGCATGACCCTAGAGCTGTGCGCTTACTTCTTCCTTTAAAGACTATTCTGAGAGAAACCATCAACCAATCAGGGTTAAAATGTTGAAATTTTAATTTGTAACTATATTCCCATAAGAAGTGCTTAGTCTAAATTGGTCTAAATAAGGGACAAAATATTAAACTTCACACACATTTTTGTGATATATTTGTACGATTTTTGACATGAACCTACAATCAGCTCGTCGAACAGGAAAATTTGGGAAGTCTGAAGGCAACCGCAGAGCGGATGAACTGAATATATAAAGCACCAGACAGTATTTATCTTGTTAAAAAATATGTACCGTCCGTCCCCATACAAACGATTAAATTTAACCCATCCGCGAATGCACTAAAACCTAACGAGCGGGATAATGAAATCAGTACGTGAACGTGACCATCATCATTATTATCATTGTTTTGACAAATTATATTTTATAAACAACCAATACTGGGAGCAATCACTAGCTACTGCCGGTTAGGCAGATATATCATCAGAATGAGTTTACGGTTTAACGACTTTGGCAAGAATTTCAGAGAAGATAAAACCATAAGCACAACATTTGTGTTGCATTTTTGGCATCAAATTGTGATGTTGAGGGCGAAAGTGATTTTAAAATTAAAAGCCTCAATGATGAATAGTAGAAACCCACTAGTATCTTATTTAATTTTATTTAATTGATTAAAGAATGGCTGAAAATTAAGATTAACTAGTAATTAGTATCTTCTTATACTCTTTCCATTTGCCGACGATGTTATGAACTGACTTAACTTTTCCACTTTTACTACCATTTTTACCGTACTGGTCCGTCTGTAAGGTTCGCCGATTTGACCCCAAAAAGAAAAATCGATGAGGCCAATCCAATGCTGGTGCTGTTACATTTATGTGATCCCGGGGTTTTTACCACTACCCACTGTATTTTACTCAAGACGAGCATACTTCGTTAAGATATTTTGTTTGGCATTTCTTTTACGACACCAGTCGTGTCTATCAACGCCCCACGAATATTGATAGGAAGTTCGCTGGATGTGATAACTCCCCTTGAGTCACTTTTTACGACAAGCGCTATTTATTTGGGGTTGCGCTCCTCAGCAGTATCGCATCTTTAAAAACCACTAACATCTTTTGGTTGCATTTTTCATAGTATCCATACACATGAGTGAACCCTCTTAATGCCATATCTTTAGATATCAATTTCAGTTTAAAGTCATAGCAAAATTGACAGGAGAGAATTATTTCTAATCGAAAACAATACTTCAACACATATCTTCTGTTGGTTTTTGTTCTTTTTTTATCTCTGCGAGTTTAAATTAGACTTTATACTTTTACATTGTCTGCTTAAATGAATGAATTGGTTAAACATTTACACCATGTAAGGTTACTTAAACTTTCATTTGCTGTGCGAGTTTATCCTTTGCATCTGTGTTTTGAAGTCTCTTGAAAATCCTTCATTAAAAAGCTCTGAGTGCATTTGTGGTCAAAGTAAGAGTATTTGACTAAACAGATTCAGTAATAATTTTTTTTAATGAATATTTTAAATATTTTAAAAAGTTTATAATTTTGTTACAACACCAAAATATTCATTTAACCCTTTACATGCTTATTTTTTGTACGATAAAGGCATGCTTGGATGGGCGTGGATATGACTTATGTATGTACAAATCATTTTAGAAGTTGATTGTTTTCTATTATTTAGTTCATCTAGCTTAAATAAAAACTAAATTTAGATTTTTTTTTTAATAATATAAACTTCTAAAAGTACATTGATGTATGCGAAGTACGTGGATGTAGTTTATTTGTTTAGATTCCAGGGTTAAATGATAGGTTTTCTTTTAATTTTTCCCACCTCATAATATCCTTTATTAATTTTTTAGTAGCACTTTTTTTTAAAAATCGCTCTCGAACTTAACATATTTGAATGACTAATTATAAAGTTCACGTTTAAATAGATATTTATGAAATTAACTTTTCCGTGAAAAAATTGTCATAGAAAAAATAGGTTCTCATCTAATTTCTTTTTATTCAAAAACATGTTCATATTGGCAAGATAATCCATACGAATTTTTGGAAAGCGTTTTACAATGGGCGTTTTGCAATGACAATTATTCAAATTAATCAATAATTTTTTTCGGCTGGATTATAGAATACAAATGGATGAGTAGTTAATATAAAAAATAAAAAATTTAAGATTGTAAAATACACTATATGATATCAGTTTTCATTTCAGATTTAATTTGTTATTTAATATTTAACACCCAAACAGCCCATGGAACATAAGATCTTTTTGAGAAATATCACTCACAGTTTTACATCTACCACTATAAGAATATCTATCAAATCTATTTACAACCTGACGCTCTACAGAGGGTCGAACCTTCGAACTTCTCCAATCTTGTTCTTGAGCAGATAGTGCGCAGGCCAGGTTATGGAAGGCATTATCTTCAACAAATCTGTCCAGATCATCACCGTGGTAGAGGCTTGAAGTAAATCAGGATAAGACTAAATACATGCCAGCAACAAACAAACAAGCATCTGTCTACCGACTAGGACAAAATGTCACTATTGATAGCAGCAACTTCGGGGTAGGTAAAGAGTTTATCTACATCTGCGTAAATATTAACTCCACGAATGACAGCTTGGTGGAGATCCGACGAAGAATTACCATAGGAAACTGCTGTTTGGCGAAACAAATGGTCTCAAAACTCCTAACTCGAAGGACAAAGTGAATGCTCTATAGAACCCATATTTTGCCAGTTAACGGTGACGAGTGCTAGACGATTAGCAGGAAAGGAGAGTTAATATTAGACTCCTTCGAGAGAAAAATGCTTCGCCAAATATTAAGTCCTGTGTGCGAGGAGGGCGAATGGAGGAGAAGATACAACCACGAACTCTATGAGCTGCCCAAGATGCGGACTTAGTCCACTCGTAGACTTTTTGATCAGCACTAAATGCATTTTTATCAGGTAAAAGCTGCGTATTTCTGCAGCTACTGTATTGAAATTTAAACCACTATTCGGTACAATGGTGAAAATTCTATTTCGGTCTATTAAAATTGTTTTAGTAACTCTGTGTATGCATGAAAATGCAGTTAATGCAAAAACTTCAACGATGACATTTTCTCAAATTTAAATAAATTACGCTACTGAGTAATATGGGATGAGTTTTTAAATCACGAGCAAATATTTTAGAAATAGCTAAAGGTAATGTTATGTCCATAACCAATTGAGTTTAATGTAATTCGCCTGATTCTAAGTCATTGGTATTTTCCTAAAGTATACGTTACCTATTTGAAGATGGGTATGTTATTTCATTCACTCGTTTCTGGTCTTCAGAATAAAAAAACCGCAAATAAAAACGCCGCAAAATGTTACAAACAAATTTGAAGCAAATCCGTCGAACCACGTCACGGCACGGCTTCTGGACAGACCGATGCACGGAATTGCGGGACCCTCTTTTTCGACCTCGTTATAGTCGTAATATCATCCCTCATCAAAAACTAATTCAAGTCATTTTTCAAGGCTTGTTAACCGAATTATAAAATTTTAGTGGTGAAAAACGAGAAACATTTCTGAGAAACCGCTTTATCGAAAGACTGTCGAAAATTTAATGGAATGTCCAACGTCATTGAGCTAATGTTATCCAACCATAGAAATAAAAAGCAGAGACAAAGAATCCGTAGTACAAAAACCTTAGTTTTTTTATAATCAACTAGCCGTCTCCATTTTGCTTCGCGGAAATAAATGGCAAAGGCTCAATTGAATTTAAAAATAAATAGCAAACAATTCCGCATCGTATTGTTATGGTCCCACGCCGATCGGTTCTGTACGTTTTCGCGTTTATCGAGGACAAAAAAAAATTAATTCTATATATTTATAATAAAATGTGCAGCTTTATTTCAAACCTACCACTGATTTTTCGAATTCACACTTTCTCTGTGAAGCACACCATATTTTTATACTCTGAAGTGACAACACTGGTATAAAATACAAAGGACCTAAAGCCTAGCTTCTGCAACCATTGTGTGGAAGGAGACCTACAGTTTAGTGCCGATTCCGAAGCTTTTTTTGAGAAGCTTCTTATGACAATTTTACTCTTGGATGCATTTAAGACTTTCGCTAGAGATGAGGTATCGAAAAAAAAACTTTTAGGCGGTACGGGACGAATTTAAACTTGGTACCACTCGCTTTGTGGCCCAACGTACTTAATCAATAAGCCACTGCACCCGCAATGTAAGTATGTTTTTTTGCAGAAAAAGCGAATTGAAGTTGAATCACGTTTTATGTGATTTCTACTCATCTTAACTTTTTAAATCTATTCTATTGAATCACCTAGCTATATTTAAAAAAAATAAACTTTCAAAACATGCTTCGTTTCATTCATTTTTCGTCAAAAATATGACCAAGCTATTTATTTATTGGTGCAACTTTCCGAGGCTCTACTGTTTCTACATACACGAATCTAAGATAATTTTGGTTAAATGCAATAAATAAAATTCCATTCAAGCATCACATTCACCTCGCTTAAAGAATATTCATTTTCCATTTTAAAACAATCGTTAAATCTTCTTTCAAAACCTCTCCAACTCGGCTCAACTTTGCATGTACATAGGTATTAATATATAAACTCCCCACCCTTTATTAATATTAAATTTAGTTCATCTGAACGAACATTCTTATATTGCACTCAGAAATACTTACGTGAATTATTTTTATCTACGATGAAATGGATTTTTTTCTTGTAAGGATTATCTCCGATTTGTATTCTTCTGTTCTACAGTTGATTATAATTAACGAATTGTAATCCTTCCGAATCCACAGTAGGTATACCCGTCGTCGTAGCAGTAGCAATGAGTTTTGATAACTTTTTTTGTTCAGCAGCTAGCTCTGTGTACTATATATTCCTTTCAGCCTACTGCAACGGTAATGGTTGCAGGGATCCTTCGTGTTGTACTTTTCGCTGTCATCCATACACGAGCATTTGAATGCATCTGGATTCTACTTTTCCTGTGTTTTATTGAAGTAGGTTTCTTTTTATATTATTTTTTATTTTCACCGTTGTAACTATGAGTGTATATCTATTGCTGGGTGTTTTTTATGTAATTTTTTTCCTGCGCTCTATTTATTATTAATGCTTTGTTAAGTCAAAATGCAAAAGTTTAAAGCGTTAAAAGAAATATTTGCTTTTTTTACGTAATGGAATGATTTTTTTTTGTTTAGATTAAACACACGTGATAAGTATTTTTTATTTTTGAATTATTATTATTTTAGTTTAATGCATATCCAAGCTATTTGCGATTTCTATTTGTTTCTGTTGTTTGTCTAATTCAAGCACTAAGTACGCGGTATTTTTTTTTCTTTTAAATATTTAGCAATTTTTTTTTTATTTTTATTTGATATTTTTTTTATTTATTAACAAAATATTAACTACACTATTTACAGAAAGAAAGAATGCAAAATATTTTCTCTTTCACTGTCACAGAGTCGACGAATACTATCGACCACTGAACCGAATCAAATGGGAAATTCTTTTCTGTTATGACGAATTTTCCAAAAAGAAAATATACGAGTTCATTATAAGATTGTATGTATGGCTTGTGGATAACGGCAACGAAGACGACTACGACGACAATGAAGAAAAAAAACCGCTAACAACAACAAGAACGGTTAAAAAAAAAATATGACATGCGGCGGATTTGTTACAGGGCGACACGACGCGACAACGGATGGAAAAGCCTTTTTTCCGCTTAGTACCAATAATGTGTCTTAATTGTTAATTAGTTAGTTGAGTAAAAGAAGAACAGTTGTGGTACCGAAGTTTCAGTTCAGTTTTAGGAAAAACGGTAGAAAAATGAACGAAATTTAATTTGAAACAAAAATGTACGACATCAACGAAGAACGTTTGCGGACGAGAGAGGGTTGTTTTGAATTTTCTTTCCTCTTTGGTCGGGTAATTCTTTAGTTTTCTTTCTTCTTATGTTTGGTCTTTTCCGTGGTGAAAATCGCGTTACACGTCCATTTTTGCCGAAGACTTCAAATCAACTGAGCTCCTCTCTGTTGGGTGGAAAAGGAAATATGCAGAATTTGCAACAGCACAGCACACAAAAGTAGACGATTGCCAAAATAAATACAACAAAAAATACTGGCTGGCTGGCTGACAGTGACACGGACTACGGACACCACAACGAAACAGAAAAGCACACCACTATCACAACCACCACTTCGCTTATACCTTACCTTCTGTGTTGTGTTGGGGATTTTCCGAGAGTAGATTTTCCGACCAACAAGAAGAGAGAGGATTTCCCACATTTTTCAACAATTTCCACATTTTCCGGCTTTTTATCGATATTGTATTCGCGAATGGTGTGGCGCTGTTGTGGCAGTGTCGATAGAGATAGAACAGCAAAGCGGTCGATTTTGTTTACTCGTACGCAAAACGCTCGCGAAAGTGGTATTCGAGTTCGTGTTCGTATTAGTGAGAGAGTGTGCTCCAGTTGGCAAAGTTAAGTAAGATATTTTTTTTTGGGAAAATTCACTTTCGGAGAGAATTTTCTTTTCGACAATATTTCATTGATTGTAGCTCTTGGGTGAGTGGGGAAAAGTATATTGTGCAGTTATGGTGTGTTGGAGTAGTTTAAACTGTTCACAGTGAACACAATCGCCGGTGGGTGGTAAATTATATTTGAGAGAATTAGTTGTGTGTGCGAGGTTTGCCGAAGCTTTTTCTCTTGATGGGGGTTTGTTGTGTTACTGATAGTGAAGACTTTACACTGCGGGTCGAAGGAATTTGTTACACTTTTAATTGGTAACAGACAAATTTAGCCAGACAGTTTTCAGCCTTAGCCTGGACTTTTAAACATTTATTCTAAATTTATTTTACTCAATATTTATTAACTGCAGTTAACGCCCAATTCAGACCTTAGATTATATTGGGGGGTTGAAGGTGGTGTATTATATTCGAGATCATTGAGGCCTCACATGGGCCTATTGTGATATCCTCCATTTAGAGCTCATCCATGATGCCGCAGTTAGTTATAAAAGCGACTAGCTCTTTGGGTGAGCTGGCAGCTATATCCGCTACTTTAAGGTAAAATTGTCATAGAACGTTGACGAGCTTGTATTAAGCAGTTGCAGTCACATAGTATGTGCTCCGCTATTTCTTCGTCCTCGTTGCACAATCTGCAGATATTGTCTTGTGATATTCCCATAGACATTAGGTGTTTTTTAACACGACTGTGCCCTGTGAGAAGGCCTGTGACTAGCCGAATTTGACTTCTACTACTAAGTGTAGTAGTTGTTTTGTTTTCCTGTGGGAACTGTCTGGCATAAAGTTTTTTAACTTCAGTCTCCCTTCAGAAATGTAGTTATTTCTCTTCTAAGTTTGACACAACTTTTTGTAGTTTTCATAGACAGCCCGCAGAATGGTCTTTGCATCGTGAATTGGGATGCGGATTCTGATCTGGATCTGATCTTTCGTCCAGTAATGAAGATACTTAGTTTCTAACTAGTTTTTGATGCGGCATTTAATGGAGCTAATAAGCGCACGGAATAGTCTTCTCATAATGAATGGTGCCGCAGATCCTTTCGTGGCAAGCTCGTCAGCCTTTTCATTTCCATCGAACTGTGTCCTGGCACCCAGGTTAATTTGACTCTATTGGTGCTAGCTTGTGTTATGCCAAGTTTGAGATTAACTTTGGAATAACTTTAAAGGCGCTAATAGCAAGTAGCGTCGCTTTGCTGTTGGATAGTATATGGATGGTGTTTTGACACCGTCTGTATACCAGACTAGAGAATTTCCAACATATGTGGGTTCGATTTCAGTCTTGCCTTCATCGACTAAAATAAACATGTATGCCAATGCTTCTTTCTAAATATAAATATTAATAGGAGAAAAGTTCGAGGGATTTCTGGAGCTGCTGTAGGTGATGTTCGCATTGCTCCCGGCGAGACGTACACACACAAGCTAGTCTTTGCAGTTTGTTGAGCCTGGCCAATGAAAATCATTGTTTGTTTTTTTATCACTAGCAAGGTACTGCATAAGAGACAATAGGTTTAGCTATTGCTGTGTACATCCAAATTGTCATATTGGAGCTTAGACCACAATTTTTGCAAAGCAAACTTTTGCAGGTCCAACGAGAGATTCTATCATTGTCTATTGCCTTTTTAATGTGAGTTATTGGAGTTAACTTTAAGGTCAACCTTTCAGTCTGTTGAAAGCTCTCTGGATGCGATCTGAGATTGTTTCTTCGAATTAACATCTAATTAGCGATATCATCAGCATATACTCGAACGTAGAAACCGTCGTCACTCCCATTCAACTTTCGAATCAAAATGATCGCCAAAACCTTGATGTTCGGATAACACAAGCATCGAACGTCGACCTTCACAATCACATGCCAGCTTAGATATCAGTCAGCCTGCTACTAATACTCTTCTCCCCGAATATGGGTTTCTTGGAAGTGCTTCATGAAGTCATAGGTTCAATTTAAGTCGTTGACTACATTCCTGAGGGTATACCTAACTAATTATATTTTTGAGTATTAACTAAAGTCTAAATCCGTTAAGTACGCTTATTACATTGATAAAATTAGCTAACTATTAAGAAGAAAATTGTACCTAAAACAATATAAGAGAAACCCTCACAAAAACAATCTTGAGGATTTTGTGAAGATCATCATCGGAATGTTTATTGGACCGAAATTTCGTTTCGTTTTTCAAAATGTCAATATTTTACTTTTCAGTATTTATACTGAAGATATCTTTGTTCAGCTCTACCAAATGCTTTTCTACTTTTCATTCCAATAGCATGTCGAGATCATAAGTCTACAAGCAAAGTAAAAAAACAAAGCTCTAAATGTCGTTGGATTACTCGCATAGACTTTATATAACCCCACGATTTGGAAGCCAATATACTGGCCCATTCCGCGAAATAAGTTGTTCATCAAATGATTCCTTCACCGAATGGATTATTGAAGATCGCTTTGCATAATTTTGTGGAGCAAGATGCTTACACTTAATAACTTCCAAAAGGTAGAAAAGCAGAAATAACCTGACTGTGAACGGCGGCGAATCCAAAATGTGGGTCTCTTTTAACCCTGTATGTCTATAATGTGGAACATGATCAACCAGAGTGTAGTGGGGATCGACGGTGATATATTTAGACCAAAAATATCGGAAAGCGCTTCTTAAATTTAAAAATTTGAACCCCGATTTCCAAATTAGGTACCAATTAATGTATAAAACTAATCATGACGAATTGTTAGTACAATTGACGTTCATTTTCTTGAAGAGTTTCTTATAGAATGCGTCGTACTTATTCGTGAAATGGTAACATACACTTATTCCACGGAAGATTTGTTCAGCTCTACCAAATTTTCATTTATGATCCTTGGTTATGAATTTCTATCCGCTATCATGTGTTTGGTTACACTTCGAAAAAGGGAGAAAAATACTTTCGATGAAGAAGGTAATCCTCTCACTGAATGTAAAAACTTAATTATTTCACCATTGTAGCCAGGAGCTGTTTAAAATCCTCAAAAAAAAACTCATTATGTAACCAGAATCAACCACTTCAGTCATCGAACCAACATTTTGCAATGTAAAGGAATCCATAAACTTTCTGATACCTTATCCGTACAGGCTTCTAAGAAACATCAGAATGACTGGACTGCATTTTTTTATAATGTACGCGCACTAAAGGGACTTTGGATACCCTTATAATGAAGTGACACAGTGCGGGCATTAGGGAAATGAAGGATTAGAGAAAGGGAGAAACCGATGCACGTTGGTTTTAAATGTTTGTAAATTATAATGCAAAGGAAAAACAGAGCGTGGTAGAGCATTACACATTCGTATTGTACGGTTGAGAAAGGAATCTTTATATTTCACAGTACGTCCGAAAACAGGCTTAAGGGTAAACTGATGTGCATTCCTCGCAAGGCGAGTATTGCGGTTGAATTGCTGTAGGGGTGGAATGCAACTGGCTATTTCATTTGAGCACTTGTGGTTGAAATACCGATAAAACAATGACATAAAGAGTATATACACAGAGGGAGTATAAGTAAAGAGACTGCCATTCCGATACTACATGAATATAACATGAGATAACTAAAATGTGTAACCAATAAACATGTATACCTTTCTTCAAAGCTCAATTAAATTCAATGAAATCATTATACTTATTTGCTTAGAGTCTTACGACCAAATAAAACAAACATACTGCAACGTCAACTTTATTTCACACTCTTCGAAATATAAACACAATCAGAAGTAATCTATTTCCAACGTTACACCCAAGGGCCTGATTAGTGGACGAGTAATTTGAAAAACAATTTAACTTTATCATAAAATGCAATTCTCCTGGCACGGTTAACTCCTGTTTGTTTACAAACAAACAATGTCCTTTCAGCTTTTCTGCAGTACTTTGCACAAATGACAATAAACAGGCAGAGGGAGAGAGAGTCAGGCTGACCTAGAGTAAATGTCACAAGTTCCCAAGTACCCGGATATGTACTTAGCGATTGTGTGTCAAACACACGCTGGCCAGAACCAGAACACAGAAAAATTATTTATACTTCAATAAAATGTGACATAATTCCATCAAGTGTCCTTTGCCGGCCCATAGCATCGGCATGGCCACGAAATCTAGAGAGACACAGAGTTTCAATTCAACAAACTGTGAAATGAAATGAATTGGACATTGAACGACAATTCTACACTCTAACTGGGCCGGTAGAGATGGAAGTTAATTAATTTCTATCCAATTGGGAATACACATAAAACACCCCCCAAACCGCAGGACCATTATAGTTCAAAGAGAAAGGGAAATTGAATACCTTCAAACTGTTTGGGATTTTTTTCTCAACCGGTACCTGTTACATTTCAATGGTGGACATTTTTCTTCTTGTTTTTGGTAAAGGATACAAGTATTCTTTATTATCCGTTAAAGTTGTGGTGGTAAATTGAAAAACCGTTGTCTGCGGTTGCTTATTGCTGCATTGAAAAATTTAATTAATTAATTAATTAAGGCAAAACAATAGCGGTGATTTTAAAAAGGCTTCCAAACATTTTTCGGGGTAATATTTTATGTCAAGAGTTTCAAACGGAACAGTAAAGGCACTCATGAAACAGTTTTGGCTACATGAAACTTAAAGTAGTCGGTTAAAAATGGCATGTACCGTCATATGACACTATAATATTTTTTGTGATTTAAATACTTCACCCACCCACTTAATATTTGCATTAAGTACGCTTTCTAGCGGTCTTTTAATTTCATCGAAAACTCATACTCATACCCATTTTTATTATTGAATCCTTTTAACATCACTTTCAAGCATCATTCTTACTTCGAGTGTCGCCAAAAGGATGCTCATTGTTCACTTTGTATCTAATTACCCCTAGTCTTCTCACATCTTGTGAGAACGGTTGCCGCTTTGATAGAATTCTATTTTTTGGTAGGTTTTTTTTTTTTTAAGTTTTAACCCTCGATAAAACATTTGACTCAGAAACATTGAACAGCAGCCGCTTTGGATGTCGATGGTACCGTCGATGACTTTTCGATTGATTCGCTATAAGTCCGTTCCAAAGAACTGAAATTTACTTCTCAAAGGACTGCATTAATAACATTTTAATAGATTAAGCAGTTCTCGATCAGCAAGTCGTCTTCTGGGCAAATTAAATTTGGATCCAGAACGACAACAGTCATCGTCATCGTCGTCGTCGAAGTAATCCCTATCATCAGTGCCTTCCGCGCATGATATTGACTCCTTAGCATCGGCGATTCCGTTATATGTCAGTTTCGACAAGTTGACAAGTTGTTACATGTTCTCCGACTTGACATTGCACAAATACCTGACAAAAGCACAGCATACCGTTACATGTTACGTTTAATGTCTATAGTGACTGCTAAAGAGTTTTGATAAAAGATTGTGTGTTGGCTATTTTGGCCTAGACGAGGTCAAAGGCATTAGGCAAAACCACCAATCTTACAAACACAAGATACAACATGTTCGATTAGAACGACTTACTATATCTGCACTGGAAGCGATTTCCAATTTGCTACCCTTGGATCCAGACAACTGGATAGTAAGTCTCCTAGGGTATGTAGAAATTCTAAATATGTATAGGTATAGAAAACAATTTTGATTCAAACTAATCCAGACTCCGAAAACCATACAGCTCTTCCAGGCTATCTTATTGTATTTGTATTATAAGCAGAAGTTTTAGAAATCACAGAAGTATATAGTAAGCATTGTGTCAATGATGGCAATTCCAAAAAATTACGTGACCAAATTAATTGATAGCCTGGCTACAGTAATGCAGTTTCCGCTTTTGAAATAAAGTCCAAGCTTGTTCGGCTCTTTCGTCTAGATCTCAAAGCTCTTGGCTCTCAGATATACAGAGCAACAAACTGTCCGGAAAAGAGTATGCTATTGCCAAAGAACGGACATTTTTATCAATTATGCCACTTTGCAGCCTAAAACAGAATGAGTAGAAGATAAGAACCGATTGAGGGCTAGTATTTACAAGTTGTCAAATGTGCCGTATTAAGGACTTCTACTAAATTCTTCACACAGAATATCTCTACCTAGGTTGGTAGGCGCCATCCTGCTGAGAATACTAAAACTAAGTCTCCAGAACCACGACATCTGTAGAGGCTGTAGAGGCTTATTATAACGACATGACACCGCAGTTATGTTTTCACATAAAAACCTAAGTAGGGATAGGTATTCATTGCCAACATAACCTTTTCTACCTACTTAAATTTGCCCATTTTTATTTATCGACACTTGTGACCTAACAGATATACTATATTGATACATTTCAACACAAAAAATTAACACGATTTTTACGGAACCAGCGCTCTCGGCGGTTTGACCCCAAAAAATGTCAGCCTACCTACCGGTTTCGAATCATTTGCTCACTAAGGCGAATACAATGCAGGTATTGTTGTGTCCCTCCTTTGAACAAGGAAATACCAACTAAGCCGGTCGTGCTTCAATTTTTTTCGAAGTGCGTACATTTAAGTCAAAGTTTCCCCGGATTTTTAATCTTGTTATTGGGTGAAGGTGCGTTACTCCTATTGTCACGCGAAGCACCTTCATCTCAGCTTAAGGTTAATATGCCTTATACTTTTGTACAATATCCAACATTGCGAACCGTATTCGTGCGCCGGACGAAGAACGGTCAGAAACTGATCAATTGTAGACTATTTAGTAATATCCAACTTTTTTAGTCTATCATATATGAAGGGGGAGATACTATAGTTTCCGAGGCGACAAGATTTAAAGATGTAACTTTATAGATTTCGATGAATTAATCAGGAGTTAATATGTAACAATAGTTTTCGTTTTAGTATGAAATCCCAGGGATGCGAAAACGACACTGTTGTTACATAGTAACTTGTGATGAATTCATCGAGATCTAAAAAATTTCATTTTCATTTCTTGTCGCCTTGGTACAGCCATGAAGGCCCTTATTAAATCGTATTTAAAATGATTTCAGTAATTTCCAAATTGTAAACAAAAAAACAAGTGGACTTACCAACTCAATGAAAGAAAAGGGCGGAATATTGGGAAAAAAAAGTATTTTGAATCGGTCCAGAAAAACTGTTTTATGAATCGATTTGAAAATGTGAATTGTTACTGGGGTATATAAAGCTGCAGGTCTTTCAATCAATATTTGTGGAAGATTTACAAAAAAACCAAAACCAATTTCTGGTTAAAAAAATTGTATCTCAAGAAATAATCAAAGAACCTAATTAAGTTCTTAAAACTGTCCCTGAAATTACTGGGCAATCATTGTTTTTTGAGATATTTATGATCAAGGACAAGTCTCATTTATGGTCGGATATCTTATGTATCTATAAGAAATGGATGTTCGATACACTATAGCACATCAAATAACATTACAGCTGAATTAATACGGCAAGTCATCATTTAAATAATATTACTGAATATAATATAATCTTTGCCTACGATCTTTCAAAAATAAAGTGCACGACTGCGTCATACGAAACTTTCTCGGTATATGAAATGCGTGTTTGAACCGCAAAATGATTCGAAAATGTATTCAAATCCCTTTTTAGTTTTGGAAAATTAGATTTTCTCAAAAACGGCACCTCCGATTTGGACGTAATTTCGCACATTGGACACTTTTAACATTATTGTTCGAAATACAAAAAAATATCAAAATCGTTAGAGCCGTTTTTAAGAAAACGAATTTAATTTAAATTGAACAAAATCTGTATATGAAAAAAAAATTAAAACAAAATTATTTCAAAAATCGAAGTATGCAAATTTGTAGATCTTTGTAGTAAAAAAAACTGTAAATTACCGTTAATCGATTTTTTTTTACAAAAACTGAGTATGCTGAATTTTTGACCCCATCCTAAACATCCTTAGAACAAAAAAAAACCGAAATCCTTGGAACCACTTTTGAGAAAAATAGTGATAAGTGATTTTCACAAAAAATTGTATGGCAGGTACCGTTATGTCAAAAGATAGAGCAAAAACTAAAAATATGCCCCGGGATGTAACCCCAAGAACCTTATATACGAACTTTGAAAGAAATCCGTCGAACCGTTTCGCCATACGACGCCCGGACAGACAGACAGACCGACGGACCCACTTTTTTGGACTTCTCTGTAGTCGTAATATCATCCCTCATACTCAGTTTGAGTTCGAAATTTTCACACGATCGCAATAACTTTCTCTTTAGTATACTAATGTATACGAGAAAGTTAAAAATTGAATTGTTTTTACGGCTTTGCGATATTTTTTATGATTGCCCAATAACGAAAGGATTTATAAATTATTATTACCTACCTAGATTTTTCGGCGGCCAATCACTAGTCACGCTTTATCAAAAAATCACTTGTAACTATCCTTAAAATGGTAGGTATGACAATAATTGAATTGAATTGCATATTCTTGAATTTAAATTATTGCTTAGGTAAACATGTAACAGTTTCGAAAAATATATAAAACATGATGCTTTTTTCCAGTAGCACAAAACATACGTAGTGACCGACATACGCGATACGCGTTACCAATATGAATAAATATTAATTTAAAAATGGACGACTCGCCAAAAAAACTCTTTCCAATTTTAAATTGTTTCCGACTCACACTCAACGATAAATTTCAAACTTGACGACTTTTCACATTCCCGTTAGTAAAACGAAAGACAACGAATTTTTTTTATTTTCTTTGTAGCTAGGTAGGTAGATGTATTTTTTTTTCACAAATCAAAGTTAAGCAATAACAAATTTAATCAGCACATTC
This sequence comes from Ferdinandea cuprea, assembly GCA_963576555.1. NCBI lineage: Eukaryota > Metazoa > Arthropoda > Insecta > Diptera > Syrphidae > Ferdinandea > Ferdinandea cuprea. Next base: position 38,480,327 of record OY754961.1, read on the forward strand.
GCGGAATATTAACATTTATTCTCATTTCAACAAAAAGATAGCAAAATAATACAACTCAGCAAAATAAAAATCCCGAAAGCGGATAATTTTTACGAGGAATGAAAAAAGCAAACCGATTCAGAGAAAGTTCACGGAAGACTAATTTTAGTACGAACTTTTGTTGCCTAATTTCAGGTGCTCGTGGTTTTCGATAGGTGTCGTTTGGTCAAATGAGAAAGACTTGCTGTGATAGGAGTTCGGAATGAAATCTTCGGAGTTCATATATTAATTTGTTTCCGATGAAAAATATTCAACAAAGTTACGATCACGCATTCGCGATTGATAAAAGACGATTATAATTTTTTGTTATAGGGAGAGACGTGTCGGATGTTCGTTAATAAGACAGTTGTTGAATAAATAAAATGTGAGGGAGGGACATTGCTCGACTTAGAAATGTTAATAATACAATGTTCTGATGTATATATTGTATGTGCGCGGGCTTTGACGTTTGTTTGGCAGTACATATTTAATACATGACATTTCATTTGTCACATCTGATTTGCACGTGAAAGCAGCTGAGTTTACGTTTGAGTGCGAAATGAGAGACTCTCGGAGTTGTTTATTTGTATAATTACTCATCTGTGCATATAGAAAAACACACTTGCCAAACTGTTTTCAATATGAGAATCTATGAATTAATCTATGAATCTATGAATCGGACAGAAAATGATTGCTTAACCATTCAACAAAATGGAACTCGAACCTGCTTAACATAATATCCCGTCGAATCAAGCCAGCGACGGACAATATAATAGTTTTTAATCTTCGAGAACCAAGAAAACTTTTTCAAGAAATTACACAAACTCGTTGGCATACTGAAAAGTGGGAAACAAAATGAACGAACAACTAATATGTACTTTCGTTCATTTTTCTTCACACACACTAACGGACTTGTGAAGAAAATAAAAAGATGTAAACGATCAAATCACATGCAAAATTTTTGTTGATTATGATAAACACGCATACAAATTTGAAGACACTTGGGTTTGTTTAAAGTCCTTGCCATTGGAAAAGAAGACAACTTTCACTTTACAGCAATCTTTTGGAATATTGCCGAATTTTAGACGTTAAAAATAAATTCAGCGTAATACTTATACAAATCATATGTTCCTTAGCAGATTTTCGTTCGAATGGCAACCGTGCTTATAAGTCTTAACGTTGGCGTCACGTTAGCACTCTAAGCGTAGCTATTTCCGTTTTAAGTCATTCGCATAGTGGGTACCTTGGTAATTTATCAATGATTGACCCCATTTAAGAAAGCATTGCGCCGGACGTCCTAGTCTTCTGCACTCGACGTTCCTAGCGATGCTGTGCATTTAGTCATAAAACGTGAAATTGACTTTAATTGCAGTAAAGCTTATTTTGTTGACCCTTATTTTCATTCAAACACTGTCATAAAATCGTATCCTTCAGCTTACGAATAACTTACCACAACTCGATGGGGCTTAATTTGTTGTGGTTGCTTTTGAGAAGGATTCAATCGATTGGATTCAATTGATCCAATGAATGGAACAGTAATTGCTGTAATAAAGAATCAACTGAAATGGTTGTGCGATATCAGTTAAGTCCTTCTTCCCTGTGTAAATTAGCCTATGAATAGCCAAAGCTAAAATAAGTTAAAACCAATAATGGTACGGTGAGTAAAACAATTTAAGCTGCTCACAATGAATGTTAAAAAATTCAAAATGTTTCCTGTTTAATAAAGTGGCAGCACGCAAATGCTTATTTCGCTAGCCTTTGGGGAATTCAAATTTTTGAATACAAGTTACACTGTTTAAATGACATAAAGGAGTTCTCCATTGATTTTAGAGTGCATTTTTCGGAAATTTGAAGATTTGCATATTGGAATAATATTACTTGAAGTCAAGGTAAGTTAATATATGTGTATTTTTAAAAGTCAAATAATTAAAATAAGCTGCTCGGAATTTAGGAATGTGTTCGAAGAAATTTATTATACCGGAGCCCTAGGATCTACAAATTTTATCTCCACACACTATTTTCGAAATGAAGTCCTTTAAGCACCAGCAAAAGAAAGTGTTTGTAAACGCCGCGGACATACAGCAGTATTAACAAGCTCTCGCTTTGTAGGAAGATAAAAGCTGAGTCCACCAAATCTAATGAGGGATAATATAACGACTATAAAGAAGTCCAAAAATGTGGGTCCACTTCCACTTTTTTACACTCTAACGTTAGCACAATTATGTCTAAGTACTCTCGAATCGAAGAAATCAAATTAATTTGTGGAAAATTGAGAGTATTAAGACTATTAACACCTGTGAAGCATAAACACTTTAATCATGATGCATAGAATCCGCCTAGTACCTACTTTTCATCGACATGTTTAACTGAGATCAAAATGGAATACAGCCTCGCTTATGACCCATAAGTAACTGCGTTAATTTAGGCGAACGGCCAAGGTACCTTCTAGTTATTCATCTGTTGACGTTCATATTTTTACAAAACGAAAGTCGAAGACGTTTTTTTCGTTCAATTTAAACCGTACTGTTTAACGAAAGCCAGATGTGTAACTATTTTAGTTTTCGTCAGAAAATAAGGATCATTTTACGACTACATTAGAATACATGAGAACTATTTCAACAGTAAAGAGTATAAGAACATATAAAACAACAGAAAGAGAATTCACTTTAGTTGTATAACGACTGCACCGCCTCCACAAAACGACAATAGATAACGGCTAACGACTAATTGACTTTGCAGCAGCTTGTAATACGGTGATAAGTAGCACTAGGTTTCCGCGACTCACAGCAACCTGGCGCTTTCCAGACTGTCGAACCGGCAACCAATTCGACCATGTGCTAATCGTTGCGAGGCATGCAGGGAATAGTAGATGTATTTAAGCAGCATTTCCAGCAGTTGCTAAACGGACAAAATGTAAAAAGTGTGATGGGGCAAGAAGAAAACCCACGTCCAGTCAATGAAGGTTGGCTTAGCTTTAAAAAAGCTAAAGATCAACAAGGCCGCCGGCTCTGATGGTCTACCTGCAGAGCTTTTCAAATACGGAGGTGATGTTATGGTGGAGGAAAGCATGCCTGATGACTGGACCGTCAACTCCATATGTCCCATCTACAAGAAAGGCGATCCTATGTCATGCAAGAACTATCGACGCATATCTCTGCTTAATGTCGCATATAAGATCCTATCCAACGCACTGTGTGAACGTCTCAAACCTTTGTGCAACACACTAATCGGCACGTACCAGTGTAGCTTCCGGCCCGGCAGATCAACTGTAGACCAAATCTTCACACTAAGGCAAATCCTGGAAAAGACCAACGAGTTTCAAGTCCAAACACACCACCTCTTCATCGACTTTAAAGCCGCATATGACACCATTCATCGTCGGGAGCTTTTTGTGGCGATGGCCGAATTCGGGATCCCGTCAAAACTGATCCAAATGTGTCGCGTGACACTAGATAACACGCGATGCAAGGTGCAGTTTGGCAGTAGCTCATCTGAACTCTTTCAAACATGCACCGGATTTCGGTAAGGAGATGAGCTGTCGTGTGATTTCTTCAATCTTGTTCTTGAGAAGATAGTGCGCAGGGCAGTTGTCAACACCGAAGGCACTATCTTCAACAGATCAGTCCAACTGCTGGGGTATGCGAATGATATAGGCATCATCGGTCGATCCCAGCGTGCCGTGATAGAGGCTTTCACGGCTATTGAAGAACAGGCGAAACTAGTTGGCCTTGAAGTTAACGAGGACAATACTAAATATATGCTATCAACAAACAAACAACCATCTGTTCATCGACTAGGACCAAATGTCACTGTTGATAGCAGCAACTTCGAGGTAGTTAAGGAGTTCATCTACCTCGGGATAAAAATCAACTCCACAAATGACATCTTAGTGGAGATCCGTCGAAGAATTACCCTAGGAAACCGCTGCTACTTCGGTTTTGCAAAACAAATGGGTTCAAAACTCCTGACTCGAAGGACAAAGTGCATACTCTGCAGAACCCTTATCCTGCCAGTTCTGCTATACGGCGCCGAGTGCTGGATGATAAGCAGGAAGGAGAGTTAATACTGGGACCCTTCGAAAGAAAAATCCTTCGACGGATATTTGGCCCTGTGTGCGAGGAGGGCGAATGGAGGAGAAGATAAAATTGCGAACTCTATGAGCTGTACCAAGATGTGGATGTAGTCCAAAAAGTCAAGAAACGTCGACTACATTGGCTCGGCCACATCGAGTGAATGGACAACAACGCTCCAGCCAAGAGGATCTTCGAATCCCAGCCTCCAGGTTCGAGACGACAAGGAAGGCCGAACATCCGTTTTAAAGACCAAGCTATCGCGGATGCCAGAGCGCTTGGTCTTGACAACTCTAAGCAGCGTGCCTGGGATCGCAGAGAATGGAAGGCTGCCGTGTCTCAGGCAGGGACTTTTCACGGGTCGGGAGCCCATTAAGTAAGTAAGTTTATAATAAAGGTGAACAAAAAATAGATATTAAGCAAAAGTAACTTTGAAAATTAATTTCTACAAAAAAAAAATGTTCTATTTTCACCACAAAGAAAACCTCTCCTAGGTTTCTGAAACTTAAACTGTAGTAATAAACATATTTACTCCACTTCTTCCTCACTTAATTCAGAAACATACTCAAGGCATACTTCCTGGCACGCTTCCAAATAAAACATTGTCCAAAACCGATCCCGATCATCGTCCTAAGTCGAGGACTATTTAGATTTAGAATCTTTTTTTCCAAGTTGGCGAAACGTATTCTATCTCTTTCCCTTTATTCTAAATTATATACATGTACATATATATGTTATATTCAAATTTTGTTGTTTTAATTCATTAAGCTAGCTCCATACCTTCAATGTTGCAGTGCCCGAGTGCGTATATGGAAACGCTACTTCAGCGCGTCCCTTCCCAACGACTTAGTAAGCGTCTTCATACAGATGTCGACACAACATCGAAACTGAACATTATGAGAACACATGATTCCAGTGCTTTGAGAGTGGATATCATCTTCATTGACAGCACTTTGGCAGGTTCATTTGCAGCAAAACCTTCGATTGGAAACGTAGTAGGAAGCCGAAGGGAAACGGGCAAATCTGTCATTGCATGATTTTGAACATTTATTACGTTCGAAATAGAACACTATCCTAAAATTAGTGCCGTTGAGGGTGTGTCGTTGTAAGAAAAGCAACAATAATCGTTCTTTTCGTCGCCGCCAGTTAAAACTTCATTATTCCCTTCTATTGTCTTACAAGCAATTTTTGATTCTTCTTTAATATTTAGATTCCAGATTAGTTTTCTATCCAGAATAATGCCAAGATACTTAGCGCGCTCTCGGAATTTTGTATAAACTAGTTCTGTTTTGCTGGGTTGACGTCAGGTACACAACTAACTAAGAACTTTTAATGCAGCTTCTATAATTTCACTTATTGTGTTAAGGATTTTTTCCTTACGAGCATATCATTTAGGCATTACCAATTAATGCCTTGTTCAACACTTAGCTCTTCAAGAATTCTTGATATACATAAGTGACAGTGCCTCTGAAAAACGTTACTTTTTGAATTTCATTAAACAATAAATCTCCGTAAAATTTGGAAGTACTTCCCTTTAAACTTACTTTTTGTCAACTGTAGTTGCATCGTTCTCTCGCTGGTGGAATAAAAAAGCGCAATGAGACCCGCGCAAAGTAAAGCCTTTCATTGCAGTCATAAATTCAAATGCCCATACGTGTAGTTAGGAGGATATGCTACCGAATGCAACGAATGTAAATGTATGCAGGTATGTATATCAATTATTGTTGTACAGTAAAACGATTACCGTAGCATTTAATTCTTACGAGACCCATCACTGACTCACATTTGCTCTAGGGCACGATATCAATTTAAACATACATACCTACTGCTACCACCATTTATCCTCCCCATTATCGTCGTCCAGTCCGAGTGTCGTGCCATTAAATAAATACGAGTACGATTCCAGTCGCAGGACCTCACATTATTTGTAGATTTTTTTTACGCTTTCTTCTCTTTTTCGGGCAAAATTAATTTAGCTATATCCTGCCAAAGGAAAATGATTATTGAAAATGATTACGATGACTTCCAATAGCTTGTAGCTTGTAGTCATTTCGTTCATGTTTCTTCCTGACCCAACGTCTTCTCCGCTTGTATTCAAATTTTTTTTACAAAAGGCGGTGGTTGCTTCTCGTGCTCCTCGTGTTTGGGTTCCTCGGGAATAATTGCTTAAATTATAGATGATGGTACGACTTAGATTGCGCGCAAGCTATGTGTGGGGCCCAAGGACCCTCGTCGTTGCATTTACAAAATCATTATGTATAATGAGAAGTTAATCGGTGAATAATGAAGGAGCGTTTTATTAGCGAGCTTTTCTAGGAATTCCCCTCGGAATGATTTTTGGTGGAAATTACATTTTATGGATTTCTATGAAATTGTTTTATGCATATAGAAGAGTCCTGCGATCCGGCTATGAAATTATAATATGCATTTTGTTAGCGGATTGCGTAACTGTAATATTTATGTTTCTATAAAACTCAGAGAAGTGGTCTTGTAGTGAATCACGCGTTATTGCGTTGAGCTTTCGTAATGAAAATCCCCTATTGTAGCATATGAAGTTTGTATGAGAAAAGTTGGACATATTTTTTAATTTGAAAATTTCATCTTATTTCATTTGCAGATTAGATTCCTTGATAGCTACTCAAATGTTGCTTTAATTTACTAAAATTACGCATACTAAGAAACGGAATTGCTTGTATATGAACGAATCTACAAATTAAAAAAACTATCCCGCCCATTCTAAGTTATCCAACCACGCATAACATGTACTTAAAATCATATTACATAAAGTGTCGCAGTGTTCCAATGTCCTTGTGTCTGCCCTCTATATAGTTGATTTCATAGATTTATTTAGAACACATAGAATCATCCGCATTAGATGCCATCTTATTGGTGTAGGTTCAGTGAACTATGCCAGTGACATTAATTTAGACATTACATTAATATTGTTCACACCGTTGCTTGTTTTTCTGCATTTCTGAAAAACAATACCGCTGAATATGTACACACGTACATTGCGTCTTAATAGATTAAGTTCACTTAATTTCAATATATAATACAAAGGATTTCGTAACTTTATCTCTATCTCCGACAAATTTTTTATCAATTTTGCTCAACAAAAAAATATTTATGGAGTAAAAGTTTTAAGAAAAATTGAAATTGAAAGAAGAATCTACAAAACATAATAAATATATTAGCTTACAATTAGCCATGTTTGTTGAGTAAATTAAATCACATTTCCTGTGCAACTAAATTCTGTCTATGAAATGTATTAAGCGGTTTTTGTAGCTTCGCACTAAAGGGACTCTGTATACCATTATAATGAAGTAACACAGGATTAGGAAAAGAGAGATACCTATGCACGTTGGTTTTAAATGTCTGTAAACTGTAATGTGAGTGAACAACAGAGCGCGGTAGAGCATTCCACAGTCGTATTGTACGGTTAAGAAAGGAATCCCTGTATTTCACTGTACATCCGAATACAGGCTTAAGGGTAAACTGATCTGCATTCCTAGCATGGCGAGTATTGCGACGATGACTAAGAGCGTCAAGCGACTTGGCGATATCTCGACTGCCAATAAGATTTATCGCGCGTTTTTTAATTCTATCGAGTAGCTCCAAATATGTATTGGGGCACCTGACTAAATATGAGTGTTGTACTCCAGTTTTGGGTGAATAAATGCCTTATAAATTCTAGCCAGATCAGAAGGGGTGAAATATTTCATGCATCGCTTGAGAAAGCCTAGAAATTTCGCAGCGTTCTTGGCGACGTCGTTCTTGTGCTTTGTTGGAAGCTTGTCATTAACGCACATACCGAGGATGGAAAGTCTTACGGTTTTAGCGATGCAAGTGCAATTCTTGGATAATGGCAGAGTATTGGGGTTTTGCTTTAATGACAGTAGACAGCATTGTGTTTTGGAATCATTAAATTATGCTGTATTGGTTTTACCCCACTTAAGAATGCTGTCAAGGTCAGAATTTAATGAGCTTAACATTCGTTGCCGTTCCAGCTCCACGCCCGAAGATGAGGGACGTAAATCACAAAACTAATATGCGAAGCTAAGGGTACTATCAGACAGAGAGGAGATCATTGATAAAAATGAGAAAAAACGGAGCATTGGCGGACACCAGCATTTATTTGGTGAGTTTCAGACTTGAAACCGTCCAAAACATTGAACGAGCCGAAAAGAAATTTCTAATACATTGAAGAAAGGCAAACTCTGTGAAATGCCTTTGAAATATCAAGCGCAACGACCTTACTTTTTCCACCATGGTGAACAGATTGGTTCCACTTTTCGGTTAGATATGTCATCAAATCACCAGTGGATCTGTTGCTGCTAAAAACCGTACTACCGGTCATTAAGAAGATTTCGGGATTCAAGATTTTTCATAAGCTGACGATTTATCAGCGTTTCCATGACCTTGGAAAGAAGGGACGTAGGTGAAATTGGTCGGTAGAAGGAGGGGGAGGAAGATTCGCCTTTTTTTGGGAAAGGCTGGACAAATGCTGTTTTCCATCTTTTCGGAAAGAGACCTGAAGAATAGGACCGATATAAAAACGTACGCAGTAATTTTGCCAGCTTGGAAGAACCCATATGCAATAAATACAATCTGGTCCAGCGGAGTTATGCATATTACGATCTTGAAGTACTCTTGCCACTGTACGAATGCGGAAGTGGATTCGTCCCATTGAATGTTCTACGCACTCGAGTACGGTCTAATAGTTCTGAAGTTATAGCATTCAGAGTAGTTATGCCTCAAAATCGGAAAAATGCACATTAACTTTATATAACTTAAGTTGGGGTGATGGCAGATCCACTGTACCACTTTTTTCTCTTCTTGTACTTTTTTTCTTTTTCTCTATTGATTAACATCAATAGTTTGCAGTCCGTGATGTTGTCGGAAAAAATACTTAATGTACATCTGATCAATATTATCATCTAAAACTGATACATTTTCAAACCAATATTTGGAACTTCATTTCACAAAAATTTACAGGACTGATTTGAGATAAATTTACAGTTATAATAGAAAAGCTTGGAAGATCTTATAAGTTTATTGACTAGATTACGAGATGTTTTAAAACTTCTCATAATATCTGCTCAGCCGGAATCTTTTCTCTCTTTTTATTGCATTTAAAATGTCCACTAGGCAGCCAAGAGCAGCTATTAGAATTAACTTATTACGAACATATTGGTTAAACATGAACAAAAGCAGCTATTAGGTTTAACTTAATACGAAAATATTGGTTAAACATGAAGTCAATGGCAATGGTAAGGAACGGAATGGAAAATTGAAGTCGAGGAATGACTACTGTATAATAAAAAAAGTGTAAAAACCAGAGGAAAGGCTACAGTCCGCTTGGGGCAAAGAGTATGATACCATATGTTTTTTGGAAAAACACCCCCAAAAAGTTGGCGTGGCCACAGACTTTGTATGAGCAATATATTGGGAAAATCCTACTGGCGTGGTATTACACTAGACACCATTTTGACGGCTTATATTTTCAAAATTGGTTATATATTCCTACTTTTAACTATTTCTTTTCAAAGTTGAGAATGTGCACTATTTAGAATTACTATTGCACTATTAAAATAATTATCTAAATTTACAAATATATAAAATTAAAAAGGCATAATAAAGACAACATTTATTGATATCAAATTGGACGAGGTTCGAAAAGGGCACATCTCATACATAAAAAATATGTGGATAATATATATAATTTCATATATCTGCAATTTTTCATTACTATGGTCAATTAGTAATGTATAACCCTAAAAAGATTTCATTCAAATATTACACTACTTTAGAAAATAATTAGTTTTTTTTCAATTCCTGGGCATTTTCAAATTTCAAACATGTGCCCTCTTCGAAATTGCATAATCAATTAAGAAAAACCATTTTAAAGCTACAGTTGAAGAATTAGATATCAAGGTCTTGTAAGAGGCTTATAATTTTAGTTTTTTCCCACACATAATTAATAAAAACAAGAGTGGATTTTAACGACAGAGACGTAGTGTATATTCATAACCTTACGCCATTCATAGCAAACGAATGCCAAAAACTATCCATCCAGGATTGAACAAAAAGCGAAAACGAGAAAAACAACAATTTGCAACAACAAATTGGTGTTGAATAATACAACTGAACATTGTGCACGGGCGTATTCCGGATGGCTCAAAGAAAAATCCAATAGTTTTTACTTAGATTTATCAACTAAAGGTTAAACGAGGATTATTGTGGTGATAATGGATTTGTACGGATTGCCTTGATAGAGAAGATGTTGGTATTGATTTTTTATTGCTATCCGAATTGGAAAAAATGTTTCTTTTGATTGGTTTAATGGATTTGTTTCTGTGCATTTATTGTGTGGAAAGATCAATTGCGAATGATTTGCAAGGGAACAATATCTATGTACAAAATAATATATGTTCATAAACGTATGTACTTTCGTACATTAACTGAAAATCGAAAGTAAGTCGTAAGTATTATGAATTAAAAGAATTGGCATGGTATGGTAATATATTTCTGTGGTCATAAGTTAAATTAGCGTATGCCAATTTTTATAGTATTTCAGTTCGTAAAATATATTCTATAGATTTAAAAAGAAATCCTAGAGCCTTATAATTTTAAAATTTGTTATATATATGCAGTTAAAAAATCAACACAAACGTGGAAATAACCATCTGTCGATACAGTCAACCACCACTTAAAGTAATCGGTTCCAACTTTGTAAACGCAAAATGCGTTACAGACTGTCTTTTGGCAATCAGGGCTGTACATCATTCATCAGTACTACTCTGCTGGCTTCCCAGACACGTTGGGGTGGAGGGGAGCGAAAATGTCAATGTACTGACCAGATACTGCTTTCTGAGGTACCTATATCAGTCGAACCCGCTACTAGCGGACGGACAGGTGTCACCGTCTTTAAACACCGCTAAGAGTTTCATCGATGGTGTCAGAAAAATGGGGAAACACTAGCGGTTGAGCCATAACCAGAAGTCTGTGACCCAATATTGACTCCAAAAGATCAAAGTCCATAGTCTCTGTTAAAATAAATCAAATCCGGGTGCTCATTGGGGTATTAAACGGACACTGTGTCATTGGATATGACTAAAATGCTAGGAGTCTTTGCAAATGATTTCTTCAGAAGCTGCAGAGATGAAGAGGAAATAGAGTCCGTGGAACATCCCCGGGCCACTGCCCAGCTATAAAAGAACGCCGCTTATCCCGCATTGGAGCACGGTCCTTCGATGGCTTGGACAACTTGTCTGGGTACCTATATCAGACAAACAACGATTTATTAACAGATCGAAGTGGTTTTGTTAGTCATATGTCCTTAAACGTACAACTAGGGTAACCACAATGGGCCTTCATAGCTTCTTGGTGGAATTTGCGCTTGCTCTCCTTATTTAACCTACCCTAATACGCCGTAAGGAATCTCTGCCTTCCAAAGGCAATTCCCAACATGGAAGGCCAGACCCTGGCTTGTAACCAGAAACCCATTTAGAAGATGTAAAAGCTGTCCTTGGTTCATAGGGGCCTCATCCGACATCATCCTGAAAAATTAGAGCCATATCTTGTAGCTTTTACCTAGCAAGTTAGCTACAAAAATTACGGAGATCTAAAAAAAACGCAGATATTATAGTTTCCTCACAATTATTATTAATATTATGTTTTTTTTTATGATTGTATATTTGCTGTAAACTAATTTTAATGACATGATTTGGTTCCTGTATATATGGGTGAAGTGCCAAAGTTACTACAGAATTAAGCAGGGCACTACCGTGATTTACTTCATTCCATTATATGATTTGATTTTTCCAAATCGTATCATGCACCGGTCCTGGCCAAGAAATGTAAAAACTTGTGGAATCCATTTCTATGGATACATATATAGCTTTTTTAAAGTCGAAGCGGCTTCTCGCGATTCTGGTTCTTCAATCTGCAGCTCTTCAGCAATTGTAGAAAGTTGTATTAAGTTGTCTCTCCACTCGCTTCTTAATTATATTCCTATGCAAATGATTCGCAAAACAATCCACATAGTAGGTATACAAAAATCTTTTTCAGATGCTGATCCCTCAACACTTATATTTTTTTATTTTTGTGTTGACACCAGTCCTGCGCAATATTATCTCAAGAACCAAATAAACGAAATCCGCTCCATTTAATAAACTATTTTTATATTGTATATATTTCGCTTCGCTTTACAATTTCTCACTTCATTTTTTATTTTTTTCCAATGCGTATACTGCGAATGTGTCTACACAGCTTCCTTTCACTCAAACTCTGTTTACATACATATTTCGCAACAAATGCGCACTTTTTACGAATTCAAAAGATCGGAATCTCGTACGCTCCTTATAAAGACTATATAATTGCTTCTGTTTTACCTGTTTTGTTTTACCTGATTGAAGCACATCAAGAAAAAACTCTGAAAGCTCAAAACTACTTTTTTTCCACCACTGCTCCGATGCGACATTGCGAAATCTAGCTGCATGCATCAGTCAAGGGACAGACGATAAAATACATATTTCAATTTCAAATGCAAATTTACTTTTTATTAATCACCTTCCGGAACCTGTTAAAACAACCCCCCGACACTGAATTATTTACAGCAAAACAGATTTACAACCAGCAAAGCCATCTTTAAACAACCAAATGCTTACCCTGGCAATAAGCTCCCCGCCAAGCGCACTTGTTCCGATGTAGGTACGAGTGAGGGGTTCACCCGCAGCCTAACGTTCCTCATTAAAGCCAGCAAACTACACCCAGGTGGGTTGCAACAACTCATTCTTTAGACTATTTTTTTTTATTATATTTTTTATTACACATTATAAGAACGTACATTTCATATATTATGTAAACAAACACAAGTGCAAAAATAAATTCATTCATTCAACATATGTATGTTAGGTATAGCCAGCCAAAGTAAGTGTGGTTGTGTCAACTTCAGGGCCGACATGACTTGACACGGCTAAGACACTTTAATCTGATATAATTTCATATTAACCATAAACAAATTACAAATTCACCTCCATATGCAATATTAAAACTAATTTAAAACACACAACCGCAATTGTTTTGTTGTTTTTATGGCGATTCTCAGGGCGACAACAATGGTGCTTCCATAAATTACGACGGTACCGACGACGTCGTCCATAGATGGCGTTCTAATGGTACTATTGGTGGCGGGCGGGAAAGCATTAGTTAATCCGGTAAGCCCACGCTCACGCGGTTAACCGCACTGCTTCGGATGTTTCTTCTCGGTGGGCATGGAGGCGTTGTAGTAGTTGCTGATTCAGTGTCACTGAAACACATGTTGCTTCTCAAGTGTATGTGGGACGCTCCACCAGCAGCTGGCGGTGAAGATGGTGGCAATTCGATCGGAATAGTTCTTAGCTCATTGTCAATCTTTTTTGATATTTGTTGTGGGGGTGATCCCATGTCGTCGTGGTGGTATTGATCCACCGCTATAGAGTTGCGTTCATTGAAATGTACTTGTCGTCCAATTTTTCTCGTTGAAATCGTTTCGTTATCATAAACTTGCCGCCGGGAACGTCCCGAGGGGCTATCGATGTAGTCATTGTCATAGTACGTGGGTTTTACACCCAATCGTCGAGGATGGTATTCCTCAAAGTCCTGATCCGATTCGGGATATCTACTTCGTACTGGTGGTTGTGGCAAATGGAGTCTTCTTGGCGAGTGGTAGTCCTCGCTGAAATCGGAATAGTTGGGGACATCACTGGCGGTTCCTCTCCCATACCGTGGCCGATTGTCTCGGACAGTATTTCGCCTCCTAGGTGGCGCTGTGATTTTCATATTCCTGACGTCGTTCTCGATAAAGTTGATGGCTTCATCTTGCGGATCGAATGACAAATGTTTATTCTGCAACTTTGGACTGTTCTTGGTATTGCGTTCTACTTCGACCTTGTTGTTCTTGTCTGTTCGTGGGACGTTGTTGAGGTCCTCGGCATAATCGTAAAACTCTATCCTCGATGTGTATGACTCTGGTTTGCCCCTGGTACTCACGTAAGGCTCGATGTTCTGTTGCTTTAGCTGTTGTGGAGGAGCTGTTAGATTCTGTCTGCTCCGGCGCGTGGGTGTCGGTTCCACATTGTCGTTGAATCGAATGCTGGACTTAGTGAATTCCTTTTTGAAGCGCTCCTTGTTCTCTGCATCCGAATTGGACTGTTCCGCCCTTTGAAAGTACACGTCCTTATTCTCAGCTTGTATGCTCGTCCTTCGCTTGACTTTTGACTCAACCGCTGACTGATTTTGCGAGTCATCTGGCCAAAAGAAATTCGTCTGCTGGCGATTGAGACCCTTGGAACGGTCAAGCATATTCGGCGGTAGCCCGGTGAAAAATTTTCCATTTATCATGGTAGATTTTCTTCTTATTTATTTTCCGCTTGACTAAAACTATAAATGTGCGAACCGTTCGTTTCAAGATTTTCCCGTCGACTAAAGTGAAGGTGACGGTGCGAGCCAGCAAATTCGTGTGGCATGTCAGTCGATGTATGTGCTGGGTTTGGGGAATGGAAATGGAAGTGGAAGTGGAAATGGGAATGGGAATGGGAGTTTCATGTTTCTTAATTTGGTAACATCAGGTTAGTTGGTTTGGCTGTTTGTTTGGTTGGGTCTGGGTGAGTAGAGAAAATCCCCGTGTAGGTGCTTTTCGATGGTCACTAGGCTTTGGTTGGAGCGAAGGTGACGCGATTGTTGGCCAAAATGCATAAATGAAGCAGGTTTTGTTACTTCTTACAATTTGTCGGCACTATGGTTAAGTTGACTTTTTGGCTAAGTAAACGTTTAAAGAGGCTTTTCGCGTAAATGTTAGAATTGATGGTGTAATGTACCGGAAAATGTGAGAGAGAACTGCTTTTTGTAGCTATGCGCGGTGTAGTAAATGAGGTCATTCTTGGGTATTCGTGTTTGGAATCAGTTTTAATGACCCGCAATGTCATTGTGGTGTTGTTTTGTTTTTATTTTATTTTCTTTCTTTTTTGTCAGGCTTTGTGAACAAAGCTTTTTTTATCATTTAAATTCGCGAAATGTCGAATAAAACCTTTTTGGGGAAGAATTGATTGTAATTTAATGTCAGAGGAAGTTGGTAAAGCCAAAAATTACTTAAGATTTATTAAATATAAGATACGGAGTTGCCCGCAATTTTGGCTTTCACCTTTGTATCGTTAAAAATGCAGCAATTGTTGAATAAATTGTATAAATAGTGTTACCAGTTCTGTCTTTTTTGGAAAACTACGGATATGTGATTTAAATTTGCAAATAAAGATGGTTGAAGGTTTCTGGAAGAGTTTTATTTGCGTTTTTTGGAATATAGTATGGGTTGGGAATTTGGATTGTTTACATTTTAACTGGTCAATTCCTGAAGTAACTCTTGAGTACATTTTTTAGGTTATTACAAATTTAACGCAAATTTTGTTGAGGAACTTGTCAGTTATATCTATAATAATTAGTTATATCTATAATAATTAGCCACATCTTTCAAACTCTAAATCATAATTTTACGTTTTCTTTGAGCTGAGCAAAAGTAAAAAATATATATATATAATTGTAACGGGTGCGCCATTTCGGTATTGAATAACTTTGACTAGAGTAGATAATGATTTTAAACCGACAATTCAGTACCCAGTTTTAACACTTTCAGATCTATGTAGTGGAGTGCTTAATGCAAGCAACTATCACGACCAGGAATTTGTCGGCAGAAAAAGTGTACCCACAGGTTCTCCACAAAAGTTAAAGTGAATTAAAGACATCAAATCAGATGAATGCATAAGGGGCACGGTATTGCCCAGCCAAGTTCTTTAGCAACTTTGGCACTTCATCCTTATTTACACGAACGAACTCAGGCCATTTTGATTCCCCCTCTAATTTCGCTTACAACAAATCTAAAGACATAGAATCAGTATTTCAGTGTTTATTGGGACACACAGCAGCAGGCTCCATACCAACTGTTTAACATGAGCAGTTCCTGAATTCAAAGGCCCCATTAGCAAAAATAGTAACTCACTGACTCATTGACTCACTGACAGATCACCAAAACTATGGAGCACTTCTAATCATTCGCAGAACCTTGAAATTTGGCGCAGTCATAGGATTTGCTGAGTAAGCCCAGGGAAAAATTTATCATTTGTGATTTTCCGTCCAGGGGGCGTAGCAGCTGCCCACTTCTCTTAACTCAGACACCGAAACAAAAAAAACACTGTGTATATTCCAAAAACGAGACGTAGCAACCGCCCATATATCAAACTCATTCTACAGTTATGGAATTTTATTGTCAATAGTTCTATTTAATTCAAACACGGATCTATATGACCATATCTTTATGAAGCCCAGCATAGAATTTGACTTATTCACATAAACTATGGACATAGCAAAGCATAGATGAGATAAAGAGTAATGAAAGCTGGAAGCTGGAAGGGCTTTCTTGAAAATGTCGCCTGTTGACATTAAGGATTAAACCGTTCATAGCACACCAAGTAGCCTGGTTGTTGACAGACTTAAAAAAGTTCAAATCTTCAGCATATATTAAAATTTCGCTATGTTTAATACATGATTTAACATCATTAATAGCTAGTATAAACACTATAAACCTTCCACACTTTTTAAATATAGTTGTGATACCCGCACTTTTCCATAAATTGGGGAATTTGCCTGTTCTAATGAACAATTCAAACAAGTTCTTTAGATGAGAACCAAGGGTTTGACTACATTTTTTTAAAACAATCAGTGCTATCCCATTGATGAGTAGTCTGGATGAGTAGTCTCTATGTAAAGAGGAGACAAAACTTGAAATTGTGTTCAAATCAAATTGTGTAAAATAACATAAGGAGAGGCTACAGTCCGCTTGGGGCGAACAGTATGACACCCTACCCATATCCTTATATAAGAAGTTTATAAGAAGTTAACTTTAGGTTCTTCCACTTTCTTTCCATGCCTTCTATAAAAATAAAATTTACTCTTTGCCTTGTGAATAGGGACACTATGAGTATAACATAAAGTTAGTTTTATGCATATCGAACTCACTTATGGAGACAAAAAAACCGTGCCAGAAAAAGATGTACAGTATTGTGCAAAACCTAAGCAACTTTTCCTACTCTCATGTAAAAAGTTGTCTCCCACTTTTAAAAATACTTCCCGGTAAACTGTAAATATATTTATTTACGTATTTGCATGTGTCCTCAAAATCACCCAAACAAAGTTTTCAATTTTCATTTATTAACAGTAAATAAAAAAAATAAATCAAAATCAGTTCAAAACATAAGGAAAGGCTACAGTCCGCTGGGGGAAACAGTATGATACCCTATCCATATCCCTATATGCCCCAAAGAAAAAAGCATTAAGAAGATTTTATTTCATTCTATTAATTAAAAAAAAAAAGTTTTTTTTTAAAAAACGCCCCCAAAAAGTGGGCATGGCCAAAAACTTTGTATGGGCGATATGTTGGAAAAAATATAAGGTAAATATCTTGTTAAACATTTTTTTTCGCTTTCTATGAAAATTTTCGAAGAAAACAGCATTTTAGTAAAAAACGACCACAAAAAGTAGGCGTGGCAAAAAACTTTATATGACAAACTTATAAAGGGGGGCAGTGCCTACATATCTTGTGAAAGATTTAACACTCTATCTCTCTACCTTTAGCTTTAAAATGTTTTTTTCTAAATTGTGGGCGTGGCAGTGGGCGTATTCAAAAAAAATTGTACACTTAACCATTTCGGAGCCCTAGGGAATATGTGGTCCAAATTTCAGCTTCCTAGCTTAATTTTAAAGGCCTAAAAATTGCGTACGGACGGACGGACGACCGGACGGACGGACGGACATTGCTAGATAGTCTTAGGATTTGGTCCTGATCATAAATATATATACTTTTATGGGTCTACGACGAATATTAAGGGGTGTTACAAACTATGTGTCAAAATTAATATACCCTTAGGATAGGGTATAAAAACAGCTGTGCAAAACCTAAGCAACTTCGAGTTTGCTAAAACAGTTCTTGTTATTACCACAAATTTAACTGCATTTTTATACCCTATCCTAAGGGTATATTAATTTTGACACATAGTTTGTAACACCCCTTAATATTCGTCGTAGACCCATAAAAGTATACATATTTATGATCAGGACCAAATCCTAAGACTATCTAGCAATGTCCGTCCGTCCGTCCGTACGCAATTTTTAGGCCTTTAAAATTAAGCTAGGAAGCTGAAATTTAGACCACATATTCCCTAGGGCTCCGAAATGGTTAAGTGTAAAATTTGTTTGAATACGCCCACTGCCACGCCCACAATTTAGAAAAAACCGTTTTAAAGCTAAAGTTAGAGAGATAGAGTGTTACAACCTTCACAAGATATGTAGGCACTGCCCTCCTTTATAAGTTTGTCATATGAAGTTTTTTGTTTAATATTGTTTGGCATTTCATAATGGAAAGACTTACGCGTGAACAACGTTTACAAATTGTTCAACTTTATTATGAAAATTCAGGTTCTGTGAGGAATGTGTTTCGTGCACTTCGCTCAACTTATGGTCAACATAATCGGCCTACTGATGGTACTATTCGCAACACCATCACCCATTTTGAGACCCAGCATTCATTATTGGATAATATTCGACCGAATAGACCACGTCCAGCACGCTGTGAAGAAAATATAGCGGCCGTAGCTGAGAGTGTACACGAAGACCGTAGAGAGTCGATTCGGCGCCGTTCGCAGCAACTCGGACTGACGTATGGAACGACTTGGCGCATTTTACGTCAAGATCTTAAATTGAAAGCGTACAAAATACAGCTTGTGCAACAACTGAAGCCACTCGACCTTCCCAAGCGACATCGGTTCGCTCTATGGGCTCTTGAAAAGTTTCAAGAAGATCCGACGTTTTCGAGGCGAATTTTGTTAAGCGATGAGGCCCATTTCTGGCTCAATGGGTATGTAAACAAACAAAATTGCCGCATTTGGGAGGAAGAGCAACCTGATGAGATTGAAGAGCTGCCACTTTATCCAGAAAAAACAACAGTTTGGTGTGGTTTATGGGCCGGTGGAATCATCGGTCCATATTTCTTTAAAAATTATGCCGGTGCGAACGTAACCGTCAATGGCGACCGTTATCGTGCCATGAAAACCGACTATTTGATGCCTGAAATTGAAGCTAGTGATCTCGGCGACATTTGGTTTCAGCAAGACGGCGCCACTTCCCACACATCGCATCAATCAATGGACTTATTGAGAGAACATTTCGGTGAGCACATAATTTCACGTTTTGGGCCGGTCGATTGGCCACCAAGATCGTGTGATATCACACCGTTAGACTTTTTCCTGTGGGGATATGTAAAGTCAAAAGCTTATGCCGACAAACCCGCTTCGATTCAGGCCTTGGAGGAAAACATCACGCGTGTCATTCGCCAGTTACCAGTCGAAATGCTCGAACGAGTGATCGAAAATTGGACTCAACGGATGGACCATCTGCGACGTAGCCAACATTTGATAGACATAATCTTCAAAAAATAAATGCCAAAGAATGTTCTTTCAAATGATAATAAACATTCTCCGTTAAATTTGAATTTTCTGTGTTTTTTTCTTTAAAAAAGTAGGGAACCTCGAAATGGATCACCCTTTATATATCTTAGGATCGTCTATACAGTGGCATAGCATTGCCATAAGTATCTGTTTGTTATGATATTGGGAAAAACACTCGTCTATAACATAGTTAAACCATATCATATGGTTTAAACTCTTGTTAAATGTCTGTGCATTGTAATAGTTATTTTCCAGCTGAGTTAGCTTAGCCTAGTAATTTATTACATTTTGCTACCCCAACCAAACTCAAGAAATATGTACATATTATGGATAGAGGCAGAGTTGGCCTTCTCTGAAATATTTTGCAAATTCGTAGAAAATCGTTAATATGCTTTGGCATACAATAATCTAATACCCAAAGGATACACACTTCACATTGGAAAATCAAAACATTTGACTCAGCTACCTTACACTTTGCTTCTTTAAACACCAAAAACATTCAGGGGCGTTCTCCTAGCTTTCTTTTAAAACTCTTCTATGTCCCTTCATTTATGAACTAACTACACTACAAATGAGGTACTTAAATGACCTTTTCCTTAATTGAATTTTGAGTGGGTGTCAGTGTCAGCATCTGTGTAGTCAAATATTAGTCGTCTTTTACGCACTTTAGGTGTACGTCAATTCCCTTTGCCAAAATAGTAGCAGACTAAGGGGAATAATGGCACACAATTTATGGCCAAAACAAAGACGAGGACGAGGAGGACAACGTCGATGGACAACGACAATCCCTTGGACAGAAGATGAACCAAAACAGAAGCATAAAATTAAAGATAAGAAAAGGCCATGCCATTCCATTCACATCCTTGGGGAGGAACTAAGCTAAATTGTTTGGATGTGTGTTTACTGTTTTCATGCAAAATGAAATGGGTCCATATTTATTCATGGCTTGTGAGCAGCCAAATCAAAGTCTCATAAGTATTGAGGAATTGCCTTCTTATAGAAAGTGGTATATGCAGATAAACTGAAATGGACAGCTTTAAATAAATGAATTGATATGTGTGTAGATTCCTTGACTTCGAGAGTATCAGATTCGGAGGTAAAGGCAATTAGCTGATTGCAGCTATGTGCCATATCCATACGAATATTTGTGATAACCTAGGAGTTAAATAGCTTGCAGGGTGAAGGTCAAGGTTTGGTACGTGGCTCTAATAAGGCTAATCATTGCCTTTATCAAAAAAAATCGACTGCGGTCTAAAAAATTGAGCCTAAATAAATTGTAGAAAAGATTCGTTTTTTACTCAGGAATGGAAACTGTTCTCAATCTTGTAATCAACTATTTTTAATTTATATAAAGCGAAATTAGCATCGTAGAGTAATGTATAACAATAAATTTAAATACGAGCTGCCCAGCCCGGCTTCGCAAGAGTGTCAATAAGCAATCCAAAAGAGGTAGAAAAGTTACTACTTATTTTTAAAGTAAATTAAAAAAATGTTCATCCCTAAACAAACAGCGCCACCTATCATTTATACAAGAAATCATTTTTAGAACCAAACAGATGCAAATAGATTTATGACGATTTTCATTCACTTGACAGCAGTTGGAACAGTTCCAGCACGGCAAATAGGTAATTGAAAATCGATAGATAGAAATTTTTCTAAAAAATTAAAATAAAATTATTTATGTAAGCACTATTTACTTAAATTAAAATTAAGAACGTATTACTAACAAAATAGTATATATGCATATGTACTATAAATAGAGAAAAAGAGAAATGTCATAATATCACTTCGAATCACAGAATAGCAATTTTAAAGGTGAATAGTTGACTGAGTGAAATTCGGAAATTAGAATGAAAAAAAATCATTTTGAATGAATAGAAACTGGATTTTTTTTTGCTGGACTTATAAATTGCTATGATACTATTAATATTTCATAAATTTAAAGTCGTTATTAAAATAAATCGGCCTGCAAAATGTATTAAATGATTTTTGTAGCTATATCTAATATTTCTAAAGTTATATTTTATAACATGAATGTGAATGGTAATAGACCTATTTTACCATATTTTATTCTTCTGGTCATAATAAATCACATCCTAGATTTCTGTTGTTCATACCGTGGTTTATGATGTGACTAATACACACACAAAAAAATTACGCTCCATTTAAGTAGCCACTATATATAAATCAAATAAGCTAGCTCACGTATATAACTGATAGAAAAATGTTCCTTCAAAGGGCTATCTACTACTTTTTGTTTGAAATTAACACCGCTTATAGTTTTTCCAAAATCATGATGATGCCCCATAAATTATAAAGCCAGGGTCGCTTGAGTAGAATTTTGGGAAATACAAAAATACGTGTTTCATTTAATCAGGATAAGTTAATCAGTTAATCAGGATAAACTATTTTAGATGTATATATAGATTAGCTTTGCCTTATTAGACACATGCGTTCGAGGGTAGGTGCTAGGAGAGCGATTTCGATTGAGTGGATCAACCTTGCAGCTGCACCCATACATAATTTTCACTCTAAGACTGGAATTTTAGCAAATAGCGTATATGTACAGTATTGTGGAAAACCTAAGCAACTTTTCGTACTGTCATGTAAAAAGTTGTCTCCCACTTTTAAAAATACTTCCCGGTAAACTGTAAATATATTTATTTACATATTTGCATGTGTCCTCAAAATCACCCAAACAAAGTTTTTAATTTTCATTTATTAACAGTAAATAAAAAAAATAAATAAAAATCAGTTCAAAAAACAGCTGTGCAAAACCTAGGCAACTCTTTTAATATTTTGTAGACTATCCGTTATTTTTTATGACTTCAGCACATCTACGAGGCATCGACTCAATTAAATTAGAAATAATAGCTGCTGGTATGTTTTCCCACTGTCTTTTCAATAAATTTATCAACTGCATTTAGTTTTTGCACCGTATTGTTCCAACGCGACGTTTAAGAATCCCGAATAAATTTTCAATCGGATTCAAATCCGGCGACTGTGCAGACCAATCAAGAACTTCAATCCGATAGTCTGTTAGGCACTCCTTGACCATTTTTGAAGTATGCTTCGGTCGTTGTCATGTTGGAATACCCAAGAAAGTGGAATATTCCATTCGGCATACGGCAGCATCACATTTTCCAAAATATCCTTGTAAACAAAACGATCCATTATGCCCCCTATTTCATGAAACGGACCAAACCATAACCAGAAAAGCATGTCCATATCATAACACTTCCACCCCTATGCTTCAGTGTACTTTTACAGAAGCGTGGATTAAGTCTTTGCTTGGGCGTACGCCTAATCGCCTAATTGTATGCCATCAGTGTTCCACAGGTTAAATTTACATTCATCACTGAATAACACACTTTTCCACTTGCCGACTGACCAATTAATATATTTTTTAGCAAAATTCAACCTATAAAGTGTTTGAAAGAAAAGATTATTTCAATTCAAAAAATAATTTTATCAATAAACCTTTTCTGTACATGCTTCTTCGTAAGCATAGATTTCTTCAACACTGAATAACTTTTAAGATCAGCTTGAAGAGCCCGTCTACGAACCGTACTGGAGTCAACGTTCAAAGTCGACAATATTTCCCGAGAGGAAATAAAGGGATTTGATTTGATTTATCTTGTTATTTTCTTATCCTCCCGAACAGTTGTTTTACGCGGCCTTCCTCCTACATTATTATTTTCTAAGCTACCGGTAGCTTTATATTTTTTAATCAAACGAGGAACTATAGATTTATTAATTCCGATTTTTTTTGCAATTTTTGCCTGTGATACACTTTGTTTATATAGGTTAATTATTTTTAATTTGAAGGTTTTATCATAAAGGGTGATCCATTTCGAGGTTCCCTACTTTTTTAAAGAAAAAAACACAGAAAATTCAAATTTAATGGAGAATGTTTATTATCATTTCAAAGAACATTCTTTGGCATTTATTTTTTGAAGATTATGTCTATCAAATGTTGGCCGTTGCTACGTCGCAGATGGTCCAAGATGGTTTGACTTTACATATCCCCACAGGAAAAAGTCTAACGGTGTGATATCACACGATCTTGGTGGCCAATCGACCGGCCCACAACGTGAAATTATGTGCTCACCGAAATGTTCTCTCAATAAGTCCATTGATTGATGCGATGTGTAGGAAGTGGCGCCGTCTTGCTAAAACCAAATGTCGCCGAGATCACGAGCTTCAATTTCAGGCATCAAATAGTCGGTTATCATGGCACGATAACGGTCGCCATTGACGGTTACGTTCACACCGGCGTAATTTTTAAAGAAATATGGACCGATGATTCCACCGGCCCACAAACCACACCAAACCGTTGTGTTTTCTGGATGAAGTGGCAGTTCTTCAATTTCTTCAGGTTGCTCTTCGTCCCAAATGCGGCAATTTTGTTTGTTTACATACCCATTGAGCCAGAAATGGGCCTCATCGCTAAACAAAATTTGCCTCGAAAACGTCGAATCTTCTTGGAACTTTTCAAGAGCCCATAGAGCGAAGCGATGTCGCCTGGGAAGGTCGAGCGGCTTCAGTTGTTGCACAAGCTGTATTTTGTACGCTTTCAATTTAAGATCTTGACGTAAAATGCGCCAAGTCCTTCCATACGTCAGTCCGAGTTGCTGCGAACGGCGCCGAATCGACTCTCTACGGTCTTCGTGTACACTCTCAGCTACGGCCGCTATATTTTCTTCACAGCGTGCTGGACGTGGTCTATTCGGTCGAATATTATCCAATAATGAATGCTGGGTCTCAAAATGGGTGATGGTGTTGCGAATAGTACCATCAGTAGGCCGATTATGTTGACCATAAGTTGGGCGAAGTGCACGAAACACATTCCTCACAGAACGTGAATTTTCATAATAAAGTTGAACAATTTGTAAACGTTGTTCACGCGTAAGTCTTTCCATTATGAAATGCCAAACAATACTAAACAAAAATAACATGACAGCATGACACGACTCACACGTGATCTGTCAAAAAAGGCTTTTGAAAAAAGTATCTCTACTTGGATCACCGGTTACATATGTATATTTGTTTCTTAGCAAGTTCGTATTTTTGATTGATATATTTTAAGCACCCAATAGTTTTCCAATTTGAAACTTAAAATTTATTCGGTCTCATCATCTTTCCATTACAATGACGTTCCAGCTCTCAGGTTTTCGGATAAAACCATTCAGCCTGCTGTTCATATTGCAGCTAGCTCAGCGCTCCCTGATTGTGCCTTATCTCCCCCTATACTCGAAAGCGTAGAACACTTCATGGGACAAATCCGCCTTGTGGCAAGAGTACGTCAAGATCTCAACATTCACAAATCCACTAGCACAGATAGTATTTCCACTATCGTTCTTAAGAGCTGGAACAACCACTGCGAAAGCTCTATCTGTCCTATTCTGAGGTTATGTTAAGTTGGTTTAATTGGTCGGCAAGAAAATAATAATGTCTTGCAACCGTTACACTAGGTTCAATGAAATTACATAGTGATGCCCTATGAGTAACCTATGAGTTCTAATGACATACCACAGTATTTATGAAATTTAACGTGGCTTTAAAAGACTTAATATGTGCACATACATAGGTGCATCTTTATCTGTTTTTAACATGAACATGCACACTATACAGTGAGTAATAGCATGGATTACTTTTAAGCAATACTAAAGCTCTTGTACGAATAATGGACAGCCTTCTTCGGTGTCAAAAAAGGAAGAGTGCTCACTATACTGTGGAGTGTGGACGTATGCTAAGTTGAAGATATCACTTTCGGGCTCAGTTTGCCCCTAATGTAGATATCATTCAAATTAAGTTGAGCTGATAAGTCTAAAGCCTTTTAAGGAGTTGTAGCCGGAATTACCAGCCTTAGGTACAAAATCCGCTTTGTCTTCTTTCTATCGTTTTGATACATGTGCGGAAAACATTGATAAAAAGTTCTTATCGTCTGAAGAATTTTTTTTTTAGTAAGTCGTTCCGAAGTGAATATTCAAGTGTGGAGCGCAGGATTCAGACTAATTTTCGTTAGAGGCCATCGCTATTGGTTTATTAGCCAGGACTTCACTGAATCTGTGCAGCCTTTACTTCATTACACAAAGCTTCCACAAGCAACATTTTGCTCGTTGCGTTTCTGACGTGAAACGCAAATAATGATGTTGAAGTTATATGGCCAACTAACGGTGATTGGCACTATAAATACCATATCGAATCGACTATCATAGCACATTTGGTGAAACAAATGTTAATTTGACCCATGAACCCAGCAAAGATATTTAATATCGACTAGGCTGCCTAGGATATTTTCCGTGGCATCCATATTCTATACCCAACGCATAAGCCTAAAAAATCATTTATTCGAGTTGGAAGGTGATCACAACCAAATGGATTAAAATTGTTGGTGAGAGCGTAAACGCCATCCAATTTTATAAACACCAATTTATAGAGTTTAAACCTGCTTACTCCATAAATGACAGGCTATTTGCCACGTGAGAATAAAATTCTAAATATGAACTGTGTGCAGTCATATATTTTTCACTAAATCTTTAACTTTCTCGTCTACATTAGTATACTAAAGGGAAAGTTACTGCGATCGTGCGGAAATTTTGAACTCAAACTGAGTATGAGGAATGATATTACGACTATAGAGAAGTCCAAAAAAGTGGGTCCGCCAATGCCGTCCGTTGGTCTGTCTGTCTGTCCGGGCGCTGTGTGGCGAAACGGTTTGAAGGATTTGCTTCAAAACTCGTATAGAAGGTTTTTGGGGTTACATCTCGTGGGTTCTTTTTAGTTTTTGCTTTATCGTTTGAAAAACGGTACCTGCCATACAAGTTTTTGGTGAAAATAACTTATCACTAAGGATCGTTCGGTATTCTTTTGTACCAAGGTTAATTGGGATGGGGCAAAAAATACCGTATATTCAATTTTTGGAAAAAAAATCGATTAACGGTAATTTATAAAACCGCCAATATCTCAAAAACTAACAAAGGGAACCTCAAAAAAAATTACTAATTTGTTTACACTATTAAGTCGAACAAACTTGCATACAAAGATTTTTTAAATAATTTTTAAAAATTTTTTTTTTTTTTCATGTAACGATTTTCTTAAATTTAAAATTAATTCGTTTTCTCATAAACGGCTCTATCGATTTTCAAAAATTTTTACATTTTGAACAATTATATTACAAGTGTCCAATGTGCGAAATTACATCAAAATCGTAGGTACCGTTTTTGAGAAAATCAATTTTTTTTAAACCAAAAAAGTGATTTAAATAATTTTGGTATTTGATCAAATGCTATCATTCTTTTTAATGCGATTGCAGAACGCAGCCTATGTACCGAGAAAGTTTCGTATGACGCAGTCGTGCACTTTATTTTTTAAAACAAGTTTTCCCTAGTTTTTATAGATTTAGAAACTCAGTTTTGAAAGTAAAGGGCTTAACTGGCTTACTCATCATGCTATTTGGACTACTTTCACTTCGAATTGAATATATTAATGCATTGAAAGGTCGGAAGCAGTATAAAATTTACTTTCAGAAATCCACCCAACCATTATTGTTACACTTTTTTTTTTGTCTCAGCTAGGGTGAACCGTCTTTTTCGATGCTCTTCTGTGAAATTTCCAGAGACAAACCTTTGTAGATCACTTTGACATTATATGGTATTACGTCTTAATAACTTAGCTCTCATTGTATTTAATTCATATTCTTTAAAGTCTGACATAAATTGAAGCTGTGTAAACAAGCAAACTAACTAAGTACCAAATTACTAACTTACAAATTTTTAGCCTTAGCTCTAAGACTATAGTGGCCATTGTTCAACCTCTTTTACGAATATGTATTTATCGTCGTTTGGGGAGATGGTGCCGTTACGACTAACCAATTAGAAGTTCTGACTCTGTCTGCTATTGGGTAGGATAGAAAGCGTTTTTCTTTACTAATTTTACTCATTTTTTTATTTTTAGGTCGAATCGAGAGTTGTTTTTTGGATGCATACTTTCCACTTTTAACTGATCTATGTGTAGCTACCTTTCTCATTCCGAAGCTATACGACCAATTGACTTAATGGGGAGTGTCATAGCTTTTTGGGTGGTGCGTTGTCGATTGAAGCATCGTTGTTTCCCGTGAAGTCTTAAGCTCTCCATGCCAGGCCCTGCCTAGTGATAAAGAAGTTAGACGAACTAATTGACGTCGTCAAACCTCATCAAACCCAGCACTGGTGTTGTCCGCAGGAATAACTCCTGTCGGTGTACGAGTAGTTTCATAGATCTGTTCCTGCAGATAAGCACATAAGTTCTTTAGCCATTTGCGGTCGTATTCTGTTAGTTCGCGCCATTCTTCTAATTTTCATTATTTGGTTAGTAATTTTTTCAATACACTTTATCAAGAATTTCCTATTCTCCAATATAGGCAAAGACCTTTGGCACGGATCGTTTAACACTTTGATGCTGCCCAAGGGATAGACCAAGGACTATTTGATGTCTTCAGATCGTTTCATGCTATCGTCAATGGTAAACTGAATTGTCCTAACTAAGACTTTTTGTAAAATTTAAAGCGACAACACTTTGACATTTATGACGTATCACAAAGCTTTAGTTTTTATTTTATGGAGTATTGTGCTGGATCTTCAAATCGATATAGACTTCGTCGGCACAAGCAAATCACGCCTGAAACAAACTTTACTGCAGGCCTTCGTAATTTCCATCACTTTGACTGACTTTACTCCACATCTCCAATTTGTATCAATTTTACGAAGTCGATTTTACCAGTCAAAATAAATCTTAAAGTAAAATCCTTAGCTATGATAACATCTTCTCCGGTATATAATGCGATTGTATTTTTAGAGTCCACGCTAACGAGTACATGTTAACTGGCTGTGAAAACAAATGTTGCGTGTCGCTTAGTTAATTAATTAACTTCGCTTTGAAGAATTAAATGGACCGTTTGAGATACACTTTGAGTTTAAAAAGTTTTTTAAGGGATGTACTGTTAACCCACCGGCGGCATGATCTGTCACACGTGACATTATTACTCACAGTCCCAACAGACCTACCCCACTAAATACGTGGGATTTCCCTGAAAGAACACAAATACGTATATAAAATGAGTAAAGTCTCCAACTGAAGCGATCTCTGCTCTGCTCCCCTTAAAAGCTTTTTTCATTCGTTTCCACTCTCATTTAGTGATTTATCGTATGTATGACGTTGACCTGGTCCTGCGCATAGACTTAACCACACACTAAATTTTTAGTATCCGTGTCAGTGGTTAATGGTGAATGGTGCAAGAGACCCAATGACAAATGTCAAAACAAAGGGTAGTCGAAAAAGAATCTGCATTTTGTTGTATCATTTTCCTAAATTTCGCCGGTTACACTTGTGTGTGTGCGTGTGTGTGTCGAGTCGCGTGTGACACATTGTTGGCTTTTGTGACGTCAACGACCGCGTAATGGAATCGCTGTTGAAATGGGGTAATGTAGAAACGAAGGAAAGCAACTAGGAATGTGCGGTGGGCACGGGCGCCCATAAAAAAAGAATAGGAAAATGCGGATAAAAATAACGAAAGTCAAATGAAGAATCCAATGCACGAGCACGATGTGGAATCGCATGGAAATGATAAAAATCGCAGAGAGGGAGTGTCTCTATGTGGTTTGTTGCTTTTGATTTGTTTTTTTGGTCGCTCTGTTGCTTGATACTAAACGAGGACTCTAGCTCTAAGGCTATGACATGACAGTCATTCATTGGAAACTGGGAGTCTTTTTTATCAATAGTTTTACCTTTTTTCCTTTCGTTCTTTGGTTCACAAACCCAGTGATGAAGTAATTAATTAGGTAAAATAAAAATATTATGTAGTGTTGTATGTTGTCCATATATTTACAAATGTACGTGGTGAGTTTCTCTCTTTCTGCGTTTACGCTAAGATTTTTTTTTTATTTTACATGTGTGGATTGTGGAAGGAAGGATATAAATGACTAGGATAGGGTTGAAGGGTGTTTATTTTTGCTTTGGCAAAATGGTATGGAAAATATAGAGCTAAAAGACTAGCGACGAACTACTTTCAAGTGGGCTTTCTTTATGATTATATATACATTTAGGAGTGGGTATCCAAACCCAACCCTAATTCTAGAGAAATGAGTTAACTGGCGACGTTATGTCTGTGAAATGTCGTGCATTGCGTTGCAATGTAAAACGTTCGTCTCAGTGAACAAATTTCTTTTCACTGGGTAATTTTTTTGTTCATCCTATTTTTGTTTTTAACTTTCTCGTATAGGTTAGGTACATTAATATATAATATATTTAAGGAGTAAGTTATTGCGATCGAGCTAATACTTCGAGGCCGATTTCGGATGGCAGTTTTTACTTTTGGATATTTGTCAATAAAAACTTAAGGTGATAATGGGGCGAATTTGGATTTGTCACCCAACGCAATATCCATTAAGCCACCACCACGAACATATAAAGGGTGATTCATTTCGAGGTTCCCTACTTTTTTAAAGAAAAAAACACAAAAAATTCAAATTTAATGGAGAATGTTTATTATCATTTGAAAGAACATTCTTTGGCATTTATTTTTTGAAGATTATGTCTATCAAATGTTGGCCGTTGCTACGTCGCAGATGGTCCATCCGTTGAGTCCAATTTTCGATCACTCGTTCGAGCATTTCGACTGGTAACTGGCGAATGACACGCGTGATGTTTTCCTCCAAGGCCTGAATCGGAGCGGGTTTGTCGGCATAAGTTTTTGACTTTACATATCCCCACAGGAAAAAGTCTAACGGTGTGATATCACACGATCTTGGTGGCCAATCGACCGGCCCAAAACGTGAAATTATGTGCTCACCGAAATGTTCTCTCAATAAGTCCATTGATTGATGCGATGTGTGGGAAGTGGCGCCGTCTTGCTGAAACCAAATGTCGCCGAGATCACGAGCTTCAATTTCAGGCATCAAATAGTCGGTTATCATGGTTACGTTCGCACCGGCATAATTTTTAAAGAAATATGGACCGATGATTCCACCGGCCCACAAACCACACCAAACCGTTGTTGTTTCTGGATGAAGTGGCAGTTCTTCAATCTCTACAGGTTGCTCTTCGTCCCAAATGCGGCAATTTTGTTTGTTTACATACCCATTGAGCCAGAAATGGGCCTCATCGCTAAACAAAATTCGCCTCGAAAACGTCCGATCTTCTTGAAACTTTTCAAGAGCCCATAGAGCGAAGCGATGTCGCTTGGGAAGGTCGAGCGGCTTCAGTTGTTGCACAAGCTGTATTTTGTACGCTTTCAATTTAAGATCTTGACGTAAAATGCGCCAAGTCGTTCCATACGTCAGTCCGAGTTGCTGCGAACGGCGCCGAATCGACTCTCTACGGTCTTCGTGTACACTCTCAGCTACGGCCGCTATATTTTCTTCACAGCGTGCTGGACGTGGTCTATTCGGTCGAATATTATCCAATAATGAATGCTGGGTCTCAAAATGGGTGATGGTGTTGCGAATAGTATGCTCAGTAGGCCGATTATGTTGACCATAAGTTGAGCGAAGTGCACGAAACACATTCCTCACAGAACGTGAATTTTCATAATAAAGTTGAACAATTTGTAAACGTTGTTCACGCGTAAGTCTTTCCATTATGAAATGCCAAACAATACTAAACAAAAATAACATGACAGCATGACAGCATGACGTGATCTGTCAAAAAAGGCTATTGAAAAAAGTATCTCTACCCGTTATAAGTCCAAAATAAACCGAACGTTCTTGCAATTGAGTCTTTCAGTTCATCTGTCTAGGAGCAGCGTAACGAAATTAAAAGACAAATATGCCTCAATCATTATATTAAAATTTCTCGCAATCTTTTCTTATAACTTTCTATAACTCATCATCTATCATTATATCTAGAATCCGGCTGGGTGGATTTTTATAATAATGTATTTTATTAAATGAAGTTCAAAAAAAAATTCTGAAAATCCGTCCAGCCGAAGTTTTTGTAGACGAAATTGGAAGATTTCTATATATTTATTATGATTTCGAATGAGCCACTCTTTCAATTGAAAATGTCAGTGCCTCGAAATAACCCCAAGTTGAATAAGACCAACTTTCAAAAATTAGCCTTATTTCAATTATTGTAAAGTGACCTCTGTCGATAATAATCGTACAACATAGTTTTTCCAAAGGAATAATACAATGCATTTTCTTTTTGTAATTATCATCATCATTTATTGTTGCTAAACATAAGAAAAACAATTGTCAAATTTGTAATCCTTTATGGGAATGAAATATTTTGAATTTAAAATACTAAAAAAATATTTGCGCATATCTTGAAGAATTTTAAGTTAAACTGAGTAGATCGGTGGCACCCTTAAAGGAATTACATTTAACTTGTTATGGACCAAATTTGGAACCCAAGGAGCCTCATACAATTTCATCGATTAAAAGTTAGTTTTTGCCATCACGATTAAAAAGTCGTAAGACCAAACGATGAGATATTGATGTTTGGAATTGGAAAATCCATGTTTTTTCGCATGGCCAATTGTATGTTGCCTGCTCACGAATTGGTCATTAACAAAATTTATATATGTATCTACATAAATTAGTTCAACACTCCCCATATCTCACTAGAATCTACAAGGCGTTTATTCGTCCAAAACTTGAGTACAACGCTCATATCTAGTCTGGTGCACCAATAACATAGTTGGAGCTACTTGACAGGATTCAAAAACGTGCGGTAAAACTTATTGGAGATCGAGGCATCGCGAAATCACTTGACTCTCTTAGTCATCGTCGTAATGTCTCCTGTCTGTCATTGTTTTATCGGTATTTCCACCAAAAGTGCCCAAATGAAGAAGCCAGTTGCATTCCACCCCTACAGTATTTCAACCGCAATACTCGCCATGCTAGGAATGGACATCAGTTTACCCTTAAGCCTGTTTTCGGACGTACTGTGAAATATAAAGATTCCTTTCTCAACCGTACAATACGAATGTGGAATGCTCTACCACGCTCTGTTTATACCCTATCCTAAGGGTATATTAATTTTGACTCATAGTTTGTAACACCCCTTAATATTCGTCATAGACCCATAAAAGTATATATATTTATGATCAGGACCAAAACCTAAGACTATTTAGCAATGTCCGTCCGTCCGTCCGTTCGTCCGTCCGTTCGCAATTTTTAGGCCTTTAAATTAAAGCTAGAAAGCTGAAATTTGGAACATATACTCCCTAGGGTCCCGAAATCCACAATTTAGAAAAAACAGTTTTAAAGCTAAGAGTTATGTAGGTACTGCCCACCTTTACAGGTTTGTCATATAAAGTTTTTTGTCACGCCTACATTTTTTTGGCGTTTTTCACTAAAATTCTGTTTTATTCGAAAATTTTTATAGAAACCGAAATAAAATGTTTAACAAGATATTTAGCCAATATGTTTTCCAATACATCGCCTATAGTTTTTGGCCACGCCCACTTTTTGGAGCCGTTTTTTCAAAAAACATGTTTTCTTTTTAAAAACATTATAGAATGAAATAAAATTCTACCCATCATCTTCTTAACGCTTTTTTCCTTGCGGCATATAGGGATATGGATAGGGTATCATACTGTTCGCCCCACGCGGACTGTAGCCTTTCCTTATGTTTTTCCTTTGCATTATAATTTACAAACATTTAAAACCAACGTGCATCGGTTTCTCCTTTTCTCTAATCCTTCATTTCCCTAATGCCCGCACTGTGTCACTTCATTACAAGGGTATCCAAAGTCCCTTTAGTTTTTAAAATAGTTTTTTAAATAAAAAAATATCAGCATTAATAAACAAAATATTCAAATTGAAAATGCCTTTTTTTTTTTTTTTTTTTAAATTAGGTTTTTATTTTGGAATTAAAATGCAATTTTATTTCAAAAACATAAGGAAAGGCTACACAGTCCGCTTGGGGCTAATAGTACGATACCCTATCCATATCCCTATATGCCGCAAAGAAAAAAGCGTTAAGAAGATGATGGGTAGAATTTTCATTCTATAAAATTTAGAAAAAAAAAAACATTTTTTGAAAAAACGCCCCCAAAAAGTGGGCGTGCCCAAAAACTTTGTATGGGCGATATATTGGAAAAAATATTGGCTAAATATCTTGTTAAATATTTTTTTTCGGTTTCTATGAAAATTATCGAAGAAAACAGCATTTTAGTGAAAAACGCCCACTAAAAGTAGACGTGGCAAAAAACTTTATATGACAAACTTATAAAGTAGGGCAGTGCCTACATATCTTGTGAAGGTTATAACCTTCTATCTGTCCATCTGTAGCTTTAAATCGGTTTTTTCTAAATTGTGGGCGTGGCAGTAGGCTTATTAAAAAAAAATTTACACTTAACCATTTCGGAGCCCTAGGGAGTATGTGGTCCAAATTTCAGCTTTCTAGCTTGAATTTAAAGGCTTTGGTCCTGATCATAAATATATATACTTTTATGGGTCTACGACGAATATTAAGGGGTGTTACAAACTATGTGTCAAAATGAATATACCCTTAGGATAGGGTATAATAATAGGAAGACTTTAATGTTGACCACCACGCCACTTATCGTAGTTGAAATAAATTTCAATGAAAGTTTGTAAATAAAATAAAGTGCACGACTACGTCATACGAAACTTTCTCGGTACATGAGTGGCGTTTTTGAATCGCAAAATGAATGGTGACAAATTTATTTAAATTCGAAAAATTCAATTTTCTCAAAAAGACACCTTCGATTTCGCACATTGGACATTTTTAACATATTTGTTCGAAATACAAAAAATTATCAAAATCGTTGGAGCCGTTTTTAAGAAAACGAATTCAATAAAAATTGAAGAAATTCGTTATATGAAAAAAAAAGTTCAAAATGTTTCAAAAAATTTTTGTTGAGTTCGCTTTGTTAGTTTTCGAGATATTGGCGGTTTTAAAAACTACAGTTAATCGAATTTTTCTCAAAAAATGATTATGCAGTACTTTGGGCCTCATTCTAAATATCCTTTGCACAAAAAAACAACAACATCCATAAACCATTTTCTAGAAAAATATTTTTAAGTGATTTTCACCAAACAAAATTGTATGGCAGATATCGTTATTTCAAACGATAAAGCAAAAAACAAAAAGGTGCCCCGAGATGTAACCCCAAAAACCTTATCTACGAAGTTTGAAGCAAATCCGTCGAACCGTTTCGCCATACGGCGCCCGGATAGACAGACAGACATACAGACCGACGGACGGCATTGGCGGACCCTCTTTTTTGGATTTCTCTGCAGTCATAATATCATCCCTCATACTCAGTTTGAGTTCGAAATTTTGGCACGATCGCAATAACTTTCTCTTTGGTATACTAATGTATACGAGAAAGATAAAAATAATTATTTATGGCGGAACAAATTAAAAAGAATTACGGGCAAAATAACGTTTGCCGGGTCAACTAGTATCATATAATAAGTAATAAAAGTAAGTATATTAACTTTGACACCCCTTAGTATTTGTCGTAGACCCCCAAGTCTGCCCATATAAATTTTTGAGGCCTTTCAATTCATTCTAGGAAGCAGAAATTAATAACATATGTAAACACTGAACTCCTGCACAATCCATATAAAGTATTTTGCCATGGCTACCTTTTTGGGCATTTTTTTAAACAATATGTTCCTTTCATCGAAAATTTCTGAAGAATACGAAAAAATTTGTATAAAAAGATATTTACTCATTATCAATAAAAAGTTATTGGGTAGGGAACTACCGTGGGGGGGGGGGGACTACCTCCAAAACAATCGAATTCCTGCCTGGTACTCTCTGCGCTTTAGAATATCCTTTCCACCTAGAAACTCTTGCGCAGGGTAGGTGAATCGCGGAAAACACTTTCTTCAACAGATCCGTACACAGGCCCCTCTCAACATGCCGTGGTAGAAGCTTTTACGGTAATTGAAAAACAGGTGAGCTTAGCTACCACATGCGCTTTCAACAAACAAGCAAACAACTGTCCACAAAGCAAAATCTTCGAGATGGTTTAGGAGTTTACTTACCTCGGGGCTAAAATCAACTTCGCAAATGACACCTTAATCGAGATTCAATGAAGAATTGCCTTTTGAAACCGCTACTACCACGGTTAGGCGAAACAAGTGGGTTCAAAGCTCCTAGCTCGACGAAAAAAGTTTACCACTAAACTCTTGAGAAAAAAATTCATCGAAAAATATATGGCTCTATGTTTAGAGAGGGATAATGGAGAAGAAGCCACAACCGCGAATGCCGCTTGCCGTGTGGATAACTGCGGAAACATAGTGCCCGGGACAGTAAAGGATGTGTCAGGCAGAGACTCTACACGGATCGGAAGCCCAGTAAATAAGTAAGTAAGATTAACTGCTCGATTTACGCTTTACCCACATCGACAAAACGATTGAACATGTCAAATTCTACGAGTTTATGATGTCAAAAAACCATTTATTCCAAGTTCAGAAGACCCAATACCAGAATATGCTTCCCACGTTTAGTCTCCCTACCAGCTACCACATCACTCATGGATGGACATTTAAATATTTTGTTCCGAACAATACTGCATTGCACGAACTTCGAAAAAAAAACCGAAATTTACGTTATAATTAATTATACCTCAATTTCAATTCTACTTGTTATTTTAAACGGTTCTGTATTTGAAAACTTGTGTGGAAAAACAGAAAAGTAAGGAAGTAATTCAATTAAATTTCCAAGAAACTATGGTCTTTTGAGGCACATTACCTATTTTGAGTCGTAATTAATTTGTATATTGCTAGCCATGTTTTTGGTGTAAACTAGGGGGCTAATGTGGGATTTCGCACATTGGTACTATACAGATCTATAACATTCGTGCAACTATTCAAATTCGAACCCTTCGCTTTAAATGCGATAGATATTTTGATGGCGAATTAATTTGTCAGCGGTGGAAAAAAAAATTAAAATAAACGACGCCGCAAAATAGTGTGATTATACCCTATCCTAAGGGTATATTAATTTTGACACATAGTTTGTAACACTCCTTAATATTAATCGTAGACCCATAAAATATATATTTATATTTATGATCCAGACCAAAACCTAAGACTATTTAGCAATGCCCATCCGTCCGTCCATATCAACTTTTGAGGCCTTTAAATTTATGCTAGGAACATTAAATTTAGAGCATATACCCCATGGGGTCCTGAAATGGTAAAGTGTTAAAAGTTTTAAAATCCGCTCACAATTTAGAAAAAACCGTTTTAAGGCTAAAGTTAGAGATATTGAGTGTTAGAACCTTCACAAGATATGTAGGTACTGCCCTCCTATATAAGCCTGTCACATACGATTTTTTTGCCAAGCCTACTTTTTGTGTTTTTCACTAAAATGCTGTTTTAAGTGAACATTTTCATAGAAACCGAAAAAAAATGTAAAACAAGATAATTAGCCAATATTTTTTTTTCAATATATCGCCGATACAAAGTTTTTGGCCACGCCCACTTTTTGGGGGCGTTTTTGTAAAAAAATATTTTTTTTTTATATATGTCATAGAATGAAATAAAATGGATAAGATATCATACTGTTCGCCCCTAGCGGACTGTAGCCTTATCTTATGTTGTTTTATATTTTTCTTGCATTCATGGCAACCAACCAAACCGCCACATAATTTTAAAATAAAGTATTCCAGCATTGAAAAGTTTTTTGGACAGTTTAATAGGAAAGTTAAATAGTAAGCGAAAATGTGGAAAAGCCTGAAAAGTCGACACTCGAAGCAATCGTTTTGCATAGTTGCCATGTTCGCCGCGAAGCGACCTGAATAAATCGCTAATTTTGCGATTCGCTATCGAAGTGCATAGTTAGCCCCCAAGTATTCACTTCAAACCCAGGGTACAAATTGACGCATAGGCTGATGATGCTTGTTAAATTGTCAGCGGAAGTAACTTACCAACTATTTAAATATATGTGAACGAATAAAATCAGCGTTAAATTTAGTCGTTCGATATGGTGCTGTGAACAAGATCTTTCAGTCAACACGTCCAAGACGGAGATGATGCTGACCAGCATACCTCATACAAGGTGGCTGGTTTTATTCAGCCGTATGTTGTTCAGCACCACCTAACACTTCAGGATTTATACGCACATTGTTAGACCTTATCCAAAGTATGACGCGATTGTGAGAGAATCAGAACCTATAACTCGCAGGAAAAATCTGACTAAACTACAACATCTTGCATTTTTGTAGATAGGTGGAGGCAGCGCTCATTATAAGCTCTTTTTGGCCCACAACCATCTATAGAGCGCTGCTAATTGGTCAACAAAAGTTAAATGACTGAGCTTTTACGTCTACAACATACCGAATACTTTCAGACATTCAGACATGTTGATCTAAACATCTGATAGGAATGAAGAGAACTGACTTAAGATCCTTAACTGGCATTTTCACAGCTTTCGGTCTGCTCAACGAGCATCTCAAAAACAATAAGAGCTAGAAGTTGATGAAGCGGCATCACACTTTATCTGTGAAGCTCCTCCAGTCCCAAAAGCGCTTGCAGGTTCAGTAACTTCAGTAAGTTCTGATACGAACTAATAGTTATGTCAGCCTTGCTGAAATACAATGTACCCCAAAGTCATCGGGTAACCCCTTTCTAAATTCTAATCAATACAATAGGGTACAAAATGTGCGTCCATCACAATGTACTTATCACCTATAATCTATATTTTTTTACGAGTTTTTGTGTTTGCAACTTCGAGAACTAAAATCAAATGAAACATAAAAACACAGAAATCTAAGATTTTAAAATTATGTTTACAGCAATACTAAGTGGAAGTTCAGATAATTGTTTAGACAGCAAAAAAAAAATCACAATAAAAATCGCAAGTGTTCGTATTAAAATTAATAAATAAGTATTTTCACATTCTTTATTTATGATTTTGAACATATTAAGTTCACACATATTTTGTATCTTAAAATTTATCAGCATATAGGTATTTCGTTATTAAACATTTAAACCATTAAAAACATTATCATAGTACAAAAATTTATATAAAAAAATTACTATAATCTAACGAATATAAAAAGAATTTCAATTGAAATCGTTATTTTTGCATCTTTTTTTAATAAATGTTTTAAGAATCACATTCACACAATCACAATCAAACAGAAAAACTTTTTTTTTTTGAATAAAATATTTATTCGTTTGCCTACATAAAAAAAACAATTTTTAAATTTTGATCATTAAATTTTCTCCAAATTAACACATAAATAATTGAATATCAAAAAAAAATGATTTCCATTATGTGCGTTTGTATGAAATTATAAACACGAATCTACTCTAAATATTTTTCAGTCTCACATTATATTAACTATTAAGAGGAAAACAAAGAGAAAAAAATAAAAATAGAGCAAAAAGAAAAACATAAAAGAAGGTAGAAATATACACTAGGTATCACATTCAGACAAGAAATATTTAATCCATGACAGATATACATAGCTAAGATACATGATCAGAAAACACAGAAGTGGTGTTTTTTAAAGAATTTGTTAGCTTAAAAAGAAAAGTTATACAAATTAAAGTATTTTCAAACGATGAAACTGCAGGCTTTTGTTAAATTAAAGCATGAATTTCTGATCATACCAAACATATTTAAGAAAGTGTTAAGAACGAATTTAAGTATCCATTAAGTGTTTGTTACATTTTTATTCATAATGAGGAAGAAAACAATAAGTGTGCATGTTTTTTTTTGATAAATTCGCAAAATAATCCAACAATTTCAATTCATTTGAGTTGACAGTTCAATTCCTTTTGATATCTTTGGTGTCGCGACGAATTAACATAAACAAAGTTATTATTATTATTTTGTAAAGAAACTAAATAAAACTGCAGGAAACAACGTGGAATTGTAAATAAAAAATATGTACTCTCAAGGATGATTCAAAAGAAAATGAAAGAACTCAAACCAATTGTGAAAGTTGGTTGGAATTCTAAATAAGATTACGTTCAAAAATTATTTTACTTATATAAACGCCAACTGGAATTTACCATATTAGATTCAATGGCTTAAAAAACTAAACTAAACTAATATGGTAAGATGTTCTCAAGTTGACAGCTGATGATGAGTTTTTTTTCTGCGAATAATATAATATCTATAACAGTAACCTTATTAGCCCTACGAATAATTATCATCATTAAAGAAGAAAGAGAATAGACTAAGAAAGGATGTCAGAGATTATGAATTCATAGAGATGTGACATAAGTCAAAAAAATCAAGTGTCATAAATGTCATTTATAAATGCTATGACCTAATCAATAAAAAAAAGATAGTATATTTTTTTCTCTATAAAACTATTGTCTCTGACTTAAGCTGACAGATGTCGAAAGAACTCCTAACCTATTTTTATATAATATATTCAGTGAATGTTGTACTTTTTCGGAAAAAGGAAATTATAATAATCGATTGTTAAAATGTATTTTATGAATTTGCTCGTTTTTAAGATATGCCTGCCCTACTTGATAGATCCTACCTAGAGAGAAATATAGTAAAGAAGAGTTTGCTCCTGGGCAAAATATGAGCTTATATGTATGTATATAGTTTTGCGGAACAATTGCGCCGTCTACAACAGCTTTATCTTGCTCAATGTTTTGTACTGCAATTCGATTGCGGATAATGGAAGCTTTTTCGTCTTTGATCGGCTCTGTCGCTCTGGACTGAAATCATCTTTGATTATGTCTTTATTGCGGCGGGCATTTTTAACCTTTGGTAGGGGTGACGATTTAGGAGATTTCGATGCCACCGGATGTCTGTGTATCAAAGCTACCTGTAAATATAAATAAATTAACGTATTGAACAAAGTATTAGGGCCAAGAAATGCTAACCTTGGCAAGAATATATCCAATAATGGCAGTAGTAGCGAGCATAAAGACCAATCCCAATGGCACTGCTGTAGTATTTAATGCTATTCCCAAAATCACAACTTGTAGATACATAACGACTAGACCTGCATGCACACATAGGAATAGACAGTATTCCTTGTATTTCGATTTGGTAAGAAGAAGATTGCTAGACTGCAAGTTGAACAGCCTGAGGTTGTTAGCCGCTGAGTTGGTGGCTTGAGATGTAGCAGTTAAGCAGGTGAGATCGTTGGTGGATGTGGCGGTAGGAATTGCATTTGGTGCTGTAGGCTCATTAGACGTTTTTGTAATGAGTTTGTTGCCATTAAGACGGCTCTTGTGCTTTTGGATATCATTTAGCTTCTCGTCCAATCGTGCGTGGTACGATACAACAGCTGGCTTGTCGGTGGTTAATTTTTCGGAACCCTTTATTGAAAAATTTAATTTTATATGAGTAACTTTTTAGCACGACTGTTAGGCTTTAGGTAACTTACATTTGCATTGGTAGCACGTGGTGTCTCATTTTCCACCGTATTTGGTTGCATCGAAGCTTTTGCTGGAACTTTCTTGTCCCAAAGGGTAAAAAGCGTACTGAGAAGCTTCAAGATGACACAATAAAAGTTCAACATGGTTTTCTGTGTGCAAACACGAGCTTTCTTGATGTTGGTTTCCAAAAGTTCAATGATTATATTTTTGCTGAGCTTTAAACCTGCAAAGAAAAATAAATTTACTGTGGTTAGTTGAGTTGGTGGTTTATTTGTTTTGTTTTATGGAGGTGTATTTATTTAATAAAAAGTTATATCACGTAGATTGGAATGTGTTAGACGAATATATATGGTCTTATATCTTTTAAGTCATACTGATATATAGACAAACTGTGAAGCAAGTCTAATTTTCAGGTATAGTTTTGGTTGAAGATTAGGGATCTTAAAAATTTGATTTAACTTCAAACATGGCCATTGCGCGGGCACTCACTGTTAAATTCTGGGATGAATGATTATTAGGATTAGCAGTAGCGATGTATTCAAGCACAAATTATGGCTGATGGTATATGTGAAGCCGCGGCATCGCCACAGGGCCAACAATTTACATAACCTAACCTAACCTAACCTAACCTAACCTAACCTAACCTAACCTAACTGTAATTGGAATGTAACTGAACAAAACGTGAATACGATTCTCAAAAATGCACAGCGATTTTCAAGCTAGCTACAAATAGTGCAGTGCATAGGGCAAAATAAAGGTTATATTCTATAGTTGCAAGGGTGAGACAAAAATGGATTCATTTCGAGTAGTTAAATGGTAATCAATGTCCAGTTCCAGTTAAAAGTTGATGGATAAGGAAATGTCCGCTGTCCTGCTCAACTGAGTTATCATTTATTTTGAAGAGCATACAAAGTTTTTTTTTTAAATGTTAATGTCTTGGAATACTTCAAGATACAGCTGAAAGTAATGAATAGCCTCTGAATGCCAGCTGCTGCCTAAATTATACACAAACGTCTTTGCAGAACTAGAAAATTGCAGCCAAAACTGATTTGAACCTTTATTTTTCTTGCACTGCATGCGCCTGTAGGCTGAACGTGTACGACATTTACAAAATGCATTTTTAATTTCCTACCCAATATGTGGTTATCCTTCACAACCATTTAAGGGCATGTCTGCATTTAGTGCAGTTAACCAGTCTACCCCATCATTATACCATTTTCAAGTACATATACTATGTAGATGCTTTTTATTTTATGACTACAATTTTTTGCTACATTGCAAAATTGCCTTTTCTTTGCATCATCCAATCTCGCATTCAATTATTTTTATATTACACTTTATACTTTTGCGCTTCTTCGTGTGTTTAATTTAGTCCAACTTTGGCTGTTGTCTTTGTTTTTTTTAAAAAAAAAAAAATGATCAACTGTGTTGCTGTGCCCACATCATTAAAAAACTGTTTGTCAGCAATAAAATATTTGTTTATGTCATAAAAAAAATAAAACTACAAATCTCGACCAGAAAAAGTACATCACAAAATCCAGGTCATCGCGGTAGAAAGCAAAAGGTTATCACATCGACAAAAAATGCAGTATTCAAAATAATTATTTGATAACCTTTCACGTTAGAAAACGATTAAAATGCGCATTTTCGACATTAGCTGCCAAGAATGAAAATTGGATTGTAACAGAAAACTTTAAAA
Source organism: Ferdinandea cuprea (assembly GCA_963576555.1). NCBI lineage: Eukaryota > Metazoa > Arthropoda > Insecta > Diptera > Syrphidae > Ferdinandea > Ferdinandea cuprea. The sequence continues at coordinate 38,522,970 of OY754961.1, forward strand.
ACAAATTATTGTATATAGCGGCAAAAGCAGTAAGTACCTAAAATAATGCATGTACAAGTAAATGCATGAATATATTTTTTTCTAACATATTAACTAGGAAATTTTTAAGGTTTTCTCCTCATGAATTCGCATGATCAACCAAACCAAATGCACTGATTTTGTAAATGTATGAGGTGCGTTGGACCACTAAGCGAGATGTGGCTGGTTCAAATAACATCTGATCCAATAGTAAGAACTGTCATAAGAAACTTTTTAAAAATGAATTACCGTTCGGAATCGGCATTAAACTGTAGGTCCTTTCATTCATGCCAAAAAATATATCTTCGTACACATAGTGGTTGGAGAAGCTCTTTGGGTCCTGAATGGGCCGTTTATGCCTACTATTTGTTCTTATTTTTTATGTAGGGAATAATTTTATCTCCGATGTTGATCTTACAATAGAAGTTGCACCACAACCTGTAGCCTCTGGCTCACCACTATAAAACTAAATCTGGTGTTTTTTGGGGGTAATGCCTGGACACTGCATCGGTGGAAACATGGCTAAAAGGCTATGAGTTTATATTAATGACTTCTGAAAAAGCTGCAGGGAAGTTGAGAATGAAAGAGAATGCCCAACACTCAGGAACTTAACAGATTTCTTAGTTAAAAGTTGTGTACGAAATTTTAAGTGAGCGAACGTTCCCATATGTTTGTTGTGAGTAGAAACAAAATCAAAATTGTATAACATATGTGGCTCTTAAACTTGAATCAATCCGTTATTAGAATAAAAAAAATATATAAGCTTCACTCTTACAACTAGTTCGCTGTTAGCCCAAAATGCATGTGCAGAATATTAATTGCAGAGGAAATAGAACACACACGTTTAATTGGGAAGGAACACATGTAACTACTCTCTTTTGATTTTATAACAACAAACAAAGAATGACGTTTAGGTTAATGTACGACAGAATCGAATGTATTAACGTCAAACAAAATTGCTGCTCGTGTATCTTGATTGCTGTTCTGTGTGCTTCACTGCATCTAAACATCCGAACTCTAGCCATTTACTTCAACTTTGTGGACACATCAGTAAATTAATTCAAAAATTCAAATTTTGTTTTGTTGCATTTGATGACCAACATTTGATATCAACTTTTAAAATTGAAGCTGAGACTAAAAGTGAACAAAAAGTTTTATTGGAATTTGCATTGCTATGCTGTCTGTAAGTTACCAAGAAAACGCGCACTACGACGCGAATTGCTATCGCAATATAAAAGTGTTTATGGTCTGTGGAAAATAATGCACAATAATTGCAACATTGAGCGTCTGGGGACTGCTTGAGATTCAAAAAAGACAATATTGCACACTCTAGTTCGTCGGAACGACACCGGTCCCTTGTTCATGGTGAAAGATCTGCGTGGAATCGCTTGTTTAATAATTCGTATCAAAAAAATTTCAACTGCGTATCGTTTTAATCAAAACAAATCTATATGGTCAATATGATTATAAACGGGAAATCAATAAATCTAGGTGCAAGCTTGAGTGGCTCACAAGAGAAATCTTCTTTTTTTGCTGTTTATTAGACTGTTAGTTATAGCAGCAACAAATTACTATCAGTCAATAATTATTGTTGACTATAATGTAGTTTTTTAGGGTACTTATTTTCTCTCTGATAAAGAAGTATTTTTCCGTAAATAAATGAATTGAGTTTTGCAAATGAAAGCTTTTTTTGTTATCTAAACTGGAACAGAGCTATCGATAAGGGCTTAGGAATGTATATCGAGTTTATTGCACGCCTGGGACTGGATGTGATTAAGCACATGGAAATGGAAACATATAATAGCTAATATCTTGTTACAGTTCGCGTTTTACTTGTTTCCATGCCGAGAACAATAGCAAAAATGGGAAAGAACACATTTTAGTGATTCATCTAGTTTTATGTTAAATGGGCTTTGTCCACGTCGCGTGTAAAAAAAATATAAGAACAAAATTGGTAAGGACCGCCCTATGTACTTATTGAAGACATGGTACTAATTAATGTTGAGCAAATGAATAGATTTCATGATATTTAATAAGAAATCAATAATTTTTGAAGTCGTGATAAAAGGGCTGCTTCTCGTTAAATGATTTGCATTTGCTATTTTCTGAAGCGAAGGAACACAGGTTCATATCCGAGTCGCTTACCACCTTAATATTTTCTATTCGCTGCTGCCACATCTTTCGAAAGTCTAAAAAACCTTCGCTTTGAGAAGTTTCTCATGACAGGGATGTTTTTTAGACTTTCGAAAGATGTGGCAGCAGCGAAAAGAAAATATTAAGGTGGTAAGCGACTCAGATATGAACCTGTGTTCCTTCGCTTCAGAAAAGTGAAGCGAACATTGACATTCGGAATCGGCATTTGACTAACTTCTTTATACGTGTCAAAAATATATCTGCGCGCACACAATGTTTGGAGAAGAAAGGCTTTAGGTCCTGCTGTATACATCTCATGCTATTTGGTTTTATTACATTTTAAGGCCTTGAAGTCAGTTTTATTCTGTTGAAGTGATGTCTTTTGAAGTTTTGAAATGCTTTAAATTTAATTCAAAAACTGAAACTGACTTCAGAGACATCAAACAGATTTCGAATGCATTCAGACTTCAAATAGAATGCATTCTTTTGAACTTTAACTTTCAATTTGGGGATTTATTTTTTTTTAATCTAAATTCACAATTAAATGAATTGAATCAAAACATCCTCCCGAGCATTAAAAGGTGATACAAAACAGTCAAAATTGATTGCATTTCAACTTGAAAAAGTTGGCATGGCAATGCGCAGCCTAACTTCTAATACTTTTGGGATCATTTAAAACTGTTCATACATACAGTTTAGTGTTTTGGTTGTGATTATGGTACATACCAACATTTGCATTAATAATAAGTAAGATTTCAGTTTATTAAACATATGTATATGAAAAGAAAAAATAGAGCGTAATTATTTGCAAACTTAGGGTCAAATAACGACTTGCAGGTAGCAAAAATCATTTAAACAAAGGTTACAATTTATATCTTAAAAAAAACCTATAATTATATGCTATTTAATCGAGTGACTTGTTAATTCGTTAGCTAACGCGATCTCGTACGTAAACGCAAATCACTAACGACTTTGAATGGGAAATTCACACTAAGTCTGTAGTAATTTCCGCCATCACCAACTTTGTTAATTATATTCAAGCAGCAACTAGCATATTTTGATCCATCCTTGTTTACAACCCATTTAGTTAGACAGCCTTATCAAAGAGAGCGTCTGTCGTTAACTGATTAGTCCATTAACTGCTGATACGTTTTAACAGTCTCCCAAGAGGCTAAAGTCCCACTTAATGCCCATTTTCTATTCCATTATTAACTTCTATGAACCTCTGCAAGACATTTCGTCTAGCCAAAGGTCTTCCAGGCAAACCGTGACAAAAATAAAACTTAATCAATTGGGCAATACATACTATGTACTCATATTAACATGATCAATAAGAAATGATTTCAAACAATCAAACAAATTTCTTAAACACTTACATACAGAGTTCAAGATTTGCTAAACATTATTTTAAACGATCCTTGCAATATGTTAATTGATGCAATTAATAACATGGTTCTTACCTAAGCGTCATTTACTGATCGTTAATTTATACAAGTTTAAGTTTTTACTAGTTATGCCCTTGAGAACACCATTAAATAAGGTAGAACCTGACAACAACAACTAATAAGCAAGTCCAACACGTGCAAAGTTAATGTGGGTAATTGCTCGAGGTGTTACGCGAAACTTGATTCATTTTATATCAGAAGTATAAGAATTGCTTGTCCTCTATTCGTCTCTGATTTACAAAAGGTCAGGTTACGTATTCGATCACGCAGAGAGGGTTGACTAGTAAGGGACTCGCTGGAAACTTGCAACCTGAACGCACCGAATCTTAACATCTTATGCATCCGGTCGAATGGTTTTTTATGCTTGTAATTCCCATGTATTTGTTGGGAAAAAAAAACGTGACCAGAATATGGCAACACAATTTCCGGTTTGACACCAAACCTTAAAGATGTCGTACTTCACAAAGCCTAATTCCTGCTCTTCGACGAAAATAATGACCGAAAAATGAAATAAAGTCAAAAAGTGTGAATTAGAGTACAAGTCAGTCGCAGACAACAAAAAACAACTACAACATGCAAATCGACACGAGAAACACTCAAGAAAACATAAAACAAAAGCAAACATATAAAAAGGGAATATAAGATTAAGAGCCATTCAGTGGCTCAACACATTATTGAAATATTCAAGCCCTAAAGGCACGAGTGAGTACTCATCAATATGTTCAAAGTGCCCTTGTGTTCCTTCTATACATATCTATGTACTTTTTTTTTACAAAATATGTATAAAAAATATATATTATGTATAATGAACCCTTGAAGATGTGCAATGTGAAAATTACTTTTATGCCCAAGAATATGTTTTGCACGAATTCCTTTTTTGTGTTTACTAATTTAATGCGTGACCGATCGCAAAAGGCAAAACCGACGTCTGGTCGATGGCATCCTTTTTTTGTTATAAAAATAGTGCCAGTCTGCCTACCTATACCTTGTGTGCTGCAGAGGATGTGGAATGAAAATTGCACAGGGAAGGCACTACGCTTAAATTGCAACTACATGCATAATATTAATTAGTGTCTGGACGTGTTTTTTTTTTTGTAGGCAGAGAAATATTTTTCTCTCGAGCTAATTTTAGCTGGAAATACCTAATAAAAGTTGAATGCACGAAAGAAGATATTTCAAGAAAACTGCCGGAAGGAGAGGTTTTTGTCGTTAATTTGGAATTTATTTTCGTGATTTTTAGTTTAGGGAAGAAATATTTTTAAAATGAAATACCAGGGATGGAAAATTACAATTTTTGAATGTACTGAACTCTTTCGAAATTGTACTGATATGAAGTCAATTCTACTGAAATGATAGTTATCAAGTTTGTATTGGTATCAAGACAGAACTAGTTTGAACTTGCATTCTGTTTCGACATTTCGACCTTATAAAATTCTGATAAGAGGACTAATGAGGAACGGAAACAAAGACTTGTGCTGAGCTAAAAATATGACTAAACATATAATCATTGCTTCTATTTATACCCTATCCTAGGGGTACCTATATTAATTTTGATACATAGTTTGTAACACTGCTTAATATTCGTCGTAGACCTATATAAGTATATATATTTATGATCAGGACCAATCCTAAGACTATTTAGCAATGTCCGTCCTTCCGTATCAACTTTGGAGGACTTTCAATTTATGCTAGGAAGCTTAAATTTAGAGCAATACCCATAGGGTCCCGAAATGGTAAAGTGTAAACATTTTTTGAATACGCCCACTACCACGCCCACAATTTAGAAAAAACGGTTTTAATGCTAAAGTTGGAAAGATAGAGTGCTACAACCTTCACACGATATGTAGGCAATGTCCTCCTTTAAGGTTTGTCATATAAAGTTTTTGGCCACGCCTACTTTTTGGGGGCGTTTTTTTCAAAAAATCATTCTTTTTTAGATTTAATAGAATGCAATAAAATCCTATCCATCATCATCTTAATCATTTTTTTTCTTTGGGGAATATAGGGATTATGGATAGGGTATCATACTATTCGCCCTAAGCGAACTGTAGCCTTTCCTTATGTGTTTTATCAAGTTAATCTCATTCGAAAAATCTGATAAACTATAATATGTTACCTGTTTAAATTTTGGTTAGTTGGTGAGTTGTCTGTACTCGTCAATTTTTCCAATACATTTTTTTTTTTTCATTTGTTAAAAGCAAATTGCAAACGATTTACAAATTTACACGATGTAAAATAGAAATTTATTGAATTCGATACAATTGTACAAGCTCTCAGCATCAAAGAAATACTTTTATACATAGTGCAATTCCATTTGAAAATGTTTGAATGGCTATCAAATCTATTCGAGATGGAATTCTTCTCTTAGAGGGATTTGATTGTAATTTAAATGCAGATGCCCAGCACTTTAAACAAATACACAATTTAAGAAATAAATGTTAAACTTTACTTCATATACTGTATGAATGGAGCACACAAGTCGGGTTTAAAGGTCATCATGGTGGGTACTGATAAAATGATTCCATGTCTACCAATCAAGGCAACAATTTTACACAATTAACGATGCGGCCATAAAAAAATTAAATTAAATTTTAATTAAATGTATTCTCGACGCATGTTCTTTCATTCAATCACTTAAAGGTCTTTACATCAAAATAAAGTTAATGATGGATGCATTCTGAACACGTTCAAGGTGCGCTATCAGTGTCAAATAGTGATGATTTGCCCAACAAATATTTGAACTTTAGATAAGTACTTTAGTTGGAAATTACATGTTTCATCAAAGTATTTGCTTGGAATTCGATAATAACAAACAATATACTGACATGATGATATTTGTTTTTGGTTTGCATCACAAAAGCCAAAACAGAATTGAAAACAAAAACATTCCCTTCTGGGGAGTTAAATAAAGATTTTGATTTTTAAAAAGCAAATAATACAACAATTTAATTTCTAAAATCAGGAAATCAACAATTACGCACATAACCGACGCATGTGAACAAGATGAATAAAGTCTGAAAAGCGGTTTCAATACGTCAGTCAAAATGAATTCGTAGAATTGTGGTAATTACAAAAATAAACACGAAATTTTATCTATGCTTATATTGAAAACTAGTACAAGCGGATAGCACCATGTGCAATATATATATATTTTTTTTTGTAATGTCGCAAATTTCACTTGTTAGCGGAATTTGATACACATAATTGTATGCTTAAATAGTGCATATTGTCATGTCCATAACAAGAGGGGAGAAATAATTACTTGGTCAAACAAAAAATTGTATGTAATTTGCTTATTCAGCTGTGGACTAAAACGAAGTTGACTGACGTTCTTTTTTTTGCAATGACTTATATTTGCGCATTCAATTCGAATTCGAAGACGGTTAGATTATGTATATGAGGTGCTCTTTGGGATTGGGATAATAAATCATTTTTATTTTCCATCTCCGCAATACCATCCCTGTATCTTTTACAAAACGACATGACTCTATATATTCATATTTCATAAACACATTTGGAATCAACAAACAACAGGAAGATAGGTAGGTAACCGGGAAATTTTTGGATAACAAGCTCCCCGCTTGAAAAATTAATAAAGCCACACGCAAATGGAAACCCGACTAAAATTGTACGGAAATTTCCAACGAAACAAAATAGGCGCCACTGTAATTTATATTTTATTACCCCACGTGTAATAATCAATACCACGCACGCTTGCCGGTTTTACGTACATTTTCACTCATTTATTAATTTCATTTGAAGTTGGCAAGATTATAGTAACAGCTCTGTTCACTGCAGAGATTTAAACCGGTTGTCAGACAGTTATAGAATTGTTTACCAGGCCACTGACAAAAGTTAACGAAATTGTGTTAAATACTAAATTACTTAGTCAATTCATAACGAAATGCGGAAATAGTGATACACAATGTTGGACCGCTTTGTCTGTATGAAATGATGGTAATCGAATTAAAATATGTAGGTATGTTGTCATGTATAGCGTGTGGCGCTTACCAACTACGTCTGTTTGTGTACAATAAAGCAGTCGAAGTTAGTTTTCTTCTTAGTTCGAATGAAAAACCACTTTCGGAGTGACTTTAAATGTGCGGGAAGGAAGTGGTATAGGTACATGTACAAATCTTTAGACGACGGCTGTTACTATCGATCGGTATAGTTGTCTTCGTCATCTAATACAGAAGTTGCTAATTACACAATCGACAGTCTACAGCTAAAACGTATCTATATATGTACGTATGATAACGATAGCTCACGTCGATCGTTTCAGTTTACACGACTAATAACACTACTGAACTTTAATTGCCCATTTGCGTTACTCGTTTGCAAATATGATATAAATGTAACATAAGTTTGATGTTAAACAGCACAAATCCGTTTTTAGCTAAAAAGCTTGTTTGTCGCAAGCCACCATAAACCATGTTGTTGGTGATGGTACAATTAATTTCTTAATTTCCTTCTACCTTCGATTATTTTGGTAACATTGTTTTCGTTTCTGTAAGCACTCTTATAATCTTCGTTAGAGCTGATGGTTAGCTGGAACACTGCAGTCTGGAAGATGGTTTTCCAATAAACCTGTCAACTGCACTATTTGCAAGAGATTCCTGATTTTTCATGGTTCAAACTACTAACTACATATGATCATTTGAGGACTTGTAATTTCCAGGGAAAATGGCCACATCTTTCATGTTTTTAGAGAATTTAAATACCACCTTAGCCAAAGGTAATGAGGATCATGTGGGATATTTTTTGACAGCGAGTGACTGTGCTATGTAATTAGGCCAGAATGTACCTACATACATCGATTGCAACTAAAACAGAGAATCGAAAAACGTAGTTTTACATTAGTACTATACAGAAGTTGCTTTTTATTGCACCTGTTTTACAAACCTACTTTAAGATACAATTTGTTTATTAAACGTGACCAAGCAAATGCCTAAATAGATACGAAATAGTCTGCAAAATTATCTGTAGCATAAACTGGTTAGGCGAATTGTGTTAACGTGTTAACTGTTTAATTGAGTATGCGATAAATAAGAAATCATTATCTGCTATTAACATCCGTGGCTTACCAGTCACTGTTTTTCTACGAAAATAAAATTAATATGTATAGGTAGCCAATTACAAACACATACATGCATATGTGATGTGATAACAATATATAAAAACTGAATCGAACACATTCATACACTTTTTGGTTCAACAACCTTGGCTGCACCCCCTTCTATCGATGGAATGGCGCCGATTATTGTCTTCAGAAGTAAGTCAACCATGTACAGATTGTACATACTTCAAATAGAGCTGTTCTCTTTTGAAGGGCTTTCAGCGAAATCATTTTCTACTTCACCTATTAAGATGGTACTTCAAGTCCAAACACTTAACTTAGCTATATTTATGTACCTTTATCTTTTAATACAGTTCATCAAACTTAAACTATTTTACTGCCGGAAGAAATTAATTGCAACAGAACACAATTTACAAATCTATGTAGTATGTATAGGTAATTTCTGCCACCTCCACCCTATTTTTATCGAAATGAATTTTCGATTTCGTTATTGTTATCGATTGTAAGAAGAAAGTGACAGTGAGTACAATAATTTTTTAATGATCCGAGTCGCTCGTCGTATATATGTATATTTCGTTTTTTGTTGTCTTTCTGTTTGGAAACCTACTTTCGCGATTTTCTTTCTTTCTTTCTTACTAACAAAAATATATATACATATATATATGCATATGTATGTAGACTTCGATGGATACACCTAGTATGGATACAAATATTTTGCGAATAACAAACGTCATATTGAAGAGTAGGTAGGTAGGTAGGTATAGTATATTATTGGTTAAATTATGTGATTATGTCGAAGATCTTGGTGAAACGAAAACGAAATGAGATTACACAATAATTCTCTTGTGGTCTGTTAAATGGAGATTCAACACTTAACAAATTTAAGCCAAGGCATGTATGCATGCAGATGCTACATATGTATATACATATTGTTTTTACTTTTCTATATGTACCTAATGACAGAAATTTATTACGAAATTTTCCGTAAGAACTCTCCTCCGATTCGAGATGGCATGCATCAATCCAGCAAAAACATCTTAGTTAAACTTGAATTAATTATGAGTCGAATAAAGAGGATGAAACAAATTATTAGAATCCATAGGAATAACAAAAGCGACACAACTAGCAGACTTAAAAAATTTCAGTTACAAGTACCAGTTCAGTGACGTGTACTTGTACCTCATACTAGTACTTAAAAAAGTAAAGTACCTATTAGTATTTTTTCAAATACTTTGCCAAAATTACCAGACTTCCAAATATTTTCAAGTGCTTAACTTTAGGAGGTAGATATATACAGTGAGTGAGTAAACGTTTTGTTTGAATTATAAAAAATACTTATAGATAGTTATTCCTGAAGCTCACGCGAGAAAAATGTGGTACAGTAGAGGGTTCTATCATCACTTCAACTCAAGTTATATCAAGTTAAAATGAATAGCTACTATTTTGAGGTATAACAACTCTAAATGATACAACTTCAGAAATAGTAGAAATGCTAGAAAAACCACTTTACATATTTTGTAGACCTCATTTTTAACTGCGCAAAAAATTGTAGTAGCATCGTGTGATTTTATAAGCCCAGAAAAAAGTTATGACGCCTGAAGCAAAAATTAAAAAAACTAAGTTTTTTAGCTTTTCATTTCAAATGCATTTTGAAATGAACGTTACTCACTATGTAAGTGTCGAAATATATACTAGAAAGTTTATTAGTGCATACTCGTCTTTTTAAAGTACCAGAACTATGGTTTTGAAGTGCAAGTACCAGTACCAATGTTTATTACTTTACAGGTCTTGACACTGCTAAAATTACATTTATCGACTATGACGCTTCAAGTTGTGGAATGTTGAATGCTTCTACATTAAAGTCCAGAATCAAACTTATATCGAATTCTCAGCAAAATAGCCGTCACTTGAGTAGCAATAGAACACTGCCAAAATAATTCCGGAAGCTTCTGGATTACCAATCGTAAATGCCATAAATGCAGTTGCAATAGTGCCTTGTAATCTACTGTCATAGACAAATACATCTATATTTCAGTTCCACATTTATTTGTTAATGTGTATCAATGAACGCCAAAGTGTAAACACACTCACTTGCCATTGTGGTTTATGTTAAAATTTTAATAATGTATGTTCAGTTTTCTTAAACCACTTGTTGGTCTCTATACATATTTATTGCTCGACAGCATTTTCAATTGAATTTGTGTCAACCTGTCAAAAGAAAAATACAGAAAATATGATCCGATCACTGCTAATGGCTTAGAAGGGACAGTCGATCGGGGTACGTACGTAGATCTATAGAATTTTCGGTATTTAATACTTTAAAGTATTATAAAGACACAAGGTCAGTTAAAAATAAAAATAGTTCTCTCAGCGGATCAATTGAAATTAGCAGAAAGGTACAATATACAAATTTAATATTTATAACAACAATTTTGCAAATTAAGGAAATTAAATGGTTCAGTTCAGTTTTTTGTTGTTAATTACCGCTCTGAAACAAGATTTTTATTTGCCTTGTTCAACATGCACACACTTTTTTGGACAATTTTGTACGTTTATGTCCAACCAATTTGCTTAACATTTGTTTAAACATGTTTAAAAGAAAAAAAACCGGAATAAAATTTAACAAGAAATTTAACAATTTTACATATTTACCCCTGTCATTTGGGAACATTATAAAGATTTCTAACAGAAGCAGAGACTCTGTTATGCTTATAATACTGCGTGTACTTAATAATTAACCATTAACGTTTTCCGAGGCATTAGCCGCCCATATGTCCTATCTAAAAGGTTTTCAAATGAGAGCAGTTCGATGTTGAAATGAAATATAATGTATGTAGGCCATTATGGAATATGAAGTTGTTAAATTTTCAATGAATTTATCGCATAGGTATGAGCAATATTGACTTTAAAGGCATCAGTCAATCGCGGCTTATTGGCATAGACGTACGAAAACCCCACAAGAGAAAGTCTAAAGGGGTCAAATAGCACGATTTTGGTGGCAAATTCACGTCACCTCTGCGAAAGATAAGCATATCCTCAAATGCCAAAAGCCTATTGTGACGTTGGCCGTAAAGCACATAGCACCGTCCTTCTGGAACAACGTGTTTCTCACGTAGATATCATTGAATTCGGTCCAAAAGAAATAAGTTACTGACAAACGCCGCCAAAATATCATGGCCGCCATAGATTGCCAACATCACCATTAGTAAACCCTTAACAGAGATTTCCACAAAAGTATTTTGAAACCTCGCAGAAGTACTTGGGTTGTGTTTGGCGTTTCAATCAGTTCTATCAAGTGTCAGCTATAGCCAGTGTAAGCTAAGAAATTCATTCATTCAGACTTGTAACACTGTTGAAAATCTGTCAACTGTTTAAACGAAACTTGTAAAATGTTTAAACGGATGTTTCGCTTGGACAAACATACGACTGAAACTAGATTGTAAGGAAGTTTCATCACAAGCAGTTTCATTTCAAACCATGAGGCTTAGAAAGCCGGATATTGTATGGTAAACCTTCTTTTTTTGATACAAATTTCGGGTGTATACTGGCATAACATCAAAAACCATTTTTTTGTAATTTGAATAAATTATTATGGGCTATGGTGATTGAAGGTACATAGGTAGTTGTCACTCTCCCATGTCTATTTTTGGTTATGTAAAATACATAGTGGGGTGCAATGAATTAGTAGTTAAGTGCATCCTACTATCTACTAAGCAAGGGGTCGCAGGTTCAAATTCGTCCCATACCGCCTAAACGATTTTATTGGCTGTCCCGTTTGCAAATGTCGGACAAAGATCCAAAAGTACGAACTTTTATAAGAAGCTTCTCCAAAAATGTAACTGGGTTTCCTTATCAAAAATATATCTTCGCACCCCCACAGTTTTGCGCAGCCATAACTTATTTCATATTGAATTCCAGCTTCATTGGTTAAAAATTAATGTTTTACATGCGATGAGAAGGAGATATAAGTAAAACTGAACACGAGTTGAATACTGATTTATCTTCATCCTTTTCCTGTACCAAACTTCTGTTTTTGTTTTGGTAAACTGTGCGGCATAACAACTGTCACCACTGTTACAGTGGAAGTTCTTCGAATACAATAGGAAGGTATATTTACTTGGGAATATATTAAGGGTTGTTTGCGCTTATTGCATGTGGAAAAAGGAAAGAGCAACGCATGGAAAGTATTCATTTTCTCCATTTTCCAAAAAGATTTGCGCAGTTTATGTGGGTAGGGTGGGATAAAGATATTAGATAGCAGGGCTGCACGAAATAGATTATTATATATGAAATAATAAATTCACAAACAAAGTGGCGTATTTACCATTAACTTCTTAAATACTTGCGACTATAATTTGACTACAGTTCCACTAAATAGGTTCAGTATGTACCTTGGTTCAAATGACTCTCGTAGTCTATTTATATAGGCAGCACACTGCGCAATTAATTATTTATAAGGTTAAATAAATCAAAACAATTAAACAAAAATGTTATCAAAGAATTAAAACATACCAACAACTTGGAATGGGTAGACAGCGGTGCACTTGATCTTTTGGATCGAATCCGAACGAAAGAAGAACGTTGTTGGCTTCGTCGTCTTTGGGGCAACAATACTCGTTGTTGTTGTTGTTGTTGGTGCTGCAGCTAATGACTGCGATTTCTCCGGTAGGGAAGACATTTTGTTGCTAAAATGGTTGGTTTTGTTGTTCTTCTAAAGTTAACTTCGTTTTTACTTATTCCGTCTGTTTTATCCCTTTTCTCTCTGTATATATCTATGTACGTGTGTAATTGCAGTGGTGGCAACAATAATTATTTCTTAATTTTCTTTTTTATGTCTACTCAAGTTTGTTTATGTTCTAATTTATTCACTTGGTGACATTTTTTTTTATCACAAAAAAGGCTGCGTTTCCAATAAATTTTCTTTGGCTATAATGGACACGATTTATGATAAAAGAAAATCGCCGTTTCCCATCTAGGTCTCTAGATACTGGTTAAGGAATAGTTTTCGTATTTTATTCTATTAAAGGATAATAGGGCAGCTTTATCCATTTGTTGTACGATCGTAAGCAATAAACTGCTATTGGCTAATTCACAATATTTCATTTAATTAATTTTGTGGAATATTTCGCACAAAAAAAAGTGGGTTTATTACTCGGAAAGCGGAAATTTGATGAGGAATAGTCTTTCCTTTTTTTGTCTTGTATTATGGGCTAACAGTTTAAGAATTTTGCACTGTTAACAGTTTTTTTTTGTTCGTCTAACAAGAACCGTTATTTCATTATTGCCACCGGGAGGTTGGCACACTTTTTCTAGGGCAATTAAAAAAAAAACAAGAAAATCAAAATTTTCTTCTGGTTTCGCGACGTAATACTTTGAAATATTGTGTCGGGTTAGCACTTTTTTTTGTAAGAATATCAATTTCCCTCAATACCGAAAAAAAGAAAACGGAAATTTGCAAATGAATATAATAAATCCAAAACGAAACAAACACCACCGTGGTCAACTTTCAACTGAACTCAAATTCTGCAAACGCTCAATTCTTAAACTGGAAAATAGCTCACTCAAACGGGATCGTTTTGATAAAAATAGCTCAGAAAGTGCTGCGCTGTGCGCTGCAAAGAACAGCAACAAAGCAGTGTGAGGGAGTGAGAAAGTGGACCAAGCAAAAGTCTGTGGCAGAATGAGAAAAAGATTAAATGAAGTCGGAGCGGAGTGTCTCTGCAAAGTGCAAATGCAATGCTGTGTGTGTTTTGTATTCGCATGTGTGTAGCTGTGTGTTGCTGTGTGCATGTTTTTGTATGCCGGCATTTTGATATCAATTAAACGGAAGAGGAAAGCCAGTGACGAAGAGGAAAGGAACTGCGATCAATTTTATATGATAAGAATTTACGTCGTGGTCGTACGTACCTATATGTAATAACAAATCAGACGCGATCAGTGCTGCTGAATAGGAGTTACTGAGAAGAAGGACAATACAACTATTTAACGTACAATGCATAAACATGATCTCAAATTAAATGTACTTATTTCGGACGTTTGCTAACTGAAATAGAATGGGAATTATGGAGATCCGACGAAAAGAAATTGGTATAGTAGTGGGGTCTACTATCACCCCAACGCAAGTTATATATTTTATATAACGTATTTTGAATATTAAGTTTTTGTTAACATGAAATACAAATATTTAATAAAAAAAATTGGTCTCAAACGACCCATTCAGGACCTAAAGTTTAGCTTCCCAACTATTATGGGTGCGAAGATATATTTTTGACACGAATGGAAGGGACCTACAGTGCCGATTCTGAACGGCTATTTATTTTTGAGAAGCTTCTCATGACATTTCTTATTTGTTCTTGTTGTTTGTTCGAATTGAATTGGTTGGATTTGAACCTGAGGCCTCTCGCTTTATCATGGAACGCACTTAACGGGCAAACCACTACACCCACTGAGATGAGTTTATATTTTTAAAAAATCGTTTTTCTCAAAAAACTGTCGATTTTGATGTAATTTTGTGTATCGGAAACATTTTACTTAATTGTCGGATAGGTTTTTTTTAAATCATTTGTATGGCAGGTGCCATTATTTCAAGTGATGCTACCCAAAAACTCTAAATACGAAATTTGAAATAAATTCGTCTAAAGGTTTCGCCATTATGCTTCTGGACAGACAGAAAGACACATTGGCGGACGTACTCTTTTGGACATCTCTGTAGTCGTAATACCATACCGCATTCACTACTTGAGTTCGAAATTTTAGCACCATTTCAATTACTTTTTTTTTGGTATATATTACAATGTGTAACAAAAAGGTAATAAATACGCTTTGCATTGAGATGTTGTTATGGTTTAGGATAAGGACAAAATGATTTTTTAAAATCTTCAAGCCAGCTCTTACTTGAGATGGTAACCCTGCTCGGAGTGCTTATATTTTCCGACAGGAAAACGAAATGATTATTGTGAACGGCAATAGTTTTCGTTCAGCCTAAGAGACACATGAACTATATTACACATGAACTTTACAAGCCTCTGACGTTTCTCTAAACAGCGCATCTTCGTGTGCGACTTACTTTGCAAGATGTCAGTCTTGTCTACCAGAGGGGTGAAATGGCATTCTCAAGATTGTCAGAAGTTTAATTTGGATGATTTGTTTGCTTTTAATGCCATTTTAACATATGTAAATGTGCCCACATCTGACGTCTGTTTCTTGAAACATGTGCATACTATATTATATTCATATATATTTTTCATAATAATTCCTCACATGATTGTGAAATGTTATTTTCACCCTATTAAATATTGAGTAAACAACTATGACAATCATTTGTTTTTAAATAAAACATTTGTGACATGCCATTTTAAACTTATAAGAACTTTAGTACTGCCCGCTGTATACAATATTGACCTTCGATCCTTTTCCAGCACTTTATTATGAACAATAACTTGTTAGTTCAAGTCATGCATGATTTAAATATTTCCGGGTTATATTTTACATTTGTTATCATAATCATTTACTAAGTTACTCGGTTATTATAAGTTATTAATACTCATTCAATTTAATTTTTGTTTTTGGAAATATTGTTTAAATTTTATCATTAAGAAAGTAATAATTTGTAAATCTATTAGAATCGTAAGAATTACACTCATTGACATCAATGATAAGTATAATGTATTAGAAGATGTGTTTATTCATTTTAAATATATTTTATTTGTTGTTACGCTTTTGAGAAGGCGAATCATAGACGTAATCGAATATTAATGAATAAGGAATGGCATATGCCTCAAAGTCAGTGTTGTGAAGTGTTAGGCTACACTCATCTACCACCCTAACCACCACTCTCTCTAGAGATATTTTCGGTCCTAAGCTGATCATTTTATAAAAATAAAAGTCAATATAAGGCCAATATTAATTGTTTTCTTTTTGGGCGGTTGTTACTTTTTTGGTTTAGGACGATTGTAAGTTTTCCGAGTTTTCAGGATAGCACTTTAGAATATGTACCATATCCTCTATTGGTTTTTACCTTTCCAATTAAACCCTGACTGCATAAATGGGTTCAGTTCAATTCAAAAACTTTGTCTGATGATGGTGATTGGACTATCAGCGCCATATGTCCCAGCTGCAAGATACTATTGAAAGATCTATTAAGACACATCAGTGATAAATGTCGAATAAGACCATATCCAACATACTGTGTGAAGGTTATAAATTCTGCATTAGTATCTCTCCACGTGTACCAGTGTTGCTTCCGGCCCGACAAATCGATCGAATGCAAATCCTGGAATAGACAAACGAATTGCAAGCGAGACATACATCCCTCTCAGGAGGGATTATTGAATTTCGATACACCAGCAGTATCGCGGACACTTGAAAACACCCAGTCGAGTTAGTCGGCAGACAAGGCAAGTAGGCTTGGACTTAATGAGGACAAACCTGAATATATGCACAGTCTTGTGCATACATTCAACAATTTATAGAAAAGAATAGAATAGTTTTAACAATTAAACCCTGGACTACCCTTGGAATCCCCGCTACTTCTGTTTGACAAGACATATGTGTTCACAAATGCTCTATAGTTTCCTTATCTCCAGGTATGCGAAGAGGGCTAAAAAAAAACGAAGATACAACAGGATCCAGAAATCCCTGCTCCCAGAACATGAAAGACCGAATCTCCTTCTTAGAGGTCGAACCATCAGCAGTGGATTCCAGAGTGCACGGTATGGATAAAAGTGAGCAGCACACTCAAGATCAATGAGGAAAGTAGCTCCTTATTTAAAATCAACCTTCTGAAAACCTTTACTCCATATTTTTTTTTTCTTTAGCAAAATTTATGAAAAAATTGTAGGTGATATAATTTTGATAAAATTGAGCTATGAGAAAAATCCCTGACATGCAGAATCAGGGTTTAAACTTTCTAACAATTGACTCCGTGCTATTTATTCGACCACTCCTGTACAATGTACATGAATGTATACATAGCTACATTTTATACTGGATGTTAATGTTTTCGATCAAAACGTGTTCGTTTCATCGTTTGACCCTTAACAGGAGCGAAGTGTATTGTAAACACTTCGCTCCTGTTGTTGTGTTGATAAAATGTAAAGATTCGACGAACAAAACTCGAC
This sequence comes from Ferdinandea cuprea, assembly GCA_963576555.1. Lineage (NCBI taxonomy): Eukaryota > Metazoa > Arthropoda > Insecta > Diptera > Syrphidae > Ferdinandea > Ferdinandea cuprea. The sequence goes on from OY754961.1 coordinate 38,540,762, forward strand.
GAAACGCAATAGTTAATTGGCTTGTGTTTATTTTTTATGAATGTACCGATATATTCGTCCATAATTGCGGGGGAGCACATCTTCACTGCATTAATTGAAAACGAGGCCAAGGCCGTAAAGTCAAACGTCATTCTGATTATACTCTGTTGTATTTCTCGCTCGTTAAGCCTGCCGGAGTCAGATATCAAATGAAACTTGAATTCACTTGAATTTGAATGTGACGCAGATGTACATCTGTTTAAGTGAGTCGATTTAAACTCCATCCCCGTCAGCATGCATAGGGAGCGAGCAGAGTTATCAAAATGCTCTGAACAAAAAGGACAGTATACATTCTTTTATATTCAAGGAAAATTTCCATATATATCTCCAGGAAAAATTATGAATACAGTGAGAGAATATGCTAGCTGCTTAGCTTCCAAACAAACACCGCCTGAAAACATTAGATTAAATACAACTAGAGGATATCCACTTGGATGTGCTCGGTCATATTAATGGGTTGATATTAACATTTACAAAGAAGAAACAACTTCTAAGAACTCAATACAATTTCAGACAAACCTAACCAGTATATGAAATAAAGAAGATATGATTACAACACACTCTTTGACAAGAAAACAGCGAATGGAGTCCTTCTTAGCTCTTAAATCATTTTTCTGCGAAGATAGAATAAGCATTGCAACCTTTTTTTCAATGCTTGCTGCAGGACAAGATAATCGCAATGTGCCACACCCTAATTTAAATTAAAAAGTTGAATTTCTGAAAAAATCGTATCTATTCACACATCAAGGTGTGTCATTGAAGCTTTTGATGCTGATCAAAATTACATCTATTTGGGTATCTATGACGAATACTAAGGGTCGACAGCTACAATAATTAAAATAAATTTTCTCTTAGGATAGAGTACAAAAATGCAACTATACTTCTATGGATTTACACACAATAAACCGACACTGGTTATCAGCTAGCCTTATACTATTACAAATGCGCTTGTGCCCCTTTTTTTGTGTCAATTGTTCTGTTTATTTATATTTCCGTTGTTTGATTAATTTACGATAGTGAAAGTGCAAGAAATTCGACCATTCTTTAGTTCCTTAAAACGTTGCTATACTAATATCTATAGATGGAGCTATAGTCTAACAAATAAAACCTCTGCATATGCAATTGGCAATGTAATTCAATACCACGCGAAGTCCTGGAATAAGAAATATTAAAAACAATTGCATGTCATTGGTAATGTAATAGAAACTTAACTACAATTAGATCTGTAATTGAAGACTTATTTAAATCTAATTAGGACGTAGAAATACATTTTGTAGTTAAGTTTAAGATATAAAATGTATCACTTGCTCACCAATTATTTGTAATGTAACAAAATTGTATTTATTACTAATTAAATTACAAAAGTTATTATTACAAACGCATACCTACCTGAAACGAAAGCCTCACACACTAGACGTCAATTTTACATCCGCTCTATTCATGTGTCCTTTCAAGACACGGATGTTATACTTTTCGCCATGATAACGCAGAAGACATTTTGTACATTTTAAATCATCGAGATTGCATTATCCATTCAAAATGAACTTGACATTGAACTGACTTAACTCAGTAAAGTGCTCAAAAATATAGTTGCGATGAAATAGCATAATAACCAAACTCATTAAAACTAATTCTTCGTTGATATACTTAGGTACCTAAACATTTCGTATATAAATGCTTTGGTTGACAACACTTTAATAAAAAAAAAAATATTTAATTACAAAGGCGCACGCGTTTAATCTCACAAATTATCTCCGCGAACATCCAAACGAAATGTTAATAAGGTCATTCAAGTTACGGAAAGCTATCACTTAATGTGAAGAAACCATCACGTATTCCCAAAAATAAATCTAGACAAATAAACAAAAACATGATTTAGCTATTCCTTCATATCGTCAAGGGTTGCATAATCCTCATCTTAAAAGCTAGAATACTCTTAGCCCAATCGTCCTTGACATGGCAGCTGGCTTTGGTATTAGTATCCACCAAATTCTCGCTGTGTAATAGGTACCTAAGTATCTAAAAATACGATGAGACGTGCGTACCCCATTGAAGTCACGTTCACGTCACACACAACAGAAACCACGCACTCACTCGCAGTTCAGTTTCTTTTGTTTATAAACAAAACACACCCCGTTCGCTACACTCCACTTCTCATTTAGCTTTTGCCTTAACCAATTCACGACCTTTATGGACAACAACAAAGCTTCGGTCTATAACCTGACGTAGTTCATTTCCTGCTTTTAGCGGTAAATATTTCTCTTCGAAATGAATCATAATAAAGATCTGCAAACAGGTACGAATACGACAGACATATTTACTATTTACTATTTACACATATGTAGCTTCTCTAGCTTGTCTAGTCGCTGAAAAAGATACTAGATACGCATAGCGTCGTAGTATCGTTCATCATTGTAAATGAGGTCTTTCCCAATTTTAAGTGTGATAAGAGCGTCGGCGCTGTTGTAGCTTTAACCACTCATTTTTATTTAGATTGGAAACACAAAACCTAAAATAAAAAAAAAAATACGGGCTGTATGAAGGGCTGACCTTTTTTTGGTGAGACTGTGGGAGATTGGAATATTTTTTTTGGTAATCACGCTCGCACAGAGTGATCGAACCAAGAGTATTGTATTCGTATACCATGGGTGTTCCGTGTTCACGTGATCGTTGAGTGCACATTTTTATAGTCTCATTTGCTGTGTAGGTATATGTATTTTCATTTTGGTGTTTTATACCTTTGTACGAACAGTTTTCGTTGGATAAAAGATGAATAGACACATGGAATTTTCTTGCAGATTACTCAGTTATTGTTTGACAAATATACTTGGGCGTACATTTTAGTTGTACTCAGATCGATACCGGGTCTTAGGTAGATAAAAATATATTGGCAATTCGTAGATTTAAGGGCTTCTACCGAATGAGTATTTTTAACAACAACAAAATAACTGTACCAAAGTAAAGAAACTCCCTGTCACTGTACGTATAACGAATCGTAGACATGATGTCAACAGATTTTCTGAAATGAATTTTAACACATGTTTAAAAAAAATTATTCGATTTTATGCATTCACAGACCCTTTTTGCAATGGATAATAACAATAAGTTTCGTCGTGTCATTCTCATGTTTTTCTATGCATTTACTGGAAGATTAACTATTTCTTAAATGTTCATCTTCTTCTTTCAGTAAGCGAGGTATAATGTAACGAAAGAGTGAGTACCTACATGTTTCCATGGATATTCATATGCATTGATTCTAATGCATAACTGGCGCCCAACGTGGGACATCGGGAATTATGGATGTGCCAACTAGCATGCGAGTAAGTTAACCCAAATTAGAAGGCTCAACTTGTCGAATCCATTCACCACTGCATCCTTTAGAATCTCAGATCTAGAAGTCTCATATCGTTTCTGGTTTAAAGCACGGTTGGAGCTGCATATGCTCAAAGTCGTTTTGATTTCTGAAATGTAACATCAAATACTTTAAACGGCACTCCCGGACGTAGCTGGAAGGATTAAGAGTGCGCTGGGCACTGAGCATTTTTAATGTTGTTGAGGGTCGATTTTAACAGTGGTACTCCTGACAGCATACGATACATTTGCGTGGATCCGGGGCTTGTGGGAGACCAGGACGATCTTTGCAGATGCAGATTGTGGCCAATATGTAATGAAAAGGCTAAACTCATGCCATGGTACATGGTAAAAGACTCTCTGCATTTATTAAGTTCCTAACCCAATTAAGCAAAGACGAACTTAATTGGTTATGACAGGCGCCATTGAAGAAAAACTTAAAATGCCGACAAACACGACTAAAGAATACTGCCGCAGCTACTACAGCTAAAAATCACATAAACTTCCCTATCTCCATTGAGCTTATGTCGAGCTCCTCGATCGAAGCTACGTTCCTCATGCCAATATCATCCCAATATCAACGTACGTAAGCGAAGGTATCAACGGATCTCAGTTTTCCATTATGCAGTTGAATCTGCGCTAGAGAATTAATAGGCATTCCGAAAAAAAACTCGAATTTATATGTGCTCCTAATATTTAATAGAGGTCACTAGTTTAGTACATGGACTTCAGACTCAGCTAAACTCCGGAAAAAATAAAAAAGAAAATAATAAATCATTTGCAAAAACCACTATTTTGTCAAAATTGTCTAGCTATCTATTTTGACTTTAGAACTATTAATGTCAAATATTACCACCATGTCGCGTCGCATCGCACTAATACTTATCACACAAAGTTGAGTGTAGGTACATAGTCATTAAACGCGCATTTATTTTCCAGACTTTTTGCAAAAGCCTCGATTAGGTTGACTGGTAGATATGCCAAAAATAGTTTTGTTTTTCAAAAGAGGGCAAGCAAGTTATTTATAACGACTGAATCACGTGGGCGCTTGGCGCTTTGCAGTGTGTTATAAGCATACGTTTTAAACAATCATTACCCGTAAGGTTTGTAAACAGAAATTGATTGGGAAAAAGGCTTAATCAGCAATAAATTAGCAATTTGAAAATAATGGATTAATAAGAAATAGATTACCTTTAATTCCTTTATGAATCAGTATTGTTCTATCGAATATTTGGCATTTTTATGTGATGACATTTATAGTGGTTTGGTGGTTGAGTGTTATAGAAATAGGGTAGTCACTGCGTAGTTACGGCGGATGAATTCGATAGATTTGATCAACGGCTTCGTCAATGGTCATGATGGCAGAAACCTAACGTGAGCTACTTCGACATATTTGGAGCTAAGGTCACTTAAGATTTTCAAAACTAGTCATAGTATTGAAAAAGAGATGGTGGCGGATGAGCCCTTAATGAGTCAACGGGTAACTTGGAACCTAAGTACGCTGAACATCCTGGGTGCTGCTCGAAGGGTATAAGGCGCTTACATCTGCGCTTGCGCTTATATCTATCTGCGATCGAGGAGATACTTTGAATAGGTTTAGGAATCCAAAACAGAAAAAAATACGACATTCAATACAGCTACCATAAAAGAATGCACATTTCAGGATGCGGTTTCGTCGTTGGTTGAGATCAAAAGTCATTAACTTTAGACCGATGAGCGATCGCTGCATTTCGCATGCAAGATACATTTTATAAAATCAGCCTAATATGTGCTTAAGATTCTACCGATAAAGCTGTTTTATGACCTTACGGAGCCTTTCCGGAGTATGACGTCAAAATCGTGCACGAGAACTTAAGCGAAAAAATCGATAAGGAAAATATCTTTTGCGGATTAATCGATAAGCACTGCCTTCACGATACGACAACAAACAACGGCTACCGGATAATAGACTTTGGAGCAGCTCGTAATACAGTGAATAAGCAGCATCTCTCTCCAAATGGTCGAACTGCCAACCAAATCGAACACGTGCCAATCAATGCAAGGCACGCATCAAACATCTTGAATATGCATACATTCTGAGGGACTTTCATCACCACTTTTTTGTAGCAGCTAAATCCAGAGCTCGACTATCTAACGAAAAGAAGCCGCGACCCGCCCAGAAAAAGAAATTTAACGTTGGACGCAATAAAGCAGCATATCCAGCAGATGATGTTGAATAGGCATCATGTAGAGAGAGTGGTAGGGCAAGAAGAGATTTTAACACTAAAGCAAATCATGGAAAAGACCAACGAATTTCAAGCCGAGACACACCACCTATTTAGAGACTTTAAAGCGGCGTATGTAAGCATTCATCGTCAGAAGCTCTACATGGCGATGGCCGAATTCAGGAAAGGGGCAAAACTTATTTAATTGTTCTACGTGCCGCTGGAGAACACGCAGTTCAATGGCGCTATCATGTGACATCCTCAATCTAATTCCGGAACAGATAGTGTGAAGGGCAGGTGTAAACACGAAAGGCAATACTTTCAACAGATCCGTACACCTACTTGGGTAATAAGTAACGATATCGACATCATTGGCTGCTCCCAACGTGATAGAGGCTTTTACGGCAATTAAAGAACAGGCTTGCTTACTTGGTCTTGCAGCTAACGAGGATAAAACCAAATACATGATTTCAACAAACAAGCAAACATCTGTACACCGGCTAGGACAAAACGTAACTGTTCAAAGCAGAAGCTTCGAGGTGGTTAAGGAGTTTACTTACCTCGGGGTTAACATCAACTGCGGAAACGACACCTTAGTGGAGATTCAACGAAGAATTACCGTAGGAAACCGCTGGCAAAACAAATGGGCTCAAAGCTCCTAACACGAAGGACGAAGTGTGAGCTCTATAGAACACTTATCCTGCCAGTTATGCTCTATGGTGCTGACTGCTGGAAGATTAGCAGGAAAGATGAGCAGATACTAAACTCCTTCGAGAGAAAAATTCTTCGAAGAATATATGGCCCTGTGTCCGAGGAAGCTGAGAATATTCTATGAGCTGTATAAAGATGTGAATGTAGTTCAGAAAGACAAAACAGGACTTCTACATTGGTTTGGCCTCATCGAGCGAATGAACAATAGTGTTTCAGCCAAGATAATCTTCGAAGCCCAGCCCCCAGCTCCGAGACGACAAGGAAGGGCGAACCTCCCTTTCCAAAAGCAAGCCATCGCGGATGCCAGAGGGCCTGGTCTAGAAAACTGAAAGCATCGTGCCCGGAACCGTAGAGGATGGAAGGCTGTTGTATCTCAGGCAGAGACTCTCCAGGGATCAGTGTCCTGTTAATTAACTAAGTAATATATAGTGGTTTATATCGGCTGATAAATCATACAAAATTTGAGTTTATTTTTTTTTTTCAAAGAGAAACAGATCTATTCAATTTCAGAAAGATCTAAAGTTCTTCATTGCTTATCTTATTCAAGTAAACTATTTAGAATACCACAAACATCATACTATCCGTCAACCCCAATAAAGTGCATGGCTTGAAATTTGATTCGCATTACCAGTTGCCTACTGTGATTGTTAAACAAAAAAATGATGCAATTAGAAACGAAACCGAAGCAAACTGAAATAGACAATATTCCCTTTTTAGCAACGGCATACCATAACTTCGTGGGCATGGTACACAGCTTACCTACGCGAGAACCTAACCTACATAATACATTTTACTTCTGTATGTGCTCATGTGCTCATCCATGCAATTGTTGCAAAAGTATCTACATACTCATGTTCGATCCTCATGTGGTCGATGGCATAACCGCTTCCAACAAAAACAGACTAAAGTAAGTATATGAGGTTATACGAGTTTGTTAAGGTAATTTATGTTAGGTAAAACGCAATGGAAGACCAAATCAGCTGTACAAAGACACGATGAGAGATCGGAAATTCCTCCACAATTGGCTGCAGAGATGCCGGTAAGCGATAGCAGTAGCAATAGCAATAGCAATCTGCTGCGTATTAAATGTCGACCTCGCAATTCAATTTCAATACCATACAGTCAGATGGGAAACGATCGACGTTGGAGCGCCGAGTTCGATATGTAGGCCCCACGATCTTTAAAGCGCTTTATATCCTTAATTCATGATCTCCGAAAAAGGAACTATGGAATGACGGTTATGCTGATTGACACTGAATAGGTTCTAAAAGTACTGAAAACGTCGAGGTAATGCAATTCAAAGGAAGTCGACCATTGAGTGATAACAATTTTGTGTAATTCGTCATTGCATGGATTCCAGAGTTCTAGAGAAAGAATGCACTAAGTTATAAAGCGCACCGATATTGGTTTGTTAAATAAAAAAATATTTATAGCAAATTCCTGTCTCTCCAGCATCGTTAAAAGTGGTTGTAGGCATATAATGCCAGGTTTTAGGAAATAGCTTTAGTCATGTATGTTCATGTAAAGTGTTCGTCTTTTAAATTTTAGAAGTCAGTTGGATCCTCTTCAGCTTCAGCCATATTTGTCTGACGATGCCACCATGCTGGTCGCATCAAAAGTTTGATTTTTTTTAAGTGGATTAGCACGAATAAGCTACTTGGGCAACAACGTTGGTGCATCCATAAAATGAGGGACATAGTTGTGATCATGTACCCAGGAAAGTGTGGTGTTAAATCGTCTGACTATCTCGTTAAGACATGCCGGATTTAATTGATTGATAACTATCTTTCGAAATGTACCACCAACTAATCAGGGGCTTGGGGAATGGTGGTAATTTCAACCTGATAGACGCTGCAATAGTTTGGGAGAGTTTTGAGAAAACCCGGGCTGATGTTTTCAGTCTTACGTTGTCAATCTTAAAAATCTAAAAAATCATCTTTAAATCGACGACGTTATGATCAGGATAATCAACCATTTTACTGCAACCGTCTTCTAACCGCGGTTCTAAAAACAGGTTAATAGTAAGTAAATTCTCAAACTTAAAAAAAGGTCGTCTTTCTTTACTTAATAACGATTCAATTTGAAACGTAGGCATTAGTAATTTTGATTCTCGGGAATGCATGGTTTTCAAAATGGGTTAAATTTGCGCATGTTTCATTTCCAGCCCGTGGTCATAATTTATTATTTCTTGAGTAAATGTAACCTTTACTGCTCAACGTTAAGGCTTCAGGTTTCCATACCAACATTTGTATTATATCATGAGAATTTTATTTATTGATGCCTTTAAGTTCGCAGTAAGTGGTTAAGTGCGTTTGACTACTAAGTGAGAAGTCCCCTGTTCCAATCCGCTTCCTACCACCTTAAAGTTTTTATTCGCTGTCCAACCTCTTGCGAAAGTCTAGAAGAGAACTGTCATAATTAGCTTCTCAAAAATAAACTGCCGTTCGGAAAGGGCATTCTATTTAAACTCTAGGTCCCCTTCATGCGTGTCAAAAATATCTTCGCTCACACAGAAGCTAGACTTTAGGTCCTGTATCGGCCGTATACGCCTAATATTTCTTATAGTTTCTTCGAGAGAGTTTAAGTATAAGTGAAGCTTAAGTCGCCTTTTAAGTTAAATGACATCATCCGACATGAATACATTAAAACACAAACAGTTCCAAGTCCTTTTCATAGCTAAAATGAGTTTATTTCAATTAATATGACCTTTGATAATGTTTTCGAGTTTGGAAAAAAATTTCGATCATAGAAGTTATTTTGTTTTCAATTATTGTCTTATGTTTTTGAACAACGATAAGTCTATACATAGGAATATGGATGGGGTATCATAATGTTACTCTTCGTATCCCTATCCCTAAACGTCCAAGTAAAAGACGTTAAAAACAATTTTGTAACGATGGCATTTTTATTTATATCAAAAAAAATGTCCGTCGCTCAAAGTAAATCCCCTAAAGGTAGGCTTGGTCAAAAACGTTTTTTCTTTTCTAATTGCATTTAAGAAGGATATTGTGTTCTAACATATTTTTTAATAAACACGATATACCTACTACGAATCAATTCAATCTTGAAGCAACTGTAATACGAGAATAGTTACTAATTTTATCTATACAATTTCTGTTGTTCTAATTTCTGAATTGTTTAAGAACATTGTTTAAGGGTAATTTCCAAGTTTATAACTGTATCTCTTGTATTCACGCATGATATAAATTGTTGCCAAACCGAATTAAGAACGTGCTCGATATAATTTTGCTTATGATTGTTTTTAAATAATTTCCGAGATTAAAAGATTTTCGTCAATGAATATGTTGTTTTATTTTTGTTGTATATACCCCCTTCGGGTAGGGTAGGCATGCCTGTAGTAAGAGGCGACTAAAATCCACCTCCGTATACCGAGCATAATAGCGTATACAAAATAATGCAATGGACAAAACTGTAAGATATAATACCTCAGGTGGCAGACCAGCAGACCTTAAATCCAAAGGCTTCAAAATTATCGGCGATTAACTGCGAAGCGAAGAGAGAAGCGAAAAACTGATAAAGATGTGGAAACTTTAGTTAAGCGCGGACTTCCGCTATTCATGAGCCGCCATTCATAATTGAGCCGATGCGTAAGACGACTAGACTCATCCCTCAATGCAATCGTTGTCAAGGGTATAACCACACAAACGCATATTGTCAAAAAGAACCGCGTTGCGTTAAATGCGCCGGGAAACATTTGTCTATAGATTGCGGTCTTAAAAGGCAGGATTTACCAACCTGCATAAACTGTAAGGGAAATCATCCGGCAAACTATCGCGGTTGCGAAGTAGCTAAAGAGCTTCAAAGTAGGCGCGATGTAGTAAAGAAAAAATTGTTACCCGTTTGAGTTAAAAAGAATGAAAAACCCAAAAGAGGTACAAACAAATCAATTGAACGACGAAAAAATTTAAAGGAAACGTCTAAGCTGCCGAGAGAAAGGCATTTAAAAGAAATGTCGTCGACTCCCTGGCCGAAGGCTAAGGAAATGTCCAAGCCGCAGCGAGAAAAGATAATTAATAGTAAAGTGCTGTCAAAACCTCGGCCACAGACATACGCTGAAGCGGCGTTCCAAGCTAATAAGCAAATCGATACAGCGGCTGACCCAGTCGAACAAGTCTTTTCGGCCATTCTTGCTAGACTGGAAGAACAAAGTCGTATTAATAAACGCATATTTAAAAAGTTTGACGAGCTTGACCATAAACTTCGGGGCTCACTTCATCGCATATAAATATCAATATGAATAGTAACGAAAAAATTAAAATAAAAATAATTACGTGGAATGCGAATGTCCTTCTACAAAAGATCGACGAACTTTAAGTTTTTACTCGTACAAATATTATCGACATATGCTTGATTTCTGAAACGCATCTTACGAAGTAATCAAGTGTAAAAATTAAAGCATATAGTGCCTATCATGCATATCACCCTTCGGAAAGGGCTAGAGGCGGAGCGTCTTTGTTTAAAAAAGACAGGATTGAGCATTCAATAAGCACAAAAATCGAGTAAGTTAATATTCAAATAATTACGGTTCGTGTAAAAAATAATAGACAAACTTATGATATTGCGTCTATATATATCCCTCCAAGGGAAAAGATAGAAAAATTTGATTTCACGAGTATTTTTAACTCACTCGCACGGAACTTTGTTGTCGGTGGTGATTTTAATGCAAAACACACCTTCTGGGGTTCACGATGCATTTCACCAAAAGGAAAAATTCTCTATGAATCCGGTATGCAATTTGGAGTAGACTTTTAATCGTCAGCAAACCGACGTATTGGCCTACTGATACGGTAAAATCTCCAGACCTTATAGATTTTTACATTTTAAAGGGGATTTCCGAAAGCTTTGTTTAAATTGAAGAATGTTTCGATCTGTCTTCTGATCATTCGCCTATCATTCTGACAATTAGCGGCTGCTTATTGAAAAAGGAGGCCCCACCCAGACTTACCAGCGTATCAACTAAGTGGGACTCCTTTAGAAAAAAACTGCGAAAATAAAATCGATCTTAACGCGTCTCTTCAAACGCCATTTGAACTTGAACTCGAAGCCCATCAATTTATCGGAGTCATACAAAGTTCAGCCTGGTATAATACTCCCTATAAATGGATAACAAAATCAGAAAACGAAATAAAATATGCTCAGGAAATAACCGAATTAGTTAAGGAGAAAAGAAAAGTGCGTAAAAAATGACAACAATCTCGCGCTCCGCAGCATAACGATAATAAATAATCTATGCGAAACGAGACAAAGAAAAAGCCGACATGTTTGCCGATCACTTAGAAGAAACGTTTAAGAAATACGATTTAATTACGGGACAGGTTCTAAAAGAGTTGCCTAGGAAAGCACTTTCTATGTTTGTTCATCTCATAAATGCTTCGTTAAGGTTATTATACGTTCCACGACAATGGAAAGTAGCTGAGGTCATAATGGTCCCAAACCCGGGATAATCCCCATATAAGAAATCGTATAGACCAATACCTCTTTTACCAAAAGACCTCTTTGTCAAAAGTATTTGAAAAATTTTTACTAAAACGGTTACACCCGATTATCGAAGAGCGCTGATTAATCCCAGGTCACCAATTCGGGTTTAGAATTAAACAATCGACCAGGTTTATCGAATAACCAATGAAATTGAAAAAGCCCTTGAGGAGAAAAAAAATATACTCTAGCGTTTTTCTCGACGTCTCCCAGGTTTTTGATTAAACATAAGCTATAATTTGCTTTTTTCCAAACAAATATATGAGATATTAAGTTCTATTTAGCAGACAGACTTTTCCGTGTTAAGCACGGCAGGAGTTCCAGAAGGAAGGGTTCTTGGTCCGATTTTATTCTAATCTTTACTCGAGATATTCCGCAGAAAGAAGGCACACTTGTAGCGACGTTTGCGGATGATACCGCTATATTGGCCGTGAGTAATACGGATGAATCAGCAACAATTAAGCTTCAACGGGCTATCAACAGCGTTTTTGAGTGGACAAAGACTTGGCGTATTGTCCTTAATAAAACAAAATCTACACATGTTAATTTAACTTACAGAAATGTAACTACGCTACCCATTTTCATTGACTCCGTACAAATTCCGCACGCAAATGAAGCTAAATATTTGGGAATGACACTTGATGCGAAACTAAAATAGAAATGGCACGTAAAAAAGAAACGGGAAGAGCTCGTTATTAAATATAATCAAATGCATTGGCTGCTTGGCCGGTTTTCCAAACTCAGAATGCAAAACAAGCTGCTTTTATACAAGCAAGTTCTGAAACCGGTTTGGACGTATGGTATACAACTTTGGGGTTGTACCAAAGCAAATAACATCAAAATTCTACAAACTTTTCAAAACAAAGTGCTAAGAAGAATTGTAAACGCCCCGTAGTATATCAGAAATAGTGATATCCACAGAGATTTGGATGTGGCAACCGTCGAAGATGAAATAAAATCATTTGCCCGTAAGCAACAGACTTGCCTTCGCGGTCATTGCAATAACGAAATGATATATATTTTGAACGATACAAATTTAGTGCGCCGGCTTCAACGGTTAAAACCATTTGAATTAACGCAATAACATTAAACCGCGTGTTTTCGGCGGTTCCATCAGGTGCCTCCGATGGGAAGCTGCCTGGTGAACGAGAATACAAATTTTTAAATCTAAACTGCTAGATAGGAAATAACCTAGTTGTAGTATAAAGTAATTTGAAGGGAGGTGTTTTTAGTGACTATTTACTCACACTAATATGAGTACGTGCGGTCGTTCCTCATAGTGTCTTATGGAAGATTTTACACCTACCCTCGGAAAAAAGCAATAATTATGTCGCGAACCAAGGAAATGATGCAGTCTGATAATTATTTATTGTTTCGCACAGAGTTGATTAATCCCGGAAAATTTATTTGTTATTCTTTGGAATTTCAGTGGTTTTTTTAGAGTAATTCTAAGACGTGCCCAAGCTGTGTGGGTGATTTAGCTCCATTTCTCGGTTGTATTAACTTTATATTAATAACACATGTTTTATTTTATCAAGAAATACAACCACTGTTTTTTTTAAATTCAAACAATTTCAAAATGCATTCAACGAATGTAAGTAGAAAATAATTTTGTGGAATGTGCTATAGATATGAGGTTTGTGGGCAATTTACTTAATTTTTAACTATTTTATCGGCTATGCAAAGTACAAGATAACTGAGAATAGCTTTGCATAAAAATCAGTGAATTTGTATTTACTAAATTTTTATACGCATCTAAAGGGAGATCTGTTTTCAGATACATAGATAATCAAAATACATATTACTATTAATAATTTTCAAACACGTTTTATTGTTAACTGAAAATTACATTAAAATTGCCATTAGAACTACCTAACGCTGCGTATTAAAATCAACTAACCGGCAGTTGTTTATATTTTTTATCAAAGGTGTCTCAAACATCTTAGGATGGAGCATATTTTTTTATGATTTTTATCATGAACCAGCAATTTCATTGTTTGCATTTTTGTTTTTATTTTAAATCAAAAACGATCGTGATAAATAGATAAAATGGCTAGGAATTGAAGAATTCAATAGTTTTTAAATAAAAAAATTCGTTGTTCATTAAGACACGATTTTTATCATTAAGTGAAAATTGTATTCAAACCATTGAATTGCAACAAACATGATTAAAGATTTGTATAAACTTACCTTTTGACTAGGAGAAGTAACCTTATATCTGACGAATGATTTTAGAAACTATGGTTAATAAAACACTTTTTACCTAAGTCTCTGCATAAATTATGATCGGTAAATTATGAACTGTGCTAAAACAATTTCACACAGTTTGTAAACATTTACGCTGAATAGCATGTTACCTAAAATCTATATAATTTACCTTAGTAATTTTAATTATGTTTCGAACTTTTAGGCGGATATTCATGTTAACTTGTAAATCGTTAGCATGGGTAAGACGGTTTTAATTTAATCCCCTCCTAAGGCAACATAAACCCGGATAAAGAAATTTTACACAGTATTTTTCTTTTAGTGTCAAGTTTTGATAAAAAACTTAACAATGTTGCTGGATTAAAGGAAAAACAACCAATAATATGGGTAGAATTTTAGCACTTTTTTTTCAGTGTTAGCAAATAATTCACCACTGTTTTGTTTGCAGAATATGAATTTTGTTAGCTGTCTGATTTCACCAACTGAATTTTTATCCTAGTTCGGAAATCGTATGAGCAAGTTGGCTGCAACATTTTAAGCAGGTAACAACCGAATATTCTTAAGTTTCTAATCCACAACAGAATATAGAGTATCAAACTAAATGAAAACGTAACGTTGGTATAACTTGAAGTGTAAAGAAGCTATCAGTTTCAAAGATGTAAGTTTTCGTTAAATCGTCAAATATGCTGCTCAGCTTTGCAGGCAGCTCAACGCCCATTGATTTTGCCTTCCCTCCTCTATGCTTTTAAGGGACAGATACATTTTTGCACACGTAAGATACAAGAGTACTTCAAGATTTAAACATTCACAAATTCGCTGGTCCTGAAGTATTGTTCTACACTGGCAACATTTTTTCCTTACGGCTCTTTCCGAGAAGATGAATATACAATTTTCGAAAACTTCCAAATGACCGGCAACACAGTTTTCGCAGCCACAGGTCCCCTCGTGATTGAATGACATATCTAACCTTTTTTGGGAATATGTAAAATCGCCTTCTCTTTTTAACATGGAAACTATATATTTGCAAATAATACGCTTGAAGCCCCACTTCTAAATACTAACTTTCGCTCGTCGTCGGCAAAAATTTAAAGATAATACAAATGTCAGGTTAGTTTAGTCTTCTTCTGTTAGAATAAATGGTACACAATCTCCATACGAGTTATTCGAGGAGACTAAGCTACAACATAAATAGGAGAGCCGCTCGTAAGTAAGTACGTAGTAAGCCGCCGGATAAACTTGACTTCAAGTGACGCTTACGTTCGTGTCGCAATTCCAAAGCTATAAGTATAAAGATAACATTTTTAACGCCTTACGGTAGCCATAAATAAAGATTATATTCGGAAGCCAATTGAAATCTACCCTTTTATAGATCTACTGCGTTTGCATTAATAAGGAAGTTACGTGAAGTCTGTTACACAATTGAAATAAAAATAAACTGCATATTTTCAATCCTAAAGAGATAGCGAGTCACACTATTATAATGCTTTTCAAATGGCAGCTGTCATAAAATCGATTACAACAAGCAAGCCACGTTAGGTAAGTCATTAAATTAGTCACTGGCAAAAATTAGCAAACGCATTCTGACAAGTGCAATCAAATGTATAAGAAAGGCTTAATGTAGCCCAGCTCTTCGGTCATTAGGTTATCCAAATATAAATCTTTAACACGAAACTTTGCTAATTTAGCGACTGCACAATACGTCCAACAGAAAAACGAAAACATTGAAATCCTGTCAGAACGGTTATTCTATATCTGTCGAAATGGTGATAATGCTCCGACATACCCTTGACAGCGAGAGCGTGATTTCTAAAAGGAAGGAAAACAGAAGCGATAAGACTTTTATAGAATGAGACTTTGTCATAGTGCAAGCTGTATTTTTGCACAATCACTCGCATATTCAGATTACTTGGCTTCTGATCTGACTTAACATACAATTTAGGGTATCTTGTGGAATACGTACTTTGTGCTTTCTCGTCGAACCTTTTGGATTTTCTCCTGTGTCGACGTTGACTTCCGCTGCGATTTTGCTTTACTTTTGCAACTATCTTCATAATATCATAATAAAAATAATTGGAAACCTTCTGTCAAAAATTAACCCGCACTCGAGCACTGGTTAAGATAAGCGCACCACGATCCTAAGGCAACTACTAAAACATAATTATTTTCTGAGTTCAAAATATTTAGAAGATGCTACGCCATAGCTTGCCGGGCGCGGTTAGATAGCTGGATTTTTGATTAAACCGAGTATCTTCTTGATTGATAAGAAATGTGAGCTATTGTTTGGATCTATACGAAACAATTTAGCATTAATTTGATGGCTTATTCAAAGATATTAAATTAACGATGGCGTAGTTTTTTTTATATTACTCGGGTATCTTGGTTTTTAAACTGTTGGGTTATCGACAAAGGCGCTCGTTAAATTGGACTTTTTAGAAACCTGGCGAACTTTTTGACAGCTTAATAAACTTGATGACTTTTTTAATGGGATCAAATGTGGTGTGTGTTTGATGTGTACGTTGGCGTCGACCTCTGTTTAATAGATTGAAATGTCAGAGCTTCATACTGAGTAATACAATTTCTGTATAGAAGTCTACATTTTTCAAAAACTCGACTATCAATAAATAATACAGCTTGTAGTGTTTCATGTCTCTAAGATAATCAAGTGATCCTGAAATCACCAGAGACATTTGGTAGAGAGTGTAGAAACGAATTATGAAGAAACTATGCCCGATGACCATCAGCTCCATCCAATATCCTTTCCAACGTACTTCAGTGTGGCTTCTTTCTCGACAAATCAACAATAGTCCAAATTTTCACAGTAAAGCAAATCCCGAAAATACCAACACATTTAAAGTTGATAAACACCATAGCATTCATCTTTAGAAGCTCTACATGGTGATGGTCAATTTTGGGATCCCGGCAGAACTAATTCAAGTGTGACAAGCGTGACTTCTTTAATTTAATTTTGGAGCAGATAGTGCGCAAGGCAGGCGTATACACAGATGGCACTAACTTTAAGAAATCCGTACAGCTTCTGGGAAGATATCTACATCATCGGCCGCTCTCAACATGGAGTGATCGAGGCATTTACGGCAATTGAAGAACAGATGAATTTAGCTGATTTTAAACTAGGACAAGCCCCAGGTTCGAGACCACAAGGAATACCGAACGTGTCTGGCTCGTAAAGATTGAGCCAGAGCTGCGTGCCGAGGACCGTAGGAATAAAACAATTTATATTGTATCCTAGCCAAGCAGGTTATGATTATAATGATATTAAAAAGCAATAAAAAACAAGTTCGCCGGTTACCGAACTTTGATGGAAATTGCAAATTGAAATCTTTGTTCACATTTACTACAAAAAACTTATAGTGGATATTGAAGTCGACTATCTGTATAATTACTCATTTGTGGTCTTAACATACATAGGTGGCTTTGACCGTTGCCTTCCACCAGGCGAAACCCCAATACTCTGTCATTATCCACGAAAGACACTTGCATCGCACATTATAATTTGCAGGCATTTAGGACAAATGTGCATCCGTATCTCCTGATTTGATCCGTATTTCCTTATCGCTTACACTATGTAATGTATGATGAAAGTCTTTTTCCTGGGATTTAAGCTAGAGACCATGCCATCATCCCTGTCATCGGCAGTCATAAGAGATCTGATTTTTAAATCTGTTATTATAGACAATCCCAAGTCCATAGCTATATGCTTGAGTATATAGTATAGTTTATAATTATCGTTTGAAGAGAAGGTATGAAATGGCATACCTTAATAAGATTTGCGATTATGGCCAATAATTTCTAAAGACTGTTCCCCTGGTACGAACACCTTTTAAATTATAAATATATGCACAGGAGGCCATACCTAAGCCGACAAAATTGGGAAGGTTTAGCCCCCTAACTCTAACACTAATAGCAAGTTTCTCGGTAGACTGGTAAAGAGTATAAAGTATATAAAATTATATATGTATAAGGTTGGATTAATTGACTAAGATAGGTTGAGTAACTAGTTTGAGCGAAAGAACTTTATCTGCAAATATCCGACTCTTGCGAAAACAGTTTGTATATATAAAAAAACATTTCCTTGGTGAATGATGATGAGCTTTGAGTTTGGTAATCCTACCTCGAATCGCAATCGCTAAAAATTTCCGAGCGGGCAACTGATCTAAAGTACAATGAACCATTAGATCTCAATATAATTCCAATTAAAATATAATACAATGCCACACCAAAAAGCATAAATAATCTAAATGCAAGCAATTAAAAAAAAATCATAATTTTGTCTCATCCAAATATTTATATTATATCATTTTTTTACGCATAAACAATATAATAATCTGAGTTGTTTACTTGTTTATTAGTTGCCACTTTGTCCGTGATACTAATGTCGAGGACACTCTTCTTCTACAGATATTAATGATCCGCATGAACTTTCACACAAGAAATGAAATAATCAATAGAAAAACTTAAATTAAATCGATGATGAAATAATTAACTTAACAAAAATCCGTTTACATAATAAAACAAAGATTTATACGTTTCCAGACAAACAAAATAATAACAATAATAAATGAAACCCGATTTCACCAATCTGCGATTGCCTACGCGTACTGCAACTGCTACCAGCTATTACTCTGGAAACTATTAATTGTATTTATCATAAGCTCGCAACATAGCGCGTGGACGTGGTCTTCGTTCATACATAAAATTTGAACATACATTTGTATACCTACACTTTGGCGGGAGGAAAACAAACGGGGGAAAAAGGGGTTCAAGATTAATGTTACATTATAAAGATAGCGCCAGGCATCTAGACGTTCAAAGTACAAATAAATCTGTGATTTACTTCATAATATCGTTGCCGGCACTTTCCATTGACTTTTAACACCACCCGCACTGGATTTATGACTTACGAAATTCCGCGTGTAAAGCTACTTGGCGGACTCTCCTATCAGTGATGATGATGATGAGTTTTTGTCTGGAACAAAATTTTAACTGATTTTGTAATGTCGAAAAAGTAGCGCATGGTTGATAAGATAAGTAAAAGGAAATACTTTACTCTTACCACATAAATTTTATTTGCGAACGTTGGTCACCGTGATGCATGGGGCGTAAATTCGGCGGAAGCATTCATTGGGTGAATCACTTAGTAATTATGGTATGGTATGTCCTTGCGCTAATTTTGAATAGATTGCATTATCAGTCTTCGATGTGAACTGGAGGAGTCAAATTGGACAGTGCATCGACCTTATCAATGTTCTCAGAAAGTAATTCAAGTAAAGTCAGTAGGTTCTGATAAAAACATACAAACATCATGCCGTGTCAATATATTTTGTTACCTCTTGAGTTCCCTTAAAACTTTTCTAAATTGTAAGCGTGGCAGTGGGAGGTTCAAACAAATTCGAAAACTTCATCATTCCGGGACTCTAGGGAGTATTTATATGTTCCAGCTCCCTAGCTCAAAAGGGCCTAAAATCTAGTGATGGACAGACGGGCTGATATTGCTAAATCGTCATAACTTTTGATATTAATCAAAAATATATACAGTGAACATTGGAAAACGCGAACTAATTAAAACCGAGGGTGTTCATGTTTTTGAGATTGTTTAAGTTTTGGACTGTAACATTTTATGATTAAAATTGCATTCCTTTCCTATTGTCTTACTACTGCTCTTGAAATAAAACACATCTTCTTTTTGGTTGTAGTAGTGTAGATTCATTCAGTAATTTTTTTCTGTTGTATTTTTACGAATATTTGAACAACTGCATTTTCTTCTAGGCGTTTATATGAATCTGGTCGCCTTCATCTTCATCTGCATCATACAAACATACTTCGCAGTCAATATTATGGGATCCTGTTCACGTTTTAGATTCTTAGATTTGTTCACGTTTTAGAGCAGTCAATGTTAAAAATAAACTGTTCACGTTTTGATAGTTTTAGGGATATAGGTCTACGACGAACATTAAGGCGTGTTACACTTTTATTCGAGTAACATGCGTTTGCATTATATGCTATGCAGTGTGTTCACTTCTTTGTAAATTCAAACAATTCGAATTGTAGTGAAAAACATAAGGAAAGGTAACAGCCCGCTTGTGGCCAACAGTATGATACTCTATCCATATCCCTATATATAACAAAAAGGCGTTAAGAACATGGTGGAAGACATTTTGCTTCATTTTGTATGAAATTTTTAAAAAAATACAATTTTTGAAAAAAAAGTTGGAGTGACCAAAACTTTGTATGGGGTTGTTTATATTGAAAAAAATATTGTCTAAATATCTTGTGAAATATTTTTTTCGGCTTCTATGAAAATTTTCGACCTAAACAGAATTTTATTGAAAAACCAACACAAAAAGTAATGGTAAAAAACTTTATATGAACAACTTATAAAGGGAGGCGGTGCCTATATATCTTGTAAAGGTTCTAACCCTTTATCTCTTGCAGCAGCTTAAAACGGTTTTTTCTTAATTTTTTGCGTGGCAGTGGGCGAATTTGAAAATTTTAAACTCGGTTAATCAAATGCGCAAACTGAAGTGGAAAAACGTTTTCTGCAAAACTCATTTCACCCATAATAAAACCGTCTTAGTTACGTATGTAGCTATAATTTAGTTCAACGCAACGTATTCTTCTTATTTTGTTTTAATAATTAAATAAAGAACATTATGTCACCACACACACTGTAGTTTTGTGACAGTCCAACTTAAATTAAATCCCACTCGGTCATATCAAACTGTTACTTTTTATCAAGACCCAAATGCATTTTTGATCCAACGAGGGTTTATTTTATATTTTCCAAAAAAAAAAAATCATTACGAATTCGTTTTTTTTTTTTCTTTTTCTTTTCTTCTTTTAACTGCGCTCTCACTTCTCAGTATTTTTCCAGAGCGAAAGATGTAAACTGAAGGAAAATGCTTTCCTGTATCGTTACCACACCGAACCGATACCACGCAGCAGCACGCACTATGGAAAATCCCATGCACGCGTTCACCACGTGATTGTTTTGTATCTATTCTACTCTTGCGTTTGGTTTTCTTTTTGGTTTCCCTTCGTCTGTTCAATGTTGTTGTAATTTAGTTCAGAATTTTTTATTTGAATTGAGTGTAGATTACAGCAACATGGAAAAGATGAAAATGTGTCAACTCCGGGTTAGATAGATACAAAACAGATTGGGTAGGTACCAAACGTACTTTGTAGATATGACTAACAGAACCACATTCGGTTTGGAAAAGTTAAATTTTACCTGTAAACATTTTTTTGTGTTCAATAGAGAGAATACCTTCTGCTATTAGTTTATAAACAAAATGTACCCGAATGAGATCTTTGCTGAGTTGCATAATCTAATTCAACTTGTGAATGAGCTGTCAATGCAAATCAATGCTCTGGAATTGTTCTTCACCTCTCATCCTGAGAAGTACTTTATTATCGCCTCTACAAGGCTCTTCGGACGATTGTGTGGTATTATCAAAAAACTTTATTGTAGTCCTCCCACATATCGCATGGCATTACGAGAAAGCCAATTGAGATAACCTTAACAGCTTATTTAGGTACATACATACATATATTAACTGGTCACAAGCTGCAAAGCGGTATTAGCTTGAGGAGTTGAGTTTTCGTGTTTATAAGACCAACCTAAACGAAGAAAACCAAAAGAAAGTTTTAACGAATACGAAATTGCTCTGAAACGACGTGTTATGTTTTCATATAATCTGATATTGAGGCAAAAAGTACTCCAAGGGGTAACAATAAATTCTGGTCCTTTGTAAAAAAAAAAACATTAACCTATCACAACGACGATCGCGCGTTTAGCTCTTTGGACAAAGCAGATTTTGTTGCTGCAGCCAGCTGAACGATTACAAATTGCATTTTGTCTCCACCAGAGTTTTCAATGGGACAAATCCATTTATGCACTCGCATGTTGGCAAGATCACTCATCTAAACATATACAAATATAGAGGTTATTCTTACATGCCGGCAAGACCACTGCGTTGGCTTTTTCATCTGTAATTCTTTTCTGATCTCCTTTCGAATAGAAGAAAAACAGCACTTTTCCAAAGCGTGTCATATTTTCCTTCTACCAACTAACCCATTGCACTTAAGTCATTTCTTTCCAAGATAATGTTCATGGAAACTATTAATATTCAGCTCATGAAACTATTTGAATTACAAAAGATTTTAGTATGGCTTTCATAGCAAAAGGTCCGCCGGGTGATTTTATGGTCTGTCTCACCAAAAAGTGAAACCAGTGTCTCTAACAGATCCGTGAAATGAACTTGAAATGCACTTGATAATTCAAAGATCGTTTTGTCCCCGACTCCCTTTCTATTTTTTATTAATGACCTCCTGTCTGCCACTTTTAAGACCGATAATATCCTCAGTTTCTCGTATTCTTTTCGAAACTCTCGCCCTTGCCCTTCAAGTAGGAGCAATTGGAATGATTACGTACATTTGTTAAACTCATTAAATTCAGACCTTAATAGCATTATTATATAGGGTTAACTAGGTCGTGTAGAATTTAATGCTGTTTTCTTTCATTAAACCGAAACCGAAATAGTACATCATTGTGTTATTATCTATTAATGACACTTCCCCCTATGAAACCTAAGGTCCTTCCATCTCGGTATGTACGTTAATGACAACATTTCTTGGAATGGCATATTCAATGGTTTCTCCCACTGATGCAAGAAATTCGTTACCCCTTTTGAGCTGAAATTTATAAATTTTTACATAATTTGCTACTTTACGGGCTCCCGACCCATGAAGAGTCCCTGCCTGAGACACGGCAGCCTTCCATCCTCTGCATTCCCGGGCACGCTGTTTCGAGCTGTCCAAACCAAACGCTCTGGCATCCGCGATGGCTTGGTCTTTAAAACGGACGTTCTGTCTTCCTTGTAATCTCGAACCTGGGGGCTGGGATTCGAAGATCCTCTTGGCTGGAGCGTTGTTGTCCATTCGTATAGCAGAACCTACTATTTATCCGCCCTAAACTACGTTGGCGTTGGTGGATATGGTACAATTATTGAGAGTGAAAACTTATAAGCGATAGGACATTAATTTTCATGCCTTTCATTATTTTATCATTTTTTCGCCATCACTGCTCAGTTGAATGCCACAACTTTAACATTTTTCCCGCAATACTTGTAATTCATGGAATGGTTAGAGTGAGGCCTTCTTTCGGACGTCAAATATATACCTGTTTTAAACTGTATTAAACAAGGTGCAGAAATACCTGTCTTCTTTCCTTCTTACTCGTACTGTGTTCCAAACTTACAAAAAATAAAATGTTAGGCGTAAACGGTCCATACAGGACGCAAACCTAGCTTCTCCAACCCCTGTGTGTGCGAATATATATTTTTGACACGAATGGAGAGGATCTGCAGTTTAATGCCGATTCCGAACGACAATTTTATTTATGAGAAGCTTCTCATTACAGTTTTTTTCTCTTGGATGTTT
Source organism: Ferdinandea cuprea (assembly GCA_963576555.1). Taxonomy (NCBI): domain Eukaryota; kingdom Metazoa; phylum Arthropoda; class Insecta; order Diptera; family Syrphidae; genus Ferdinandea; species Ferdinandea cuprea. The sequence continues at coordinate 38,564,224 of OY754961.1, forward strand.
GTCAGACGTTCGCAAGAGGTGGGGCAGCGAATAAAAACTTTCAGGTGGTACAAGTCGGGATTTAAACTAGCGACCTTTACTAAGCCACTAAGTTGGCCCAACGCACTTAACTACTAAGCCACTGCACCCACAAACTGTACTCGAGCGCGAAGAATATTCTGTGGGACCAATTCATTTTCGCACTCGTACAGTGGCAAGAGTTCTTCAAGATCTCAACATACATAAGTCCGCTGGCCTAGATGGTAAGTAGTTCCCTATCGCTATAAAGAGGTGTTCTTCCTCACCGGCAAAACCACAGCGTAAGCTTTTCTATCTGTCCTATTCTCCAGTGTACTAAAGAATCTTCTCTTGCCGAGAAGATAGAAAACAGCATTTGTAAGGCCAGTCCCAAAAAAGGCGAATCCTTTTCTCTTACCAACCAATTGCACTTACTTCCCTTCTTTCCAATGTCATGGCGTTTATTAGCCCTAAACTTGAGTACAACTCTTATATGTGGTCCGGTGCACCAATAAAATATTTGGAGTTACTTGACAGAATTCGAAAACGCGCGATAAAACCTATTTGCGATCGTGACATTGCGAAATCGCTTGACCCTCTTAGTATTCGTCGTAATGCCTGTTATTGTGACACTTCCATCGTAAGTGCTCTACTGAAATAGCCAGTTGCATTCCTTCGCTTCAACACTTCAACCGTAATATCCGCCATGCCAGGAATGCTCATCAGTTCACCCTAAAACCTGTTTTCCGAATGTGAGGAATTAAAACTTCGCCACTTTACTGCATCGCTATTGGTTCAGCTGTGATCTTCATCGGTTCGAAGACGGAAATTCAAATTTTTGCCTAGAGCCCGAGGTGATTTATTAAATGCTATTAAATTGCGGTATTGCAAACCAGTGATTTTGGCTTATTGTTAGATCTACTTTAAAGTTTTTGCATAATTATAGAAATAAGCAATATCAAATGTGGCGCAAAAGCTGTCAGCCGATGCTGTAAATAAAAAAAAAACGCATAAGGAAAGGGTACCGTGAAATACCCCATACCTACTTATCCCTATATTCCAAATTATGGATGGCATTTTATTTACTTACTTACTTACGGGACTTACGAACGAACATTGTTAAATCATCTTAGGTTTTGGTCCTGTTCATAAATATATATACTTTTATGGCTCTACGACGATATTAAGGGGTGTTACAAACTTTGTGTAGAAATTAATATACCCTCAAAATTAAAATTAAATTAAAACTAACTTACCCTTCATCATCGTAGTCAAATCGCCAAAACGAGATATTGGGCTTTGTCGCTCATGATAATTTTGTATGAACTTACGTATTTTCCATAAGCAACCAAAACATATGTAACTAATAATCATTTGTAACGAAAATTCCCAGGGATATTACTATATATTTTTTTTTTTGCAAAAAAAATAAAAAAAATTACTTCCCATACCGGGAATCGAACCCGGGCCTCCTGGGTGAGAGCCAGGTATCCTAACCACTAGACAATATGGGACTTGTCAACTTGATGCCAAAACTTATATTTCCAAAGAGCGATTCAAAAATGAATTGGTTCGCATTAGTTAATTGTGACGCTGATTGATATTTGGCCTTACTATCAATCAGACGCAAATGTCGACTACTATGCAATTGCAAGGTTAAAATGTAGTAGTGAGCCTTAAAAGAATCCTACCAACAAACGATTTCACATATTCATTAAGCAACCTTTGTATTTTCTTTCAATCTATTACAATTTCCATCAAAGTTGGTGTCAAACAACACAAAATGTCAAAATCACCTTTGTAGTTCCCAAGAAAGGAATTAACGAAAAAGAAAAAGTGACGAAAGTTCGGCAAATACGATTTGGAAATAATTAATCAATCTGCGTCATCAATTTGAAATCCCATTATTGTTTAGTTATTTTCAGACGAAATAATGAATCTTGTCGATATTGATATACATTTGTCAAAAACAGTTCATTCGGATATCAGTAGGTATTAACGTGTGGTAGTAGCAGCAGGAATTTCAGCACTAACAATAAGTATTATTGCTCTTGATACCCAAATGTCATTTTAATGCGTTTTTAAAGCATATTTAGATTTATAGTATAGTCGAATTAATTAATTAATTAATTATTTCCTGGCAATTATTAAGCTTTCTACGTGACCAAATTGATATGGTCATTAAACGAAAGAGTTTGACGAGGAGAATTAAATTAAAATAAGAAACGGTAAGGTAATATCATCACAACGTCCCTAGAAACATTTGTGCATTTTGATATCCAACTAAAGCTCCTCATATTAGGTATACTTGTCGAACCCTTTCATTTGTTCCGAACTATTAATAAATATGTATTTGGGGGATTATTTTTTAAAATAAATAAAACACCGCAGATTCAATATTGTAATTATGCTTAATTATTAAAAATTAAAAAATAATATAAACGCAAAGAATTTTTAATAGCTATGGGTGGGTTGTGACAGTGACCATGTGTCTTGATGGACTACTTTTTCGTTTCCTTATTTTCACATACATACGGGTGTGTGTTTTGACCCTTATGGTCAAATTTATGATTTTAATCGCTTGTATGGGCTGCGTATAGACATGATGTAATATACAGTGGTAGAAATAAAAATAGCTCATATAAGTTTTAGTATATAATATTTCTAATTATATAAGCGTATGCACTTAAGGGTGTTTCAGCATAGTATTAAACTTCAGTATGTCGTTTCTCCTGAAGCTATGACGAAAACATGATGGTATTGCAGGGGGTATTTATTCACCCCAACTCAAGTTATAGTCCTTTAAAGTGAAAACGAGGTACATCTACTCTTAATACTATAACTTTGGAACTACTTTAAATAAAAAATCAAGTTTGGGCATTTTGGAATTATCGAGAAAAAAAATAAATATAAGGGTATGTACCTCATAAAAATTTTAATAACAAAAATTCAGATGGTTTTGTTTTGGAGACTGGAGAAACGATATACTGAAGTTTAATGCTATGCTGAACACCCTTAAGTGCATAAGCTCAGATAATTAGAAATATTGAATATTAAAACGTATGTGGTGCTATTGTTATTTCCGCCACTGTATATATATATTTTTTTCTTCTATGGTGTTTTGTGCGTTGGTATGTTTATTCTTTGTCGTCGTTATCATTAGCCATATTGTTCCTTCCGAATCCTAAGTGCATTTAAATTTATTGCTTTTTAACCTGGCACTTTTAAGTACATTTGTGTACTAAAATACCTACTTTAGGTACCATCATATTGCACAACAGGTAACACTTGCTTCGAAATTTCAATTTATACTTGTGTAGTTACGACTTAAACATTTAATTTTATCCTCTCGGTTGTGACTAACCTGGGCACTTAATTCTTTATTGGTACATGATTTGTTTAAAGTGTGAGGATTTTTATTTAAGCATTCACTAAATAAGGCCCGTTGTCAACTCCATTGTGTTTCCAATTGAGAAATAAATGATGTTTCCAAATACCAACATTTAAGCTTGCGGTATGATTAGACTGCAAAAATTATCATACGAAGTATTTTTTATTTGTGGTAGGTACACATACGCAATAATCCTAAAGAGAACAAAAATAACATTTATTAAAATACAAATGCACATTATGAAGATCGATGAATATCAAAATCTAAAAAGGCTGAAAGAATGTATTTAAATATTTTGTAAGAACTATAACCATAAATTAGATACAACTTTAGGTTTAAAACGGTTTTTTATAAATTGGGTGGATTTAAAATACATAAAATTTTAAATTTAGTCTTCTATATCTTATTTTAAGGCTTCAAATGTTGTAACTGACGGATGGACTGTTAGCATAAAGTCCAGTAAAGGTATGTATATATAATACGATGGGACTATGTTCATTATACTACTCCATGATATTTGACAGCGAAATCTTTAAGACATTATCATTAACCATTGATGACTTGGGCGCAGTCTAATCTTACCTTTAGCGACCAATTTGATAAACATTTTTCGCAAATACTGCGCAGACACTCTTATTTACTTTTAATTCGATAATTGGATTGACTCTGCGAGTGTTGGCTTCGTTTATAAATATAAAATGAACTGTGTTTACATTTCAACAAAGCGATCTGACTATTTGAGCGTTCAAAAAATTTTGTCAGTTTAACTTTGGATTTGATAATATTTAAATTCCAATGCTTAATTTAGAGCTGCATTTTGAATTGGAATTACGTAGAATCATAACAACAAGACCAAGAGGCATTTTAAATAATTGAGCACGCTCTCTTTTGTCATACATTGGCATTGTCTTCAATTAGCAGGTTTATAAACAAATTGATTCAAGTGGGCCATAGTTGTCTCGTCAGCGTGGCGATAATTGTTTTATCGAACTGTGGTAACTTTTGTTTTAAATTGAGAAGATATACACGTATTATAAAACGCGTTATGAGACCACTTATCTTAGTGGTTTCACTTAGCTCGAAAAAAAATATGTTTGCATTGTTTGTTGGGGGCCTTTCCTAGCACACCAGGCTCTGTGTTATATATGTAATTATTATATTATATATAATCTATAAATTGGGACAAAAAGTGACTATGTGCCGGCCGGAATGTCCGTGGTAATAGAAATTTGCTTACAAACTAAATATTAACAATTTTAATTTAAGTCAGAAAATATGTATTTCTATACAGCGGCTTACTTTATTATACTCGGACATTTTATGACAGATTGCTTGCATTCCATAGAAAATATAAACATATGATGGACACCTACATTTAAGTAAATTCTGTACTATTTAAAATTGAAACTGTGATTGATAAGTTTATATCGATATTAGCTCAGTCAAGACCTACGAACTTGGTCGTAATAAACCAAAGGTCCTATGGGATGTTTAACCAACCTTAATCACCCAAAAACAAACATTACTCTACTCGAATCTGCAGTTCATTTTGAAATTTCTATATGGCAATGCTATGACCAAATAGTAAAATCAACTACTTACCCTTATATCGTAACAGTAAATTTTAAATGTACAACAATGGATTTTACCTCTGTGCTAACCTTTATCCGTACAACACAGTATAATTTGTGTAGTTCTTTTACAGTGTATTTGTTCTTTTCCCACGTTAAACATAGAATAAATATTGATTAATTATTGAATTATTCATATGTATCTACTTTTCCAATACGCTTATAATGTATTCTCATTATTTCTGTAGAGAAAACGCTAATCTTACAATTAGATAAAATATAAAAAAAAGTGGCGCTGTAAACTTGAAGTGCTTTTAAGTAGACTCGGCCTTGACACTAAAAAAAAATATTCCTGCACTTTTCGGGGCCATGATTTACCTATATATCAAATTTCAGCCTTGTAGACCCTACAGTTTCCGAGTAATTTTGGGTTGGACAGAAACCTGGTGCAGAGAATAGAAAATGTATTTAATTTTAAAATTATTTTTATTATTTCCAAAAGATCTTACATACTAGATAAAAATGATTAAATCTAACTTAAAATTAACAGGATACTTATACTAGATTAATGGTCCTCATGCGGACACTCTAAGCTTAACTATATCACTTATTGCTATTACCTTTTGGCCTTAATTATTAATACCTTTTTATTTTTAAATATGATTTTTGCATGAACATTTTTAAAAACTTGCAATCTTTATAATAATTTTTTTCTTAAAATACTTAAAAACTACTATTTAAAACTATACATACAGACAAACAAACAAACAAACAACTTAAAACTTATTACACTGAAATGCGTCGGTCGACTCTCAGGAACACCGCACCTTGCAGCCGACATGCCCAGTACAACAAACCTACTTACAACTTAAAACTACTTAAAACTAAGAGGATTTACCTTAAGTTAACGCACCGACCTGGAAAGGTATATCTACCTCTTCCCTTATTCCCTCCGCAAGCCACCAATATTCGGTGAATTGCGTGTCCGTATCAATTTGATCCCTCCCCCTATCGCGGTACTAAAACGAAGGAGCTCGGGAGCATGAGCGACGTCCCCGTCGTAGCTGAGCCGCTTATCAGTCGCTCTGCGGAAGCGGTGGTATAGTTCCGTGGTACCATCCCTCGTCTGTACCAGCCCTTTTTTATCTATATGGAGAAAAGCCTCTGGCGGAACAAAGCCAGATCGGAGCGTTCTCTCCATGTGTGCTTCATTGGGGTAGTATGCCCCGAAGATCAGGCTATTATCGCTGGTCATCGCCCTCGCAACGTGCCTTCGAGTCACCTTAATGAGGAAATTGTCAATCCTATTCAAGTGAGCCCCATCATATAACGCCGTTTTGGGATAATATTTTATGTACTCAGATTCAGGTGTTCGAAACAACCCGAGTAATGTCGTAAGACATTGTCTCTCGAAAACCCGAATCCTTTCCATATACGACGGCGCTATATTGAACCACAATGCACAGCCATAAGCGATTATAGGCCTTATTATAGGCCACGTAGCATATGACCTTAACTCTACAAGCAAGTTAACTGCTATGAAACTTCTTGTCAGAGCAAAAGCCTTCTTAGCTCCAGCAAGACAAGCATCTATATGTTTATTGAAATACATATACTGGTCGAGCCAGATTCCAAGATACCTGACCACGTTTTTCACCGCCAATGCCTGCCCATTCTGTCCAATAATGGCCAATTTTTTCCAGTTTTTTCTGGTATCCCTAGTGGCATTAGCCAATGGGGTTCTAAACAGGATTGTTTCCGTCTTCTGGAAATTGATTTTCAACTTCCAGTCGTCGCAATATCCCTTATTTTGCTCGAAGTCACGCTGCAGAAGGATGTTGATGACCTCGATCTCAGGACCTGATCTGTATGCAACCAAATCGTCGGCATACGCTATAGCATGACTGAGTGAACGTACCAGATCACTCGTGTAAATATTAAGCAGGATCGGAGAATTCACCGCACCCTGTTGCAAACCGTTTTTTATATTAAAGACTCTGCTCGAAGTTACGTTGCCACATTTGACCACGAACTTCTTTTCCATAAGCATGTTATAAATTATATATAGCAAGGGTTTGTGCATTCCCAGTCTGATCAACTTGTAGAAAAGCCCCTCTAACCATACGGTGTCGAAGGCCTTTTTAAAGTCAACCAGACAAGCACCCGTACATTGGTTCTTGCATTTATTCCATTGAATGTCGGAAACGGGATTATTTTATTGTCCTCGAGCCATTTCAGCAGAGCTCTATTAACAACCTTCTCAAACACCTTGCTAATATTCGGAAGCAAACTAATTGACCGAAGATTAGCAGGGTTAGTATTATCCTTTCCCTTTTTCGGGATTGGATGTACCACTGCCATTTTCCAATGTGCCGGTTAATATGCATTATTCAGCGCATTGTTAAACAGCGTTGTGAAAAGATCCCCAAGAGATCATCTGTCGTAACGAACAAATGAGATGGTTCTCGCATATTGGCGACAACGGCATTCGCATGGTTTTCATCACTGAAAATAGTAAAACAGTTATTCTCAGATCGCCAATTCTCGAGCTCAGTGCGCTGATAAAAGTGACTCACCAGGGCCCTATTCTTAATGTCGTGATGACGGCGAACAGGATTGTTCACCATATACACGGCCTAGAAACAAGCGCCCAGTAAGTCTACTTTCTCCTGGAGATCCTCGACCACAAAAAAACCATCGGTCGAAGCAACATTTTCCGGACTTATACCTGCAGTCAGTAGTGTCTGTTTGTTTTCAGTTGGCTGGGAGATTCGTACAGTTGAAATATCATTGTGATCTTTCTTCCTGAACAGTCTATTTATCTGTGAAAAAATGTATTTGGCTATTATGGATGGAGGACATTAGGTAATTCTGAAATGAAGTAAATTATTGGATCATGCGAATCCAAGTCCCATATTGTCTAGTGGTTAGGATACCTGGCTCTCACCCAGGAGGCCCGGGTTCGATTCCCGGTATGGGAAATTTTTTTTTAATTACGTTCACGAAATTCTAACCTATAATATTTTTGTAAATAACAAAACAAAGGTTTTTGTTTGTATAGTCAGTAATTGATAATGGCGTACAAGGTGCACATCAAATACTCAATAAGGGTCTCCCATATCGCCTTCATGACTGTCGATACTTGTACCGATTTCAAATAAATAAAATATTGTTTTTTTTCGATTAGCTTGAAAACAAATATGTATTTGCTTTAAATATATTTCACTTGTTTCAAAAGCCGCAGTCACATAGCCATTTAGCACGTGAGTGACGTTGACTCCCAAATTGAAACAATTCAACATCTCCGAAATTGGCCACAAGTAATTCGAAATTTAAATATGAAACATTAAAAAAATAAAATTGTCTAAAATGGAAAAGTAAACAAAAATACAGAAAATAGACATAAGAGCTGACTTCCCCAAATATTTTCTTGCTTTATCATTCTCTGGATATTTCGGGGGGGTGTAGCGTTTGATAGTCTTGCCAGCCTGCTAAGAGCTAGTGGTAGATCGCTTTCTTGCTAGTTCGTCAGTAAAATTCGTAACTGGTGTATCCAGGAACCCAACGCGGTTTGATAATTATGTTAAACGTCAAAAAACTTTTATTCGTGGCGTAACATTTCCACCAGCTTAGACTTGATCGACAAGTAGTTTTCGATCACCGCGTGGTGTTTCCGCCTTTCGAAATTTAAATATGAAACATTAAAAAAATAAAATTGTCTAAAATGGAAAAGTAAACAAAAATACAGAAAATAGACATAAGAGCTGACTTCCCCAAATATTTTCTTGCTTTATCATTCTCTGGATATTTCGGGGGGTGTAGCGTTTGATAGTCTTGCCAGCCTGCTAAGAGCTAGTGGTAGATCGCTTTCTTGCTAGTTCGTCAGTAAAATTCGTAACTCGTGTATCCAGGAACCCAGCGCGGTTTGATAATTATGTTAAACGTCAAAAACCTTTTATTCGTGGCGTAACATTTCCACCAGCTTAGACTTGATCGACAAGTAGTTTTCGATCACCGCGTGGTGTTTCCGCCTTTCGAAATTTAAATATGAAACATTAAAAAAATAAAATTGTCTAAAATGGAAAAGTAAACAAAAATACAGAAAATAGACATAAGAGCTGACTTCCCCAAATATTTTCTTGCTTTATCATTCTCTGGATATTTCGGGGGGTGTAGCGTTTGATAGTCTTGCCAGCCTGCTAAGAGCTAGTGGTAGATCGCTTTCTTGCTAGTTCGTCAGTAAAATTCGTAACTCGTGTATCCAGGAACCCAGCGCGGTTTGATAATTATGTTAAACGTCAAAAACCTTTTATTCGTGGCGTAACATTTCCACCAGCTTAGACTTGATCGACAAGTAGTTTTCGATCACCGCGTGGTGTTTCCGCCTTTCGAAATTTAAATATGAAACATTAAAAAAATAAAATTGTCTAAAATGGAAAAGTAAACAAAAATACAGAAAATAGACATAAGAGCTGACTTCCCCAAATATTTTCTTGCTTTATCATTCTCTGGATATTTCGGGGGGTGTAGCGTTTGATAGTCTTGCCAGCCTGCTAAGAGCTAGTGGTAGATCGCTTTCTTGCTAGTTCGTCAGTAAAATTCGTAACTGGTGTATCCAGGAACCCAGCGCGGTTTGATAATTATGTTAAACGTCAAAAACCTTTTATTCGTGGCGTAACATTTCCACCAGCTTAGACTTGATCGACAAGTAGTTTTCGATCACCGCGTGGTGTTGCCGCCTTTGATGCTAATTTTGCAGCTTCTCCTACTTATTATGTGAACAAGATCAAATCAAAATGTACTACAACGCAAAAATAACGCGTCTGTCCATTTTGGAGCCATCTTAATATGTAAATGAAGAAGGATTCACCTGCAAGTTCATTACATCGCCTCTCCTTCTTCTAAGAAATAAACAGGAGAATAATATGTGGAAGACTAGGTGTGACCGTGGCAGAAAGACAGGGGACACCCGCCACCGTGTTCAGGTAACCGTTTAGAATCATTACGACGCATGCCATAATGAATTAGCCTTTAAGGCTTGGCTGGCTTATTCTTAGAGTGCTTTTTGCAGCAGATTCATGCATTTACATAGGTACACATGAATCTACACATATATCGAAAGGCAGCAGATTGAGGATGGAAAGAACCATTTATGGTTTTGGGGAATTAGGTTTCTTAAATAAACAAATTATTTTACTGTTGAGTTTCAAATGAGAATAAAATTACTTTACTTGGTATATCTTTTCTGGTTTTTTATATTATTACCCACTAGCTAAAATGTAAAAAACAAAACAAAAGGAAATGCTACAGTCTGCTTGGGGCGAACAGTATGATAGCCTATCCACATCCATATATGCCCCAAAGAAAAAAGCATTAAGAAGATGGATACCATTTTATTTCATTCTATTAAATTTAAAAACGCCCCAAAAACTTTGTATTGGTATGTATGTTTAACAAGATATTTAGCCAATATTTTTTCCAACGTATCGAAAAAATATTGGCTAAATATCTTGTTAAACATTTTTTTTCGCTTTCTATGAAAATTTTCGAAGAAACCAGCATTTTTGTAAAAAAAAAAACGCTCACAAAAAAAGGCGTGGCAAAAAACTTTATATGACAAACTTATAAAGGAGGGCAGTAGCTTACATATCTTCTGAAGGTGATAATGCTCTATCTCTCTAACTTTAGCTTAGAAACGATTTTTTTAAATTGTGGGCGTATTAAAAAACTGATTACACTTAACCATTTCGGAGCCCTAGGGAGTATGTGGTCCAAATTTCAGATTCCTAGCTAAATTTTAAAGGCCAAAAATTGCGTACGGACGGACGGACGAACGGACGGTCGGACATTGCTAAATAGTCTTAGGATTTGGTCCTGATCATAAATATATATACTTGTATTCGACTACGTCGAATATTAACGGGTGTTACAAACTATGTGTCAAAATTAATATACCCTTAGAATAGGGCATAAAAAAGTACATATTATGCTGCCTTGCTATTTAAATTGAAACAATGCCACCTATCATTTAGCTCTTACAATAACTAACTTAGTAGTGATTTAACCCAATCATTTTTTGCACCATGGACTCAAACCCCTGATATACTTTTCAACGAAAATAATTTTATGAGAATGTAGTAGTTTTAAAATTAAATATGCAGCGGTTGAATATGTTTTAATATTCTGTTTTAGTATTTTAATTGTAACTATTTTTTACTGTAAGTATTTTCGATGGAGCTATGGTAAAATTACGGCAGGACGTCGCATTTTCTATTGAAGTGTTTCTCTAAATTTTCTGTTACAAAAAGTTCGTGCTGATTTTATTTTGTTGTTTGTTTTGTAGGTGAATAATGATAACTAGAGGAAATTTTGTTGGACTGCTGTGTAAAGGTTCATATTTAGTAACATATTTACGATATCGCTGCTCCGATACGTGTTAAAGTCGGAAAAACCTCGAAGGGTTCAACCTGGCATTGGAATCTTTTCAGTTTTTGTAGGTGACTGCACTGGCTAGAAGAAAGTATGATGCACTGCTGAGTAAAGATCAGAGATTTATAAGAAATTGTTCTCCTCCCTAGTAAAACATACCGATACTTGCTAAAGTCGAACAAAATCGAAGGGTTTAAGCGGCCATTGAAATCTTCTCAGGTTTTCCGTTAAAGACCGCAATAAAATTGCATTAGGTGTATTTTGTTTATATTATCACATTTGTAAACTGGTAAGCTCTCGACACGAACCTATTGTGTAATGTGTTAATGAGGATTGTAAATGTGAAAAACTTTTTTATTTTCTGTCTTAAACACTACAAAGATGGGTGCAAAATAAACTTAAAAGTTCATTAAGTTTGGTAAATAATATTGGGAAATCATTTGAAATTTTTTTTTAATTTATCATCTGGAAATGATAGGAATTTTTGCGGAAGCATCAATTGATATTTTTTTTCATCTACAAGCTTTGCTTAACAGGCTTATTACAAATTGTTTTATATATAAATGTATATATTAATATTTTAAATATAAAATACGAGTTATTGTGATTATAACAAATTAAATAAAAGGTTTTTGAAGCAATTCCTTGAGTGATACCTACATACCTATCTAAATATCTGCTAACTTCATTGAATGATTTAAATTGATCTGGAGATTGGTTCAGTTAAGCTCGATGCCGTTGCTGAAGAGAGAAATTTTCTTTCCCTTATTGGTCTAGCTGGATCGTAAATTGGCATAAGTGAAAAACTCATGACTTTCATGAAAAAAGTTAAGGATTATTAATTTGGTTACATAATACATCTCGGACAAACACATACTATTTGACGTGCGAAAGGTCTCGTATCAGAGGCTAAATATTTAGTTTGCCGAAGAAAAATGGCAATATTTCCCAGCGTTGTTCAAGCGTATACAGAACTATATTCGTTCAGCGGAATGATAAAACTAATTATCTGTCAAATCAGACATGAGCTAAGTGTTACCATTCGCGAAATAAGCACTAGTTGAAAAAAAAAACGTTAGATGGCGCACCCTTTACCTAATAATTGGCATCTGGCTGAATAAGAAGGTGAGAAATCTCATCTCATTTTTTTTTAAACATATAATTGGTGAATCGTCTCTGAACACTTTTAAGGCGATCTGAATGAATGTAGATTGGATTCTAAAATAGATCGGAATAATCCATAATAGATCTTACTAATGATATAAAAATTCATATAAGATTGTGAGGATCAGAAAAAATCATTACTATCGCCTTTAATAAAACCAACAAGTGGATTTGATTTACCTGTAATATAGTCAAAATGGTCATAAAATGAAAACTTAACATCCATAATAACACCAAGATTCTTAACTTGCCCAAATATTTTTAATTGGATTTGATCAGGGTAGTAGTCAAATATAATTATTGAAGAAGTTCTGAAGAAAGAAATAACATTGCACTTTTAATGTTAAATAGAAGGTAGTTATCATTGCACCAATTTCATACTATGTTAAAATCATATTGTACATTCAAACAGTTTTCATGACTTTCTATTTTAAGAAAAAATTTAAGAACATCAGCATACTTAAAGCATTGACAAAACTTCATAGACGACACTATGTTATCTATTAAAATTATAAAATTTAGCGGCTTACCTTGAAGTACACCTGTTAGAAGTTAGTATAAGAAATGAGGACTTCTATTCTTCAATGAAAATTCCAGAACTAAGAGATTTATTACAAATAATGAGTATTATTAAGCAGGCTTAAATCAGGGCTTATTATGATCAAAGTAGGTGTTGCAGTGTAAAAATAGTGTTTCAATACACATTTTTTGATTGTAAGGTTCCAAGGACCTACATATTTATTGCGAATCTAAACATGCATAAGAATTCTTGCTTCATAAACAAACTACCGACATGTACACTGCATTGTTATATTTTATATAAAGTGTCAATAAACTGAATTGATTTAAATTCGGTCAGGACTCATGAGCAACACATATTTTCAAATTGAATATTTATTGAAAAAAATGGTGAAAATATAGCTTAAATTCATTTTTTGGTTTTTGATATGACTACATTAATAATATGACTACATTAATAATAAGGTTGGTTTTACGCACTCGCACTTATAGGGAATTTTTATTCTAATTTTTCGTACTGCCAATAAAAAGATTTAAAAAACAAACCTATAGCTGCAACTTCAAAATAAAAATCGTGATATGTAAAATTGATCATATTAATGGTTATTTATATCAAAATCAGTTATACGACTTGACTTAAAATATATCTCATATTCTTGAAATTAAAATATAAGCATCACTGAAGAGTGGCAAGTGTACCTATCTAAACTGTTTGCTACCCGAATGACATAAAAATGTACAAAGCAACACTTAGAGCGTTTAAATTGCTGGACTGCAAGGACGGAACAATATGCTCGTGGTTACAAATATGTTTGTATATGAAGCCCTTCTGTCATTTTTCGAAAGTAGAAAGAGCAGTCAGCACATTGTCTTCAAATCAATATCCGATGCTCAAGTATCCAAGAGAATAAAGAAAATTTCGTCTTTCAATCTTGTTGTCTAAGGCTAATGGCATTCTTAAAAAAGCGTAAAATTTCAAATTTAATTTTTTATTGAAGTACTAGGGCTTAATTTGATCTCCAATACATATTTCAAATTTCTCAATATCAATTTAGAATTAAACTTTCCTTTCAGACTGTACATAAATTGCTGACACGAATTAAGCTTACAATTTAATTGCTGCGTATTTTTTGGTTAATTATTTAATTTCCTGTGCTTGTTGCCAAAAGTCACAAATTAAATTGAATATTATTACAACGAAGAGGACTTTATACAAAGTAATTTATTTAATTAGTTATTTGAAATAAATATATGCAAAAAATAAAACATGAACGAAATTTAAAACGCACCCTGCTTATGTCAAAATTATGCTAGCATTTTAGCTTCTATAAACTATACCCGAACTGTATTCTAGTATAAACACTTTTACAAACTGTAAGTAGAACGAAATGCATTTGTGACTGGTTTCAATTGATAGATTATATAAATGTTTATTTCATCCGTACTCAAATAATATCAAATGTGAATAAAATGTAAGACTTTTTTATTGTAAGATTTTTTTCATATTGATACCGACACTCATCGAAAATGCTTATCTAAAACAATTCCATTCCACCTGTTGAAAAATAAACAAAATTCCAATTGGCAAACAATCTACTACTGTCATTCGAAAAATCTACTCCATTGCACACCTGTTCCATTCGTTCCCACATCCAATACACGCAACCATTACCACTCTCACCACCACTATCACGAAGATTTCGTTCAATTTTCTGCACAACTCCAGTATTACCTGACGTCACTAGGAAAAATAGAAATGGCTGGAACTTGTCGTAGTCAAGAACGTCTATCGTCGTCGTCGTCTCGTCGGTAGTTCACTGAAAAAATATAAAAGAAGAAAAAGTTAATTCCATCCCAGCGAATCCTTTCACTTCGTTTACATATATATTTCATAAAATCCAATCCTCTCATCGCAAACTCGGTAAAACGTAATAAATAGTTTTTGTAAAACATTTTAAAAGCAAAAAAAAAAATTATATATCTGATTGTTCTTCATCGCACACGCACACACATATACAGGTGTATATTTGTTTATTTGATTTTTCGTACGACAGAACGAATAGTTTTTTTTTTTTGTTTTAAGTGAAAAGCGACAAAAAACCAAAAACAGTGCCCAGAAAATTTGTTCTTGAATCGTGTCTCCTCCGAAAAAAGAAAAAAAGAATCGAAAGAAAATAATCAGGCCCACTATTCGCTTTTGCCTTCGCGAAGCCTACAACAACAATAAAACGAAGAGAGCTGCGCAACAAGAAAAACAAAATTGATCGAAAAATACGAAAAAGTTAAACATTTTCGCTTTATTTTGATTGCGAAATTGAAGTGAAGTGAAGAAAATAGAAAACAAATAGGAAAAATAAAAACCCAAAACCAAGGATTAGAAGGTGAGATTGTCCGAGGAACAATTCCGTATACAGAGGGCAGGCAGGAGGAGCGGAACACCCTTTGCCTAGGTACCTACATTTTACTTGTTTCTCTTCCTCTTGTTCTTTCTAAATCCACCACTGGTTACAGAGTGGTGGTGATGATGGTAAAGCGACTGGTGAGTGTTTTTAAAGATAGAAGATGCGAGTACCAAAGGAAGGATCCATGCCTTCTCCACTCCATCTGATTCTGCACATAATTTCCCACCTTAGAGGGATGGCTATCGAATTACTGATTCTGTTTTTTTTCTCCATCTTTATTTGATACACTTCTCAAGCTTTGTTTGCTGTTTTCCGATGGCACGCAGTACACCAACAACAAATCGAATTGAAGACTGATTGGTTATCTTATCGATTATTATTATTTATTTTTTTTTTGCTTGCGAAATAATCAAGTGGAACTCTGCAAACAGGTGTTTCACGGTGTCAATTACACGAGGGAGGCGGGAGTGATAACCCAGTCAGGTTATTGATAATAATCGATAGAAATCAATGTTGTTCCTCCTACAAGTGAATCTGTACCTACTCCAAAAAATAATTAATTACATGCTTTTCAGTCAGTTCATGGAAGAGGATGGCCAGGGAAAGAGTTAAAAAACAGTGATGGGATGGTGGTGAGGTGTTTTTTTTTTTAAAGAAAAAGTGTCTTCAGTCTTAGTATTGGATAGAAATGATTGGATGGAAGTCGGACACTAATTTTAAATATTTTTTTTGAACAAAAGAACTATACATAGGGGTATAAAATATATATGTAAGTAGAATGATCTATGTTTGCGGGAAAGTACTGCTAGAGCTTCAATTATTTCAGTTTTCATTAACGCCACTTTACGGCAAATGTAGTCTGGTTGTGGTTAATCAGATAGTATCGCAAGATCTACTAAAAGTAAAAGTCCTACCTTTCATTCATCCACTTGTTTGAAATAAGGTGCAATTTTAGCAGGAACAATTAATCTGTAGGCAATCAACCGCTACAACCAAAATGAACAGATCTTTTTTAAGGCTCTCCAATGGCTTACATCCTTCTTCGTATTTTCCAACATCTGAGTTCGATTAAAAAGATTTACTTTATGATTGCGCCAATCATTGTTTGCTAAACGTACTACAAAGCGATATTACTTACTTACTTCCTGGGCTTAGCTAATAAGAGCGGTCTTTGGCTAATTTGCTCCAGTTTGTTGACTTGCCCTTCCATACTACGCATCTGTACTACAACATGCACACGAATCTAAAAGAAGGAATTCAAAGACTTGTGAATTCATCTCCCCCTACAGTCAACGTGGTAAACTTATTTCAATCAGGCATTTCTGCCCATATTTTTGAACCTGATCTGCTGTCTTCCATTTACTTTGACTTGGATGTGCGCACAACTTACGAGTGAAGTGTGCATTTATTATTCAGTCCTTTTCAAAGGTAGACTTATGGAAGAAACTTATTGGTCACATGAGTTGAATTTATAATTAAAATGATCAGGTGATTAAGATAAGTAAGTTGAATATATTTGGAAGCTGTTGGGAAATCCGATGCCGTCAGTAGTTGTAGACAACAGTTCAGTTGGATTAGTCACGGCATTAACCATAACTTTTCTATTAGGTTGCACCGATGTGTGTGCTGTGACAAAATCTATATCAAAAATATATCATTGGAC
This sequence comes from Ferdinandea cuprea, assembly GCA_963576555.1. Classification (NCBI taxonomy): domain Eukaryota; kingdom Metazoa; phylum Arthropoda; class Insecta; order Diptera; family Syrphidae; genus Ferdinandea; species Ferdinandea cuprea. The sequence goes on from OY754961.1 coordinate 38,581,360, forward strand.
GTATTGCTTGTCTGTCCTTCTGTAGCCATTAGGACCATCATCAAGGCACTCTGGAAGCAACCGATTATATCAATATTGTCCCTATATACGCAGCAGGACGAGTATGTCCGTATGTAGACACCTGCCCTGCGCAGTATCTGCTCCAAAATAAGATTGAAGGAGTCAAATGATAGCACATAACATTGCCAAAGCCCGGCGCATGTTTGGAAAAATTCAGTTGAGCTGCTGCCGAACTGCACATTGCACCGCTTGTTACCCAGCGACACAGATGGATGAGTTTTGCCGGGATTCTAAATTAAGAAATCGCCATGAAGAGCTCCTGACGGTGAATGCTGTGAATGGGGTTTTGAGGTCGATGAAAAGATGGTGTGTCCCGACTTGCTGGTAGTGCGTTACAGCCGGCGACCTATAGACACCTTATAAGCTTACCTCTTCTCGACTTAGAGTTTTTGCTTTGTTTCTCTCCTTATCTTTTTTATTCAGCGCAGAATTGCATCTGCATACATTTTAATAATAATCTGATGATCTGCCATGCCATATTTCTTGCATCGCTTAAGGAAGCATAGACATTTTGCAGCGTTCTTGGCGACATCAAATATGTGATCATTCCAACAAAGGTTGTCATTAACACACATACCGAGAATGGAAAGTCGTTCGGTATCATGCAAGTGCTATTCATGGATAATGGCAGGGAATTAGGGGTTCACTTCAATGACAGCAGACAGCATTGCGTTTTGGAAGCATTAAATTCCACTCTGTTGGTTTTACCCCATTTAAGTATGATGTCAAGATCGGAATTCAATGAGCTTAACATACGTTGCCGTTCCAGTTCAACGCCCGAAGATGAGGGGCGTTACCCAGGAAACGAATATGTACAGCTGAGGGTACTGTTATCAGCAAAAATGAGAAAGAGAGTCGGAGACAAAACAGAGCCTTGAGGCACACCAGCATTTATTTGGTGAGTTGCAGACTTGAAACCGTCCAAAACAAGTTGTATTGAACGGTCCGGAAGGTAATTTCTAATCCATTAAAGAAGAGTAACATCGATCCCAAATGCACGCATTTTCAACAAGAGAGCTTGATGCCAAACTCTGTCTTTGTCTCTGCCTTTGAAATATAAGGCGCAACGACCTTGCTTTCACCACCATGGTGAATAGATTGGTTCCATTTTTCGGTTAGATATGTCATCAAATCAGCAGTGGGCCTGTTTCTGCGAAAACCGTACTGCCGGTCATTTAGAAGTTTTCGGGATTCGAGATATTTCATAAGCTGACGGTTTATCAGCGTTTCCATGACAGCTCTTCGAATGTTGAGATCTTGAAGTACTCTTGCCACAGTACGTGTTCGGAAGTGGATTTGTACCATGGAGTGTTCTACGCGCTCGAGTACGGGGGGGAGATAAACCACAATCTGGGAGCGTTGAGCAAGCTGCAAAATGAGCAGCAAGCAGATTGGCTTAATCCGAAGAGCTGACAGCTGGAGTGCCATTGCAAATGAGTGTCGGGATAGATGACGAGGCCGAATTTTTAATATTCTTAACAAACGACCAAAAGTTTTTACTACCGGAGTGAGTTTGTAATATTTTTTGCCTCAACTTTTGGTCGTAGGAGAATTTGACACGATTAATATGGGCATCGCAGTCATTTCTGGCTCGTTTGAACTTTTTTCGGTTTTCCTCAGTTGGGTTGGCCTTAAATGACCGAAAAGTTACCTCTTTAGCCTTGATAGCTTCTTTACAGCTCAAGTCACACCACGTTTTTTCCTTAGGTCTGATACACTTTATCCTATTAGGGATAAAGCGTTTCATACCCAGGTAAATTAAATTTGTAATCATATCGGCAGCGGCATCCACGTCGTTGTTGAGGAAGCACAACGACCAGATAAAACTCTTAAAGAAACCGTTTAAAGCTTCCCAATTGGCTTTCTCGTATTGCCATACGGTTCTTTTAGGAGCTTGTTCTTTAACTGTGTGGCTGGAGTACGAGAAATTCGCCGATATGATACAATGGTCTGACGAACCTAGAGGCGATAATACATTTAAAGTGTATTTATCAGGGTGAGAGGTAAGAAACAAGTCCAGAGTATTGGCGTTTTCACCGCTAATGTCCGGTAACCGCGTCGGCTCATTTACTATCTGGGCTAAATTATTTACCTCAGCAAAGATCTCGACTTACCTTCCTTCGGGTGTTGTCTGTCCAGAATGTGGAAGCCAACTTGAATTGTGTATATTGAAATCGCCCGCAATGACGATTTCAGTACGAGGATAGTTTTGAATAGATTAGCTGAAAATTATAACCAAATTTTATTAAACAAAAAAAAATAAATACTATTAGGTATAATATAAACATATTTCAATAGCCAATATTGATTTTCTTCCATCCCCTTCATCGTCATGAGATTGGCAGTGAAGCGGTTGGAAATACATATACACAAATACAACGCCAAATACACTTCAAAGTCAAATGTATTGAGTTTTCTTGTTCGATTGGCATCCCAGATCGGAGAGCCGCTCCATTTAAAATGAAACCTATGGAAAAAGCAGAGAAATGTTGTTCAACATTTTAAACTTAAAAGAAAATGTCGGCGATAGATAAGTCATGTTTCAGAAGCTACGATTTTTGTCGTGAGTTTGGTTCTAGTTTTCTCTTTTGGTCTTCTGTCGTAAATTTCTGCGTTTGCTTTATTCATGTGTTCGACTTGGTCGTGTTAGCTTCGTGTTAGACAAAAATCAACCAATCAGCAAACAGGAGTAAATATATGTCGGAGAACGAATGAAGAAAACAAAATAAATTTGAAAATTATAACAAGAAGGGACGGAACGTGAAAAATCTGAACGTATGAAAGCCCGATGCGTGCCCAAAAGAAAATCAAAAAGTGTCGTACGACAAAAATCTTATAGTATGAAACGTGACTATGGGATTCACCATCCTGCCCTGTAAAAACCGGGGATGATTTCAGGAGAGTAAAATAGTTTATGCCAGTTGCAGAACTCATGTAAACCTATAATTTAAAGAGATTTAAAAGATTATCAGATTAAATATTACATCAGACGTACCATTCCACATAATTAATATTAATTCTCACATTATGTTAAGTTTAAATATGATACATATCTATAATAGTCTGTGTTATTGATATGATGTTACTAAATTAATCTTATTGGGGCTGTTCCTTGTTTTTGTATTGTTGCTGCAACGCTTGCAGGAGGGTCTCTTCAGTTAATTTTGTCGTTTGTGTAACATATCAGCATAATTCAAAATCGCTCTATACAATTTTCATTTCGCTCAACGACCTCTTACACCATGACCCACATATACGTCCCCTAAGACTAAATCGCCCTAACTCATAAAAGGAGCTCACTTAAGTGCAACAAAATTAGAATTACCTACTAAGGTAATGTTGGCAATTATTCTTTTTTTCAATTTCAGCACTTTCGATTCTCTTACGACTTAATTAAGGAAATTACTACTTTGGAGAAATGCCCAAGTGTAATTTCTAAATGGGATAAAAAAATAAATGCACATTGTTTTTAAGGGAGGACATTTTTTAAAGGATTTTTGTGTAGGTAGGTATATTTTAAACGAATTAAAAAAATTGTACAACCTATTCAAGTTCGTGTTGGGTCAGATCATTCATTATACCCATTATATCCTAAGGGTATATTAATTTTGACACATAGTTTGTAACACCCCTTAATATTCGCCGTAGACCCATAAAAGTATATAGATTTATGATCAGGACCAAATCCTAAGACTATCTAGCAATGTCCGTCCGTCCGTCCGTCCGTCCGTCCGTACGCAATTTTTAGGCCTTTAAAATTAAGCTAGGAAGCTGAAATTTGGACCACATATTCCCTAGGGCTCCGAAATGGTTAAGTGTAAAAATGTTTGGAATACGCCCACTGCCACGCCCACAATTTAGAAAAAAGAGTGTTACAACCTTCACAAGATATGTAGGTACTACCCTCCGTTATAAGTTTGTCATATAAAGTTTTTTGCCACGTCTACTTTTTGTGGGCGTTTTTTTTTACTAAAATGCTGTTTTCTTCGAACATTTTCACAGAAAGCGAAACAAAATGTTTAACAAAATATTTACCCAATATTTTTTTCCATATATCGCCCATACAAAGTTTTTGGCTACGCCCACTTTTTTGGAGCGTCTTTTAAAAAAAAACTTTTTTTTTTTAATTAATAGAACTAAATAAAATGCTATCCATTATATTCTTAATGCTTTTTTCTTTGGGGCATATAGGGATATGGATAGGGTATCATACTGTTCGCTTCAAGCGGACTTATGTTTTTAATTGTGTTTGAAATTGATTAGGATTTAAGATTTTTTAGACTTGCGGGAACGGGTGAAATCACGTGATTGTTTTTAGCATGTCACGTCTTAAGGGGTTACATGGGTTTTACAGCTTCAAAAAAATCGAAATTTTTTTATTGCCTTCTTAATTTCTACAACATCTCGAGAATATTATCCTAAATTTTCAAATCATTCTGAATAAAAGCTTCGGAGATACAGCCTTTGGGAGGTGCTCACTCAATTGAATCACGAGGTTTATTTGAGGTTACCCAAACTTTTAACGCGTTTTTCTAGAAACTGTATTTTCAAAGTCGGTTGTCAAAAGTTCTCGAAATCCACTCAACCGATCATGATGAAATATTACACAGGCCTTCGAGATACAATTCACGAGGGCTGGGACGAAGGATTTTTTTTCAATCACAACTATTTTAAAAAGGTCTGCCAAAAATCCAATTTTCTCTTTTTTTTCCTTTCGTCCAAATTCTAGTTTATGGTCTTAACTAAAAGACATTTTTTTTCACTTCCGATGATCCTGTCACGAGTTCTACTGTCAAAGCGGACGCACCTTTTTTCCGAGGGATCATCGGAAATGATGTCACAATGACGGATTTTTGAATATTTTCATTTGAAAATTTCAGAAATTCTTTTTCAAATGTATATCTTTTTAAATATTTTATTTTTTATATAAAAAAAAAAATTTTGAAAAAAGAATAGAAATAGAAACCCATGTAACCCTTTAAAAAGCAAAGTAGGCACAACTAAGATTTGCGTAAAATAGAAATCGTATAGTCTTTGAAACAAACAGCCTTATACAACATTGTTTGACACGCTTACTTTTTCCTAATCAATTCGTTTTTAAATGCTATGCTCACATTTGATAGATATGGTAATAAACCGTCTCAACAAATCGATGCACATGCTTCGTTCTTCATTTGTTGGTAATTGTTCGTAATAGTTTGTAGATTTCTGAAATTTTATTCACGAATATTATAATAATACTTTAAGGACCGTTTCAATAAACATTGACTGCAGCATACCTCAAACATAAGTTGAATAAAAACATCGAAGTCACCATTCCCTCTATAGAACCTTGGGACTTCTACATTCATGGATAGAAGACTGATTAAGATTATGATAGACTTTACTTTAATACAACTTGATTGGGATGTACATACAAACATAGCGCGACGTAGCTATGCTGCACATCATATTTTTCGCCTCAGGTCCTCTATTGCTGTCTTCTGAATATTGATTGTAATTCTAATTTTGCGTAATGCTTACGGCTGTTTTGAAACAATGTTTTGTCTCTCTTGTTATCATCACTTTGTTCACTGCCTTATCGGCAAGCAAGAAAAAAAAAGGGCTTGGTACTCAAATGATTTCTGCAGAAGCTGCTTGGTCGAGGAAGAGGAGGTGACAATCCGACTCTTCTTATGAACATGCAATATTCTCTCTTGTTAATTACATCTGCTATTGCACAGTTTTTTGAATATATTCTTCGTGGTTTCTTCAGTGCCCCACATTTAAACATTCAATCCAATTCCATACAAAAATCCTAGTTGCCATTGATTTTGGTTCCCTGTTACTCAATCGAAGGATCTTATATCTGGAAGGAGATAATTTGAAGTTTATTTGTTTGTGTTTGTTAAATCTCTATAATTGTTATCCTAATCTTCTACACAAAAAACATTCCAGAGTAAATTGTTGCAATTAGGAATGACAAAATAAAAAAATTGTTATCACCACTATCTCATTTGTCTCACCTATTAAGCTCCAGATAATCTTCAATCTTCAACTACAGCAAAAGCAAACAAAAAACTGAGTAAAACTATTAAAACTTGCAGCTCACAAATGTTAACTCGTCCATTGTCTTCCGCATTACACACGCATTCTCTGTTCCACCCCTAACCATCTCTCGAAAACCCACTCATATTCCGGAAAGTTCGTGTTCTCCATTCGGATTGATTTTAATTTCAAGAATTTTTAGCACCAGGCGAGTGTCTTGGAGTTATTTCTGAATTCGATTTCGTAAAGAGTGATTGATTAAAAAAAGGAAATCCAATCCAAGGGGATTATCTGGGCTTTTAATTTAAAAAAAAGTTACAGTTGCTGCTATAGATGATGGTCACATGTGAAATGCGCATAGAGTACGCCATCGCTTAGACTTTTAAACGAAGGTTCATTTCCCTTGTCTCGAACATCGAATCTGGGGCTGGGATTCGAAGATACTCAAAAAGTTTTTCATTGTCTATATTCGATGATGTCGAGTCCTTGTTTATTCTCTTTGTGCGAGACTGTATTAAATAATTTATTTTTGTATACACATAAAATCGATGCGTTAACTCAAAAGCGAATTAAATTAAGAATAACGACGGTTCTCTGTTCTCGAATTTTTAAGCAATACATTTTAATCATTCAGGAAAGTAGTTTTGCGGAGTCATGATTAAACATTAAAGGCTATAGCTCACATTTGGAAAATTCTTTTTAATATCCTATCCTTTTTTCTACTCGCGCTTCATAAAGGCTTTGGAAACGTGAACTTAATTTTTTTTTTCGTTTTCCGTTATAATTTTATATTTATCGGTAAAAAAACGCCCGTAAAAACGTGGCCGTTTTATTGGTAAAATGTTAAGGAGGATATTGTCTAAATATTTCATTAAACAATTTTATTCGATTTGAAATAAATTTTTCGAAAATAAACATTAACACCAAAAAAAAAATAGGTTTCGCAAAAATTGTATATGCCAGGCAAATCCATTAAAGAGTTAGTTCGACATATTTTGTGAAGTCCTTGATACAGATATTTTTCTGTATACGCGTATTCCATGTTTAGTTGTTTTTACATCAAACTTAGTGCAGCCAATACTCATTACTTTGCCAGCAAAGATCTTATTGTTGGTTATTTCTATTTTTTAGTTCTGAAGTTATAGCATTTAGAGTAGTTATACCATGGGTTAAGAAGATGACGGGCCCCACAACTGTATACCATTTTTTCTCGTCTATCTACTACGGTATTTTATTTTTTCCGATCGCCATGACTTACAGGTTTATTTCATGCTGACAATGACTGTGTGATATTTATTCGACGCCCAATGTAGATATTGTGCTTACAATTTATTTTATGAGGTCTTGAGGTCTCTCCTACCCAGGATGGAGATGATCTCTACTACGAAAATCCACACCAGGAAGTCCACCAGGTTATAAAGGGTGATTTTTTAAGAGTTAAGTTTTTCAGGTTAGCAGCACTGCTTAGTAATTGCCTCCAAACGTCAAAGTGAAAAGTTTTCAGTATACTCTGCCATTTAATCATGAAAAGACTTACAAACGAGCAACGATTGCAAATTATTGTAATTTATTATCAAAATTCGTGCTCTCTGAAAATATGTGAAAATCCGCTGTTTTATCAAAAAATTATGATCAGCGATGAGGCTCATTTCTGGCTCAAAGGATACGTAAATAAGCAAAACTGTCGCATCTGGAGTGATAATCAGCCATATGCCATACCAGAATTACTGATGCATCCCGAAAAAACGACATTTTGGTGTGGTTTATTGGCTGGTGACATCATCGGTCCATTTTTCTTCAAAGACGACCGTGGAAGAAATGTTACCATCAACGGCGAACGATATCGAGCCATAATACTCGACTTTTTTTTGCCCAAGTTGGCTGAGTTGATCTTGGTTGACATGTGGTTTCATCAAGACGGTGCCACATGCCACACAGCTCGTGAAACAATGGAAATGTTGAAGGATCAATTTGGTGAGCTTATCCTTCGAAATGGCCCTGTGAGTTGGCCGCCAAGATCATGCGATTTAACGCCTCTTGATTATGTGGACATAACATATAACATAACACGCGTAATTCGTGGAATACAGGCCGAAATGCTCGAAAAAGTGAAGCAAAATTGGACCTTCCGAATGGAGCATTTTAAACGAAGCCGCGGCAACATTTACATGAAGTTATCTTTAAAACGTAAATGGCAAAGGCCTATTTATCGACTGATGCAAATTTGAGTGTTTTATTCGATTTTTAAAAATCATCCGTTACGCCCTTAATGAAAACGTATTCTATTTTTACATTGTTATAAAGAATGTCTGTTTCTAGTTATAAAGTGATTCGCGATTGTACTTGTACTTATTTGTAAACGTAATGCTGCTGTTTGTAGGAAGTTATTCTCCAGGTTTAAGTTAGTATGCAAGTCAAAGCCCATTTAATGTCCTACGAGGTATCCTAGGCATCCTGGTTGCACGTTGCAGCGCGCTAATTGTAAATGTCCAAGTCGATGTAAAAAACAACTGGGATCGAAGAAGTGGACGAAATTATTTCACAAAGGCTTTTTTTGTTGCATTGAATTCTAGTCATTAGAAATTTTTACAAATCTAATTCACTCATTCAGCGTAATATCCCTTTCCGGCACGACTAATAAAGCGCCTGCACCAGAAATATAAATGCATACATTTAGAACCTACAAATATATTTTTACATTTTAATTGAAATTTAATTTAATCGTTTCTTTTGTATTCTTTCAGCATGCGGCGAGCTTACAATTGAACTCAATTCGAAACCAAATTGAATTGATTACTTTGCGTGTGAACACCACATGATGTTGGTACCGATGCCAATGCTATTCACTTGGTTGCATTCTAATTGGAAGAACCTATCAATAACGATATAAATCGTTATATATTCTCTCGTGTGTCGTAAAAGTATATGTAAAATATATTCGCTTGCGTTGTCGGTTTTCGAACGATTGAACATAATCATCATCACTACACCACACTACCACCATTCCTGTTGTAACAACGTACAAAAGTGGATTTGACTAAAAAAAAAAAGAAATACTAAATTCATTGCACTTGCATCCATTTTAGTATTTTATGCGCGGGTGTTAATAGAGGCCGGGACCGGTTTTTACGTAGATATTTTTGCTTTTATTCATAGGAAATTCAAATAAATTCAAAAAACCAGCATTAATGTGGTCAACAACAGACAAAAAGGGAATAATATGGATATAATTTCAACGGAACTTTTAATGCCATCATCTGGGGGTGAGTAGAAGATTTTTTTTGTTCAGTTTTATTCGAAGGTCAAATGATTATTGTTGTTATTTTTGGTAAAAGTCAAGTGAACCGAGATCACAAAATAACAAGGCAATAATATTGTGGAAGGAAACCAGCCGTACTGGTCTTATCTGAATTGTTATGTATGTGCGCCTAAGACAGCAGCCTATTATTTTGAATATTGCAATATTCAGAAAAAATACATGTTTAGTCAATCAGGTAAAGTTTGGCGACTGTGGGTTGTTCAGTAATAAGGCTATAAAGCAGTAGGTACGCATTATAATGTTTGGGGAGGCTTTGTCTTTTTCACTTGGCATCGTGCCGGACGTCCGTTTACGAAACTAAAGTGCTTGGATGACTCATCTATGATGGAACCAAGCTTTTGTCGCCATCGCCGTGGGCTGGGTCCGTAGCTCTTAATGAGTAATCGTACAGTAATTCGTAAGTTACCATCAGATCTGATATCTCTTCATTGTCCTATTTCCATAGCAAAGCAAATTGTCATATAAATTTTAGTTGCAGTTGCTTGAAAAGTAATGCCGCAATAATCTTCATAATCTTGAGAACACAACTCCTTAAACGAGCTGCAATCTCGTCGCCTTTCTCAAAGACACTAAATCGCAGCGTGAAGTTGCTTTGCAGTGGACGGTTTTAAGGCGCTGCGTTCAACGTATCATTGAAAGCCTAAACCGGTAGCCTTTAGGGTTAACCACGTTCAGAACGAGCAAACGAAGCAGAGGAAAAGCAGTAGCAACAGAAACACGTCCAAAACCGCTGTCATTAACACCGTTCAAACAAAGATGAAGACGTGCTCGACTATTTGGGCGAGTTGCTGTTTGAAAACTCCAGTCAAGGACATCAAAGGTTAGAATGGGCCAAAAAGAAAAAATCCTGGACAAGTTTTTGTTGGACGCAGCGCTAAAAGATACTACAAGACTGTAGAGTTGATACCGTCAAACATGTAGGCGGTGCTGTAATGGTCTGGGGATGTTTCAAGTGTAGTGGAAGATCATATAATAACTAATTGGAAAAATTAAGAAAACTCTGTAACCTCCGAACTAAGATTACGTCATGACTATCTGAAACTCCCTTTGCTTCTGTTTCTGATAAATAAATTTTACAAATGATGATAATGGCCGCCACAAATAGGACTTTTGTGGTATGAACTGGATAGAAAGGTCCGGAATCAATGCCCTTAATCAAAATCTGTGTTGTGGATACCCTAAAAGATTGCTGGAGTTATACACCACAGTTAACAATTCACAAACGTATAGCTATCTTTTTAATAAATTCCTTTATGTTAAGAACAAACGAGGAGTTCCTGAAATCTACGTACAGATGATCATGGACATGAGGGAAAAGTGACGGACCCTAAAGTGCATCACTTATTCTTTGCTGACGACGAGCACTTGATTTTTAAGTAGATGTCTTAGAGTTGATTGGATGTCGTATTAGGCAAAAAAGATAGAGTATCTGTATTGCCCATTCTCTGACCCAACCCATACCAGACATTTATTTGAATGGAGTGGTGGTTCCCAAGTGTGAAAAGTTCAATTATCGGGAATCAATGATCAGCGAAGCAACCGTTGATGACAACATCAATCATCGTGTAAGCATAGGGTGGATTAAGTGGCAGGAAAACTCTGGCATCTTCTGTGACAGGAAAATGTTCCCTAAGCTGAAAGGAAGGCTCTACACCGCAGTTGTGAGTCCGGCGCTTACAATGTATAAAAAGTATGAGGGAAAATTGACAGCAGCTGAGATTAAGATGTTTCACATGACAGCAGGAGTAACAAAGCTTGATCGAATAAGAAGTTCCAATCCGAGGAAGACTTCACGTCGAAAAAATTTGAGCACGACCGGCGCAGTTGGAAACACAAAAAAGACCTGCCCTTTTTAATATTTCTGACAAACGACCAAAATTGTTTTCTTCCCGAGGCATTAAACTAGGCCGCGGAACATTTTTATGTTCGTACAAAATGTTGATACTTTTTTATTCTGTTACGGATATTGATTTCATACCTAGGTGAATCATATTTCTATTCTTATCGGCAGCGGCATCCACGTCGTTGTCAAGGAAGCACAGGGACCAGTTAAAACTTAAAAAAAAAGAAGAACTTCTTCCCAGTTAGCTTTCTCGTATTGCCGTACGGTTCTTTGAGTAGCTATGATACAAGGGTCTGAAGAACTTAAAGGATGAATTATAAGTAGTTTCTCTGTTCATATTGGGGCTTCTGCAAATAAAACAGTAATGTCCGGAGACGGATCTTAAATTTTAGTTGGCGCTGGTAGGCAAATAGACGCAAAGCAGCAGCAAACTGGACTGGACAAACATTTTTTTTGCGTTACTAAGCGCTGTGGAATATACCTTTGATGGGAGTCAGAAGCAGGTGATCACTTATCGGCTTGAAGTCGATGAGTGTAAGTTTATAATTGTAAATAATGTTGCCCATGCCCTGCCACAACTATCCATTGAATACATTTATAAAACGAAGCTGCATTAATGTGGCATTTATGCATTGACAAAAATTAGTTCATTTTTGCATATTAAAAATAATCTCCAGAGATTTTTTGTTCTTATTCACTCCTATGCAACAATATATATTTAATTTCATATTTTTAATGCAAAAAAAAAACATAAGGAAAGGCTACAGTCCGCTTGGGGCGAACAGTATGATACCCTATCCATATCCCTATATGCCCCAAAGAAAAAAGCATTAAGAAGATGATGGATAGCATTTTATTTAGTTCTATTAATTAAAAAAAAAAATTTTTTTTTGAAAAAAAGCCCCCAAAAAGTGGGCGTGGCCAAAAACTTTGTTTGGGCGATATGTTGGAAAAAATATTGGGTAAATATTTTGTTAAACAGTTTTTTTCGCTTTCTGTGAAAATTTTTGAAGAAAACAACATTTTAGTCTAAAACGCCCACAAAAAGTAGGCGTGGCAAAAAACTTTATATGACAAACTTATAAAGGAGGGCAGTGCCTACATATCTTGTGAAGGTTGTAACACTCTATCTCTCTAACTTTAGCTTTAAAACGGTTTTTTCTAAATTGTGGGCGTGGCAGTGGGCGTATTCAAAAAATGTTTACACTTAACCATTTCGGAGCTCTAGGGAATATGTGGTCCAAATTTCAGCTTCCTAGCTTAATTTTAAAGGCCTAAAAATTGCGTACGGACGGACGGACATTGCTAGATAGTTTTAGGATTTGGTCCTGATCATATATATATAAACTTTTATGGGTCTACGGCGAATATTAAGGGGTGTTACAAACTATGTGTCAAAATTAATGTACCCTTAGGATAGGGTATAAAAAGTATTTACTCATGTTTATGTTCCTTCATTTTGTCTCCTCCCATTCTCGTACAGCTCGCCAACAAAACAACACCGAATTGACAGCATGTTGACTGTCAATTTTCTTTTATGCAATCATAATGCAGTACTTTTTTATTAATGAACGCGACATTGGCAGGCATGCAGCATTTTTACATTTATGAACTCGACCTTATTTAATCTACGCCGATTTCCCAGAATCCAAACTCAATATCGCAATTTTGTCTTTTCATCATTCCTGCTCCCATCTGTCGTATCTCCTGGGTCGTAGGAATGTACTCCTTGCACGTCTCTGAAAACTAACAGCGTTTGACGTAGTCTAGAAGTTATCTCTTCTATTAATAATAATAATAATAATAATAATAATAATAATAATAATAATAATAATAATAAAAGTTGAACAAGCTAAACACAAAATAAATGTCTTTAATATTAATTACGCAATAAACACTAAAACATAAGGAAAGGCTACAGTCCGCTTGGAGCGAACAGTATGATACCCTATCCCTATCCCTATATGCCCCAAAAAAAACCTTAAGAAGATGATGGATAGCATTTTATTTCATTCTATAAAATTTAGAAAAAAAAAAAAATATTTTTTGAAAAAACGCCCCCAAAAAGTGGGCGTGGCCAAAAACTTTGTATGGGCGATATATTGGAAAAAATATTGGCTAAATATCTTGTTAAACACTTTTTTTCGGTTTCTATGAAAATTATCGAAGAAAACAGCATTTTAGTGAAAAACGCCCACAAAAAGTAGGCGTGGCAAAAAACTTTATATGACAAACTTATAAAGGAGGGCAGTGCCTACATATCTTGTGAAGGTTATAACCCTCTATCTGTCCATCTGTAGCTTTAAATCGGTTTTTTCTAAATTGTGGGCGTGGCAGTGGGCGTATTCCAAAAAATTTTACACTTAACCATTTCGGAGCCCTAGGGAGTATGTGGTCCAAATTTCAGCTTTCTAGCTTGAATTTAAAGGCCTAAAAATTGCGTACGGACGGACGGACGGACGGACGGACGGACATTGCTATATAGTCTTAGGATTTGGTCCTGATCATAAATATATATACTTTTATGGGTCTACGACGAATATTAAGGGGTGTTACAAACTATGTGTCAAAATTAATATACCCTTAGGATAGGGTATAAAAAATAGCATACATGTAATATTGATAATAATATCAACCATCCACTAAACCAATGCCAAACTATTTTACTCAAAGAATGTTAGTATCTCCGATAACATCATCACTTCGAAAGTGATAACATTCGATTGCGGAATTTCGTGTGATAACAAAATGCAATACATCACCTAATATGTGTACTTGTACCAATACAACAAATCAACAAACAACTCAAATCAATAAACTAAATTTATAACACGTCACAATTCAAAGCTACTCCACGCCACTCTTTTATAAACCAACAGATTGGGTAACAATTTCATTCCTCTAGTGTAAGAAAATTTAATTTCAATTTTTTTTATTTATTTATTTAAAAAAATGAACCATTGTAATAAGTACTTGCATTTTGCATTTTGCATCCAGGAAATGTGCATGTGCGGCACAATGAGAAACGCTAAACCTTTGTATTGTATTTTCATTTTGTTTAGTTTTTATTTATTTCCTTGTTTTTGTTTTACTTCTTGATTTTTTGCTGATTTAATTTTGTTTTTTTTTATTTTGGTTATGCAATTTTCCACATGAAATACCGAACATAAAAGGGGTGCTACTAGTGGATGGTAACAGGTGCCACTGACACAATCCAATACATATACAATTAAAAAAAAAACTTTGAGTGAGGGTCTGTTGGCTTAATCCGCTCAAATGACCTGAATTGAGTGATATGAAAGAGCACATAGCGGTCATACTAGTGGTAGCACGGAAAACCCTCTCTTCGGGTTAATCGATATTTTATTTTCTGGAAAAAAAAATAAAGAAATCATTTATCACAATTTGGCACGAATGTGGTGCTCGCTGTTGGGATTGGTTTTGTGATTACGCCGCGGGGCAGTCATTTCAACTGCAGCCAGAAAGAGGAATTAATTTGCACTTTCGATTCACGAAGTGGAAACTCGAAACACGCGCTCGGTGAAAATTTCATCACCAATGTCAACAAACTGATTGGTATCAGAATACGCTCGGGTAGAAATAAGCGAAATAGTGCTGCTGCTCTATAAATGTAATCTTCAGATTGATTTTAGAAAAACCTCCGATTTGAATTCATAGCTTCAAAGAGTGGCAAAAACAAGACAAAAAAAAAAAAAAAAAAACAATCTGGCAAATTAGTTTTATCTGAAAATCCAACGTCGAATTTTCATGTTACCAGGTGGAAGTGATTTAAATTGCACTCGCATTGGCAAAAGGGGGCTTAGGAAATTAGCAATGTTTGCATTTAGAAGGATTTATGCCTACGGTTTAACGGTTGCTGACATAGTTGAAAAACTTAAATTAGCTCCCATTAGGGTAATAGGGCAATTGGTAATTAAGCATAACCTGTGATAGCGGAATATCGTATTGTTATCGGTGGTGATGGGACAACTGTTATAGGTACTTTTTTATTGGAAATTTTTGTAGTACAAATTACTATCTTTGATTGAAGGAGGGAAAATAACTCCACTTTTCCAGCATGAGAGAACGGTCTTTTTTCCGAAAACTAATATTAAAAGATCTAATTAATTTTTTTAGTCCTATATTAGGCGTTTGAAGTTCTACTTCAATTTCTTCTGCAAATAATTTTGAATCTTGAATTTATGAACGTGCGAAGAGTTGAATCTAGGTTTTTCTTTTCTTAATTTGTGTATTCCCTATTATAAAATGCTAGATAATTGCTAGGGGGCATTTTGAGAAAAGAAAAAACATTATAAAATTATTAAGACAAATTTGTGTAAAATCCTGGAATTTTTGATTAATATTTTCTAAGCATGAGTCTATCTAGGAAAACATTTTTTTATCAAAATCATACGAACAGTTTTTATAATAAAATAATGAAATTATATTTTGTTTCTAATGAATGTATAGGTAGGTTCTGTGACCGCCAAAAGAAAGAAACAAACAAATAGAACAAACCAAGCATGTAACAAAAACAAGAACACAAAAAAAAGACTACCGCTCGATCAGTAGGAAGAGAAAAATACATACAAACAAGTTAGTTTTAAGCGGTCGGATGTATGCAAAAGTTGTACTCAAAAGCTTAATTAAATACATTAAGAAAAAACATAAAAAAAACTTTACTTTTATTCATTAAAACTATTTCCTTTTGTACAGTGCCACTAATTCCTTAACAAAAATAAAATATGAACACAAAAAATTGCATACGCCCATGGGGTTAGAGCGTTTACAAAATATTTAGACTGTGAACTCCTTTACAAGTTTTCCATATAAAGTTTTTTACGCCTGCGTTTTGAGAGTGTTTTTATCGAAAATGACTATAGAAAACGCAAAAAACTGTATAACAAAATATTTAGCCAATATATCGCCCAAACAAAGTTTTGGGCCACGCCCTCTTTTTGGGGGGTTTTTAAATTTTTTTTTTATAAATTTCATAGAATTAACTAAAATGCTATCCATCATATTCTTAACGATCCTTACTGTTTTGACTGATTGCTTTGACATTGACAGGTTGACCATTTGTTTAAGAATGTCATCACAATGAAAGTTCAAGGTCGTCAAGTCTCAATTGAAAAACTCCTTCATTTTGTTAACAATTTAACAATTACATATTTGTAAATTAACAATATTTGCTTACTATATTTATTATAATAAATAGTTAGGATACAGTTTAATTTCTAGTACATAATCAACATTTGCTAACGCTCTAATATTTACTTTGCTTACATTAATGTGTTTGTAACAATGCATTCATTTACCGATTTGCAAGTCGTTACGAGCAATATCGTATCATCAGCAAATAACAGTCTAGTTTTAAAGTACTTTATTCATATCATTTATGTACCATATAAACAATAACGTTCCAAGAACAGCTCCCGGTGGAAGGTGCTCTAAGTTCCACATTCAACAATTTTGATATGAAATCTTCCATTTTTCATGTTGTCTTCTGTTAAATAATTCTTAAACCACTGCAAATCCACTCCTCTTATTAAAAACTTTTCCATTTTCAACATATAATAACATTTTGACATATTTTTCGATTGGTACTACCGATGATTCTTTTTCCAGCAATTGGAAAATATTCCTAAGGTTAATGAGACATTCATAAGTTTTAGGAATTTCGAACCATGAAGTTTATGTCGTTCAACAGTTCCTCTTAAGTTTAACCCTTATTTAGCTTCGTAGTGCTTTATCAGATTATAGTACTTTATACACTTTGTATAAAACGTTAGTTATTTCACTTTTCTCCTCGTTTAGAACAAGTGATTGTATTATTCCTGCTTGATCAATTTTATGTTAGATGAACCTTTTTTTGGCTGCTCTTAGGTTTTCTTCTGTTTTCTGTGTATTTCCTTTCCTTCCATAAAGCTTGATTTTAGATTTTTATATTCTTGAACTTCACAATTTTGCTTAATAAACTGTGACTTCTTATTTCATAGTAAAAGTGCACTAAAATTGATGCATTATCGTTGAATTTATGTTTATTCATTACTTTAGTGCTAGCTCTATTATTATTAACAAGAACTTAATCGAAAGTTTCCGAGGTTTACACGATTGTTGTTGATACAATTTGGCGAAATGAATTGTCCGAAATTATCTCTTCGATGCTTTCCAATCAATATTGAAATCCCCAATAATCACTATTTTATTTTCCAAAGCAGATACATTTTCCATTCTGGCTTTAATGAAGTCGCACAATAGGTTTTCCGTAGAATCACGTTTATTTGGCAATGTATAATTGATAGCCTTTAACGTAAAAAAACTAAACTTTAATGATTACATTTCACTTTTGAGGAAAACACTCGTAATATATACCATCATGAACTCTAGTCATTTATGAGTTTCAGTCAAAACTAATTTGTACATACTAAAATAGGTCTACATAAGCATTTTTCGTAAACACACTATATATAGGTGGCAGAAAAAATATGCATTTATTTTAAAACACAAAACTGCCTTAATATTTTTTTTAAATTTCTACCAAACAAAATTTTAGCTAGAGCGTTGTGTGTGGCATTGGCACAGTCCTGCTGAAAATAAATGTCGTTCCAGTTTTTCGGTCTGATCAATAAAGATCATAGACGGTAGAACCAGCATAATTTATGTTGTCTGCTGGCTTCATTGTCATTAGCATCTCAATGTAATATGCAAGTCAAGAGTCTTCAAATGTTCAAATTTTCAAAATCCGAGATGGGGCTTGATGATATTCAACAAAAAAAAAAAACCATAAAAATCTTTTTACCGTTTGTTGAAGACTTTAAATAAATGACAGAATTATCAATTCTGTCAAATCTTCAATTAATTGTTGTCCCTTCGTATGCCCTTTTTGAAAAAACATAAATCATTATTTAAACTACAAATTACACTAAAAACACAACATTTACAAATTAAACTGAAATATTTATATTTAAACAAAACTATTCTATTAAAAAACCCACCACCATTTTCAACCGAATTTAAGTCTTTATTTGAACATGCAATTTTGTATTCTCTCTGTTTATTACATATGCTTAAATATTTTTTTTTTTTTCTGATTACACTGCATGACCAAATGACGGTTTAATCAGTCAAAACCGACCTAGTGATATGTAGTCATATACAAAATTCGGTCCTTTGAATAATACTGTTAAGTCTGAATGCGGGAATATATAAAAAATTTAAGCAGTTTTCTGTCAAATATGACCGCTTAGCATATTGTCTAATATTAGCTTAATAAGTAAAAAAAATGCATTTTTGGTGCACGCAACACTGCTTCTTTTTGCTGGCTAATCTACACTCGACTTTTTACCCTGCACCCTTTATTACTAATCTTTTCGGTTATACATAAGTGTTACGTGACCCGACACATAAAAGCAATATATCCATCGCAATTCCAATTGCATTTTAAGAGTAAATTCCCTTGAAGCGAATGTAATCAATTTTTTTCAGCTCTCATCCTTTCATACACAATTTTAATAACAAAACTTCCTAAAACTCCAGATGAACTATTTTCACCACAACACTGCGCTATTTTCTCTCCGATCTTTCTCTTTTAGTCGTCCCAAAGATGGTGCATTTGTAGTGAGTACATCGAATTGTTACACAAAACGCCAGCAACAACACAAATGCACTTCCTTCATTAGGTTTCCTCGCTCATATTGATTCTAGTTACAGTATTGTGCAAAACCTAAGCAACTTTTCCTACTCTCATGTAAAAAGTTGTCTCCCACTTTTAAAAATACTTCCCGGTAAACTGTAAATATATTTATTTACATATTTGCATGTGTCCTCAAAATCACCCAAACAAAGTTTTTAATTTTCATTTATTAACAGTAAATAAAAGCAATAAATCAAAATCAGTTCATAAAACATCTGTGCAAAACCTAAGCAACTTCGAGTTTGCTAAAACAGTTCTTGTTATTACCACAAATTTAACGGCATTTTTAAAGGGTTTTTCCATGACGCAATGTGTAAAGTTAATTTTGCTCAATTGTGGGTAGAGATTGCGATTTGGAGCGCGCTAAATATGATAAAACCTTCAAATTAAAAATAATTAACCTATATAAACAAAGTGTATCACAGTCAAAAATCAAAAAAATTCGGAATTAATAAATCTATAGTTCCTCGTTTGATTAAAAAATATAAAGCTACCGGTAGCTTAGAAAATAATAATGTAGGAGGAAGGCCGCGTAAAACAACTGTTCGGGAGGATAAGAAAATAACAAGATTAATCAAATCAAATCCCTTTATTTCCTTTCGGGAAATATTGTCGACTTTGAATTTGAACGTTGACTCCAGACGGGCTCTTCAAGCTGATCTTAAAAGTTATTCAGTGTTGAAGAAATCTATGCTTACGAAGAAGCATGTACAGAAAAGGTTTATTGATGAAATTGTTTTTTGAATTGAAATAATCTTTTCTTTAAAACACTTTATAGGTTGAATTTTGCTAAAAAATATATTAATTGGTCAGTCGGCAAGTGGAAAAGTGTGTTATTCAGTGATGAATGTAAATTTAACCTGTGGAACACTGATAGCATACAATACGTTAGGCGTACGCCTAAGCAAAGACTTAATCCACGCTTCTGTAAAAGTACACTGAAGCATGGGGGTGGAAGTGTTATGATATGGACATGCTTTTCTGGTTATGGTGTTGGTCCTTTTCATGAAATAGGGGGCATAATGGATCGTTTTGTTTACAAGGATATTTTGGAAAATGTGATGCTGCCGTATGCCGAATGGAATATTCCACTTTCTTGGGTATTCCAACATGACAACGACCCGAAGCATACTTCAAAAATGGTCAAGGAGTGGCTAACAGACCATCGGATTGAAGTTCTTGATTGGCCTGCACAGTCGCCGGATTTGAATCCGATTGAAAATTTATTCGGGATTCTTAAACGTCGCGTTGGAACAATACGGTGCAAAAACCAAATGAAGTTGATAAATTTATTGAAAATACAGTGGGAAAACATACCAGCAGCTATTATTTCTAATTTAATTGAGTCGATGCCTCGTAGATGTGCTGAAGTCATAAAAAATAACGGATATTCTACAAAATATTAAAAGAGTTGCTTAGGTTTTGCACAGCTGTTTTTAGAACTGATTTTGATTTATTTTTTTTATTTACTGTTAATAAATGAAAATTAAAAACTTTGTTTGGGTGATTTTGAGGACAGATGCAAATATGTAAATAAATATATTTACAGTTTACCGGGAAGTATTTTTAAAAGTGGGAGACAACTTTTTACATGAGAGTAGGAAAAGTTGCTTTGGTTTTGCACAATACTGTATTTCCTTTCGATGGCGCAATGAACAACAGCGGACGCATCCTCTCTCGCGTGTATTTCTGAATTACAATTTTTCCTCTGCGCTTTTATTTTATTAAATTCTATAGAGATGCTTTGGAGTGGCGGATAGGTTGTGGATGTGTAGAAGAGATTCAGGGAGATGATATGGCGTATATTACGACTGCGGCGGGAAGAACATCATCGATAGAATGAAGGCAATTGTTCAATGCAAGGAAAATCAACACTGAGCCGGAAGGGAAAATCCACGACGAAGGCCGCTGGGCTGTTGCGCGCGCGATGCACTGCACCCCAGGACACTCCACATTCAATGCAATGAAGGTGAGAAGGAGCAAATAGCAAAAACAGCAAAAATTGTACTCTCTTGTAGATTCTTAAGAGGCAAAAAAAAAGCAAACAACCTAGAATCAATGATGGTACTTGTAATCAGAACCTCATTGCTGCAACCATGATAAGGCTAATAATAGAGCGTGGTAGTAGAATGTAGTGTGAAATCGAGCATGAATAACCAATATTGAAGGTTTTTTCTTTTCTGTGTAAATAGCGGTTCAACGATTTAATGGTTTTCGAAAGCTAAAAGAATTAACTAGGGGTTTTTTATTTTTTTTTTAATATTAAAAGTTGTTGCTAATGGTTCCTCTATTGCAAGAAATGTCTTGAACTTCCACCGATTTTTGCGAATAATAGTTAATCTGTTTATGTACTATACGTACTTAGTACAGTACGCGATGGACCTGTCCCTCAACCAATAATATAGTAAAGTCTTTGGCTAACTGCCTTTTGTAGCACTATTAGTTTTTTGTGGATGCAATGACTTAGTGGTTAAGTGCGTTGGACCACTAAACGAGGGGTCGCTGGTTGAAATCCCGGTCCGGCCCCGTTGGGTTCTGTATGGGCCGTTTACGCCTAATGTTGTTTTTTTTATTTTGGTTGCAATCGCAACAAACCAGTAGAAACTTTGACGATCGCGTATCCCTCAACCTCTCGACAAGTTTTTATACGTTTCTTTAGAAGTCTTAGATGCCGAGAAGCCATTAGAAATGCCGCAACTGATGTCCAAAGAGGGGCTCCTTTAACCAAATCACATTTACCTTTTCCGATGTCACCCTGGTTCGGTACATTGTCATCATAGTTGCTTCTACTCAAAGTCGTGTATAACCTTTTGGAAATGTAAAGTGGTTTTGGGATAAACAGATTTAGGAGGTCGATCAACCTCGTTGTATCGATTGGTTCGAAATGTTGATTGGTACCAAATTGCAATTCGTTTAAAAAGATCGTAGTCACAGTTTCTGCTAGCGATTGCTATTTTTTACAACATACATTGCTACAACATATCTTCAGAACTTTGTCCTACTGTTCCATTATAGAAACGGGTCTGAATACCCAGATCTAATTTTTTTGTCTTTTATATGTTAATTGTGTAATAAATATTGGCTTACTTGAGTAAGCTATAGCTATCCTCACCTCATTTTGGTTGGTTGCAAATGTAAGCACGGCTATTGCACGTCACTTTTACTTTTTAGTGCAATCTACCCCCAAATTTCCTGGAGTACTGCGGATCCTTAATATATTTTTTTTGTTTTAAAGAATAAGCTGGACATTTTTCTTGTTAGGAGTTGGCCAAGCTTGAACATATGTTATTTATTAAAAGTTGAAATATTTAAAAAATAAACTCATCATGTGAGAATAAAACCGAATCTATACATATAAATAAAACACGCTCCCTCACGCTTAGAAAAAAAAGTAAGAAGATATAACAAAGTAAAGAATTCTCACGAACACATCCGTTCAACAAACATCAGTAATTGACAAGGGATATTTTTGGATTCATTCGTTCATGAAAAGGACATCAGAACTGGCGTGAACAAAGAATTTTGTTAAGGACGGACAAAGAGAACAACAAATACTTGATTGATACTGACCTACGGAATGGGTTTCTTTATGACTTTTATTCACCTCTTCTTTTTTTTTGCGCAAAATCAAAATCATGTGTCATAGGACATTCATACGCCCACGATACATATATTACCAACAATTCCACTTTCTTTTTCACATGCTCTTGTCATCGCAGCTCAAGGAGCATACAGTCATCGATGGGGTGAAAACTTGAAAAAGCACAAAAAAAGCCACGCACAGAACAAAGTGTTATCGTATCTATCTAGGCCAAGGTTATTTAATTATAATGTGCCTGGCCTATATCACTGTGAAAGCGAAAACAACAAAAAAAAACAAACAAACAAACAAAAACAACAACAACAAACACAAAAAACCGAATTTACATAGAAATGTTAACCCAAATATTTGTAAAAGGATCTTACATTAGATTTGAGTGTCACAAAAGGGAGATTGTGCACGTTCATCACGTTCTGGATGATGTGTATATATTGTAAGTATATGGGATGAGAGCGTGACCTAGTTTTAATGGTTCCCATCAAGGAACATTGAGTGTGTGCCAGGAAATGAAGCAAAAGTGTCCAAAGTGGCGGCGTCTGAGGTACAAATAATTGAACGAAAAGAACTTTAATTACCTTGTGTAGATACTTGTCGCCTGATTACGGATTCATAATGTCTTTTATAAATCACATACAAACATACATTCCCCCATACCCACAGGCACACATAGTGTGTAGGTAGTGGGTACATACACCTTGATGCTGCGAACAGGGATTCAGTTAATTCATCGTAATATCCTCGACGAGTTTGACGAGTACCTACACATACATTTTAATGACCGAACCGTCATACTAACGTAGGATGAGTGCAATTTTTCTCTTTTGTTAATTCGTTTTAATTTTTAATACTATGTTAGGAAAGTTGAAGGTAAACTTCATGAAATTTAAATATTTACCTCTTTGGTGTGTTGCAGTACAATATAGGTAGCTACTCTGCGTTTATACAAGTTTTCAGTTCAGTAGCGGCAAAATGAAGGTGATTCTGTTTATTACTTGTGGAAATGTCTTTTTGACGACGAAAAACACAGGCAGCTTTATAAAGCCGGTTTAACACATTGTAATTCACTTCACATTTATGTGCTTTCATAATCTACCTGAGCGGTTTGACTATCTGTAGTCTACTAGAGTTTAAATCTAAGTTATTATTTTTTTGGCACAAAAGTTTAAAAGAAGTGATTGGATTTTGACAGTATTTTTAATTTATTTGCCGCTAGCCCAAGATGTCAAAAATGTTACTTAGTATGCCCCTTATTAGAGCTCTTAACCAATAAGCCTCCCCAGTTAATTCAGGGTCCTACTAACTGCACACATGTGTGTGCGGACAAAGTTATAGAGCAACTCTAATGCGTTGCACTGGGAACAACTTTAAAATCGGCAAACCCCACAGAATGATTTAGTAATATGAAGCATTATTATTGTTATCATAACATCGCCGAGTAAAAAAAAGAGTGAACATAAATGGGTCTTGCATTAAAGTTCTTACAAAACTCGTGTATGCAGTAAAGTAGAGCTATCACTGCAGACATGGATAATTAATGTAGCATTACCTCGACAGTTAATAAGAATAACCAAAAATTATTCTCAATTTGTTCCTCACACATTTAGCGAATTGAAAAGTTTGCAAATATATCGAAGGAAAATATTTATATTTGGATTCTGCAATGAAGATATTTAGAAGATTATAATCCAATTTTGTTGGAAAATAATATATGTGTATGCTTTCGCTTGGTAGGGAGTAAGAGAGTAAATGTAATTTGTGACCAAAACAACCTCATCCCCTTGGTGAGAATGGCCTGAGTTGGGTGTCAGAAAATTATGTTAGAGTGCCAGAGAGTCCATTAGTTTCTCTCCTTGAAACGAAAAATGTTATTTGCCAAACGTTTTAAAATTTTGCCTCGGTTCTTAAAAAAAACCATCTGGGAATTTTTACTCAGTTCTACTCTGCTGTGTTCCCGGACACATTGGCCCAGAAGAAGAAATAGCCCATAACCTAAATACGGCTCTAATCTGAACCCAGGGTGGATGGATGAAGTGGCAGGAAAATTCTGTCTTCTTCTGTGAACAATGTCCCCTAAGGTACATGTGTAACAAATCTTGATCGAATTAGAAGTTCCAGAATCCGAGGAAGCCTTCACGCCAAAGAACCCATTTCGAAAAAATTGTAGCACGACCGACTCAGTTGGTATTGCCATGTTCAAAGGAGGAATCCTACAAACCCCGTCAAAAAGGCAATGGCAATCAACGTTCCCTTACAATCGCGTACGAGGGGCAGGCCTAAAAGCTCCTGGATCACACAAATGCAGAAACACCAGGCTTTAATGATGAAGCGATCCAAAATCGGGATGCCTGCAGATATCTTTTGAGGTCGAACTGGCGGGGTGTTTTTATAATAGCATTCAAATGGGAACGTGGGTAACACATATTGATTGTGAGTCGAGTCTAGGCACTCTCGCATTTGTTCTAAAGATTAAATATGATTTCTAAATCATGTACTCATTATTCCAGCAGGCCAACCTTCTAAAAATGCGGTCACGAGCATGATATAAAAATTATAATCCATCTTCTCTAACCATATTTTCTCACCAGCCGCACAATTAATTTAATTTTGTCCAAAATATTGGGAAAGTTAACCGAAGCACCGTCTCTACTGTACAAATATATAAAGTTTAAAAGTGTGTTTCCCAATTAATTGGTACTCAGTGTGCTACCATAATTGGCGTCGCCGCCGCTACGATTCAAAGCTCACGTTAAACTCAATCAATACAACCATGCGGTTCATTTGCAATACTTTGTTAAAGTATGACATCAAAAACACTTAAACAATAAGTAAAAATACAAAAAACACGTCACAACTTCACTTTCTATATACTTACTTATTCGAACGCTTTGTGCGTCTCACATACAAAATGTATCTATCTTTATGCGCTTCACCGTTTCCATCCGACTGAGCTGGGTAATGAAACTTGCTAATAAAAAGTAATCGAAGAAAATCAATATGAACCATATATTCCTTTCAACAGGTGACACACTGTCATCCCCTTCCATTAGTTAATCCATCGGTCTTCGACTGTGTATCAACGTCGACGTCGACAACGCCGTATAGTTGGTCTACATATTCACCAGGTATTTGGGTTAAAAATGTTTTGACCAGATGCATCAACTCGACAGAAATTGATGCCTCAGCACTGGACAAGGGTTCGCTGTGAATTGAGGATTGAATGTAGGGGGATGGGTTGAATGGTTTGCTAGCCCATTTCATTGCACGACCATAAAATCGATGACGATGAACGACCGATGAAAACAAACACAATCACCAACAGAAGCCAATTTCACGCCTATAATTTCATAGTCCCTGCTGTGTATCTTGTGAACTTTTTCAAACTTAATTATATTGGAAGCCCAGGACGCGTTACGACGGGGTGCAGTCTAATGAGACGCACAACTACAAATCACAGAGTCGACAAAATTATTTCTTAGGGTTGCAAACTATTCGTGTACACCATCGTGCACCAGTCTCAGTACAAAAGAGCTTGCTGGTTACACGAAGAGGTGAAAAGTCAATGCCTTTAGAATGGGTGGTGGGTGAGTAAATTAAAAAAAAAAAAAAAACTTATATACGTATTATGTATGAAGAATCATGTAGGTGTCATACACTCGCACACCACAGCACCGACAGCACCCAGTAATTAACATTATGAAAATGGGCAAAAGTTTCGGTCGCCAAGCGTAACAGAGTCGTTGTGGTTTGCTGCTTGTGCCACCACTGCCGTCGCTTTAGGGGGATTTAACTGAGTTCCCAATGGCAATAAGTTCACACAGACGACGTTTTGGCTTTGTTTTCTTATCCCCAACGAAAAAGGAAAAGAGGTGCGTAAAAAACGCAGTTAAATCCGACTATTGTACGCAATCAAAATTAGTGGAACGTAATGAGAGTGCAGAGTGTGACCATGATAGAGAGTGTAGATGGAAGTGGAAGTTAAAATTTTGTTTGGCTTTGCTTTGCTTATGAAAACAGAATTATAGGTCAGTCCCTCGTTTCTTGTAAGCCAGGCGGCAAAGGAGGAAACCATAAATTGGTTTTAAATGAGACGTATCATGAGTTTGGTGGTGTCATTGAGATTTTGTAATTTTCAGTTGTATCAGATTTCCCCTGTGTTAAAAATTAAAAAAAAAGCGACGAAATTACCAACATGTTAATTAGTTTTGACAGTGACCACGTTGTAGTTTCCGAGTAAAAGCCGATAAAACACTTCAGTGGCAGTGGCTAGTGTATACCAATCTAAGAGTTCCAGGTTTAAACCTGGCCCAGTTCCATCTAAAGGTGTTTTGATGCCCCACTTCTTGTTAAAGTTTAAAAAACTCCTGCTGTAAAGAAACTGTCAGGAAAAGCTTATGAAATTTGCAATTCGGAAGGTTTATATCGGTTTTGCACACACGTCGCTTATTTTATTGAGTATATTCTTTGTCTAAGAAGGTCGATAGTGTGTATTGGTGATAATAAACAAATGCTCTATAATTCGCATAACTTCATGCAGAGCCGTCAACTTCTTGAAGCGTTTTGAGTATGAAAAAGGTAAAACTAAAATCCTTTAGTCAAGAGTCCGTACTTCTGGTATGAAAAATACTTTGGCTGCGAGACTTGGTTATAGAGGATACAACCACTGCAAATAGCGTCGCCATAGAGGAGCCAGTATAACAACTTACTCTAAGTGGCAAAACTGTTAACTGCCCAGGAATTTTGTTCCTCGACTATAACCGATTTGATGTCCTTGCAGCTGGAATGTACTTTAAAAAGGATCTGTGTTGACTCTTGTAGACATGTTGAGGGTTTCTGACTTAGCCTGTGTCTTGGCCGGTCTTATAGATTTTTTTGGCAGAACCACTACTATCAGTTGTTGAAGATACTTTAAGTCAATGTACTGAGGATGGCTAGGTCTTCATTTAATCAAGGTGAGAACCTCTAAGTGGGCACAACACTCAAACTTTTGTGTCCAGCTCTTCAACCAAGTCTTATTTCAAATACCTAGTATAGGTAAATTTAAGATATTACCATATTTCTTAATTTTTAGATTAAAGAGAATCCATCAGTAGCACTTTTTCCCAGTCGTTAATGCTTAATATCAATTTTGTAAAGCATACCAAAATAATAATAATAATACACTTAATTTTTTTACTCGAAATGCAGCAATTGTGCTTTCAATCAAACACAAATGAGTCCTTCGCTAGACAAAAATTGTTATACCAAACCAATGTGAAATAAATCAGCAAATCAGCTGTCAATTTTTTATATTCATAAAATATAGTTGCGTACCACTGTAATGCACAATAATTTAGTATTAATTAAAATAAATTGTATAATTCATCGGTTGATTTAAAATATTTAATTTCCCGTTTGCCTTTCAGATGACGACAGCGACGGTGATCTTGTTACAGACTTTCTAAGTGCGAACGGCAACAGTAACGTCGCTGGTGGTGGAAACGGCCTTTTTATGGTTGGTGGCAGCATTGGTGGTGCTCTAAACAATGGCAAAGCCAATACAAGTAATTTAAATTCCAACACCAACAGAGATGCTGTCACACTGAATGCCAATTCCAAACAGAATAATATCCAAAAACTCAATAATATCACACAATACCAACCTCAGAGTCAGCCGCCCTCACAACCGCCGCCACCTCCACCACCCACCCTACATACAGGAGCAGCACCAGCGCCACCACCGCACACCATTCCGGCTATCAATACTCCACCGATAACGAACAATACTAACATGGTACCAATAATCAGTGTTACCCCGCACAGCCCTGGCGCCAAATACAATAGCATCCTGGGTAAGAGGACAATGGTTCAGCTCTTGGCAGTTCTCCTCCTGCTGCTGACTTACCACTGTTGCATATTATTGAATTTGAGTTGGAGTTTCTCGTTTTGATTTCACTTTTTGCCATTCCACAGAGGATACGTTGAATCAGTTGCAGAACATTCGCGAGAGCGTAGTGCAGATGAAAAATTCAACAGTTCACATGCAGGGATTTCCGAATAATTATTCATTAGTGAATAGCGCTGTGGTGAGCATAGTCCACCCTGTGATGGGACTTTTTGTCACTTATATTTATTCATTTGACTTTGGTTTTATAGCTGAGTTCGTCCCGATTATTTTCATCGTGCCCTTCGCTGCCAGATTTAACCGCTGCAACAGGAAATTGTAATATGTGGTCACCGCAACAGTATTTAATCAATACGGACCGACGAAAGTCATGGACAGCAATTGAAGATCTCACAGAATGTACAAATAAAAGCTCACATAAAAGGTATGTTTTGCGTCACTATTTTTAAAGTTTAGATTTAAAAAGGAATTTAGAAGATTTGCGGTTCAATGTTTCCTAAGGTTTAAAGTGATTAACAAAAATACACATACAACGTTCACACATGCATGACGTACAGTTTGTTCGTTTCGGAAAGGTTTCAGTATAGCTCTTTTTAGTTTTGCTTTTTGTATCGTATCGTTTACTTTTAAGACAACGATATGGGGAACTCGCTACTGGTTGACCTTCGAGTAGAAGTTTGGAACCCATTTGTGTCAAGAACTCGTAAGTTCCTCGGAGTTGCTGCTTTGATCACTGTCGTCTACACAGAAGCTCTCCACAACAAGATCGCCAACGCAGTAATCAATCACTTGGATCAGAACATATTTGAACCTGCATTTACAACGCGTCTATTAGCTGTTTATTGGGTACAACTACAGCCAACTGTTTCGGCACACCCAAAATTAAATACGTAAAGTTTAATTGAAATGTTTCTGAAACGTATTGCAAACGATCCTAACATTTTCTGTCTTTCTCGGCTTTTTCGCTGACTTCATAGCAGGAATATTTCATGAAATTGCTTTAAACCAATATTTTTCGTCATTCTTTCCATTTCGTAATTTTTCCTATTGCTAAATTAAACAATCAATTCTAAGTCATAAAATATATTAAATCAATAGAAAATAAAAGAGCTTACACTTTTAATTAAAAAACAACACAGCCGTTGAATCTTATAAAACCATTATCTTATAAGTAATAATAATTATAATTAGTATTAATTCATATTTATGGTTTCTTTTAAAGCAGTGTGAGCCTATCCAGCTTAGATAGTGAAGAGCAGGAATCCATACGTGTAGCTGAGCGACATCGTTCGAGTCGGAACAGCACTGGTGGCATTTCAACACATTCTCTGAATGAAGCTGAATTAGCGGTAAGCTTAGATTCAAATTAAAAAAAGTCGTCTATTTATTCCTATTTTCACTGATATGTTTTTGTTTTCTTCTCACAGCGTGACTTTGAGCGAATTGCAGCTAAGCGTAACTTAGCTCCTACTTTAATCAGTCGTATACCATTGCAAAAGAGTATCTCGACACCATCGATAGCTCCGCTGCGAATACCGAGTGCCAAAGAAGAAAACAATATTACAACGTAAGTTCTATGTACCTTAATTTTGTTCATTTTTATTTAAGCTTTTATTTATTTTGCATCTTAAATTGTATTAAATTGTTTGACAGGAATTCTGTATAAAATTAATTATTCATTTTTTTTAACTGTTAAAGCTTCTTTATTAAATTAATTAAAAAACTTCCTGTCAGCAACAAATATACATTTTTTTATCTAATCTTTTTTGTCGAGTATTTTATAACTAAGTGATCAGTTTGGTCTCGTATTTTGAGCTTTTTTCAAAATTAATTTGATTATTATTAAAAAATTCTGCATTTTGTTCACGCTTAATATTGAATTTAGTGGACCGCTCTATTGCAAATATGCCATATTACGGGAAAAAAAATTAATTAAAAGACGTTTAAATACTCCGAATTCCAATAAATTGAGCTGGAAATTCCACATGTTGGTCAGTTTCGATTTTTGTTTTAGGTTTTCGCTTAAAATAAAATAAAATTGTTTGGAAATTGTGTGGAATTAAGTGAGGGGTCGCTGGTTCAAATTCAATACATGGAAAGCCTGTCAAAAATAAAATTTCCGTTCGGAATCGGCATCAAACTGTAGGTCCCTCCATTCGTGTCACAAATATATCTTCACACACACGTTGGAGAAGTTAGGCTTTAGGTCCTGTATGGACCGCTTACGTCTTATATGTATTTCTTTTTGACTTTGTAGCCTGCATCTTGTGTTTTAATTATCTCTGAAATCTTCAGGCAGCATCCGTTTAAAATTTTTTGTAGTTATTGTCTACATCTGTTTCTGATTTTCATTTCTTGTTATCGACGTTTACGAATTATCCCAAAAGGCTAATATTCACTACGTGCCTGACTGATTTAATTAATTGTTTCTAATTCTTTAGTCAGGTAAAACACAAAATCTTTTCTGTTAATCCATTTACAGACCAATGAGTGTTTTGTTTTTTATAAATCAAACAAAATTTTCGTACATTGTCCTATAACCAAAATCAATTTCTTAAGCAAGTGCTGTTATAGATTTTATAAAAATAATGTGCAAAAGCTTTGTAATGATCGCCCAATCCCAGTGCAACATTAATTTATTATCATTCGGGAAGTAATAGAAATCAACTGTCAGCGCTCAGCCATTTGACAGTATTTCTCTTTTGTTGAGTAAAAAGTACATATTAAGTTTCTCACTGAAGGGGTAATATCTTGTTTTCTTGCTTTATTATCTTACTCCAGGCCATGCTTCGGCGATGAGAAACGTGTTTAATACACTCAACAACTGGCACTGGCAGCTCGTTGCACAAAGTTTTTTTTATTAAATTGTAAATCCAAATCCGAAAGCTTTTATACTCGGTAATGTTCCATTTTACTTCCAGACTAGGTTTGCCATACAAGATGTAACATTGTAACAACGAAGTTGTAAAAGCGTTACATCCCGGGATGTAACGGTAAGAAACTTTACCACAAAATGTATTAGTTCAAATTTGAACATCAGTACAAGCTATTCGTACCAGTCAGTCGATACTGTTGTACTTTTGAGGGTCAAGATTTCGAGCTGACAGTTTAAGAACTGCTAAAGCTGGAAGAGCAATACAATCAGGTTATGAACCATCTCGAAAAGTGGGTAATATTCTAACAACAACGTTATTAGGTACTTCATGAAGGCAGCTGTGGTAAAGGCGGTCCCAATAATTTAAATGACTTATGCGTTTACCGTCCTTTATACAATTCCCATCTAGAGTATGCATTACAAATTTGAATATCGTACATAACGTGACATCTTTGCCCACAAACGACATTGTAAAGTTATGGAAGTTTCCTGAGCGCATCGACTTGCCCTAGAAGACGCTCTTTCTGGCTTTAAAAGCTGATTGGTTAAAACAGAAACCTTGAATTAGTTCTATCGATAAACGTTTGGTATTGTGTAACTCAATCGACAAAAGTGTTATTGTGAACTTTGAAAAAATGTTGACATATGAATTGATTATTTGTAGTGTTTACTATTGTGGAAATAAAATTAAAACAAGATGAAAATGTCCTTATTTGAATTATTTTTTGGCGATTTGGAAGAAGCAAACATGCACAGAGAATTTTTAGAGAAGTTTAGGAATAGGAGGCGATTAAGAGATGCTTCCAATCCTCTTGAACTTAAATTTCGGTTTTATTCTCAAATTTCTTTTTCTTTGTCTTGCACTTTAAATCAGCCCAAACATGTTAGAAAAGTTTATGATCACTGACACGATTCATTCATATGTATGTAAATTCAAATTTAATGTTAACCATTTATCGCAGATACGTGCTGCAGGCTCTAAACTATTCTGTTCGATGGTGAGAACTTTTCCCATCTAGCTTTTGCCTGCGACTTCTCGCAAATACTTTTAGCAATATCGGGATTCCATTATGCTTACCAGTTTTTCCATTTGTTTTTTGTTGCTAACAACTTTTGACCTGTAAGGATGTTAAATAAAATTGAAATAAATTACATCTTCGTTCTTGAGAAGTACATTTTTCAGCCACACAACACACAATCCAAAAAAGAATTTAGACGATAAACATCGTCTGTCAAAACGAAAAATATCGTTCACAATCGACATTCGCAATTCGAAGTTCATCACCAACGATTGTCTATCAATAAAAATTATCTATCGATTAATAATCGGCAATCACAATAAGGGCCTTTGTCTTCATTTGTTTCTTAAAATCTTTTTTTTTTTTCGTTTAGGTCTAGTTTGCATGTTAAATGAAGGAAATTTAATTTCCCTTCCCTAAGGGGTGTTCGGATTAGTCAAGCCAAGATTACAGATCAAAGTAGACGTTTTTCAAACGCATGCTGCTTGTTGGAATTAATCTCATGTTTATAGATATATTTGATGATAGATTGTCGTTGGTGAACTTATGATGCAAGTAGAAGAAAATATTCCATGTAAAGAGACATTAGCTTTGGTTTCAGCCGCATTATGCCACTGGCATACCAATTTTAGTTCTAAATCAAATATCTACTGCCAAGCATTCGCTTTCATATTTCAAACAGACAATCAAGCCGACATCATCAAGCCGTCTGTATTGTACGAATTTTAATTAAAAAAACACTGCTTTGTGTAGTTGCTTCCTCAATTTTAAGTATGTATTTTGTTTTCCATAAAATAATTTAGATTGAACATATACTTTTTTTTTGTATAAATGTTTTATTTTAGAAATTTTTAAATACAAATTTTGACATTTTGTACATGTATTTCATTTCGCTCGAAATTTAGCTAAGCAAAATAATTTTTTTCAAACTTACAATTATGGTAAAATTCACAATTATTAATTTACAACTTATTATATCAATATTGGCTTTAAATAAAAAAAAGAAAAACAAAATATGTACATATGTACATTTTCTTATTCTTTACATATTCCTTTTGATTTGATTTACTTTATTTGTTTTGTTTATTTTTTTCTTATATTTTTATTTCTTTGCTCATTTTCTTCTCGAATCAATCACAGATCAAGACATCTGTCTGATAGTGAAGACGACAATCAAGATGATCGCTCATTATTGTGTGTGCATGATAAAATGTAAGTACATCTTTTGTTTAGCAAAAAAGAATGAAAAGAATTCCTTAAAAACTCCCAGAGACTATTTCAACACAGAAATTTAATAAAAATTAAATTTCCGTGCGAAAGCTCCTCCGAAACAGCCATTTTTAAAATATTTTTTTTTTTTGTTATAATGTTTTTTTTTGATAAAACACTGAAATGCTTTCAATATGCGATTAAATCTATGTATGCACAGTGTCTCATTCGTGTCCTATATTTTTATATACATATATATATATTTCTTTTCGTAATTTTAATTAATAAAATTAGATATAAAAATATTATGAAAAAAAAACTAAATTAAATTGTAAGATTTGTTTATATAACATGTGTGTGCTTAAATTACAGTGAAGTTTACGATCATCCAGAGAAGCGACGAAAACGAGGCTCCCTGTTCTTTCGTAAGAAAAAGGATAAAACAAAAACCAAAGGACAATCAACTACATGTGATGGTAAATACAGTATCAAACTTAAGAACCATTTTAAATTGGAATAGCAAATAATACACCTTTAAATAGTCGAAAATAAAAAAAAATTGCTATACAAAGGCCCCTTGTTTACCTATTAGGTCTAACGAAATAAATAAGTAAATAATTAAACATCAGGCGTAATGATGGAGGACCTAAATTCTAGCTTTTAAGTTTGAAAAATAATATTCCCCTTCAGTAATTGAAGGAAAATCGATTCTGGTCAGACAGCTATTAAAGTTTCTTAAAAATTTTATTTAATGCTTGGAGGATAGTTTTCAAAAACCTGAATATTATAGTTCTCTTTATTATTACTCTAAAAACCGTAACTTTTAAAGTATACAATTAATACAATTAATATTTTGTTTATCAAATTCCTATGCGTTATGCTGGTCAATTTTTGTTCATTATTCTCGGAAACCACTTCTTGTGCCTGGAACATGATCCTAAACCAGAGATCTTGTCAGGCGAGGATACGATGCTATACGCCTTCGAAGCCAAAAGTTCTGCTCGGACTTAATAGGATTCCTATTGTCTATTAACTACCTTTTTTACGCGCCCGAACTAATATATAAAGTATTATATATTGCATTTTATATAAAGTTATTTCTAATGAGCGATGTGTTCGTTGCTGTATATTTGCTGATGCCCTTTTTACGTATGGTTATAACTGGGACTTAAACCGATATATGATAAAGCAGTCGAAATCTTTATAGACAATCCAGTAGTGGCCAAAGCCAACAGGCATCGCCAACAATAAGTTATTTTCTGATAAAACAATACAGAAATCTCTCAACGAAATTGCCGATGGTGTCGATATACCCCTGTGCTACAGCTACATTCCAAGCAACTGCAATGCGGATGAATCGATAGGAAAAATATCAGTGTCGTGCTAAAAGCGATAACAAGCCACTACCTGAAAGGCAGACTTGCCTTCTGTACGTTCTAATGGTTATGTAGACTTGGTTAATAGTTATATTTGACAGTATTTTGGGGTTTGATTAAGAAATTGGGTGTTTATTGTATCAGTCACCCTTATCTTTTATTCCTTAACGATTGAAATTTGGTTCGATGCCTGCTGCTGTGCGTTCCAAAAAATCCTGCAAATTAGATATTACTAGCTTTGTTGAAGGGGAAGTTAGAGAGGAGGTAAAATTGGCCTTTGCTGGTCCTGTAAATAAGGGTGTAGTGCCAAAGTTACCTTAGAACTTGGCCAGGCGCCAGTATATTCCTTGATAGGCAAGCAGATTGCACGTATTACGACTGGTTTCATGTAAAAGCCGTTCAATGGACTGAAACCAAAGGATTAAAAATGAACAAAACAAATGCTAGTGTGTACTTGATTCTTACAGTCCGCACCTAATAGGTTAGTATTAGTTCTGTGTGGGCACGGTAAAAGGGAGTGCGGTAACAGTACGGACATGCCTTACCAACTTTTTTACGTTGACTCCCACCTAATTTTAATTGTTATAAAAAGTGATGGAATTCGCGGGTCTATAGACGTATGGGGGATAATTTCCGCATAAGACAATTTGAGTTGTATTGACAACCAATCAACTAGGCAATTATTTTCCGAATTCACGAACATTCCACCGTAAAGACAACCGGAAAATCGGCCATGACCATAAAAGGTACTTCAGTTAACGTTTAAGCCCCCAATTCATAATATGATAAAATAAAAACATATTTCATCAACGCAAATTTAAAAATAAACACAATTGTACAATTGTAATTTTTACATTAAAAAATGTATCTTTGTTCACAGCATGCGGCACTGTTATTAACCTCTCAACCGTCAAAGATCATCAATTCGAATGCAAGGGCAAGAATTCACAAAAACAATCCTCCAAATCGAATTCTGGAAAAAAAAGTTCAACGAACAGGTAATTTTCTTTCCTTTAAAATACCATTCTCATCTTTAAGATAAAGTATAATTATATTTTATATACCAAAATACTCCAAGAGAAATGATATTTATTACACACAAAATGTAATAAATTCCGTAAATGTCTCGTGTGAATGGATTTCAAATTTTGTTTACAAGTTACTAACAGCAATACAAAAAAAAATATATATATTAAACATAAATGTATAAAATTAACCAACATGGAATATATATTTTGACATAATATTCAATTTACTTACCAAATTTGTTATTGCATTTATTGCAAATAGCATTTTTAATAGTTTTTTTTGTTTGTTTTCGGTTTTAGTTATAAGATTTAATATGTCATGCTTTTTTGTAAGAATTAATATAAATATTTGAAAAGCGTGTCAGATATACTCGTACATATAAATATTTTATTCCCAGCTAGCGAATGCACAATTATTGTCGCTTTTATCCCTATCCATTCTCTTTAATTTATATAGTATATATTTTTGTTTTATTTAAGTTGGCTTTTTGTGTTAATGTTGGTAATATGTATTTATTTTGTTGTTTTAATTTTTTTTGGGGGGAAAGTTTGTATATATAGTTTAACAACACAAATGATATCCTATCAACACCAACGCAGCCGTTGTATTTATTTATGTACAGACAGACCAGGACAATTGTATGAGCTCTATTTGCTGTCAGAGTTTTAATTTACGTCTACAAAATATATTTAGTGGCTTTTGTAGCTATATCTAATAGTTTTGAAGTTATATCACTTTGAGTAATCATACCTCGAAATTGGACATTTTCACTTTTACTGGATATAACACGAGTTAGAGTGAAAGTAGACCCCACTACCATACCATTTTATTTTCATCGGATTTCCCTCTATTTCACCCTAAAAATAGTTTGTTCAATAATGTGATTTCTGTTGTGATCTATACGTAAATATACGAGAGGATACTTCAATTCAAAGTAAGTGAACGTAGATTTATGTCGGCCACTGTATATCTTCGTACACGGAATGGATGGAGTAGCTAAGTTTTAGCTTGTATAGATTTTGCGGCTTTCACACGCAAGAATTCTTTACACTTAAGGCTTTGCAAATACATCGATGGGTTGGTCACTGATAGGAACCACTGTAATGCAATAATGGTTCTCTTAAACGTCAAGTCGATGTCTACCTACGCCCAAACATTGTTACGGAACTTCTGTCTTCGACTGAACATGCTTTTACTGTAAAGGTAAATAGGTTTTAACGGATCTGGATATGCTTGTATGTAAATTAAGTTGTCCCAAAAAACTCAAATTATTATATTCCAAGGCATACCAGCTTATAATTTTTTTGGCTTGAATCAAAACACTCGTAAATAAAATATCTTTAACTTTTGGACCACGGCAACCCGTTTCGACATGCCTCTAAGCATCTGTGTAAACAGTCAAGCAGCATTTAAAGTCAGACTTAAATCACAGATTGATACTAAGGAGTCAGGAGTCGGGACTACAAGTAATCACTCAGTTCTATTTTGCTGAGTTCCCGGAGTGGAAGGGAACCAAAAGCGGATGAGCTGGCCGTATACGGTTTTGACCTGAAGTCTGTGGCCCAATATTGACATCAAAAGATCAAATTTCCTAAAGCCTCGCTTCAAAGAAGACATTGTTACACTGAAAACATAGCTAAAAGGCTAGGAAAGGCTTCTCAAATGATTTCTGCAGAAGCTAGCGTGGAACATTTCCACATTACCGGAAAGCCAATCAAAAAACTTTTGATCGTACTGATGACATTTTTGGGAAATTTTCACTTCAAGTAATTAAATGTCTTTAGTAAAAATAATGCAATTTTTTAATTGCCATGTGATAAAGTAACGTAAGTAACGAAGAAAACACTTGCTCCAAAACAGGTTTCAGTTAAGTATGAGAGACTCTATAGTTTGAACTTCAAGCCGCTATCGAGGCAAATAAGCTCTGTATGAACAAATTTAAAATATTTATCTTAGAATCGTATTAAAAGAGTTTTAAAAAAGACAAATTTCTTCAAAATTAAATGGACTGTTGCACATCAGTCTTTTTTGATGAAATTTTTCATCATATTTTCGCAAAATATCGGCTCTATTTAATCGATAACGGTAAAGAAACTACCTCTGAGGCCCAATTTATTCATCCGCTCTTCAATTTAAAATAGACTATTTAGAGAGATTTTCTCATTAACCTATCTACATTTTAAAGCAGTGTTACCTAAAAAGTGAAAATGCTTCAATTGACACTGTAGAATTGACATGCATTTTTTTCTTTCACATGACCCAAATAAAAAAATACACACGGTGTTAAATATCACTATCTCGGCGTCAGCTTTTGTTCACTGCACTCGCAAAAGACAAAGAAGTAAAGTGATATGTGCCTGAAATGGAATCAAAGGAAAGAAGACCTTTTCTAAATGAATAAAACTATCAAAATTTAATTGCAATAGTTTAGTAGTAAACCAAAAAAATAAATAAGAGTAATAAAAAAATTAACGCAGCCGGTAGGATTCGAACCTACGCTCCCAGAGGGAATCTGATTTCGAGTCAGACGCCTTAACCACTCGGCCACGACTGCCTTATAAAACTCAATTGTCCATTCCAGCACTACAGCCTTATGCAGTAATTAAACATAAAATATGTATGTGCAATATTTTCATTGCTGTAATTGTTTGAATGTGCCCTTAGGTATAGTATGCGCATAAAAACAAAACATTAATTTTGTCCGGCGGAGGCGTTTTATATGTCCGTGGCCAGAAGCAAATGTACACTACTTATTAGGTCAAATTTGTGCTTACATTTTCAACACCAGCCGCGAATTAATTATACGTACGACATTAAAACCAAAAAGAAGTTCAAAACTGTGTATTCCGCATTTTCGAGGTTTGTCTGTCCTCTGTTGAAAGTATTTAACATTTTGTATATAAGTCGTGAACTGGTATTCTTAGGTCGCTTAAGGGGTTAGGGGCAGTCAGATGTATGAAAAACCAAGTATTTTAAAAAAAATTTATCAGTAATTTTGTTTATTGTATAAAAGTAGCAATACTACATCATTATGTCATGTTTGAACTTGGTTTCACCCAAATTTGAAAACAAAATATTAATTTATATAAAAGTTATCGCTATATATATCGGCCCCTGTTCCACCACAAGTAGTCCTTTGCTGTGACCATTATAACTTCTCAACAGTTCAACCGAATTCATTCAAATAAAAAAACACTATTTTAATAGTATATCTAGTGGTTGACCGAGTATTTTTTTAATAATGGTAAATTAAATGTCGGCCTCAGACAATTTACTTTCGAATTTTCAGAAAAAGCAACAAAAATCTATGTTTAAAAAAAAAAATCTTCGATCAGGCACTAGTTCATTGTCATAAAAAAAGTTGTATAAATTTCATTCAAATCCACCGAGTGGTTTGGGAAAAACGTATTTAAAGTTTTACTTCACTCTCTCGAGCGTCAGAGAGCCAGCCGTTCATTGCTGAATAACTCGAAAAGTATTCTTCGAATGTTCCTGAGCTCAAGAATCAAGATATAATACTTTGACAAAATGCAAAAAAAAAAAAAATGCTATTTTTTGAAAATTCTGACTGCTCCAAACACCTCATCGATCGCTGGTTAGAAAAATTGTAGACAATGTCTTTCTAAACAATTAGCCTGCTTTTTGTAAGGGTTTTTTTTAGCAAAATTGGTATCTTCCATGACCTTCAAATTTATTCAGACGGCAACTATTGGGAAATAGTTTTTACGCTGAGAAGTTTGTTAGACATTCGCAAGAGGTGGGGGAGTAATAAATCGTAAACTGCTACTGGGGCGAATTAATGTCTGGGATAACTCACTAAGTAGTTATACGGAATAACCACTAAGCATCTTTACACTTTTCCTTTATAACAAACTTGAAAAAAAACCCTTTATTTTAATTGTTTTAAATGTTTTATTTTTATGTTATTTGAAACATTTATTTATTTTATACTTAATATTTTTACATATTAATATAATTTAAAAATAATTACTAAATGCACCAATTCCGAATTGAAATTTGTAAGTTGAATATATAATTTTATTTATGTTGAAATTCCAATAAAAGAACATCCACAAGCTTCCCATTATGTAAAATTACCAATGACTAAAAAAGTCGCTTTGGCTGGCAATAATAAAAAAATTTATAGATCTGCTTGTTTTTTTTACATATGTAAACAAATATAATTAACTTTGCACTTTATTATACTAGCTCAGTTTATTTTTTTTTTATTTTTATATTGATTTACATTATATAATTCATGCTTTGTAAATAAAACAAAATTTATTCTAATTTTTTTTATAAACAAAAGACAAATCAAATTTTAGTCAAAAAAGTGTAGTGGGCACATGCGAGAAGTATTGACTTAAATTATATATTATATTATAAATAAATAAAAATCTTTTGAATAGAAAAATGCACTTAGCTAGTTTTAGCAAAAATGCTACATTATTATTATTATTAAAAAAAATCGGTTAAAGGTCCACGGAAATATTCAACAATATTTATGAGGTAACTATAACATAATTAATTTATCATAATATGCATTGAACAATTATAAATTAACATGCAAATACAAAAGTGCGCAAATGCATTACACATTTTAAATTTATATAAATACATGCTTGTATGTATTTATTTGTTTTTGATATATGTAACATTTTTATTTTTATTAGCTTTATTATATATATTATGTATTTGGTAATAGGGATGCTCATTGGAAAAATACATCCATGTTTTATTGGATGTAATGCATCGAAATGTTGCATCGATATATAACTATGCATCGTTTAAAACAAATGTTTTCGATGCTTTGACTAAGAACACATATTATATTTATTTTATGAGCTTAAAATAGGAAATACAAAATGAGACATTATAGGCGTGTTGAGTGTCTTGTAACATTTAATAAGTCAATTCAATCGATTTCGTTCTGCCTCAGGCGCAGATGGTAGACCTTACATAGCATTTGTTTAACTTCTTATACGTAGTTGGGAACATTCTTGTTTCTTCTCTCCGTTTCTGTTTTTGTATCTGGACTGTGGTGCGCACGATGCATCATTAAACATCGAAAATATAAAAGGCATCGGATTGATTCGATATGTCGAATAGTAAAATCTATGTGTTTTTGTTTTGTGATGAGCAACCCTACTTGGTAGAATAGGGACAAATTAGAATTTTGACAAATAATTATTTAAATTTTTTTATAATTTTATATCGAGGGTCGTAACGTTCATTTTAAAAAAAATTATTTCCCAAAGAAAAGTTCTCGCGGTGTGTTCGGGATTAGACTTTATATTAAATGAACATATACAACGTGGCATACAAGTCATCACCCTATCGGAAGATGCTTAATTTTTGCAAATGACGGCAAATGTCAATTCTACTTTGATATTTGTGAAGTAAACAATTACACAATAAACGTCAACAAGAGATGAATTTTTGTACTTATAAAGATCGCAATTGAGACAACTTTTCATTAAAATCATCATGAGCGAAGAAGCTCAATCTCCGGTTTGGCGATTTGTACTGGGTCTATGTCAAAAAGCCTCAGACTCTTGAAGCTCTCAGAGAAACTATCTGTCAATAATTCGAAGACCTGTCGCCGGAAGTTCTGGCAAGAGTGATGTAAAATGCCATAAATTGGGCCCGAATGGTCGTCAATCCAGGGGTGACAATTTTTCCCCACCTTGTATAATATATTCTTTTTCCATTTGCCGACGATGCTATGATTAGATACGAGGGATCACAACGTTTAATTAAGTTCATTAAGTGTTTAGTGCTGGGGTTAGGACCCAGACTTGTTCACTGGATATTTACGAGCATTTTAAGACTTAACTATATGTACTGTTGCCCTTTCAAATTTCTTATAATTAAGACGGTATCCACATTACCCTTCGATTTAATTTTAGCCTAGCTGAAAGGGCGTAATAAGACTTAAACGAAATTCGTTTTTCCAGCAACAATTATGACTGATCTCATAAAGTGTGATTGCGTTTGTGCACTAACGATATTCTGGCAACGAGAATCCTTTATTTTAATAAAGTCCTTGTTTAAGAGTGGCATCCTTCACGCTTTACTTAACTGGCCATCCAGGCCTTGAGAATATGATAAACAAACAGCTAAATCCTAAGTCCCCTGGTGCATACACGATCTATGTACTAAACAGTGTCGATTCTGTCTGAGTGTCTCTCCCTACTTTGACTTTAAAAGACCATTTTCTACTGGTTTCCAACCAGAAAAGAAAAATATACCCCCGCAAAGTCAATATTTATCTATCCACAGGTGCTGGACAGTTCTAAGAATAATTAAATATTGACAGCTAATTCAAGATATCTGTTTACTGAGGGTATTCCAACTGGAAATCCCAGAAATAACGAACGCAGTAAGCACTATATTACCATGGTTATTGACAACGTTCTTGGTTCACAACAAAAGTCGAATCTCCGATATGTTCCTAAGCACAGGAACTAATAGGGCAACGAGCGACAAACTTCAATCGATTTAACTACATCAACGTGTAGATTGAAAGATCCGAGAGAAGGCTAATACCAGGTTGAAGACGTTGATCATCTATAGTCTCTGACACTTGAGGAACAAAACAGTTAGAAGTTACTATTTCTAAGATATACTGACGAACTTTCTGACCTCTCTGTTTTCTTCTGGCTGGATAAATATTGCGTGATCATGTTCCAAATCCAAAACCCACAGTACTCAGACTTCGGAATGGTCCAATTTACTTTGAGGGATCTGTAACATAATGCAATAAGTCCTTGCAGAAAAAGATCGAATCCACACAATATGGTTAACATACAACAGCAAGTTAATGTTTTTATTCGCTGCCTCACCTCTAGGAAAAGTCTGACAAATATCCAGCCATGAAAAGCATCTCAAAAATAAAACTGCCGTTCGGAACCGGCATTAAGCTCCAGGTTCCATTCATGTCACAAAAATATATATTCGTACGGACAATGGTTGGAGAAGCTCGGCTTTAGGTCCTGTATGGGCCTAATACACCTAATATTTTTTTTTATTCAGTGACTTGCAATGCGACCCAGAGGTGTGTACTAGCTAGGATCGTTTTGTAAGCAGAAACAACTTGTTTTTAATTATGTACACTCGATTTACACTTAAGAATTCATTTCTGTTTTAAGATACTTGTTATTTTAATTTTCTAACACAACCTATACAAAGTGATCATTCAATAATTCCTGCATTTAAGGACATTTTCTCGCCCACTACGCTTTACAAAAATAAAATTAAAAAAAAAAGTTGTATGAAGTAGATTTGGATTCATTCTGTTTTATTTTTCCTTTTTGTGTTACACTTTTGTTTTTCTATATCATTTTTGTTTTTGTCAAAATTGTCACAAAATTTATATGCATTAAGGAATTGAAATTAAAATACAAAAAAAACAACGCTTTTGAAATACAAAAGAATAAAAAAAAAACAAATTCAATTAATTTTTTTGTTTGTTGATATATTGCATTTTTTAAAGCGGCAAGAAAATGACCGGATGCTACTCTCCTTGGAGATTGGTTGCTAACAAATTAGGCGTGACTTCACATCACGCTAGGTAACATGAAAACAAATAACCCACCAGAGAAACATCAGAAAAAAAATCATTAAAACAAATTGTTTAAACAACAAAGTATTATCAAGATGAGAGTATTTGCTTAAAAATTTGTTCTTATTATGTTTCGTTTTTCTTTCGTTAAATTGTCTCTTTAAAAAACAAAACCAAAATTATAAATTTAACAAAATATAATTTTCCTAACAATTCTTCAAAGTTAAAAACAAATCCCACAAAAATAATTAAACTTGCCTATGTATTTTGATTTATACGTGCTTTATTACGATTTTTTTTTAATTAGACTATTATTTAAAAATCTTTATATAGGCAAAATAAAAAACAAAAAAAAACAACAACTAAATTTTGTTCTTCACACTTGTTTTTTCACTCGAGCTTCGATTTGTTTTTCACAAATAAAACAAACAACTTTGGTCTATACTCTTACTCGATCTGTCTCTTTCTATCTTTCTCTTTTATTCCTTGAACACTTGTCTGATGTAATTTATTCTGGACTTGAAGAAATTATTTATTTCTAACTTTTTACCTCAATGAATTGCTGTAAAACAGTGTTTGGGTTTTTATTACTGTTTATTGTAAACTTTTTTGCCGATCCTATAATAAATAAATTAGTGCATTTAAAGTTTGTATTTATTTTTAAGAGTACACAAGTTCCTGCAATATGTTATAAGTGTAATCTGTATGTAACAATTATCTAAAAATAAATAAATAGGAAGGACACTTGTTTCTTTAGAATGACATTTATTGTTCGGTGCCAATAAAACCGCCAAGGTTGCATTATCACGTGCTTGCTAAAACGTCATAAGCGCCTAAAGTTATACGTTTTCGCGGTGTCTTCACGTGCTCCACAAGCATCGCAGAGAGTTCTATAGCTAAAGCCTAGCGCATCAACCATTTTTGATTCCCCTATCAGTAGCCACAACCGAAGCAATGCCGGTTATTACCCTTTAGTTGGTGAGCAAGCGGATTAGTAGACTGAAAGTCTCCGGTCTTATTGTTAATTCTGTTTCATTTAAAAAAAAATAACTATACGATACATTCTTTGATTCTCGAATTAACACCGTCGGTCTCAAATGATCTATGCAGAAGCCGTTGAAAATCTGTTCGCAGGCCCTCGTTCCACTGGTTATTACTAACCCAAATTAAAATAGTGGCAAGCAGCTGGTACTGGGTCTATTATAATCATGAACGGCCTCTTCTACCTTTTTAAAACTTTTTTTTTCTTATTATGCTAATAGTAATACAGTTAATTGAAAACTTTTGAATCTT
This sequence comes from Ferdinandea cuprea, assembly GCA_963576555.1. Taxonomy (NCBI): domain Eukaryota; kingdom Metazoa; phylum Arthropoda; class Insecta; order Diptera; family Syrphidae; genus Ferdinandea; species Ferdinandea cuprea. The sequence goes on from OY754961.1 coordinate 38,626,152, forward strand.
CTGCTCTTTTCTTATTAAATAGTTTGACAAGATAGACGTTAGGCCGGAAAATGTGTAAATATTTTTTTTAATAAACAGCGTTCAGGAAACCAGCATTGAATTTCAAACCACTGGCCCATCGAATGCTAGTCACTTACCTCTGTCTATTTTATGTTGATACTACTATAGGAAATATTGCCAGGATTAAATGAAAAAATTGATGATCAGGAATGACATATGATCTACTTGATATGACTTATGAGAGAGACCTTCGTATATTGCATACAGACATGGCAGATGTTTGTCTTAAGAAATTGAACAATTTAATTCCTGTGATCTTCTGATTGTTGGGGAATTCATTGGATTCTCCACATTTTACGATGACACATTGACACTTTAACTGTCAGGTGTTATGTTGTTTTTTTTGGATTTTCAGTCATAGTTGTGTATATTGAACATGGAAGCTTACTTTCAAAGTAATATATGGAAGATCTTATTAAGCCTTAATGTAGGATAAGGAAACTGCTATTTTATTTTAATGTCAATTGGCATGGGCAAAAGTTGAATGGAAAATGTAAAAAAGTCCATTTAAAATCCACATGGTCATAGGGATCAAATTGATGCTATTAAGTTGCAATTTCACACTACTCGTGAATACAATAATGTTTTTTAAGGGGTTAATATTTTAGAATTTCGCTCCTATGTTCAACGTTAACTTCACTTCTCTTAGCACCCGTGCTAATGTTGAACCAACTATCTGATCAAATATATACTATTTAATAACACTAATCTCGCTCTACATAGTAAAAAAGAATAAAATAATTAATTTTATTGATACCTTTTCAAACTAATTTTAATTTATAGGTCAATTTTTTTGACATGTCATAAGAATTCATCGCGAAAGTTAACCGGAAACTTTTAAAATGGTATCTGGAAGCACTATTATATATCCGCGAAAGGACTAAGCGCCAACAACTATTTAAGTTTAAGTTAGCGTATATTATAAAGACACACGGTAGATATCGAAATTTAAAAAAAATTGGCTCGACAACAAACTGTCACTTTTACCAAAACCATACCACCCTCTTCAACGAAAGCGCATATTTAAAATATTTCAACAATAATTGTTACATTTGATACAAAAAGGACACAGTCATATTATATTGTAATATATAAATTCTATTTGAATGTTTGTTAGTTACTTGTTAAGGACTGTACTCGTAAAACTCTCTCTTTCTCTCACTTTTTCTTCGAAATCTTCTAATGTTGACATTTTTGTGTAGTATCTGAAGTTTAAACAAAAATAAACACATACTTTTTTCAATAATACAACACGTCTTATACTCTCTTCCACACATACACATACTTTTTTCTATACTTGAACATGCTGTCAACACAAAAGCACACTTGCAAGTCACACTCAAACTTTTGTATATTGAGCAATGTGAAGTCTGTCTTAATTTTGGCTGAATAAAAAAAAACAAATAAATATAAATTTAAAGTTACTTCTGGTAGTTATTGTGATTTAATATTAATTTTTTTTTTATTTTATGTATTTGAGCAACCAAAATTAAATTTTACTTTATTTTAAAAAACTTTTAGTACGAAAATATATATATAATTTTAGTTTTTCTTTTGCAATACTCTATTATGGTCCTCGTGACACTGTCATATTGTAACTTTAGTAAGTGTCATTTTCGAATTATGGTTTAAAAATGTTAAACCTTTCTTCTATTCTCTGTTACTGATTCTCTGATTATGATAAAAAAAAATAGAAAAAAAAATTGGAACCGTCATATTATATCGTTGAAAGTTAATTTTAATGGTGCATTGATTTTTTTTTTTAATTTAATTAATTTGTTTTTATTTGAATATTTGTTCAAACAGTACAATAGTATTTTATGCATGTACTAATATTTTTATAGAATCTTTTTTCAAATATCTAAATGTGTACTTAGATGTCTATGAATTTATTCATTGTTCAAGAATTTTTAACTTAAGTCTATGAAGTAGCTCTTCTTGTGAATAAAAAATAAAAAAGGTATAAACTTTATTTATCTTCAAATCCCTTACTTTAATTTCACAATATGTAAGAAAACAAATATTTTCGTAAACCAGTTTGATATTCACGATTTACGCTAAATTTCAACTTAAAATGCTATGGTGCTATGGCACAATTAAAAACTTCAAACGAGTTTCAACAACCATCTTAAGGGTGTTGTTTTCCGAAAAACCTAGTCCACCTAGTACGGCCTTTATGAGTTTCAGTTCACCCTTAAGACTATATTTGGACGTACAATACAATACAAAAAATAATTTTTTAATCATTCCATAGGAATGTGGAAACCCAGGTGCACATCGGTGGGCAGTACAAATACTCTTGTCTTTTTTGGGCTATACCTATTTCGCTATAAAACATCCACCCAAACATCCAACCAAACATACAGTAAACTCGAAGGAGCCATCTTCGTCAGCAAAGAATAACTGATGTACTCGGAGGTCCGTTACATTTCCTTCAATTAAATAATAGAACTGCAACAATTAGTAAATGGCTCAAGGTGCGATCAGACAAAACTTGTCATCCGGATGACATGCTGACGTCAGAAAACTTGTTTAATTCAGACGGTATTAATTAAACCGCTTAATCCTTTCAGATGACTAGTTTGGATGACCGTCAGATCGCACCTTTAGATCCCTAGTAAATTTAAATAAAATTTAAAATTAAATATTATTTGATTACATGGCAGGTCCTTATAGGATTGCCTAGAAAAAATCATTTATCTAATGAATGCCTTGTTCCACAATCGACAAGGTTCATCAAATAACCAACGAAGTGAAAAATGCCCTCGGAGATAAGTTCCAACGTTTTTCTTGACGTCTTCCAAGCATTTGTTAAAGTATGGCGTAAGGGATTAGGATATAACCTAAAATTACTCTTCCAAAACCAATTATATGAGATCATGAGTTCTGATCCAGGGGGGAGACTTTTTTGTGTTAATCACGGAAAGGCATATTGCAGATAATAGAGCTTTATTTGCCGTAACAAATTTTGTTCAATCAGCAATTAATAATCTCCAACGGGCAGTCAATTTGAGTTGACAAATACTTTGCGTATTGGAACCAAAACTCCATACCTTAATTAGCCTTCTTAGTCTTATTTATGGGGTTTGTCTTCTGTTATTTATACAAGTGATCTGTCAAACCGAGTTCAATTTCAACTCGGGTTTAAAAAAAATGTAAAGTTTCAGTTTAACTCATTTGAAACGAAACAATATACAAATCCAAATAGGTTACTTCCAACCGAAACCATAAATTTTGCACTGTATTTTTTCAATAGAACCGAACCGAGCGACAGCAACAATACTCTTTCGACTTGTCTCGATGCTTTAGCGATTAACCGCGAAGCAACATGTAATTCTTTAGGATTTGAATAGACAACCGACAAGATATTTTGTATGTTTCGGGTTCCAGTGATACATAGATTTTGTTCGATTCTTCATTACCTTGGTTTGCCATTAAATTTTTAATCGGTTTAACTCGATACCTCAGTTATACCCGTTTATCGCAGTCGGGTCAACCATCTTATCTAATAAATTCTGATTTTCCGACAGTTCGTTGAATATTAAGCAGGATATTCTATATCCAAAAATAACGACGGTCCTATTCAATTCAAGCTGGCTTACAACTCTAACTGCCCCCAGTTTTCTTTCATAATTATACTTACATTTTTCCCATGTCACAACTATCACCTTAAACTTTATTTTCTATATTGCCAAATAAACATAATTTTCATTTGCTATTTGTGCTTTTGTTTTCATATAAAAATGTACCACAAAAAAAAAAACAAAAACAATTTTCTGTTAAACATTTTCTTGTTATTTATATTTTCATTTGTATTTGTTGTATTTGCGCGAAAAAAAAAATTATAATTTTGTTTGTTTCGTTATGGCAGTGTTTATTTCCATTATACACATTATTTTTGTTTTACGCTTGCATTTTCTAATTTAGCCATACTTCGCATCATGACGATAGCCGGGATTACTATGATGGGCATTCGCAAAACGAACATTCAAAGTAAGTAACGCAAAAAAAAACCGAATCGCTTTCCTCAAATCAATATAGTTATACAACTAACATTTAATCAATATTTCAAAAAAAAAAAAATTCTTTCGCTTTCTTAAAACTCGATTTTTCGAACTTATATATTATTTTTGTTTCTAAACTTTGATTGCTGTTTTGAAAAACTAATGTATGTGTTTGAAACAGGATATGTTTTCAGTTTTATTTTTATTCCTCTATAAACGAATAATGTCACCATCACTACCAGCATTTAACATGTATATAGCGCGACACACTCTCACACGAAAAAAAAAAACGTTTAAACTAAAAGACTTACAAAAACCAACAAATATTATTGGAATGTACAACAATTTGTTTTTGTTTCTTTTGTTTGCTTTTGTATTGCAGTTATTCAGATGAGACGCCTTTAATTCGCGTTGAATTCCTAAATGAACCGCCAATTGGGCCACATGATTTGGGAGCAGATCCAGCATTGGGTATTGCCCTCGATGAGCATGATTCATGGAGTCCAAGTGTACCGAAAGAGGTCGTTAAGTCACTTAAGGATAAACAGGTAAACTTAATAATTTCGATAATGCTCCTACTTTTACTACAATTACATTTTGAATGACTCTTGTTGAAGGTGAAACGTCAGGAACACATTTATGAGTTCATTATGACAGAGAAACATCACTGCCAGACCCTTCTAGTCATGCAGAAAGTGTTTGTTGAAAGTTTGGAACGACATTTTGCTGGTCTGCATATTAATCGTATGTTCCCTCGATTGGCTGAATTGACTGAATTGCACACGTGGTGAGTGGACTAAATGATGCCAAGATTCGATACACAGGCCTGCAATTTCCTGACTTTTTTTTCGGTTTTTACTTGCAGTTTTCTTAAGAAACTTCGACAGAAACAACGGGAGAATTACATAGTGGACAGCATTGCAGACATTCTTGTTGATTTTTTCTCATCGACAAATGCACAGAGACTTAAAGTTGCCTACGGTAAGTCATATCAGCGTCATTTATCGAAAGGTTACGTATCAGACATATATATGTATCGGCCCGCACAGGGTGTAACTGTAAGTTAAACACCGTTCCATCGATATGTTCACAAATATGAATGGAGAACAAGCGTTCACTTTCCTCTTCCAGCTAAAATGTTTTGTTCAGCTTGATTATTATATTGTCTACAAAGCTGCATAAACCTAATTTAAACAAGCGAGACAATTGAATTAAAAAGAACAGAATTCGGAATGAATAACCTTATTATTGGTAAGATCCAAAGAGTCTTAAACCCTAACTGCCTTCATGGGGTCTCACAGACTCAGACTCTGGCTCTGACTCTTTTTCTTTACGCGTCGTTGTACCTTCTCCTCTCTGCCTACAATGCCCCGTTGAAGCTCGCCGAGAACAAGGGCGCGAGCGCGCGCTATATGAATATAATTTCTTATCCCATATTTGTTTTTATCAAGAGCTGAGACAAGTTGAGTCTGAGAGGCTCAGGGAAGGAGTTTATGTGGCCAAAATAAGAGGTAGGTAGTTAAGGTTTAAACCAATTAGTTAAACAAATCTATACGATTTAAATGTCTTCTAAGATGAGAAGAAAATGTATGCTCTCTAATACACACTCTCTATTTCGAATCCAACGAAATTCTATAGAAAACTGATTTTGATTGCCTCAACTACATGCACGAACAACACTTAATCAGAGAACATCAACATTCAACCTTTAATATCGATTAATAGAAGATTTTGCACAACTTTTATATGCACTCTCTATACGTATGACATAATGGATACTATTTTATGAATCATTTAATTCCAACTTATGATAAATATATTACATCTCATTGTAACCGTCTGTGTGACTTTAATTACCAGCAACGTTCGTTTTGTTAACAATTCATAAGCGCATAATTGCACTTTATAAACTATTCTCTCATTTTCACATGACATCACCGCCAAACAATAGACGAACCGTCCGTCACTGATGGCTTGGTTACATCCCATCAAAACTGACCCAGTTGTACTGCATACCCCAAGGTAATTAAACTCACGCGACCTTTCTTTTAATTTGAACTCGGTACGCCGCGCCAAACCTCCTCGATTATCGCACATACATTCGGTTCGCATTAACACTTAACAATTTGTGCACACCGCAGCAATACCATTATGTTATTATTAGTCTTTTGTAATTCGATGAGCTATTCGCGTATCTGCCTGTGTGTGCATAACCATTTTACTCTCACATATAAATTAATTACAAATGAAAAACTAAAACCTCGCCTCGTGCACGCTCCTATTCCAGGTGAATTCTGCTCCAATCATCGTTCTGCGCTGGATAAATTCAAATTTTGCATGACCAGCGATCAAACATTCGCCGAATGGTATAAGCATTGCCTGTCGAATCCGCTGTTAAAAAAGAAGGGTATTCCCGAGTGTATATTGTTTGTGACCCAGGTGAGTTACCAAAATAAAAATAGATACAAAACAAATCATTCTTTAATCGAATTGTTTAATTGCAGCGTTTAACAAAATATCCCCTTCTCATCGATCCTTTGCTGAAGAGTTCACGTGAAGATCGCGTCGAGCAGGAGAAACTGCAGCGAGCCATGAACTTAGTGAAGAGTATGCTAGTAGATGTTGATGCATGCGTTGCTGAGAAAGAGAAACAGGATCGTCAGTTGGAAATCTTTCGACGCATCGATGTCAAGTCGTTTGCAATGTACAAAAACAAGCAGTTTAGGAAGTCTGAGATATGCGTTGGCCCACAAAGGAGATTGAAGTAAATTAATTAATAGCATGACATGAATTGATTTTGAAATTTTAATATTTAATAATATAGATTTGAAGGATACGCCATGTTGATGCAGGGACGATCGAAAATGCAAGTTGTATTGGTTGTTGTGTTGTCAGATTGTTTATTCTTTCTACAGGAGAGTTCACATAATAAATACACATTTTTCACCCCAGAGAACAAGGTAAGTCAATGCTAAAACCAATGAAGGTCTTCATTGCAAACAAAAATTGTCTGTGTTTATTGCAGGCTGGAGTTGTGTCACTGCAGAAGCTACTCATACGCGAGAAAGCAGGAACTGAATCACGTGGCATTTATATTATTTCCTCGAATCCTGCCTTCCCCGAGATGTATGAGCTTAAAGTACAACAGCCAAAAGATAAAAATGTTTGGATTCAAGCTATTAGGTAAAAGTTGAAAGCACAATTTTGTTAAAACATTTCATAAACATTTATCACACAGAGCCGCTGTACTCGAGTGTCCTTCGGATGATGTCGAAACTGATGATCTTACGGCAGAGGAAAAACAAAAACTTATTGACGCCAAACAGGCCAACATGAGGGAATTAATCGGTAAGTTCGGCTGGGAGTCGTATTTATTTGTATATTTTATAAAACTATGTCGCTTCCATAAACATTGTCCTTTGAAGTAAGATAATTTATTCATTTGATATTCAATTCATTTCATATTATGCTTTAACTATGTATTGTACATAATATGTTTATCTCAACTAATGTTTTCTTGCTCATCTTCTTAAAATAACGATTAACTAAACATATTCAAAAATAACAATGCTTTTGTATATTCTTTGTATTGCTTAAAATATTGCTATAGCTATGGGACATAGCGAGCTAGAAGGTAAGATTTTGTTTAAAAAAAATAGAAGCAAAATATTATAAATGTATACACTCATTATGTTCACATTATTGTACATAAAATTCACTTATTCAATTTGTCTTAAATTTACTAATGTTATATAGTTGAACTAATTGAAAGCACACGTAGTCTGCTACGAAAAAATCGCTTTTTATTAAAAAAGCGAAAACTTTGTTTGGTATTTGAGGGTTAAATTCACCATGTGTGCAGCTTCTGATGAAGCGAACGGGGACTTAGATAGCTAATATTGTTAGGATTGCTTAGATCTTCATAATGCTTCCTTCTTCTGGAGAGAGCAGGGCATGCGCAAAGAAGGTGGGTATAGTTTACTCCTTCCCATCGTCCATGCAACTTCTTCAAAAGTAACTTGATAATGCGCCAAGCTCGATTGCCTATGAGATAGTGTACATTAATGATACATACATCCAGCTTGGCTTGTTTGGCTTGTTTCGTCGCTTGTTTTGTTGTTTTCTTAGTAGGAGCTAGCCTTAGCGAAAGTTTACAAGGAGCGATTGGTATGCCTAATTCTCATTTTTTAAGTGGGATGTATTCCGGTTTATATTCAGGGGTATCCATTCCTAATTCTCGAAGGATACCGCAATACGTTATTTTGGTACAACTAAAAGTTTAATAACCCACGTCTACATCTTTTTTCGAACTTGCTTATTTTTCATACTGAGCTAGAAAGTCTGTTTGCATGGTATGATTCAAAAATCGTTTGCAAGTTCACATTTCTGTATATAATATAAACGTGTGTAGATTTAATCTCATTGGGGACAATACACAGTCCTTAGCACGTTGGAGCTTCTAAATTGCTGCACTATCCGCAAACGTAGCTACAGTTGTACCTCATTCTTGCGAAATATCTCGAGTGTAGATTAAATATAAAGGCTTATTCATCGTGAGGTTTGATTGATTATAATGTGAAATCAAACACGTAAATTTGAAAATGAACTTAAAATGTTTATAATCAGTTAAAAAAACATCTCACGGCATTTACTCTTTGAAAATGATATCATGTAAATGTTGGCCACGACTACGTCTGAGGTGTCGCGTTCGAGCATAGCGACTGGCATCTCGCGAATAACACGAATAATGTTGGCTTCCAAAGCGTCAATTGCAGCTGGCTTATTCCTGTAGACCCCAGAGAAAACAGTTTAAGAGTGTGATATCGCACGATCTAGGCGGCCAATTTACCGTAGCGAAACATGAAATTAAATGTTCACAAAAATGATTTCTCAACAAGTCCATTACTTCATGCGTTGTATGGCTCGTAGGGCCGTCTTGTTGAAACCAGGGATGAATTTCAGGAAGCACATAGTCCGTTAACATAGCACGATAACAGTTACCATGAACAAAAATGTCAAAGCAGTTTGATAGGAGTCAAGCTTGATCTGTCAAAAAATGCATATGGAAAATCGAACATCACGATGAATCACCCCATATTAACGCTTGCTTGTCGAGCTCCTAACGTGATTTCCTTGAATTCGGAGTAATCGTTTCCATGATTATTACGGAAGAGTCCGTCCGCTACTTAATACCTCTTGGAAAGGTTAATTTCGGCGTACGCTTTATTCCCATATGTCATACTTTGCCTGGGAGACCTGGACGATTGTGGAGTGCTTGTTTCTGAATTCGAATTGGTAAGGTATAATTTGGCTCTCTTCGATAATTGGATAAAATCGCTTCAATAGAATTTTTTCAAATACTTTTGACATAATTTTTCTTTGTCGCCTTTCGCCCTTCGCCATGTCTTTCCCGATTGGATTTTTTTTTTATTTGTAATCCCTTTTTTATTAGGAAGCTACACAGATTATTAAAGATTGTTTATGCCGCGAAGATTGAAATTATTGCCTTCTTTCACGCACTTTTCTTTTCTCCTTGACCAAATTTTTTGTTTGCGAATCTTTAAGTCGACTTAGTCCCTAAGTATATATGGTGTTTTTTATTTCAAAGACTCCCAATTAGTCGTTAAACTAGTTATTCTGTTACACTGTTACATTCGCAATTAATAAAATACAGTATTAAATTGACGGTATAAAGATTTGAGGTATTCACAGGATTGCACGGCTTTAATTTTTTCATCTTTCACCTCTATACCCATTTTGGGTTTGTCCTTCATCCGGGAGTATTATTTAAAACTGCAATTTTTTAGATCTCGATGAAATAATCACAAGGTAACAAGTAACAACAGTCCCGTTTACATCTAGTTTAGGAGATATCGAGATTTGAGTTTTTAGGATGAAATCTCTATGGGAAAACGTCACTTTTTTTTGCAATTTATCACTTAAAATCAAAAAACCATTAATATTTATTAAGGAATTCAAACAACAATATTTTTCAGCATGAAAAGAAAGGTATGCTATGCGAAAATGAGACTGTTGTAACATTTTAACTTTTTATTATTTCATCGAGATCTATAAAGTTGCGTCTTTAAATCTTGTCGCCTCGGAAACTATAGTATTCTAACCGCCTGAAAAGTCTTACTATTGCGGCGAAAATCCGATAATTAAACACATTTACACTAGTAATATAAATTGCCCGATAGGGGATTACTACTACCTTTCACCGATTAGCCTCCTTAATGAGGATTCCTCTTCCTTATTCCAACCAGCAACCGACCCGACATTGCCAGATTTCTACTTGAAAAGCGATCCATCCACGTATAGAGGTTAATATTCAAAATTCACCCAGTCGACACACCCTTCGGCCTTTACACATTTACTCGTGCGGCTAGCTTCCCTGGCCTTATAAATGTTAAAAATTAATATAAAGTATTTAAAACACATAATGTATTTAATATTCCAAAATTACCAGAAAGCCATTAACAAACCATTATTTTAACTTAATTATAAAACTACTCTGTATTCCAGTTCTATCAATACGGCAATCGTTATAAATTGGCCACTTAAATAAAATAACCGCAAAACCTTACTCAACTGTACAGACCTAACAAAATTAGGATTCACCTTCATAATTGTAAAAGTTACTCACTGTAAAGAGAAATGGTAGCAAGATGACATGACAACCTTAAGTGGTAGTGCCATTCTTGCTTACCATCTCTCTCCCTCTTGCTGTTATTTAGTTTTAGTTACGTGAAGTACACCAAGACTGTGCCATGAGCAAGCACTATTATTTTCTATAACTCACTTTATATAATAAAGTTATTTTTCACAATAAATCCAAATGTATACTTGTTTTAGCTAGACCAATTATAAGTCAGCAATGTATTTTAGGATTATTATTAAAAAATAATACGTGCCTACTATTGTAAAACAAAAAAAGAAAGTCTCAATAAAGTTTCATTCATTCATTCATTCTTACTATTGCGGCTGGACTGAGATGATATTGGTTGGTCAAGTTTAGCTTTTTGTTACAGAAGTCCTTTTGGCCCAAAATGGGATTTTAACTTAAATAGACATTGATTTATGAAGACAATAAGCATCCTGTCTGGACAATGTCTTCTTTAAAAGAATCCCCGAAGACTGTGACCTTTAGTGACAAACTCGTTATGATTGTGATGATATAAAAGTACCGGCAGATATAATACATACTTACATATTGTGTTAATGAGAGGAGAGAGTTGCTCTTTGCCGAATCAAACATTTGGAAAATAACTTGTTCAAAAACATAGAGAATGTAGGTGCAGGCAACAATAAACTGTTAAGCCCTTGAAGGGAACTAAAATGCAAAGTAGGGCATATTTTCTTAGGATTGTTCTAGTTATTTCTCCAACAGATCGCATTCGGTACTTTATGGTCTGTAGTGTTCTATGTCAACCTAACCTAACAAATTAGTGATATGAGTATTAAACAAAAAATTGCGACTTGGCCAGTGTTAAGAGTAAACTGAGTTTCTATGAAACCTATGACCGTCATTAGAAAGTTCAAACAAATCGAATGAGCTCAAGCTCATTCCTGTTGGTGATTAATTCCTAACTAGATTTGTCTTCCATTCTACTAAAACCCATCATACTGTTTTTTGAAAATGATGCCCTATTTAAAACTCCCTGTTACTCCATTTATGTTTTGCTGTCTGTTGAGACACAATCAATCCCAACAAGATTTATTTATTTAACTAAATATACTTTCATTAAAAGTGAAATAATTTTTACAAAAAATGATATGCATGCTTCTAAAATGGATCTTTAACTTTTCAAACATCTACCTTCGGATTCATAATGTCGACATACGACGGTGGCGGTGTTTCCGGTCGATTAGTTTGTGATGATGGTACGAAACGTATACACGATAGACTCGGAGTAGGTCGATTAATCCCCCCTGGAGCAATATGAACAATAGGCAGCCGCGAAAGATTCTCAACTGGATACACTGATTGTCCTTCGGCTGTTTGTAACGGATCTATGATAGGTTCCGCATTCTGAACATGTTCACCATCCCCATTGCGGCCACCAGTAAAATGCTGACTTAAACGATTGCTTAAGTTGGTCTGACTCAACCGTCGAATCAGACGACCAGCGTTCTCATTTATCGTCCTGTAGTACTGATGGCGTGAAGGTCTTTCAAAGAATCTCGACACAAACGTGGCAAAATCACTTTGATTTCCTGCCCCTCTACGTACCGGGCTGGACAGTGAACGATTCAATTGTGGCGGATTGACCGAACGTCGGTTTGATCGACGCTGCCTTGGCGGTATCGGTGGAGGAATTGGTCGACGGAATGGTATTGGATTGGCGGCAGCTATAGAGTAGAGACAATTAAAATTTGAATTAAAAACTGGTTTCAACTTACCTCGGGCGGCACGTCTTTGTGTAAGTTTCGCTTGTGTATCCAAGCAACGCCTGACACATATCCAGCAGGTCGCAAACCAGGTGACTACAGCCGCACCCAAAGATACTCCCGTAAGAAAGACAAAATGCAAGTCGTTTATTGTATACTGCTCTCTAGGGTCTACTTTTTGATCAGTTAAGATTCTGTTGTTCGTCAAACAATTGCGATATAGTTGGCACACTTTGGTGGGGCTTTCCAGCTCGCAACTTGCTTCGTCTTCGAGCTCCAAATCGATTGGTTTCTTTGGTTTCCAGATGTCTTTAATTGAAATGGATTCTTTGGGCGACGACGGCGACGTACTTTCAATTGAATGTTCCACCATCATTCGCTCAAACATGTGCGGTACTCCTATGGAATGTGTCCTTTTTAACTCAAACATTGCACAGGCGCTAAGCTTTGTCTCTATACCACGTTCCCTAAGACATTGCAAAGTACTATCTAATGCTTTGTCACAGACCCAATGATTTTGTTCCAAGTTCATCGCTTCCAATTGGTGCAAAGTACTGAATGCGTTCGAAGTAAGGGTAATCATGAGATTGTTGGAAATATCTATTTCGCGTAGGTTTGGCATCTCGGTAAACATCAAGGGATAGATGTAAGTGACTTGGGCATCTTGCAGACCCAAATATCGAATTGAAGTGCTTTTTAAAAATGGTTTATTTTGTACCGACATGAATTTGTTACCCGACAAATCGAGGCGGGTTAACTTGCTGTTTGTCTCGAAAATTCGCTCGTCAAAGTATTCTAAGCGATTGTATGACAAGTCTATTGACTTGATTTCTTTAAGTGGACTGAATGCTTCCAGATAAATAGTGTGCAGGGCATTGTAAGCGATAGTTAGGTTGATAACATAAATCAGGCCCTGAAAGAAGACAAATTTGATTATCACCCTTATTAAGGTTATCAAAGATGGATATTTGATATACGATACAATTTATAAAACAATCCAAAGTTTTGTATTATGAGTGTCATCTGGTAAATTTTAGTTCCATTCTGAATACTGTTGAACAATTAGGCGTTGTTCAATGTTAATTACGTTTGACGTTTGAATTTCGGAGTTGTTATTTATTATTGTTATATAATTTTTTTCGCGATTAGTGTTGTTGTTTTTTTTATAATGTACGCGCACTAAAGGGACTTTGGATACCCTTATAATGAAGGAATGAAATGAAGGATTAGAGAAAGGGAGAAACCGATGCACGTTGGTTTTAAATGTTTGTAAATTATAATGCAAAGGAAAAACAGAGCGTGGTAGAGCATTCCACATTCGTATTGTACGGTTGAGAAAGAAATCTTTATATTTCACAGTACGTTCGAAAAAAGGCTTAAGGGTAAACTGATGTGCATTCCTCGCATGGCGAGTATTGCGTTTGAATTGCTGTAGGGGTGGAATGCAACTGGCTATTTCATTTGAGCACTTGTGGTGGAAATACCGATAAAACAATGACAGGCAGGAGACATTACGACGATGACTAAGAGAGTCAAGTGATTTCGCGATGTCTCGATCGCCAATGAGTTTTACCGCATGTTTTTGGATCCTGTCAAATAGCTCCAAATATGTTATTGGTGCACCAGACCAGATATGAGCGTTGTACTCAAGTTTTGGGCGGATAAACGCCTTGTAGATTCTAGCCAGATCAGAAGGGGTGAAATATTTCTTGCATCGCTTTAGGAAGCCTAGACATTTCGCAGCGTTCTTAGCGACATCAAATATGTGGTCATTCCAACGAAGGTTGTCAATACACACATACCGAGAATGGAAAGTCGTTCGGTTTCAGCGATGCAAGTGCCATTCATGGATAATGGCAGGGAATTAGGGTTCGCTTCAATGACAGCAGACAGCATTGCATTTTGGAAGCATTAAATTCCATTCTGTTGGTTTTACCCCATTTAAGTATGCTGTCAAGATCGGAATTCAATGAGCTTAACTTACGTTGCCGTTCCAGTTCAACGCCCGAAGATGAGGGGCGTTGCCCAGGAAACGAATATGTAAAGCTGAGGGTACTGTCATCAGCAAAGCTTGTGCATATTCCTTTGCCTTTATTTCGTCGATAAATTCGGTTAGAAAATGTGAGTATTTTATAATAAAGTGCATTTCAGAGCAATTAATACAATACGCAATGTTAAAATGCAAATGGTGGCAGCTCAAATAGAATACAGCAACTGACCGACACCGAAGAAGCTGTAAGTCGCGTCATGCATTATGATTCCTTAGGAGTCGTCGTGCAAAAAGTTACGGTGCAGTCATTGAGGCCTACGCGAAAAGCTGCAGCACCTTTGAAAGACAAAAATTAAAACTACCGGACGAAATTACCGTGTTTGTGAACATTTTGCATCCAAAAAATTGATTTTCTAATCAATAAACAATTTTTGTTAGCACCAAATTTGTGACTGACTGAAAATACGGTAGTTATCAAAATTGTACCTTAAAACTGTTTACAATTCACAGGTGATCACAAAAATGTATTTTTGATTACTATAATTCCTAGTCAACGAATTTGTTAAAAATTGTCATTTATCGTGTCCGTATTTGACAACCGTAATAAAGGTGGATATATATATATAGTAAAAGAAGCGGAGCCATACATATAGATTAAATTTTAAAGTAACAAAACGGCAAACATGCTTACCAAATGTGGTGCTAATCTGGACGCACTCTATACAACTTAGAGCTTCCCTTAAAATGTCGCGATAAGCTTGGCTATGTTTCAACGAAACAATACTATTTAATACATGAAGTTTCACGAGGAAAGTAATTTTCTACAGCGTACTGGTACACTATATATTTTCCTACGACCTTGTATACGCTACGGTGACTTTTTCTTCTCAGTGTATATAATATTAAGAGTTATGGCAACTTTTGTAGCTTTCATACTTAATATATCTCAATAAATGTGGCGATTTCTTTATTTCCATAATATTGCAAACAGTTCCTATCTGCTCGACGACGCGCAAACAAAATTTCAATTTTAGTGTACAGTGCGTGGCTAGCCCTCTCCCCTCTAGCCCCAGGGCTGTGCGATTACGCATAACATAGATCTTTCCGGAGTCTAACTGAATCACTAAGACTCGGAGGCTTATTAATTGCACTATCAAACAAATACTTTTGTTTGCTATGTTTATTTTCCCAAATTTTTCAGAAATCCGTGAAGGCACTGAGTATAAATGTTAAGCACTGGTGAGTGACTGAACGCATGGTTCAATATCAAGCATTGCTAATAGTTCAATGACTTAAGCCTTGCACATAAGTGCATTACAAAAGTATAGGGACACCACACGCGTTCTTGCTAGTGATACTCAGACTCGACAATGGTCCATTATGCTACCAAGCAGAAATTCTCTTTTTATTATAGTGACGTTGCTGGTTTCTCATCAAATCCGGTAGAGTATCGAAACAGCACCTCCAGAGTCACAAGATGACAAACTAACCTTTACACCATCGCCAACCATGATGCATAGCCATTATAATAGCATACATCTTCGCTTGGAAGACCGATGACCATATCCATATGTGTGGTTTGCAATGGGTGAAGTGTTCAAGTAGCCAAAGGGATCTATCTTCAATTTCACCTAATACGTCACTACTTAAATAAAATTTTCAATACAGCTCGTATTTTGAGTGCGTAAAGTAATAATATGAATCATTTTCGATGCTTTTTTTTAGCTAAAGCCGTAGTAAACAAAAAAAAAACATTTCTATAAAATATTTGGAATTTCAATCGCAAGCAGACGACAAATAAAATTCTCAGTAATTGCTATGATTTCCTGCAAAGCCACCAACACCTCTAAAAACCGGCAACAACTTTCTGCTAATATTTTCCAATGGGCTTTGTTTTCAGTTTAAATAATAAAGATGTCATTCTATATTATTGGTTCCATTTATTTACAAAACAAGCTCATTCCTTATCGGTTCGCTAACTCACCTCAAAACAGGTATTATCCAAAGTAGTAATGTCATTGTATGAAATGTCAAGCAACTCCACCGCTGATGGTACCTCCACATTTGGTGTTATCAATCGCTGGCGACTGTAAATTATGACTCATGTATCAAAATGTAAAAAAAACATAAGGAAAGGCTACAGTCCGCTTGGGGCGAACAGTATGATACCCTATCCTTATCCCTATGTACCCGAAAGAAAAAAAGCATTAGGAAGATTATGGATAGAATTTTATTTTATTCTATGAAATTTAAAGAAAAAAAATTTTTTTTTGAAAAAACGCCCCCAAAAAGTGGGCGTGGCCAAAAACTTTGTATGGGCAATATATTGGAAAAAATATTGGCTAAATATATTGTTAAACATTTTTTTTCGATTTCTATGAAAATTTTCAAAGAAATCAGCATTTTAGTGGAAAACGCCCACAAAAAGTAGGCGTGGCAAAAAACTTTATATGACAAATTTATAAAGGTAGGCAGTACCTACATATCTTGTGAAGGTTTTACAACTTTATCTCTCTAACTTAAGCCTTAAAACGGTTTTTTCTAAATTGTGGGCGTGGCAGTGGGGGGATTTAAAAACTTTTAACACTTTACCATTTCGGGACCCTAGGGAGTATATGCTCCAAATTTCAGCCTCCTAGCATAACTTTAAAGGCCTCAAAAGTTGATACGGACGGACGGACGGACGGACGGACATTGCTAAATAGTCTTAGATTTTGGTCCTGATCATAAATATATATACTTTTAGGGGTCTGCGACGAATATTAAGGGGTGTTACAAACTATGTGTCAAAATTAATATACCCTTAGGATAGGGTATAAAAACACATGCCCATGTCATACCTGCAATCAGCTCGGTTGAAATTTTCAAACAAATCACATGTGCAATACGCCGGACATAGTTTTGTTTCACTTCCATTTGTTACTTCTCCGCCAATTAATAGTATGATGAATGTTACCAATAGCTCTTGTATTATTGACATTTTTTTTCTTATATGTATAGCACTAAAACACTAAAACGTCTTTGAGACTCATTTCACAGCGACAACGGCTTCGTTGTTGTTTTATTTAACTAAACTTTATGAAAATTCTTTGGGTCTGAGGAAACTCGAAAAAAGCTCTTATTACGATTTATCAACGGATCATATCTTATCTTTTCTTATCTACAAAACGATACGATAAAGAGTCATATTGTTGTAGACACCTTTTTCCAATGTTATGAGTTGATTGAGGTGCGCGCAATGTTTTATTATCTTATTCACAATGCAAGTGAGACGATCCTAACGCAACTATTCCAACAATATCATCTTATTCATTTTGTTTACATTTCCTTGAGTGAGTATGTATAAAATGTAATACGTAGAGCTTGACCCAAGGGAACTACAGCTCATAGACGTAGATTGATGATTATTTTGATTTGTTTGGTAAAATTTGATTTATTTTTATTCGTAATATTTGTTGTCGTTTATTTATAGGAAAGAAGTATTTGTTTAACCAGCAGATGATAGTGCTGATAGGTGATTGTAAATTGGGACAAGTGCATTAGATAATAAACCGTTTGCCAAGCGGTTGTCGTTATTGAAAATGGGTGACGCAAATACCAATGATAACCTAGAGGAAAATGAAAACACTTTTATTACTGTAGATTAATCAGCAAGAAATATTTGAGAACAATGATTTAGTGCTTGAATGGTTTCTTGCGTTCGTCTTTTGGGCGGTAAACATATTAGGTATGTTCCTTTAATTTTTTCGTAAGAATTGTAAAGAAGGTCAAATGGTAGGGATAAATTCTCTTACAGGAAGAAAAACTTACGAAAAAGTTAGGAAACGCTTTTGTTGTAAGAAGTAGTAAAAAGTATTTAGGCCTGCCATTTTCCCAACGTTGATTGACATTACATTCGTTGAATATGGCAATATTTACAGTTTGTTCTCCAAGGCTTTCGAGATTGTTTCTTTGGCGTAAAGGCCTCCTCCGATCTTCTTTCCTGCCTCTTTCCAGATAAAAAATCATACTTAAGCGTTTCTTCCTTTCCTCCGTGCAAAGTAAGACGATAACTATGAGCCATCTGGACCCGACGTCTCTCATCTTTTTCCAAAACTATGAATGTATTTCGTCTGGCCCCAACGGTTATTTGTAATTTTTTGTCTAAAACTCCATTGAAAAAACAAACTTTTATACATCCCTTAGCATAAGTGTAAACAAAATTACTGCGCTTGCTGATTTTTTAACACATCAGCTATTAGACCATCGCAAAATGAACGCATTCGATCCTTTCTTCACACAATACTTGCAGCTAAATTACACCCATTTAATGTATCATTTCTACATTTATATACCCTAATACTTGATTTCATCTTAATTGCTAAAATTTCAGATAAAATGCGTCAAAAGGACATCGAACAGGCTCTTATTCTGGAGGAGAAAATTCTCTTACAACTCAGCCTACTTAAGGAGAAAAGACCCGAATCAACAATTCCCAGTGCCGAGGCGTTCTTATCGAATTTTGGAACATATAGAGACTTAATTAACGATGACTGTGATACCATAGAAATATGGAAAAGAGTATTAAATACTGTTCAGGTAGAAAGTCGTTAAAATAAATGTGTGGAGTAGAAAAACAAAACACTTATCTTTTTAGGAGATCTACCAACTCGCATCGACCTTGTATACAGCAGCAACTGGCCTATCTGTATCACGTTCCACCAGTTCCGTGGGTGAGAAACAAAGCGATGCATACTCATCACCTACGTTGCCTAAACGAGCTGAAACTTTTGGTGGATTCGATGAGAAACGAAGCAAGGTACTATCACAGTCACAAATCTATTACTAGATTTTAAAATGATAAATTTTCTTTTTTAGAACGCCTTCTCCTGCCGCGATGCAGTTCTATCGACGTTACCAATGTCTCCCATACCTAGTCGCGAAAATTACCTAAAGGAATCATCATCGTCGATAGCACCAGAATATGATGCCAATTCGAATAGTCTCTCTGTACAGCAAAGTGCAATTCTACGCAACAATACTGAGAATATCTGCCTCAAGGATAATAACTACGCTGCCCTACAGGTGTCACATTATCTACAAACCCTACTCTGCATAGTGTCACAGCAAATGACAACCATTCAGAATCTGCAAATGCAGCTGGCTTCGTTTCGAGACAATCCCAAGACTCTGTACAAACATAATGATCAGCTGGAAGAGCTTCGCAATCTGCAAGACAAACTGCAAGAGGAGAAGACATCGTGGTTAAAGCAAAAGGAGCAACAAGAACGTGATCTAGATGAACAACGAACTGCCCAAGAGGTGCTGCAAAAGCAAATTAAGGCAGAGCAAGAGGACATCAAACAGCAGCGAGAGCAGCTTTATCGGAAAATGGAGCTACTCTCGAGCCAGGGATTGTTGTTGTCACCGAGTGTAAGTCTCATGTGCTGTTGTTTCATAGTTCTTATCACAACTATGGTATCGTTTTCAGACCCCACTCCCTATAGCAAACATAGTGCCGAACACGGATGAGAATCACCTGCCACACAGTAGTGGTGACGAGCATCACTCAGTCGATGGCAGTACTGTGGATCGGCGAAAAGACAAGTGGCGATCAGCTTCAAGTAAGTATTTACAGACAGTCTCCAATCCGAGTCCCAATCATCCTATTCCCTTAGATTTAAGAAAATCCCTTTTCCGTCGATCGTCGCTAAAGGTCAAAAAACCGAAGTCGATGACTATCGACGAAGAAACAACGGCGACAAATCCTTCTTTTGAAGAATTTAATGACTCATTAACAAGATTTTTTTATATTCCAGCAATACCGAAGACACCGCCAGTGAATCTTTTAAGCGCCACTAATGCGCCCAAAGTCAATCAGGCTAGT
Organism: Ferdinandea cuprea; assembly: GCA_963576555.1. Classification (NCBI taxonomy): domain Eukaryota; kingdom Metazoa; phylum Arthropoda; class Insecta; order Diptera; family Syrphidae; genus Ferdinandea; species Ferdinandea cuprea. The sequence goes on from OY754961.1 coordinate 38,646,463, forward strand.
GTCAAACAACAGATCCCAATGAAGCTGTCCTCGCTGTCTAGGTAATTTCATAAAGTTCACTTGCTTAGAATGTGTGTCAGTTGATCTCATAATCATCATCAGCGCATCAGTAATATTTTCTTTTCTCGCATTCTCACTTGTTTTTATTTTTTTTGTTTTTTCTGTTTGGAGTCCTGTCACTGTTTTTCTTTTTCTCTTTCTTTTCTTTTTCATTTCATGTCCTTGAGCAGTATTTTTCCTTGACATTCTTAATCGTTTTCCGAATACCCATTGTCCCTTCCCTTCCTGTTTCCTTCTTTCGTTCATTCCTTATCCTCATTTTCCCTCTTTGGTTTTTTGCTTGTGTAATTATTTTCTTTTAGCACAATATCTGAAATATCACCACAATCCACAAATTCTAGCAATAACATCACTTCACCACCTAATTGCAGTAATAATTCAAGTGGAGGTATCACACAAATGTTTCCACTTAAATTAGCTGATAAAAAGGTGAGAATCGATTTCTTTTATTTCTTTTTTATTATTTAAAAATTTAATTAAGCTTTATTATTATTAATAAGGAATGGTAAACTATTAGTTTGGTTGTTTGTCTAGTAAAAATTATTGTTTGCAAAATACTTTTGGTGAAATGTAAAATAGTTTTAAGAGCAAGCTTTGACCAGGGCTTATGTCATATATTTTATTGATTATACCCTATCCTAAGGATATATTAATTTTGACCCATAGTTTGTAACACCCCTTAATATTCGTCGTAGACCCACAAAAGTAAGTGTAATTTCTAAATGGGATAAAAAATAAATGCACATTGTTTTTAAGGGAGGTCATTTTTTAAAGGATTTTTGTGTAGGTATATTTTAAACGAATTAAAAAAATTGTACAACCTATTGAAGTTCGTGTTGAGTCAGATCATTCATTGTACCCATTATATCCTAAGGGTATATTAATTTTGACACATTGTTTGTAACACCCCTTAATATTTATGATCAGGACCAAATCCTAAGACTATCTAGCAATGTCCGTCCGTCCGTCCGTACGCAATTTTTAGGCCTTTAAAATTAAGCTAGGAAGCTGAAATTTGGACCACATATTCCCTATATTTTCCACGCCTACTTTTTGTGGGCGTTTTTTACTAAATGCTGTTTTCTTCGAAAATTTTCATAGAAATCGAAAAAAATTGTTTAACAATATATTTAGCCAATGTTTTTCCAATATATCTCCCATACAAATTTTTTGGCCACGCCCACTTTTTGTGGGGGGTTTTTTTCAAAAAAATATTTTTTTTTCTATAAATAAAATGCTATCTATCATCTTCCTTATGCTTTTCTTCTTTGGGGTAAATAGAGATAAGGATAGGGTATCATACTGTTCTCCCCAAGCGGACTGTAGCCTTTCCTTAAGTTTTTAATCAATATTAATTAAACAAAAATATAAACAACTTTTGGACTGTGTCTGTAAAAATGGTTTCACAACTTTCACAGTAACTAAAATTCCCTACTTTATGTGAACACAAATAAAAATAAACTTTCAACAAATAAAACTACGACACAAATTATATTGAATCTCTGAATACACAAATAAATACTTAACCACAGTCTCTTTCCATTCGTGTTGAAAATATATCTTCGCACAGACAGTAGTTAAAGAAACTAAGCTTTAGGTCATGTAGAGTTCGTGAAAGCCTAATATTTATCTTATTTTTTCACCAGACTAGTGTCCGAATTTAGCCCAAGGCCAAAATGTCTTAAGTTTTCCATAAATTTTATGTCATTCCGATTGTACCTTTATCTTAAGTAAGAAAGCATAAACAAAACATTCAAAATCATGTTGCTATCGGTTTTATTAATCTATAGACTTCTATAGTTTTTGAGAATATGAAAATATTCAAGTCTTTTTATTCATCTCACATTATTCGGTTTTCAAGGTATAGAATGAGTTATTTGCCTAAAGTTCAAAATTCTGCGCGACAAGGATGATATGATAAGTATTTTCCTTTTGTTTTTGCAACTTAAACAGAAATGGTGGGAATATAACGATAGATGCTGCAATAAAATATATGAAAAGGGTCTACTGATTAAGATATAACATAAACATGATTGTTTTGATTCCGTTCCCTTCTAATTTATTTTATGCTTCAATTGAGCTTTAAATGGTACATATATATATATATATATATATATTGTTATTGTAGTTAATTTTATAAAAAATAATTTGTCAAAGAAAATACTCTAAAAAAAATTCGTTTTTCCAGAACCAAATGACACCAAACCATTCAAGAACCGGAAGTAGCCCAGCAATAATTCAACAACAACCACAACAAACAGGGAATCCAGCTACAAGGTAGGAAACAACTATTGATACCTAATTGAAATGATAAATTCAATCTTATTTTTCTATCTGGGGAATAAATTCCATTCTTTCAGCAATTACATAGCCCAATTTGGTACTGGTATTGCTGTGACTATAACATTTTCTTTTTACTTTACGTTAGTATATTTTAGATACTGAGAAGAATCATTAGAGCAATAAATCTACTGTCATTCATTCTCTTTCCGCCAAAGCTGACTCGTGTCAAAAATATATCTTTGTGTTTGGAGAAGCTAAAGAAGGGTTTCTCGCTCAGGCGCTCTCTGTAGATCCGTATGTCTTGACGGTTCGCATATCGCAACTCTTTTTCGTTTGAACAGTCGAGTTCTTTAGCCGCAACAAGAAAGTGGTCAGAGTCAACGTTTGCCCCTTAAAATATGAGCGTAAACGTCTGTCGTACCTTGCAACGATTTGCATGTTGCCTATTTAGTTGGCGGTACAACCTTCTGGAAACCTGGCTCTTTATGGGTAATTAGTTTTGGAAAACGAGTTATCAGCGTGGTGAAAAGTCTATAAGCCGGGGGCAATTGTCTGTTGTCGTGGAGATTTTTCTTACCAACTAATCCACTAAATATGTCTTCCTTTTTTTCCATAATTCGCACGTGGAAAAGGGATTGTTAGCACCCTTAAAATTTTGAAAGTAGCATAGCACGGGCATTAAGGTAATAAGGAATTTGACGACAGGGTGAAAAACAGAGTGAGGTAGAGCATTCCACATTCGTGTTGTGTGGCAGAGGAACGAATTCTTATAAAGGGTGTTTTTTTTAGATGTTGGTTTTTCGAATAGAGATAAAACTGACATTTTGTGGTCAAATCTGGCAACTCTAATGTCATTTATGTTCAGTTTGATTTGCCATTTCATAATGAACAGGTTGACAAATGAACAACGCTTGTAAATCGTGCAAATTTATTTAGAAAATAATGGTTCAGTTCGCGAAGTTTACCGCAAGCTCCGTTCATTTTATTGTCGACATAATCGTCCATCAGAGCAATTAATTCGGTTAACAATGGATCGTTTTCGCACTACGTTTACTCTATGTGATAATACGCATCCACAGAGACGTCGAACAATGCACCGAAGAAATAATTGCCGCTGTAGAACAAAGTTTTTAAGAGTACCCGAATGAATCGATTCGCCACCGTGCACAGCAATTGGAGCTTTGTCCATCAACTTTATGGAAGATTTTGTGATTTTGGTGTATGGGCCAAAAATGAGATTGATATCGATGCTGATTTTCATCGCAAAATTTTGTTCAGTGATGAGGCTCATTTTGGGTTGAATGGCTACGTCAACAAGCAAAATTTCCGCATTTGGAGTGAAGAGATGAAGAGATTAATGACCCTTGAAACGTCATTAAATCAACATAAACTTACGGTTTGGTGTGCTCTATGGGCTGGTGGAGTCATTGGGCCATACTTCTTCCGAAATGATGCTGGAGAGTCAGTTATCGTTAATGGAAACATGATAACCGACTATTTTGTTCCCGAATTGGATGGCATGAATGTGGATGAGATGTGGTTCCAACAAGACGGCGCTACATGCCACACAGCGCACGTCACAATCGATTTATTGAAGGAAACATACGATGAGCGCATAATTTCGCGGAATGGACCTGCCAATTGGCCACCAAGATCGTGTGATTTGACACCATTGGATTATTTTATTTGGGGATATGTGAAGTCGCTCGCCTACGCCAACAAACCAAAAGCGTTAGGGGACTTGGAAGCCAACATTCGTGGCGTTATTGCCGACATACAGCCCCAAATGCTTGAAAAAAGTGGTTGAAAATTGGACCTCTAGACTTGTCTTTATTCAAACCAGTCGCGGCGGCCACATGCCCGATATCATATTTAAACAGAGTTCTATACCTCTAAAAAAACACCCTTTATTTCACAATACGTCCGATTACAGGTTTTATGGTCAACTGATAAGCATTCCTGGCATGGCGGGTATTACGGTTGAAGTGTTGAAGAAGAGGAATGCAATTGGCTATTTTGTTTGTGCACTTACGATGGAAGTATCCGTAATCCATAATGACAGGCAGGAGACATCACGACGATGACTAAGACGGTCAATCGATTTCGCAATATCTCGATAGCAAATAGGTTTTATCGCGCGTTGTTGAATTCTGTGAAGTAGCTCCAAATACGTAATTGCTGCACCGGACCACATAAGAGAGTTGCACTCAAGTTTAGGGCGAATAAACGCCTTGTAGATTCTAGCCAGATCAGAAGGCGTAAAATATTTCTTGCATCGCGTTAGGAAGCCTAGACATTTCGCAACGTTCTTGGCGACGTCGAAAATGTGATCATTCCAACGGAGGTTTTCATTAACACACATACCGGGGATGGAAAGCCTTTCAGTTTCAGCGATGTAAGTGCCATTCATGGATAATGGCAGAGTATTGGGGTTTCGTTTCAGTGACAGAAGAGAGCATTGTGTTTTGAAAGCATTAAGTTCTACGCTGCATACTTAAGTATGCTGTCAAGGTTAGAATTTAATAAGCTTAACATACTTTGGCGTTCCAGCTCCACGCCCGAAGATGAGGGACGTAAATCTGGAAACAAATATGAGAAGAAATGAATTGGATTAGAAGTCAAAGACTTCAAACCAGGTATCATCACTGAAGAGAGGTATCATCGATTCCAAATGCACGCATTTTCGACAAAAGCGCTTGATGCCAAACTCTGTCAAATGCCTCTGAAATATCAAGCGAAATGACCCTACCTTCACCACCACGGTGAATAGATTTTTTCCACTTTTCTGATAGATATGTCATTAAATCAACAGTGCACCTGTTGCCGCGAAAACCGTACTAGCGGTCATTTAGAAGTTTTCGCTATTCAAAATATTTCATAATCTGCTAATTTATGAGCGAAGAATGGCCGGTAGGAGGAGTGGTGGAAGATTCGCCTTTTTTGGGACTAGCTGGACGAATTCTGTTTTCCATCTTCTCGGAAAGAGCTCTGAAGAATAGGTCAAGATAGAAAAGCATACGCAGTTTTTTTGACAGCGTGGAAGAACACCTCTTCATAACGATAATGGAAATACCATCTGGACCAGCAGTTGTGTATGTTATTTAATTTTAAGTTGGAACATGCTAAGATTATTTCTTTTAAGGTTTGGTCGAACCATAAGTCAGCTTTGAGAAAAAAGCTTTTTCAAAACAAACGAACGCTAAAAGCGGGTAAAACAAATAAATTTGTTTACTGCTCTGGAAAATGAGGTAATCGATCTTGTGTGTTTGAAGGACTGCGTAGAGGATTTGCCCGAAATAAGTTTCTGCTGCCCCAAAACCTCAGACAAATACTACCGAAACTATCCTGGTAGATATCGAGTTCACCTAAAATGTGGGAACTAATTTTGGTCGAGAGAATAACCAAAATTTATTCAATATTCTCTCCACTGATTGCAGAGATGGTCCAGGGAAAAAATATTGCCTAAGCACATAAATGTACAAAAACAATTGTTCGAGATTATTTCTGAAGGCTTTGCAGAAATGGATAAAAAAATCCGAAGATGCAAATGACTATGAAATCGTATCGTTCGCTGGGTCACATTGTTATTCCAATTCGAATGTGCCTGCTTTCGCCCTGTTTTTAATCTCCAAATATAAACTCCATTGTTTTCTTTTACTTTAAGAAATATTCAACGGCATTTGTTTGAAAAATTTTTCATTTGACAGCAGAGCTGATTTCGAATTTTTCGATATTGAGATATTGCGGACCGGTAATGTAGTTCATCAGCCGGTTTCAATGACAGGGTAAGGGAACGGATGCGGATGGACTCCCTCCGCAGTCAATCCGCCGGATTCAATGATTGGGATGATAGTTACATCGCCAAGTTGGTGACGGTCAGTGAATATCCTATTTTACAACACCCAACGAACGAAAACGGAAATGTATATTATATACATTTAAATATATATAATGTTTGTAGTATGCACCTAATCAAAAAATGTACAAATGTTAAAGAATGTAGCTGAAGAGTTATCACCACCTTATAAACGGTTTATTTAGACTATACATTGAACTCAGGTTATAGTTTACCACAAACAATATGAAATTTAATACAAGTTGAGCTCTAAATTGAATATAAACTCGTACATACTAAGTAAGAGCTAAGAAAAAGATACTGGTAAAATATGACGCGTCTCTTTAAAATATATTAAAAATGTTTTCAGATTCGTACTTGCTGATCGTTTTTGAATGGAACTTTAACATTAATTTTTTTTTTAGAACGAACACTTATCCGAAACTGCCGGAACGATATCGATTACGTAACTCCGATGTCGGCCTTTCGTCTGCTGCTATTCCCACATCCCTCGCAAATTATAAACAAACCTCAACAACGGCACGCAATGCATCCGCATATGCTCCAATAAATCCATCATCACCTCCACCGATTGTCTCACGTTCTGGGGCACCATCACCGTCAAACACAATGCTCACTCAGAAACTAAGTACAGCATCGACATGTTCCACCTCATCGTCAGCATCCACAACAAGCAACAGTAGCACCAATAATCGACAAACAACACTTGATAAAAAGAAACAACAACAGCAACAAAGTTCCCCACCAGATGAAGAAGAGATATACTTCTGATATATGCCAGTCGAGGTTGAAATCTAAGTTAGTTTCGGAAAACTTAAAAACAAACAAAAAAGCAGGAATTGACGATGCAAAAGTATATATGTTTATGAGAAGGTGAACTTTACCATTATATATAACAAATTAAAAGGTAAATACTATAAAGCTTCATTTTCCCCAACTACGATTTACTTTAAACTTTAAGAAAGACAAAACAAAACAAAAATAAAAGTATTTTATTAACAAAACATAAACACAACAAACATGTTTAAACTTAGGAAAAGCGACGACATAAAATAATATGCTTTAAATTTTTTTAAGTAATTCAATGCAATAAATACATCATCTTTAGCGAACATTTATTTATAATCTTCCTAAGCTTTTAGCTTTAAAACAAAAAATAAGCTGTGACTGTTCTTTATAAATTGTTAAATACTTTCTATTTGCATACACACATTTTCTATAATATTAAGTACTGTTTTTTGTTTATTATTGTTAAGGACTTTAAAAATACTCTTTTCCGTTAAAAAAATCCTTATTTTTGGTATTTTCTATTGAAAAAAAAGAAACAATCAATATGATTCGTACTCACTTTGAATAACAACGAATTTGTTTTATATATATTTATTGAAGTCCTACCCTATATTTTTTTCGCTCTCGAGAGCTAACATTCCATTCCATTAGCAAAAGAAATCGTTTTTGTAACAAATGAGTGTAAAGTTTGACGGTTGTGTTGCTTAATTTATTTTGTAATGGGAGCAATTTCAGCATAGTTCAAGACTGAAATTAGAAATTGCATCATTGTTCGATTGGAGTTTCACTACACACAGTTCAATGTTCACATTTACACAGTCGTAAGCTGTTCAAGGTCTTTTAACTACAAGGATTGATACTTTTTGGTGTAAAAAACATCATCAAAAGAAGTCGAATGATGTAGGGGATAAATGCGACCAATCTAAGCCAATGGTTTTTCCTTACCATTTTTGTGATGATTATAAATCTCTCTGCACTGAATTGGCGGCATTAAAAAATAAATAAATATTAGCCGTAAACGGCCCATACAGGATCCAAAGCCTTGATTCTCTAACCACTGTGTGTGCGAAGATATATTTTTGACACGAATGGAAGGAACCTACAGTTAAATGCCGAATAGATAGGAATAGATGCCCAGACTTCGATACTGTACTTATCTGTGCTTAAATGGTAAAACATCTTAAGTCGACTTAAGTTCTACATTTGAAATATATTCGCGTTGCTCTATTTCGTTTGAAAATCTAAATGGGAAAATTAAAAAAAAACTTTTTACCTTTTAGGCACAGATATGCCCACTTCGTTGAGAATATTAAGTAGAGTCTTCAATTATATTTGGTAGAGATGTCTTAGAATTTAGTTGAAACATTTTGTCAACTAATAGGAAGCATTTCCACCCGCCTGAGCTTTTTTGCTGCAATGGCTTTAAAGGCCTCTTGAGGGGGCTGAAAACAATGTTAAAACATCCGACCTAGACTTAAGGATCTTAAGTTATATCTAGTTAGTTAGAGAAGATATTTGGTACCTACTAACTTCTTCAAATATCTGTATGAGGTAGCATCATGCGGGCAGCAGATGATTTGGCCCCTACCACAACGTATGCCTGAGTTACACCTTCCCAACCTTTTCAGCTTGACAATAGCATACACCATAGTTTTTAAGTGGAGCACCAGCAGAGGGTTCTGTCGATTCATGACACTCGAAAACTAAGTATTAAATACAGAAATCTGAGCAGCTTCCAAATATTTTACAATGGCATTCCAAGTTACAACACTTAACCAATGAAATATAACACTTAACGATTATATTTTCATTACAAAAAAAAAAGAAAAAAAAACATATCATTCCAGTTTTGCATTTAATATCTATTTAAGCAATAATTTAACAAAAACTAAAACACAAGAAGACACGCATTATTATAAAAACCACATTCCGTTCATCACGTTACCACTCTTATGTTAAAAACAAAATATATAATAAAATATATCTAAAATATCTTCCAACTTAATGAAAAAAGAAAAACAAAAATAATTGTGTAAATTATTTTCTATTCTATAGATTTGCATTAATGTACCTTTGACTATTTCTCATGTACCTTAAGAAAACTACTTGAATATAAAATTCAGTATGAACAAGCGATAAAAAAAGAGATACGGAAAACGTTAAAAAAAAAAAAACTTTACTTGTAAGTGATTGTACGTAGTATTATTAACAACATTTTCTTTTGTTTTGCTTGGTAACAAGCAAAAATTAAACTAAAGAACCGTATTTTGTGTTGTAAATGTTTAATCGTTGCAAAAAAATACATAGAATTTCTTGAGTTGATTAAGTCTTAAATTAAAGAAAAAAAAAACAAAATAAAACAAACGAAACTATGTACTTAGGTTTATATATAAGTTTATTATAAATATTTATAAGTAACTCCAATTTATTTTGTATTTTCTTTTTCTGTTTTGTCTTTTACAGTAACATAATTGTTTTTATGATTTTTTCTAATCGAAGGCAAAAGACATGAATTATTATTTACTCTTTTGTATTCTGATATTTATTATTGTACTTTCCTTTGTTGCAATTTGTGCTCGTTATATGTTAAATAATATTGTGTTTCCTATTTTTTGTTCTTAACATTTAAAAAATCCTACTATTTTGTATACCTAAAAAACACTATATACATTTTTTATATATATATATTTTTTTTCTTTAACTGATCGTACTTAATTTAATCACAAAATTTTTATGTTATAATTTGTATTATTGTAGAATTTATTAACAATAAATACACGAAAATATTTAATTATCTTTTATGTTTTATTCTAAAGGGTGATTCATCGTGAGGTTTGATTTGTATTGTAAAATAAAACACTTAAATTTGGAAGTGAACTTAAAATGAATGGCAATTACTTTTTGAAAATGTTGAATAACACGAAAAATGCTGGCTTCCAAAGCGTCAATCGTAGCTGGCTTATTCTTGAAGACCTGAGACTTTACATATCCCCAGAGAATATAGTCCAAAGGTGTGATATCGTACGATCTAGACGGCCAATTTACCGCAGCAAAAAGAAAAATTAAGTGGTCACCAAAATGATTTCTCAACAAGTCCATTGTAGCAGCGACTTGTTGAAACCACAACTCACTGAGACCATGGGCTTGACTTTCCGGAAGCAGATAGTCAGTTAACATGGCACGATGGTAGCTTCAGTTTATTAACATATCCATTGAGCCAGAAATGGGCTTCATGACTGAACACAATTTTACGATTAAAACACCGGATTTTCATAGAGTTTTTCCAGAGCTCAGATGATCAATTTGAAGACGCTCTTAAGTTGTGAGTCTTTCCATGATATCTTGCCAAACGATACTGAACAAAAATGACTTATCAGTTTTATAGGAGTCACGTGAGATCTGTAAAAAAAAATTCTATTGAAAATCAAACCTCATAATGAATCACTCTATATTTTGTTTTGCAGTCAGTTAAACCAGAGTCTAGGCTCCGCGTATGTATGTTCAAATTTCGGCATTTCTGAGCGAGAAAATTCTGCGAGCATGTATATAAAGACCGAACGGATTCCACTCTGTTTACTTTTGTTTAGGAATAAACTCGCTCGCGGATGTCGACATTTGACCCTTATATTTATTTCTTCAACATTTGTTATAATTTCAATAAAAACTTTATTGAACAAGTTTGATTTTTTAGCAGTCAAAATGAAATTATTTTGGTTCACCTCTATATGAAAAACTTTTGCAATGTATATGAATTTCTTAATTGTATATTAGAAAACTAATTATTAGCGCCAAACGCTCCAAATAATATTCTCATTGTATTGACCGTGATATAGACTTTCAGAGTCAATCTGAATTAGAGCGTTTACCTTACACTTTCGTATATGAACTTATTTTACTTAAAATGCACTTGTGGGGCCGGTCTACAACCTACAAGTTTTTTTAGTTTGTAGAATCAATTTCTCTTTTGATCTAATTGTTAATACCAGCGGCGCAGTCGTCATTGTGATAATTTTTATCATCAAAATGTATTGACCTAATGTAGTCCCCTTTCTTTTGGGAAGTGCATAGAAGTCCTGGATCGATTATTCTTGTTCCTCGTCTCTGCAGCTTCGGAGAAAATTGTTTTAGGAGATGCCCGTATGATCCCACATCTGATTCCGGAATGGCTCATATTGCACATTGCACTGCGTGTTCTCGACCTTCAAGTGAATTTATTTTTCCGGGATCCCGAATCCGGCTATTAGCATGTTGAGCTGCTGACTATGAAAAGATGGTATGTCTCGACTTGAGATGCCTTTACATTTGTGGATGATGGGGCATATGGAGCTGAAAGTCCAGTCATCACCCTCAGGCATGGTTTTTCTACCCATACTTGGTTGAAGGTTGGGTGCATGTATTCCACTTAAACATAACCACCATGCTTCAAGAGTTCAATTGGAGGACAATCACAGCCAGCGGACTTGTGATATAGTTTATTTATAGCCGTACAAACATCTGCCAAACTTAAAAACACTCTCGATTTGACGCCCATTCAACAGCTGTTATAATGCAGCAACTGTACTATTCCCTGCGTTTCTGTGACTATTTCAGCAACAAATCCTTGAATATATGCATTATCTCATTTTTTGTTTCCTTTCTCTTTTTGCTTGCCAAATTTCTTATAACTAATAAAAATATTGCAATCTTTTCCTCAAAATAACTGAAAAAAAAACTCAATATATTTTTTTTTTTTTTTAATATATAGCAAAAGCCAAAACTTTTCTAAAATTCTTTGACAATACAACCATTATCTACTAAATAAATAATTATATATATATATACATACATACATACATACATAAAATACAAAAAAAAATCAATAATAATAATTGCATTTACAAATTAAATAAAAATAAAATTTATTATACTTGTAGTAATACCACATTGCTTGGTTATATAGAAGAAAAAAATCGATATAAATACGTATATATTTTTCTTCAATATTTGTACATAAAAGAGCAATGTAGATCCTAAAAAATCCAAACGCATATTTACAAATCAGTTTCAAGAAACTGCAAATTCAATAGTGCTAAAGAGAAAAAATGAAAAGAAAAAAAATCTAGACGCTTCTCGCTCCACTCACATATTAAAAAAATACATACATTCTATTCAAAAAAAATCTTTACAATTGTAAATCTTAAAATAAATATTCATATATATGTACATATATGTAACTCTTTAATGTTAACAAGCCAAAATGAACGTATACATTAATTAAGAATGAAATGAATTTTTTTTATTAAAATTTCACTGTTATTTCACTGGTTTCTTGTTGATAGTTCTATTTACAAAAAAATGTAACTTATATACACATATACAGAGAAATTATGTTATTATTCGCAAATGTGTACCTTAAATAAAATAAATGCTATACCGTCTGAATGAGAATGAAATGTGCGTAAATAAAATTTGATATCTCTGTTTCTCCCACCCTTCTCTTTGATGCATATTTTTTGTTAAGTTTATTATTCTCTTATTATACTATGTTATTCATTAATTAAAAATGAAAAGTTTTATAACAAATTTAAGACACTTCAAAAGACTTGCTGAACTATAGATTAATAAATAATAATAAAGAGAAAAATAATAATTTATGAAATTAAAAAAAAATAGTTATTAGGGTAAATACAATTATTTACAAAAACTATATATATATATATATAAATATATATACAAAATGATAATAGAAATCATAGTAAATATTTAAGAGAAACATTTAATAAAATTAGTTGAAGTATTCTTTTAAAATTTACAAAAATGATGTTAAATGTTGTTGTTTCTATACATAAAATGAATTTAGATGAAAACAGAAAGAAAAAAACTAAAACAGAGTAAAAATTCTTGGATATTCTTAAGCATTATTAATATATTACCTATAATTTTTGTTTGTTAAGCAAAAATAAAATAATGATAATAATAACAAACAAACGCTAAGTAAAACAAAAAAAAAATATTTCGCTCTACCACTGTTGCTCTTTGAAAATTATTTAACAGAAATAAAATATAAACTAAACATAGGACGTGTAAATATGCTTGTTTTTTTTTTGGTTTTTCACAATGAAAATGTGGTATTTAAGGCCACGTTTTCACCGGGGACTATATCCGTTTACACAGAACAGGAAAAGCGCTATTTGTCCCTTATATATAAATACATACATATACAAGATTTAAAAACAAATCATTATGTGTAAAGCAGTTCCTGGGCATTCAATATTAATATGCCATAATTAAACAAAGGGATCGCCAACGCTAAGCCAGAGTGAACGCGTATTGAGCCAACGGCAGCTCTTACATCCCGAAGTGGGTTACTGACACCGGAATTACCAGTCTGCTATCCTAGGGCTAACGCCACGACCAGGTGCTCCATGTCAGGGCAAAATTCCGAACACGTCAAAAAAGATTAGTTATTAGACTAGAAACATGGATAGCCTGGGATACCAGTTCTTCTAAAACTGGAACCAGACCCGGAATATTTACGGACGGTACACACTATTCCTGGAACGTGTGGAAACTCTACAATCAAGGTGGTACTTGAGTCTCTCTTAACGCGGAACAAAGCAGATATTGCCTCAAAAGATACGACGCGACGAAGAGTATGAAAAGACAGAACTGCGATATTTAATTATTATTACAATTTTGTCATCGAAAATCGGCTTACAGGTCAAAAGATGTTGACTTCAAACCCATCAGTTATGGCCTGCATGTGATCCGCATTTGAGCTATATTCTTAAACATTAACCTGATATGTGCACATGACACAATGCAATCCATTTAGTCCATTTAGTCCTATTAACTCAATTATGAAATATTATAGCTCTAAAATAACAGGAAGTTGTGCCGACTTGATGATATAGTTACTATATGGGTATTTGTACTGGATTACTTTGGTGGATCTTAAGAATACATGTTGTTTAAAAAAAAAAATACCAACCTGTTCAAAGCGTATATTATATTTTATTACGACGCTTTTTATTTAACAATATTTTCTTTTTAACGTTTCTTTTTTACAGTCAGGGTAGATCTTCCTGTGTCCTTGTACACAACGTAACAAAAATTGTTTTTGTTCCTCCTAAACCGTCAATAAACCATGAAAATCTTGCATTAGTTTAACAGCCCTTTCTGCTGTGTCGTTAACCGCTCTGAGCATTGAAACCGTATTTTTGGCGTCTAGAAAAGAGGCGTTTGTTTCCCATGTTGAAGGACTCTCACGAAGAAAACTGTCATCAATTCTGAGACGAGAGAACAAATCCTTACTCTTAATTGAAATAAAATCATTTATGTTTTTCTCTGAAATAAAAAAAATTTAGAATAAGTTAGAGTGAAATAACATTAGATATAGACACATAACTAAAGAAAGAACTTTATAATATCTTTATAATAATAATATTAATATATCATACTTACCATACAATGAACCGCAAAGTTCTTCATTCGATGGGATGTATCGTTTGCCAAAAGTTGATATATTTTCTTACGACAAATTCTTCATAATGTTAATTTTCAGTTTTTGGTCTGCCTCATCGTCAAAGAGTGACAAGATCGCTACTTCATCAGTCAAATACCATAAGTGTTGGCTGAACTTCTTTGCCAAAATAAATTGCAGCCATGGCTTGACATAAGCTATCACAATAAACAAGCAAACGTCTACCAGAGCTGCCTTGTCTTTGCTGGTTAATTTAAACTGAATCTCAGCAACGCTATTTTCAGTGAATAGATCCCTCTTTCCATCCATCGGGCTTGGTGCATAGCACCTGGAGGCCTAATTTTGAATTTTCGCTCTTTATCTCCGTTTAAAAATATGATTGAGAGTTCTATCAACTCTCGATAGTCATCCCTCACTATTTTTTTTTTGTCAGTTCAATGCGATAGAATTCAAGCAGTGCTTCAATTTTGGAAGCAGTTATGTATTTTTCCACATTCTCTCTATAGCACTGGATCTTATTTGGGTCGACGATTTTCCAATTTTCTCTGAACTTTTTGAATATTGGGATATCAGGGCTTGTGGCCACTTGACTGATTTTAGCTTCAAAAACACTTTTTAGTACCAGTTCGTAAATGTGGTGTCGACACACATGCACAGGCACCATTTATACGACCAGTGTTTGAGGCCGTAGTATCACAGCAGAGAATCTGTACTTGATCTTCAAGATTCCAATCATGAATTTCATTCCACACAGCCTGCATCTGTTCTGTGCCACTCGAAGTCTCCAATTTCGGCACAGCTATTAGTTGTTCCTTATTTCCATACGAAATTACTATAGGAAGACGTTCTTCTTTACATTTTCGGGCATCCAGAGCAGGGAATAGTTTTCCGTCCCAGTGAACAGTTACAAAGCCTGGTACTTCATTTTGGAAGTACTCTTCTTTTTTCCGTACGTATTCGTTGAATGGATGACTTACTGATAGGAAAATCATCGATATTATGACCAAGTGCTTCGATTGTAGCTTGAAGGATAAACACAGAGTCTCTCACACTCAGCTGGCATCTGTCTAATGCAGCTACTAATTTTGTAGTTATTAAATCATTCTGCTTTACCAATTTAGTAGAAATAGTAGCAGAAGTAGTAGTCTCGGGTTGCGTATTCTCGATCACAAATGACAAATCTTCCTGTGAACCAATATTTTCGCTTGAACTGGAAGATAAATCATCTTGTAAAGGTTCATGTGACGACGCCGCTGTAGAAGTTGATGCCGAAAAACATTTCATTCGCCAGTTTTCCTCTTTAATAGCCCTAAGTCGCGCCCTTTCCTCTTTGTTTGCCAGTTTTCTATCCACTCCAGCAAAGTAACCGGGTCGACCTGGCTCTCTTTGGCGCTCCAAGAAAGTTTTATCTTCTTTTTTCAATTTTCATCAATTGAAGCGCATCGGCGTGTGCAATATCAAACAAATTATCTAAATCTTGTTGACGCCGCTAGAACACGTCCTGTGTTTTGTTTGCATTTTTTTGTAAGTCTCTCCAAACTTGGTATAACTTATTAAGCTTTGTAACACAATTAGGAGTCGAATTTGTGGGTATTAGCGCCTTTTCCCAAAATATAACACACTCCCGAATAACTAGATCTGCAATTTCATTAACACTTAGTTTTACTTCGCGAATGTTATAAAAAAAAACTCGGAGAACTTGTCCGTTGGAGGGAAGTTTTGAACCCGATATTTGATGGATTACATCTCCTACCAAAAATATGACCTTTTTAGCACTGCGTAATTCCACTGACATGTTTCTTGACTAAAAACAATACGCTCACTGACAAAAAAACAAGAAATTAATAATGAACATAGACGACTAAGCGCGTGCTCGCCCTATATATGCAAGTACTGTTATGTTTTTGCAAGTCGGCACGGGTTGCTGTGATCCAAATTCTATGAAATTTAATTTTCGAGTGTTTTAATATAATAAGAAGAAAATGAGAGGGTATGCATTGAAAACAAATTATTTTGAATTTTTTGGGACACCCTAATGTGCACCCCTACTGATGCAGCTGAGGACCTACCAAGGGAGATTTATATAGGGAGCTTGTCTGAGTAAGATGTAGGCTCGTTGACTCCACGTAACGCCAACAGACAATGGCTACCGATTAATTGATTTTCCAACAGCTTGTAATAAAAGGTTTCCCAGGCGAAGAATCTACACAGCAGTCTGGCGCCCTCCAGACCTTTGAACCGCCAACCAAATGGACCTTGTGCTGATTGATGCGAGACACGTATCTTACATATTGAACGTGCTTTAACTACTTTCTTGAAGATGTTTCTTTATATAGATCTTGCGTGGTTATGCATTGCAGGTGCAATGAGACCTGTAATGCTACTATGGCAATTTTCTCTGTTTACTTCTGCAGTTCTTTGTTGTAAGTGAAGCCAGAAAATTTCCTTATCGCAAGTGTGTGATATTTGCACGGTGAACGGACCAGGGGTACTTAGTTAAGTACCCACCTTTATTAAATGTCTGGCTATAGGTATGCTTTCCATTGCTTTACATACTTTTGGGCCCTCCTTCCAGACCGCTTGAAATGGAGGAGCGGTATGCAAATTGGCTTCAGTCCGAGTTATACAATCCTTTACACAGATGGTTCCCTCATGAACTGTGTCTCTGGAGCCGGAATTTACCTTAGCGATTATCGGATCAAATCATCTGAATCTTTAGTTGGGAAATTAGGTACTGTCTGTCAAGCTAAAACTACGCGATTGCAACTGCTGTGAAAATATTTTTTCGAAAAATAGTTAAAGGCGCTGCCATGTACATATGCCGTAATAGATGAAGCTTATATTAAAGCTTTCGACAACATAATTTATGCCTACTTTGCCATTTGGCAGTCTCATTTCTCTTTCTTTTTTCTTCACAACCAGGGGTTTCGTAGTATAACGGGTGAAACGCAGCACATCAATTTCGGCATTCCTGATGGCTTCTCCACAGCAGCTCTTCATTACCTGATGCTAGCTGCAGAGGACTTCTCGAGAGGTTGAGCGATACATGTCCGGCAAAGGTTTTGGCGGCTTGCTGTGATTGCAACCATTCAACGTTAAATCTCCTCATAGTATTTCCCAATTTGTGGCGCCTAAAATATCCGTAGACGTATCTTGGCTGCCTTTCCTGCAATATATGTGCATTTAAAAGTTACATAACGATAAAATGTTAGTCATTATAAGTTTTCTCAACATCAAAAAAAAAATATTACTTATACGAGACCGAACCGATTATTTTCTTTTATTTATTTCACAACCAGAATGACAAAACTATCACAACAGTCCTCCATTATTTCATATTATTCTCTCGGAATTGATTGTAATAAACGCTCACAGTTATTAAATTTTGCAATAAAACATAAAAACTTATATTAAAATATACGCAGCCGGTAGGATTCGAACCTACGCTCCCAAAGGGAATCTGATTTCGAGTCAGACGCCTTAACCACTCGGCCACGACTGCTGAGTGGTGATTTCAAAATATAATACAATCCTTTAAAACAAGGATTCGTTGTTGGTAAATGCTTTATAAGTGTTAGAAATAATGAAACTCAGTCACATCTACTGCAACTTTATTGGGAAAGGACGGATTAATTTTAAATGTTCAATTTCGCAAACATATGTATCTGTATATGTCCTCCCAATTCTGTCTATTACGCAGATACATATTAAGAAATGAAAAGGCAGTAAGGCATGATTAGCCCTATTTGACTTGTGTTTTTGTTCTATATTTGTTATAAGATATACAGACATGGAATATAGTTATGGATGATTTGGACAACATGTTTGGACATTGATTTTCTTGCCAAATGAACTTGAATACATTTTGGCAAAGCATTGTATGGAAATGCTAGCAGCAAACTAGTAACATTTGTAATAGGTTAATTCGTAAATCACAAACTTCATAATGAAAACAACGATACCACACGATGATGACTCCACTTGTATAATTTTACATTGGTAATCCAGAAGTGCTGGAAAATTTTCTGAAAGTGTTCGTTCCACTGGTGGATAGATTCACCTCGATTACTTTTATTGTTGCTGCTTAAAAATACACCACTCTGTCATACTTCTAAAGGGTGATTTCTTAAGCGTAGTTTTTTTCAAAAATCGGTATAACACTCAAATTTGCATCAAATATTCCAAAAAATTATTGTAATTGATAAATAAGCCTTTGCAATTACGTTTTAAAAATAACTTCATGTAAATGTTGTCCGCGGCTCCGTTTCAAATGGTCTATTCGAAAGGTCCAATTTTATTCACTTTTTCCAGCATTTCGGCCTGTATTCCACGAATTAAGCGTGTTATATTATCCTGTAAGGCTTCAATCGTTTTCGGCTTGTCCACATAGACAAACGACTTAACATAACCCCACAAGAAATAATCAAGAGGCGTTACATGCGATTTTGTACTATATTCGCATAATCCAAAAAAATCCGACATCATAAACGACTTAAAAAACTACCCTTCGACCGTGTTTGTGGGTATATTCAGTAAAACTATGCAATGTCGTTTTTGGCATTTGTTGTGTGAATGCAATGCAGTGGATTGTAATATAGAAACAAATAAGTTGTATTCATTCTTTCCCAACAACATGTAAATATTGATATTGATTTTCCTCATCAAACCACTTCTACTAACAGCATTTCTTTACTCAATTAGACAATTTTGCTGAAGTATGTATTTTCGATCTAGCTCAATGATCCGAGGCATACTTTTTAAAGTCGTTCACATTGATTCACATCCGTCGAAGCAAACACTAGTACCTGAGGTGCTCATGTGATTTTCATCATGCAGGCGCCTTTGACAACAGTTTTTATTATAAAAGCGAAAAGAGGAAATTGTATACATATATGAAATATTAAAAAAAACGTTTGTCAATCAAGCGTTCGTTAAGCCGTACGTCGAAACGGTTCAACGGATTCACTTAAAAGTTCGTATTTAGACATTGTTTGGGGCAAACTCTCATGGCGTTTTTGTTTGCTATATTATTTTGAAGAACAAATAGGTTTTTAATCACTTAAAAATATATTTCTAACAATTATCGGCTTGTTTTCTATTTTAAAATACTCTGTGTGGGCCAAAGGATACTTCTTCTTTAATGTCGCAGGGTGCAGGGAAATAACGCTGAGCGAAAAAAAGCCGAATTCAGAAATTCAGCTTTTTTCCTTGGGTTTCTGTTGAGGAGCTTTAGGTTTTAGAGCTTTGAGAAAAAGTTCTTAATGATAAGTGTTATCGTGGAGGTCTTGTTTTGATCTTTATATCAATTCTTTAAATGTGTGGAAAATATGTTAAAATGCATTTACAAAATTTAAATGTCAGTTTTTTGATGTTACATCTATATTTTTATAATTATACCCTATCCTAAGGGTACATTAATTTTGACACATAGTTTGTAACACCCCTTAATATTCGTCGCAGACCCCTAAAAGTATATATATTTATGATCAGGACTGAAATCTAAGACTATTTAGCAATGTCCGTCCGTATCAACTTTTGAGGTCTTTAAAGTTATGCTTGGAAGCTGAATTTTGGAGTGTATACTCCCTAGGGCTCCGAAATGGTAAAGTGTTTAAATTTTCAAAATACGCCCACTGCCACGCCCACAGTTTAGAAAAAACCATTTTAAGGCTTAAGTTAGAGAGATATAGTTGTACAACCTTCACAAGATATGTGGGTACTGCCCCCGTTTATAAATTTGTCATATAAAGTTTTTTGCCACGCCTACTTTTTGTGGGCGTTTTTCACTTAAATGGTGTTTTCTTCAAAAATTTTCATAAAAAACAAAAAAAAATGTTTAACAATTTATTTAGCCAATATATGTTGCAATACATACAAAGTTTTTGGCCACGCCCACTTTTTGGTGGCGTTTTTTTTTTCAAAAAAATTATTTATTTTCTATAAATTTCATAGAATGAAATAAAATGCTCTCCATCATCTTCCTAATGCTTTTTTTCTTTGGGGTACATAGGGATAAGGATAGGGTATCATACTGTTCGCCCTAAGCGGACTGTAGCTTTTCTTTATGTTTTTTTTATGTTTTGTGCAATTTATTATATGTTAGAATAGGCTTCAAATTCATCCAAAGACTTAAGTGACGAAAAAAAAAAGAAATTGTTGACGCGACAAAAAAAATTCATCAAAATTTGAAAAATTAAACAGTAGCTTTGATGCAAGTAGCTGTTATTTTTTTGTTGGTAAACGAACAGTTTACAGACTTCTTAACGAAAATAGTACCAAAGGCCACAACTCGTCACCAAAGAAGAACCAAGTCTGCATGTTTTTTGCCATCGTCAGCAAAAGAGTGTTCTCTTGGAAAGAACTGACATCATAACATAAAAATAAATATGTTTTATTTTAAAAAATATAAAAAGCGTGATATATTGTTGTATCTCTTTGAACTAGTTTACGAAGTTCTCTGAGTAAAGGATATAAAAGTGTTTGATCAAATAAGGCAATAGCAAAAGCTGTGAGAGCGGGTTTCAATGTTGGAACCCGACATACAAAATGTTCAGTACGAACATTTTTATGAGATGCATCTTCATGGTAATTTTATATTATTTGCTAGTACCTACACAACAGATTTTTTATTTTTTTTTATTTACATAGTGTACTCAACAAATGCGAAGGATAACATTGGATAGTTTTACTGAATAAACCCACAAACACGGTCGCAATCAACCAGTTGCGTACCTGTCGCTTGAGATGTCGGATTCTATTGGATAATAAAGCAAAAATCGGGAGACGACTAACAATCTAGAACAAATAGACGTTGCACTTTTATCGACTGAAAATGGCATGCATTATAGGAGTCTGGAAGAGTCGTGTATTTTTGAGTCGGAAACGACAACGTTATTTGTTATATTCATGTTTCTTTTTTGTATTTATGCTTGCGGTCAACTATTCGGATACCTGTCGGCACCACAAATGCTAACTTGTTCATTTTTCTCTATAATTACAAAGAATCGAGAAGTTTACCACGTCAGCAGAAAAAAGAAGTGAGTTGGCAGGAAAGCGCCTTCCAAAAAAGGCAAATAGTAATAAAAAAAACTTAAATTTTGAATTTTACTATTTACAAAATGTTAATTTTATTACATAAAATTTTCTTTTTGCTTTAATTATATCTTTATATTAAAATTGTAAAAATAAACATTCCATTATATTATTTCAAAATAATACACACGTCTGTACAAGCCTTAACTTAATGTTTCCTAATCGAATAGAAAAAAAAACAAAAACATCTGCATATGCTTTTCTTAAAGCTAATAAACAATTTTTCAAAATATTTAAAAAGAAAAAATGGCAATTAGAAATCAACTGTATAAAGTTTTTATAATAGTTAGGATTAGGACAATATTGAAAATGTATAACAAGTACACGGTGTTAATTATAATAATTTTTGTATTTTGTATTTACAATCTTTAAACTTTCAAACATCATACCACAGTACAATAAAATACATATAAAAACTAACAATGGACAGTAACACTGTGTGCTGTTCTAAAAAAAATAAAATTTAAAATACTAACTCACAATATTAATACAAATTTGTTTTGTACAAGCGGTTGGTTTCTTCCTTTCTGCACGCGGACAATATTTACTATATAAAAATATACTTTGACAACAATTGTGTTTACTTAGTAACAGAAAAAATTAAGTATTTTCATAATCACATTTTGTTTCCAAAGAAAAAAAAATTTGATCTTTAGGATAAAGTGAGATGATAAAGAGTTATCCCGCTTTTAGGGGATACAGTTTGTTTTTGTTTATACTCTCTGTTATTAAACTTAAAAGTTACTTTAAATTAATTTCCTAAAATAAAACATTCAGAAGAGAATAACTAAAGCCTTTTTGGATAAGCCAATCAATTCTAATATAGGTTGGATGTCTTCTTGGGCAGATGACTGGTTCAGTTTTTTGGAATAAAAATCAAGACAATGACACATCAAGGCACATCATTATGATAAAACCGATAATTGTTCCCCAGGTCGCCAACAGTCCATTACCACTGGAAGGAAAAAAAAGTAAAGTAAAATTGTTTATTGCAAATGAATAAAGCAGCAATTCGATTTACCTCGCATGAGCCTCTGGTAGGATGTCATCGGCCACTATATAAATCATTGCTCCCGCCGCAAACGAAAGCGCGTAAGGAAGAATTAGATTGGCAAACGTGACGGCAACAGCTCCCAAAATGCCAAAAATTGGCTCAACCATGCCCGACAGTTGGCCGTACCAAAATGCTCGTGGCACACTGAAACCAGCAGCATGCAATGGCAAACTAACCGCCAGGCCCTCGGGGAAATTCTGTATTCCAATACCGATGGCAAGATTTCTGCAAACAGAAGAAACTGTTTAATTTATGAAAGAATAATGAAACATTTACATCATACCTTGCATTTTCGAATGTTGCCGATTCCGTGGTACCGACAGCCCCAAAACTTACTCCTACTGCCAGACCCTCAGGGATATTGTGCACCGTAATGGCAACAACTAACAGCATAATTCGCTTCCACTGAGATATCGCATTTTCATGATCGATACGTGCCTGATCTGAGTAGGTATTCTGTTCCACGTCCGTGTTACTCTTGTTCTTCCGACGACGCGACTCGCCACTGTGTTGGACACTAAGACAGTCCGAGAAGCTGTCCATTCCCTTCGTTGAGGTGCGATCTAATGACAATGTATTTGATTTTTTTATTTTATTTCATTTGTGTGTGCTGTTGAACTTACCAACGCTATGTCGTGAGTGTGTCATGTTTGTGTCGTCCAAGGCAATTTCAGCTTTATCCTTATTCGTGTGTGTAAGTGCTAAAAAGCGACAGATACTGTTTACAAAGTTGATTGTCTACGTTTGATGGTTTACTTACAGATCATCATGTGTGAGCTGTTGATTCCTAGATAGGATATCAGCTTATCAGTTCCATAAACAAAGATTGAGCCGAGTAAGAATCCACCTGCAACTGGAAGGAATGAATACTGAGCATAGAGGCCTGATCCTTCCGCAAGCTCAATTGCCGGGGCAAGTAGTGACCAGAATGACGCTGCAATCATTACACCGGCGGCGAAACCTAACGCCGCATCTAGGGATTTTCTCTGTAAAGATAAATGGGAGTCAAATGAATAATTAAATAATTTACACGCATCTAAAGGCGGTATTTAAATAAACATAGATCGACCATTACTTTTATTATTTTGACACGTCAAAAAATGACTCATATATTGGCGGTTCGAAATACATCGTTTAACACTTAAAAAACGTTTCGAAATATTGATTGAATTCCAAAGTGGATACTGTGTTGATGGAACGTAAAAAATGAAAATGAAAAAAATGTGTGTGGTTCGCCTATGAATGTGCTAAAATACTCATATTATTGGAGAAACAATAATGCCGAGGCTGTCATTTCAATGAAATTATATTCCAGAACTAATGTGAAGATTTAATCTTTTTAATAACCCAATCGAACGATGTTTATTTTGCAGCAATTTGAAAAAGAAACCAGCAGATGGCCACCCCACTTTTTTTTTGATATAGCTTATTGGAATTCCCGCTACTCGAAGAATATTGTTTGGCAAGGACACATTCAAAGTTTGCTCTTCTTATCATTCATGTCATCAATTAACAATCAACGTTGTTGATAAGGTAATTGAAACATGCAATGATAAGGTATATCTTGAAACCATTTCAGACGGAACCCTAATAACAATCATTTAAATTAATGTCACGTTTTCCAGTTGTAAACATTGCAATTCAATGGTACTACAGGAAAAAAATCTGTCAGTCAGAATAGATACTAGCACAGATACATGTATGTACACAAAACTGGAATGTGACGAAATTGTTCAAATAATTAAGCGAAAGATAAATATACACGTAAACACAGATCAGAGCGTTTTGTTTGGCCGCCACGTAAGAGCAAAAGGCGTGACAAGAAGAGTACTCATCTCAGGCAGGCAACACAATTATTGTGATCATTAAAACCAGATGATAGGGGGGCAAACAGATTAAAAATGCTTAAAAAAACATTTATCTGTAAAAGTTTGTCCACGAAAACTACAAGGAAATGCAATGAAATTATGTTTCCCCCAAGTTTGTTTGGGGTGGATCGTTTCTTATGCAGGTACTTGACTGAGTCAACAAAATATCAGACTTGGATTTTTGCTAGCAATTGCTTTCTTAGTTTGAAAGATTTTATTCATATCAATGTCGTTTTTGAACATGTCAGAAGTATTTACTTACTCAAATTGGTTTTGTTTTGTATTGTATGGTCGAATATGTAAGTAGAATAATATTTTTAAAATTTTAATGAAACCCTACTCGGTGTTTGCAATTACTAAACCTTTTTAAGATAGCGGTGATTAAGAGCATACAAAGTAGCAAACCCAAAAGAACCTCGAGGCATACCAATTAGAACATTTAGATGGGATGAATGTGAACACTCGGTAATCAAAAGGGGAGTGAAAAAGTATTTCATGACCTCACCATCAACTCCTACTCGAGCGCTCAGAAAGCTATTTCTTGATGACTTTGAGTTCAATGACATCATAGATTTACTGAACTTCACTGGGTGGTTTTGAGTTGTAAATCCTTAATTCACCGCAAACCCTTTTTGATTTCAGGACTCATTAAAAGTGGTATCAAAATGAATCTGTGTGTTCTACCATACTGTCAGTGCTTAACTAAAGTAAGCTTGATTAAACCAAAAATATTGCGTTGAAGTAAAGATCTTGCGTAACAACAGCAGAAAACTTGCACTTTTCTAAAAAGAAAACAAACCTATATGTATCATTTTTTCTTAAAAAAAATGTATGAATTTATTATTTAGATTTTTCTGATATTATAAGAAATGTTTGCTCCGGTACTAAAATTTTATTGAAATAATAAATCTTTATCTTATCTTATATATTATTACAAGCACTTATTCTCTAATACAAAATAACAAGAACTCAACGGCAAGCAATCGTAAACTTAGAGCTTCGTAAACGTATTCGACAAATTTTATTAATGCGCACTCATAAAGTCCCATATTCATGAGAGCTCTTAAATACATAAAAATAACAGCGCCCGAAACTTAAAATAAAGATATAAATGTGTTTGTTTTAAAAACCGAGTATTTTTGGCAGTTTTTGGTGAAGTCACATTTTATTCTTCTTTCAATATTAAGGTTTTGGAGGCAGAATCACATTTTGAAAGATAGAGACTTTTAGCAACACAAGTTCAATACACATATAGATCAAGAACTCTTAATGGAAATGCTCTAAGATCAGCGAAAATGCACCTTACTCATACAAATATGTGTCAAAGTCAAGTAGTCAAGACCTATCAAAACCAATAAAATATCTATAGAGGAGTTTAAGACCCATAAGGTGACACTTATGTTATTAGTTGCAAAAAGAAAGCCGACAGGTTATATGCAGAAAATTCTCTCTCAACTGCGAGCGGTAGAGGTCGAAAATGTTATAATATGCCAACCAGCCACAAGCCTCAACGACATCGAAATTATATGGATGCCTTGTGATTAAAGAACCGATTTTTTTAAAATAAATTTCTCGGTTAATCAAGGAATTAAAACTTTCCAACTTATAATTTTAAAAGTTAAGCAGGAGAGATGACTGATGTGGTTCTGGAAGGTTTATCTTAAAACCGTCAAACGTGATGAAAAATTACAACCTTATTTTGATACACCTCAATATGAATCTCGAGGCACTTAGATTTTGAAGAAGTACCGAACAATCTCCGACTACATGTCTCCTAAATTTGCCAGACCATTATTTTTTTTCTTTCTGTTGTTTAGAGAAAATTCTAAGGCGGACTTTAGAACAGGTTCCGGTTTATTCTCTGAGGGATGCAATATACACACAATCAAGCTTCCTGATCCCAGCAGTGTCTTCCAAAATATCCATAGATAGCCAGGCCCGCATAAAACCTATGTCTTGTCCTGAAAAATAGAATCCATACTTATTTGCTAGTGTCATGGAGCTAATATAGTTCCCGGACACAGGGAAAAGGTTACAATGACATGCTTGATGAAAATGTTACGAAACTGCTCAATATATAATATCAGAATACAAGAACCGGATAATATATTTAAAGTTATGGGCTGTCGGAGCCCATAAGACTTAACAGCTGATTTGGTGCTCTGACTGCCTATAACCTCACAGTGAATGTAAACCTAAAAAAAGAAGACATTAGAAACGAGACCCATGAGGCTGCACTTCACTGCCCACGTCTGTCGCTTGAGAAGTATAACACTAAGAATCTACTTCTTTTATAAAGTATTGAAGATCTGCGATGTTTCACTTTCAATCTTAACAGGTCTCTAAGGATATCAGCAGCTAAAGTTAAATGAAAAGCTCAATAAATTTCAACACTATCATGAAAGATAGTGATACACAAGGCCGGTAAAGTCTGTTTATGAACAAGTTTTATATGACTTCGCTTGCCTGCCTTCAGAAATGCATTCACTGTCAAAGCATAACTCCTATCAACGATAGGAAACAAAATTTACCAACAGAAACACCACCGAATTCAACGACAATAAAACTTTTCAACAAATTTCCCACTATGCACTTAACTTCAATCGAATTACACATATATATGCATATCTACAAAAATAATAATAAAAACAAATGTATTTAAAAAAAAAGAACAGTAGCAAAAGTGCACTCACTTGATTTCCACGAACGAACACCACCATTCCAGAGCCGGCCGCTGTTAGACCCCATGTTAAAAGTGTGCCAAGCAAAGCTTGTGTTACTGGTCCGTATCCAGGGATCATTTTGTCGTATAATATCTTCAAATTGTCACAAAAAAAAATAAAAAAACCTGTCGTTCTTTCACGAAATAAAATCACTTAAAAACAAAAACAATCCGCTCTCGCATCAAAAACTTCGTTAAAATAAAATATTCGATCGCGCTTCTCAACTATCTGCAATTAACAAAGAAAAAAAGATTAATTGAAAACTATGTACGTATGCATGTATGCATGTACTTTTTTACTCATTTATTTATCAATCAAATTTGCAGTCGATAGCGAAATCACTTTGATTTGTTTTCCGGAGCAAGGGGACAGGGACACTTTGGAATAAATGTCGGGCCCTATACAACACGCTTAGTCAACTAAACTTTAAATGGCCGCGCTCGATACTTGTACATACAATTGCTAACCGATGAATGGGAAACTTAATTGGTTTTGCGCTCGGTTAAATTGAGATTCTCTGAGAATCACGAGCATGGCACACCATCACATTGCCGATTTTTTTGTTCAATTGTTTAGCGATGTATAAATCATATGGATGTGGCGCAGTGGATCGCCGAGGTAGCGCTCTGGTTAACATATGACGTGTGCTTTGATAAGAATCCTCTACTCAACCAGCAAGTTGTATTTTTGTTCCTGTTTTTGAGAAGTAAATACACAATTATTCTACACGAGTAAATAGTAGATATTTGTGCTCTTGTGACAGCTCAGAGTTCACCTTGATTATACTCACCCCCTTTACGAAGCCAATTTTTGTTTATGAAATCTCTGAAAATTTGTCTAGATATATCAAGTAACTGACGGAGTTAGGGGGCGGTATGTAGTACATTTTTTTTTAATTCAATTTTAGCAATCGAATTTACATACGGGAACGATTACAGTTGCTAAACCACAATGAAATTTGTCCAACAAATCGATTTCAAGTGAATCTGATTCACTCCTCTGTAAATTCACATAAACAAACGATAATTCTCAATTCTTGATCCCAAATTACATTTGGCTAAAGGAAAGAAAATAGTCTGTTTAAGGTTTCAAGGTTTAAGTACTAATGGCAGCTCCGATTTCAGCTCACACCGTTTAAAAGTATTATTTTGTCTCTTTTTGTCATAAACAACGCCTACATACAACCATTAAATTCTGGCCATAAGCCTTACTGATCGTGGTTCAATAATACAATCCATTCACGATATGCATATAGGCATATGGACTTTCTTCTACTCAAAAACCTTATCTTATTGCAACATTTAGTGGATAACCCGGATGCTATAATTAAGCATATTAACAAAGCCTTGAAGATGAACATTTTTATTATCGCTGGTCTTCCGGCGTAAATCTTTATTAATAATGGTTTAGTTTTGGAAGGTTGTATGCACAAAATCATTAGCAAAGTATGGAGAGCGCTACAATAAAGTGGATAGTGGTAGTTCAACCTGGAAAGCGCAAGATTGCTTTATTGATTCGTAGTCTTGGAAACCGAGGGCTGCAATGTCTATTAGCCAGAAGCCGTTGTATGTTGTCGTGGTGGGTGTGCTGAACTACTTAGCCGCTAAAGATATTTTTCTTACACATTTTAGATTTTAAGTCCCCGAGTACAATTTGGAAGTCGTACTTTGCACAGGCTACGTAGGTATGGTCTAGGAGGTCATAAAACTCCTTCTTGATTGGATCTTAAGCTTCAGAACGTGAGCACATAAAAGGCTGATGTTGTTAAACGTGCCTTGCATGCGGATTACAAGCAGACGATCGCTTAACGGACTAAAATCAATGCTGTCCTCCGTCTGCAGTGCTCATATAAACTACGAGCAGACAGCCATCTTAGACATAGCATTATAGTGTCGCTATTTTCTTTTTGTTCAACACTTGCGCTTATAAGTTCAACAAGTCTTGTCCGGTTGGATCAGGTGGTTAGCACGGGGAGGCAAAATAAGCACAATTGGTGTGTAGTTATTTTTACATCACTAGATGCCCAGTGATGTTTATACCTATAGTGAATATCCTATTCTACAACACCCAACCATATAAGATCATATCCGTTCTAAATGAACGACTCAATCCGTTTTGAAGTACACTAATCGGCAGGTACCAGTATAGTTTCTGAACGGCAAATGAACATTAGATCAAATTTTCAGACTTTAAAATAATTTACATACAAATTTCGTTAACACTATATTCGGACCTAAATCGAGCAAGGACAGATTTTAGTTCGGTTTATATTGCCATCAAGTCGCCAATTAAGATGCCAAGTCGAGGAATATCTGGCGCGGCCTGACAATCCACCCTGTTCTCTCTTAACCACCCAACACAAAACGAGTGACCCGGTGCCAATTCAAAGTGCTTGTTGAATCACTTATATATGCTTACGTAACCATTAAGAAGCACATTCGGAGTTTAAAATATAAAATGTGATAAACGCATAGAACATTCTTTTCCTGAACACTGATTGAAACGCGAAAGCCTCTAAACATCTTATTTTGGTTTATTCATATTTTCATGAAATCTTTTTTGAAAAAGTTTTATATTCGCCAAAATGTAAATAATATTTTTAAGACCTTATTTAATTCATTGAATAAAAAACCTTTTTCTCTACGAAATGTTGACGTTGAAGCCCAATAACGAGACACCCCCATGTAAATTCATCGCATAAACAGTACAAAACTATGACAAATATACGTGACCAAAACGGAGTACTATTCAACTAGGCATGAAGAATTACCATCATGATGTCTGGGGCTTAACAAAGCCCTCGACATCACAACAGAATATAGCACCTTCGCGCCAGTGATGAGTGTTCCGCTGTTATTTGTGTATTCGAACGTTGAGTGTATGCTTTTGACAGATAAAACACGATTGTCTGGCCTGACATTTACTAATCCCATTTTGAGTTACTGTGTTGTGGCAATGTGAAGACAATTTACATAAGCCAAATGTGTGCAAACGACAGAATGAAGATAAATATCTATCTGTTTCTGATAACTCAAAAACGAGGAGGTTTGCCTCTATAAAAACCCACCAAGATATTCATTCATTAACAGTTGCAGATCAAAGCTCTGTTGGATCACGCTCTGCAATTTCTGCATCTACATATTATTATTCTTTCATTCAGCAGTTCTATTATATCACAGAGGAACGAGTGAACATTTAAGTTCCCAGTTTTTGCAGTAAAGAATTTGGACGAGTAAACTTAGCGTACGACATTGTTATTTTAAGATTTTGTTTAGATTTTTTGAGAAATGTCAAAACAATGCAAATTTATAAGGGAGAGAAGTCTTTGAAGAGGAGTACGAATATTTGAATGACTAATTTAATATTAAAATAAAAATAAATAAATTTCACGAATTTGATTCTGTTTACATTTTGCAAAATATGGAATAGTGACGATGAAATGACATCGTTATATTATAACTAAACCCCTTTGTGTTGGTGCAATTTTGCACACAACACATTTTCCAAAAAGTTTACATTTTTACGCCATTTTGCATTTACTCGCGTCATATCTAATGCATAGACGATAATAGCTGTTGCTTATCTTATCTATTATTTGAAATTAGGAAAGGAACTAAAATTTAAAACTTGAGAACAAAATGTTGACTGATCATTAATTTATATGATATTGGATAAACAAAAATTATGTTTGGAAAGATTCCAACAACTATATCAACCACGAAGATATAATTCAATAAGCAACTTTAAAAAGGTATACTTATTTCATCAGACAAAACTTCTGAGAAATAAAATCAGTGAGTGACATATTTAAAACTGAATTGTTGTTCTAAAAATAATTTTCTGTCGGCTATATCTGTCTTTTAGTGCGACTTAAAAAAAAATTAATAGATGTAAACGGCCGATAGGCGTAAAAGCCTAGCTTCTTCAACCACTGTGCGTGCGAAGATATATTTTTTTTTTAATTTTTGAAAAGCTTCTCATGACAGTTCTAACTCTTGAATGTTTGTCAGACGTTCGCAAGAGGAGGGGTAGCAGGTCGGGATTTGAACCAGCGACCTCTCGCTAAGTGGGCCAACGCAATTAACTACTGAGCGCGACTTACATTTTTATTAATTTTCTACAGAATCGTTTGAATTTTGATGTAAAATTAATGTCTAACCTTTTTTGAAAATTTTCATTACATAGCCGTATTATAAATAAAATTCAAATGTAATAATATGTATAAGTATTTATGAAGTATATAAGAAATTATTCTATTAAAGAAAAAAGGTATATTTTTTTAAAGTATTTTTGAGGATCCAGAAACTTAACTTTTTTTCACTTAATTACCTCCTCGATATTTGATGTCAATGATATTGTATTGATATTTAAAATGGATTGATTACTTAACAAAAAATTTGTTCACAAACGTATGCACATCCAAACATGCATAAAATGCGGGAAGCATGGTTCCTTAAGTTAGAATGGCTATTTAGATTTCTGAAGTATATTTTTTTATAAAATGCCGTAATGTCAACGTCATTGAACTTGGATTTTAAAGCAGTATCGCATATCAAATCTATTAGTTCGATTTGATACTAAAAAATAAATATAATAAAGTACCCCTTGCCTCCTGTGTGTAGAGTAATTAACTCGCCGTAGGCAATGTCATGCAGTTATAGTACGTGTAGTCGTAGCGCGTTTTTGTTAAAAAAAAAAATTAATATTTTATGGAGCAAAAAAAAAAAAAGGATTAGTTAAATCACTGAGCCATTTGCTTAATTTTTATATAGGTTTATCTTTTAAATATATAAAAAGTGAGTGTTAGTTGACTCCCTTTGCTTTTTAGGGTTGTATTCCATTGAGGTTTTGGACTGAGAGATTCTAATGAACTGCGGTGGTTCCTCCCTACTGCTCGCCGATGAAATAAAGTTCGGAATAAATTTCCAATAAATTTCACATAATTTTAAATATATGTGTTTATAATCTGCAAAAAATAGTTAAGTTTGCAATATGAAAATATTGCCAAACAAACAGGAATGAATGTCAATGTCAATTATACAAATAGTTGACGAAACTATTTGTATTTACTTATATCCGTCCTAGTAGGTTTTTTTTCTGGGGATTTAAAGAAAGACCTACTCTGGTGTACACACCCCACAATAACGCAAATAACTTCGTTAATAGTAGAAACTTCATCAAAAACTTCTCATATGCTCATATTAGCGCGATCTTCAGACACTAACTGAATTGCTGAAATGATACGTTGATATGCCTTGCTGGCGTCCTCATTTAGATAATAATAAAATTTGCACAGCTGTTATTCACTAAACTGATGAATACATTCGAGTTAATTGTTGTGGTTTGAATAATGTAGAATTACTGTGCAAGCTAGTCTTTTTATTTTTTTTACTAGCTTAACACTACGAGTGGAGAAATCTAAGAAAAGCAATGTCGTAGTACATACTACAACAACCCCTTAATTGCACTTTATCCACCACCACTGGGAATAATGCAGTGATGTTTTTGCCCGAATTAAATTATTTACATTTGCATGTGAACACATATGTTACAAATAATTGACTTAAGTCAAAAACTAAAGAATTCTTATGAAATAGTCTTTCGTAATTTACATGTCCGCAATTCGATCGCAATTCACAACAGTGCCGTAAGTTTGAGAGCAAGATACAACCGGATTTAATTTCAAAATTCCAGTTATGCAGAATGTCACTGCTGCCTGAATATTTTTAAATTATTCATGAATACCTTGCTTAGATCTATCTAAATAATATGCAATTATCTATTGCACGCATATACTTTTGTCCGTATCTCTGTTTTCTTAAAGATATGTATTTAAATTTTAAATGACATGGTAAATAAGCGCGACAATAATAATAAATGTTCACACATCAAGAGTTTATGATTCATTTACGACACTTGCTTAGCCGTAATTAATCAACAAATGTACAAAGGACAATTTCTTTTTGATTTACAATAACTTTAGACGTGCGGTTAAGAGCTTCCTCGATGTGACATAGTGACATGATTTACCACTTAACCGTAGTAAACTTAGTAAGTTTAACGATGTAGTACATAAAATGTCAAATGTTGTATGGGAAATAGTTTACAACAAATTGGTACACTAACTACACATATTTGGTGTGTAAATCAAAACACTAAACTTACTTTGAAAATAAATAATAGAATCTTTTCCGATGGGGTTATGATTCATGGAAAATAGTAGTCATTGCGCATAAGTGTAAGTTTACGATATATAAGTTGTACGAACGTCCATTAAAAGGTGCTTGCGGGTATGATGCTTTTATTGGGCTCTAGGAAATAAAGCCTAAGGAATTAAGGCCCCAAAATCAAAATGAAATAATGCCCCAAAAAATGAGGTGCTGTTGCTGCGCAGATTTTAACTTCAATTAACTTCGCATGTGGCATGCTATTTGTCATGCTATGCTATGACAACAGCTTTCATAACTATATTCCGAAGTTAAAAGCCATAAAGAAAAAAGTCCCCAAATAATAACATAAAATAAGATCCCAATTTTAAAATAAACTTTTTTTTGTTTCACGTATACATTTTGAGCCGCTATTTGGGACATTATTTCCGGGGGCCTTATTTCCTAGAGCCCTTTTATTGATATTAAAATTAATTAAAAAACATAAGGAAAGGCTACAGTCCGTTGGGGCGAGTATGCTACCCTATCCATATCCCTATATGCCCCAAAGAAAAAATCATTAAGAAAATGATGGATAGCATTTTATTTCAGTCTATTAAATTAAAAAAAAAAGATGTTTTGAAAAAACGCCCCCAGAAAGTGGGCGTGGCCAACATTTTTTTTTTGGCGATAGGTTGGAAAAAATAATGGCTAATTATCTTGTGAAACATTTTTTTCGCTTTCAATGCAAATTTTCGAAGAAAACAGCATTTGAGTAAAAAAAAACCCCCACAAAAAGTAGGCGTGCCAAAAAGGCCTAAAATTGCGTACGGACGGACGGACATTGCTAGATAGTCTTAGGATTTGGTCCTGATCATAAATATATATACTTTTATGGATCTACGACGAATATTAAGGGGTGTTTCAAACTATGTGTCAAAATTAATATACCCTTAGGATAGGGTATAAAAATCAGATTATTTATTTGCTTGACCCGTTCAGAATAATTAAAATAAGAATATCTTTGCAGCACAACTCCCATAGCGTTATCGTTAAATGCGACTATAACGCAAGACTGCGAGTTGACATGAATGGAAATCACAAAGAACAAAGAAAATCACAAGAGAATTCACGTGTTAAGTTAAAAAGATTGTCAGTTATAAAAACCTCGGGATCACACTTATGTAACAACGCCAGCATTTGTTCGGCCTAATTTAATTTTTCGAAATTGAGAGGACAGCTGAACTGATTTTTAGGTCGAACCACACAGCCGGACCCGTAGCGATGCAGTAAAAATGGGAATGTTAATGTATTAAAAACTTGACAAATAATCTCGTATTTATTTTAGAGTTTGATCTATAGACTGGTATGCATTTTTTTTTTTGCTTTAATACCTCTTTATTTCTCCCAGGAAGCCATCGCGGATGTCGGATCTCTTGGTCTGGAAAATTTGAAGCAGCTTTCTTTGGATCGCATTGGATAAAACGCTGCCCTGTATCAGGCAGTGACTCTTCACAGGTAAGGAGTTAGTTAAGAACAATAAAGTAAAGAAAAACTAACATTTCGTTCAGTGTTAGTTTTTCATTATATTGCAATAGTTTAAAAAAAACTTAAATTTGTTATTAATAAACTTAAATAAAGACCGTACTTGGAAAGCCCTTTACTTTGATGGTACGTGACTGAACCGCAATTAACAGAGGTGTCACGAAAAAATTGAACTTTGAGAACATTTAGTTTAAATTGTTCATGAAAGCCTAAGAGTCTAATATTTACCTATATCGTCCGCACACACCAAAAACTGAAGGCATCGGTTGAATACTCCGTGTTGACACGGCATGTTTGACTTGAAAGGCTATGGGTCAGAGGCACGCCACACGTACGGCACAGTTGTTTTACTAAACAAATCTTTATAGCTCATGTGTATTGACTTGACGTACCGTAAGTGGAGCGAAGGAGAGCGCTAAGCTTAAGAAAATTCCCAGTACGTTCCACTATGCAGAAGGTGAATGAACACTACGTATTTAGGTAAGTGTTCAGTTATTTTACGAAGTCTTCCAACAACCATTCAGCTTTATCTATTAAATTTGTCTCATCATCTCTAAAATGAAAAAAAAAAAAAAAACAGACACCATCTTCCTCATTACACCAATCTTCCTCAACCTCAACCTGACAATGATGACACGATAATGAAACGTGTGTAGCTACACAAAATTTCTAATTCGAAAGCAAGGTGACAACTCAAATCGCCAATCATCATCATTGTGACAACAAATTTAGTTTGAGAGATAAAGCAGGTTAACGATCTTGGAAGCGTAACAATAGTGATTTCATTGTTTGTCTCCAATGTTTGATAACAACTCTAACCGCAAGCAGCTGGCGGAAATTATGTTAATGGATAATAAGCCCACACATCGCGTGGAACATAAGACAGCATCATTTGAAGTCTTATTCGGATTGCTAACAAAACCGGTTTAAGACGTTCTGCCTCAGTTGTGGCTAGAACAAAATGTGTATGTTAAAGTTATTAAAAAATATCAGTCTTTAGCAGTGTTAAATCGTGCAGTTAATCGCTATCGGAAGCAAAATATCTAGAAAACAATAAATGGGTTGTTTTTATGTTGTTTCCGTGTTGATTATACTCAATGAAACCATATCAATTATGAAAAATAAAAGTGATTAGCACTCTGCAGACAGACGAAGTGATTTCGTTCAAAGACAGCATTAATAAATAAATTATTACTTAACTTACTGTGGCAAAGAATTTTGGATTTTTGTTTTTGTTTTTCAAGTAAAACCTAATTTTAAAGACCAATCATGATGGGCTAACACTTCGACACTTTGTTTAACACAAAACTTGTAAAATATACACACATGCGATTTTACTCATTTTATTGACCGGCATCTTCTTAGTATATTTAACAAGTATGAACATTAAAAAACGATTTATATTTCGCAAAAAATCGGCCAACGTCACATAAAACGTAAAACGAACATACAAAAAAGTTTATTCGCTTTCGTATCGAACTGCGACTGACACTTTGTTAAACTGTCAAAACAGGCAGAATACAGAAAACAGGTATGGCAAATGCCTATACTGTAATTCCTAACGATAGTGCTGCTATTGGAAAAAAGCGCGGAATTATGTCGAAGTTTGATTAGATGACGATTCTCAATTGCATTGACTAGGTCACAACAAGTAAACCACAGCGTTATTACACGAGTGCAAATAAGATTACAAGATATATAAACAATTTTTTTTGATTTTCTAAGATTTTTGCATACAAGGTATATAAGTAGTTTAGTGTTTTATTTTAAGGTAGCTGACTGAAGTCATTGTGATTGCGTTAAAATAACAAGATATGTTATAGGATCTAGGATTAGTTGCTTCATGTGAGAAATGCATTCCAGATTCCAATTAGCGATGCCACGTCAAAGACCAAACAAAAATAATTTTTTCAAAACATAAAAAGTAGTTTAAATAAATTTGGTATGTGAACAAAGAGAAAGTTTCGTATGACGCTGTCGTGCACTTTATTTTTAATAAATGCCTCGTATTTCTTCATTATTATTTTTATTTTCTAAAAACGCCATATACAATTTTACTTTATTAAAAAAAAAATGCAAATTAATATATTTTGAGTATATTCATATATATTTCGTCGCACCTTCTAAGCGCTTAAATGGCATTAGAAGTTTTCCCCAGTTGTTCCGTTTTGTGCAATACATTTTTTTATCAAAATATTTCATTCACTGTACATAAATTGAAATTAGAGTATTCTTCAATCTATCTCTTTGAAATTTCTTAAACTTTCTTCTTTCTTTCCATTTCTCTTCCCAATAGATACCTTCAATTAAGTCCATACCAATAGAAATTGAACCTCTTCTACACCTGCATTTCCTTAAGTCTCTTACCACGTTTGGAATAATGTGCGATGGTATATGGAAATCGTAATTGGGGAATT
This sequence comes from Ferdinandea cuprea, assembly GCA_963576555.1. Classification (NCBI taxonomy): domain Eukaryota; kingdom Metazoa; phylum Arthropoda; class Insecta; order Diptera; family Syrphidae; genus Ferdinandea; species Ferdinandea cuprea. Next base: position 38,683,758 of record OY754961.1, read on the forward strand.
AGAGAAATGCAATCCCCCGTCTGGAAGAACCGGGAAATTCAATCATTGAAGTTGAAAAACTAGCTTCTTTCTCATTGCCGATGTCGTCGTTTTCTTTCTCTTTATCCCAGTTCGTTTTACTTTGGTTTCCCTTCCATACAACTACGACGAATACGCTCACTATAAGCTAAGCTACGCTTATTAGAAAGACAAGTCACGGATACATTTTAACTTTGGGGCAAGAAGACGACGACAACAATTTGTGTGGTTTCAGTTAACATCGCGATGTTCACTCGATCGGTGGCGGTTATTTCATACCTGTGCTCAATCAGATAGTCATACATATATACATATATGTGCGTGTGTGTGTACGTATACTAACAGTAATCGGTCGTTAAAATTGGCATTTTAGTGAAATCGTTCGAATGCCATGCACGGCAAAAAGTGTTGCAGTAAAGCTCGCGAAAGGTGCATAGTCCGCTCGGGAGTGAAATTCGTACCCATCATTGTCGCTCAGAAATGATTGCATAAATCATAAGCCAATATTCATGACACGCGCGCCATTGTCAAGTGTTTACCATAAAAAAACGTTAACAAAAAAAAAAAAACGGTGAAAAGCAATAAAGTACTAATTTTACAACAAATATCTAAATATCTTAGTGGAGGAGAAACTTCAGCTTCAAGACTTAAGTTGCAGCACAGGTGGGTCACAAATGAGTGTACTAAAACAAGGCTATCCTCTTGTTCATATTGCTCTACCTTGACGTGCGACTTCACTCCAGCCCGCTAGTTGTGTAGTGAGCGCGATAGATGAGCAAAAGGAATGTTATTTGCTTACATTCACGGTTGACTGATGATTATGGCTCACCTAGGCTTCCATCACCACCTTCTTCCAGTGACATCATTTCTCCTGCGATGTTGTTGGGGTGGTGTTTGTTTTTTTTTTTTTTTTGTTGATGATTTGTTTCGTCTGCGGAATTTCGCATTGTTGTGCTTATTTGGTGAGGAAAAAAACAATAGAGGTATACTTACTCAGAGAGAGAGAGAATGAAATTCAGTACCTAAGAGAGAACAAACAATTTATTGTCCATTAGAAGAATTTGAAATTGTAATCTTTTGTTTTGTTCAGACTAGTCAAGCAACAATAAAACGGTTTGTTTACGAGTAAGATGATGGGCTATATCCATTAGCCGGGCAATAATTTAGATACATAGATAGCCGAATAGGCAGATGATAAATGGAATTGTGTGAGAGACTCATTATGTCAGTCGCCTTCGCCTTCGTGTGAGTTAAGAATATAATTAAGCACACAGCGGTCAAAGTTTGGTATTTGAAAGCCGACAGGTTATAGTTTCTGTTTTTCTTAATAGCATGTCATTAAGCAATTAGAATGGATTTATATCATTTAATTTGCAAAATAGAATAGAAATAGAGCGCACCAGATTTTGCAGTAATAACCAAGGACAGACATAATGTTTTCATTTATAAAGCAATGTAATAGAGGGTTAAAGTTTACATTTAAAACCCCGCGCAATGTGTTTTGCTTAGCGAAAGTGCAGCTATTTTAGTTGAGTATTTTTTTAATAGAGCCGCAATTAAATCAGCAAATTATTGAAAGGATTTTTGGAATTGGCTAAGTAGTTCTAGATCTTACCTCCTAATAAAAAATTATAGCTCTTTATACTGGCTTTGGAAAAAGAATATTTTGGGATCTGATTTATTGGTTTTTGTTATTAGGAGCATAACTCCGTTATGGACCTATGTCCTCACGCCACTTTCTATTCTGTCTATTGTGCAATAGTTAATTGTGCAGATTATGGTAGGTACACACCTCTAATAAACTTGAACCCTTTTTGTTTTGTTCTAAATATACCTAGCTCAATATGCTGAACAAGGATATGTATACATAGTTGAGCGGGAACCACTGATTGTGTAGAACTTCTCATTGTGTTTTAAACTTAAAGTTTTTAATGAATAGAGCAAGTATTCCACGCAGTATTGTTGAACATTTTATGTATGATATTATGTGTATAACTATTTGCAGTTGAACCCGATGGGAAAGTAATAATCCCTCATTCCTTATTATAACATCGTTGGCAAATGGTATTATATGTAGATGGAGCGCTTGACTCTTTTCTGGTAGGTAATCGATGTTAAGCGAAGCGATTTGTAAGCGAATTATTAGTCTAGAAAGTGAAATTGAGGTAGATGAAGCTCTACGAAAATAATAAAGAATTGATTCATGTTATCGAAGATTATCAGAGGTGTAAACCATCTAAACAATTCCAAAAAAAATATCCATCTTTCCACCTTTTAAAACAACACGATACATTTATACAGCTGTAACTTGGAGGTTGTTGGCTTTTCTTCGGGCCGAAATAATAAATATACTTATTTGTATGTGGTATGCATCTATGTATGTATGAATGTATATGTGTATATTAAGAAAATTTGTACGACTACGGGTGACTCTCCACTGGGCTCAACCCAACTACTAATTCATTTTAAAAAAGTAATTCCCGCATCTTAATAGCCCACCCCTTTCGAATTATACTTGAGGTACAAAATCGCTAAAATCGTTCTCAGTTCCTATGAATCCATTAAAAATGTCTGTATAAGAAATTTGAAACCAATTATTTTTATATATGCTTTTTGTTTACCTATTAAATTATATATTATTCAAGCAGTTTTGGCATATTCCGACGATCTCCAAAACAACAAATTGTCTTACATATATTTATATGATTTGTGGTTGGTAATTCACAATTCCGGTGTGTACATGTATGGATAAGGTGCGGAGGATTAAACAGTCAGTTAAATTCAAAAACAGCGATTCTCTCATTTTTTTTAAACTAGTCAGCTACTTAAATAGTTATAAAACAAAGCAAATAACAATTATTTGAAGCAATTTTAACACTTATGTAATGGTTTGAAGCTTTTATGAAGTTTGCGTGTGCGTAGGTATTAAACGAAGAAACATTGTTAATGTATTAAATCCGCAATTTATTATTGAAACTATGTAGACTGCAGTGTAGCAATGAACACATCCTATATAATATTCAAAGGACACTGAATATGGGAATGCAAGAATCTAGTCCAAAAAAATTTAAGAAGTTATTTGTAACAAACTATATGCTCTTTTGAAAGGCAGTGTAAGTCGCTTATTACGACGGTCAAGAGGCCGAGGAAATGAGTGGGTATTTAGCAACTTCCACTGAACTCTTATCGGTATCAGAACAGGAAGGAAGAGATCGTCCTGCTTCTGCTTTTCGTCAGCTAGGCTATTAGCTGCATACATCGAAGCTTTGGCAGACAAATAAACTGTTGCTATTAACCCATAAAGGCACATAAAGTTTCCACTCTCAAATTCTCACTTCAGGGTTCTCTCTCTGCCACACCATATGAACGCAATTACAAATCTCAACGGAGTATTCGAATAAGAGTTAGTTAACTTATTTTTTTTTCACAAAGATAGTTTATTTTTTCGTTAGTTAGTTATGTTGGTTTTTGGTGATAAGTGTCCAGTGTCAACTAAATATGCCACCCAATACCACCCACTCCCAATTTGTATTTTTCGAACTTTCAAAACAAAAATCGATTTTAATAGTATAAGAACAATGTTTTTAAGGTTTCGTTTTGATATGTGCTAAAAATTGTTTCGGGCAGTAATGGGAAAATATAGCTTAAATTGGAAAGCCAATTTTAACTGGGTGTTACTGCTTTTTGAACAACTTATCATTATTTTTTTAAAAATTTATCCACGATTTTTTTTCTATTTCGGATATATTGGGTAAGTTGAACTTTAATTTTTTTAAATATTTTGTTTTTCTTATAAGCAATTTCTTAAATTTAAATGCGTTTTCTCAAAATCGGCTAAAGCGATTTTGATCTGTTTTTATATTTTGGACAATTAGGTTAAAAGTGTTCAATATGCAAAATTTCATCAAAGTTGTTAAAGACTTTTTTGAAAAGAAAATCGTTTTTTTTTAAATTAAAAGTGATATAAATAAATTTGGAATGTGATTAAATGTTATCATTCTATTTGAGACGATTCAAAAATGCATCCTATGTACCGAGAAAGTTACGTATGACGCAGCCGTGCACTTTACTTTTATATGTTTCAGTGTTTGTTTTTCAAATCCTACCTCAATTAAGATTTTTATAACTAATCTTTTTGGATGGTAAGTTAGAGGATATAATCAAATTTAAATTGCTACCACGCCCCTGGATGAAACATCCCAAGTGTGATGTTGAAACTTTATGCATCCGTTGTACTCTCAGGCAGATACTTCCTTCCACTTTAGTTATTTAGCCGATTTTTTTCACAACGCCGAGAAAGCACTTCAGTTACAGTGATAGGAGCTTAGATGTTCAGCCCATCATCTAAAGCCTGGAGCCTCATTCTGGCGAAAGGAGGACCTTCATAATGATCCGCAGTGTCTTCACCTTCTCCACAATCGACAGAGACAGTTGCATCACTTAGGCCAAGTAGTAACATTTAGATGCTTTGTCGTAAGCGTAATGAAAATATTCTGAGTTAGTTCCTGTAAATGATGGTGTAGTGCCAAAAATTGCTAGAGAACTTTTCTCCTTGATAATCCTTGAATGACCAGAAAAATATATTTTTAAGATTATTTATTTATTATTAATTTCTTACGCACCCCGCATATATTCGAGGTTTACATATTTTCTGCCGCTTAAGTGCAGTTCTCCTTGCCTTCCATTCCGCATTCCACTCATTATAGCTTATTTAAAAGCAAAATTCTCACAATCGGTTTCTGTTGCACATTTTCTTGCTTAAGATTTCCATAGTGTTTATTTTTCGATAATAAACCAACATACGGATAACTACACCTAATTAAACTGACTGTTGATAGGTCCAATGCACTGGCAGCATGTACTACATACCAACATACGTTTAATTGATCCGATAGGCTGCGCTGGCATGTTAGTTGAGCTCATCGAACCCAATCGACGAAAGTTTAATTAAAGTGCGCGTAACGATTTTAAAATTCTGTAAAAATATTATCCACAGCGCAGTTACTGGTATACAATTCTGGTCTTGGGCGATTTACCTACTGACCCATTTAAGAGAGTGTGGGACAATGAGAAAAGCTAAAACGTTGCATATCAGTGATTATGTTATATTGGAATGTTAATGAAACGGTTGGTGATTTTGATCACAGTATTTTGTTGGCTGACTGTATAAGTAAATACAAAGTAATAAATGTTTCTTAAATATATTTATGCCTTAAGAAAGTTTGAAAATCATTAGAGCATGAGTCGGGATTAAATCAGAAACAACAACAATTATATTTAACATTCTTTAAAATTTCGTAGAAAAATGTGGTAAACTTTGAAGAGAAATATAAGCGTTAAGTTTTAAAATACAATGCAGTGTGTAATGATCGGCATGTTTTAATATAAGCTATTGTTAATAATTTAAATCGACCTTACTTACGTAGTTCATTTTTCGCTATCAGCCATCGCTACAAAATTTTTACTAAAGAGTGAATGCAATGAAAGTAGGAAGCTAATTAATAAGTTTAATAAGCGAAATCGTGCGTTTTATTGGATCTTATAGATTTAAAATACATCCTAGAATTCTAACAGATATTTCCATAATTTGTCTTCTTGTCGAACATCTTGAGGTAGAACTGGCAAACCTAGCTGTATCTTATTGGCTTAGGTTAGGTTAGGTAATGTTGAAGTGGCTGACAGCATAAGACCAACAATCCTAGACCAATATTGGTCCATTGTGATACCACAGGGACTTAGGAAAATGCTCCTACCTATTCGTTAAACCATTTGCAGCTTCTGACGAGGAGATGGAGACTTTTAATGTCAATATTGGTAAAATGACTTATATCTTAATCCAAAAATTGTTTAGAAGAAAGCTCAGAGATGGAGCTCTAAGCCGTCTGTTTAGATATATGAAATCTTAAGAGATACCGATTTGGCCAGATCTCGGCAGACATACGATTCTACTTGTCTACCTAAAGTTTGATTTCTCAGTATAGCAGTTAACCTAACACGACAATGATTACAGAGGCTGAATGCAATAGTTCATGGCAGCTTGACTATCTGAAAAAATACCGATATCATTGGAGGATATAGTAATGACAAATCATTACCCTAGATAAGATTCTTTGATCTTCATTATTACCGCCCGGAACACGCAAGGTTTATACTGTCAGAAAAAACACCTCATTCCAAGCCATCCTCCAGAATGACCGGGATGGGATGGTCCAATGGATGGATTTTTTAAATTGAGGTTGGATGAATTCATTTAAGATGGAAGCGTGTCCAATTGCTTTATTGGTCCACTGTGATAAAGCTTGAATATCACCAGATATATAGCCAGTATATAAGGTTGACAGCCCCATTTGTTCCCAAGGCTTTTTTGCAGAGATAAATGCTACTGGCTACCTCACGATTTTCTAATAAGCTCACGATTGCTTTATCTACCTTTTGGGCTGATAGTGCATTTGCAATAGATGTTTCGAAGTTTGTAAATTTGTCTCTATGTCCAGAAAATCGAACATAGTGAAAGTACACTATAATGTAGGAAATACTCAATAGAGCGTACCAAAGCCATTTCCGCCGATTGACTTCTATAGTACGCATGATGTGCGGTAGAAAGCATGATATGATAGCATTTGCGTGAAAGGTTTTTCGGTCTTTGAATATAGAAACCATCTTTAATACTGTCTACAGCAGCGGAATGTGAGCCAGATCTTGACAGTTTTTCAGGATTATCTCTAGCACTTTCAGGATGATATCTCAAGTCTTTTGGAGTTCATCCGGTAAATTTCCGTCTGGTACCGATGATTCATACAGTTAGGTACTATGTAGCGCCCAAAGCAGTTTGTCCTTAGTTATGAGATTTTGCGAGTTCAGGAGTGCGTCTTGTTGCTCCTAAGTACAGAGATAAACGAAAAATGTAAATCTAGGAGTCGAATTGACTTTAATTCATTCCATTTTGCATTCCACTCATTCTCTAAGATTACAGAGTGTCGGTTTGATCAACTGATGAACCCGGTCATGATTCATTCCGGTTCCTTCTAAGCTAGCTAAGCTCGTCGGTCATATCCCTCTGTCCAGAAACTCATCAGAGACATGGTCACTTTGCAGAGCTTAGACTTTATTTCAATATCATTAATTGCGTTTTAATTGCTTGGCTGTCAATGAATGTGGTAATATCCTCACGTGGTATTGCAAAAATTGAAAAAGTATAGTCCGCTTCCCTAATTGCCACGACTTCAGCTTTTAAAATACTGCAGGAAGGCTGAAAGAGCTTTGAATATTTATTTCCTTTGAGTTGTGGAGATGGAATTCGTTCTATGTATGTATTTTAGAAACAGAAAAAAGGCCAAAATATTCGTTTGAGACAAAAATTCGCATTTGAGTGAAGGTTTAATTATCAGACCAGTTCAAAAAAACGGAGATAAAGTGTGAACTAAACTTAAGATCTCAAAATTAATACGGCAATATGACATACTGTACATGGATATGGTTTTGTTGTCATATTAATGAAATTTTTAAATGATTATAAATGTATTTATTTTTATGGGAACACTTTATAATAAGTAAACTGTTACTTTTAAACGGCATAACGTCATATTAACACACGGGATAGATTCAACTTCTTCAATGTTCATTATACATATATATAGACCAAAATCACTCATGCTGCGGCAGTTAGCGATTGACGACTCTGCTTCTTCTAACTATTGGTCTTCGTACGCAGATATGTATATGAGTTCGAATTCACAGGCATTACTCCAAACTCTCCATTTTTATACCCTATCCTAAGGGTATATTTATTTTGACACATGGTTTGTAACACCCCTTAATATTCGCCGTAGACCCATATAAGTACATATATTTATGATCAGGACCAAATCTTAAGACTATCTAGCAATGTCCGTCCGTCCGTCCGTACGCAAAAAATTTAGCCTTTAAAATTTAGCTAGGAAGCTGAAATTTGGACCACATATTCCCTAGGGCTCCGAAATGGTTAAGTGTAAAATTTTTTTGAATACGCCCACTGCTAACATACATACTCAAATAGACGCCCACAATTTAGAGAAAACCGTTTTAAAGCTAAAGTCAGAGAGATAGAGTGTTGCAACCTTCACAAGATATGTAGGCACTGCCCTCCTTTATAAGTTTGTCATATAAAGTTTTTTGCCACGCCTACTTTTTGTGGGCGTTTTTGACTAAAATGCTGTTTTCTTCGAAAATTTTCACAGAAAGCGAAAAAAACTGCTTAACAAAATATTTACCCAATATTTTTTCCAACATATCGCCCATACAAAGTATTTGGCCACGCGCACTTTTTGGGGGCGTTTTTTCAAAAAAACTTTTTTTTTTTTTAATTAATAGAACTAATTGTAAATAAAATGCTATCCATCATCTTTTTAATGCTTTTTTCTTTGGGGCATATAGGGATATGGATAGGGTATCATACTGTTCACCTCAAGCGGACTGTAGCCTTTCCTTATGTTTATACCCTATCCTAAGGGTATATTAATTTTGACACATAGTTTGTAACACCCTTTAATATTCGTCGTAGACCCATAAAAGTATATATATTTATGATCAGGACCAAATCCTAAGACTATTTAGCAATGTCCGTCCGTCCGTCCGTCCGTCCGTCCGTCCGTCCGTATCAACTTTTGAGGCCTTTAAAGTTATGCTAGGAGACTGAAATTTGGAGCATATACTCCCTAGGGTCCCGAAATGGTAAAGTGTTAAAAGTTTTTATATCCGCCCACTGCCACGCCCACAATTTAGAAAAAACCGTTTTAAGGCCTAAGTTAGAGAGATAAAGTTGTAAAACCTTCACAAGATATATAGGTACTGCCTATCTTTATAAATTTGTCATATAAAGTTTTTTGCCACGCCTACTTTTTGTGGGCGTTTTTCACTAAAATGCTGTTTTCTTTGAAAATTTTCATAGAAATCGAAAAAAAATGTTTAACAATATATTTAGTCAATATTTTTTCCAATATATCGCCCATACAAAGTTTTTGGCCACGCCCACTTTTTGGGGGCGTTTTTTCCAAAAAATATTTTTTTTTCTATAAATTTTATACAATGAAATAAAATGCTATCTATCATCTTCCTTATGAATTTTTTCTTTGGGGTACATAGGGATAAGGATAGGGTATCATACTGTTCGCCCCAAGCGGACTGTAGCCTTTCCTTATGTTTTATTTATATATTTATTTTATCAATTAGAGTTAACATACTCAAATAGACTTATGAAATTGTCAATAGGTAGGTATGATGTATGATGTTTAGGAGTGTACATAGTACTAATATATATGTAATTTAATATGTTAAAGAGTATAAATTTAAAAAATTCTTAAATTATTTTCGACTTATATGAAAATTAAAAATAAAAGTGATACAATGTGATACTTTATACAATTTTACACTCCTAACACTGCGAGTTATGCGCTTATTAAAAGCATAAATTACTCTATGATTGCTTTCCTGGAATAAGGTGCGAATTCTTAGCTCTCGATCAGAAACGTTTAATTCAATAAGAGACAACAAACAAGGACAATCAATATGATAGGATATCATTGATAAAAACATCTTACGGCGGTTTTCTAATGTCTGAATACATATGAATTAATATTCCATCCTAGTTTGTTTACTGGGAATATTCTACATTTTTTGAACGTTTTTAATTCTACTAATATGTATATTATAATGAGGATTCCATAATACGCAGCAATACTCAAGGACCTTGCATAAGCAACGCATAGGGCCTTTAATGTGTATGGATCCATAAATCAAAAGAGTTTCACGAAATAAAACCCAGCATAGAGTTGCCTTTATTTACTATGAATTGTATGAGGTTCACAAAGTTAAGCTTAGAGTCGAAAATAGCTCTAAGATGCTTTTCACTGGTCTAGTTGTTTTAACTTTTTATATGTCTAAACATTTTGAGATCACCCGTAAACAGAAGATACTTTGCGTTGTAAGGACATCTACCTGATCATTTGTTAAAATAAGGAACAATATTAGACGCCTGATTTGACTGCAAAAGGATTAATTATATCCTATTTGATAGGTAGTAAACCATTTAAGCATGTTAGAATGAAATCTATTGTTTTATATTTTTTTAACAATATTTTGTGAAGCACCCTATCAAACGCCTTAGCACATTCAGTGTATATAACCTGCACATGGTAACCCTTTTTTACTGCATTTAGTATGCAATTTGTGAAAATGGTTAGGTCAGAGTAGCTTAATCTACCCAACATAAAACCGTGTTGGAAAGGAGATATGACTTCTTTCAATAAGAAATTAAGTTTTTAAAAAATTATTTCTTCAAACAATTTGTTTTTTTGCGGTAATTCGATATTTCCTGTTTTGGCCCACATGATATTTTCCATTTTGGTAGAAATTCACCGCATGTTAGTGAACTATTGAATATACACTAAAAAATACTAGATAGAGCGGTGGAACACATCTTTAGTACAATGGTCGGAATTCCATCAGGGCCAGAATTATTATTTACATTTAAGTCAGATAGCGCCTTTTCAACTTCCGTTCATCTTAAGTGTCCAAGGTTTATAAAATTTACGGACTGACTAATCGGGGTGTTAACGAGATTATAAAAATCAATATAATCAAAAATCAAAATAATAAAAATCAAATAATACTAGAATACTACTATATAAATATAAGCAGAACCTAAATAGTGCATACTTTTAGGAATTACATTAATTTTTTTTTAAATATTGTTAATGAAATACCAAAAACCCATTGCATTCCATAGAGTAAATGCAATTTTTATATTAATATTGGTTTAGAACATTGAAATCCTTTTCCAATTTACATTTAGAAACCTTTTTTATACCCTATCCTAAGGGTATATTAATTTTGACACATAGTTTGTAACACCCCTTAATATTCGTCGTAGACCCATAAAAGTATATATATTTATGATCAGGACCAAATCCTAAGACTATCTAGCAATGTCCGTCCGTCCGTACGCAATTTTTAGGCCTTTAAAATTAAGCTAGGAAGCTGAAATTTGGACCACATATTCCCTAGCGCTCCGAAATGGTTAAGTGTACAATTTTTTTGAATACGCCCACTGCTACGCCCACAATTTAGAAAAAACCGTTTTAAAGCTAAAGTGAGAAAGATAGAATGTTACATCCTGCACAAGATATGTAGACACTGCCGCCCTTTATAAATTTTTCATATAAAGTTGTTTGCCACGCCTACTTTTTGTGGACGTTTTTTTACTAAAATGCTGTTTTCTTCGAAAATTTTCATAGAATGCGAAAAAAAATGTTTAACAAGATATTTACCCTATATTTTTTCCAATATATCGCCCATACAAAGTTTTTGGCCACGCCCACTTTTTGGGGGCGTTTTTTTTTCCAAAAAAAACTTTTTTTTTTTAATTAATAGAATGGAATAAAATCTTCTTAATGTTTTTTTCTTTGGGGCATATAGGGATATGGATAGGGTACCATACTGTTCGCCCCCAGCGGACTGTAGCCTTTTCTTGTGTTTAATTTTAGTTTTAGGAACAAAATGATCTATAGCTTCCTTAAGAGAACAAATTGTTATAAAAGTTATTAACATTAAATGAAACATTAAACAAGAAAGCCTTCATCTCAGTAAAGACCCAATTAATATTATAAATACTAAAATTATATGTGAAAATATGTAAATGGAATTATTATATAAATCAACAAGTCTCTTTATAACATTTTTATGATACCTTGATTATTATCTGATCAATATGAAATGTTGGTAGTGACAATTTAGTACAATGAAAAGTAGTACGCCTTCTTCTCTTTTTGGTCCAATGGAAAGAGAACATCTGTCCTTATGCAACGCAGAGTATTGATGACAGGTGAACACCTCAGCATTGTTCTGATGTTAATTTTGCAGTAGGTAACATATCTCTGGTTTTACCAAAAACGTTTATATTTGTGTCAAAAACAGTCCCCAAAAATTAACAAAATTAAATTTTCGTTACATTTATGGATATTTTTCCGTTTCCTAAGAGGGCCAACCTTTAAATATTTTTTGAGGAACTTATTGCCGAAACAAGAGCGCCTGACAAAAAACTTCGTGTAAAAAAAATTTTGCAGACTTAACCGTTACATATTTTTTGAAGGACAGCTTTGGTTTTCATATGCGCATTTTGCTTATAATTAGACAATTAAAACCAACAAAACATTTCCTCCATTTATAGAGTCCAACAATATGGGAGTTCGAAGACCTGGTTTTAATCGTGGCTATGAAGAAATGAATGGAGTTAATATTCCCCAAACAAATGGCACGAATTTGATGGCGGGACCAGATTTGGGACCAGAATTTGATTTGCCTTCCGTGACTATTGTTCCTGATGGTGAGTATTTTAATCAAGTTTTTACTTTTGACCAATAATCAACGCAAATTTTGGTACTAGATACATTTACTGTTCAACAAGCTGTTAATGCACTTGGGTTTGGATGGTTTCATGTCAAGTTATCGTTATGTGTTGGCCTCTGTTGGATGGCTGATTCTATGGAAATGACAATACTCAGTGTATTGGGACCAGCACTACACTGTGACTGGGGCATTACCAAATACCAGCAGGCTTTAACAACAACAATTGTGTTCCTAGGAATGATGTTAAGTTCGACATTTTGGACGCAGTTGAGTGATCGATATGGACGAAAACCAGTAAGTTAGAATAAACCAAATTTTTCTTAATTTAATGGGATAATTTATTCTCTTTCAAGGCTTTAACACTTTGTGGTATTCTTCTTTTCTTATATGGACTACTGAGTGCGGTGGCACCAAGTTTTGGTTGGTTATTGCTTTTACGAGGATTAGTTGGCTTTGCAATTGGATGTGTTCCTCAATCGTAAGAAAATATTAATATTTTATTCGTACCTTATGGTTTGGCAGCACTTGTGTTTTTTACAGTGTTACCTTATATGCCGAATTTTTACCAACAAAACAACGAGCCAAATGCGTTGTTCTTCTTGATGTGAGTTGAGTGTTTTTTCAGTAAATAATAATTTTTCATTTACAAAAAAATTAATTTTTGTTTAAAGTGTTTTTGGGCATTGGGAGCTAGTTTGGAAGTTGCACTGGCCCTTGCTGTAGCTCCAAATTTTGGTTGGAGATGGTTACTGGGATTGTCAGCTGCTCCTCTCTTTGTGTTTGCTGTCATAACACCGGTATGTAACTAATGTAACTAAATTGATAAGTTGCTGTTTTCGTGGACCAAATCCATGGTACAATCCGACATAAGATCGTTCTTTTGACATTTTTTTTCTTTTAAGTGGTTGCCGGAGTCAGCTAGATATCACGTATCCAATGGCAACACAGAGAAGGCCCTTAAAACCTTGGAAGACGTACGTTTGTTTTGTTTTTCATCGGATGCAACTTTTGAAATTGATGACATATTAATTAATTAGATCGCTCGAGATAATAAACGTCCGATGCTATTGGGTCGCTTAGTTGTCGATGGTACGCCAACAACAAAGGGTAGCGTCAAGGCTCTTCTCAGCCCGGGTCTAAGACGCACAACTCTATTACTGTGGTTTATTTGGATGTCGTGCGCATTTTGCTACTACGGGCTGGTGCTAATGTCAACTGAGCTGTTCGCTGACAATCCATCCGGTTCGAAAGAAGTCTCGGATAATGCCGATGATTGTCGCCCCCTAGAAACAACCGACTACATGGATCTCCTGTGGACAACGTTGGCAGAGTTTCCGGGAATTTTCGCGACAATCGCTATAATTGAAAGATTCGGCAGGAAGAGTACAATGGCGTTACAGTTTTTAGTGTATGCTGCATGCGTGGTGTTATTAACTTGTGCCACAGAGTAATACTACTTTACTGCCATCTGGTGAGATTTAATGCGGATATCTACTAATTTTTTTTCTTTACAGACGTATTTACCTTACGATTGTTTTGTTTGTGGCCCGCGGAGTCATTGCTGGCCTCTTCCAAGCTGCCTACGTTTATACGCCCGAAGTGTATCCGACCGCACTGAGATCGATCGGAGTGGGTGGTTGTTCGGCTTTGGCACGTTTGGGTGCGATGGCAACGCCATATGTTGCACAAGTTTTAATACAAACCTCAGTTTGGAGTGCTGTTTCAGTGTATAGCTTAATGGCTGTTTTTGCTGCAGTTGCGTGTTTATTGCTGCCTTATGAAACGCAAAATTTAACTTAGAATAAGATATTTATTCGATTTCTGTCATTGTTTCTTTGGTATTCCTTACAAAGAACAGCTTAAACTTAAAGATTATTGATGTTTAAACGTGGAAATCGTTGTTAATTTGACTGAGCCTGTATAAATGGAATATTAATTTGTAAATAACTGTATTTATATGTATTTATTTAAGCAGGAGTATGTGACATTTAGCCTGAGTATAAAACTAACTTTATGTGACACTGGCCATTTTCAAAAATGTCATTTACGTCAATACTTTTGAAAGCTGTTTTAAACTCAAACTGCAAAAGGTATTTGTTTGAAAACAAATACATGAATTTGGACATTATTAATTTTATATTAGATTTTAGAATGTCATACCTTTACCTATTCGAGAATTTCATTGCCTTGTTTGAGTGCTAGCTTGAAACAAGATGCATATTCGCTTACATATTTTACTTTTGTTACATAAAACGTTTTCGAAAACGGCCTTATTCAACATAATTTAGTATAGGCTAAGATTTCTATTTATGTTTAATCTCTAATTAAATGGTTGTTTTTTATATCTTAACAAACAAAATATATAGAATATTATAAGCTTTGTTTATAGGCATTGTTTTCTTATAAAAAATTAAAGGAAATTAACTTTAAGACTCAACCAAATTGAGTTGTCTTCAATACAAATAAACGTCGGAACACAGGATTCAGGGTGAACTGATAAACATTCGCGGTGGAAATGTTGTAGTGATGGAATCCAGATGGCTATTTCCACAAGTGGTGGAAGAAGCAGGAAACGGAAGCAGTCATTGCTAAGATAATCAATCGCTTTATATTCCTTGCATCAATTAAGAAAGCCTTGACATTTCGCAGCGTACTTGGTGACATTGAACATGTGATCACTTCAAAGAAGGTTGTCATTAGTGAACATACCGATAGTCGAAAGTCTTTCGATTCCAGCGTTACAATGCCCATTCATGGATAATGGCAGAGTTTTAGAGTTTCGCTTCAATGACAGAAGACAACATTGTGTTTTAAAGCTTAAAGTCCACCTGTTTGATGTTACCCCGTTTAAGTATGCTGTCAACATCGGAATTTAATGGTCGTTACATTATTTACTGTGCCGACGATATCGTCTCAATAAATAGCGAATCCAGCTAGCTAGCGAAAGAATAGATACGATCAAAATTCACAGACAGGAGACCATTTATATAAATGAGAAGAACAGCGAGAGATAAAATAAAACACCAGCATTTATTTCTTGCAAATAGCACTGTTAATCGATAACTGTGCAACTCACATAAATTGCGTCATCTTTTTTTAAAAAGTACATATATTATATATTTGAACTCTTGCGAACGTCTGACAAACATCCAAGAGTAAGAACTATCGTGAGAAGCTTCTAAAAAATTAATTGCCGTTCGGAATCGGCATTAAACTCTAGGTCCCTTCCATAAGTGTCAAAAAATATATCTTTGCATACACAGTGGTGTAGCTAGGCTTTGGGTTCTGTATGGGCCGTTAACGTCTAATATTTATATTTATTTATTTATAAAGGGTGTTTTTTCAGAGGTATAGAACTTCGTATTGAAATAAAACACAAGACAATTGTTTTAATGTCCATCAATTTGGCTTTATTGGAAGGACAATTTTATGCCATTAATGTTTGAATATGACTTCGGGCATGTGGCCTCCGCGGCTGGTTCGAATAAAGACAAGTCTTTATTCTTATACAAGATTTTTTTAAGCATTTGGGGCTGTATGTCGGCAATAACGCCACGAATGTTGGCTTCCAGGTCCCCTAACGTTTCTGGTTTGTTGGCGTAGGCAAGCGACTTCACATATCCCCAAAGAAAATAATCCAATGGTGTCAAATCACACGATCTTGGTGGTCAGTTAACAGGTCCATTCCGCGAAATTATGCGCTCATCGAATGTTTCCTTCAATAAATCGGTTGTGACGTGCGCTCTGTGGCATGTAGCGCCGTCTTGTTGGAACCACATCTCATCCATCCATCATGCCATCCAATTCTGGAACAAAATAGTCGGTTATCATGGCTCTGTACCGGTCTCCAATAACGGTAACTGACTCTCCAGCATCATTTCGGAAGAAGTATGGCCCAATGACTCCACCAGCCCATAGAGCACACCAAACAGTCAGTTTTTGTGGATGTAATGGCGTTTAAAGGGTCTCATGTGGATTCTCTGCACTCCAAATGCGGCAATTTTGCTTGTTGACGTAGCCATTCAACCCAAAATGAGCCTCATCACTGAACAAAATTTTATTTTCGAAATAAATTTGCAAGATTTACAAGCGTTGTTCATTTGTCAACCTGTTCATGATGAAATGGCAAACCAAACTGAACATAAATGACATTAGAGTTGCCATATTTAACCACAAAATGTCAGTTTTATCTCTATTCGAAAAACCAACCTCTAAAAAAAACCCTTTATATGAACCTTTCTTGACTTGTAGTTCACAATTTTAAAAACATTATAATTTCTATGTCATTTTAGATCAAAAATTCTACCTCATACTATTCAAAGTCTCTTTCAAACTTTGAATGAAGACGACCCCTATCATTTCCAGATTTGTGTTATCCTAATTTTTGGCACTCAACCTTTAGCATATATACTTGTGTACACAAAAAAAAAATATGATGATTTATTTTTGTCTTCTTAAACTTTAGAAGGCTGTCCTGAGTCAGAAGTATATTGTAGTTACTACACCTAAATGTGATTTGTGGAATTAATTAAAATAGCATTAGTTTAAACAAGGCGCAGGTTCATTCAACACAACAAAATAAATAGACAAATGTTCTTTGATAAGGCTTACATTAAGCCAGAAGCTATGTTACACATTTTATAAATTACGCGATTCTATTAAAAATTTCATATTTTCTGATAACATCTGTTCCGTACCTACAGTTCCAGTCATATATTTAAATTAACGATCAGTTCGATCACCCTATTCAAAATCAATTTCTAACACCTGACCTAACAAACACAGATTACATCTGAGTAGGTAGGTACTGTCATAAAGTATAAATTTCAAATAACAATGTAGGAAATAAGCTTTGAAGTGACCCTGCACCGCATCTGCAAGCATTCTCTATACTCTTCTTTTCCAGCTATCACCCGATCTGACCTAAGACTGCATTACTTGGATATTTTTTTTTTATTATTTTTCACTACTACTACTACCAAATAAAACACTCAGATGAGGTTTGCATTGAAGAACATTAAATACCTGATAAGAGTCTTCAACACAGATAAGCAACATCGTATAAGACGCTTCCGAGACTTTAGCTCAGATTCAGTTAGTTCACAAGTTTCAATCCCAAAGCATATTCATTTGAAAATTCGTTTGAGGTTTCTTTGAGTGATCAAGTGATATGAGCTAAACTGTTTTTCTAGAAAAGGTCTTAACCGCAAAACATTAAAACCGAGATTATTAAAAACCTACAATACTCTTTGTGGTATATAAACGGACCTCAAACATTTAAAATTTTAGTATTTATTAAGTCAAAGTTAAGTGTTGAAGTATCGCGCATTAAAATAAAAATGGAAATTCCACCACCAATTGTGCTGAAGCGCCAACTTATGGTGCCAAATAAGACTCTTATGGGACCAGGGCCATCGAACTGTTCGCAGCGTGTTCTTGAAGCCATGAGCAATCCAATTCTCGGCCATATGCATCCCGAGTGCTTTCAGGTCAGTTAAGAGATTAAATTAAACCCTTGTCTTTAATTGAATAGACACAAAGCGATAATAACGCATTATTGTTATGACTGAGTAATTATTGTCTTGGTATCACTGTGAAGGACGAATTGTCATTTGTTATTGCAGACGCCAATTAAATGAACTTTGATCAGACTCTAAAATACTAAACTTACAGCAATCTGCATTTGGATGAGAGTTGGGTGCAAAGAAAGGAGCTGACGTGCTTATTTTCGCACTGCTCTTATCAGCATTTCGGAAATAGTAAAAACTAATCTAATCCAATATGTTTTTGTCAAGTGCGTTCAAAGTTTGCAGTGAACCTATTATTTCATCAAAATATGTAAATTCACATCTGTTAGCTAATCAGTAAAAATATAAAAAAATGGATTGAAGTGTCTTGTATTTTTGACTCATATACTTAAGTAAGATAAAACGTCTTCGCTCTATGTCTGAATTTTTATGTATTGACACAGTCATACCTCATTGCTAACACAACAGAATGTTGAAAACTTTTTATTTGAAATCATCTTAATTCTTTACAGATAATGGATGAAATTAAAGAGGGCATTAAGTACGCATTCCAAACTAAGAACGAAGCGACAATGTGTATCAGTGCCTCCGGCCATGGGGGCATGGAAGCAGCTCTTTGCAATATCATCGAAGAAGGAGACATAGCTCTATTCGGTGTCACTGGCCTGTGGGCACATCGTGCAGCCGATATGGCAAAGCGATATGGAGCTGATGTTCGATTTGTTGTAGCACGCTACGGCCAGGCACTCACTATGGATGAAATCGAATTTGCCATGGATGGGCACAAGCCAAAAGTATTCTTCATAGCTCAAGGTGACTCCTCTACTGGCATTTTGCAGTCAAACATTGGTAAAATTGGAGCACTCTGCCAGAGCTACAATTGCCTGCTTATAGTTGATACAGTTGCTTCGTTGGGTGGCACCGAATTCTCCATGGATGAATGGAAGGTTGATGTTGCTTATACAGGATCGCAGAAAGTGTTAGCCGCTCCCCCTGGGCTAACACCGATCTCATTTAATAAGCGCGCAATGACTCGGATTACATCGCGGACGACCAAAATAAAAGTTTACTACTTTGATGCCACGCTGGTGGGCCAATACTGGAATTGCTTTGGTGGATCCAGAATCTATCACCATACAGTATCATCGACATTGCTTTATGGACTAAGAGAAGCACTATCTATGTTCTGTGCTATGGGACTGAACTCGGTGATAAGGAGACACATCGAGTGCTCGTTACGACTACAAAAGGGACTTGAAGATATGGGTTTGGAATTGCTCGTCCCATTGCAAAATGATCGAATGTCAACGGTTACATCAATTAAGATTCCAAAGGGTGTCAACTGGAGGCAGGTCTCTGAATATGCTATGAAAAAGTAAGCGAAACAAAATGTCTTTTGTTTACAAATGAGTTATTCATTTTATACGTTTTCTTTTGCAGATATTTTCTTGAAATAAGTGGAGGTTTAGGACCAACAGCTGATCAGATCTTTCGGATCGGTTTAATGGGTGAAAATGCAACTTTTGAAAAGGTAGACCTGATGTTGACAATTCTTCGTGAGGCTATTCAGAATACTTCGAACATAACGCTTAATGAAAAATCGAAGATCTAGCAAAATGGAGGGAATATAGACTTTAACTAATGAATACATTTTCTTAGAAAATAATATACATAATGCAGATATGTATGTAATTACTTTTTGATTCATATTTAATACGGTGGAATTAAAACGATACTTACAAATTGTGATTTGTTTGAGCTCTGGCATAGAAATTAATTAGTGACGATCTTAGCTCCGAAATAATCGGGAAAATGTTCCTGATCATAAAGAATTTTAAATTTGAAAATATTTTACAAGGAGAAGGAAAACCATTGCCAATTTAGTCATTAAACGAATGCTCACACAGTTAAACACAGTTTTGCAGCGCTAAGTTAGCTTTAAGTAGAAGATCATCTGGGATGGAGCACTATTGTCCATTAGCTAGATTTTGAAGAGACAATAAAGTTGACGTGTTTTGCCTTTTTGAACTACATCCACATCTTGGTACGGCCCATGTCTTCAAGTACGAACACTATTCGCGGTTATATCTTCCCTCAATTCGCACTTCTCATTAACAGGACCAACTAGTGGAGAAAGTGAAAACTTTTTGCCCTCCTTAGGTTCAAATATGTTCAACACTTATAAATATAGGACATCAATTTCGGTTGGACAAGGCAAATGTGGCCATCATAGGAAGGTAAAATAAGCGTAATTTATGTATGGATATAGTTCTAACACTGATCATATTGTAGGGTGTCCATATAGCTCAAACTAAAAAGAGGATATCATTTGTAATTAAGCACCAAGTGAAAAAACTCGCTCAACATTTGCATTTTGCCCCGGAATCCAAACAAAGAATTGAAATCATTTTAAAAGTTCAGAATAATATTCAACATATTTGAGATAGTTGATACTTTCTTCTACTTCAGACCAAACCGGTGGTTGTTAAAACAATCCAGTTTCATCCAGTTGAAAGAAATAAATTCTTCAAATTGGAATTTCCATTTTTCAATGTATTCATAAATTTTCCCATAGCATTTGAAGCAAGCTTGTTTAAATGACTCGACTTCACTGGCTTAAGCCACGACGAGATAAATTGGACAGAATTGGCTTTACACTAGGTGGCAGAAAACGTTGATACAATCCGTTCCTTATTTAAGATTTTGGAGATACTAAAATAGCAGATACTTCTAACAGTTTCTAAAAAAAGAACATGTTCTCTTTAAAAAGATGTCCTGGAAACCCTATCATATTTATACCAGCCACCATCAAATAATAGTCATTTAAAATACATTAACTTCGAAATAAATATGTTATGTTGTTAATGTTTTTCACTCTGCCTTATGAGCACCATAAAATCCACGTAATAAATGATGAAATTCTGAATTTGAACCATGTTTTCAATCTTACAAAATTTAAACAATTTGCAAACCTTGTGAACCTCCTTATAGTGAATTTCCAAGCCAAAACAACCATAAAAAAAAACCGATCACTGTTAAATCGACTGTCACAGAAAATAGTTCATACTTGCAGTTTAAAGTTCCCCACGTCTAAAAATATATCCTTTATTAGTATTACTATTATATAAGCTTATCTAATTCGTATATAAAAAATATATAGATATAGGCAATTAAAGTGTTTTTATTTTTAGTTTATAAACGGAAATACAAAAACTAGAACACCCAGACTGTAATGTTACATTGCAACAAGCAAAGATTCTTTTGTTTTTAGTGTGTGGTTGAAGAAACTATATGTTGTTTGTGTCTTTTTATTAATGATTTCGCGTTAGAGATCGAACCCCCACCAGCCAACACCTAATCTCTATACCGATATCACATTAAAATAGGTTTTTTATTAGCCACAAGGCGCCGTAGTGTACTACACCCTGTATATTATTATTTTAACCATGTTCCAAGTCATGTAGATAAAATTCGTCCATCTTTATTGCATTGTATAGATAAGGGCTAAATCTACTTCAAAATAAATGTAAGGCGTAAAACGTCCCCTACAGGACTTAAAGCCTAGCTTCTCCAACCACTGTGTGTGCGAAGATATATTTGTGTATACGAATGGAAAGGACCCACAGTTTAATGCCGATTCCGAACGGCAATTAATTTTTGAGAAGCTTCCCATGATAGTTCTTACTCTTGGATGTTTATACTTCTACATAGCAGTGGGACAATTAGCCACAAGGCGTCGTAGTGTACTACACCCTGTATAAAAAAAACTATAAAAACTTTTAGGTGGTACAGGTCGGGATTTTGAACCAGCGACCTCTCGTCACGACATTTTGACTACTTGACTCTCACCAAAACAACCCTGGGAATTGACAATGTAAGGTCTGCCTAACGTTTATTATATCCTTCTCTTATCACCAGCGCCATCGCACCGCGTGTCAGTAAACATTGATCTGAAGACTTTCCTTCCAATTTCTATACGTCAATCGCCAACTGTCAAGTGCATTTGTCATCGCATAGTGAAAAAAGGTTTGTCTGGGTTTATGTAATTTTTTTTGTTGTTTTTAATTAAAACTATTTAACAAATTGCAAAATTGTACATCTTTTCGGTACTTCAGTAATGTTTTAAACAATTTGTACCGGCAGTTGTCATCCTCATTACAAGTTTATTTAATACTCCAGACAAACAGACCGAAAACAATTCCCAATCCCACCGTGTGCCAGTGGTTGTTCTAGCTTCTATTGAAATGTCAGAATTTTCAATCGAAGCGAAATAGAAAAAAGTAACGTTGCCCCCCCATATATCTCCTGCGAAGATCTTCCAAACAACAATCCTCACAGAAGCAACCCCTGCAAAGATTTTTGTTTGTTTCGAATGAGCTCTGCACGGCCCAACATCGATTACGCGACATTGTCGGCCAACAAATTGTGTGTGGTGTGTGATTAATTCTATGTGAAAATCGAATTCTTTTTTTAGTTTGCAGCATTGCCCTACTGTATTTTGCAATAAACTATCATATTTCTGTTGTCGAAGTTACCACATGCCTTTAATATGCCGTGACGGGGGTGGTACTCGCAAATAAATTAGAATACCCACGAAGTTATCATATTAATTAGCACCTTTGAATTTCACATCAAATGGTTATTTTTTTTGTCATTTACAGTGGCGTTACAAAGTGTGTTTTGCAATTGAAGTTTGCGAACTTGTAACTCAACAACGATTGAAAAACAAACAGAAACACAGTTTAAAATACAATGGTCGCTTGGAACGCGACTCGTCGCAATGTTCGGATCCTTCTTGTGGGGGATCAGGGCGTCGGCAAAACCTCACTAATCCTGTCGCTGGTTAGTGAAGAGTTTCCCGAAGATGTACCCGCAAAAGCTGAAGAGATCACCATACCCGCAAATGTAACTCCCGAACAGGTTCCCACCAATATTGTGGACTATTCATGTAAGTTTTGACTTGACCGTCTTCGATATTCCGATTGAAACTGTTTCTCTTTAAGGTATTGAACAGACAGACGAAGTGCTCCAGGAAGAGATTCAAAAGGCGCATGTTGTGTGCATTGTTTATGCAGTTGATGACGATGAGACGCTGGATCGTATCACATCGCATTGGCTTCCATTTATTCGCAGTTCGTGCGAAAAAGAAGAGCAGCAGCAGCAGAGAAAACCGGTTGTATTGGTAGGAAACAAGGTCGATCTAGTCGAATACTCGACAATTGATGTAAGTTTAGTTGGCAGTTTCTTTTCGACACAATGGTAAAAAATATTTGTTCTTTCAGAGTGTTCTAACCATCATGGAAGACTTCCCAGAGGTGGAAAGTTGCGTGGAGTGCTCGGCAAAGACTTTACACAACATTTCGGAAATGTTCTATTACGCACAAAAGGCGGTATTGCACCCCACATCACCACTATACATAATGGAGGAGCAAGATGTGAGTATCAAAATCAAGAATCAAAGTATCTAAATCGTGCTGTCATGTTGTGGAACTCTATTCCAATTTTATCGCACTTTTATTTATTGACGAAAGTTAAATATCATAATGCAATGGATTCTTTATCAGAAAAAGTTTTGTAGAAGCGATAAGGAGTGAGTAAGCACACATTATTTAATATATCTCACGTGATTATTATGCTGGGAATTATTGTATTTGTGCAAGTTGATTATTTATGATGATGGAGTAGCACGCAATTCTCCAGCCCAAGGAGATTCCAATCGAAATCGCACATGAAAAATGTATTCCACAGCCTACCAAAAATTGCTTTGGACTTTGTACACCGTGATTGGAAGTCAAAGTTATTAGAACCGAGCGAAAACAATTTCCAAAGGGCTATTTTCAGCTGGCAAACGCAAATAGCTTGTCTTCGCCAACTGAACTGCACCAAGTGCTTAATTGCTTGCTTCTGTAGGAGGTGTAATAATGTACGTTTCCAAATTGAACGACTTTTCGCAATCGTCGGTCAATTCGAACTGATTTTTTTACGAAACAGTTTGTTGATGAATAAGGCTACTTCTGCAAAATTGGTTATGAATTTTCTATAATAATTTGCGAACCCAAATCTAGACTCTACCTGAATCCTGGAAAACTTTTGTATGCACTTTGTTTTTAAAGGTTCTTCTACTAACCATTTGTGTCTCAAGTATACTACATCCTTATAATGGGTATTGCATCTGTCACTGTTTCATTTAAGGTTAAAGGTTAATATACCTATAGTTTGTTATTTTGTTCCTCTATATCATCAATGTCTTCTAGATAAACAAAACAAATTCCGGCAAATAGGTTTACATCCGTATTCCGTGCTTGAAGCCAGTCATCAGTTGGTTGGCTTTCCTGAAGAAAATCCAGATTTTCCTCTCCCTTGTCCTGGCTTGATACTTTTCAATCGCTGCCTAGTTTTACTCCGCAGCGCTGTAAATGTCGCACTCATTATCATATCATGGACTGTTTTGTTAGTGGTCTCGGCTACCTCCTTGATGATATTGCATTGCATATAGTGTTCGCATTCGCATGGATGGCGAGTGCATAGCGGAGAGTTACTCGCTCCATGTTGACCCTGGCTACTCCAATCGTGCTGAGACGTCAAACGTTAAATTAATTTTCGAAGGTTGTGAGGCTCTTGGTCGATTTCCTTGACCATCAGAAGAGCGCCAAGTTATTCGTGGAAACCGAGTGCTGCTTATAATCGTATAGTGAGCTGCTGAAAATTCTATTAACCGTTGTATGTTGTCATTTCATGGAGACTGTCCATACCGATTTTAGCGCTAAAGTTGTCTGCCATAGGTCCTACGAAACTTTTACGTGGTTCTTTAACCGCATCAATATTTCCAAAATGTCACGCATTCCAAATATGTATCGGCATCAACGGTTTTGGTCAGTTTTTGTATTTTGGATATATGGAATGTTTCGCATTTCTGAAATATTCACGCAGTTTAAGAAAAACGCGAAACTTTCTTATGAACCAGACGTTCAATTTACATTTTATCGATGCGAGAAAGTTATTGAAAGTGTACACTGCACTCAGTCAGCCGGTAATAAGACTGAGCATTACTGAGTTCAAGACACGCGCCTTTAAGTTCAGCAAGTCAAGTCCGTTTGAACGATACAACTACATGGGGAGGTAAGATAAGCACAATCGATGTGTAGATATAGTTAAATCAATTGGCATCGTCAAGTTGAATACCCTATTCGACAATACCTAACTAACTACCAACATTATTCTTCAACCTAATTATTATTTAATTAAAAAAAAAAATTCTTTTTTCAATTTGTTTTGCAGCTAACGCCAGCGTGCAAGAAGTCTCTGGTGCGAATCTTTAAAATTTGCGACATTGACGGTGACAACTTGCTAAATGACTACGAACTTAACCTATTCCAAAGACGATGCTTTAACACACCCCTCCAACCCCAGATACTTGATGAAGTTAAAGCTGTTATTCTAAAGAACATACCCGATGGCATTTTCAATGATGCAGTCACATTGAAAGGATTTCTATTCCTACACTGTCTGTTTGTACAAAGAGGACGCAACGAAACAACATGGGCAGTGTTACGTCGATTTGGTTACAATGAAAGTTTGGAAATGTGCAAAGAGTATCTGCAGCCTTCGATTAAAATACCTCCGGGCAGCAGTACCGAACTCTCCCATCGCGGCCAACAGTTTTTAATCGCTCTTTTCGAGCGTTACGACAAAGACGGAGACGGCGCATTGTCTCCCGATGAACACAAACTCTTATTCAGCACCTGTCCCACGGCTCCGTGGTCATATTCGACAGACATTCGCAAATCATGTCCTGTCAACGATAGGGGTTGGGTTACTCTACACGGTTGGCTTTGCCGCTGGACTCTCATGACACTCATTGATCTGCCAAAGACACTTGAGTACTTGGGCTACCTGGGATTCAATGTCCATGAAAATGAATCACAGTTAGCAGCGATTCACGTTACGCGCGAGCGTAGAATTGACCTGGCAAAAAGGCAGAGCAGCAGGTCGGTGTACATGTGTCATGTAATCGGCCCAAAGGGCGCCGGTAAGACCGGCTTGTGTCGTGGTATTCTAGTCGATGATATGAAGAATCTAATCGGAAAGGACTTTAAGACTAACGTCGTATACTGTGTGAACGCAGTTCAGGTATATGGACAGGAGAAGCATCTTATTTTGCGGGACATCGAAGTGAAGCAGGTGCTGGATCCACTTCTTCCGCAGGAGGTAAATTGTGATGTGGCCTGTCTGGTGTATGACACATCAAATCCGCGTTCGTTTGAGTACATCGCTCGGATCTATATTAAATACTACGCAGAGAGTAAAATTCCTGTTATGATTGTTGGCACAAAGGGAGATCTGAGTGAAAATCGACAGGACTATTTGTTGCAACCAGCGGAGTTTTGCGAAAAATACAAGCTCCTTCCACCACATTTGTTCACTCTGAAGAACAACAAAAAGGAACTTTATATCAAGTTAGCAACTATGGCTGCCTTTCCGTGAGTATCAATTTAAATACTGTAGTTTCAAATTGTAAAATTTCATTGGATGATGATGCAATGCGCGTTTCTGACTGTTCCCCCCACTATCGATAAACTTGATTAACCCAACATATTAACATATTTCAAAAGATTATTATCATCAATCATATTAACGCCTGTATGTGTGTGTGTTTTTTCGAGTGATATTTTGTTTGTTGATGTTTTCTTTTGTGTGATAGTGGCCTCAGATTGCGTGGTGAGGGGTTGAGAATGTGTTCATTCATGGGGCTTGTAGCTTATTTCACCCCTGCATTATGGTCGGATATCTTGCAGGTTAATATTTTTAGAAGGCTATTACGAGGACTGGGACTATGGTTGTAGTTAGTTAGTTTAGTGCACAGTATTAACATGAATGGAAACATCTAATTAGAATATTAATTAAAAGTAGCAGTGGGACAAGTATGAATTGTTTAAGTATTCAAAGCAATTTTTTGCGTCTATTATAGTTTTAAAAGCGGCATTACAAATTAATAAATCTCTAATACAGTAAAAAATCTTTAAGATCCCAGAGCCGTTTTAGTGTCCATCGAAATTTGACAAAACAACTGTCAGCAAAATAGCAGAAGACTTTTACCGTCTGCATGCATTTTCATACAGTGGTCGGTGTAAGTACAAGCCAATAGTATGTCAGCGATGCGATTTGACCATTTGTCTTTTTTAAAATTGTTTAATTAACAGCGTGTATCATTCTCCCTACTGATCCTCTATTCAAATTCAATTACGAAGGACATCTTTGAACCCATCACACAATACGATGACCAAAGAAACACTTCTTCATCAAAATAAGTCGGAAAATCAGAATTTTTTCACTTTAAAAACAAAACGCATTGCATCACCCATCCCACCATTTCTTCTTTAAAAACCAAATTATATTTTATTTTCATCAAAAAGATGAGTTTATTAAATAAACAGCAAACTTCTTTTACAAAAATGTTCATCTTTCCCCTTTTAAATCTTTGTCCAATTTCTTTTCTCTATGTGGTTGGTGGTGGCGTGCGGTTGGATATTATTCTTGTATTGTAGTCGTTTTCAAGCCGCTTGGATATTGTTTTACAAGCACAGGTTGGTACAGCTGTGGGAGTCAGCGTAAGTGTGATTTTTATTGCTGAATTAAAAAAACTAAAACTAAATATTTTTTTTTCGTCTTCTTTTACTGTTAGAGAAACAATTTTCCAAAAGAGACAATAGACAATAGAAGAGACTTTTTAATGTTTTATATTCAGTTGTCTTGTCCTTGGTTGTTTTGTGTATTTTTTTTTTTCATATTTTAATAACATAAGGTGATGGTTTTTTTTCATAAACATGAATTACACTAAAAGGGCATCTTTTTATCATAGAAATATTTTTAATCTAAAAATAACTGCATGCTCTTTTGTGAACATTATCTACTAAATATTTATTCTTTTTTTAATTTTTTGTAGACGTAGCACATTAATGTATTTTTTGAATGATGTTGATAAATTAAATCGTGATCATAGTATTTGCAGAAAACTAGTTAACTGCATCAACATTAGCCATTGGAGTTAAAATTCAGTCAAATTTGGGGTATATTTGGTTCATCATCATGGAAGCCCTGATAACCCGTAAAGTTTGAATTAGCATAAACTTTAACTGAATTCAAAATCCTTGTACTCAATATAATGTCGGTATGATTCATTATTGATCAGACATTCAACTTTTTATTCTTTATTATTCTGTAAAAACTGAACATGATGTGGTATTTTGCAATAGTTAAAAATAATATGTTATGTTAAACGTTTTGGCGAGGCAAAAAAAAAATCTGCGGTACCACAATTAGTTTGTTATGGACCCATTATGAGACCCTTCGATGGGAGAAAAACCATTGTCATGGCTTACTTGTGGTGTTTTCGTCCTCATGATCACACAATTCTGTGCAGCCATCCCAATATCAGTAACATAGAAACACATTGGAACTTTCTAGTGTTATTTTCCTTCCTTACCATTTTGTCTCCTATGATATTTTAAACTGCACCAACTTGATCTTATTATATACACTAAGATGCTTTGGATAAAAACATATCGGAGATTTTTCGACGAATTTCAACCTCAACTATATGGGTGAATATAATTTATTATTGACTTATTTCTATTTAATCTTCTTCTTTTCATTCCCGAATTATTCCTCTTTGATAATGTAAATTCAAATTCCTTCGCCGCGTAGGTAAAAGGGGCTTGATGCCCTCACCTCCAAATAATTTAAGTAAATCTGTTGGTAATCTGACTTAGTAATTATTTGCTTATAGTACTGATATTACAATACATTGAAAACTTGCGTGATAGCTGACTTTTTGTGTACGAGTTATCTAATCAACATCGGCGTGTCCATTTACAGATGGACATACAAATTATACAGCCATTAATCCGAAGTAAAGTGGAACTGCAAATCTAAACATATATTAATATATGTCGGGGTTCGATGTCTGTTTGTGATTGACTATGAATAATTCGCTGAGTTAAAGCATATATTAGCCAACAGTCACCTGAGTATTTTAAGCTGTGAATCAGTTTTTTATTATTGGAATCCTTTCCTCTTCAGGAAGCATTATTGACGATTGGAGCTCTCGACTAGTTTTAAAGTTGAACAACACGCATGTGAACTACTTTGCCTCGCTAATTGTGGCCGTCAATTTGTTCAAAATAAATTCTCTTTTTTATATGTGTTATAAGGATATCCAAACGTTTGAGATTGCGAATGCAAAACGTCTTGCTGTTTCAAACACCAAATAGTGATTCTCATTCATTTTTTGTCATAAATTATTGTTAAAAGCCCGTTACCCATCTTTTCTTTTCGGGTTTTGGGTTCGAACTAAAAAAAAGTTTCGACAGTCACCTAGTTTCGAATAAATCACTAAATCCAAGCAAACGCTCTTGTTGTTACATCTGTCTGATCCCGGTTTTATATTAATGAACCAAAAAAACTTGTGTCCCTGCGCTGTCTAGCAATAAATAAAGGCAAATATAGTTGTTTTATCAGTATTCCCAAAAATTTGTATTGTACCCTTAAAGTTTGCAAAAAACAAACATTAGCAGGGCAATAGGAAGACTCACATTTTAGAGGTAAACATCATTCCTAATTGAAGGTAATGATTACTGACCCTCCGTCGTATGAAAATTCGTGCAAAAATAAAGATTAATCTTGCCACAAATAATAAATAATAAAGCAGATTGGAAACCCACATGTGAACAATTTACTATACACAAGAAAGCTTCTGAGAAAAAATTAAAAGCTCTGACACCGAAAATAGTAAACACTTGTTGAATTTCATAAGCGCATCATTGCCAGTTATACATAATTTAAAGGACCAATTTGATTTATGCCTGCTCAGATTCACTTCCGCCGGCTCTTACGGCAGTAAACTTTTTTACATGCTGGCTGGCAATCTGTATTATTATTTGTGATATTGCGTATTAATTTGATCATCACATACATGCAAATTTGCATTTTTACTTCGTTTAGTTGATATGCGCCTCTGAATGAAATACTATTTTTTTTTTCTTTTTCTTAGAATTGTTCATTTGCCGCATGTAACATTGAAAAACTTTACCAAACACTATATTCATTTTTTTTTCCTTTCCCCTTTCATACAGACATCTCCGTCAATTTGGTCTTGCAACAGAGGATCCCACTGTTTGGTGGAAAGCCGGTATTGGTATTGCAGCAGCAACACTTCTTGGATTCCTAGTGATGAAGGCGTTCCACGGAACCACAGGACCACATTCAAAATAATCACTTTAGTCTATAAACATTCAACAAAATCACAAAAACAAATTAAATATTTTTCTATTTAAACAAAAAACTATAATAATAAACAAATAAAAACCCCCCTAGAGTTGTATAATACACAAATAGGTTACATGTTAAAAAAAACCTTTCATTTTAAAAAAGAAACAACTATACTTTTCATACTCAAACAAAAGCAATACTTTAAATTACAAAGAAAACAAATTACGAAATCTGAATTTTAAATTCTTTGACACGCAAACACTGTTAATATGCGTACCCTTCTAAGTCAAATGCCTGAATGCAAGTCTGTAGCTCTTTTGTAAATATTTTTGTTAAAACACTAAGCTCCTTGGTTATGTGTAACCAAAACTTTTGTGTGCACCACTCACTATGATGTACAATTTACTATTCACACAGCTAATCAGAAAAACCTTTATATTTTATACATATGTATTTTTCTTTTTATTTCGAAACATTAAAAACATACGCATAAACTACATAATACATAATTATTGTAATATGTAACTCTATATCTATTAAAATATGAATATTTTGTGTTTTGGTTTTCTTCAGACAAGAAAATGAGAGATTAATAATTTTAATTATTTATCTATGCTTTCAGTTGAAACAAGAAAATTTAATTTCTTCCAAAAAAGTATCTTAAATTAAGAATTACATAAGAATTTAATATTAACAAAAAAAGTAAAATTTTAAGAAAATCATTATTGTGTTCGAGTTTGAGGAAATCGGATCTTGGGCGAAACGCAAAGGTAATGTAACGACAAGCGAAAAAGCGTATTGCTGTTTAATATTTGTCAGGGCCTAATATCAAAGCACAACGAGACATACAAAAAGGTAGACGAATAATAATTTTAAAATATACTTGATCGAACTGTCTTGTTGTTGCATTATCCTTAGTGACCCGATTATTAATTAATACCTATGCATAACGGTTTTATTATATCTATAAACTATCATACAATCTATATAATTTTAGTCAGGGCGAATTATGTAAATATTAGTGCAATAAAAACCAAATATGAACTCTTTAAATCTTTTTTGAGAAAGCGAAAAATGTTTCATCATTTTTTTCCTGGATCATTTTTGAAGTCTTCCAAAGTCTTCTTAAAGTGTTCGTTTGGTACTCGAATGACAGTTCTTCTTTTGGTATGTCATGTTAAAATGTTTAATGATATTTATTTGGTTGTACAATTGTCATCCCGGATGAAAGAGTTCTTCTGAATTAGCTATCGAATACGACATTATTGACTTACATAGACGACGCTGCAGTTAGTGGTAAATATTGGCCTGAACCAATCGGCATAGTATTTGGAAATATTACCTCCAATTCCGCACTCCAAGATGGTGCGCGCCACATTAGCCGAGGCCTCCCTCCGGACTAGAGTTGAAAATTATGCGGATTAGAAAGTTGGCGTTCATTCGCTGTGTTGAACAAATAATATCAATTTCGTCGGCGTATGCAAGTAATTGAACCAGGCAAACGACGCTAAGGTTTAATTTATCAGGCGTACATTCTTCCCATCAAAACTTAGAATTGAGTTGGTATATGCTCTCTACCAAGCCATCTCCCTTTGCCTTAAATAATTCAGCGGGTAGACCGTCCGGCCCAGTAGCCTTCAATGTTGAATGGTCTGGCCTTGCCTGACAGCGGAATTTCTGCCGTTTTTGCCGTTTGTTATCGTTACCGTTACAAGTGTCTTATTTTATATTTGTTTAAGCGGTTTCAACAAATTTAGCCTATTTTTGGCTATTTATTTATTTTGTGCGCTCCGCATCAACCCTTTTAACTAGACCGCATCTAATTTCTACTTTTTTAAAACAGGTACATATATATTTTACTCTTATAAATTACCTTCTTATTCTACAAATGTTGCCACTTAAATATTGAATTTTGGAATATGCCGAAATCTTTACAAATCAAATGAGTTAATTCAAAAACAGGCAAGGGTTCTAATAAACATATATATGTACATATGTACTTCCTTATTTTTCTTTGAGAACAAAAATATCTAACGAAACTTTAAAATTTCTGAAAAGCAACTTCTTTATAACCTAGTAAAACTTTTCTATGGCAATCTGTGTTATTATCTGTGATTAAATCCGCCAAAGGAGATTCATCACAAAATTTGATTACTAAAAAATTTAAACTGATGGATCTTCTCTTCCCAGTCTACCCTTCAAAAAATAACGACCATTAGGATTAAAATGGATACTTCCAATCAGCTGTTGTTCCATTCCTGTAAAGAGCTTTTGCGAAAATCTGATAACAGACTGTCAAAAATGACAGTACAATGCTGGCGCAATACGAAATCTGTGATAAATTGTGAAATTTGTTTGGTGGATTTGTAAATTTCCTTATTAAACAGCGAGTTGGAACAATGTTTGTCGTAAAAAGTATTGTTAAACAAAGTAAATGTAATTTTATTCCCAGAAAATGTAAATTTAGTGTGAGCACTATTGCGACAGGTAGAAAAAAAGTGTGTATTGTCGGTGCTGGACCAGCTGGATTCTATGCCGCTCAATACATTTTGAAGCGTATTCCCGATTGTGATGTGGATGTTTTGGAGAAGCTACCTGTTCCATTTGGATTAGTTCGGTAAGTTAAATGTTGCGTCTATCCAAAGATAATGGCACGTAATATGTTCGATAGGTAACCTGTAGAATAATGCTTTTAGTTTTTATTTCAAAAATTCTATTTCATTTCAATTTTTGCAAATTGCATACTTCCAACAGATTCCAAATTAAAAGTCGGCTTGCCATCGACAACTTCTGAATGTATAAGAAACACTAAAATAAAGAAAGTTATGACATTTGTCTGCGGAGCCATTGTTACTCTATCTAATGAAACTAATGTAGGCGGTTTATTTATAATTTTGTGTTGAACACTAGATTAAGTAGTTACCTTAATTGCTTTTGTAATTTGTTAACTAATTAGTTGATAGGAAACAAATTTGAATGCATAATTGATGTAGTAACAATTAGTGAAAATCGAGATTGGATGTAACTTCAAACGAAACGAATGGCATCAGTTTCTAAAATGCATTTCCATATTTGTATGTACCATATATGTATGAATACAAACTAAGGCTTTCAGATTTAGGAGATTTTTAGATCTCGAGTTATGCGTCCCTCCCTCGTCAATGAATAAATAATCGATGTCATTTTAGGTTCATGAAACATACCCGTTGTTGCTTTAAAGAGGCACGTAATAAAAATTACACATTCACATTCGATTTTGTTTTGTTTACATGAGTATTTTTTTTTTGCATGAGAAATAGCGGAAGAAAGAGTCGTGTTATAGATTTATTAAGAAATTATTTATATGTTCATTTTCTTAAAAGCGTTTAAAAGAAATTCTGATATCCACCCTCATAGTTTTCAAAATCCACGTCCCTATCTGAACAAATGCAAGCATTTCTGTTAAAATTGCATCCACTATGAATAAATCGTCTCACTCCGCAGAACCGTCGACAGTCCGCCAAATCGTTTGTTATTCCACTGCACATACCGCTGTCTTCAAAAACTTGCAAAGTAGCTGCAAGTATAACACGCGCTTACATAATAACTTTAATTAGATTTTGTATATTTATAACTTACGAGCGACTCTTCGAACATATCTGCTATAATCAAAATCTTCTGGCATGAAAATACCTCCCAGAGCAGAGCTTAGCAAAGAACAAAAAATTAATTTAGCAAATGTGCTCTGAAATTGCATATTGACAAGTTTATTGCAGGCAACGGCTTAGAACCAACTGAATTTGTCTTCAAAATCACTGATAATGAATGCTTTATGGGAAACCCCCACATGAGGATTTTCTTGTTATGTACTTATCAAAATCGTCATCATCTTTAGTTTATTCTGAATGTGCATAGGTACATGGTTTCCCAATTAATTTTGATTCATTCATTCATCAGTGTTTAAAAAATTGTCGCCTTAAATTATGTATATGTATTGCATTTGCATGGAAGTACTCATCATTTCCGTTTAAAAAAAAAAAGCCCCGTTTTTTTGTACATATGTCTACACACATCCATTAGTGAATATTGAAGCGTTTGAAAATAGACTAGACTTAGAGTTCTGTCTAAACTAAAAACTGTGAATGTATGCTAATTCATTTAGTACATCAGTGACTTGTTCATTTGTGACATTAGTGTCATCCTAAGTTTATCTTTATTTAATATTCAGCCACTGTTGAACTCGTTGTGGTAGAATTAGGAAATCTTTTGTGCAGCGTTGTATGAATCATGTTTAAAAAAAAAAACAAAACAAGTAGGTATGCTAATTTACAACTTGGTTGAGTAGAAACTGAGCAGTTACGCTGTTCGTTTTTGCATTTCTCATCAGATCTCAATGATATGCCTGATATGATATATACAATTTCCAATTGTCTTAATGGAAGTGTTGTGACAGTGAATATCATCAAAAGAATGTTTATTTTATGTTTAATCTTTGTATGCGGATACATATGTGAAGTTAAATAATTCTTACTCTTGGTTTATATCTACTTGTTTTGTTTTTACTTGTCAAGGCTGCAAATCCGCTACTTTTGACTTCCTTCCAACCGAATTCAAGGTAATTGAACAAACACCTATTGAAGTGATGGTGCAGATGCACGATCGATTTCAATTATTGCAGTTAAAGAAACATAATAAAGAATCAAAAAATTTAATAAAACAATCTCAAAATTTTCACTATATTTTAAATCTAAACATGACTTTTAATGTATAATGTAATGTTATGAATATATGCAATAATGAATATAATAATAAAACTTACTAATTCATATATCATTTTATTATTCGTTTTCATCCGCCTGCCAAAAACAAAATAAATATACCATATATACTAACTTCATGCCATTTCATAAAAAGAAATAAGCAAGAGGATTGCGTGAATTGTTTAAAAACAAAATCACGACACAAGAAAATCACGGGGCAGGGTAATACAGAGTTGAGTGAATGGATAATAACTCATCTGTGCTAATAACTTTTAGTACCCTATCTTACATAGTGACACATAGTTTTTACCGACCCTTAATATTGGGTTAACTACATGTGTTTGTGATCAGCATCAGAATCAGATGTTATGACAATCTCGCTGTCTATCCTTCCGTTCAATATTTTGAGGTTTTTCAATAAGGGCAAGAACACTGAAACTTCCATACTGTTACTAGTATGATACACATACTAGTATGATTACGTGTAAAGATCTTTTAAATCCGGCCATTATACCTATTATTTCCAAATTTTGTTTTCAATAAATTCATCAAAAAATGAAAAAATAAGACAATGGACGGTATGCACAAAAATACGTAATTCATTTAAGTAAATACTACCACTTAAGTGTTCAGTATACTCTGACATTTAATCATGGAAAGACTTACAAACAAGCACAGATTGCAAATTATTGAAATTTATTATCGAAATTGATTTATCCAAAAATTCTGTTCAGCGATAAGGCTCATTTCTGGCTCAACGGATACATAAATAAGCAAAACTGTCGCATCTGGAGTGATGAACAGCCACATGCTATATAAGAATGACCGATGCATCCCGAAAATAGGTCAGTTTGGTGTGGTTTATGGCCTGATGGCATCATCGGTTCATTTTTCTACAAAGACGACCGTGGAAGAAACGTTACCTTCAACGGCGAACGATATCGAGCCATAATACGCGACTTTTTGTTTGCCCAAGTTGGCTGAGTTGATCTTGGTTGACATGTGGTTTCATCAAGACGGTGCAACATGCCACACAGCTCGTGAAACAATGTTAATATTAAAGGATTAATTTGGTGAGCAGCTTATCTTTCGAAATGACCCTGAGAGTTGGCCGCCAAGATCATGCGATTTAATGTTTCTTGATTATTTCTTCTGGGGTTAAAGTGACGCAAAATTGGACCTTCCGAATCGACCATTTGAAACGGAGCCGCGGACAACATTTACGCGAAGTTTTCTTTAAAACGTTAAAGGCAAAGGGCTATTTATCAATTACAATAAAAAATTTGAATATTTGATGCAAATTTGAGTGTTTTATTCGATTTTTAAAAAGCTACACTTATAAAATCACCCGTTTTATACTTGTTTTGTATTATTTTCCAATTGCTTTGCAAAAAATTAGTTTTTTGAAAACTATATCGTTAGCTTTTATTTCTTAAAAAAAACCTTACCGTTCTTTTGAATAAGTTACAACAACCGTGCATTCAAAAGAAGTCCGTAGCTATACAATTATTTATTAGTGAATCTATGAATCTATGAACGACGTTCAAATAACGGCAGAGCAAATTCTAAAGTGGTTAGAAATTGTAGGACAGAGGTTAAAAAAGAAGAAGAAGAAGACCTTAAGAAATCGGAAAATCATCTATCCCTTGAATCTCTCGTATTGAATTGAATTTCCAAATGCTTTGCTTTGAAATTTATTGAATGCCTTTCCTTGATTACTTGTTGGGTTCTTAAAAGGCGTCATTAACCAAGGTGGCATTTAGTAGAATTAAGCATTACAGGTGAAAACTCAGCTGCCAAAAAAAGTTGAAAAATGTCAAGTAAATACTGCAGAAGTATAAGTACTTACTAGTTTATATGCATACGGTATTAAGTATTTACTAGTGAAATTCATCCGAAACTAGTAAGTACTTTGTCTCCTAGTAAATTCTTGTTCTCCAGCACTTACTTGAGTTTATGCATATGATGCACTTAAAAATCGTCTAGTAAAAGTACTTACTACCTTTTATGCATACCACCCAATGTTATATGGTTTTTAATATTTTACTCGTAACAAAGTTTTTAGACACTTCCTATTTTGTCGGTTTGCTGTGTTTAGATTCTTATAAAACGAAATAAAATTTCAGAATTTGAGTTTGCCCTTCTTAACAATATACCTACTATGTACGTATTAAACATTTGTTCGTTCTGTAAAAAAGGGTCCAAGAAAAAGGCCTTTTAAGAACATGTTGGATACAAATTTATTAGTTTATATCGCCCCCTTATGAACATGAATATGCAAAATGAAAATGTTGGGAAATCACGTTTGAATGTTAATTGCTCTAATAGAATTATATGGTTTGGTTTCTGAAACATTGTTAAGTTATGGTTTCCTTGTACAAATGACATTCTTTTGGTATAACATAATATAGAACTATCAAAGGTTTATCAAACGAACCAATGACCTAAAAATTGAAAAATTACACTTTCATGCATTAAGGGACAATATGATAATTATTAAAAAAGACACCAATATTTGAAAAAAAAACTCCCAACCACTTTGTGTGCTCAAAAACATGGAATAGATAATATACCAGAAAAACTATTGACTACATATCTTGAATATTCTAGTCAAGTTTGGTCGCCTCTTAACACCATTCATTCCCGTCGAATTGAAGCTGTCCAACGCGGATTCCTTCAATTTGCTCTCCGTGGGCTATCCTGGGCTGAATGGTGTAACCTGCCTCTTTATCACGACCTTCTTAAACTCCTTGATATGCAGTCACTTGAACAACGTTTCCGGGTTGCTGATATTCTCTTTATACATCAATTTCTATCCGGGAATATCGATTGTCCTTTGCTTCTCCAAAACATTTTCCTCAACACTAATCAAAAAAACCTTCAGAATCGGCTATCATCGAACAAGTTATGGAAGGAACGAACCCCTAACCCGTATGCTACGTTTAACTAAAAGTATTCAAACCATTTCGACTTCCACTCAAGCTAAGATAGCCTTAAAACCTACCTCTACCGTCCCGGGCATACCTACTTATCGAATTAGACTCAAGTAGTTTTTAAGAAAAAATTTATTAACCATAAGATAATTGATGTTAGTTTAAGTTTTTCTTGTATTAAGCTAATAAAGTTTAATAAACTCTCTTCCTCCGTTGATGTTTGTTGCTATATAATACATATTTTGCTAAACATTTTTGTTCTGCCTATATATTTTGTGAAGGTTATAACCCTTTAACTCTTTAACTTAAGATTTATATATCCTAGGGGATATACGGGACAAATTTCAGCTTCCTTGGACGGACGGACATTGATCAATCGTCAAAGCTTTTGATGTTGATCATAAATACTTCTTTTATTTGCCAATTGTCACTTCCTTACTTATGCGGTGCTATAGTCGGGGTGGACCTGGGCCTCAGCCAATAAGCTTCTCCAATTAGCGCGTACTTTGGCTAACTGCCTCCAGTTGCGTACTGCAAGAAGGTTGAGGTCCCCTTCCCTTAGGTCCGCGTCAAATAAGGCGAGGCCGTCCTCTGCCGCCTTGTCTCTCCGGATTGGAGTTGGTGTTCATTCGCTTTACATGTCTCAGCCATCTCAAACGCCCAATGCGCATTTTTTTTGACCAGGTCGATGTCACTGTAATTTTTTTGCATATAAAGATTTTTTTTGAGAAAATACTTATTTTTTATAACTCAAAAAGTTTGTGTGTTATTTATGGCGTGAAATAAACTAAAGTGATAAATGATCGTTGATAGTCACTTTATTCATTTTTGCTCTGCGTAAGATGATAGTCACTGTGAACACCAAAATAAACTGTTTGCCTTAAGATGAATGTGAAAATTGCAAATTACTATCACAAAAGTAATTGTCACCAATCACCGTAACCGATTGCATCGCTGTAAGAAGTTGTTTCGTTCTTTTGTGTGAAAAGTGTATAAAGTTCAATCCAAAACTTGAATTTCGCTGGACTTTGATCTCCATATTTATTTACTTTTGTCCGTTAAAATTTGTATTAAATATCCCTTATGAAAGTCAATTGCATACGCATGACCTTTTTTGACATTTTTCACCATTCTCGCGACCAAATAAAAAACAATGGATAGTACAAGATGAATCCGATAAATTAAAACCATCGAAAAACATACTACAAGGTGCTGAAAAAATACGTTTACAGTGTATGAACAAGAAGTTTCGATCCAAAAGTCCTTACTCATATTTAAGATAAGATTTTTTGAGTTGTTCTTTACGTAACCTCTCAGGGCATCTACAAGTATCGTCAAAGTTAAAAACTCACAAAATT
This sequence comes from Ferdinandea cuprea, assembly GCA_963576555.1. Classification (NCBI taxonomy): domain Eukaryota; kingdom Metazoa; phylum Arthropoda; class Insecta; order Diptera; family Syrphidae; genus Ferdinandea; species Ferdinandea cuprea. The sequence goes on from OY754961.1 coordinate 38,722,982, forward strand.
GTAAGACGAAATCCATTACCCAAAAATGTCCCGGAAGATGCATCCCTGCATTCGTACGAAGAACAAAGCCAACCGACGAGTAAAGCGACTACTATTCTCTTCATGTTAAAATTTTGTTAAACTCTTTTTCGTCTTATGTTAGCTGATGTGTAAGCTTATATAGTCTAAAATTAATGTGATTTTAATGATCTCTTTATCTTATCATAATTACAGTTTTGGCGTAGCACCAGATCATCCCGAGGTGAAAAATGTCATCAACACATTTACAAAAACCGCAGAGAACCCTGGTTTCAACTTTCATGGAAATCTTAGCTTGGGTACCGACTATAGCTTACAACAGTTAAGAGACAACTATCACGCAGTGTTGCTAACTTACGGCGCCGATGAAGATCGATGCATGAATATTCCCAATGAGGAATGTGAAAAGTTAATATCGGCGAGAAAATTTGTCGCCTGGTACAATGGATTGCCGGGATCAGAGAATCTGAATCCTAACCTCTCAGGCGATACTGTGACATTAATTGGACAGGGAAACGTTGCGGTAGATGTTGCGAGAATGATTCTATCACCTATTGACACACTAAAGGTATGGTAGATGGCTTGATTTGTGTTTTGTTGGCTTTATCAATCTAATACCTTTTAAAAGTCGACGGACACCACTGAATACGCGTTGGCAGCCTTCGCTGATAGCAAGGTCAAAAATGTATATTTGGTGGGCCGACGGGGACCTCTTCAGGCTGCTTTCACCATAAAAGAACTAAGGGAAATGTTGAAACTACCAAATGTCTCAACAGTTTGGAGGAAAACCGACTTCAAGGGTATGAATAATTTTTGTAAATGATTTCTCGAATTAAAGCATGCGATTCCCTTTTAGATGTACCTGAAATTGTGGAGTCCCTACCACGTCCCCGCAAACGCCTTACAGAACTTATGCTAAAAAGCCTAAGTGAACAATCATCCTCCGGTCAGAAGGCTAAAAAATTCCTGCCAGTATTTCAAAGATCGCCAAAAGCGATACATGACAGTTCAATCGAATTCACTGTGACACAGCTGAAAGATAACACTGCCATTCCGACAGATGTGTCGGAAAAGTTTCAGACTGATTTAATTTTACGAAGTATTGGGTACAAGTCAAGGTCTGTCGATCAATCGATCAACTTTGATGATCGGAAAGGATTTGTTACTAATAAGGAAGGTATTTTGTTAAATAATTACTTCATAAGAACATTAGTAGTAACATTTTTCTGTTAAAAGGTCGAGTTCTTAAGAAGAACTCTGGCGAAGATGTCATAGACAAGGGGCTCTATGTAGCCGGTTGGCTAGGAACTGGGCCAACTGGAGTCATTTTAACGACCATGAACGGGGCGTTTAGCGTAGCTAAGGTAATTTGTGATGACTTTGAACACAAGGCAATCGACACTACAACGCCTAAACCTGGACTTGATGTTAGCGACAAACCAGTGGTGACGTGGGCTGGTTGGAACGCAATTAATAAATTTGAAATTGAAAATGGTAAATCAAAGGGAAAACCAAGAGAAAAGATTGTAGACATCAAAAAAATGTTACGAATTGCCGGTGTTTGATAAAAGTTGATATTTTTTACACAAATTTCTATAAAGAAGAATAAAAGTAGTTAACCTTTTGTATATCTTAACACCCGTATTAATAAACGCGAGTTAACGATGAGTTACCCTTAGGTCATGCAGTTAAGTGTAAAATGTTATAAATAAAATTAATTTGGTGCCTACTGACTTTTTTTTAACTGTGAGTTAATTTAACTCAGTTACATCGTGGGTTAGAGGTAAGTTAAGCACGCCGCACTCTATCGCGGAACGGAAAGGAACCAAAGGAAACGGACATTTTAAAAAGTATATAAATAAGTTAGAGTCCGCATACTACCGCAGATCGAAGCAGCGCGTTGTGCATCGGAACAGAATTGCTTGCATTGCACATAGAGCGAATTTTTAGGCCGCCCACTCCACATTGTAATGAATTTCCAAACTAATATTAAATCAAAAGTAATATCTTTAACGTTAGGTAGATTTTTATTTTAACGGTCATGATGAATTTTATATAATTACGATAACCTAACCATTCATCTTTTTACAAGGAAAATCTATGGAGAAAATAAATTTGATTTGAGAACGTTTTTGAATTTTAAATCTGGTTTTCTGAAAAGCTGCATGTTGTGACTTAACATTGCCCTTATTGCCCAACTTTAAAGGTATATTGACGTGACTTTGTTTGACTTATGTTTGTTAAATAATTAATATTAATGAATAACCAACCACATCCTTTAATAAATAACTATACATAACGCCACAAATTCTTCGCCTGAAGAGCACGTTGCAGAAGTAAAACACGCACTTAAACATTAAGAAGATAGTCTATAAAAATATTTTTTTCCGCGGAAGTCCGAGGATTTCTGACTGGTTGTCTGACTGCTTTAAGTAAAACCTTTAATAAGCTACACTAAAGAACACAGCTAGCTACTTAATTTGATAAAATTGAATTATCTTAAATTAATTATTGATTTATCAAATGAATTAGAACAAATATTTGCAATTTTAACACAAAATTTTAAGTACTAAACCATTATGGAAATTGTCTCAACGCCAGAACCACATTACATTCCCGGGTAAGGTCATGTGTTTTATCAGTCAATCTTTATTAGTTTTGATGATCTTTGTAGATATACAGGATATTGTCCCCAGTATATGTATCGCGTGGGCAAAACCTATGGAAATTTGACGCACAAACTTCTCGTAGATCCTTGCGTTCGACACTCGCCGAATATTTTGATTCCTGGTCCAGATGACCCACATGTCTCCGAAGACAGACCAACCCCAAAAGAAATAGACCTAATAAAAACCCATGAACGGGAAGGTGATGTTGTCTATAAGTATCCAATAGTGCCGGGATATGATGGCTTTATACCGAATCTTAAATCTAAAATTGGCGACCGATTTCTGGCATCAGCTACAGCGGGAGTCGCTGAACATGAACAATACATGCAGCAGTTGAAATGTGAACGCAGAAATCGCATTCATAGAGATTTGTTGCAGGATGGAAAGGGAGTTTATGCAAGAAATTTAGGGGAAAGAACTGTTAGGATATTGATATGAAATATTGATGAAATTATTATTCAAAGATCTTTTTCCAGTTGCAAGAAACAACATATCAACTGCCGCTTATACCAGTCCGACCAGAAGCGGTTGGTATTGATAAATCACGAGACATTTTAGACAAGATAAAAGTTCCGTATTCAAAGGATACACCACCTCATTTTATGGTCGATAACGATCCAGAAAAATATATTATAACAGGTAAATTGTTTACAATTGTTTAACGTGAAAAAGGCAATATAGTAGAGCTCATTCGACTTCATCTATATTTTTTAAGAGCTTGCTTTGTGGTTGTTCTCAATGAGATGAAAAATGCTTCAAAATGTCATATATTCCTACTTATGGCCACATATCGGCACATAAAGTTTGCATCTTTGTTAGTTTGTTGCTTGTAGAGGTATATTAACATCTTTATTCGTAGTTGCTGCCAACCATAACATGCTAAAGTAAACTGAAGCTAGTATCAACATGTACCTTAGAAGCAATTTAGAGATCTTTGCTGAGGTTAATGGACTGTTTACTTACCTCCTACCCTCATAAATAAACTTTCATCTCTAGGTATGTCAGATAATGGTATCATATTGGAGAATTTCTCGTATTTCAACCAAAAAGTTAAAGAACAAACTCCGTATGGCAGTATGAGAAAACAAACGGTGAATTTCCAGCGTCTCTTTTGGAGTTCTTGGCAAAAAGGATTTGTCCAGCGCGTAATAAAAGAAGGCTCCCTCCTCCTACCTACTAGTTTCATTTACGTTCCTTCTTTTCAAGGTCATAAAAACGCTGATAAATCATCAGCTAAAAATAGTTTTTGCAGCAACAAGTCAACTGGTGTTCTGATAATATATCCTAATATCTAACCAAAAAGTGGAACAAATCTATTCACCTCGGTTGTGAAAGTAAAATCGTTACGCTTTAGTTTGGCATCAATTTCTTATGTCGAAAATGAGTGTTTTTGTGATGCAAGATATATTTCACCTCTTTCAATCTGGCTTCTTTCTTGTCCCCGTTTTGTTGTGTTTTCCTTCTTTCTTGTCCCCGTTACCTTAACGCCCGCACTTCCTAACTAAACAACATCATGTTAAGGTCGTTAAAATTCCCTTCTAATTCCCGCGTGAATTATAATATTATAAGTGTAGATTAAACTGTTATTATACCGTTCCATACAGGTCGCATGTGTTCGCACAGTTATGTACGTATCAATACAAAAATTACAAATCAAACTTTACTTCAAAATCATCCCACCGCAAAAAAAAAGATCAACAGAGCAGTCAGTTGAACATCAAATTCAATTTTAAATTTATTTTCTTTGGAAATATTTCCAAAATTTTTTCACAAATTGTAAAGTCCTAAAAAAAAATATAATGAAAATGTTTCTAAGATTCTTTAAATTTTTGTCAGGTTATGGTGGTCACGTTCCAATGGCTTTCAATCGTTTCGGGCAAAATAGCAAAGATCTAACAACTGGTGCTCTATGTGAGTTTGCAAATAACTACCATCATCGACGAAGTGCAGAATGGGTACCTATGGAATCTACTGGAATCGGCACATCCCTACCAGTGAAATCGTCATTTCAAATCTACCAACGCAACACTGGAATGATACCGAGTTATGGCGGTCATGTGCCAGGAGAAATATTTAAATTTGGCGGTACCTATGGAAAGAATACCGTAGATGCAAAACGGTGGCTGGCTGAGAACTTGTAAATTTGTTGTACGCATTCAATTTTAAATAAATTTTTCAATATCAACTATAAGTTAATTTGAATTAACTTACGTAAATTTTTACCTAAAATCTGAACACTTTCTTGCCAAAATTAGTAAATCTCGTGAATAATATAGATCTTATATTGGACTGCGATATAAAAACATTTACACTTAACCATTTCGGAGCCCTAGGGAATATGTGGTCCAATTTCAGCTTCCTAGCTTAATTTTAAAGGCCTAGAAATTACGGACGGACGGACATTGCTAGATAGTCTTAGGATTTGGTCCTGATCATAACTATATATACTTTTATGGGTCTACGACGAATATTAAGGGGTGTTACAAACTATGTGTCAAAATTAATATACCCTTAGGATAGGGTATAACAATGGCGTGTTAAATCTGACCACTTAATACTGAATATCACCCTAGAAAAGGTGCTTTAGCGTTTTTAGAACAGGTTTGGTGTTGTGTACCGATGGAATACCGAGCTGTGATACCGAGTCAATGGATTTTCAGAGAGTGCATGTGATTAAAAAGACAACCCCCACACCGCATGGAGGCAGTGTTGTCACTTTTACCACAATGTGGTAGATCTACCACTATATCTGCTTAATTGTCTAATCTACCACATCTACCATTGTGCTCGAAAGTTCTACCACTGTGCTCGAAAGTTTTACCACTATCTATCATTTTACTTTAAAACGCTTTCTCCTATCCATAATTCCTTATCTACATATAAAAGTTAAACTCAAAGCCCTTCTGACTGCATTTTTTTTTTAACCATTTGTGACGTTCACCAGTCAAGCAAAAATTTAAACTTTAAAATTGCTTTTCACGAGGGGGCAATACAAAACTTTTTTTTAATATTCGATGCGTTTTTTAATTACAAACTTATATTTTTAAAATAGGAATTGGTGCCTAAGTTTGATCACAATTGTATTGTGATGTCGAATACAAATTTAGTATAAGATCGCTTTGCCTGATTCTGAGGTATATTTGTGTTTTCCTGATGTAGGTTTCATCTTTAATTTGTTTCAAAAACGTTGCAAATTTTCGTGCACTTATATCCATATTGGTGTTCAAAATACTCAAAAAGCTAAGAGAAATGCTTCAAGATTTTATCCAAAATATTTAAAACGATATTTGCACGAAGTCCGTCGAACCGAGCAAAGGATGCAGCATAGGCCGTTTACCACATACCCATCAATAAAAATTTTTGCATAGCTTATACTGATATTTTTCAAATCTACCACAAATTTTTGGGATCTAGCACTCTTTTTTTCTTCAAAACTCACACATTTTGCAATTTCCAATTGACAACACTGCTTGGAGGGGATGGTGGAACGTTTCAAGAGAACCTTAACTGAACACCTATCAAATGTTATTGACGGCAATCATCGCGTATATGCAGAAATCCACAATCGAAGGCAGATATCGTTCAAATACTTTATGGTTTTTAGATTTACTAGAATTTCTAAGAAACGTAACTTCTTCAAATGTACGGCAGAGTAGGTCAAAGGGGCGCTAAAAATTAAAACTTCGTGTGGTTTTAATTTAAATGCGATGTAATAACATAAAAGTGGGTCATTAAAGTGCACGATAATGATTTTGTGTAAAGTAATGCGTTAGTACTATGGTTTCCGAGGCGACGAGATTTGAAGATGCAACTTAATAGATCTCAACGAAACAATCACAAGTTAAGAGGTAACAACAGTCTCGTTTCGCCTAGTTTAGAAGATGTCAGGGTTTGAAAATCGAATTTTTAGTATGAAATCTCTATAAGATGACGTCACTTTTTTGCCAATATTTTCACTTAAAAAACAAAAACCATTACATATATTAAGGAGTTCGAACAACAATATTTTCCACCATTAAAAGTAAGGTGTGCTATTAGGAATTAATAATCTCGCATTTGTATTCTATTATAATTTAGTTTCTTAATTCCTTTAACTATAACTATATCTCTTCGTAGTGCATTGCGGTTAGCACAAAATAGTAGAAGTTAGAAACTGAATGCAAACTAAATTTGGATCATTTCTAATTAGCTAAACAGTATCTGGGTGAACCGCTTCGCGGGAAAAAGGGATTTCAACTCTGGCCTGTCTCCTCGACTGCTATCGAACGGCCTTCTGCCTCACATGTAGGTGCTCAGGGAGCCGCTACGCGGATTGGGAGTCAACAGAATGCATATGCAAGAAAAATAACTTCCAATTAGTCTTCTTTCCCAAAATAATTTGTAGTTATTTCAATTTGTAATAAACTTCTACAAGTATTCCTCATTTTTTATGGTGAAAAATATTCGTGATAGAACTCCTTAATATATGTAATTTTTTATATTTTTGAAGTGAAAATATTGGGAAAAAAGTGACGTCATCTCATAGAGATTTCATACTAAAAATTCGGTTTTCAAACCCTGATATCTTCTAAACTAGGCCAAAACGAGACTGTTGTTACATATTAACTTCTGATTATTTCGTTCAGATCTATAAAGTTGCATCTTCAAATCTTGTCGCCTCGGAAACTATAGTATCCCCAGTAATGCAGTTAGTTTCAGAGATAGACACCCTGTTCCAATTTTAATCTTTTTTAACATTAAATAATATGCCGAAAAAAATAATTCCAGCTCGCTTAAAATTCGTGCAACTACCCCATTAGCATCCGTTGTCTGAACACCTCCGTCGGTACTTTCGTTAAAGAGTGCATCATCAAATCTCTCAGTTTTGTTATTTTCACCACACATCTCCCACATCGCAGAAAATTTTTTGTACCAACCAAACCAAACCAGCAGCAACGCATTGGCAAGGGAAAACACAACACAAAAGGCAGATTGGAAAAGTTCTCTGAATCGTCGAGTACCGTGCAAATACTTCGGTTATCGGCCAAAAAGGAGCGCAATCAATTTTTCGCCACATAATTAAGCAAAAAAAAGTGAGATTCGGTTTCAAAGTATCAACCGTCGCAAAATCAGTGTCTAAGTGCAAATTATCGAAAGAATTCCATCGAAATTTTCCATTGGAAGATTTAAGTGAAACTTTTTTTTGCAGTCATGTCCATTTTCTTTTCTCAATTCATTAGGTTTTTTTATTTGGTGTTTACTTGAAAAAAAAAGAAATCTAGTTTGTGTGATGACCTAAAAATGCACTCTGTCTCATTTTGGCATGCACTTGTTTACATGATAACCCCTAGTGTATGCATCGTCAAGTATAGTGTCGCCCCGTTCTCAAATAAAAATTGTTGCTAATTCTCTTCATACACTGAGGTGATTCTTGTAGTGGGCGCGAAAGAGACAGTGTCATAGTCGTGTCATCTATCTACAGACGGTGGAATTTTGTCTCGGCTTTAAGTGAAAAACTCACCATGTTCACCACCCTTAATCTTCGTTAAAAAAGTCAAAATCAAAATTTCGATGTACACCTTATTTTTCGTTTCGTCCTGTGTTCGCTCGCGTCGTATCTGACGCATTGAGGTTCGAATTTTTATCGTCCAACTATTTCAATTGAAAGCTAATAAGAGTGAAAAATCGTTGTCAATTCAAAGTGAACGTGAAAAAGTGAAATCAAATTGTTAACATAGCAATAAAAAAACATTAGATGAGTGGTGAAACAGAATGATGAGTACGTAAATGGTGGCACATTACAACAATTATTCTCCCCGCTGCAGTTAGTGTTGTGTTTACAATTATTTATGACATCTGAGAAAGAGACAAAAAGCAAGTGTAACCTCTCGATTGTTCGTTGAAACTCGAGTTTGTCGTTTCTTTTTTGTTTGCTGTAGTTGTGTTGTATGTTTTGATAAAACAGGTGAGTAAAGTGCGCATGTTCCGATGGCAATGTTCATTAATTGTGTTAAAAAAAATATAAATAATAATAAATTTGTGTGTGATAGAGATGCCAATTGATTTTGTGCGGGCTGAGTGAGTGGGACGGACAACTCGGTTCGCTCTCAAGTGTCCGTAGTCCGTTTGAAGGGTTTTGTGGTGGGATAGGTTTTTTTCTGTCTCGCTTTTTCGCATTGATAAAGTTGAATTGGAATTTATGTAATTGCCGGCGGGATTTGTTCTGATTGCATCTTTCGGTTACAAAAAAAAATATACTGATAAATTATTATCTAGGAAAATGTGAAACAAATAGATACACACTGAAGGTTTCTATTTCTGTCAAAATGTGTTTTCCCTGTTTTTCTAAGAACGGAGAGTTAGGTCGGTCCGTGATGCTTTGTTTATGTTTTTCTTCTAATCTAATACATACAGATAGATACTCAGAAGTGCAAACAAATTTCGTCGAAATATTAAATTCAAAGTTGCGGTGCATTGCAATGCGTTGCTGTTTTTTTTTTAAGGCCAATTACAATTGAATAATCTTTTGAATTTGGAAACCTGCGTATAGGTACGTGATTTATATCACGCGTGCTTTAAATTGATCGAGAAACTGGTAGATAGTATCAATTTTGTGTGTTATTTTGGAAAATGCTTATAGGTACGAAAATTTAAATTGAAGATCCAATCTTTTCTTAAAGCATTTTTAATTTTCATATTTAAGCTTTTACTTCCGCCTATTATTTATACAGCGACACACTGCTGCACTGCTAATTGTTGATTTTTGTAAGAGTTTTTTTTTTCTATAGCAATGAACTAAGTTGCTATTGAGTTACGGTTAGATCCTAGTGGTTCATCTTGCGTAAGTTTGACATGAATCTTCAAAACTAGTGAAGTTATAAGGAACATGTTTTCAGGAACTTTTCAAGCTTTCTGTTCATAATCTTTTAATTATTTAATAATTTTATATATACTTTTGTTGATGTTGTAAACTTCAAAACAGTCGACTCTGCTTTAACAATATGGCAATTTGTAGCGTTTTCATATAAGAAGTTTTACTAAATTAATACATTTATTTGTAGTTAACTTATTCCAGGGTAATGTTTAAAAAAAAAAAAACGATATGCAAATGATATGGTTACCAGAAGTCCTGGTTTTTGAGTAGGTACATGTAACGTCCCCCCTAGTTTTTAATGATTGTCTCCATTTTTCTCTTTTTTAAAAAAAAATGTTCCCAAACAATTGAGTACCTATACCTGTTTGATCAGTTTTGTATGATTAAAATACCGATTGCAGTCAACTCAAAATTAAGCAGCCTTAAGTTGATATTAATAAAACGTTTCAATCAAAGCTGGCAAAATTCCATTTCTGCTATTTGTTTGACTTGGAGCAACAAACACAGTCGGTTGGAGTTTATAACGTACACCCAAAGCTTCTTTCTTTGTGCGATCAGGTAAAAATTCTAGACGGATGTAAAAAGTAGGAATGCATCGATACGCACTTCTAACGAAACGATACCGTTATTTCTAAAAACAAGTATCCATGATACAGATACCGATGCGGAATGTAGGCAGATTAGAAACAAATTATTATTTACTACATATAGGTAGCTATACGGACATTTAAAAAAAAAAAATATGGGATCGCTGCGATATCTCGTTTTCCAAAATCCCTAATTTTGTTCCCTATGCCAAAATCCTCTATTATTTCTTAGAAACCCCTTATGAAAATCGATGTTCGCATAGTTTATAACTCAACATTTTTAAAATGGTAAGAAAAGCGGTCAACAATCAGTTTGACGTTGCCTTTGTTGGATTTTCTTACTTCAACGACACTCATCGTAAACTTATAAAAACACATAAATTAAATTGCATGCACGATAGTTGGTTCTGCGCCTTCTACTAGAAAGTTTGGCCATTATGAATGTCATTTTCATTTTCGTATTTTATCATTTTGAATTTAATTCGAGCTAATTAAGTTCTTTTACTAATAACACCAAATGCCAATAAAAATGTGTCATTTTCTCCCTGAGAATTTTGGGGAGATTATGGTACAAGGAATTATGGAATTATGGAATTATGGTAAAAGGAGATTTCATCAACCCAACCCAAAAAATGTTTAGCAAACTTAATACCTTAATAATATCAATAATATAACATAATAACTATAAAAAATAGTACCTAAACTTTTTCGGAATTCCCTTTATTATTTTTTGGGATATTGGCTGTTTTAAAAATTACCGATATTCGATTTATTTGCAAAAAACTGAGTTTTCAATATTTTCGGCCCCATCCAATCCAAACTACAAAAAAAAAGACCAAAATCCTTGGAACTATTTTTGGAAAAATTAGTGATAAGTTATTCTCGCAAGAAAAAAAAAATTTATGGCAGGTATGGTTATTTAAAACGATAAAGCCTCAAGCTTTAACTCAAAAACCTTATGTACGAACTTTGAAGCAAATGGCATCTTTTTGGACTTCTCTACAGTCGTAATATCATCCCTCATATTCAATTTAAGTTCAAAATTTCTCTTTAATATACTAATGTATACGAGGAAGTTAAAAAAACACTCTCGAATTTCAAATTTTACTAATTATTATTACAAAAGCGTTCCCCTTAGGTTAGGTTAGGTTGAAGTGGCAGTCAGATAGAAGTCTGACTCACTTAGACCAATATAGGTCCATTGTGATACCACGTGGATCTGAAGTTTCTGCCTACACGTTGAACCATTTTGAGGAGCTAATAAAGCGTGAGAGACATTTTGGGTCGGTTGAGTTTAGATCATTAAGATCATTATAGAAGAAGGCCCCCAAATGGAGGTTTCGCTTTCGAGAGAGAGCAGGGCATGCGCAGAGAAGGTGTAGAGTAGTCTCCTCCTCTTCCTCGTCCAAACAGCTCCTACAGAAGTCGTTGTAATAGGCACCAAGCCTTGCTGCATGCCTGCCTAACGAACAGTGTCCAGTTATGACACCAATTGTAGCACCAATGTGCGATCGATTAAGGGTAATCAAGCTCTTTGAGCGTCTTGGATCCAGCCTAGGCCAAATCTGCTTCGTTGTCAGACAAGTAGTACCATTTGTCCATCTGTGATTAGTTTTTTCTAATGCATCCAGTTTAAACCAGAGCTTGCACGTGGAAACTGGTGTGCCTAAGGAGCCCTTTTCAGGCAAGATTGAGAGGGTAGTTCCAAGTTTGGCGAGTTCGTCGGCCTTGCAGTTACCCGGAATGTCCCTATGCCCCGGCACCCAACAAAGGTGAATGTTGAACTGCTCAGCCATCTCCTTTAGAGATGAACGGCAATCTAGGGCTACTAAAGAGTTAATAGAGACAGAGTCCAGACACTTGATGGCGGCCTGACTGTCCGAAAAGATTCGAATATCCTTTACGGATACCACATTCTTTCTTAGCCAGGACAAGACTTCCTTTATCGCCATAACTTCCGCCTGGAAAACACTACAATGATTAGGAAGACGGAAGGAGAGACTGAGATTGAGCCTGTCTGAAAAGACACCTCCACCCACTCCATCATTTGTTTTTGAACCGTCCGTGTAAAAATGGATTGATTCTTCTTCCGGCAAGGCATCCTCCCAAAAGGATCTAGGGGGGATGGTTATCTGGAAGTTTTTGTCGAACAGCAGTTGGGGTGTGGTGTAGTCTATATTCCTAGAAGGGATTCTGAGTATGTTCAGAATTGCAGAGTGGCCGATTTCACTATCGGCCCATTGAGAAGTTGCTTTGAGGCGAGTGGCCGTGGTAGCAGCCGTCTGTCTGCTAAAGATGTCAAGGGGTATCAAATGGAACAGAATGTCGAGTGCAGCTGAGGGAGTGGTGCGAAGCGCTCCGCCTATGCATAAACATGCTGATCTCTGGACTTTGCCCAGTTTATCACGATTTATCGCTTTCTCTAAGGCAGTCCACCAGACAATTGTTCCATACGTTAGTATCGGTCTTACAACCGAGATATATAGCCAGTGAGTAATTCGGGGTTGTAGTCCCCACTTGTTTCCAATAGCTTTTTTGCAAGAAAAGAGTGCCACCGTAGCTTTCCGGACTCTTTCTTGTATATTAGATTTCCAGTTGAGCTTCCTATCCAGGATGAGACCTAAGTATTTGGCCTCGTCAGAGAAGACTAAGCTGGTACCCCTGATTGAAGGGGGGTCAACTCGTGGGATTTTGTATTTCCTAGTAAAGAGGACAAGTTCGGTTTTGTGGGGATTGACGCCCAGACCACAACCGTCAGCCCATCTTATTAGCTTGTTAAGAGCATTTTGTAGGAGTTCTTTTAAGGTGTTAAGGTGCTTCCCCGATACGGCAATAGCAACGTCATCTGCATAGGCAATCACTTTGCAGCCCTCTCCTTCCAGGATAACAAGCAGTTTGTTCACCACAAGATTCCAAAGAAGTGGGGATAGGACTCCTCCTTGCGGGGTTCCCCTGCTGACAGATCTTCTGGCGGAGGTCATACCCAGCTTTGAGTTAATAATCCTACTGGTTAGTAGTTGATTAATGAACTCGCTAAGTGTGTTATCCACTTTTAGATCCGACAGTGCAGTTGAGATCGCGGATGTATTGACGTTGTTAAAGGCGCCTTCTATATCGAGGAAGGTTACCATTGTATACTCCTTATGGTGAAGGGAATATTCAATTGAACGTACTAACGAGTGTAGGGCTGTTTCTACAGATCTGCCTTTGCAATAGGCATGTTGGGAGGTAGACAGCAGCCTTTTGTCAATGTTGGTACGAATATGGATATCTATCAATCTTTCTAGAGTTTTTAGGAGAAATGATGATAGACTGATGGGTCTGAGATCTTTCGGAGTGACATGGGAATATTTGCCAGCTTTGGGTATGAAAACCACTTTCACTTCTCTCCATAACAGCGGAATGTGGACCAGTTCAATACAACTTTTCAGAATTAACTCCAACACCGGAAGAATAATATCTGATGTTTTTTGTAATTCGGCTGGTATAATGCCGTCTGGTCCCGCCGATTTATATGGTTTGAAGCTGTGTAGCGCCCAAAGTAGCCTATCCCTGGTGATTAGATCATTAATGTTGGTTATGTGAGTCCTTGCCCTGTTTGGGTTCGTACTACTTATAACATGGGAGCTGCCTGGGAAGTGGGTATCTAATAGCAGATTAAGCGATTCCTCGCTAGACGTAGTCCAAGAGCCATCCGATTTTTTGAGACAGCTGGGCATCGTTGGATTTGTAGAGAGGATTTTCCTTAGCCTAGAACCTTCGGAGGTATCCTCTATTTTGCTACAGAAGAGTCGCCACGATATTCTTTTGGCTTTCCTCAATACTTTTTTATAGGAATTGAGGGATACTTTGTAGGCATCCCAGTCAGAATCTGTTCGTGTGGCCTTGGCTTTATTGAACAGTTTCCTGCAGACATTCTTAAGTGGGCTCAATTCCGATGTCCACCAATGCGGCTTACGCTTGCCTCTCGGTCTAGTGAGAGGACATGAGGAGGACAATGCTTTATTTAGAGCCATAGTGAGTTCCCTGACTTTATTATCAAGCTCGTTGGTGTCATGAGGGGGACATAATAGCATAGAGCTCACTGAATGCCAAAGTGAATCTCTGTACAGGAGCCAATTTGTCTTGCGGTAGTTCCGGAAGGTTGATTGGCGGGGAGGGTCATCATTTAGACTGAATTGAATGTACCTGTGGTCCGAAAACGAGTGATCAGACGAGACTTTCCAATTACCAATCAATTCAATGATGAAATCAGAGACGAGAGTTATGTCTAAGACCTCTTGTCGACTTCTGGTTATAAAAGTAGGTTCACTACCTCTGTTGCAAACAATGAGATTTGTGTGTAAAATATAATCAAAAAGTGACTCACCTCTGTAGTTTGTATCGGAACTGCCCCATACTGAATGATGAGCGTTGGCATCACATCCAATTATGAGTCCAGTGTTGTGTTTTTCAGCTTCTTTTACAAGATCCTCCAGGGTCTTACCTGGGAGATCTCCCACGATATCATGGGCGAGATAGGCCGAAGTCAGCCAGTACGTGCCTTTGGCCGTCTCTAGCCTCGCTGTGGTTATGTCTCGTCCGCTGAAATTAGGTAGTAAAAATACATTAAGACTACTTTTCACTAATATGCAGGATCTAGGGTTACCTTTGTCTGATACATAAAGTGCGTAGTATCCCGGAGTCCTGAGTCCGCAAACCAGGTTGTTGACAATCCATGGTTCTTGGATCAGGACGATATCTTCTCTATCTTGAGAAAGACGGAGAAGCAAGGAGGCCGAAGCCTTTTTGGAGTGTTGGAGGTTTATCTGTACTAACTGCAGCATCAATTGCTACAATTAGGCAGAACCACTTCCACCACGGTCTTATCTAGGCCCTCTGATTCCGAAGATGAACCAAGAAGTTCATCCTCACTAAGAAGAAGAACCTTGTTTAGGCAGTCCTCCGTCTCCATGTCCGACAACGTGTCAGTAATAGAGGCAGTGGGCCTGGTTGGGGTAGCCTGGTCTGCGGAGACATCGTCTTCCATGTGAGGAAAGGATACGGATGTACCCGGGTCAGGGGCTGCGGAATCGGAGTCTAAGGGGTGAGGAGGCAGTTTGCCAGTCTCTAACTCATCCTTTTTGTAGACGCGCAGAGTGATTTTCTCCCAACCAAAACTTATCATGCCGTTGGTCTGCGCCAAAGGAGCAAGGGATTCCTGGTTGATTACTATAATAGCAGATCTATAGGCACCCCTTTGCTCTTCCAGCTTAGCGACCTTCCAGTCATGGGTGGGTAATGAGGGATTGCAGCGCTGGATGACTTCCAGGACTTCATCCGCGGATGGTGGTTCGATGGGGATCCAGGTGCGAGTCCTAGGTCTGCTAGGGATATTCTCCTTTGCTACGACTTCGAGCTTAGCACCCGGCCAAACCTCTCCTAGACTGCTTACAGCCGACTTGTAGAGATCGACAGATCTTATGTCCGCGCAAGCGATTAGCTTGACGTGTCCTTGATGCCAACCAGCATCTTGAGTATTCGGTGGCGGTCCAGGGGTTGCCCTGATGAAGGGTAGAAAGCTACTTAAGAGCTTCAGCTTGACCGTTTGCCATCGTTCGGGAGATATCGTGCCGTCTATGTCGCTACGATCTATGACAGCAACCACGATTTTGTCTTTGAGGACATCGCTGAAGGACCTGAGAGGTTTAACGGCGGAGGTGCTGGTGTTATGCACCTTGGGGCGTTTTGAAACCGGAGCGGTTTCTTCCACCGACCTCTGGCGCTTAGACGTAAAGTCACCGCTGGTCTCCTTGTCCTTGGTCATAAAATTTTCGGCCCATTTCAGCTTGGCAACCTGTTTAGGAGTTCTGTTGGTCTCCAGAATAGCTCCAAAGACCTTCAGAGTCCGTATTGCCTCGCGTCGTTGTTTATAGTACGACCTCGAGGGAGTGCGTTGTCGCGAACTTCCACTACGAGACGTACTAGGGGTGTTAGTACCAGCAGTGGAAGGGCCATGAAGTGCCACAATCCTACCACTGCTAGGGAGGATACCTTCCTTTTGCTCATGAGGATAGCTGCTGTTGCCAATACGGGGTGGACCACGAGTAGCCACAGTCGTACCACCGCTCGGCGTAGCAGGAGCTGTACCGGTAGACAGTTTAATCACCGTACTACCGCCCGGTTTGGAAGGGATACCGGTCTTAAAAATTGGATTAGGTTTTTTTATTTGATTTTTGTTATTGTTGTTCATGTTAGGACCCACGAGTGGCGGAGAAAGGAGGTCGATCTGTACAGAGATCCGCAATATACAGACAAGGCTAGCAAAATCCGGAGGGCGCCAGGTATCCGGACACTCCGTTAGCGACTGGGCTTTTTGACTGGGCCCCCAGCCAGGTTGACGCTCGGCACGGGTCGTATGACACCATCGTCCGGCCCAGGGAAGAGGATGAAAACTGGAAGGAAAGGGAAAGGAGAGGAAGAGGAAGAGAAAAGGGGGGGGGGGGAAACACAGGGAGGACACAGGGGAAGAACGTCCTTTGGTTTCAGGACTCATCTAGAGAAAAACTTCTCGAGAATCATTGACCCTACTCAGCCCCTACAACTCGGCAAGTTCGACGCTCGGAGTAGGGGTTCCCCTTACTTTTTCGTAAATTTCTCTCTTCGTTGGAGAATTTATCCCCACCTTAACTATTTCAACAGTTAAATTATACCCATTCCGTGGGGGCTTAGTTTCGGATCCCTTTAATATTGAATCACTACTGTACATATGTTAATCAGAACTTGGAATCCAAATAACTTTTTTGATGTGGGTATAAAACCAAAGGGCTTCATAGATTAAGATAATCAACAGACATTTGCAACACACTTCAAAAAAACTCAAAATTAAATCAATTTCATTAACCAATACCATTATTCTACTTTAAATGCAGCAAAACAAATGTAGATATACCAAGAACAAACGTTTTCAACCACTAAATAGAAACGAAACACAGTATGGAAGCATCTGCAGGTAAATCAATTGAAAATCTAGCAGTCTTGCTGCAATCAGATATTAACAAAGAGGAAATAAGTAAAAGTTACGATTTTGATGAGCAAACATCTGAGGGAGCGACAGAAAATAATTCCCAACCAAGTGTTTCGCCAAAAGATGTAAAAGAAAGAATCGCCACTAAGAAATCGCTCTCAGAGTACGGTCATAACTTTGACGACGAAATGGACGAAGATAAAGATAACAATATCAGCGCTGATAACCAATTGCAAGGTCCAGAAACAATTGATAGTGTGTCGCAAGAGTCATCGATACCAGAAAATATTCTATCGCCTCCGAAGTCTGAAACACAAACAGATGAAACAAACACCGCAACGTCATCTCCCGCTTCAGATTCACAACTGTCACCCGCAGTGGGCGGTGAAGGTACAACTGGTAGCCTAGTCGTAGGGGCTGCAACAGCAACGGCCACTTCTGTGCAATCGGAAGGTTCATCAGCGGTTTCACCGGCATCGGGAAGTGGCGATCAATCTCCAAGAGTGGTCCAACCAATTAATATTATCGCCAATGGTACGATTCCAAAGTCCGGTAAGCCTTTAATGTTGACGAGAAGCAAGAAACTAAGCAAACCAAAGTCCAGCAAGCAGAAGAAGTCCAAGGCCATGGTGGCAATGTATGAGAGTGAGGTGAGTTTTATTTTATTAAATATAATTTCCGTAAATATCATTTTGACTTTAGATAAGTGACAATAAAATTGGCATAAAGCTGTGCATTAAAAAATCAGAGAGTAGCACAACACCCACTAAAACCAAGCCAAGTCGAAAGCGGTCGCGCAAGTCAAAGACACGCGTAGACAGTGACGATTCGGAATACGAAACCGGCAAGCGGCGTCGAGAGCGACCAACAAATAACAATTCCGACCGACCGAAGCGAGGCGGTGGCGGTGGCGATGCGACGGCATTTAAAGAACCCGTAGAGCAAAGTGCCTGGGGATCCACATTGCCCGAAAATGTGCTCTTTAAGGTTTGTATTTGAAATTGTGCAAATATATACTTTGTACTATTCCACAGTTTGTTTTCTTCAGATTTTCCAAAATGTCGTAGAGAAAGAAGGCGCCATACCAACGCTCTTTAAATTGGGTAGGGTATGTGCACTTTGGCGACGAGTTTCCCTTACATCCTCCCTATGGCGGTCAATGGACCTAAGTACATTGGTGAAAGAGAAATATCGCACAGAATTAAAACTAAAATGGTTTATCGAAAATCGAGGCAAAGGATGTACCGACTTGAATGTCTGTAAGTATAAATTGCATCATTTTAAAAAAGACAAGTCAAAACTAAGTGAATCTTTTGACCGCTTTTTTAGCCAACTGGAAAGTGACGGACATTTCATGTTTCCTTGCCAAGTTATCAGTTAGTTGTCCCAATCTAACCGGGATCACACTAAATGGATGGAAAGGTTTTACATCGGATCATTTAACGTTTTTAGTTGACAATTTACCAAAACTTGAGCGATTGGATTTAAGTTTGATAAATGTAAAATAAATTTTATAATCGCTTAATCAAAGAGATATTTAAAGTCCATTTCTTTTCTAAAATAGGTGGAAATGAATGCAAGCAAAAGTGCGGTTGGCCTACAATCCTTGTGCAATTCATTACAAACAATCAACGGTCGACTGACCCATCTACATTTGGCGCACAATCGACTGGCAGGCATTCCACAAATTGTTACAATATTAGCAGTAAGTTGTACTCTACGACTTTTTACAGTAAAATATCTTATAATATGTGTGCTTGCTTTCATTTTCATAGGCGCATTGTCCCAGGCTGGTGCTTTTGGATCTCTCGAATGTGCGCACAGCAGCCACGTCGCATGGTGTATTGCATATAGAGAAACTCCAACATGGTTGTCAAAAATTGAAAGTGCTACGCGTTACCAACTCACATGTTACTCTTAGTCAGGGCACAATTCAAGAAGCGGTAAGCTAATATGATACAACTGCGAAAAAGAAATGTTTTTAAATTCATTTTTCTATGTTTAGATGGACTCACCTGGTTTCCCTGATTTGGAGGAATTGTCTGTGGCAGCTCTTACGGATGAATCTCGATTAATTGGGGATGATCACTTGCAGAGAATTTTAAAGAGCAGTTCCAAACTGAAGCTGCTTGATGTAAGGGGCTGTACGCGTTTAACGCACGAAAGTCTTATTCGGTTACCAGCCTGGGATATTAAGCATCTATTTTTGTCTGGTTGTTCTGTAACGAGAGATGTAGGGTGTGTGTTTTTTTTCGTTGTTGTTATATTAGGTGAGATTATTGTTATATATTTTTTGTTGCAGGTCTGGACTAGAGCTGATAGCTTCAAAATGGGCGCATAGTTTAATCGAAATAGATTTGGCATGGGCGAATGTGCAACAACCACTGGATAATGCGCTTAGAGCGCTGGCGGAAAAGGGCAGTGAATCACCATTAACGTAAGTAAAGATATAGAATTTGTGGTATATTGTGGTTTAGATCCTACCTTTCTGCTTAAGGTGCGATCAGACGGTCATCCAAACGTGTCATCCGGATGACACGCTGACGTCAGAAAACCTGTTCATTTCAGACTAGATGAGCACTTTGGGATAGATTCTACGTCATAGTGACATCAGAATGTCATCCGGATGACAAGTTTGGATGATCGTCTGATCGCACCCTTAGGGTACATTTTTTATCGATTCAAGTACATAATAAAAAAAATGTCATTATTTAAGTGGTAAAAGTTAGAAATCCTGCGTGTGAGACTTTAACCCTAACTGAAAACCACCTGTGTATGCAATCCCTAATCCCGAAACAACCTTTAAGAATTTCATCATGCGGGTGGACAGTTAAGGCCGTAGGTCCATCTCTATTTATAGCTCCGAGGATAAATGCGCATGTGTACGACTTTGTTTACGATATAAGTGTGTCATTTGCCAAGTCGTTTTGTTGTCTTTCCTTGATTTGCCTTTATTCTCGTTCCAGACTTCTGTGTCTAGCGAAAACTTACACTCCATTACAATTTGCACTAGGTTCAAGCATGCGCGCAACTAGATTTTCTGGTGTCGGCATTCCTTCCAGTTATTTTATTAGATAAACACGTTTACCACATCCTCTATTTTATATGTGCAGTGGTGGTATCCGTGCTTTTTCCCTATACAAGTTTAAGGGCTATGACTGGCCATCCGATATTTGGCATTATTCATGCTAGTGCATTGTTTACTAACGAAGCCGTTTTTCTTGTGTACTCTTTTGTTCTTTAAGTAAGCAGGTACGCTCATATTTCATAAAGTCAGATGTAACTTGTTTACAATTATGTTTATTTTTGCATTCTTAGGCCATGTAGCAATTCTCCGAATTTCAAGCATTTGTAACATTTAGTTCGGGCAAGTTTGTCCCTTTTGTGGCAATTCACCAATCCTTTGCACACTCCTACTGCTTAAAGTTTATTTGCAACTTCAGCGGGAAGATGTTCCCCAAGCAATGCATTTGGGACGATACTTCTTAAATGAGATACTAATTAAATTCAAAACTATCTTACTTCGAATATTGGTACCGAACAAGCGAGGGAGTTTTTGACATTTTTGAAAAAAAAACTTCAAAGTAGTGTGTAGTTTTAAGCACCCAGAAGTGGTTTCAATAAAAAATATAGTGCATTTTTTAGGTTATGAAAAACTTTATTTTTTCAAAAATGGCACCTACGATTTTAATGAAATTCACACATGGGGCACATTTAACATAATTGTTCAAAATACAAAAATTGATCAAAAACCGTCGGAGCCGTTTTTTGAGAAATCGATTTAAGAAAATCGTTATATGAAAAACAAAATTATTTCAAAAATCGAAGTATGTAAATTTGTTTAACTTTATCATCTAGGTTCCACATTTCACTTGCACGAAAAATGAAATCAAAAATGAATTTGTGTGTTCTACATTTCACTTTAATCGATTTCGATTTCAAATTTTTCGAAATCGAAACAAAGTGAAAATGTTGTTTGTTGTGTTCCAAAATTGTGATTTTAAATCGATCTATGACATTCCTGTGAAATTGTGAAAACAGAGTAAGAAATTAAATTTTACACAAATCTGAGGAATCTGAAGACCATCTAAGAGGTTTTAGGAAAAGAATTCAGAAGTTTTGTTGGAAAATTTTAGAAAAGATTTGAATACTCACTGAGAACGCGAGTGGATGGAATAAAACAAATTCGATTCTCCAAAATCTTTACCACTTTTTTCGAAAATGTTCATACAGTGCTTTAACACAAAGCGATGTCAGCATCTTTTCCGATTGACCTTGGAAATTTTTTTCGCCAAGAAAACGCAAAACTGCGGCTAGCTGCAAAGTGACAGGAATTGAAGATTGCTCAAGGTGAGGTTCCACAATTTGCAGAACCCTTATTAATTATCATTTATTTAGACGGTAGCGTATAGATATTACATTTTACTATTAATAACAATTGAACTTTGGTTTATAGCTTTTATAACATATGCAGCCTCTCCAATTTAAAAGGGATTAGATAAATCTCTCAGCATTCGTCTTTTTATTTTTTTCTTGACTGTATTTAAACCTTTCAGTCAGCAATCTCGCAGCAATGAACACAGCACTTATTAATTATACTTTAAAACGTGTGAAGAACAAAATAATTTACCAGCAAACAATTTCCCAAAATAAAAACACCTAATAATGTGTCAAATAACAGATATCAGCTGTTTTCAATTTCACGCAGTGATTTCGAAAAAAATCGAAGTCGAAATATAGAATACTGAAAATGATTTCACTCGATTTGCAATATCTATTTCGATTTCATTTTACTCGATTTCTGGAACCTTTTTTTTTGGGTTCCCTTTTTCCTGGTGTTTTCGAGAAATTGGCGATTTTAAAAATTACCGTTAATCGATTTTTTTTTCCAAAACAGAGTATGCAGTATTTTTAGCCCCATCCCAAGTATCCATAGTACAAAAAAAGGCGAAAACCCATCTTCGAGAAAATGATTTTCACAAAAAAAAAAATTGTATTGCAGATACAGCTATTTCAAACGATAAAGCAAAAAAAAATATACACCGAGATGTAACCCCAAAAACCTTATATACGAACTTTGAAGCCAATCCGTCAAACCTTTTCGCCATATGGCACTCGGACAGACGGACGGCTTTGACGGACCCACTTTTTTAGACTTTCTCATAGTCGTAATATCATCCCCCATAATCAGTATGAGTTCGAAATTTTCGGACGATCGCAATAACTTTCTCGCTAATATACTAATGTATTCAAGAAAGTTAAGAATTGAAGTAAAGCTTAATCAATACATCTTTTAAAGTAGTGATAAACACCTATAGTCATTTAGTTTTCACCGGTCCGGCTAAGCCGTCTAAAGCCTAAGCGTGCTTTGTATTAGGCAAATGCCTGAGTTTACGGATTTATTTAGTTCTATGAGAAGGTCTTTTATCGCTGTTATTCTAATGTTCTAATATTCTTTCTTTTTTAAAAATGCAGTAATATCTGTTTGCTGAAAACTGTATTGTGTTTCTCTCCAACAGCCATCTTAACCTGTGTGGATCATCGGTTTCTGAGGATGCAGTCAAAGAAATTTTGGCCAACTGCCCCCACATGAACTCAATTAATTTATCATCATGTCGCGGACTGCCACGCGGCGTTAAACGTCTCATGCATGGTCCAACTGAAATTAAAGAACTTCGAGATGTCTTAAAGGTGCAAATGAAAGTGAAACTACCCACGGCAGTGAGTCAGCAAGTCATCAAAAAGGATGACTCAGTCGAGAATTGATGCCACCAACCAATAGAGAAGTATCAATTTTAGAAGCAGGGAGTCATCGTAGAAATAGTTTTTAATGTAGTTTAAATTAAAACCAACAAAAATTT
Source organism: Ferdinandea cuprea (assembly GCA_963576555.1). Classification (NCBI taxonomy): domain Eukaryota; kingdom Metazoa; phylum Arthropoda; class Insecta; order Diptera; family Syrphidae; genus Ferdinandea; species Ferdinandea cuprea. The sequence goes on from OY754961.1 coordinate 38,745,976, forward strand.
ACAATTTCACAATTTTTACAAATGACACCACCCACTCACTTAACAAACGCAGTAAACTACTTCACCAGTCAAAGATAATTCGCTGCTGGCAAGCGTTAATATTTCTGAGAATTTTCCCACTTAAAACAAATATATCAATCCTTCTCTGCCACACACGCATATACACATTCTTATCCGTTACTGTTTCTTTACAAAAAAACAAACACGAATAAAGGAACACTGAGATAGATTGGACCAAGCAAACAATTTCTTCCGTGCAATTAAGTCATGCTGTATGGACTCACAGTGAGTCCCAATCCTCGTGTGTTCCTTCATTCATGATCTCTATCAGTATGTGTTTAACAAAAAAAAAAAAAATACGTGCATATATTTCACTTCTTCAAAGAATATTATAAATTTTCGTTGCAAACGTAAGTACATACATATATGATAACAATTTTATTATTATTATTTTTTTTACTTAGTACGAGTAAATAGTTTTTATACACATATTTTAGTTTAAGACAAATTTAAATTGGATAGCGAGTTATTCAGCCTTTTTTATTTGTATTTTGTGTGAATGTTGCAAAACCCATTAAGTTAAATATAAAATATTTGCATATTTAATAAAAAGAAATAAAATATATTAAACTTAATTGAGACAATTTTTTTTTATAAAAGAACGTTTTAGCTATTTAAGTGATCCATAGATGAGTAATAATATTGTTTTATTTGATTTTTTTATTGAGCGTATAATATGAAACTAAAACAACCGATTTATATATAAAAAAAACATAAATTTTAAACTAATTAACGACTATTTTGTGATAAGTTGTTAACGTTTGTGCAAAAAGATGTAACATATTTTTTTTTAATATCTTCACTTATTCGATTTATTAAATACATTTTTCTGGGGAAGGAGCTCTATATGGCAAAAAGAAAATATTAGAACCAAGCATTTCTACAAGGTTAAAAGTTTGTGCAGATTATTTCACTGCACTGACAGAGGTGGTTTTAAGTAACAGATAAGAAGGCCGGTTAATATTAATGGCGAGCTGTGTTAAAAGTCAGTTCGGCGCATGTTCATAAATAGAATTAATATACCTGCAGCGCTCACATGAAAAGTTGAACTCCACGCGATGGCTTATTGGCTTTATCAATGTGTTCCGATGGAAGCAAAGGGTTTCCTCATGTTAAGCTAAAAAAAACTGGTGTCTCCCATTAAAGGGTGCTCAAGCCAAGTTATTGTCGGCTTTCCCGTTGTAAATTGTTGAAATTTAGAAATTGATTCAAACAACAACGTGTGCTTTTCCCGATCACTAAAATTCGAAGAAAATCCATTGCGTCTATCAACATGGGAGGATTATACCTTTCCCTATTTTAATGTATGAGCTCCGAATTTGCAGAGCGGTTTTTCCTCTCACCCGGAACCCAAACAAGTGTTCCTAGTCTTTCGACATTCTTTAGAACGTTCTTAAGATAAATCACTAGCTTAGAAATAATTAAGGGGTTTAGTAAGGTTACAGGCGCAGCTTAAATATTTTTTTAACGAGGAGTTAAGCCCGACTGTCACATTAACGAAAATTAGAACCAACTCTGGTGGTTCTCAGAAATTCCAAGTGGCTAAAATATATGTATCTATTAGACTCAGAAAGGATAGTCTTATTATAGTTTCTGTGTAGACTCGTCGAAACTTAGAACGAGTTGAGAAAAAAAAAATTTTAGAAGATTAACTAGAGCAGAGCCCGGCGTGTTATAGAAGGCTACCTTTTATTGGCGTTAAGTGAAATTACCAATGAAGTATTAAGACACTGCCGTGTGTCACACTGACTGTTATATTTTTAGACACGTAAGGCTGTGTAACTTCGTTTACAGTCCCAGAACACTTTTATAGCCTACCAAGCTAAATAAAACCATCTGTGAAGATATGGTTCATACAGGCTTTCATGCAACCTTTTTGCATCGCTGGGAAGGCCTTTCATCACATTTTACATCGTACGTTCGCAGGAAATGTGTATGTGTTCCACTCCACATTACATCAATGTTGTTTCCTTAAAAGCGCTGGTATAGATTTTAGTCTTCGTTTCTAAGAACACTGTTCCCAAATTGCTACCTTCCCCAATAGCTAAAAAGCTTAAATGAAAATAAAATTTTGAAATAAACCAAAAAATGTACAACAAATTGATTATTGCGTAATGGAATTGTAAATATTTGTGCATTTATTATTCGATTTCGAGTTATATAAAAAAAATTAATTGCAATCCATAATTACATGAAAAACCAAACCGAGCCTTATCCTTCCTTCCAGTCATCCCAAAAAACATTGTATGCGAATGTGTAGAGTAAAGTTCAAAATAAAGCTTCTTTTCAATTTATGTGAGGAAACTAATTTCTTTACAATAAATAAACGATGAAATTAAATTAAAACCCAAAAAATGAGAAAAGCTATTTAACAGTTTTCTCGAAAGAAAAAAATTAATAAATATTTATATAGGTGTATAAAACAAAACATTTTTGTAAATACTAAAGAAAAATGTTGCTTTGGCCTCTACATTTTTCACAAAATTTATACAACAATCAGATATACAAATTTTGTAAAAAATAAAAAAACAAAATAAATAAAAGTGTTTAACACAACGCGTTACATTTTTTTTTTAAAAAAAAGAGATCAAGTAAATCTTCGACTCATCCCATGTCCCCCCAAAAAAACAACAATTACATTCAATTAATACAGTAAGCAGAATGGAACACAACTTTAATTTTAAGACACAATACAATATAATCGATTTAAAAAAAAACACACACACACACAAGAATATTAAATTAATAGATAAAGAAAATCTTTTAATATTTTGTTTTTTAGAGAAGAGTTTCTATTTAATATTAAAAAAATAAATAAAAAAATAATTGCAAAACAACTAAACAATAGACATTTCGATATTTCTGTTGTAGTTTTCGCTGTGTAAATATGTTTTCTTACATTCAAATGTAAGTGAAATTACTAAAAAATAATTTCTTTCAAGAATGTCGTTAATACGACACAAAAGAAAAAAGGAAATGAATAAGAAAACAAAAAAAAAACCTTAAATCAACCAACTTAGTGGCAATTGCATAATTTCTAAATTAATTATAAATATGTTAACAGATTAAAAGAAGAAATAAAAACAATTATATACTTTTAAGTAAAAAAATACAGTAAAATGTAAAACATGTTTAAGTCAAGAAAAAAACATAAAATAAAAGAAATTATAAATTCATTATAAGAAGAAAAATTAATAAAATATTACTTGTGTTTACATTCTTCGGAGTTGAGTTAACTTGTGAATTCAAAGCGCTTCAGCAACGCTTATTTGCGATAAAAAGAAAGGGTTTGATTTAGTATTCGAGATTTAGTACTGCTTCATAAGCAATAAATATTGCTTTCTGCAATCAGCTTTGGCGATAGTTAACTTTGCTTTTGGAATGAAGTTTTTTGTTGTTAAACTAATTCTGAGGTTTTGTGCGAAGCTATCGAAAAAAATTGGATGACGTTTTAGGGGGCGGGATTATTTTCAAGAAACCCTTACAATCGGCTCATCATAGGTAACAAATAATTCTATTTCAACTTACAAGTTATATACGAAAACGGTAATCAAACTGAAGTTCATGTACATATTGTTTTCTCGAAATTTCTGATGAGATATATAAGGAACTATAACAAATTTTATACCTTTATGCCAAAATGCGTGGTCACACAAAGTACCCATCGAAATTCAAAAATAACGTACAACCCAATTGCATCTGAAAAAAATGAATTACGTGGAGAATTCTTAATAAAAATTTCGAGCTCAAGACTTGTTTTCTAGCTTGAAATGCTGGAGGATATATTAAAATTTTACAAAATAAGTAATAAATATTGGGCGTAAACGGTCCATACAGGACCTAAAGCCTAGCTTCTCCAACCACTGTGTGTGCGAAGATATATTTTTTGACACAAATGGTAGGGACCAACAGTTTAATGCCGATTCCGAACGGCAATTAATTTTTGAGAAGCTTCTAAGCCACTGCACCCAATTAAAATTTTACATTGTCTTATGTGAAAATAACAAAGTTACCAACTTGAACTTGGAAATTATGGAAATATAGCCGTATATATGTGTGTGGCAATAAGAAATAACGGCAGAAGTCGACTTTCGTCAAAATTGAGTTAATGGCGCTTACCATTCAAATCTGCTATGTTTATTTTATACTCCGTACTATTTCCATTGCGAACATATATAGCTAGGGTGACTACCGGTACTAAAATGACCGGGACGGTACCGAAATTAGGCACTGTGTACCAAAGCTAAGAGTCGGTACACACAATTATACCGAAATCCTAGAAAACATATTGGAGTACCGACATTTTCCCCAGCCAATGGAGTAAAAAAGAAAGAAAAAAGTGGCACAATATGGGCCAGTCATAGCAAAAAAATAGCGTTGCTACTGACCAACGATGGGTGGAATTTTTCAACACTTCGGAGAAAATACATTCCTTACAACAATTTGATGAAAATCGCCGTGTTTTTTGCCGGGCACGTCTGTGAGAGAGGTTTCTCCTTAATTAGAAAGTTAGAAAGTAGTAAACACATGCGAAATACACGTTAATAAACAATGTTAGGCTACACTGCTCCAGAACGCGGAATATTGGTGACTATTTATTTGAGCAATAATCGGTCGGTGACTTTGGCACAACGTGAATTTCGTCGCAGATTTCCTAGCCATCCAACGCCTACTGGTGAAACACTGCGACGTTTAGCCACGCGCCTCGAAGAGACTGGCACAACACAACATGCTGCCAGGCGTGGCAGATCCCGGAGTAGCCGTTCTGCAGAGAATATTGCTGCTGTAGCCGAAGATGTCATGGAAGCGCCGTCGACATCGACCAGACGACGTGCCACGCAAATGGGTATCAGTCGACGGTCTTTACAGCGAATTTTGGTACAAGATTTGAAGGTGTTTCCGTACAAAGTCCAGACGGTGCATCACCTGTTAGCTGCTGACCGCCAATCGCGTCTAACATACGCTCAAGCCATCCTTAATCACCACCAAGAGGAAGATGATTTTTCATCAAAAATAATCATGACTGATGAGGCCCATTTCCATCTTAGCGGGTACGTAAATAAGCAAAATTTACGCTTCTGGGGCACTGAAAATCCGCGTGTAACCCACGAAGAGCCATTACACCCGCTCAAAGTCACTGTATGGTGTGCTGTTTTCGCTGGAGGAGTCATCGTACCTTTTTTCTTCGAAGACGTCGCGGGCCAAAAGGTTACTGTGAATGGTGAGCGCTACAGAGCAATGATCAACGAGTTCTTTTTGCCGCAACTTGATGAATTGGGATTGGAAAAAATGTGGTTCCAAAAGGACGGTGCAACGGCACACACTGCACGTGCCACAACCGATATGCTGGAATGTTGCATTTCCCGGGCGCCTAATCTCCCGTTTTGGCGATTTGCACTGGCCAGCTTTGTGGGGCTTTTTGAAGTCGCGGGTTTATGTCAACTCTTACAGCTCTTAAAGACAGTATCCGTCAAGAATGTGAGGGACTATCGCCGGAAGTTTTGGCCAAAGTGATGGAAAATGCCATAAAAAGGGCTCAAATGACAATCAACTGTGGCGGCGGCCATTTACATGACATCATATTCTCGACTTGATGTAAAAAAAATTAAAAGACCAAATAAAAATAATCCACAAGAAGAATCAAAGTTTTTAATTTTTTTTTAAATTACCGCCAAAAAACATCGGAAGGTTATTTTTGCGCCACCTTGTACATATGTATATGAATAAAAGTTTGATTTGTCACATATGCTTTGCAATTAGTGGTCACGTTATGTATAGAAGAATGAATATCATAATAAGCCATAAGCTACCACGTAAATTAAAAACATAAAATAAATACGTCTCCTGAAAATTGACAAAAAGTAACTTATGCTATTGTTCGTTATCGCCACAGATATATTTATTTTATACATTTTTTTTAATATACACAAATATCTTTCATTCTTCGACACAAATGCAGAAAGACCAGCATTTGATTGGCCACAATGATAAAGTGATTCAAAATCGGTCGAACAGGCAAACCCGACAGGCGGACCAGTAGGAATGAAGTGAGAGGGTTATCGATCATAACCTCATCGTTCAATGGGGAGAAAATCATTTACTCCTAGACGAATATTCCGGATTTTCTTCTATTTTGTTTTGCAAAATTTATTGTTGAAGAAAATTATCAATCATTTGGCTTGTGTCTCACGGTATAGCCTTTAAAATTGAAAATGGGCAACAATTTACGTACAGTTGGAAAATAATACACCATCAAGTCCGAGGTTAGACTAAATAAACCGTCTTGCTAAACGTGCCTGTAGATTAGTGAATGGTTAGAAAAAGGATGCCAAAGACAATTCCGGCATTTAAGAAACAATTTTAATCTTCCGAAACACTGATTAAAACAATGAATTAATGCCAACCAGCGTTAACTCGTCGAACAACGATAACAATTTTGCCGACACAGGACGATTATCTCAAACGAAAGGTTCATTTATTTTAGGAAAAGTCAGAGAAGAGTGTAAGTAAATTGCTGGAAAGGTATCAAAACTATCAACACAATTGTGATCAGGTGATGAAGTGCGTTTTCATAGCAAAAACAGAGAATGGATTGCAGGTGAGATCCAAAAAAAGAGCAGAGGCTCCACTTTCGTACTATGTGCGTATAAATGAGGTCAAAATCTGCCGTCAAAACATTATCGATTTGAAGGGTTAAGTTTTTTAAAATACGGTAAAATAATGAAAGTTTCACTGAAGTTTCGGTGAAGACCGAATACAGGTACTAGAGCGCTCAAAACTATTAGATTTTCCAAGAAGAAATTTTGTTTTGTTTCAGATTTCAGTGTTCCCCGTCATTCAAATTGCTTTCATTCTTATGAGTCTATTTTTTTGTGTTTAGCCACGACGTTCATGTGAATGAAAGCTACATGCCAATTCGTGCTTGCTTTTTATACCCTATCCTAAGGGTATATTCATTTTGACACATAGTTTGTAACACCCCTTAATATTCGTCGTAGACCCATAAAAGTAAATATATTTATGATCAGGACCAAATCCTAAGACTATCTAGCAATGTCACAGACACAATGTCGGCAGACACGAAAACAGAAAAATAATCACCAAGCCCTCCGAACAGAATTAGAGCAGGACCAGGTAGACCGAAAATTATTCGTAAGGAAGCGCCCGGCCGTCCAAGAAAGCTGTTCAAGGAACTGCATTTTATGAAGTCAGATCTCAACATCAACATTCCGCAATATTTAAAAAGATGCAATGTCAACCGCGAATGCTGAGGATTGAATAGAGCCCACCCGAAAGGAGTATGCAACACGTACTGCCAACAATACGGGATAATTAGTCGATTTGCCGCCAGGCAAGAGAGCTATTGGCAGCAACTGAGGTTTCAGCACAGATGAGGAATTTACCAGATAGTCAAAACTCTGCAATCCCCTATCACTTTCAACCCGCAAAATATATTTAATAACGGCCGCAAAATCCTCTCTCAATTTTCCTATCTGTGAATACGTATGTACCCGCCAAAAATAAGTGTGGGGAGTTTAGCAGCATTTCCAAATCGCAACAAGAAAACATCTGGTCACGGCGGATGTGTTGGGAAATAGAAAGTGCTGCGACGTGTTGAGTTTACGTAAATTAACTTTTATAGCTATTTTAATGTAAATGTTTATGATGAAACAAAAAATTAGTTACCCAATAAGTACAAAGTTGTTACAATTTAATTCGAATATTATTTGCGGTTATAAGAAATAGTTCTCTTTTTTTATCTGCCTTATAATAAACATGCTTGGGTTGTTATATTTTTGCCATTTTTTTTAATAAAATTATTATTTTTGCATCAATATTACTAAATTAGTAATGTTTTGGCGTAAAATATTTATAGTAAAGAGTTTTGGAATGGTTTTTTATTATATATTAAATTCTTTAACTGTCTTATTATTTGATCATTCTTGTTCAACATATGAAAGTTTAATGTGTATACATATTCGGGTTATGTGGATCGGCAAAAAAATGTGGAAAGGAAGTTTTGAAATTATTTTATGTAACAAACTTTGTACGTTTAGTCATTGAATTTTCTTAGGCGGATTTGGAAATTTTTAATCTAAGTTAATATGCTTTATTTATGGTAGCTGAAATGGTAGCTAGAATGCACTGCATGAAAATATATATCTCCTATCGAAAATGCTTGGTAGTTGAGTACAACTGTCAAGTTGTAATAACATTGTCAAGTGATAATGTTTTGTATTTTTTTTATGGAAATAAACAAAACAATTTACTACGAAATTTAGTGATTGCAAAAAAATTGATTGTTAAAAAAATATTTTTATTGCTCAACTTATTTAGTATATATGTATAAGTCACGTTAATCAATATTATTATTTTGATTATTTTTCATTGAAAATTAGAATAAATTGTTTAAAACATAGCTTTATTTTCAATATTATAATATTTTATTGTGTCATTAGTTGTGTGGTAAGTATGTTTTTATAAATCCATATACCGTATATTTTGCATGTTTATTTTACACACCCAAATTGTGAGGTGTAAACTGCTCAAATTCATCAACTTTTCCCAACTGCTTGCTATAAAAAAATGGCATTTCATATCATTTCAATGGCTGCCCCCACGAGAACCCATTAAACCCCATATAATTCGATACATGTGGGCAAATGGTTCCCATTTGATTTGCACGTAAAAACCCATATTAGTGCAAATTATATGGGTATTTTCAGCTCAACTTAGCTTGTAGGCAAGCTGAGAGATTTTCTCTCGAGTTGACTATCTGGATTATTCCTCATCTGTGGTCTTCAGCTTAAAGAGAAATAAATTTGGCTCAATCAAACGATTCAAGTGCAGACTCGTTGCCAAGGGCAGAGATGATAGAAGCAAAGAGATGCCAAACTTTCCAGTGGAAAACACTCTGCCTACAAGCTAAATTCCAGAAAATTGACGAATTTACCCATACTATCATATTTTTAAACAAGTATGGGTAAATTCGTCAATTCACCACGATTTCTTCGTCAATCCACCACTTTTTCCCCCGCCGCCTCACCGACCTCGCCAACAAACCAAAAACGAAGATGCCGGAAATAGAATCTAATCCAACACGGAAATGGCCAAAATGAAAGTTACACCACAGATAGAATGCATCTACCAAATGCACTGGAAAGTAGAAACTCGTTCAGCAGACACTAGTTATAAAATAAAGAACTTACATTGTAAAACAATATTGAAATATTTTGGATTGCTTTGATTTATTAAATAATAAAACAAAACTTAAGAAAACGAGAACTAAATTTGAGTTACACAAATAAAATAACACAATTTCAAAAATTGTTGAGGTACCAGCAATAAAAAAATGTATAATGGTTGTTGCCAACAAATAACTAGATATAATAATTGCTGTATTAAAAAATAATACATATATTTTTAGGCGATATTCAAACAAATAACTGAGGGAATACTTTTTTTCATTCTAAAATAATATGAATCTTCACCGAAAATGTAAAGAAACCAGTTTCATACAATCACTGATGTAAATTCTATAATTGAAGATGGAATAAGGCAGGTCGCAAAGCATTCTTTTTTTTTAGAATATCCGCTTTCTCTTTTCGCCTAAGGAGAAAAAAAAGCCAGAATTTTTATGCCAAGGTTTTTTTTTTTTAAATGGATTGAAAAATAAATAATAAAATTTTAAAAAGGAAAATTAAAATAATACGAATTATTTCAAAGAGTTTCTGAACGCCTGGGAAAAGTGAAAGCGTTAGTTTATGAGCTCTAATTAAATAAAACAACAACTATAATTTTCTCAAAATGTTTTTTGGTTTCATATTTTTCCCGCAGAATTTTGATATTTGATATTAATTTATTTAGTTTAAAACATTTACAAAGATAACAATGAAGTGTCTATAATGACGTAAATGTTATCATGAATGATTTATTTATTTATTACAATTAAATATTAAATTTTAAAATTTGATTTAGGTTAGCATGACCGATAAATGTAAATTGAATTTGGTTACAAATGCGTACATTAAAATGATAAAAGAGAAATAGAAAAGTTAACAATTTAGGCAACAACGTTAACAAAACTATAATAGAAATATTAAAAATAAAAAGTTATAAAATAAATATATAAAATATGAAATATAATATTATTATAACAATTCTGAAGTGAAAGCGAAGCAAACAGTATTTTTGTACATCTGTGCTGTGTATTTTCGAAGATTAAGTGCATTTACGATCAATAGAACTTTTACTTTTTTCAAAGATGAAAATCAGTAAAAGAAAATATTGGTCAGAAGGTCATATTACTAATTTATTTGCAGTATGGGATATGAATTTTCAGAAATTTAGTACCTTTAAATGTATCTATAACCAAATTGAGGAAATGTATTAATACGCGAAATGAATTAAACTAATGATTAATCATGTCGAAATTTAAAAATCCACTAAGAATATGTACCTGACTTATTTTATGAAATCTTACAACACTGGAATAATTAATTAACAGCTAGTCATTCGGATTACCCATTCCATAATGCGTAGGTTATCTGGATCCATGTCCTTAACAAGCTCCTCTTTTCGCATTTCATTTATGGAACGCGGTGCTTGATGTGTTTTCTCACACCTGTTGCGGTGACGTTTCTTTACTAGGTCCTTGACTGGAGCTCATACCAGCTGCGAAAGTCGTGGTTGCTGCTGGTGGACGTGGAAAGCTCAATGGAAATGATGGAGTTACCGTCGGAGCTGTAGTCGCCGATTCAAACGCATTGAAATCTAAATTAAACTCAGCTGCAGTTGGTGCAGCCGATGAGCTTATTGAACCCAAATATCATCTAATTCGGCAGTTGATTTTTCTTGAATGTTATCTACAAAACAAAAGAGAATATTTTTAGTATTCACCTAAAATATCAGGAATCGGACCCGAACGCAACTCACCAGAATCCAAAGATCCCAACAAATCAAAGCTAGCCTCCGTTGGATGTACAATGTGAGGCTGACTTTGAGCTGTTAGTTCCGTGAGCATTGACTGGCTTACCAAATTAAGCAAATCAATTGGGGGAACTGGTGAATGGCTTTCATTTCTATATCCATTGTGATCCGTTACGTCTGGCCTTACTAATGGTGATTGACCATGATTGTTTCCTTCTATGTGCGGTGCTGGTGGCGCAGGTCTCACTGGTGCGATTTTACAATGCTCTGGTCATGGTGTCGATGCCGGTTTTGTAACTACAAAACAAAAGGCAACATATTTTTTTTTATTTAAACTGTGAGACCTATAGCAATTGCCTACTCACAGAAATTGTCGACCATTTTCATCTGGTGGCCGTCCCATTCCTTTGATTTGAAGGACAAATTTCCCCGGGCCAGCCAAGTATAATCTAAACAAAGAAAAACATAACATGGTTATACAATACGTGATCAACAAACAACTCACTTCATTTTCTCATAGTCTTGTACCGTATTCATGAGCAATCTTTTATTGCAGTACACCTCAATATACATTCGGCAACCATCACGTGCTTTCGTCATTCGCGGCACCGGCTTTCACACCAACGGCAAGTAATGCGGCCTTGGTTTTTATCTGAAATTAAAGAAAAGTAAAACAAGAACAAAAAAATGTTGTTGGATTTGCAAAATAAGATACATTTAATACTGAAAATAAAGATTTCACTTACGAAAACTAGCGAACACAAAAAAACTCAAACAATTGTTTACTTTTATGAAGAGAAATGTCAAAATACTTACCACTGATAAATAGGTGCGTCCAGACCAAAAAATTTCGAGTGCTGAATTGATTCTTTTTGCTTCACATATATTCACCGACACGGTGGTCACTGGAAATCGATTACAACAACAAAAATGTAAACAAATGGGTTTCGAGGGGCAAAGGAGGTAAGAGTTTGGCATCTCTTTGCTTCTATCATCTCTGCTCAGAAACCTTTGCACCAGTAGTGCGTTACGCAACAATACGGATGTTATTTGCTGTAGCATGTGAGCTAAATTTATATCTGCATCAGGTGGATGTTTCAACGGCTTACCTAAACACCAATCTTAAGGACGTGGTATAGTTGCACCAACCGGAAGGTTTTGTCAATGCTCACTTTCCCGATCGAGTGTTAAGGATGGACATAGTCATATATGGTCTTAGACAGTCTGGCCGCGAGTGGAACTCAAAGCTTGACATGGTTTTGAAGGGTATAGGTTTCATCGCTAGTCAAAATGAACCATGCTTATACAAAGTGAAATACGAATGTACATTTAACCTCATTGCTGTTTATGTTGATGATATCATTTTAGCATGCTCGACAAAAGATTTCTTAGTGAACATCAAAACGCAGATAGCTAGCGCGTTCGAGGTAGAGGACAAGGGACCGTTTCAGGCTGGAAGTTGAACGAAATGGAGATGCAAGATCCATTTCCGTATGTCTCTCGAGGGAATATGGAAATATAGCCTTACGACTTTTTCACATCAAAATGAAATAAAATCATTTTAAAAACCCGGGCTTTTAGTTAAAGATCTTCTGCAGAATATTTTTGTAAGCATTCATAAGATTACACTGACTAAGCTTGTTTATTCAGCTGCTATAGTTTTCCTTACGTCAAAAAAATGGCTTTTGTGGTTTTTTAGTGTATGTGCCGCTGCTTTACAAATAATGTAAAGGCCGTTGCCTGGCATACGCCGTTTTGATACTTGATCTTTGGAATATAATGTTGAAAGTGTGTCAATGAGCTCAGATCCACCCAGTGAAGGAATTGAGGAATGTTAAGATAGCATTGTGACCGACCGTCATCATAACTACGGCAGTGGGTGTTGTAAGGAATGCCGGGCTTGGAAGCGTGGGTGACCAGTATTTACAGCTACCAGCCTAGCGACGTCCGCATGCGAATGAGGTTAGTGTTAGTTTATAGATTTGGGCCAAGTCACCCTAGAAAGAAGGGAATTCGTCATGTTCCTCCACATATACACTGCACTCGCTGCGAAGTGTTAGCAGATTATCAACTTTAAAACAACTGATTTGATATGCAGATCCAGTTGTATGCCCAGAATCACATTAAGTGCCTCAGTCGGGCATGAACGTAGGGCTCCCGTAATAACCTAAATATCAAATAACTTCGAACTCAGATCATAGTTTTACATACAAATTAAATGAACACGCGTATCCAACAAACAGGCAATAACTTGGTCTAAAATTATTATAATATTTTTATTTTAAAAATAGTAAAGGTAAAATTGGAAAATTATCCAAATAATAACTCTGTTAGCTATAAAATAAATAAAAGTATTAAATTATTAATAATACTAACAAATTTATCAAAAATGTGACCAGGAGAAAGGCACATTTTTTTAAGAAAATAACTGATTTATATTTACGTACCTAGCTATTGCGATCATTTTCTTCACATTCCATTCACAATAAGGAAAGCAATCATTGCCAATGCTATTGACGTGACGTAATCAATGGCAGTATTTGCCGGAAAACGGTTTTGTGTTCTTACTTACTTCCGATTGATTAAGTGAAAGAGAAAGAGACATTCAATCCTCATATAAAATATGATATGCAGCTGCTTTTGCTCATACATTTGCCTACAAAGTCGTGATAGTACACAAAACATAAGACAACAGCTAAACGCCTAAATTTACTGTCAGAGTTTCAGTTACAAATCATCCTCCACTCAAATAGCATCAAAATGACTTCCGGTATAAAATTTAACGAAGCTTTGCAGAAAATTATTGATCATATGGTATTTAATGAAATAATTTTTCTTGATTGATATTTACTATTAAACACAATTTATCATCTGCAGAAAGAGTCAGGACCTCAAGAAGCAGACATCGAAGCAATAAAACAAGAAAACGCAAAACTTCGACAGGCAAAAATTAATTTAATGGCGCAATTGAACAATAGCTGTTCAACTGTTAACAGCTCTTCCGTTATCTTAAAAGATATGCTCACGCGATTAATGTCTACAAATCAAACTCGCGCGGAAACACAATACTGTTATGCAACACAAACTAAAGAATATATGCTGGAAGTATCTGAGCAAATATGTTCATTTAAAAAAAAAATGATGGACTTTGATCCTTTAACGACAACGGTATCAAAATATTTATTTTTTATATTTAATTCCGATTGTTATTGAATTGAAATTCTTTTAGCCTCATGATGAAGTTCAAACGAAGATTCTAGAAATGGAACAAGAAATCGATGTTGGCCGCGCAAAGATACGCGAGCTCGCTCAGACATATGCTGAGCTTAAGCACGGCTATGGTGAGGAAACCGAAAATGCTTTATCTTTACAAACTCTAAAATCCATTCAAGAAGAGCAGAGGTGGTTTACAACACAGCATTTTTTTTAATAAAATAACAAAAACTTTTTTAATTATAGAAACCTTTTAGAGAAGTTGCAATAAAAAAGTTGTGTATATTATTTTAAGCTATATAAGAAATATTTTAAAATGTATTTAAAAAAAAATAAAGTGTTAAAATGTTGATTACTCTCAAAATCTCATTAATTTCTAATTCACATATTCTTTATACCCTATCCTGAGGGTATATTCATTTTGACACATTGCTTGCAACACCCCTTAATATTCGTCGTTGACCCATAAAAGTGTATATATTTATGATCAGGACCAAATCCTAAGACTACTTAACAATGTCCGACCGTCCGTCCGTAAGCAATTTTTAGGGCTTTAAAATTAAGGTAGTAAGCTGAAATTTGGACCACATACTGCGAAATGGTTAAGTGTAAACATTTTTTGAATACTCCCACTGCCACGCCCACAATTTAGAAAAAACCGTTTTAAAGCTAAAGTTAAACGAGGTATGTAGGCACTGCCCTCCTTTATAAGTTTGTCATATAAAGTTTTTTGCAGCGTCTACTTTTTGTGGGTTTTTTTTTTAAATTTGCATTGAAACGAAAAAAAATGTTTCTCAAGTTATTAGCTAATATTTTTTCAAACCTAATTAATTTAATAGACTGCAATAATAATATAGGGATATGGATAGGGTATCATACTGTTTGCCTTAAGCGGACTGTAGCCTTTCCTTATGCTTTCTAATGAGAATCAGCCTGTGGTGGAAATAGCACGATGTGACGGATATAAGTTAGATGGCGAAAGAAACAAGATGACGACTCATTCGTGAAAGGCTTCAGCGTACGTTTGCGGGCCGTGATTCGTCAACTTTTGTACCTCAATTTTTCGTTCTTTCGACTGCGGTGGTTTGGACTTTTCTTTGGTCCTTGTTTTCCGTTCTTTAGTTGGTTTTCTTTTCTTCCTTTAGATCGGTTTTCGATCGGTAAATACGTTTGCTTTGTTAAATCGCGCTTTTTTGTAGCTCTTTATACTTCACAGCCGCAATAATTTGCCGGGTATTTTCCATTGCAATTAATGCAAGTCTTGTCTTTTGTAGCCCCCCTTTTTATAAGTGTTCACCGGAACATTTAAAACAACAAGCTACCTTTTGGCAATATGCGTGTGTATGATTATAGTTTTGACAATGCTTACACTGGGGGATTAACCTTGTACTTTTGCGCACAGGTTCAATTTTCACTACTATATTAAGTATAGATTTAATGTTATATACATATTTTGCCTAGATTTTCCGATTTCTTGAAGCTAAGCCTAAACAACGAAAGTCAGCGCTTAACTATAACTTCATCATCTCGATCACTTTTTCGATTTTCTTGCTTAATCAAGTTAACGGCTTCGATAATTTTGAAAACTTTAGTTTGGAGGTCTTACACGACGTCATCCTTGCTGCATGAAGAATGAAGTCCTCTGGCTACTAATCGGTGTGGCCTTTCTGACTTATTTTCATAAGTGTACCGTTGAATTTTCTCTGAATTTAGTTTGTGTGAAACTGCGCAATAGCTGTCCGGATCGCTAATATTATTTTTCCACACATTTTTATTTAAAGACATTACTTTAAATAAGGTTTTTAACATATCCTTAAGAAAATTAGAAAGTTTATTATACTCCGTAATTCCGACAACTTCCTGGCGGAAGGTATATCTTATTTTGTTTCTTTTTGGGTCTCGGCTCTTTTCCGCTATTACCTGTAAGAATCGTTTAAGAGTTTCCTTCTTAAGGGACCTCAATTACTGGTGAGGAATCGGCTTTTCGTTTTTTGCTCGGTCTCCTCTTAGTGATCCAATCAGTATCACGCACCAGCTTCTGGTCATAAGTAGAATAATCGGGACTGACTGGGCGGCATAATTTGTCTTCGGTTTGGTTTTGAAGACTCTCGAAGTGATTGGTTTTCTATTTTTTATTAGATCAAGCTCATTCTTTAGTTCTTCGTAGAGCGGTTCTATTTTATAAAGCTTTGCACGGAGTTAAATATTTTCGTCCTCGAAGCTGCGCGCTTCGCATTCGGCATCGTTGGGCTTCTTTTGGGTTAACTTTTACCACGATGAAATATAGAAATGAATTAATTAATTATTTTAACTATTGAAAACCAGAACTTAGAACTAATAACAATTATTTGTATTAGATAATAATGTAATAAATAATTTGTCAAACTCACGACAGACGACGAAAGCTACAGTCGCACATATATTTTTTCTATAAAATTTCAATTTAAGTCTAAATGGAAATAAGGTATTAAAATTGTTTAAAATAATTTTCTGAAATAAGGAGTTATAAAGGTGACGTGAAATAACGCTAAACGAAATAAAACCAAATTCTAAAAAATTTGCATTATTTCCGTTATAAAAAGGAACCGCCTGTGGAAAGAGGGTTGAAGTCTCTTAATACCGCCTAGCGGGCCACTCAGGTACTGTTGCAGTAGGCGCCTGCCTGACGAAAAACACATACCCCGAGCGTAGCAACGAAAGAGCCTGCGGAAAGAGGGTTGAAATCCCTTAATTCCGCGTAGCTAAGATACTGTTGCCAAAGGCGCCTTATTTAAAATTCGGCATTATTTTGCTTGGCGTTATTTCACGTCACCGTTACAAAGGGTGATTTTTTCAGGTTTGCAGCACTGGTTAGTAATAGCGTCCAAACGTCATCTGTCAAAGTGAAAAGTTTTTAGTATACTCACCCATTTAATCATGGAAAGACTTTCAAACGAGAGGCTCATTTCTGACTTAAGGCATATGTAAATCACAGATGAGGAATTAACCAGATAGTCAACTCGAGAGCGAATCTCTCACGTTGCCTACAAGCTAAGTCGAACTGATAAGCCCCACATAATTTGCACTTATATGGACTTTTACGTGCAAATCAAATGGGAATCACGCACACATAAATCGAATTATATGGGGCTAATGGCCGCGCCCATGAAATGTCATTTTTTATAGCAAGAAGTTGGGAACAGTTGATGAATTTCAGCAGATTACAACTCACAATTTGGGTGTGTAAAATAAACATGGTCATTATGCGGTGAATATGGATTGATAAAAACATACTTACCACACAACTAATAACATAATAAAATATTATAATATTAAGAATAAAGCTGTGTTTTAACTAATTTATTCTAATTTTTAATGAAAAATAATCAAAATAATATTGATTAACGTGACTAATATATAATAAGTAAGTTCATCATACATTTTCGGTTGACAACAAATTTAAGTATAACTATAATAGCAAGGATTTCGTAGATTATGGATGGTTATATTGAAGCAGTTAAGTAACTCTACACAATTGAACACTGGTTTAAAACGCTTTTTAATAAAACGTAATCCAAATTCTTACAAATATTATTTTTGGTACATCAAAACACTTTTTTAACAAAATTTGCAATTACTTCCTAGTAGTAGTAGTAATAGTAAATTGTTTTGTTTATTTTCATATAAAATAAAATTACAAAACATTATAACTTGACAAATAAAGTCGGCTGTTAAAAAAAGTGGCCAAATAATTCAATATATATGTAACATAATGTGCATGCTTATTTATGATATGTACTCAAATACCAAACATTTTCGTAATGTACTCAACTACCAAGCATTTTCAATAAAAAAATGCACCCCCAATATATTTATGCAGTGCATTCCAGCTACCTTTTTTTCTCGTTCTTCCGTCTATCGCTTACTTTAAATTTTAAAATAAAGCATATAACTTACATAAAAAATTTCAAAACTGCCTTAGAAAAGAAACAGCGAAGAAAATTGATTGACTAAACTTACAAATCTTGTAACACAACATAATTTAAAGAGGATTACAAATACTTCTTTTTCACTTTTTTTTATCCATGCACGGAACCCGAATATATACATATATTCATTAAACTTAAATATGTTGAATAAAAACAATCAAATAATAAATAAATAATAAAACAATCAAAGAATTTAATATGTATATATATAAAAAACCATTGCAAACTATTTACAACAAATATTTTACACCCAAACATTACTAATTTAGTAATATTTATGCAATAATACAATAAAATATGCATTTTATCTCATTTTATTAACCAAAATGGAAAAGTACAAAAACCCAAGAATGTTTATTTTTAGGCAGATAAAAAATAGAGAACTAATTCTTATAACCGCAAAAAATATTCCAACTAAATTGTAACAACTTTATTGGGTAACTAATTTTTTATTTCTTTATAAACATTTATATTAAAATAAAATAAAAAGTTGAATAACATAAACTCAACACTTCGCAGAATTTCCTACTTCCCAACACATCCGCCGTGAGCAGCTGTTTTGTTGTTGCGATTTGGATATATTGCAAAACTCCCCACAATTATTTTTGGCGGGTAATCTAGTAAATTAGATCTAACTTCATGTGTCTAACATACGTGTGAGTATTCACAGATGGGAAAGTTGAGAGAGGATTTTGCGGCTGTCATTAAATATTTTTTGCGGGTTGAAAGTGATAGGGGATTGCAGAGTTGACTATCTGTTTAATTCCTCATCTGTGATGTAAATAAGCAAAACTGGAGTGAACAGCCACATGCCATACAATAATTACCGATGCATCACGAAAAAACGACAGTTTGGTGTGGTTTGTGAACGATATCGAGCCATGATACGCGACTTTTTTTGCCCCAGTTGGCTAAGTTGAACTTGGTTGACATGTGGTTTCATCAAGACGGTGCCACATGCAACACAGCTCGTGAAACAATGGAAATGTTGAGGGATGAATTTGGTGAGCAGCTTATCTCTCGAAATGGCGCTGTGAGTTGGCCGTCTAGATCATGCGACTTAACGCCTCTTGATTATTTCTTGTGGGGTTATGAAATGGGTTTAGAAGTGAATGAGGGCAAAACGAAATATATGCTGTCAACAAGAAGGGACACACAACATCGACAAATCGGACAGAGCGTCACGATAGACAGCTATAACTTTGAGGTATTTCGGGACTTTATCTACCTCGGCTCCGCTATTAACTCTGACAACGATGTATCGTCAGAAATCAAGCGAAGAATTACACTTGCCAACCCCTGTAACTTTGGCCTAAGGAGGCAATTGAAGTTCGCTTGACTAGTTGAATTATGTCACTTTTTAGGTAGAGCAAGTATATATGTGTTGTTTTATACATATAATGTCTGTATTTTCTTGTGCAGCTCAGGTTTAATAAAACACTCCTTCTATGGCTTCACAATGAGATGACTATTTTAAAGTTTACTTAAATTTTTGGAATGCACCTATCGCGAGTCGAGCAAAAAAGTTGTGTAAGGGACACTTTTAGCCTACCGAAAAACATTTATGTATCGCGTAACGGGTACAGTTACACCTTTCAATGAGTAATTTTTGAAATTTGGGCCGGGTAACGGCCAACTTGAAATCGCATGAAAATCAATAGAAATACCAAAAAATGGGATTTTGGTGAATCTTTAGTAAAGTAAAATTTGCCGCATAGCCTATATCTTTGTTTACGACGCAAATTCTAAATTCAATTCAATTTCTTATAAAAGCGATGCAATTTTAATGTCGAGCATGAATCGGTGATTGTTAAAACAATATAATAACATTTTTCTCTTTGTTCAGGAGAGAGAATAAACCAAATACTTTTTGCTACATTTACATACAAAATAATGACCTTGCGACCAAATTTCTTCACATTAAGTGAAGCATTTCCAGTCGATACACACCGTATTTTCATAGACTTAAAAGCCGCATGTGATAGCATTAACCCCCAGGAGCTCTTTATAGTGATGGACGAATTCGGGATACTTATGTACAGTTTTGGCAGCATGTCAACTCGAATTCTTTCCGATTTCGACAAGAAGATTCGCTATATTTATACAGGTAGCCATGTGTTTGCACAGTTACGCACTTGGATGCGATAGTTCAAATTTTAGTGAAGATAGAGAAAGAATTACCTAAGGAAAACGCTGCTATGTGGTTTGGCAGATGAGTTCAAAACTCCAGACTTCATGTACGAATAATACTCTACAGGACTACTTATTCTATTAGCTGTGTTATACGGCACCGAACGCTGACGATAAGCATGAAACGTGAGCTTATATAAGTCTATTTCGAACGAATATAGGAGAATGTACAACCGCAACTCTATTAGCTGTACCAAGATGTGGATATAGTCGAAAACCCCATATATAATATATATATAGAGTTGATGAAACCGAGGTCCCTAATGTGCTTTTTAGCCTTGCCGGCATACAAAGCATAAAAGCAACCTAATTGCAGTAGCGACAGCTGATTTATCAATAGCAGTTTTTGATACGAAAACAATAAACGTTTTTTTTTAAATAAACTTTATTAAATAAAAAAGAATTGTCAATGCGATATAATAATATTAAATAGGAGAATGATAATGTCACGTTGTTAATATGTTAATTTTACAGCTTTATATATATTAAACATATATAGATGCATTTTGGTGTATGAGAAAAAAAAGTGAAACATGTTCAATAATAAAAATAAAACAGGACATTTACTCAAATTGAACGTAGAGTGCCTTTGTAGCACTGGCTATGTAAAACGCACACTCTCTAACTTCCTTCATGTATGCCTCTATAGCTGGAGAATCGACTGAATTAACAGCATTTTGTAGGTGCTCACATTCCCGCTGAATTCGAACATTATAAAGACTCAGCTGTTTCAACGCCTCGCGGATTGCTTCATTATAGTTAGGCTAAAATTGAAAAAAAAAAAAATATATAAATTTAATATCCTCCATAATTTTCCCTTTCTTCATGACGATTATCTTAACTCAACTTACAGTTCTGAAAATGGCCGTCAATTCGTCTACAGCCACCCGAATACGTTCAGCACATGGTACAAATGCGTCCTTTGTCGATGTGTCTAGCATAGCGATACACAACTCCTTCAGACGTCGCGTTACCAAATCCGATCGATGTTTTACTTCCTCCCCTAACGGTTTATCGCCAGCCATTTGATACATACTTGTTGTAGTACGACAATCTGGCGGTTTTGCGTTCGTAACCAATCGACGTTCATACATGCTAGCCGGACGCTTAGCTGTCGATTGATTGCTACTTGAGGAACCGTCTAAAACTGGTTCATTTTCAGTTTCGGCTCCATTCAAATCAATACGCCTAAGAAGCATTTAGCATAAAAAAAATGAAAAACAAAATAAAAATTTAATAAAAAAAAAAGCTCACAATGGTTCATCGTAAATATTTAAATTTACTCCGGAAAATTTCGATTTTAGTTCGGAATTTTCAGTCGAAAGCTTTTCGACAACTGTCTTTAATTGATTGATTTCGGATTCGTATTCGTTAAGTCTTTTGCGTAACGTTTGCATCTCATGAGCGTCATGAGCTGGATGTGTACCAAGCATTGACGGATGGTGATTCTAGGAAAATTTATAAAAAAAAAATACAAAATAAAATAAACACAAATCATAATAAAGTAAATTTCTATAACAACTAGTTAAACTAAAAGGAATACTAAAATACATTGTAAAACTACAAATTTTCATTGTTATTGTATATATATATTTCACATAAATGACTCGCTTTAAATAACAATGTTATTGTGATATCACATCATACGTAATGCTTAACGTAGTTTTATTATTTTGTTTATAAATACATTGTTTTTCTTAATAATAACACAAGTTAACTATGTATAAATATTGTTTCTACTTAGGTTTAGTACAAGTGTTAATGACTATTTTTTTTTAAAAACAAACTAGTGAACCACAAGTTCGAGTTTTTGTTTCTTAAAAAAATGTAAAAAATTAAATAATTTTTGTGGAATATACAACTTGAGTTGGTTGAATAAATTTAATTATGTTTAACTTAGCGTAGTGAAGAGAAAAATAACGTAATAATACGAATTTTCAGATCATATTAATGCAAAAAAACTAGCTATAGGAACGAAGTGATTCGAAACTGAATAAAGAGGAACAAAGAAGGTGATTATTGAGGATGGTATTATATAACTGGTCGACAGTACATCAGGGGTGCTTTTATAAATGCATGATTCCGCAAGTCTGATCAATGCATGGGATTCATAATTGTACCCAACAGTTGGCTCGCTTTCATAAATGCATAATTGGGATGAGTTGCAGTTCAACTATGCACACGTTTCGAATCACTTGCGCTTTAATATTCTGACGCTAAACTGATTGCAATTTATCGCATGTAAACAAAGCAACCATGTACTTATGAAAGCACCCCAGATTTTTGTTTTAAAAATGATCGCGAAGCTCTTCACTTCTTTGTATTTTGTGTGGAGCTCAAAGTTGCATTTGACACGGTGACTACTATGTATATAAGCTAGCAGCAATCAGTCTTTCATTTATATTTTAAAGGATATTTGATTAACTTCATGCATAGACTCGGTGCGGGTTCTAACGGAGCAAGAAAGTCTTCCGCTGGTTTGAGCCTTTTACTTTCATACTTTTCATCGGCGAAGTTTGCGACAGTATCCATGTTTTTAGAGCACAAATACGCGGGGGTAGAGAAAATGTTTGGACACTGGATGACTCTCGAATCGAACTTCTTAGCGAATTTAAGTACCGTAGTTTGCTCTTTGCAATACTGTCTTAACGTTAAACGTCGTATTAAAGAAATAATCCTTGCATCAAAAACAGTGATCGAAATTTGTTAATAATAAAAACGTTGAACCCTTTTCAAAAGTCGAAAGATGATTGAGCGCTTAAAATACTTAAGGAAGTGTGGGATCGCTAAAGTAAAGAATTTTTTTTTTAAAGTCGTCACAGAATCTTAAGAAATATTTTAAAAACAAATACATATCATCGAAAACTGTACAGTTCAGAAAACTGCCAGTCGTGTAACCCTTTATTGTTCCGGTTGGCGAAGTGAAGGTGAATGTTAAGTTACTTACTTGGTGCTGCTCTCGTGTATGCTATTAATACTTGCGATTAAGAGTAATAGAGAAAATAGAAACGTAAAAATACATGAGCTGTACCAAGAAGTGGATGTACATCAATTGCATAGACAATAAAGCTGGTATCTACAAATCGCCGCCTTAATCTTTTGTTTTGAAGACAAACTCGTCCGCGATCCAAGTGCCCTTGGACTAAAAAACTGATGCAGCCACCCAGGGATTGTAGACGAATTTTACATTGCAGCTTGGAAGGCAGAAGCATCTGAAAATGCTTACATTTATTTAGGAAGGGCCTAATTATAGCCATGTGTGGAACATTGAAAATATAGAAACCAACAAATCGTAGGAATGAAAATTTTAAATTGTTTTTTTGTTATTTTTATTTTGGAGGTTGACACAACTACTGCTGTCGGCATTAAGAACATTCCACAAAAACTCCAGCACAAGACCGGGTTTGGAGTCATCTGCGAAAATACGATGCCCTAGTTCAGAATATGACCGAAGCCATTTCGTTGCAAGAGGAAAGAAAGTTGAACTGCAAAAGCAACCTTTCTTTAAGTGATAGATGATTTTCAAAGATCACACCATGATATATATATCAAGGTGAGGAAGTTTCAGCAAAGCATCTAGAGCAGAGCACGGGCGTGCTAGGAAGGCCACTGTAAACAGTTCTTTGGAGTTTGACAAAATAGGCAGTAACACGTTTCCGCAAATTCCTGTTCCACCAAACAACCGATGCGTATGAGAAGAGTGTTCTAATAATGGCCGTTTAGATCCAACCCTTTCCGGAGACATGCCAAAAGCGCCTCGACACTGTCAGAAAGTCGACATTGCTCTATCGGTTTTCGATTTAACATGCTTGTACCATAGACGTTTTTTGTCGCGGATTACTCGTAAATACTTTGACTTTATCGGATATAGTGACACATTTAAGGAACGAGTTGAGTTAGACCAGTGACCTTCCTGCTCCGCGGTAGCAGAGAGTCGACCACCATACATTATAAAAGAAGAGACAGAACACCACCTTGCGGGAAGCCTGTATTTACCCTTGCTATAATCTGCTTCGGTAATCAATATCGCACCAATCATTGAGACGATGCCATTTCACATCAAATTTTGACCGGTTTTTGGAGTTGCATTGGGGTTAATTGAGGAATATGCAGTTATACGTTCAAGTCTCTTTTTTTCAGGTGCAATGAAATATTTTGCTATTATATAATCGAACAAAAAACCAGATACTCCGAGTATTTTCACATAAATGATATAGGTACATAATTGTATAAATTGCAAATAATAAGCAATTTCTTCTAAGAAATGCCGCAACGTTTAGGCAAATGTTTCACTAATTCAAAAACATCTTCTACATATTGATAAATCTATAATCAATTTTGCTACTTTAATGAGTATACATATATATAAATTAGAAACTATTCTGCTAAATGAAACGAATCCCATTGCTATCTGTTACATACAGAAACACGAACTGGATATTAATCACACAGACCTGAAGGGCAAATTACACAAACTAAAATGTCTATTACATCGGATTTGGTAGAAAAATAGCAGCAACAAGCCGTTTTGACTTCCAGCTGTAGATCACAAAAAGCCAATGATTCTTAAATGTTTGAACCGCATGTAAATGTAGGGACTACGTTTTATGAAAAAAAAAAAACCATAACATTTCTCCAACCCTCAAACCTGTTTGTTTAGTTACACCGACTCACGAACTTATTATATTCGATTTCTAACCGAAACTATTATTGAATTTGAGAATTTTCTGACGCATGTAATTTACCTGCTGAACAATAGAAGCTACTGGTGCGTAGTCTTCATCAGAGGCAACTGGATCGTAAATTGGTTCATCATCGGAAAGATTCGGATCCCCTCCGATAAATGTCCACTGTGGTTGTGTTAAGCTGTCGAGTGGTCGTAAATTTGCCATATTCTGACGGCGACGTGCGTCAATCAGAACATCGGTCAGTAGTCCAGCAAATTCAAGGGGGCTAAAGCGAGCCAATTTTTGACGACCCTAGGAGATCCAAAATGAATACGAGAATTTTGGATTTTTGCACAAAAAAGTTAATTACCTGATTTCGTGTGGCACTTAGAAATGGATTTGCTGGCAGAAATGGTACAGCAACATTTTCTGGATTTAATGCAGTTGTAGACCAAATGGCTTCACTTTCTCTTCTATCGACTTCATCGTACAAGTCCATAACGAGTTCTTCGAACATTTTATTTGGCACGAGCTGCAGTCGACCACGAGCAATCTTCAGCTGTTCACTAATTTCAGAGTTACTGGAGTCAGGAATAACAATATGCTTTCCATTCTAGAAATCAGATGCAAATTAAGCAAAATAAGGACTAAAAGGCAATAAGTTTCTTACTGTATGGTCTGGTTTCTTTCCACCCAAGAACTGAGTTATACGATCGGTTACGTCGTACATAGCCTCTACAAGTCGTTCAGCGATGGTATTGTGATTGTTTGCTTTTGCCACTTCATACGGTGTGCTTCCGTTGCCATCTAGCGCATTCAAATCAGCTCCATAAATGATCAGCAGTTCGATCTGAGAGGCTTGACCAAACTTTGCAGCCACATGCAAAGGATTTGATTTCTTTTCCTACGATAAAAAAAGGGAATTTTTCCGCTTACTCTATACGTAAGTGGAGGGCTTACCTCATGAAAAAAATTGGGATCAGCGCCTTGAACTAGCAAGCGCAATGAAGTTTCGAGATTGCTCGTTCTCACACTAGCATGTAACTGCTTGCTTAGTTCAGTTTCTAAATTTCCATTGAAGCTCTCGTCATCCTGCAGATTCGGTTTTAGTACAAAAGACAGATTCACATGCTTCGCCTTGATGAAATCCGATTTAGTTGGATGCAGTGGGTCCTTTGGAGAAGGTTTTCTTCTGGCCGTCGTTTTTCCATTGGAATCCAACAAACAATGCTCCCACACACTATTTGCGCCATGTGCATTGAGAGAATTAACAAAATTCAAAACAGATGGACACCAAGTACCCTGGCGGAGTGACTTCACTACAGAAATATGACGCCCCAGGCTGCGGTGCACCGAACAGCAATCGGAGCATAGTAGTATTCCGCGATTTACTGAAGCCCACGACGGATCTAAAAAAAAAATTGTTTAAATACAGAAAAGAAGGCATATTGTACTGAAATTAGCTACCAGACGCTCCACAGTCGCCACAAATTTCCGCTTGCAAACGAGATTTGCCACGGGACATTCTGATAAATAAACGATCCTTATTTGCAAAACACATTCACTTCATTTTACACAGCACATAAAACGCTCAAAAGGCAACGATTTACGTTTAATAGTTTTTTGAATAAGTAATTAATAAATAGAGAATAAAATAATAATAAGAGTTTATTTATCACGGATTGAATTTTTCGCTATTTGACAGTGAGAGAGCAGTAGAGATTAAAATTGGAGAGATTTCGATAAGAAATGTCAAAGTTTTGAATTTAATATTGCTGGTATGGCAATGCTAAGTGCTATCGACATAGGCACTGCCAGTGGTTAGTTTTCCATTATGTTTGGTTATTTAGAATGAATTAACATCCCTTCACAAGTCACAATATCCCATAACAACGTGAGATGAACATGACATTTCAATTTTTTCGTATTCTACATATGGTAAATTTATATGCACCAGTTTAGAAAGCGAGATTCAATTAACTTCAATCAGTGTAATAAAAAATATTTCTAAAACAGATACCACAAATAAACATTGAAACCAGTCGCCATTATTTTATTAAAGCTATTTTGACAGAAAAAATACAAATAAGTAAGTTTTTGAGAAATTTATACCACCTTTATGTTTAGAAATTTGATTTCTACGTGTTTAGCAATAAGTAATAAAGTTTGTTCTCCCTTGACCCAAAAATGCACAGTTTACGAAGGCAAAAAATCTCGGCTAGCATTTGCAAATATAGGGTGAGTTACAATATTACAAGGCAAATCAAAGGTGAAGTTCTGATGTTGAGTGCGGGAATATTAAATTTTTTTGAGGAAGCTGAGGGCTCTCAATTTTTCGGCTTATATGGCTTATATGGGACCTAAAGCGAAGTATCTCCAACGCTATGTGTGCAAAGTTATATTTCTGGTACGGATGGAAACGATGATAATATCAAGGATTGATTTAATTCTTTAAATGTAAATTTTATGATAGGGAGAAAAACCTAAGCTGCTATATTTGAGCAAACGTCTTATAAAAGTAATGTAAAGGACTGTAACTTAGGACCAGACAGATTTTTTTGAACACCGTTTAACAAGCCGTGAGTAATGAAAGCTAAGTTCTCTATCACATAAGACATCCAAATCTTTATCGTTATATGTTGAGGGTACTAACTTATTCTCCAATGATGTATGTTCTAATACTTAAAGTACTTCATACGTACCGGTTCACAGTTTCGCAGGGTTTGAAGTGTGTGAGTTCGGTTGCAGTATTTAGTCTGCCCTCGTCGGAACGTCTGATTTCATCCGAATCCGGTAGGGCCGATTGAGTGGATGAGTTATAGACTTAAGGCCTGGAAATAACATCTGAAGTTATTGTAACTGCCTTACAAATCCGGATTACTTTACGTTCTTTCAACAATTTTAAAATATATTGCTTTGAAGGAATAATCTTGGCTTAAAACATTTTAATGTGCTTTCAACATCTTCTGAGTTATACCCTCTTTTCGCTACAGTATATGTTCAAAAATTATATTCTTCAGCATATATTACAATAGACCTTGCAAAAGACCAGTCGCTATTTTTAATGCTTTGGCGAAAATAACGACAAATTTCAGTCCAAATCTATCATAAGGCTTTAAAACATGTTTTTTTTCTTTATAGTTACAAAAAATTAAGCACACATCCTACACAGATATTTCATAAATTCTAACTAAGTGATCATCGCCACAGCTAGCCATCTGAAGGCTTTCATTTCTGGGTCTAAATTGCAATTTCCTCACGGTCAAATGATGGGAATCCCTGCAAAATATATCAGTTATATCATTTTTAAATGCATTTCGGAAAAATAAACGTACTTTTTTTCTATCGTATGAAGCTTTTGCAGTTTTCCACTGAAGGAATACAAATGAATGAGTCCAGTTTCTAAACCCAGCGCCAGGACATATTTTTGACCTTTTAGATCCCATAACTTATCAGCAAATGCAACAGCAGTCACAGACTCATTCTTTAATTCAAGCGTATCCACTGCGTGCCAGTTCTTTAGACTTGTTTCGGTTGTAGTTTCGCCTTTAGTCCAAATAATGACCTTACCATCTCGCGATGAAGTCACAAAATATTTGGAATCGTGGGACCAATCACATGACCATATGATCCGAGTGTGAATACCATTGGTTTTGTCTGTTGTGGCAGCTACTTTAAACGACGAAGCTCCTGAAATGCCAGAATTTTCAAAGAGGGTCCACCGTCTGTCACGAGAGACTGAAAGGAGATACTTATTATCGGGAGAGAATCGCATTTGGGTAACTGTTAACTGATGAGAGGCCAGCTTTTGCATTTGTTTCCATGTCGTTGTGTTCCTGAGATTTAAAGAAATGAATTTCTAAAAAATATATATGTATTTGAATTTTAAGGCAGTGAGATTACATACCAAAGAATAATTTGTGCATGCTCTGCATTGGTCGCGCGACAGGAAGAAGCCACCAAATAACCATCCGGCGATGCGGCTAATGCAAAGATTTCGAACCCGTGCCCATACAACTTTTGAACTTCTGGCCAGAGGGTGTTCTGCATAAGTGTTTCTTCTTGAGGCGGGGTACTCAGCGTCACCGGTACGAAGTAATTCTCTGGATATTCGTCCTTGACAGACTTTGGCTGACATGGTTCTTCTAGGGAGTAGACTGCTTTATTCGACAGACCCAGAGATGGAACCGAAGCACCTTTAGGCAGATCTGAGATAAGAAAACAAAAATGTGTATCTTCAATTCATAAGAATTAAGGCTTCATTACTCTCTAGAATGGCATTGCCCTCAAGATCATCAGTGGTATTGGTTATTCTCTGGAAGTTTTCTACAAAATTTCCAGTCGCTTGGAATGTGCGAACGATTTTCTCCTCTGCACCGCTTGCGAACTTGTAGCGGGATAGAACAGCTATCGCTTGCATGTCATACCCATGCACCTGTGGACGAGCCAGCTCGTGCCAGGTTACTTCAGAATTGTCTGGGCGAACCCATGGCGCGTGCAATCTGGTAGTTTGATCTGCTGAAACAGAAAACAAAAAAGCTCCTTCTGGATCCCATCCTATGTCGCGAACTTCTCCAAAGTGTCCGCCACAGATAATGTTTGGCGTCCAAATCGAATCATTCTCCTCAGATTGATTCCATATATGAAAGCCTCCTTGAAAGCCATGACCGAGGATAGATCGGCCATCGTTAGAGAATTTTCCGCCGAAAAATCCCAAAGAATTTCCACCCACACCACCGACCCGTACTTTTTCCATCCAAACTCCATCCTCGGTGGGTCGCCAAATTATGATTGACTTGTCAATCGAAGCGGAAAGAAGCTGAAGGTCTTCCCCACTCCTATGCCAATGAACACCATACACCCAACCTTCGTGTCCGTATAGCACTGATTCCAAGCTTACCGCAACCCATCTCTTGGTATCCACTTGAATAATATTTTCCTCAACGCGAAGCTCTCCGTCTGTGAGGTTTAGAATGTCTACCTTGTTTTCATTGACCTGATCCTCTGTTCTAGGCGAAATCCTCCACAGTCGTATGAAGTTGTCCTGCGATGAGCTGGCCAATAGGAGATCTCCCTCTTTTGTGAGAACGAAATCCAAGCCACGAACCCAGTCTTCATGCCCAACTAGCTCATGTATTCTTTCCATCGAGTCACCTGTCAACGTGGTCCACAGCGATACATTATCATTATCTGTGGAGAATGCCAAAAGCAACTGATCTAATTGGGGGAACGTGACCAGGCGCAATGAGAAGCAGAATCCACATTGAAGAAGTATCGTCTGATAGCAGTTGAAATCTGAAGATTCTTTACTTAGTTTCCACAGTTTGATGGTGGAATCTGTTGATGCAGTAACAATAGTAAGTTCTCCATTTACGTAGGCACCATCGACAAAATTGACTCCACTTTCGTGGCCTTTTAAAACGAAACTACGGACTTCTTGTGGATCTGAGATATCCCAGAGAATAGCCAGCCCATCATCGGAACCGGACAGGAACTCTGTTTCACTGCTGCCGTACATGCGAGCAATCCACTTAACTGTAGAGACACGTTTGGTATGCTGGACGAATGTTTGGGATATCTTTGTTGATCCATTGAGCTATGGTAAGGAAATTTTATTCGAACACTTGTGTGACATGAATCTATAACACTTACATTTGGATTGAAAAGTCCAATTGAATTACAAGCGGCAAACACTATTAATCCATTGTTGCCCCAGTCAGCACTTTCGGGAGTTCGATTACAGGCAATAGAGGTGTAAATATTTTCTATTTTCATTTTCAGTTTTAATTGTTTCTGCGTTAAATAGTTTTGTTGTGAGATATCGGCGAATTTTGTAAACTTCACGTGGACATTGTGAAATGTCAAAAACAGATGTTTACATCTAGTTGTTGACGAATTAACATCTATCGTGGAATAGGTGAAGTTCTCAGAAACGCAGAAACCCTAATGCCATGTTTCCACCAAGTACTGAACCGATATTAAAACTAAACTGGCATAAATTTTCCTTAAATCCCGAGATTTACCATACAAATTTTAATCTGTGAAACACAAGATTAAAAAATAGTCTAGAGAAAAACTAGATTGCGTGGAGTGTGTGAAAAGGATCTTTGTTGGCACAAGAGCTTCTAATTAGAGAGGATTCAAAAACTAAGAGTAAACGGTTTTTATTCTAATGCCAAACGAATTCCTATTGGCGTTCCACAAGGATCAGTTCTGGGTTTTGCTTTTTTAATGTACATCAACGATATTGGAAATTGCTTGCAAATTCGAAAATATGTTTATTCATATGGGTATATACATTAGTGGTAGCAGTATTAGTGCATGTGAGATTATTCTTCAGCAGGAACTTAATGAAATGTATTATTGGTTGTGTATATACAAGCTTATGGTTAATATTCGACTAAATGACGTTGACAATTTTAGTGTGAACATTCAAATAAACAATGATGTCATCGAGTGGGTTAATGAAATCAAATATCTTATCTGAAATCAATGTATACAGATAACAAGCAATAACTTGACTTTCATGTGACTCAATTATGTTCCAAACTTTCACAAAAGATAGGATATTCTATCAAAAATAAAAATAAATATATATATATAAAAAAAACTCTGCTTTAACTATATATATAAAAACTATATTTTCACATTTTAACTATTGTTCTCCATCTTGTATGTTCATGTGCATCATTCCAAACAAGAATAAATTACAAATACTTCAAAATAGAGAAGGTTAACTGTAATGGTAGATATGTTTCAATTCTTAAGGTTTTTAATGTTTCTCAACGACTAAAATTTAATGTTTTAATTATGATTTTTAAAATAAAATTAAAATTATATCCTGTATATTTTCAGAATAATGTACAATATATAAAAATGGTGACAGGTACGCACTTCGGAATATTGGTGATTTTCGACCACGTCTCTATAAAAGAAGTTACACTCGAAACAAGTTATTTTACAAAGGCCTGCAACTCTTTAATCTTCTTCCCAGTGAAGTTAAAAAAATTTAAAATTGTAAATATGGTTAAATCCCGTCTTAATTTTTTATTATATAATGGTTAATTACAATTTATGAATAATTGTCATAATTATAAGAGTTTCGTTCAAACTTTATTAGTTTCAATAATTCAATAAAAAAAATCTTGTCTTGAATGGTTATTGACAAAACGAGGCCGTTGGCAGTTAATTTGAAATTTAAATTTTGCTACGCCAATGAAAGTTGCGCTGTTATTTTTTCTATGCTTGCGTGTTTCCGGTTAATACAAAGTTTTCACATTATTTAGATTATAACTTGCTTGGTTAATAAGCGATTTTGTTATAATTGTTCCAATTATAAATAAATAGCAAACATTTTTAAGGGATCTGTAGTAGAAAACGCGTGGTTGTATTAACACGCAATTTCTTCGTGTTTTTTGCATTTTTTCACCAGTCACTACTGCTGTACTTACTTAACGGGCTCCCGACCCGTGAAGAGACCCTGCCTGAGATACGGCAGCCTTCCACCCTCTGCGATCCCGAGCACGCTGCTTCCAGTTGTCCAGACCAAGCGCTCTGGCATCCGCGATGGTTCGGTCTTCCTCGTCGTCTCGAACCTGGGGGTTGGGATTCGAAGATCCTCTTGGCTGGAGCGTTGTTGTCCATTCCTCCATTCGCCCTCCTCGCGATATAACAAAACTGGCACGATAAGGGTTCTGTAGCGCATGCATTTTGTCCTTTGAGTTTTGAACCCATTTGTTTTGCCAAACCGAAGTAGCAGCGGTTTCCTAGGGTAATTCTTCGACGGATCTCCACTTAGATGTCATTTGTGGAGTTGATGTTTACGCCGAGGTAGATGAACTTCTTAACTACCTCGAAGTTGCTGCTATCAACAGTGACATTTTGTCCTAGTCGGTGGACAGATGATTGTTTGTTTGTTGATAGGATTTGCCTTAGTGTGATGATTTGGTCTACAGTTGATCTGCCGGGCCGGAAGCCACACTGGTACGTGCCGATTAGTGTGTTGCAGAAAGGTTTGAGACGTTCACACAGTACGTTGGATAGGATCTTATATGCGACATTAAGCAGGGATATGCCTCGATAGTTCTTGCAAGACATAGGATCGCCTTTCTTGTAGATGGGACATATGGAGCTGATGGTCCAGTCATAGGGCATGCTTTCCTCCACTCAAACTTGGCTGACGATTTGGTGCATGCGTCCTACCATAACATCACCTCCGTATTTGAAAAGCTGTGCAGGTAGACCATCAGAGCCGGCGGCCTTGTTGTTCTTTAGCTTTTTTATAGCTAAGCCAACCACTTCTATACTGGGCGGAGGAACTGGTTCTTAATTGACTGGATGTGGGTTATCTTCTTGCCCCATCACTCTCTCTACATTTTGTCCGTTTAACAGCTGCTGAAATAAATCTACTATTCCCTGCGCGTCAGTGACTAGGTTTCCATCGCTGTTACGAAGAGCCTGCGTTCTTTCTACGCAGGATCTTCTTCTCCTCCCTTCTCCGTTCAATGTGTGCATCTTCTGTCACCTTTTTCCGGTATACATACATCATCATACATCATCATATTCTCGTTGGCTCTGAATCTAGCTGCAACAAGAAAATGGTCAGAGTTGACGTTTGCCCCTCGGTAAGTGTGCACGTTCAAGATGTTGGATGCGTGCCTCGCATCGATTAGCACATGGTAGATTTGGTTGATTTGGTGATTTTTTTTCACATAAAACTTTAAACAGCGATATCTCCGTAAATACGAGTTTAAATACAATTCTAAGCCTAATTTGGGATCACCAAAAAAAAATTCGAAAAGTGATTTTTTTCACTTAAAACTTTAAACAGCGATATCTCCGTAAATACGCGTTTAAATACAATTCTAAGCTTAATTTGGGATCACCAAAAAAAAAATTCGTAAAATGATCCAAAAAGTGATTTTTTTCAACTCAAAACTTTAAACAGCGATATCTTCGTAAATATGCGTTTTAATAGGATTCTAAGCTTAATTTGGGATCACCAAAAAAATTTCGAAAAATGGTCCAAAAAGGAATTTTTTCAACTCAAAAATTGATTTTTTTCAACTCAAAACTTTAAACAGCCATATCTCCGTAAATAAACATACACATATACAAAAATTTCGACAAATGGCCCAAAAAGTGATTTTTTTCACTTAAAACTTTAAACAGCGATATCTCCATAAATACGCGTTTAAATACGATTTTAAGCTTAATTTAGGATCACCAAACAAATTTCGAAAAATGGTCCAAAAAGTGACTTTTTCAACTCAAAAAGTGATTTTTTTCAACTCAAACAGCGATATCTTCGTAAATACGCGTTTTAATACGATTCTAAGCTTAATTTGTGATCACCAAAAAAATTTCGAAAAATGATCAAAAATGTGATTTTTTTAAGGTCAAAACTTTAAATGGCGATATCTCCGTAAATACGCGTTTAAATACGATTCTAAGCTTAATTTGTGATCACCAAAAAAATTTCGAAAAATGACCCGAAAAGTGATTTTTTTCAACTCAAAACTTTAAACAGCGATATCTCCGTAAATACGCGTTTAAATACGATTCTAAGCTTAATTTGGAATCACCAAAGAAATTTCGAAAAATGACCCAAAAAGTGATGAGGTCAAAACTTTAAACGGCGATATCTCCGTAAATACGCGTTTAAATACGATTATAAGCTTAATTTGTGATCACCAAAAAAATTTCGAAAAATGACCCAAAAAGTGATTTTTTTCAACTTAAAACTTTAAACGGCGATATCTCCGTAAATACGCGTTTAAATACGATTCTAAGCTTAATTTGGGATCACCAAAAAAATTTTGACAAATGGCCCAAAAAGTGATTTTTTTTCACTTAAAACTTTAAACAGCGATATCTCCGTAAATACGCGTTTAAATACGATTCTAAGCTTAATTTGGGATCACCAAAAAAATTTTGAAAAATGGCCCAAAAAGTGATTTTTTTTTCACTTGAAACTTTAAACAGCGATATCTCCTTAAATACGCATTTAAATACGAATCTCGGCTTAATTAGGGATCATCAAAATTCGAAAAATGGTCCAAAAAGGGATTTTTTAAACTCAAAAATTGATTTTTTTCAACTCAAAACTTTAAACAGCGATATCTCCGTAAATACGCGTTTAAATACGATGCTAAGCTTAATTAGGGATCACCAAAAATATTTTGAAAAATGGTCCAAAAAGTGATTTTTTCAACTCAAAAAGTGGCTTTTACGATTCTAAGCTTAATTTGGGATCACCAAAAAAATTTCGAAAAATGGTCCAAAAAGTGATTTTTTTTCAACTTAAAATTTTTAACAGCGATATCTGCGTAAATTCGCGTTTTAATACGATTCTAAGCTTAATTTGGGATCACCAAAAAAAAATGGTCCAAAAAGGGATTTTTTCAACTCAAAAAGTGATTTTTTCAACTCAAAAAGTGATTTTTTTCAACTCAAAACTTTAAACTGCGATATCTCCGTAAATACACGTTTAAATACGATTCTAAGCTTAATTTGGGATCACCAAAAAAATTTTGAAAAATGGCCCAAAAAGTGATTTTTTTTTCACTTGAAACTTTAAACAGCGATATCTCCTTAAATACGCATTTAAATACGAATCTCGGCTTAATTAGGGATCATCAAAATTCGAAAAATGGTCCAAAAAGGGATTTTTTAAACTCAAAAATTGATTTTTTTCAACTCAAAACTTTAAACATATCTCCGTAAATACGCGTTTAAATACGATGCTAAGCTTAATTAGGGATCACCAAAAATATTTTGAAAAATGGTCCAAAAAGTGATTTTTTCAACTCAAAAAGTGGCTTTTACGATTCTAAGCTTAAACGTAAATACACGTTTAAATACGATTCTAAGCTTAATTTGTGATCACCAAAAAAATTTCGAAAAATGACCCAAAAAGTGTTTTTTTTCAACTCAAAATTTTAAACAGCGATATCTCCGTAAATACGCGTTTAAATACGATTCTAAGCTTAATTTGTAATCACCAAAAAAATTTCGAAAAATGATCAAAAAAGTGATTTTTTTAAGGTCAAAACTTTAAACAGCGATATCTCCGTAAATACGCGTTTAAATACGATTCTAAGCTTAATTTGGGATCACCAAAAAAATTTCGACAAATGGCCCAAAAAGTGATTTTTTTTCACTTAAAACTTTAAACAGCGATATCTCCGTAAATACGCGTTTAAATACGATTCTAAGCTTAATTTGGGATCACCAAAAAAATTTTGAAAAATGGCCCAAAAAGTGATTTTTTTTTCACTTGAAACTTTAAACAGCGATATCTCCTTAAATACGCATTTAAATACGAATCTCGGCTTAATTAGGGATCATCAAAATTCGAAAAATGGTCCAAAAAGGGATTTTTTAAACTCAAAAATTGATTTTTTTCAACTCAAAACTTTAAACAGCGATATCTCCGTAAATACGCGTTTAAATACGATGCTAAGCTTAATTAGGGATCACCAAAAATATTTTGAAAAATGGTCCAAAAAGTGATTTTTTCAACTCAAAAAGTGGCTTTTACGATTCTAAGCTTAATTTGGGATCACCAAAAAAATTTCGAAAAATGGTCCAAAAAGTGATTTTTTTTCAACTTAAAATTTTTAACAGCGATATCTGCGTAAATACGCGTTTTAATACGATTCTAAGCTTAATTTGGGATCACCAAAAAAAAATTCGAAAAATGGTCTAAAAAGGGATTTTTTCAACTCAAAAAGTGATTTTTTCAACTCAAAAAGTGATTTTTTTCAACTCAAAACTTTAAACTGCGATATCTCCGTAAATACGCGTTTAAATACGATTCTAAGCTTAATTTGCGATCACCAAAAAAATTTAAAAAAATTATCAAAAAAGTGATTTTTTTAAGGTCAAAACTTTAAACGGCGATATCTCCGTAAATACGCGTTTAAATACGATTCTAAGCTTAATTTGGGATCACCAAAAAAATTTCGAAAAATGATCAGAAAAGTGATTTTTTTAAGGTGAAAACTTTAAATGGCGATATCTCCGTAAATACGCTTTTAAATACGATTCTAAGCTTAATTTGGGATCACCAAAAAAATTTCGACAAATGGCCCAAAAAGTGATTTTTTTTCACTTAAAACTTTAAACAGCGATATCTCCATAAATACGCGTTTAAATACGATTCTAAGCTTAATTTGGGATCACCAAAAAAATTTCGACAAATGGCCCAAAAAGTGATTTTTTTCACTTAAAACTTTAAACAGCGATATCTCCGTAAATACGCGTTTAAATACGATTCTAAGCTTAATTTGGGATCACCAAAAAAATTTTGAAAAATGGCCCAAAAAGTGATTTTTTTTTCACTTGAAACTTTAAACAGCGATATCTCCTTAAATACGCATTTAAATACGAATCTCGGCTTAATTAGGGATCATCAAAATTCGAAAAATGGTCCAAAAAGGGATTTTTTAAACTCAAAAATTGATTTTTTTCAACTCAAAACTTTAAACAGCGATATCTCCGTAAATACGCGTTTAAATACGATGCTATGCTTAATTAGGGATCACCAAAAATATTTTGAAAAATGGTCCAAAAAGTGATTTTTTCAACTCAAAAAGTGGCTTTTACGATTCTAAGCTTAATTTGGGATCACCAAAAAAATTTCGAAAAATGGTCCAAAAAGTGATTTTTTTTCAACTTAAAATTTTTAACAGCGATATCTGCGTAAATACGCGTTTTAATACGATTCTAAGCTTAATTTGGGATCACCAAAAAAAAATTCGAAAAATGGTCCAAAAAGGGATTTTTTCAACTCAAAAAGTGATTTTTTCAACTCAAAAAGTGATTTTTTTCAACTCAAAACTTTAAACTGCGATATCTCCGTAAATACACGTTTAAATACGATTCTAAGCTTAATTTGTGATCACCAAAAAAATTTCGAAAAATGACCCAAAAAGTGTTTTTTTTCAACTCAAAATTTTAAACAGCGATATCTCCGTAAATACGCGTTTAAATACGATTCTAAGCTTAATTTGTAATCACCAAAAAAATTTTGAAAAATGGCCCAAAAAGTGATTTTTTTTTCACTTGAAACTTTAAACAGCGATATCTCCTTAAATACGCATTTAAATACGAATCTCGGCTTAATTAGGGATCATCAAAATTCGAAAAATGGTCCAAAAAGGGATTTTTTAAACTCAAAAATTGATTTTTTTCAACTCAAAACTTTAAACAGCGATATCTCCGTAAATACGCGTTTAAATACGATGCTAAGCTTAATTAGGGATCACCAAAAATATTTTGAAAAATGGTCCAAAAAGTGATTTTTTTCAACTCAAAAAGTGGCTTTTACGATTCTAAGCTTAATTTGGGATCACCAAAAAAATTTTCGAAAAATGGTCCAAAAAGTGATTTTTTTTCAACTTAAAATTTTTAACGAGCGATATCTGCGTAAATACGCGTTTTAATACGATTCTAAGCTTAATTTGGGATCACCAAAAAAAAATTCGAAAAATGGTCCAAAAAGGGATTTTTTCAACTCAAAAAGTGATTTTTTCAACTCAAAAAAGTGATTTTTTTCAACTCAAAACTTTAAACTGCGATATCTCCGTAAATACACGTTTAAATACGATTCTAAGCTTAATTTGTGATCACCAAAAAAATTTCGAAAAATGACCCAAAAAGTGTTTTTTTTCAACTCAAAATTTTAAACAGCGATATCTCCGTAAATACGTCGTTAAATACGATTCTAAGCTTAATTTGTAATCACCAAAAAAATTTCGAAAAATGATTCAAAAAAGTGATTTTTTTTTCACTTGAAACTTTAAACAGCGATATCTCCTTAAATACGCATTTAAATACGAATCTCGGCTTAATTAGGGATCATCAAAATTCGAAAAATGGTCCAAAAAGTGATTTTTTCAACTCAAAAAGTGGCTTTTACGATTCTATAGCTTAATTTGGGATCACCAAAAAAATTTCGAAAAATGGTCCAAAAAGTGATTTTTTTTCAACTTAAAATTTTTAACGAGCGATATCTGCGTAAATACGCGTTTTAATACGATTCTAAGCTTAATTTGGGATCACCAAAAAAAAAATTCGAAAAATGGTCCAAAAAGGGATTTTTTCAACTCAAAAAGTGATTTTTTCAACTCAAAAAGTGATTTTTTTCAACTCAAAACTTTAAACTGCGATATCTCCGTAAATACACGTTTAAATACGATTCTAAGCTTAATTTGTGATCACCAAAAAAATTTCGAAAAATGACCCAAAAAGTGTTTTTTTTCAACTCAAAATTTTTAAACAGCGATATCTCCGTAAATACGCGTTTAAATACGATTCTAAGCTTAATTTGTAATCACCAAAAAAAATTTCGAAAAATGATCAAAAAAGTGATTTTTTTTTCACTTGAAACTTTAAACAGCGATATCTCCTTAAATACGCATTTAAATACGAATCTCGGCTTAATTAGGGATCATCAAATTTCGAAAAATGGTCCAAAAAGGAATTTTTTTCAACTCAAAAATTGATTTTTTTCAACTCAAAACTTTAAACAGCCATATCTCCGTAAATAAACATACACATATACAAAAATTTCGACAAATGGCCCAAAAAGTGATTTTTTTTCACTTAAAAACTTTAAACAGCGATATCTCCATAAATACGCGTTTAAATACGATTTTAAGCTTAATTTAGGATCACCAAACAAATTTCGAAAAATGGTCCAAAAAGTGACTTTTTCAACTCAAAAAGTGATTTTTTTCAACTCAAACAGCGATATCTTCGTAAATACGCGTTTTAAATACGATTCTAAGCTTAATTTGTGATCACCAAAAAAATTTCGAAAAATGATCAAAAATGTGATTTTTTTAAGGTCAAAACTTTAAATGGCGATATCTCCGTAAATACGCGTTTAAATACGATTCTAAGCTTAATTTGTGATCACCAAAAAAATTTCGAAAAATGACCCGAAAAGTGATTTTTTTCAACTCAAAACTTTAAACAGCGATATCTCCGTAATACGCGTTTAAATACGATTCTAAGCTTAATTTGGAATCACCAAAGAAATTTCGAAAAATGACCCAAAAAGTGATGAGGTCAAAAACTTTAAACGGCGATATCTCCGTAAATACGCGTTTAAATACGATTATAAGCTTAATTTGTGATCACCAAAAAAATTTCGAAAAATGACCCAAAAAGTGATTTTTTTTCAACTTAAAACTTTAAACGGCGATATCTCCGTAAATACGCGTTTAAATACGATTCTAAGCTTAATTTGGGATCACCAAAAAAATTTCGACAAATGGCCCAAAAAGTGATTTTTTTTCACTTAAAACTTTAAACAGCGATATCTCCGTAAATACGCGTTTAAATACGATTCTAAGCTTAATTTGGGATCACCAAAAAAATTTTGAAAATGGCCCAAAAAGTGATTTTTTTTTCACTTGAAACTTTAAACAGCGATATCTCCTTAAATACGCATTTAAATACGAATCTCGGCTTAATTAGGGATCATCAAAATTCGAAAAATGGTCCAAAAAGGGATTTTTTAAACTCAAAAATTGATTTTTTTCAACTCAAAACTTTAAACAGCGATATCTCCGTAAATACGCGTTTAAATACGATGCTAAGCTTAATTAGGGATCACCAAAAATATTTTGAAAAATGGTCCCAAAAAGTGATTTTTTTCAACTCAAAAAGTGGCTTTTACGATTCTAAGCTTAATTTGGGATCACCAAAAAAAATTTCGAAAAATGGTCCAAAAAGTGATTTTTTTTCAACTTAAAATTTTTTAACAGCGATATCTGCGTAAATACGCGTTTTAATACGATTCTAAGCTTAATTTGGGATCACCAAAAAAAAATGGTCCAAAAAGGGATTTTTTTCAACTCAAAAAGTGATTTTTTCAACTCAAAAAGTGATTTTTTTTTCAAACCAAAACTTTAAACTGCGATATCTCCGTAAATACACGTTTAAATACGATTCTAAGCTTAATTTGGGATCACCAAAAAAATTTTGAAAAATGGCCCAAAAAGTGATTTTTTTTCACTTGAAACTTTAAACAGCGATATCTCCTTAAATACGCATTTAAATACGAATCTCGGCTTAATTAGGGATCATCAAAATTCGAAAAATGGTCCAAAAAAGGGATTTTTTAAACTCAAAAATTGATTTTTTTCAACTCAAAACTTTAAACAGCGATATCTCCGTAAATACGCGTTTAAATACGATGCTAAGCTTAATTAGGGATCACCAAAAATATTTTGAAAAATGGTCCAAAAAGTGATTTTTTCAACTCAAAAAGTGGCTTTTACGATTCTAAGCTTAATTTGGGATCACCAAAAAAATTTCGAAAAATGGTCCAAAAAGTGATTTTTTTCAACTTAAAATTTTTAAACAGCGATATCTGCG
The DNA here is from genome assembly GCA_963576555.1 of Ferdinandea cuprea. NCBI lineage: Eukaryota > Metazoa > Arthropoda > Insecta > Diptera > Syrphidae > Ferdinandea > Ferdinandea cuprea. The sequence goes on from OY754961.1 coordinate 38,787,395, forward strand.
TAAATACGCGTTTTAATTACGATTCTAAGCTTAATTTGGGATCACCAAAAAAAAATTCGAAAAATGGTCCAAAAAGGGATTTTTTCAACTCAAAAAGTGATTTTTTTCAACTCAAAAAGTGATTTTTTTCAACTCAAAACTTCGATTCTAAGCTTAAACGTAAATACACGTTTAAATACGATTCTAAGCTTAATTTGTGATCACCAAAAAAATTTCGAAAAATGACCCAAAAAGTGTTTTTTTTCAACTCAAAATTTTAAACAGCGATATCTCCGTAAATACGCGTTTAAATACGATTCTAAGCTTAATTTGTAATCACCAAAAAAATTTCGAAAAATGATCAAAAAAGTGATTTTTTTAAGGTCAAAACTTTAAACAGCGATATCTCCGTAAATACGCGTTTAAATACGATTCTAAGCTTAATTTGGGATCACCAAAAAAATTTCGACAAATGGCCCAAAAAGTGATTTTTTTTCACTTAAAACTTTAAACAGCGATATCTCCGTAAATACGCGTTTAAATACGATTCTAAGCTTAATTTGGGATCACCAAAAAAATTTTGAAAAATGGCCCAAAAAGTGATTTTTTTTTCACTTGAAACTTTAAACAGCGATATCTCCTTAAATACGCATTTAAATACGAATCTCGGCTTAATTAGGGATCATCAAAATTCGAAAAATGGTCCAAAAAGGGATTTTTTAAACTCAAAAATTGATTTTTTTCAACTCAAAACTTTAAACAGCGATATCTCCGTAAATACGCGTTTAAATACGATGCTAAGCTTAATTAGGGATCACCAAAAATATTTTGAAAAATGGTCCAAAAAGTGATTTTTTCAACTCAAAAAGTGGCTTTTACGATTCTAAGCTTAATTTGGGATCACCAAAAAAATTTCGAAAAATGGTCCAAAAAGTGATTTTTTTTCAACTTAAAATTTTTAACAGCGATATCTGCGTAAATACGCGTTTTAATACGATTCTAAGCTTAATTTGGGATCACCAAAAAAAAATTCGAAAAATGGTCTAAAAAGGGATTTTTTCAACTCAAAAAGTGATTTTTTCAACTCAAAAAGTGATTTTTTTCAACTCAAAACTTTAAACTGCGATATCTCCGTAAATACGCGTTTAAATACGATTCTAAGCTTAATTTGCGATCACCAAAAAAATTTAAAAAAATTATCAAAAAAGTGATTTTTTTAAGGTCAAAACTTTAAACGGCGATATCTCCGTAAATACGCGTTTAAATACGATTCTAAGCTTAATTTGGGATCACCAAAAAAATTTCGAAAAATGATCAGAAAAGTGATTTTTTTAAGGTGAAAACTTTAAATGGCGATATCTCCGTAAATACGCTTTTAAATACGATTCTAAGCTTAATTTGGGATCACCAAAAAAATTTCGACAAATGGCCCAAAAAGTGATTTTTTTTCACTTAAAACTTTAAACAGCGATATCTCCATAAATACGCGTTTAAATACGATTCTAAGCTTAATTTGGGATCACCAAAAAAATTTCGACAAATGGCCCAAAAAGTGATTTTTTTCACTTAAAACTTTAAACAGCGATATCTCCGTAAATACGCGTTTAAATACGATTCTAAGCTTAATTTGGGATCACCAAAAAAATTTTGAAAAATGGCCCAAAAAGTGATTTTTTTTTCACTTGAAACTTTAAACAGCGATATCTCCTTAAATACGCATTTAAATACGAATCTCGGCTTAATTAGGGATCATCAAAATTCGAAAAATGGTCCAAAAAGGGATTTTTTAAACTCAAAAATTGATTTTTTTCAACTCAAAACTTTAAACAGCGATATCTCCGTAAATACGCGTTTAAATACGATGCTATGCTTAATTAGGGATCACCAAAAATATTTTGAAAAATGGTCCAAAAAGTGATTTTTTCAACTCAAAAAGTGGCTTTTACGATTCTAAGCTTAATTTGGGATCACCAAAAAACTTTCGAAAAATGGTCCAAAAAGTGATTTTTTTTCAACTTAAAATTTTTAACAGCGATATCTGCGTAAATACGCGTTTTTAATACGATTCTAAGCTTAATTTGGGATCACCAAAAAAAAATTCGAAAAATGGTCCAAAAAGGGATTTTTTCAACTCAAAAAGTGATTTTTTCAACTCAAAAAGTGATTTTTTTCAACTCAAAACTTTAAACTGCGATATCTCCGTAAATACACGTTTAAATACGATTCTAAGCTTAATTTGGGATCACCAAAAAAATTTGAAAAATGGTCCAAAAAGTGATTTTTTTTTCACTTGAAACTTTAAACAGCGATATCTCCTTAAATACGCATTTAAATACGAATCTCGGCTTAATTAGGGATCATCAAAATTCGAAAAATGGTCCAAAAAGGATTTTTTAAACTCAAAAATTGATTTTTTTCAACTCAAAACTTTAAACAGCGATATCTCCGTAAATACGCGTTTAAATACGATGCTATGCTTAATTAGGGATCACCAAAAATATTTTGAAAAATGGTCCCAAAAAGTGATTTTTTCAACTCAAAAAGTGGCTTTTACGATTCTAAGCTTAATTTGGGATCACCAAAAAACTTTCGAAAAATGGTCCAAAAAAGTGATTTTTTTTCAACTTAAAATTTTTAACAGCGATATCTGCGTAAATACGCGTTTTAAATACGATTCTAAGCTTAATTTGGGATCACCAAAAAAAAATTCGAAAAATGGTCCAAAAAGGGATTTTTTCAACTCAAAAAGTGATTTTTTCAACTCAAAAAGTGATTTTTTTCAACTCAAAACTTTAAACTGCGATATCTCCGTAAATACACGTTTAAATACGATATCTAAGCTTAATTTGGGATCACCAAAAAAATTTTGAAAAATGGTCCAAAAAGTGATTTTTTTTTCACTTGAAACTTTAAACAGCGATATCTCCTTAAATACGCATTAAATACGAATCTCGGCTTAATTAGGGATCATCAAAATTCGAAAAATGGTCCAAAAAGGGATTTTTTAAACTCAAAAATTGATTTTTTTCAACTCAAAACTTTAAACAGCGATATCTCCGTAAATACGCGTTTAAATACGATGCTAAGCTTAATTAGGGATCACCAAAAATATTTGAAAAATGGTCCAAAAAGTGATTTTTTCAACTCAAAAAGTGGCTTTTACGATTCTAAGCTTAATTTGGGATCACCAAAAAAATTTCGAAAAATGGTCCAAACAGTGATTTTTTTTCAACTTAAAATTTTTAACGAGCGATATCTGCGTAAATACGCGTTTTAATACGATTCTAAGCTTAATTTGGGATCACCAAAAAAAAATTCGAAAAATGGTCCAAAAAGGGATTTTTTCAACTCAAAAAGTGATTTTTTCAACTCAAAAAAGTGATTTTTTTCAACTCAAAACTTTAAACTGCGATATCTCCGTAAATACACGTTTAAATACGATTCTAAGCTTAATTTGTGATCACCAAAAAAATTTCGAAAAATGACCCAAAAAGTGTTTTTTTTTCAACTCAAAATTTTAAACAGCGATATCTCCGTAAATACGCGTTTAAATACGATTCTAAGCTTAATTTGTAATCACCAAAAAAATTTCGAAAAATGATCAAAAAAGTGATTTTTTTTTTCACTTGAAACTTTAAACAGCGATATCTCCTTAAATACGCATTTAAATACGAATCTCGGCTTAATTAGGGATCATCAAAATTCGAAAAATGGTCCAAAAAGGGATTTTTTCAACTCAAAAGTGATTTTTTTCAACTCAAAACTTTAAACTGCGATATCTCCGTAAATACACCTTTAAATACGATTCTAAGCTTAATTTGGATCACCAAAAAAATTTGAAAAAATGGCCCCAAAAAGTGATTTTTTTTCACTTGAAACTTTAAACAGCGATATCTCCTTAAATACGCATTTAAATACGAATCTCGGCTTAATTAGGGATCATCAAAAATTCGAAAAATGGTCCAAAAAGGGATTCTTTAAACTCAAAAATTGATTTTTTTTCAACTCAAAACTTTAAACAGCGATATCTCCGTAAATACGCGTTTAAATACGATGCTAAGCTTAATTAGGGATCACCAAAAATATTTTGAAAAATGGTCCAAAAAGTGATTTTTTCAACTCAAAAAGTGGCTTTTACGATTCTAAGCTTAATTTGGGGATCACCAAAAAAATTTCGAAAAATGGTCCAAAAAGTGATTTTTTTTCAACTTAAAATTTTTAACAGCGATATCTGCGTAAATACGCGTTTTAATACGATTCTAAGCTTAATTTGGGATCACCAAAAAAAAATTCGAAAAATGGTCCAAAAAGGGATTTTTTCAACTCAAAAAGTGATTTTTTCAACTCAAAAAGTGTTTTTTTTCAACTCAAAACTTTAAACTGCGATATCTCCGTAAATACACGTTTAAATACGATTCTAAGCTTAATTTGTGATCACCAAAAAAATTTCGAAAAATGACCCAAAAAGTGTTTTTTTTCAACTCAAAATTTTAAACAGCGATATCTCCGTAAATACGCGTTTAAATACGATTCTAAGCTTAATTTGCGATCACCAAAAAAATTTCGAAAAATGATCAAAAAAGTGATTTTTTAAGGTCAAAACTTTAAACAGCGATATCTCCGTAAATACGCGTTTAAATACGATTCTAAGCTTAATTTGGGATCACCAAAAAAATTTCGACAAATGGCCCAAAAAGTGATTTTTTTTCACTTAAAACTTTAAACAGCGATATCTCCGTAAATACCAAAAAAATTTTGAAAAATGGCCCAAAAAGTGATTTTTTTTTCACTTGAAACTTTAAACAGCGATATCTCCTTAAATACGCATTTAAATACGAATCTCGGCTTAATTAGGATCATCAAAATTCGAAAAATGGTCCAAAATGGGATTTTTCAACTCAAAAAGTGATTTTTTCAACTCAAAAAGTGATTTTTTTCAACTCAAAACTTTAAACTGCGATATCTCCGTAAATACACGTTTAAATACGATTCTAAGCTTAATTTGGGATCACCAAAAAAATTTTGAAAAATGGCCCAAAAAGTGATTTTTTTTTCACTTGAAACTTTAAACAGCGATATCTCCTTAAATACGCATTTAAATACGAATCTCGGCTTAATTAGGGATCATCAAAATTCGAAAAATGGTCCAAAAAGGGATTTTTTAAACTCAAAAATTGATTTTTTTCAACTCAAAACTTTAAACAGCGATATCTCCGTAAATACGCGTTTAAATACGATGCTAAGCTTAATTAGGGATCACCAAAAATATTTTGAAAAATGGTCCAAAAAGTGATTTTTTCAACTCAAAAAGTGGCTTTTACGATTCTAAGCTTAATTTGGGATCACCAAAAAATTTCGAAAAAATGGTCCAAAAAGTGATTTTTTTTCAACTTAAAATTTTTAACAGCGATATCTGCGTAAATAACGCGTTTTAAATACGATTCTAAAAGCTTAATTTGGGATCACCAAAAAAAAATTCGAAAAATGGTCCAAAAAGGGATTTTTTCAACTCAAAAAGTGATTTTTTCAACTCAAAAAGTGATTTTTTTCAACTCAAAACTTTAAACTGCGATATCTCCGTAAATACACGTTTAAATACGATTCTAAGCTTAATTTGTGATCACCAAAAAAATTTCGAAAAATGACCCAAAAAAGTGTTTTTTTTCAACTCAAAATTTTAAACAGCGATATCTCCGTAAATACGCGTTTAAATACGATTCTAAGCTTAATTTGTAATCACCAAAAAAATTTCGAAAAATGATCAAAAAAGTGATTTTTTTAAGGTCAAAACTTTAAACAGCGATATCTCCGTAAATACGCGTTTAAATACGATTCTAAGCTTAATTTGGGATCACCAAAAAAATTTCGACAAATGGCCCAAAAAGTGATTTTTTTTCACTTAAAACTTTAAACAGCGATATCTCCGTAAATACGCGTTTAAATACGATTCTAAGCTTAATTTGGGATCACCAAAAAAATTTTGAAAAATGGCCCAAAAAGTGATTTTTTTTTCACTTGAAACTTTAAACAGCGATATCTCCTTAAATACGCATTTAAATACGAATCTCGGCTTAATTAGGGATCATCAAAATTCGAAAAATGGTCCAAAAAGTAATTTTTTCAACTCAAAAAGTGATTTTTTCAACTCAAAAAGTGATTTTTTTCAACTCAAAACTTTAAACTGCGATATCTCCGTAAATACACGTTTAAATACGATTCTAAGCTTAATTTGGGATCACCAAAAATATTTTGAAAAATGGTCCAAAAAGTGATTTTTTCAACTCAAAAAGTGGCTTTTACGATTCTAAGCTTAATTTGGGATCACCAAAAAAATTTCGAAAAATGGTCCAAAAAGTGATTTTTTTTCAACTTAAAATTTTTAACAGCGATATCTGCGTAAATACGCGTTTTAATACGATTCTAAGCTTAATTTGGGATCACCAAAAAAAAATTCGAAAAATGGTCCAAAAAGGGATTTTTTCAACTCAAAAAGTGATTTTTTCAACTCAAAAAGTGATTTTTTTCAACTCAAAACTTTAAACTGCGATATCTCCGTAAATACACGTTTAAATACGATTCTAAGCTTAATTTGTGATCACCAAAAAAATTTCGAAAAATGACCCAAAAAGTGTTTTTTTTTCAACTCAAAATTTTAAACAGCGATATCTCCGTAAATACGCGTTTAAATACGATTCTAAGCTTAATTTGTAATCACCAAAAAATTTCGAAAAATGATCAAAAAAGTGATTTTTTTAAGGTCAAAACTTTAAAACAGCGATATCTCCGTAAATACGCGTTTAAATACGATTCTAAGCTTAATTTGGGATCACCAAAAAAATTTCAACAAATGGCCCAAAAAGTGATTTTTTTTCACTTAAAACTTTAAACAGCGATATCTCCGTAAATACGCGTTTAAATACGATTCTAAGCTTAATTTGGGATCACCAAAAAAATTTTGAAAAATGGCCCAAAAAGTGATTTTTTTTTCACTTGAAACTTTAAACAGCGATATCTCCTTAAATACGCATTTAAATACGAATCTCGGCTTAATTAGGGATCATCAAAATTCGAAAAATGGTCCAAAAAGTGATTTTTTCAACTCAAAAAGTGGCTTTTACGATTCTAAGCTTAATTTGGGATCACCAAAAAAATTTCGAAAAATGGTCCAAAAAGTGATTTTTTTTCAACTTAAAATTTTTAACAGCGATATCTGCGTAAATACGCGTTTTAATACGATTCTAAGCTTAATTTGGGATCACCAAAAAAAAAATTCGAAAAATGGTCTAAAAAGGGATTTTTTCAACTCAAAAAGTGATTTTTTCAACTCAAAAAGTGATTTTTTTTCAACTCAAAACTTTAAACTGCGATATCTCCGTAAATACACGTTTAAATACGATTCTAAGCTTAATTTGTGATCACCAAAAAATTTCGAAAATGATCAAAAAAGTGATTTTTTTAAGGTCAAAACTTTAAACAGCGATATCTCCGTAAATACGCGTTTAAATACGATTCTAAGCTTAATTTGCGATCACCAAAAAAATTTCAAAAAATGATCAAAAAAGTGATTTTTTTAAGGTCAAAACTTTAAACGGCGATATCTCCGTAAATACGCGTTTAAATACGATTCTAAGCTTAATTTGGGATCACCAAAAAAATTTCGAAAAATGATCAGAAAAGTGATTTTTTAAGGTGAAAACTTTAAATGGCGATATCTCCGTAAATACGCTTTTAAATACGATTCTAAGCTTAATTTGGGATCACCAAAAAAATTTCGACAAATGGCCCAAAAAGTGATTTTTTTTCACTTAAAACTTTAAACAGCGATATCTCCGTAAATACGCGTTTAAATACGATTCTAAGCTTAATGTGTAATCACCAAAAAAATTTCGAAAAATGATCAAAAAAGTGATTTTTTTAAGGTCAAAACTTTAAACAGCGATATCTCCGTAAATACGCGTTTAAATACGATTCTAAGCTTAATTTGGGATCACCAAAAAAATTTCGACAAATGGCCCAAAAAGTGATTTTTTTTTCACTTAAAAACTTTAAACAGCGATATCTCCGTAAATACGCGTTTAAATACGATTCTAAGCTTAATTTGGGATCACCAAAAAATTTTGAAAAATGGCCCAAAAAGTGATTTTTTTTTCACTTGAAACTTTAAACAGCGATATCTCCTTAAATACGCATTTAAATACGAATCTCGGCTTAATTAGGGATCATCAAAATTCGAAAAATGGTCCAAAAAGGGATTTTTTAAACTCAAAAATTGATTTTTTTCAACTCAAAACTTTAAACAGCGATATCTCCGTAAATACGCGTTTAAAATACGATGCTAAGCTTAATTAGGGATCACCAAAAATATTTTGAAAAATGGTCCAAAAAGTGATTTTTTCAACTCAAAAAGTGGCTTTTACGATTCTAAGCTTAATTTGGGATCACCAAAAAAATTTCGACAAATGGCCCAAAAAGTGATTTTTTTTCACTTAAAACTTTAAACAGCGATATCTCCGTAAATACGCGTTTAAATACGATTCTAAGCTTAATTTGGGATCACCAAAAAAATTTTTGAAAAATGGCCCAAAAAGTGATTTTTTTGATTTTTTTTTCACTTGAAACTTTAAACAGCGATATCTCCTTAAATACGCATTTAAATACGAATCTCGGCTTAATTAGGATCATCAAAATTCGAAAAATGGTCCAAAAAGGGATTTTTTAAACTCAAAAATTGACTTTTTTCAACTCAAAACTTTAAACAGCGATATCTCCGTAAATACGCGTTTAAATACGATGCTAAGCTTAATTAGGGATCACCAAAAATATTTGAAAAATGGTCCAAAAAGTGATTTTTTCAACTCAAAAAGTGGCTTTTACGATTCTAAGCTTAATTTGGGATCACCAAAAAAATTTCGAAAAATGGTCCAAAAAGTGATTTTTTTTCAACTTAAAATTTTTAACAGCGATATCTGCGTAAATACGCGTTTTAATACGATTCTAAGCTTAATTTGGGATCACCAAAAAAAAATTCGAAAAATGGTCTACTAAAAAGGGATTTTTTCAACTCAAAAAGTGATTTTTTCAACTCAAAAAGTGATTTTTTTCAACTCAAAACTTTAAACTGCGATATCTCCGTAAATACACGTTTAAATACGATTCTAAGCTTAATTTGTGATCACCAAAAAAATTTCGAAAAATGATCAAAAAAGTGATTTTTTTAAGGTCAAAACTTTAAACAGCGATATCTCCGTAAATACGCGTTTAAATACGATTCTAAGCTTAATTTGCGATCACCAAAAAAATTTCAAAAAATGATCAAAAAAGTGATTTTTTTAAGGTCAAAACTTTAAACGGCGATATCTCCGTAAATACGCGTTTAAATACGATTCTAAGCTTAATTTGGGATCACCAAAAAATTTCAAAAAATGATCAGAAAAGTGATTTTTTAAGGTGAAAACTTTAAATGGCGATATCTCCGTAAATACGCTTTTAAATACGATTCTAAGCTTAATTTGGGATCACCAAAAAAATTTCGACAAATGGCCCAAAAAGTGATTTTTTTTCACTTAAAACTTTAAACAGCGATATCTCCGTAAATACGCGTTTAAATACGATTCTAAGCTTAATGTGTAATCACCAAAAAAATTTCGAAAAATGATCAAAAAAGTGATTTTTTTAAGGTCAAAACTTTAAACAGCGATATCTCCGTAAATACGCGTTTAAATACGATTCTAAGCTTAATTTGGGATCACCAAAAAAATTTCGACAAATGGCCCAAAAAGTGATTTTTTTTCACTTAAAACTTTAAACAGCGATATCTCCGTAAATACGCGTTTAAATACGATTCTAAGCTTAATTTGGGATCACCAAAAAAATTTTGAAAAATGGCCCAAAAAGTGATTTTTTTTTCACTTGAAACTTTAAACAGCGATATCTCCTTAAATACGCATTTAAATACGAATCTCGGCTTAATTAGGGATCATCAAAATTCGAAAAATGGTCCAAAAAGGGATTTTTTAAACTCAAAAATTGATTTTTTTCAACTCAAAACTTTAAACAGCGATATCTCCGTAAATACGCGTTTAAATACGATGCTAAGCTTAATTAGGGATCACCAAAAATATTTTGAAAAATGGTCCAAAAAGTGATTTTTTCAACTCAAAAAGTGGCTTTTACGATTCTAAGCTTAATTTGGGATCACCAAAAAAATTTCGACAAATGGCCCAAAAAGTGATTTTTTTTCACTTAAAACTTTAACAGCGATATCTCCGTAAATACGCGTTTAAATACGATTCTAAGCTTAATTTGGGATCACAAAAAAATTTTGAAAAATGGCCCAAAAAGTGATTTTTTGATTTTTTTTTCACTTGAAACTTTAAACAGCGATATCTCCTTAAATACGCATTTAAATACGAATCTCGGCTTAATTAGGGATCATCAAAATTCGAAAAATGGTCCAAAAAGGGATTTTTTAAACTCAAAAATTGATTTTTTTCAACTCAAAACTTTAAACAGCGATATCTCCGTAAATACGCGTTTAAAATACGATGCTAAGCTTAATTTGGGATCACCAAAAAAATTTCGAAAAATGGTCCAAAAAGTGATTTTTTTTCAACTTAAAATTTTTAACAGCGATATCTGCGTAAATACGCGTTTTAATACGATTCTAAGCTTAATTTGGGATCACCAAAAAAAAATTCGAAAAATGGTCCAAAAAGGGATTTTTTCAACTCAAAAAGTGATTTTTTCAACTCAAAAAGTGATTTTTTTCAACTCAAAACTTTAAACTGCGATATCTCCGTAAATACACGTTTAAATACGATTCTAAGCTTAATTTGGGATCACCAAAAAAATTTTGAAAAATGGCCCAAAAAGTGATTTTTTTTTTCACTTGAAACTTTAAACAGCGATATCTCCTTAAATACGCATTTAAATACGAATCTCGGCTTAATTAGGGATCATCAAAATTCGAAAAATGGTCCAAAAAGGGATTTTTTAAACTCAAAAATTGATTTTTTTCAACTCAAAACTTTAAACAGCGATATCTCCGTAAATACGCGTTTAAATACGATGCTAAGCTTAATTAGGGATCACCAAAAATATTTTGAAAAATGGTCCAAAAGTGATTTTTTCAACTCAAAAAAGTGGCTTTTACGATTCTAAGCTTAATTTGGGATCACCAAAAAAATTTCGAAAAATGGTCCAAAAAGTGATTTTTTTTCAACTTAAAATTTTAACAGCGATATCTGCGTAAATACGCGTTTTAATACGATTCTAAGCTTAATTTGGGATCACCAAAAAAAAATTCGAAAAATGGTCCAAAAAGGGATTTTTTCAACTCAAAAAGTGATTTTTTCAACTCAAAAAGTGATTTTTTTCAACTCAAAACTTTAAACTGCGATATCTCCGTAAATACACGTTTAAATACGATTCTAAGCTTAATTTGTGATCACCAAAAAAATTTCGAAAAATGACCCAAAAAGTGTTTTTTTTCAACTCAAAATTTTAAACAGCGATATCTCCGTAAATACGCGTTTAAATACGATTCTAAGCTTAATTTGTAATCACCAAAAAAATTTCGAAAAATGATCAAAAAAGTGATTTTTTAAGGTCAAAAACTTTAAACAGCGATATCTCCGTAAATACGCGTTTAAATACGATTCTAAGCTTAATTTGGGATCACCAAAAAAATTTCGACAAATGGCCCAAAAAGTGATTTTTTTTCACTTAAAACTTTAAACAGCGATATCTCCGTAAATACGCGTTTAAATACGATTCTAAGCTTAATTTGGGATCACCAAAAAAATTTTGAAAAATGGCCCAAAAAGTGATTTTTTTTCACTTGAAACTTTAAACAGCGATATCTCCTTAAATACGCATTTAAATACGAATCTCGGCTTAATTAGGGATCATCAAAATTCGAAAAATGGTCCAAAAAGGGATTTTTTAAACTCAAAAATTGATTTTTTTCAACTCAAAACTTTAAACAGCGATATCTCCGTAAATACGCGTTTAAATACGATGCTAAGCTTAATTAGGGATCACCAAAAATATTTTGAAAAATGGTCCAAAAAGTGATTTTTTCAACTCAAAAAGTGGCTTTTACGATTCTAAGCTTAATTTGGGATCACCAAAAAAATTTCGAAAAATGGTCCAAAAAGTGATTTTTTTTCAACTTAAAATTTTTAACAGCGATATCTGCGTAAATACGCGTTTTACGCGTGATACGATTCTAAGCTTAATTTGGGATCACCAAAAAAAAATTCGAAAAATGGTCTAAAAGGGATTTTTTCAACTCAAAAAGTGATTTTTTCAACTCAAAAAGTGATTTTTTTCAACTCAAAACTTTAAACTACGATATCTCCGTAAATACACGTTTAAATACGATTCTAAGCTTAATTTGTGATCACCAAAAAATTTCGAAAAATGATCAAAAAAGTAATTTTTTTAAGGTCAAAACTTTAAACAGCGATATCTCCGTAAATACGCGTTTAAATACGATTCTAAGCTTAATTTGCGATCACCAAAAAAATTTCAAAAAATGATCAAAAAAGTGATTTTTTTAAGGTCAAAACTTTAAACGGCGATATCTCCGTAAATACGCGTTTAAATACGATTCTAAGCTTAATTTGGGATCACCAAAAAAATTTCGAAAAATGATCAGAAAAGTGATTTTTTAAGGTGAAAACTTTAAATGGCGATATCTCCGTAAATACGCTTTTAAATACGATTCTAAGCTTAATTTGGGATCACCAAAAAAATTTCGACAAATGGCCCAAAAAGTGATTTTTTTTTCACTTAAAACTTTAAACAGCGATATCTCCGTAAATACGCGTTTAAATACGATTCTAAGCTTAATTTGGGATCACCAAAAAAATTTCGACAAATGGCCCAAAAAGTGATTTTTTTTCACTTAAAACTTTAAACAGCGATATCTCCGTAAATACGCGTTTAAATACGATTCTAAGCTTAATTTGGGATCACCAAAAAAAAATTCGAAAAATGGTCCAAAAAGGGATTTTTTCAACTCAAAAAGTGATTTTTTCAACTCAAAAAGTGATTTTTTTCAACTCAAAACTTTAAACTGCGATATCTCCGTAAATACACGTTTAAATACGATTCTAAGCTTAATTTGGGATCACCAAAAAAATTTTGAAAAATGGCCCAAAAAGTGATTTTTTTTTCACTTGAAACTTTAAACAGCGATATCTCCTTAAATACGCATTTAAATACGAATCTCGGCTTAATTAGGGATCATCAAAATTCGAAAAATGGTCCAAAAAGGGATTTTTTAAACTCAAAAATTGATTTTTTTCACTCAAAACTTTAAACAGCGATATCTCCGTAAATACGCGTTTAAATACGATGCTAAGCTTAATTAGGGATCACCAAAAATATTTTGAAAAATGGTCCAAAAAGTGATTTTTTCAACTCAAAAAGTGGCTTTTACGATTCTAAGCTTAATTTGGGATCACCAAAAAAATTTCGAAAAATGGTCCAAAAGTGATTTTTTTTCAACTTAAAATTTTTAACAGCGATATCTGCGTAAATACGCGTTTTAATACGATTCTAAGCTTAATTTGGGATCACCAAAAAAAAAATTCGAAAAATGGTCCAAAAGGGATTTTTTCAACTCAAAAAGTGATTTTTTCAACTCAAAAAGTGATTTTTTTCAACTCAAAACTTTAAACTGCGATATCTCCGTAAATACACGTTTAAATACGATTCTAAGCTTAATTTGTGATCACCAAAAAAATTTCGAAAAATGACCCAAAAAGTGTTTTTTTTCAACTCAAAATTTTAAACAGCGATATCTCCGTAAATACGCGTTTAAATACGATTCTAAGCTTAATTTGTAATCACCAAAAAAATTTCGAAAAATGATCAAAAAAGTGATTTTTTTAAGGTCAAAACTTTAAACAGCGATATCTCCGTAAATACGCGTTTAAATACGATTCTAAGCTTAATTTGGGATCACCAAAAAAATTTCGACAAATGGCCCAAAAAAGTGATTTTTTTTCACTTAAAACTTTAAACAGCGATATCTCCGTAAATACGCGTTTAAATACGATTCTAAGCTTAATTTGGGATCACCAAAAAAATTTTGAAAAATGGCCCAAAAAGTGATTTTTTTTTCACTTGAAACTTTAAACAGCGATATCTCCTTAAATAAGCATTTAAATACGAATCTCGGCTTAATTAGGGATCATCAAAATTCGAAAAATGGTCCAAAAAGGGATTTTTTAAACTCAAAAATTGATTTTTTTCAACTCAAAACTTAAACAGCGATATCTCCGTTAATACGCGTTTAAATACGATGCTAAGCTTAATTAGGGATCACCAAAAATATTTTGAAAAATGGTCCAAAAAGTGATTTTTTCAACTCAAAAAGTGGCTTTTACGATTCTAAGCTTAATTTGGGATCACCAAAAAAATTTCGAAAAATGGTCCAAAAAGTGATTTTTTTTCAACTTAAAATTTTTAACAGCGATATCTGCGTAAATACGCGTTTTAATACGATTCTAAGCTTAATTTGGGATCACCAAAAAAAAATTCGAAAAATGGTCCAAAAAGGGATTTTTTCAACTCAAAAAGTGATTTTTTCAACTCAAAAAGTGATTTTTTTCAACTCAAAACTTTAAACTGCGATATCTCCGTAAATACACGTTTAAATACGATTCTAAGCTTAATTTGTGATCACCAAAAAAATTTCGAAAAATGACCCAAAAAGTGTTTTTTTTCAACTCAAAATTTTAAACAGCGATATCTCCGTAAATACGCGTTTAAATACGATTCTAAGCTTAATTTGTAATCACCAAAAAAATTTCGAAAAATGATCAAACAGTGATTTTTTTAAGGTCAAAACTTTAAACAGCGATATCTCCGTAAATACGCGTTTAAATACGATTCTATGCTTAATTTGGGATCACCAAAAAAATTTCGACAAATGGCCCAAAAAGTGATTTTTTTTCACTTAAAACTTTAAACAGCGATATCTCCGTAAATACGCGTTTAAATACGATTCTAAGCTTAATTTGGGATCACCAAAAAAATTTTGAAAAATGGCCCAAAAAGTGATTTTTTTTTCACTTGAAACTTTAAACAGCGATATCTCCTTAAATAAGCATTTAAATACGAATCTCGGCTTAATTAGGGATCATCAAAATTCGAAAAATGGTCCAAAAAGGGATTTTTTAAACTCAAAAATTGATTTTTTTCAACTCAAAACTTTAAACAGCGATATCTCCGTTAATACGCGTTTAAATACGATGCTAAGCTTAATTAGGGATCACCAAAAATATTTGAAAAATGGTCCAAAAAGTGATTTTTTCAACTCAAAAAGTGGCTTTTACGATTCTAAGCTTAATTTGGGATCACCAAAAAAATTTCGAAAAATGGTCCAAAAAGTGATTTTTTTTCAACTTAAAATTTTTAACAGCGATATCTGCGTAAATACGCGTTTTAATACGATTCTAAGCTTAATTTGGGATCACCAAAAAAAAATTCGAAAATGGTCCAAAAAGGGATTTTTTTCAACTCAAAAAGTGATTTTTTCAACTCAAAAAGTGATTTTTTTTCAACTCAAAACTTTAAACTGCGATATCTCCGTAAATACACGTTTAAATACGATTCTAAGCTTAATTTGTGATCACCAAAAAAATTTCGAAAAATGATCAAAAAATTGATTTTTTTAAGGTCAAAACTTTAAACAGCGATATCTCCGTAAATACGCGTTTAAATACGATTCTAAGCTTAATTTGCGATCACCAAAAAAATTTCAAAAAATGATCAAAAAAGTGATTTTTTTAAGGTCAAAACTTAAACGGCGATATCTCCGTAAATTACGCGTTTAAATACGATTCTAAGCTTAATTTGGGATCACCAAAAAAATTTCGAAAAATGATCAGAAAAGTGATTTTTTAAGGTGAAAACTTTAAATGGCGATATCTCCGTAAATACGCTTTTAAATACGATTCTAAGCTTAATTTGGGATCACCAAAAAAATTTCGACAAATGGCCCAAAAAGTGATTTTTTTTCACTTAAAACTTTAAACAGCGATATCTCCGTAAATACGCATTTAAATACGAATCTCGGCTTAATTAGGGATCATCAAAATTCGAAAAATGGTCCAAAAAGGGATTTTTTTAAACTCAAAAATTGATTTTTTTCAACTCAAAACTTTAAACAGCGATATCTCCGTAAATACGCGTTTAAATACGATGCTAAGCTTAATTAGGGATCACCAAAAATATTTTGAAAAATGGTCCAAAAAGTGATTTTTTCAACTCAAAAAGTGGCTTTTACGATTCTAAGCTTAATTTGGGATCACCAAAAAAATTTCGACAAATGGTCCAAAAAGTGATTTTTTTTCAACTTAAAATTTTTAACAGCGATATCTGCGTAAATACGCGTTTTAATACGATTCTAAGCTTAATTTGCGATCACCAAAAAAATTTCAAAAAATGATCAAAAAAGTGATTTTTTTAAGGTCAAAACTTTAAATGGCGATATCTCCGTAAATACGCGTTTAAATACGATTCTAAGCTTAATTTGGGATCACCAAAAAAATTTCGAAAATGATCAGAAAAGTGATTTTTTAAGGTGAAAACTTAAATGGCGATATCTCCGTAAATACGCTTTTAAATACGATTCTAAGCTTAATTTGGGATCACCAAAAAAATTTCGACAAATGGCCCAAAAAGTGATTTTTTTTCACTTAAAACTTTAAACAGCGATATCTCCGTAAATACGCGTTTAAATACGATTCTAAGCTTAATTTGGGATCACCAAAAAATTTCGACAAATGGCCCAAAAAGTGATTTTTTTTCACTTAAAACTTTAAACAGCGATATCTCCGTAAATACGCGTTTAAATACGATTCTAAGCTTAATTTGGGATCACCAAAAAATTTTGAAAAATGCCCAAAAAGTGATTTTTTTTTCACTTGAAACTTTAAACAGCGATATCTCCTTAAATACGCATTTAAATACGAATCTCGGCTTAATTAGGGATCATCAAAATTCGAAAAATGGTCCAAAAAGGGATTTTTTAAACTCAAAAATTGATTTTTTTCAACTCAAAACTTTAAACAGCGATATCTCCGTAAATACGCGTTTAAATACGATGCTAAGCTTAATTAGGGATCACCAAAAATATTTTGAAAAATGGTCCAAAAAGTGATTTTTTCAACTCAAAAAGTGGCTTTTACGATTCTAAGCTTAATTTGGGATCACCAAAAAAATTTCGAAAATGGTAAAAAGGGATTTTTTTTCAACTTAAAATTTTTAACAGCGATATCTGCGTAAATACGCGTTTTAATACGATTCTAAGCTTAATTTGGGATCACCAAAAAAAAATTCGAAAAATGGTCCAAAAAGGGATTTTTTCAACTCAAAAAGTGATTTTTTCAACTCAAAAAGTGATTTTTTTCAACTCAAAACTTTAAACTGCGATATCTCCGTAAATACACGTTTAAATACGATTCTAAGCTTAATTTGTGATCACCAAAAAAATTTCGAAAAATGACCCAAAAAGTGTTTTTTTTCAACTCAAAATTTTAAACAGCGATATCTCCGTAAATACGCGTTTAAATACGATTCTAAGCTTAATTTGTAATCACCAAAAAAATTTCGAAAAATGATCAAAAAAGTGATTTTTTTAAGGTCAAAACTTTAAACAGCGATATCTCCGTAAATACGCGTTTAAATACGATTCTAAGCTTAATTTGGGATCACCAAAAAAATTTCGACAAATGGCCCAAAAAGTGATTTTTTTTCACTTAAAACTTTAAACAGCGATATCTCCGTAAATACGCGTTTAAATACGATTCTAAGCTTAATTTGGGATCACCAAAAAAATTTTGAAAAATGGCCCAAAAAGTGATTTTTTCAACTCAAAAAGTGATTTTTTTCAACTCAAAACTTTAAACTGCGATATCTCCGTAAATACACGTTTAAATACGATTCTAAGCTTAATTTGTGATCACCAAAAAAATTTCGAAAAATGACCCAAAAAGTGTTTTTTTTCAACTCAAAATTTTAAACAGCGATATCTCCGTAAATACGCGTTTAAATACGATTCTAAGCTTAATTTGTAATCACCAAAAAAATTTCGAAAAATGATCAAAAAAGTGATTTTTTCAACTCAAAAAGTGATTTTTTTCAACTCAAAACTTTAAACTGCGATATCTCCGTAAATACACGTTTAAATACGATTCTAAGCTTAATTTGTGATCACCAAAAAAATTTTGAAAAATGGCCCAAAAAGTGATTTTTTCAACTCAAAAATTGGCTTTTACGATTCTAAGCTTAATTTGGGATCACCAAAAAAATTTCGAAAAATGGTCCAAAAAGTGATTTTTTTTCACTTAAAACTTTAAACAGCGATATCTCCGTAAATACGCGTTTAAATACGATTCTAAGCTTAATTTGGGATCACCAAAAAAATTTCGACAAATGGCCCAAAAAGTGATTTTTTTTCACTTAAAACTTTAAACAGCGATATCTCCTTAAATACGCATTTAAATACGAATCTCGGCTTAATTAGGGATCATCAAAATTCGAAAAATGGTCCAAAAGGGATTTTTTAAACTCAAAAATTGATTTTTTTCAACTCAAAACTTTAAACAGCGATATCTCCGTAAATACGCGTTTAAATACGATGCTAAGCTTAATTAGGGATCACCAAAAATATTTTGAAAAATGGTCCAAAAAGTCATTTTTCAACTCAAAAAGTGGCTTTTACGATTCTAAGCTTAATTTGGGATCACCAAAAAAATTTCGAAAAATGGTCCAAAAAGTGATTTTTTTTCAACTTAAAATTTTTAACAGCGATATCTGCGTAAATACGCGTTTTAATACGATTCTAAGCTTAATTTGGGATCACCAAAAAAAAATTCGAAAAATGGTCCAAAAAGTGATTTTTTTTCAACTTAAAATTTTTAACAGCGATATCTGCGTAAATACGCGTTTTAATACGATTCTAAGCTTAATTTGTGATCACCAAAAAAATTTTGAAAAATGGCCCAAAAAGTGATTTTTTCAACTCAAAAATTGGCTTTTACGATTCTAAGCTTAATTTGGGATCACCAAAAAAATTTCGAAAAATGGTCCAAAAAGTGATTTTTTTTCACTTAAAACTTTAAACAGCGATATCTCCTTAAATACGCATTTAAATACGAATCTCGGCTTAATTAGGGATCATCAAAATTCGAAAAATGGTCCAAAAAGGGATTTTTTAAACTCAAAAATTGATTTTTTTCAACTCAAAACTTTAAACAGCGATATCTCCGTAAATACGCGTTTAAATACGATGCTAAGCTTAATTAGGGATCACCAAAAATATTTTGAAAAATGGTCCAAAAAGTGATTTTTTCAACTCAAAAAGTGGCTTTTACGATTCTAAGCTTAATTTGGGATCACCAAAAAAATTTCGACAAATGGCCCAAAAAGTGATTTTTTTTCACTTAAAACTTTAAACAGCGATATCTCCGTAAATACGCGTTTAAATACGATTCTAAGCTTAATTTGGGATCACCAAAAAAATTTTGAAAAATGGCCCAAAAAGTGATTTTTTTTTCACTTGAAACTTTAAACAGCGATATCTCCTTAAATACGCATTTAAATACGAATCTCGGCTTAATTAGGGATCATCAAAATTCGAAAAATGGTCCAAAAAGGGATTTTTTAAACTCAAAAATTGATTTTTTTCAACTCAAAACTTTAAACAGCGATATCTCCGTAAATACGCGTTTAAATACGATGCTAAGCTTAATTAGGGATCACCAAAAATATTTTGAAAAATGGTCCAAAAAGTGATTTTTTCAACTCAAAAAGTGGCTTTTACGATTCTAAGCTTAATTTGGGATCACCAAAAAAATTTCGAAAAATGGTCCAAAAAGTGATTTTTTTTCAACTTAAAATTTTTAACAGCGATATCTGCGTAAATACGCGTTTTAATACGATTCTAAGCTTAATTTGGGATCACCAAAAAAAAATTCGAAAAATGGTCTAAAAAGGGATTTTTTCAACTCAAAAAGTGATTTTTTCAACTCAAAAAGTGATTTTTTTCAACTCAAAACTTTAAACTACGATATCTCCGTAAATACACGTTTAAATACGATTCTAAGCTTAATTTGTGATCACCAAAAAATTTCGAAAAATGATCAAAAAAGTGATTTTTTTAAAGTCAAAACTTTAAACAGCGATATCTCCGTAAATACGCGTTTAAATACGATTCTAAGCTTAATTTGCGATCACCAAAAAAATTTCAAAAAATGATCAAAAAAGTGATTTTTTTAAGGTCAAAACTTTAAACGGCGATATCTCCGTAAATACGCGTTTAAATACGATTCTAAGCTTAATTTGGGATCACCAAAAAAATTTCGAAAAATGATCAGAAAAGTGATTTTTTAAGGTGAAAACTTTAAATGGCGATATCTCCGTAAATACGCTTTTAAATACGATTCTAAGCTTAATTTGGGATCACCAAAAAAA
This sequence comes from Ferdinandea cuprea, assembly GCA_963576555.1. NCBI lineage: Eukaryota > Metazoa > Arthropoda > Insecta > Diptera > Syrphidae > Ferdinandea > Ferdinandea cuprea. The sequence continues at coordinate 38,807,867 of OY754961.1, forward strand.
TTTCGACAAATGGCCCAAAAAGTGATTTTTTTTCACTTAAAACTTTAAACAGCGATATCTCCGTAAATACGCGTTTAAATACGATTCTAAGCTTAATTTGGGATCACCAAAAAAATTTCGACAAATGGCCCAAAAAGTGATTTTTTTTCACTTAAAACTTTAAACAGCGATATCTCCGTAAATACGCGTTTAAATACGATTCTAAGCTTAATTTGGGATCACCAAAAAAAAATTCGAAAAATGGTCCAAAAAGGGATTTTTTCAACTCAAAAAGTGATTTTTTCAACTCAAAAAGTGATTTTTTTCAACTCAAAACTTTAAACTGCGATATCTCCGTAAATACACGTTTAAATACGATTCTAAGCTTAATTTGGGATCACCAAAAAAATTTTGAAAAATGGCCCAAAAAGTGATTTTTTTTTCACTTGAAACTTTAAACAGCGATATCTCCTTAAATACGCATTTAAATACGAATCTCGGCTTAATTAGGGATCATCAAAATTCGAAAAATGGTCCAAAAAGGGATTTTTTAAACTCAAAAATTGATTTTTTTCAACTCAAAACTTTAAACAGCGATATCTCCGTAAATACGCGTTTAAATACGATGCTAAGCTTAATTAGGGATCACCAAAAATATTTTGAAAAATGGTCCAAAAAGTGATTGTTTCAACTCAAAAAGTGGCTTTTACGATTCTAAGCTTAATTTGGGATCACCAAAAAAATTTCGAAAAATGGTCCAAAAAGTGATTTTTTTTCAACTTAAAATTTTTAACAGCGATATCTGCGTAAATACGCGTTTTAATACGATTCTAAGCTTAATTTGGGATCACCAAAAAAAAATTCGAAAAATGGTCCAAAAAGGGATTTTTTCAACTCAAAAAGTGATTTTTTCAACTCAAAAAGTGATTTTTTTCAACTCAAAACTTTAAACTGCGATATCTCCGTAAATACACGTTTAAATACGATTCTAAGCTTAATTTGTGATCACCAAAAAAATTTCGAAAAATGACCCAAAAAGTGTTTTTTTTCAACTCAAAATTTTAAACAGCGATATCTCCGTAAATACGCGTTTAAATACGATTCTAAGCTTAATTTGTAATCACCAAAAAAATTTCGAAAAATGATCAAAAAAGTGATTTTTTTAAGGTCAAAACTTTAAACAGCGATATCTCCGTAAATACGCGTTTAAATACGATTCTAAGCTTAATTTGGGATCACCAAAAAAATTTTGAAAAATGGCCCAAAAAGTGATTTTTTTTTCACTTGAAACTTTAAACAGCGATATCTCCTTAAATAAGCATTTAAATACGAATCTCGGCTTAATTAGGGATCATCAAAATTCGAAAAATGGTCCAAAAAGGGATTTTTTAAACTCAAAAATTGATTTTTTTCAACTCAAAACTTTAAACAGCGATATCTCCGTTAATACGCGTTTAAATACGATGCTAAGCTTAATTAGGGATCACCAAAAATATTTTGAAAAATGGTCCAAAAAGTGATTTTTTCAACTCAAAAAGTGGCTTTTACGATTCTAAGCTTAATTTGGGATCACCAAAAAAATTTCGAAAAATGATCAAGAAAGTGATTTTTTTAAGGTCAAAACTTTAAACAGCGATATCTCCGTAAATACGCGTTTAAATACGATTCTAAGCTTAATTTGGGATCACCAAAAAAATTTCGAAAAATGATCAAAAAAGTGATTTTTTTAAGGTCAAAACTTTAAACAGCGATATCTCCGTAAATACGCGTTTAAATACGATTCTAAGCTTAATTTGTAATCACCAAAAAAATTTCGACAAATGGCCCAAAAAGTGTTTTTTTTCAACTCAAAATTTTAAACAGCGATATCTCCGTAAATACGCGTTTAAATACGATTCTAAGCTTAATTTGTAATCACCAAAAAAATTTCGAAAAATGATCAAAAAAGTGATTTTTTTAAGGTCAAAACTTTAAACAGCGATATCTCCGTAAATACGCGTTTAAATACGATTCTAAGCTTAATTTGTGATCACCAAAAAAATTTCGAAAAATGACCCAAAAAGTGTTTTTTTTCAACTCAAAATTTTAAACAGCGATATCTCCGTAAATACGCGTTTAAATACGATTCTAAGCTTAATTTGTAATCACCAAAAAAATTTCGAAAAATGATCAAAAAAGTGATTTTTTTAAGGTCAAAACTTTAAACAGCGATATCTCCGTAAATACGCGTTTAAATACGATTCTAAGCTTAATTTGGGATCACCAAAAAAATTTCGACAAATGGCCCAAAAAGTGATTTTTTTTCACTTAAAACTTTAAACAGCGATATCTCCGTAAATACGCGTTTAAATACGATTCTAAGCTTAATTTGGGATCACCAAAAAAATTTTGAAAAATGGCCCAAAAAGTGATTTTTTTTTCACTTGAAACTTTAAACAGCGATATCTCCTTAAATAAGCGTTTAAATACGAATCTCGGCTTAATTAGGGATCATCAAAATTCGAAAAATGGTCCAAAAAGGGATTTTTTAAACTCAAAAATTGATTTTTTTCAACTCAAAACTTTAAACAGCGATATCTCCGTAAATACGCGTTTAAATACGATTCTAAGCTTAATTTGTAATCACCAAAAAAATTTCGAAAAATGATCAAAAAAGTGATTTTTTTAAGGTCAAAACTTTAAACAGCGATATTTCCGTAAATACGCGTTTAAATACGATTCTAAGCTTAATTTGGGATCACCAAAAAAATTTCGACAAATGGCCCAAAAAGTGATTTTTTTTCACTTAAAACTTTAAACAGCGATATCTCCGTAAATACGCGTTTAAATACGATTCTAAGCTTAATTTGGGATCACCAAAAAAATTTTGAAAAATGGCCCAAAAAGTGATTTTTTTTTCACTTGAAACTTTAAACAGCGATATCTCCTTAAATACGCATTTAAATACGAATCTCGGCTTAATTAGGGATCATCAAAATTCGAAAAATGGTCCAAAAAGGGATTTTTTAAACTCAAAAATTGATTTTTTTCAACTCAAAACTTTAAACAGCGATATCTCCGTAAATACGCGTTTAAATACGATTCTAAGCTTAATTTGTAATCACCAAAAAAATTTCGAAAAATGATCAAAAAAGTGATTTTTTTAAGGTCAAAACTTTAAACAGCGATATCTCCGTAAATACGCGTTTAAATACGATTCTAAGCTTAATTTGGGATCACCAAAAAAATTTCGACAAATGGCCCAAAAAGTGATTTTTTTTCACTTAAAACTTTAAACAGCGATATCTCCGTAAATACGCGTTTAAATACGATGCTAAGCTTAATTAGGGATCACCAAAAATATTTTGAAAAATGGTCCAAAAAGTGATTTTTTCAACTCAAAAAGTGGCTTTTACGATTCTAAGCTTAATTTGGGATCACCAAAAAAATTTCGAAAAATGGTCCAAAAAGTGATTTTTTTTCAACTTAAAATTTTTAACAGCGATATCTGCGTAAATACGCGTTTTAATACGATTCTAAGCTTAATTTGGGATCACCAAAAAAAAATTCGAAAAATGGTCTAAAAAGGGATTTTTTCAACTCAAAAAGTGATTTTTTCAACTCAAAAAGTGATTTTTTCAACTCAAAAAGTGATTTTTTTCAACTCAAAACTTTAAACTACGATATCTCCGTAAATACACGTTTAAATACGATTCTAAGCTTAATTTGTGATCACCAAAAAATTTCGAAAAATGATCAAAAAAGTGATTTTTTTAAGGTCAAAACTTTAAACAGCGATATCTCCGTAAATACGCGTTTAAATACGATTCTAAGCTTAATTTGCGATCACCAAAAAAATTTCAAAAAATGATCAAAAAAGTGATTTTTTTAAGGTCAAAACTTTAAACGGCGATATCTCCGTAAATACGCGTTTAAATACGATTCTAAGCTTAATTTGGGATCACCAAAAAAATTTCGAAAAATGATCAGAAAAGTGATTTTTTAAGGTGAAAACTTTAAATGGCGATATCTCCGTAAATACGCTTTTAAATACGATTCTAAGCTTAATTTGGGATCACCAAAAAAATTTCGACAAATGGCCCAAAAAGTGATTTTTTTTCACTTAAAACTTTAAACAGCGATATCTCCGTAAATACGCGTTTAAATACGATTCTAAGCTTAATTTGGGATCACCAAAAAAATTTCGACAAATGGCCCAAAAAGTGATTTTTTTTCACTTAAAACTTTAAACAGCGATATCTCCGTAAATACGCGTTTAAATACGATTCTAAGCTTAATTTGGGATCACCAAAAAAAAATTCGAAAAATGGTCCAAAAAGGGATTTTTTCAACTCAAAAAGTGATTTTTTCAAATCAAAAAGTGATTTTTTTCAACTCAAAACTTTAAACTGCGATATCTCCGTAAATACACGTTTAAATACGATTCTAAGCTTAATTTGGGATCACCAAAAAAATTTTGAAAAATGGCCCAAAAAGTGATTTTTTTTTCACTTGAAACTTTAAACAGCGATATCTCCTTAAATACGCATTTAAATACGAATCTCGGCTTAATTAGGGATCATCAAAATTCGAAAAATGGTCCAAAAAGGGATTTTTTAAACTCAAAAATTGATTTTTTTCAACTCAAAACTTTAAACAGCGATATCTCCGTAAATACGCGTTTAAATACGATGCTAAGCTTAATTAGGGATCACCAAAAATATTTTGAAAAATGGTCCAAAAAGTGATTTTTTCAACTCAAAAAGTGGCTTTTACGATTCTAAGCTTAATTTGGGATCACCAAAAAAATTTCGAAAAATGGTCCAAAAAGTGATTTTTTTTCAACTTAAAATTTTTAACAGCGATATCTGCGTAAATACGCGTTTTAATACGATTCTAAGCTTAATTTGGGATCACCAAAAAAAATTCGAAAAATGGTCCAAAAAGGGATTTTTTCAACTCAAAAAGTGATTTTTTCAACTCAAAAAGTGATTTTTTTCAACTCAAAACTTTAAACTGGGATATCTCCGTAAATACACGTTTAAATACGATTCTAAGCTTAATTTGTGATCACCAAAAAAATTTCGAAAAATGACCCAAAAAGTGTTTTTTTTCAACTCAAAATTTTAAACAGCGATATCTCCGTAAATACGCGTTTAAATACGATTCTAAGCTTAATTTGTAATCACCAAAAAAATTTCGAAAAATGATCAAAAAAGTGATTTTTTTAAGGTCAAAACTTTAAACAGCGATATCTCCGTAAATACGCGTTTAAATACGATTCTAAGCTTAATTTGGGATCACCAAAAAAATTTCGACAAATGGCCCAAAAAGTGATTTTTTTTCACTTAAAACTTTAAACAGCGATATCTCCGTAAATACGCGTTTAAATACGATTCTAAGCTTAATTTGGGATCACCAAAAAAATTTTGAAAAATGGCCCAAAAAGTGATTTTTTTTTCACTTGAAACTTTAAACAGCGATATCTCCTTAAATAAGCATTTAAATACGAATCTCGGCTTAATTAGGGATCATCAAAATTCGAAAAATGGTCCAAAAAGGGATTTTTTAAACTCAAAAATTGATTTTTTTCAACTCAAAACTTTAAACAGCGATATCTCCGTTAATACGCGTTTAAATACGATGCTAAGCTTAATTAGGGATCACCAAAAATATTTTGAAAAATGGTCCAAAAAGTGATTTTTTCAACTCAAAAAGTGGCTTTTACGATTCTAAGCTTAATTTGGGATCACCAAAAAAATTTCGAAAAATGGTCCAAAAAGTGATTTTTTTTCAACTTAAAATTTTTAACAGCGATATCTGCGTAAATACGCGTTTTAATACGATTCTAAGCTTAATTTGGGATCACCAAAAAAAAATTCGAAAAATGGTCTAAAAAGGGATTTTTTCAACTCAAAAAGTGATTTTTTCAACTCAAAAAGTGATTTTTTTCAACTCAAAACTTTAAACTGCGATATCTCCGTAAATACACGTTTAAATACGATTCTAAGCTTAATTTGTGATCACCAAAAAAATTTCGAAAAATGATCAAAAAATTGATTTTTTTAAGGTCAAAACTTTAAACAGCGATATCTCCGTAAATACGCGTTTAAATACGATTCTAAGCTTAATTTGCGATCACCAAAAAAATTTCAAAAAATGATCAAAAAAGTGATTTTTTTAAGGTCAAAACTTTAAACGGCGATATCTCCGTAAATACGCGTTTAAATACGATTCTAAGCTTAATTTGGGATCACCAAAAAAATTTCGAAAAATGATCAGAAAAGTGATTTTTTAAGGTGAAAACTTTAAATGGCGATATCTCCGTAAATACGCTTTTAAATACGATTCTAAGCTTAATTTGGGATCACCAAAAAAATTTCGACAAATGGCCCAAAAAGTGATTTTTTTTCACTTAAAACTTTAAACAGCGATATCTCCGTAAATACGCATTTAAATACGAATCTCGGCTTAATTAGGGATCATCAAAATTCGAAAAATGGTCCAAAAAGGGATTTTTTAAACTCAAAAATTGATTTTTTTCAACTCAAAACTTTAAACAGCGATATCTCCGTAAATACGCGTTTAAATACGATGCTAAGCTTAATTAGGGATCACCAAAAATATTTTGAAAAATGGTCCAAAAAGTGATTTTTTCAACTCAAAAAGTGGCTTTTACGATTCTAAGCTTAATTTGGGATCACCAAAAAAATTTCGACAAATGGTCCAAAAAGTGATTTTTTTTCAACTTAAAATTTTTAACAGCGATATCTGCGTAAATACGCGTTTTAATACGATTCTAAGCTTAATTTGGGATCACCAAAAAAAAATTCGAAAAATGGTCTAAAAAGGGATTTTTTCAACTCAAAAAGTGATTTTTTCAACTCAAAAAGTGATTTTTTTCAACTCAAAACTTTAAACTGCGATATCTCCGTAAATACACGTTTAAATACGATTCTAAGCTTAATTTGTGATCACCAAAAAAATTTCGAAAAATGATCAAAAAAGTGATTTTTTTAAGGTCAAAACTTTAAACAGCGATATCTCCGTAAATACGCGTTTAAATACGATTCTAAGCTTAATTTGCGATCACCAAAAAAATTTCAAAAAATGATCAAAAAAGTGATTTTTTTAAGGTCAAAACTTTAAACGGCGATATCTCCGTAAATACGCGTTTAAATACGATTCTAAGCTTAATTTGGGATCACCAAAAAAATTTCGAAAAATGATCAGAAAAGTGATTTTTTAAGGTGAAAACTTTAAATGGCGATATCTCCGTAAATACGCTTTTAAATACGATTCTAAGCTTAATTTGGGATCACCAAAAAAATTTCGACAAATGGCCCAAAAAGTGATTTTTTTTCACTTAAAACTTTAAACAGCGATATCTCCGTAAATACGCGTTTAAATACGATTCTAAGCTTAATTTGGGATCACCAAAAAAATTTCGACAAATGGCCCAAAAAGTGATTTTTTTTCACTTAAAACTTTAAACAGCGATATCTCCGTAAATACGCGTTTAAATACGATTCTAAGCTTAATTTGGGATCACCAAAAAAATTTTGAAAAATGGCCCAAAAAGTGATTTTTTTTTCACTTGAAACTTTAAACAGCGATATCTCCTTAAATACGCATTTAAATACGAATCTCGGCTTAATTAGGGATCATCAAAATTCGAAAAATGGTCCAAAAAGGGATTTTTTAAACTCAAAAATTGATTTTTTTCAACTCAAAACTTTAAACAGCGATATCTCCGTAAATACGCGTTTAAATACGATGCTAAGCTTAATTAGGGATCACCAAAAATATTTTGAAAAATGGTCCAAAAAGTGATTTTTTCAACTCAAAAAGTGGCTTTTACGATTCTAAGCTTAATTTGGGATCACCAAAAAAATTTCGAAAAATGGTCCAAAAAGTGATTTTTTTTCAACTTAAAATTTTTAACAGCGATATCTGCGTAAATACGCGTTTTAATACGATTCTAAGCTTAATTTGGGATCACCAAAAAAAAATTCGAAAAATGGTCCAAAAAGGGATTTTTTCAACTCAAAAAGTGATTTTTTCAACTCAAAAAGTGATTTTTTTCAACTCAAAACTTTAAACTGCGATATCTCCGTAAATACACGTTTAAATACGATTCTAAGCTTAATTTGTGATCACCAAAAAAATTTCGAAAAATGACCCAAAAAGTGTTTTTTTTCAACTCAAAATTTTAAACAGCGATATCTCCGTAAATACGCGTTTAAATACGATTCTAAGCTTAATTTGTAATCACCAAAAAAATTTCGAAAAATGATCAAAAAAGTGATTTTTTTAAGGTCAAAACTTTAAACAGCGATATCTCCGTAAATACGCGTTTAAATACGATTCTAAGCTTAATTTGGGATCACCAAAAAAATTTCGACAAATGGCCCAAAAAGTGATTTTTTTTCACTTAAAACTTTAAACAGCGATATCTCCTTAAATACGCATTTAAATACGAATCTCGGCTTAATTAGGGATCATCAAAATTCGAAAAATGGTCCAAAAGGGATTTTTTAAACTCAAAAATTGATTTTTTTCAACTCAAAACTTTAAACAGCGATATCTCCGTAAATACGCGTTTAAATACGATGCTAAGCTTAATTAGGGATCACCAAAAATATTTTGAAAAATGGTCCAAAAAGTCATTTTTCAACTCAAAAAGTGGCTTTTACGATTCTAAGCTTAATTTGGGATCACCAAAAAAATTTCGAAAAATGGTCCAAAAAGTGATTTTTTTTCAACTTAAAATTTTTAACAGCGATATCTGCGTAAATACGCGTTTTAATACGATTCTAAGCTTAATTTGGGATCACCAAAAAAAAATTCGAAAAATGGTCCAAAAAGGGATTTTTTCAACTCAAAAAGTGATTTTTTCAACTCAAAAAGTGATTTTTTTCAACTCAAAACTTTAAACTGCGATATCTCCGTAAATACACGTTTAAATACGATTCTAAGCTTAATTTGTGATCACCAAAAAAATTTTGAAAAATGGCCCAAAAAGTGATTTTTTCAACTCAAAAATTGGCTTTTACGATTCTAAGCTTAATTTGGGATCACCAAAAAAATTTCGAAAAATGGTCCAAAAAGTGATTTTTTTTCAACTTAAAATTTTTAACAGCGATATCTGCGTAAATACGCGTTTTAATACGATTCTAAGCTTAATTTGGGATCACCAAAAAAAAATTCGAAAAATGGTCTAAAAAGGGATTTTTTCAACTCAAAAAGTGATTTTTTCAACTCAAAAAGTGATTTTTTTCAACTCAAAACTTTAAACTGCGATATCTCCGTAAATACACGTTTAAATACGATTCTAAGCTTAATTTGTGATCACCAAAAAAATTTCGAAAAATGATCAAAAAAGTGATTTTTTTAAGGTCAAAACTTTAAACAGCGATATCTCCGTAAATACGCGTTTAAATACGATTCTAAGCTTAATTTGGGATCACCAAAAAAATTTCGAAAATGATCAGAAAAGTGATTTTTTAAGGTGAAAACTTTAAATGGCGATATCTCCGTAAATACGCTTTTAAATACGATTCTAAGCTTAATTTGGGATCACCAAAAAAATTTCGACAAAATGGCCCAAAAAGTGATTTTTTTTCACTTAAAACTTTAAACAGCGATATCTCCGTAAATACGCGTTTAAATACGATTCTAAGCTTAATTTGGGATCACCAAAAAAATTTTGAAAAATGGCCCAAAAAGTGATTTTTTTTTCACTTGAAACTTTAAACAGCGATATCTCCTTAAATACGCATTTAAATACGAATCTCGGCTTAATTAGGGATCATCAAAATTCGAAAAATGGTCCAAAAAGGGATTTTTTAAACTCAAAAATAGATTTTTTTCAACTCAAAACTTTAAACAGCGATATCTCCGTAAATACGCGTTTAAATACGATGCTAAGCTTAATTAGGGATCACCAAAAATATTTTGAAAAATGGTCCAAAAAGTGATTTTTTCAACTCAAAAAGTGGCTTTTACGATTCTAAGCTTAATTTGGGATCACCAAAAAAATTTCGAAAAATGGTCCAAAAAGTGATTTTTTTTCAACTTAAAATTTTTAACAGCGATATCTGCGTAAATACGCGTTTTAATACGATTCTAAGCTTTGGGATCACCAAAAAAAAATTCGAAAAATGGTCTAAAAAGGGATTTTTTCAACTCAAAAAGTGATTTTTTCAACTCAAAAAGTGATTTTTTTCAACTCAAAACTTTAAACTGCGATATCTCCGTAAATACACGTTTAAATACGATTCTAAGCTTAATTTGTGATCACCAAAAAAATTTCGAAAAATGATCAAAAAAGTGATTTTTTTAAGGTCAAAACTTTAAACTGCGATATCTCCGTAAATACGCGTTTAAATACGATTCTAAGCTTAATTTGCGATCACCAAAAAAATTTCGAAAAATGGTCCAAAAAGTGATTTTTTTTCAACTTAAAATTTTTAACAGCGATATCTGCGTAAATACGCGTTTTAATACGATTCTAAGCTTAATTTGGGATCACCAAAAAAAAATTCGAAAAATGGTCCAAAAAGGGATTTTTTCAACTCAAAAAGTGATTTTTTCAACTCAAAAAGTGATTTTTTTCAACTCAAAACTTTAAACTGCGATATCTCCGTAAATACACGTTTAAATACGATTCTAAGCTTAATTTGGGATCACCAAAAAAATTTTGAAAATGGCCCAAAAAGTGATTTTTTTTTCACTTGAAACTTTAAACAGCGATATCTCCTTAAATACGCATTTAAATACGAATCTCGGCTTAATTAGGGATCATCAAAATTCGAAAAATGGTCCAAAAAGGGATTTTTTAAACTCAAAAATTGATTTTTTTCAACTCAAAACTTTAAACAGCGATATCTCCGTAAATACGCGTTTAAATACGATGCTAAGCTTAATTAGGGATCACCAAAAAAATTTTGAAAAATGGCCCAAAAAGTGATTTTTTCAACTCAAAAATTGGCTTTTACGATTCTAAGCTTAATTTGGGATCACCAAAAAAATTTCGAAAAATGGTCCAAAAAGTGATTTTTTTTCAACTTAAAATTTTTAACAGCGATATCTGCGTAAATACGCGTTTTAATACGATTCTAAGCTTAATTTGGGATCACCAAAAAAAAATTCGAAAAATGGTCTAAAAAGGGATTTTTTCAACTCAAAAAGTGATTTTTTCAACTCAAAAAGTGATTTTTTTCAACTCAAAACTTTAAACTGCGATATCTCCGTAAATACACGTTTAAATACGATTCTAAGCTTAATTTGTGATCACCAAAAAAATTTCGAAAAATGATCAAAAAAGTGATTTTTTTAAGGTCAAAACTTTAAACAGCGATATCTCCGTAAATACGCGTTTAAATACGATTCTAAGCTTAATTTGGGATCACCAAAAAAATTTCGAAAAATGATCAGAAAAGTGATTTTTTAAGGTGAAAACTTTAAATGGCGATATCTCCGTAAATACGCTTTTAAATACGATTCTAAGCTTAATTTGGGATCACCAAAAAAATTTCGACAAATGGCCCAAAAAGTGATTTTTTTTCACTTAAAACTTTAAACAGCGATATCTCCGTAAATACGCGTTTAAATACGATTCTAAGCTTAATTTGGGATCACCAAAAAAATTTTGAAAAATGGCCCAAAAAGTGATTTTTTTTTCACTTGAAACTTTAAACAGCGATATCTCCTTAAATACGCATTTAAATACGAATCTCGGCTTAATTAGGGATCATCAAAATTCGAAAAATGGTCCAAAAAGGGATTTTTTAACTCAAAAATAGATTTTTTTCAACTCAAAACTTTAAACAGCGATATCTCCGTAAATACGCGTTTAAATACGATGCTAAGCTTAATTAGGGATCACCAAAAATATTTTGAAAAATGGTCCAAAAAGTGATTTTTTCAACTCAAAAAGTGGCTTTTACGATTCTAAGCTTAATTTGGGATCACCAAAAAAATTTCGAAAATGGTCCAAAAAGTGATTTTTTTTCAACTTAAAATTTTTAACAGCGATATCTGCGTAAATACGCGTTTTAATACGATTCTAAGCTTAATTTGGGATCACCAAAAAAAAATTCGAAAAATGGTCTAAAAAGGGATTTTTTCAACTCAAAAAGTGATTTTTTCAACTCAAAAAGTGATTTTTTTCAACTCAAAACTTTAAACAGCGATATCTCCGTAAATACGCGTTTAAATACGATTCTAAGCTTAATTTGCGATCACCAAAAAATTTCAAAAAATGATCAAAAAAGTGATTTTTTTAAGGTCAAAACTTTAAACGGCGATATCTCCGTAAATACGCGTTTAAATACGATTCTAAGCTTAATTTGGGATCACCAAAAAAATTTCGGAAAATGATCAGAAAGTGATTTTTTAAGGTGAAAACTTTAAACAGCGATATCTCCGTAAATACGCGTTTAAATACGATTCTAAGCTTAATTTGCGATCACCAAAAAAATTTCAAAAAATGATCAAAAAAGTGATTTTTTTAAGGTCAAAACTTTAAACGGCGATATCTCCGTAAATACGCGTTTAAATACGATTCTAAGCTTAATTTGGGATCACCAAAAAAATTTCGACAAATGGCCCAAAAAGTGATTTTTTTTCACTTAAAACTTTAAACAGCGATATCTCCGTAAATACGCGTTTAAATACGATTCTAAGCTTAATTTGGGATCACCAAAAAAATTTTGAAAAATGGCCCAAAAAGTGATTTTTTTTTCACTTGAAACTTTAAACAGCGATATCTCCTTAAATACGCATTTAAATACGAATCTCGGCTTAATTAGGGATCATCAAAATTCAAAAAAATGGTCCAAAAAGGGATTTTTTAAACTCAAAAATTTATTTTTTTCAACTCAAAACTTTAAACAGCGATATCTCCGTAAATACGCGTTTAAATACGATGCTAAGCTTAATTAGGGATCACCAAAAATATTTTGAAAAATGGTCCAAAAAGTGATTTTTTCAACTCAAAAAGTGGCTTTTACGATTCTAAGCTTAATTTGGGATCACCAAAAAAATTTCGAAAAATGGTCCAAAAAGTGATTTTTTTTCAACTTAAAATTTTTAACAGCGATATCTGCGTAAATACGCGTTTTAATACGATTCTAAGCTTAATTTGGGATCACCAAAAAAAAATTCGAAAAATGGTCCAAAAAGGGATTTTTTCAACTCAAAAAGTGATTTTTTCAACTCAAAAAGTGATTTTTTTTCAACTCAAAACTTTAAACTGCGATATCTCCGTAAATACACGTTTAAATACGATTCTAAGCTTAATTTGGGATCACCAAAAAAATTTTGAAAAATGGCCCAAAAAGTGATTTTTTTTTCACTTGAAACTTTAAACAGCGATATCTCCTTAAATACGCATTTAAATACGAATCTCGGCTTAATAGGGATCATCAAAATTCGAAAAATGGTCCAAAAAGGGATTTTTTAAACTCAAAAATTGATTTTTTTCAACTCAAAACTTTAAACAGCGATATCTCCGTAAATACGCGTTTAAATACGATGCTAAGCTTAATTAGGGATCACCAAAAATATTTTGAAAAATGGTCCAAAAAGTGATTTTTTCAACTCAAAAAGTGGCTTTTACGATTCTAAGCTTAATTTGGGATCACCAAAAAAATTTCGAAAAATGGTCCAAAAAGTGATTTTTTTTCAACTTAAAATTTTTAACAGCGATATCTGCGTAAATACGCGTTTTAATACGATTCTAAGCTTAATTTGGGATCACCAAAAAAAAATTCGAAAAATGGTCCAAAAAGGGATTTTTTCAACTCAAAAAGTTATTTTTTTAACTCAAAAAGTGATTTTTTTCACTCAAAACTTTAAACTGCGATATCTCCGTAAATACACGTTTAAATACGATTCTAAGCTTAATTTGGGATCACCAAAAAAAATTTTGAAAAATGGCCCAAAAAGTGATTTTTTTTCACTTGAAACTTTAAACAGCGATATCTCCTTAAATACGCATTTAAATACGAATCTCGGCTTAATTAGGGATCATCAAAATTCGAAAAATGGTCCAAAAAGGGATTTTTTAAACTCAAAAATTGATTTTTTTCAACTCAAAACTTTAAACAGCGATATCTCCGTAAATACGCGTTTAAATACGATGCTAAGCTTAATTAGGGATCACCAAAATATTTTGAAAAATGGTCCAAAAGTGATTTTTTCACTCAAAAAGTGGCTTTTACGATTCTAAGCTTAATTTGTGATCACCAAAAAAATTTCGAAAAATGACCCAAAAAGTGTTTTTTTCAACTCAAAATTTTAAACAGCGATATCTCCGTAAATACGCGTTTAAATACGATTCTAAGCTTAATTTGTAATCACCAAAAAAATTTCGAAAAATGATCAAAAAGTGATTTTTTTAAGGTCAAAACTTTAAACAGCGATATCTCCGTAAATACGCGTTTAAATACGATTCTAAGCTTAATTTGGGATCACCAAAAAAATTTCGACAAAATGGCCCAAAAAGTGATTTTTTTTCACTTAAAACTTTAAACAGCGATATCTCCGTAAATACGCGTTTAAATACGATTCTAAGCTTAATTTGGGATCACCAAAAAAATTTGAAAAATGGCCCAAAAAGTGATTTTTTCAACTCAAAAGTGATTTTTTTCACTCAAAACTTTAAACTGCGATATCTCCGTAAATACACGTTTAAATACGATTCTAAGCTTAATTTGTGATCACCAAAAAATTTCGAAAAATTATAAATAAAGTGATTTTTAAGGTCAAAACTTTAAACGGCGATATCTCCGTAAATACGCGTTTAAATACGATTCTAAGCTTAATTTGGGATCACCAAAAAAATTTCGGAAAATGATCAGAAAAGTGATTTTTTAAGGTGAAAACTTTAACAGCGATATCTGCGTAAATACGCGTTTTAATACGATTCTAAGCTTAATTTGGGATCACCAAAAAAATTTTGAAAAATGGCCCAAAAAGTGATTTTTTCAACTCAAAAGTGATTTTTTTCAACTCAAAACTGCGATATCTCCGTAAATACGCGTTTAAATACGATTCTAAGCTTAATTTGCGATCACCAAAAAAATTTCAAAAAATGATCAAAAAAGTGATTTTTTTAAGGTCAAAACTTTAAACGGCGATATCTCCGTAAATACGCGTTTAAATACGATTCTAAGCTTAATTTGGGATCACCAAAAAAATTCGGAAAATGATCAGAAAAGTGATTTTTTAAGGTGAAAACTTTAAACAGCGATATCTCCGTAAATACGCGTTTAAATACGATTCTAAGCTTAATTTGCGATCACCAAAAAAATTTCAAAAAATGATCAAAAAAGTGATTTTTTTAAGGTCAAAACTTTAAACGGCGATATCTCCGTAAATACGCGTTTAAATACGATTCTAAGCTTAATTTGGGATCACCAAAAAAAATTTCGACAAATGGCCCAAAAAGTGATTTTTTTTCACTTAAAACTTTAAACAGCGATATCTCCGTAAATACGCGTTTAAATACGATTCTAAGCTTAATTTGGGATCACCAAAAAAATTTCGACAAATGGCCCAAAAAGTGATTTTTTTTTCACTTGAAACTTTAAACAGCGATATCTCCTTAAATACGCATTTAAATACGAATCTCGGCTTAATTAGGGATCATCAAAATTCAAAAAATGGTCCAAAAAGGATTTTTTAAACTCAAAAATTGATTTTTTTCAACTCAAAACTTTAAACAGCGATATCTCCGTAAATACGCGTTTAAATACGATGCTAAGCTTAATTAGGGATCACCAAAAATATTTTGAAAAAATGGTCCAAAAAGTGATTTTTTCAACTCAAAAAGTGGCTTTTACGATTCTAAGCTTAATTTGGGATCACCAAAAAAATTTCGAAAAATGGTCCAAAAAGTGATTTTTTTTCAACTTAAAATTTTTAACAGCGATATCTGCGTAAATACGCGTTTTAATACGATTCTAAGCTTAATTTGGGATCACCAAAAAAAAATTCGAAAAATGGTCCAAAAAGGGATTTTTTCAACTCAAAAAGTGATTTTTTCAACTCAAAAAGTGATTTTTTTTCAACTCAAAACTTTAAACTGCGATATCTCCGTAAATACACGTTTAAATACGATTCTAAGCTTAATTTGGGATCACCAAAAAATTTTGAAAAATGGCCCAAAAAGTGATTTTTTTTTCACTTGAAACTTTAAACAGCGATATCTCCTTAAATACGCATTTAAATACGAATCTCGGCTTAATTAGGGATCATCAAAATTCGAAAAATGGTCCAAAAAGGGATTTTTTAAACTCAAAAATTGATTTTTTTCAACTCAAAACTTTAAACAGCGATATCTCCGTAAATACGCGTTTAAATACGATGCTAAGCTTAATTAGGGATCACCAAAAATATTTTGAAAAATGGTCCAAAAAGTGATTTTTTCAACTCAAAAAGTGGCTTTTACGATTCTAAGCTTAATTTGGGATCACCAAAAAATTTCGAAAAATGGTCCAAAAGTGATTTTTTTTCAACTTAAAATTTTTAACAGCGATATCTGCGTAAATACGCGTTTTAATACGATTCTAAGCTTAATTTGGGATCACCAAAAAAAAATTCGAAAATGGTCCAAAAGGGATTTTTTCAACTCAAAAAGTTATTTTTTTAACTCAAAAAGTGATTTTTTTCAACTCAAAACTTTAAACTGCGATATCTCCGTAAATACACGTTTAAATACGATTCTAAGCTTAATTTGGGATCACCAAAAAAATTTTGAAAAATGGCCCAAAAAGTGATTTTTTTTTCACTTGAAACTTTAAACAGCGATATCTCCTTAAATACGCATTTAAATACGAATCTCGGCTTAATTAGGGATCATCAAAATTCGAAAAATGGTCCAAAAAGGGATTTTTTAAACTCAAAAATTGATTTTTTTTCAACTCAAAACTTTAAACAGCGATATCTCCGTAAATACGCGTTTAAATACGATGCTAAGCTTAATTAGGGATCACCAAAAATATTTTGAAAAATGGTCCAAAAAGTGATTTTTTCAACTCAAAAAGTGGCTTTTACGATTCTAAGCTTAATTTGTGATCACCAAAAAAATTTCGAAAAATGACCCAAAAAGTGTTTTTTTTCAACTCAAAATTTTAAACAGCGATATCTCCGTAAATACGCGTTTAAATACGATTCTAAGCTTAATTTGTAATCACCAAAAAAATTTCGAAAAATGATCAAAAAAGTGATTTTTTTAAGGTCAAAACTTTAAACAGCGATACGCGTTTAAATACGATTCTAAGCTTAATTTGGGATCACCAAAAAAATTTCGACAAATGGCCCAAAAAGTGATTTTTTTTCACTTAAAACTTTAAACAGCGATATCTCCGTAAATACGCGTCTAAATACGATTCTAAGCTTAATTTGGGATCACCAAAAAAATTTTGAAAAATGGCCCAAAAAGTGATTTTTTCAACTCAAAAAGTGATTTTTTTCAACTCAAAACTTTAAACTGCGATATCTCCGTAAATACACGTTTAAATACGATTCTAAGCTGAATTTGTGATCACCAAAAAAATTTTGAAAACTGGCCCAAAAAGTGATTTTTTCAACTCAAAAAGTGGCTTTTACGATTCTAAGCTTAATTTGGGATCACCAAAAAAATTTCGAAAAATGGTCCAAAAAGTGATTTTTTTTCAACTTAAAATTTTTAACAGCGATATCTGCGTAAATACGCGTTTTAATACGATTCTAAGCTTAATTTGGGATCACCAAAAAAAATTCGAAAAATGGTCCAAAAAGGGATTTTTTCAACTCAAAAAGTGATTTTTTCACTCAAAAAGTGATTTTTTTCAACTCAAAACTTTAAACTGCGATATCTCCGTAAATACACGTTTAAATACGATTCTAAGCTTAATTTGTGATCACCAAAAACATTTTGAAAAATGGCCCAAAAAGTGATTTTTTCAACTCAAAAAGTGGCTTTTATTTTTTTCACTTAAAACTTAAACAGCGATATCTCCGTAAATACGCGTTTAAATACGATTCTAAGCTTAATTTGGGATCACCAAAAAAAATTTTGAAAAATGGCCCAAAAAGTGATTTTTTTTCACTTGAAACTTTAAACAGCGATATCTCCTTAAATACGCATTTAAATACGAATCTCGGCTTAATTAGGGATCATCAAAATTCGAAAAATGGTCCAAAAAGGGATTTTTTAAACTCAAAAATTGATTTTTTTCAACTCAAAACTTTAAACAGCGATATCTCCGTAAATACGCGTTTAAATACGATGCTAAGCTTAATTAGGGATCACCAAAAATATTTTGAAAAATGGTCCAAAAAGTGATTTTTTCAACTCAAAAAGTGGCTTTTACGATTCTAAGCTTAATTTGGGATCACCAAAAAATTTCGAAAAATGGTCCAAAAAGTGATTTTTTTTCAACTTAAAATTTTTAACAGCGATATCTGCGTAAATACGCGTTTTAATACGATTCTAAGCTTAATTTGGGATCACCAAAAAAAAATTCGAAAAATGGTCCAAAAAGGGATTTTTTCAACTCAAAAAGTGATTTTTTCAACTCAAAAAGTGATTTTTTTCAACTCAAAACTTTAAACTGCGATATCTCCGTAAATACACGTTTAAATACGATGCTAAGCTTAATTAGGGATCACCAAAAATATTTTGAAAAATGGTCCAAAAAAGTGATTTTTTCAACTCAAAAAGTGGCTTTTACGATTCTAAGCTTAATTTGGGATCACCAAAAAAATTTCGAAAAATGGTCCAAAAAGTGATTTTTTTTCAACTTAAAATTTTTAACAGCGATATCTGCGTAAATACGCGTTTTAATACGATTCTAAGCTTAATTTGGGATCACCAAAAAAATTTTGAAAAATGGCCCAAAAAGTGATTTTTTTTTCACTTGAAACTTTAAACAGCGATATCTCCTTAAATACGCATTTAAATACGAATCTCGGCTTAATTAGGGATCATCAAAATTCGAAAAATGGTCCAAAAAGGGATTTTTTAAACTCAAAAATTGATTTTTTTCAACTCAAAACTTTAAACAGCGATATCTCCGTAAATACGCGTTTAAATACGATGCTAAGCTTAATTAGGGATCACCAAAAAAAAAATTCGAAAAATGGTCCAAAAAGGGATTTTTTTCAACTCAAAAAGTGATTTTTTCAACTCAAAAAGTGATTTTTTTCAACTCAAACTTTAAACTGCCGATATCTCCGTAAATACACGTTTAAATACGATTCTAAGCTTAATTTGGGATCACCAAAAAAATTTGAAAAATGGCCCAAAAAGTGATTTTTTTTTCACTTGAAACTTTAAACAGCGATATCTCCTTAAATACGCATTTAAATACGAATCTCGGCTTAATTAGGGATCATCAAAATTCGAAAAATGGTCCAAAAAGGGATTTTTTAAACTCAAAAAGTGATTTTTTCACTCAAAAAGTGGCTTTTACGATTCTAAGCTTAATTTGGGATCACCAAAAAAATTTCGAAAAATGGTCCAAAAAGTGATTTTTTTTCAACTTAAAATTTTTAACGAGCGATATCTGCGTAAATACGCGTTTTAATACGATTCTAAGCTTAATTTGGGATCACCAAAAAAAAATTCGAAAAATGGTCCAAAAAGGGATTTTTTCAACTCAAAAAGTGATTTTTTCAACTCAAAAAGTGATTTTTTTCAACTCAAAACTTTAAACTGCGATATCTCCGTAAATACACGTTTAAATACGATTCTAAGCTTAATTTGTGATCACCAAAAAAATTTCGAAAAATGACCCAAAAAGTGTTTTTTTTCAACTCAAAATTTGAAACAGCGATATCTCCGTAAATACGCGTTTAAATACGATTCTAAGCTTAATTTGTAATCACCAAAAAAATTTCGAAAAATGATCAAAAAAGTGATTTTTTTAAGGTCAAAACTTTAAACAGCGATATCTCCGTAAATACGCGTTTAAATACGATTCTAAGCTTAATTTGGGATCACCAAAAAAATTTCGACAAATGGCCCAAAAAGTGATTTTTTTTTCACTTAAAACTTTAAACAGCGATATCTCCGTAAATACGCGTTTAAATACGATTCTAAGCTTAATTTGGGATCACCAAAAAATTTTGAAAAATGGCCCAAAAAGTGATTTTTTTTTCACTTGAAACTTTAAACAGCGATATCTCCTTAAATACGCATTTAAATACGAATCTCGGCTTAATTAGGGATCATCAAAATTCGAAAAATGGTCCAAAAAGGGATTTTTTAAACTCAAAAATTGATTTTTTTCAACTCAAAACTTTAAACAGCGATATCTCCGTAAATACGCGTTTAAATACGATGCTAAGCTTAATTAGGGATCACCAAAAATATTTTGAAAAATGGTCCAAAAAGTGATTTTTTCAACTCAAAAAGTGGCTTTTACGATTCTAAGCTTAATTTGGGATCACCCAAAAAAATTTCGAAAAATGACCCAAAAAGTGTTTTTTTTCAACTCAAAATTTGAAACAGCGATATCTCCGTAAATACGCGTTTAAATACGATTCTAAGCTTAATTTGTAATCACCAAAAAAATTTCGAAAAATGATCAAAAAAGTGATTTTTTTAAGGTCAAAACTTTAAACAGCGATATCTCCGTAAATACGCGTTTAAATACGATTCTAAGCTTAATTTGGGATCACCAAAAAAATTTCGACAAATGGCCCAAAAAGTGATTTTTTTTTCACTTAAAACTTTAAACAGCGATATCTCCGTAAATACGCGTTTAAATACGATTCTAAGCTTAATTTGGGATCACCAAAAAAAATTTTGAAAAATGGCCCAAAAAGTGATTTTTTTTTTCACTTGAAACTTTAAACAGCGATATCTCCTTAAATACGCATTTAAATACGAATCTCGGCTTAATTAGGGATCATCAAAATTCGAAAAATGGTCCAAAAAGGGATTTTTTTAAACTCAAAAATTGATTTTTTTCAACTCAAAACTTTAAACAGCGATATCTCCGTAAATACGCGTTTAAATACGATTCTAAGCTTAATTTGCGATCACCAAAAAATTTCAAAAAATGATCAAAAAAGTGATTTTTTTAAGGTCAAAACTTTAAACGGCGATATCTCCGTAAATACGCGTTTAAATACGATTCTAAGCTTAATTTGGGATCACCAAAAAAATTTCGAAAAATGATCAGAAAAGTGATTTTTTAAGGTGAAAACTTTAAATGGCGATATCTCCGTAAATACGCTTTTAAATACGATTCTAAGCTTAATTTGGGATCACCAAAAAAATTTCGACAAATGGCCCAAAAAGTGATTTTTTTTCACTTAAAACTTTAAACAGCGATATCTCCGTAAATACGCGTTTAAATACGATTCTAAGCTTAATGTGTAATCACCAAAAAAATTTCGAAAAATGATCAAAAAGTGATTTTTTTAAGGTCAAATCTTTAAACAGCGATATCTCCGTAAATACGCGTTTAAATACGATTCTAAGCTTAATTTGGGATCACCAAAAAAATTTTGAAAAATGGCCCAAAAAGTGATTTTTTTTTCACTTGAAACTTTAAACAGCGATATCTCCTTAAATACGCATTTAAATACGAATCTCGGCTTAATTAGGGATCATCAAAATTCGAAAAATGGTCCAAAAAGGGATTTTTTTTCACTTAAAACTTTAAACAGCGATATCTCCGTAAATACGCGTTTAAATACGATTCTAAGCTTAATTTGGGATCACCAAAAAAATTTTGAAAAATGGCCCAAAAAGTAATTTTTTTTTCACTTGAAACTTTAAACAGCGATATCTCCTTAAATACGCATTTAAATACGAATCTCGGCTTAATTAGGGATCATCAAAATTCGAAAAATGGTCCAAAAAGGGATTTTTTAAACTCAAAAATTGATTTTTTTCAACTCAAAACTTTAAACAGCGATATCTCCGTAAATACGCGTTTAAATACGATGCTAAGCTTAATTAGGGATCACCAAAAATATTTTGAAAAATGGTCCAAAAAGTGATTTTTTTCAACTCAAAAAGTGGCTTTTACGATCTAAGCTTAATTTGGGATCACCAAAAAATTCGACAAATGGCCCAAAAAGTGATTTTTTTTCACTTAAAACTTTAAACAGCGATATCTCCTTAAATACGCGTTTAAATACGATGCTAAGCTTAATTTGGGATCACCAAAAAAATTCGAAAATGGTCCAAAAAGTGATTTTTTTCAACTTAAAATTTTTAACAGCGATATCTGCGTAAATACGCGTTTTAATACGATTCTAAGCTTAATTTGGGATCACCAAAAAAAATTCGAAAAATGGTCCAAAAAGGGATTTTTTCAACTCAAAAAGTGATTTTTTCAACTCAAAAAGTGATTTTTTTCAACTCAAAACTTTAAACTGCGATATCTCCGTAAATACACGTTTAAATACGATTCTAAGCTTAATTTGGGATCACCAAAAAAATTTTGAAAAATGGCCCAAAAAGTGATTTTTTTTTCACTTGAAACTTTAAACAGCGATATCTCCTTAAATACGCATTTAAATACGAATCTCGGCTTAATTAGGGATCATCAAAATTCGAAAAATGGTCCAAAAAGGGATTTTTTAAACTCAAAAATTGATTTTTTTCAAATCAAAACTTTAAACAGCGATATCTCCGTAAATACGCGTTTAAATACGATGCTAAGCTTAATTTGGGATCACCAAAAAAATTTCGAAAAATGGTCCAAAAAGTGATTTTTTTTCAACTTAAAATTTTTAACAGCGATATCTGCGTTCGCGTTTTAATACGATTCTAAGCTTAATTTGAGATCACCAAAAAAAAATTCGAAAAATGGTCCAAAAAGGGATTTTTTCAACTCAAAAAGTGATTTTTTCAACTCAAAAAGTGATTTTTTTCAACTCAAAACTTTAAACTGCGATATCTCCGTAAATACACGTTTAAATACGATTCTAAGCTTAATTTGGGATCACCAAAAAAATTTTGAAAAATGGCCCAAAAAGTGATTTTTTTTTCACTTGAAACTTTAAACAGCGATATCTCCTTAAATACGCATTTAAATACGAATCTCGGCTTAATTAGGGATCATCAAAATTCGAAAAATGGTCCAAAAAGGGATTTTTTAAACTCAAAAATTGATTTTTTTCAACTCAAAACTTTAAACAGCGATATCTCCGTAAATACGCGTTTAAATACGATGCTAAGCTTAATTAGGGATCACCAAAAATATTTTGAAAAATGGTCCAAAAAGTGATTTTTTTCAACTTAAAATTTTAACAGCGATATCTGCGTAAATACGCGTTTTAATACGATTCTAAGCTTAATTTGGGATCACCAAAAAAAAATTCGAAAAATGGTCCAAAAAGGGATTTTTTCAACTCAAAAAGTGATTTTTTCAACTCAAAAAGTGATTTTTTTCAACTCAAAACTTTAAACTGCGATATCTCCGTAAATACACGTTTAAATACGATTCTAAGCTTAATTTGTGATCACCAAAAAAATTCGAAAAATGACCCAAAAAGTGTTTTTTTCAACTCAAAATTTTAAACAGCGATATCTCCGTAAATACGCGTTTAAATACGATTCTAAGCTTAATTTGTAATCACCAAAAAAATTTCGAAAAATGATCAAAAAAGTGATTTTTTAAGGTCAAAACTTTAAACAGCGATATCTCCGTAAATACGCGTTTAAATACGATTCTAAGCTTAATTTGGGATCACCAAAAAAATTTTGAAAAATGGCCCAAAAAGTAATTTTTTTTCAACTTAAAATTTTTAACAGCGATATCTGCGTAAATACGCGTTTTAATACGATTCTAAGCTTAATTTGGGATCACCAAAAAAAAATTCGAAAAATGGTCAAAAAGGGATTTTTTCAACTCAAAAAGTGATTTTTTCAACTCAAAAAAGTGATTTTTTTCAACTCAAAACTTTAAACTGCGATATCTCCGTAAATACACGTTTAAATACGATTCTAAGCTTAATTTGTGATCACCAAAAAAATTTCGAAAAATGACCCAAAAAGTGTTTTTTTTCAACTCAAAATTTTAAACAGCGATATCTCCGTAAATACGCGTTTAAATACGATTCTAAGCTTAATTTGTAATCACCAAAAAAATTTCGAAAAATGATCAAAAAAGTGATTTTTTTAAGGTCAAAACTTTAAACAGCGATATCTCCGTAAATACGCGTTTAAATACGATTCTAAGCTTAATTTGGGATCACCAAAAAAATTTCGACAAATGGCCCAAAAAGTGATTTTTTTTCACTTAAAACTTTAAACAGCGATATCTCCGTAAATACGCGTTTAAATACGATTCTAAGCTTAATTTGGGATCACCAAAAAAAAATTCGAAAAATGGTCCAAAAAGGGATTTTTTTTTCAACTTAAAATTTTTAACAGCGATATCTGCGTAAATACGCGTTTTAATACGATTCTAAGCTTAATTTGGGATCACCAAAAAAAAATTCGAAAAATGGTCCAAAAAGGGATTTTTTCAACTCAAAAAGTGATTTTTTCAACTCAAAAAGTGATTTTTTTTCAACTCAAAACTTTAAACTGCGATATCTCCGTAAATACACGTTTAAATACGATTCTAAGCTTAATTTGTGATCACCAAAAAAATTTCGAAAAATGACCCAAAAAGTGATTTTTTTCAACTCAAAATTTTTAACAGCGATATCTGCGTAAATACGCGTTTTAATACGATTCTAAGCTTAATTTGGGATCACCAAAAAAAAATTCGAAAAATGGTCCAAAAAGGGATTTTTTCAACTCAAAAAGTGATTTTTTCAACTCAAAAAGTGATTTTTTTCAACTCAAAACTTTAAACTGCGATATCTCCGTAAATACACGTTAAATACGATTCTAAGCTTAATTTGTGATCACCAAAAAAATTTCGAAAAATGACCCAAAAAGTGTTTTTTTTCAACTCAAAATTTTAAACAGCGATATCTCCGTAAATACGCGTTTAAATACGATTCTAAGCTTAATTTGTAATCACCAAAAAAATTTCGAAAAATGATCAAAAAAGTGATTTTTTTAAGGTCAAAACTTTAAACAGCGATATCTCCGTAAATACGCGTTTAAATACGATTCTAAGCTTAATTTGGGATCACCAAAAAAATTTTGAAAAATGGCCCAAAAAGTAATTTTTTTTTCACTTGAAACTTTAAACAGCGATATCTCCTTAAATACGCATTTAAATACGAATCTCGGCTTAATTAGGGATCAATTCAAAAATCGAAAAATGTCCAAAAAGGATTTTTTAAACTCAAAAATTGATTTTTTTTCAACTCAAAACTTTAAACAGCGATATCTCCGTAAATACGCGTTTAAATACGATGCTAAGCTTAATTAGGGATCACCAAAAATATTTTGAAAAATGGTCCAAAAAGTGATTTTTTCAACTCAAAAAGTGGCTTTTACGATTCTAAGCTTAATTTGGGATCACCAAAAAAATTTCGAAAAATGGTCCAAAAAGTGATTTTTTTTCAACTTAAAATTTTTAACAGCGATATCTGCGTAAATACGCGTTTTAATACGATTCTAAGCTTAATTTGGGGATCACCAAAAAAAATTCGAAAAATGGTCTAAAAAGGGATTTTTTCAACTCAAAAAGTGATTTTTTCAACTCAAAAAGTGATTTTTTTCAACTCAAAACTTTAAACTGCGATATCTCCGTAAATACACGTTTAAATACGATTCTAAGCTTAATTTGTGATCACCAAAAAAATTTCGAAAAATGATCAAAAAAGTGATTTTTTTGAGGTCAAAACTTTAAACAGCGATATCTCCGTAAATACGCGTTTAAATACGATTCTAAGCTTAATTTGGGATCACCAAAAAAATTTCGAAAAATGATCAGAAAAGTGATTTTTTAAGGTGAAAACTTAAATGGCGATATCTCCGTAAATACGCTTTTAAATACGATTCTAAGCTTAATTTGGGATCACCAAAAAAATTTCGACAAATGGCCCAAAAAGTGATTTTTTTTCACTTAAAACTTTAAACAGCGATATCTCCGTAAATACGCGTTTAAATACGATTCTAGCTTAATTTGGGATCACCAAAAAAATTTCCACAAATGGCCCAAAAAGTGATTTTTTTTCACTTAAAACTTTAAACAGCGATATCTCCGTAAATACGCGTTTAAATACGATTCTAAGCTTAATTTGGGATCACCAAAAAAATTTTGAAAAATGGCCCAAAAAGTGATTTTTTTTTCACTTGAAACTTTAAACAGCGATATCTCCGTAAATACGCATTTAAATACGAATCTCGGCTTAATTAGGGATCATCAAAATTCGAAAAATGGTCCAAAAAGGGATTTTTTAAACTCAAAAATTGATTTTTTTCAACTCAAAACTTTAAACAGCGATATCTCCGTAAATACGCGTTTAAATACGATGCTAAGCTTAATTAGGGATCACCAAAAATATTTGAAAAATGGTCCAAAAAGTGATTTTTTCAACTCAAAAAGTGGCTTTACGATTCTAAGCTTAATTTGGGATCACCAAAAAAATTTCGAAAAATGGTCCAAAAAGTGATTTTTTTTCAACTTAAAATTTTTAACAGCGATATCTGCGTAAATACGCGTTTTAATACGATTCTAAGCTTAATTTGGGATCACCAAAAAAAAATTCGAAAAATGGTCCAAAAAGGGATTTTTTCAACTCAAAAAGTGATTTCTTCAACTCAAAAAGTGATTTTTTTCAACTCAAAACTTTAAACTGCGATATCTCCGTAAATACACGTTTAAATACGATTCTAAGCTTAATTTGGGATCACCAAAAAAATTTTGAAAAATGGCCCAAAAAGTGATTTTTTTTTCACTTGAAACTTTAAACAGCGATATCTCCTTAAATACGCATTTAAATACGAATCTCGGCTTAATTAGGGATCATCAAAATTCGAAAAATGGTCCAAAAAGGGATTTTTTAAACTCAAAAATTGATTTTTTTCAACTCAAAACTTTAAACAGCGATATCTCCGTAAATACGCGTTTAAATACGATGTTAAACTTAATTAGGGATCACCAAAAATATTTTGAAAAATGGTCAAAAAGTGATTTTTTCAACTCAAAAGTGGCTTTTACGATTCTAAGCTTAATTTGGGATCACCAAAAAAATTTCGAAAATGGTCCAAAAAGTGATTTTTTTTCAACTTAAAATTTTTAACAGCGATATCTGCGTAAATACGCGTTTTAATACGATTCTAAGCTTAATTTGGGATCACCAAAAAAAAATTCGAAAAATGGTCCAAAAAGGGATTTTTTCAACTCAAAAAGTGATTTTTCAACTCAAAAAGTGATTTTTTTCAACTCAAAACTTTAAACTGCGATATCTCCGTAAATACACGTTTAAATACGATTCTAAGCTTAATTTGTGATCACCAAAAAAATTTCGAAAAATGACCCAAAAAGTGTTTTTTTTCAACTCAAAATTTTAAACAGCGATATCTCCGTAAATACGCGTTTAAATACGATTCTAAGCTTAATTTGGGATCACCAAAAAAAAATTCGAAAATGGTCCAAAAAGGGATTTTTTCAACTCAAAAAGTGATTTTTTTCAACTCAAAACTTTAAACAGCGATATCTCCGTAAATACGCGTTTAAATACGATTCTAAGCTTAATTTGGGATCACCAAAAAAATTTCGACAAATGGCCCAAAAAGTGATTTTTTTCACTTAAAACTTTAAACAGCGATATCTCCGTAAATACGCGTTTAAATACGATTCTAAGCTTAATTTGGGATCACCAAAAAATTTTGAAAAATGGCCCAAAAAGTGATTTTTTTTTCATTTGAAACTTTAAACAGCGATATCTCCTTAAATACGCATTTAAATACGAATCTCGGCTTAATTAGGGATCATCAAAATTCGAAAAATGGTCCAAAAGGGATTTTTTAAACTCAAAAATTGATTTTTTTCAACTCAAAACTTTAAACAGCGATATCTCCGTAAATACGCGTTTAAATACGATGCTAAGCTTAATTAGGGATCACCAAAAATATTTTGAAAAATGGTCCAAAAAGTCATTTTTCAACTCAAAAAGTGGCTTTTACGATTCTAAGCTTAATTTGGGATCACCAAAAAAATTTCGAAAAATGGTCCAAAAAGTGATTTTTTTTCAACTTAAAATTTTTAACAGCGATATCTGCGTAAATACGCGTTTTAATACGATTCTAAGCTTAATTTGGGATCACCAAAAAAAAAATTCGAAAATGGTCCAAAAAGGGATTTTTTCAACTCAAAAAGTGATTTTTTCAACTCAAAAAGTGATTTTTTTCAACTCAAAACTTTAAACTGCGATATCTCCGTAAATACACGTTTAAATACGATTCTAAGCTTAATTTGTGATCACCAAAAAATTTCGAAAATGATCAAAAAAGTGATTTTTTTAAGGTCAAAACTTTAAACAGCGATATCTCCGTAAATACGCGTTTAAATACGATTCTAAGCTTAATTTGGGATCACCAAAAAAATTTCGAAAAATGATCAGAAAAGTGATTTTTTAAGGTGAAAACTTTAAATGGCGATATCTCCGTAAATACGCTTTTAAACGATTCTAACGATTCTAAGCTTAATTTGGGATCACCAAAAAAATTTCGACAAATGGCCCAAAAAGTGATTTTTTTTCACTTAAAACTTTAAACAGCGATATCTCCGTAAATACGCGTTTAAATACGATTCTAAGCTTTAATTTGGGATCACCAAAAAAATTTTGAAAAATGGCCCAAAAAGTGATTTTTTTTTCACTTGAAACTTTAAACAGCGATATCTCCTTAAATACGCATTTAAATACGAATCTCGGCTTAATTAGGGATCATCAAAATTCGAAAAATGGTCCAAAAGGGATTTTTTTAACTCAAAAATAGATTTTTTTCAACTCAAAACTTTAAACAGCGATATCTCCGTAAATACGCGTTTAAATACGATGCTAAGCTTAATTAGGGATCACCAAAAATATTTTGAAAAATGGTCCAAAAAGTGATTTTTTCAACTCAAAAAGTGGCTTTTACGATTCTAAGCTTAATTTGGGATCACCAAAAAAATTTCGAAAAATGGTCCAAAAAGTGATTTTTTTTCAACTTAAAATTTTTAACAGCGATATCTGCGTAAATACGCGTTTTAATACGATTCTAAGCTTAATTTGGGATCACCAAAAAAAAATTCGAAAAATGGTTTAAAAAGGGATTTTTTCAACTCAAAAAGTGATTTTTTCAACTCAAAAAGTGATTTTTTTCAACTCAAAACTTTAAACTGCGATATCTCCGTAAATACACGTTTAAATACGATTCTAAGCTTAATTTGTGATCACCAAAAAAATTTCGAAAAATGATCAAAAAAGTGATTTTTTTAAGGTCAAAACTTTAAACAGCGATATCTCCGTAAATACGCGTTAAATACGATTCAAAGCTTAATTTGCGATCACCAAAAAAATTTAAATGATCAAAAAAGTGATTTTTTTAAGGTCAAAACTTTAAACGGCGATATCTCCGTAAATACGCGTTTAAATACGATTCTAAGCTTAATTTGGGATCACCAAAAAATTTCGGAAAATGATCAGAAAAGTGATTTTTTAAGGTGAAAACTTTAAATGGCGATATCTCCGTAAATACGCTTTTAAATACGATTCTAAGCTTAATTTGGGATCACCAAAAAAATTTCGACAAATGGCCCAAAAAGTGATTTTTTTTCACTTAAAACTTTAAACAGCGATATCTCCGTAAATACGCGTTTAAATACGATTCTAAGCTTAATTTGGGATCACCAAAAAAATTTCGACAAATGGCCCAAAAAGTGATTTTTTCAACTCAAAACTTTAAACAGCGATATCTCCGTAAATACGCGTTTAAATACGATGCTAAGCTTAATTAGGGATCACCAAAAATATTTGAAAAATGTCCAAAAAGTCATTTTTCAACTCAAAAAGTGGCTTTTACGATTCTAAGCTTAATTTGGGGATCACCAAAAAAAAATTCGAAAAATGGT